>CM060078.1:20739590-22234590 GCA_030533445.1 Cyprinodon diabolis
TTAGAAGCTATCTGGTTCTGTGGAGGACTCAAGAGCAGAGACACAGGGTAGAGATGGTGTCTTGTAGGTGAGAAGAGTATAAAGCACAGAGGAACCGCAAAGGCAGAGAATATATGGGAGACAGAACAATAAAAGGTGTTATCAGGTAATTATGAGCCAGTGTGTTTAGAAAAAGCTAAGAAGGATCTAAGAGGAAATAACTGGCACTAGGAGCAACAAACCGCAAACAGGGAAAACAGGGTTCAACTAAAGCTAGAAAGTAACATAAGGATAAATGTGAATTAAAATAATGACTACAAAGTAAGGAATGACCAAGTGAAAAACTAGAGGATAAAAAAGGAACTCTAGATAACTGAAGCCATGTAAAAAATAAAACCTAATCATAACAGAATGAATAACTAACAAACTATAGCAATGAGTACATAATACCAATAATGCAAAAAATAGATTAGATGGAAGATAAAAACGAATGTTTTAAGAAATAATACACATTGTCACCACAACACAGAGCAAAAGAAATAAAAGCACAACTGAGAAATGAAACCTTAAACAAATTACAGAAGCTTTGTTCAAAAGACCTGTATTATTATTAATCATAGGCTGACATCACATGGGAAAACTTTATCATTTGAATAATCAAGTAGAAACGACTCAATCTGTTTATCCAAACACACGTTTTTTAGATAACTGCTGCCTTGACCCAGAGCTTCCGAAATCTTTCAAATAAATACTAAACAGGATTTAGCACTTATCATTTGGATTAGTAAAAATATATATATATTTTTTTATCTTTGTTTTGGTTTGTTTTTCTATTCATGTATTGGGTAAATGTTTCATCGCTGTTATAATAAAGTTACTAACATGTTAGTATTCATTTTATTTATTATTCATTTTAGATAAAACCAATGGAATATGGTGTAATTCTGGGAATTGTCAACAAGCATCATCACTGGATGTTAGTGGTAATTAACCCTTCCGTGTTCATTATTCCTTTACGAAAATGTCAATAAGTGTAATTTTGTTAATGTGAAGAGGACACTGATCAAAAGTGAGTGATTCCAGGAATTTTTGTTATTAAATCAAATTAATCATAGGTAATCTACCCAAAAGACAAGCGGTCGGTGTTTCTGGATCCTCTAGGAGAGAGTAAACAGGACATACAGACATGTCGGGCTACTACAAGGCAAGGAAAAATCAAGAAATGTCAAAATATCTTTCCTTACAAAGCCTGATTTGAAAAATGTTATTGTGAATAATGTCAGATTTTGTGGATGTCACAATTTACATTACAGAGATTAAATAGTAATGCAGGCTTATTTTTTCAATGTGTTTCTTACACATATGTATGAACCTTTCTCTAAACGCAGTAAGGTACAAAAAAAATTTACGCTTTATGTTCTTGTACAAGGTTGATCCAAAAGTCCAGTACAATAGGACTATTACGACCCCATAAAAAAAAATTGTAATGTTTATTTCAAACTGAAATGTATCATGAAAACACAAAAAAAGAAAATCTGGACCACTGAAAGGATGGATATTTAAATAATTATTTTTCAAATTTGCATAACACAAACGCAAAGTCATGAATTATTACAATTTCAAATGTGTTTACAGGGCATTTATGCGAAAAATGGGATGTAACATCTCCAGGTGGACTTGTGACACAGTGATGCATCCCAAACAGACAGATGCCACATCATGTGGACTCTTCACCTTGAAGGCAGGCATCCAAATATGCAAAATACATAGTTATGTACAAAAAGACATATCTGTGTAATTGAAAAGATTCATATTTGTAACTTATAATATCTAGATTAGTTTCAAGCTGCTTCGCCTATTAGAAATGTACAATATAATGTCTGTAAAGACATTTAAAATTTCTTTTTCTAAAAAAATTTTGCTGAGAAAATCCTGAGAAAAGAAAAGATTTGTTTTCCTACAACTAAAAAAGAAATAAACAAGCACAGAATGAAAATTGCGACCACTCTCCTTCTCAACACAGGTATGTATCCAATTACCTTTGGATTGTCTTACATGATTAGTATCTTGCTTTTAACTATTGGAAACATTAACATTGTATTATTTGATGTGATATTGTCAAAAAACATTAAGGCTCATTGCATATTTTGGTATGTCCTACAGATGACCTGAGCAACCTCTGTCACTTTTGTGGCGAGAAAAACACGGACACTGAAGACATCTGGGTATTTGAAAATATTGCCAGGTGCTTGGAAGAATTCCCTACTTTCTATGCTGATTTCTTTCTCTATTTTTAACAGATTCAGTGTGACGACTGCTTCAGATGGTACCACCTTCCATGTGTTGGAAACCCAGATCCCCAAGAGGATTATGTGTGCTTTGCATGTCAATAGTTTTGTTAAGTTGTTTCTATTATTCTGTTTCTATCTTGTAATAAAAATTTTTATTTTTTTATTGAGAAGTTATAAGCAAAACCTTGAATTTAATTTTTTTGCAACTATTTGTTATTACCCTAAAAGGTTACGTTACAGGCTCCACACTGTACAATTACTTAAGCTTGCAGTGAGTAGGTGCTGACAGCTTCATTTTACTTCAGTAACTATCATTAAGACACTTTTACATCTAACAATCTCAGCTGGTAAAGCCTGTTCCCCCTTGTAAATTGAGAAACATAGGTCAATCAACTCCAAAGTTTCAGGGGTTAGTTGTCATCATAAAAGATGTTTATAAGCCAAAAATGAAAAAGCTGGGACCTTTTTTGCCTGATTTAGACAGGGGGAACAGATTACGGCAGGTGGCCTGCCATAATTTGTTCCCCCCTTGTAACTTTAAGAAATAAAGGTCAATCAATTCCAAAGTTTCAGGGATTAGTTGTCATCATAAAAGATGTTTATAAGCCAAAAATGAAAAAGCTGGGACCTTTTTTGCCTGATTTAGACAGGGGGAACAGATTACGGCAGGTGGCCTGCCATAATTTGTTCCCCCTTGTAACTTTAAGAAATAAAGGTCAATCAACTCCAAAGTTTCAGGGGTTAGTTGTCATCATAAAAGATGCTTATAAGCTAAAAATGAAAAAGCTGGGACCCTTTTTGCCTGATTTAGACAGGGGGAACAGATTACGGCAGGTGGCCTGCCATAATTTGTTCCCCCTTGTAACTTTAAGAAATAAAGGTCAATCAACTCCAAAGTTTCAGGGGTTAGTTGTCATCATAAAAGATGTTTATAAGCAAAGTATGAAAAAGCTGGGGCCTTTTTTTGCCTGATTTAGACAGGGGGAACAGATTACGGCAGGTGGCCTGCCATAATTTGTTCCCCCCTTGTAACTTTAAGAAATAAAGGTCAATCAATTCCAAAGTTTCAGGGGTTAGTTGTCATCATAAAAGATGTTTATAAGCCAAAAATGAAAAAGCTGGGACCTTTTTTGCCTGATTTAGACAGGGGGAACAGATTACGGCAGGTGGCCTGCCATAATTTGTTCCCCCCTTGTAACTTTAAGAAATAAAGGTCAATCAACTCCAAAGTTTCAGGGGTTAGTTGTCATCATAAAAGATGTTTATAAGCCAAAAATGAAAAAGCTGGGACCTTTTTTGCCTGATTTAGACAGGGGGAACAGATTACGGCAGGTGGCCTGCCATAATTTGTTCCCCCCTTGTAACTTTAAGAAATAAAGGTCAATCAACTCCAAAGTTTCAGGGGTTAGTTGTCATCATAAAAGATGTTTATAAGCCAAAAATGAAAAAGCTGGGACCTTTTTTGCCTGATTTAGACAGGGGGAACAGATTACGGCAGGTGGCCTGCCATAATTTGTTCCCCCCTTGTAACTTTAAGAAATAAAGGTCAATCAACTCCAAAGTTTCAGGAGTTAGTTCTCATCATAAAAGATGCTTATAAGCTAAAAATGAAAAAGCTGGGACCCTTTTTGCCCGATTTAGACAGGGGGAACAGATTACGGCAGGTGGCCTGCCATAATTTGTCCCCCCCTTGTAACTTTAAGAAATAAAGGTCAATCAATTCCAAAGTTTCAGGGGTTACTTGTCATCATAAAAGATGCTTATAAGCCAAAAATGAAAAAGCTGGGACCTTTTTTGTCTGATTTAGACAGGGGGAACAGATTACGGCAGGTGGCCTGCCATAATTTGTTCCCCCTTGTAACTTTAAGAAATAAAGGTCAATAAACTCCAAAGTTTCAGGGATTAGTTGTCATCATAAAAGATGCTTATAAGCCAAAAATGAAAAAGCTGGGACCTTTTTTGTCTGATTTAGACAGGGGGAACAGATTACAGCAGGTTTTATTTCATCCCATATTGCTGGTTCTGGCAATATGGGATGAAATAAAACGGCTGATGTTAGAAGACAAACTGTTTATTAAGGATAGTACAACATAGATAAATTGTACGTTACTATAAACACAAATATAGATTTAAGTACTAAATTTCAACCAGGAAAAAATTATTTTCCTTCTTAATGATTACACGTGCACTCCATTTTCTATTTCATTTTTATTACAAGTATATGGTTTACAACAGTTTTCAATGGGATGAGAACATTTGGATACTGTGAAACAATGAGAGATTTTTTTTTAAGGAACGTATGGAAAAGAACAAGGATCTGTTTGCTTTCAGAGGAAGGAGTAGACACCGCTGTCAGCGACCAGCTTTCAAGCAAACATTTGTTTTATTATTAGTTTTAAATCAATATCACTGGCGATATTTTGCTACAACATGTGAAGAAAAGAATAAAACAGTAAAGCTCAACGTTCATACACGTAAAACCTTTCAAATTTCAAGTTCTGCACGTTGGAATTGAGGCGGAGTTAACTCGGGTTGTTCTTCCTACTCCGTGCGCGCTCCCGACGAGGGGATACAAATTTTCGCAGGGATAACTACCTTGGCACGACACCGGTTCACCAGTCCACTGTGTTCCAGATCCAACTTCTGTTATTCTTCTACATTTAATAAAGCTGTTAAACTTTTCCCCTTGGTCTCTGAGTGGTTCTCTGCATGTGGGTCAGAACGCTTAAACCAATCATGATAGTTTACTACCACACGCAACATTTTAAGTGAAGCTTAAGTGAAACATCCCTCCTCTTATACATTATGGGCCGGATTTATCAAGATCCAATTTTGCGTGCAGTAATTTGCCCTCGCAAACTGGAATTTTGCGCGAGGGGCTGAACCATGGTTTGCGGGTGATTTAACAAGAGTGATTGCGTAACTGGTGGAAGGTGCAAAACTGTTGGAGACGCCCTATTTAAATTATGGTTTTGCGCGTTTTGTGGTTTGCGGCAAAGTAGTTTGTAGTCTGTACAAACTACTAGTGCATTAAGAAATTTAAATCTTACAGTGACCCCCAACAAAAAAAAAAAAAATTATATATATATATATATATGTGTGTAAAAATTGGCAACCTTTATTCCCTAAGGTGGTATGTGCTGCACTAAAAAAAAAAACAAAAAAAAAAACAGGTGTTTTGTATTGGCCTGGGACTGTGGATGAGATCCCCGCAGTATTTGGCACGTTGCTCCACAGGCGCAGGGGGAGAACCCCGACCCCGTCGGACAGCACTTCTGAAAAACGAGATTGGGAGATCCCAGCTCTCGCTGCAACCGTACGCTGGAATGACCCAGATGCAAAAAAGTGCAACGTTGCAAGGAGTTTTGTGATATCTGGTATTGCGTGGGTCCTCCTTGTGGCTGGCTCCAAATCCATTCGGAGTTCCCCCAACAGCTCCAAAATGTCAATGCTGGATAAACGATATGTTTTGATGATAGTTTCCTCCTTCATTCCAAAAATATTTACACGGAGTGAAACAATGCGTTCTCTGCGTCTCCTTGCTGTATTTCGATGTCTCCTTCTTGCGACAATAACCGCTGCCATGTGTGCGCAATTACGCATACAGACCATTTGCACCTTCTTTTGAAACGTGCTAAATATAGAGTCAGATAGCGTTAGCAAAATTGCGTTCAAGTTTGATAAATCACTTTGCGAGTGCTAAATTAATATATTTACATGTTCTCCTCCCATAAGACGCACTTTAGCGTGTAAACGCCCCATATTGCATATTCATTGCAGAAAAAGTACTAAATGGATCAGAGGCGCTATTTAGCACGTTTTAAAGACCAAATGCTTTTAGCACGCTGTTGATAGATCAGTTTGTACATTTTTTAGCGTGCGCAGTGAAATAGCTCACGTTTTAATACACGCAAACCTTTGATAGATCCGGCCCTATGAGTGTTATACATGGTTTTATTATTGTATTTCCAAAATGACAAAACACAAAGGAAGTGGCAGGTTTTGTTACATCTTACCAGACTTTCCAGCCGGAAAAAAGTTGTTTTTTGTTGTTTTTTCTGCATGTGAAACTTGAGGGTTCATCAACCTACCTGTAACTGGAATTCTTTAGTTTCTTTAGAGGAATGTTGATCTAAATTATTAATCTAACTCTGCCCCCAGACAGATTCGGAGCAATCCCACCAAAGTGGTCCTTGCTAATGTTTGTGGCACAGGGTGGGAATGAGTCGGGGGGACGTAAGGAGAGATGGGGGTTAGCTAGGATGTATTTAGGCTTTAGGGAGCCCAGTTGCTCAAAGACAAAAAGGTTTGAGCAGCTTGCCTTTGGGCAATGACTCAGCTTTTTCCAAAGACAATGCTGCCAACACTCACTACAGAGGCATAGATATGAATGAGTTACTTTTTGTTAAAGTGAAAAATGCCTTTAACTGTGAACATTTAGATGTACCATTTGAATCAATGGGAAAATCCGTTGCAGTTGCCCCCGTTTGACCACTTTGACAGTAGCTAAGCAGTTTAAGGCACATTTTGCATTAATGTAATCTAATGTAGGGTAACATTGAAGTAGCACCCCACAGACCCAGGCTCAATCAGAATACAGCAAATCTGAAGGACCCTTACTAGTTAGGAGGGGTTTGATGCTTTCTATCCACATTTAAGATTAGTTGGCTTGCAATGTTCCTATCTCCCGCTTTAGGAGCTGAGCTATATGTTTGCTTACAATCCTTAGTGTGACAGGACATATAAGAACAGCTCAGTATTTCTTTGGGTGTAATCTCTTTGATATATGCAAATGTATGCACCTGCTTTAGTTTTATAATGGAGATTTAGTTCACTACTTTTGTTTAACTTGTGTTTTTGGTTCTTGTTTGGAAGACTGTTTTCCAAATTTGATAATCTTCATCCATGTGCATTTCTATAGCATACGGATGTCCGGAAGGCTGAAGACTGTGCAGATTCAGCACAGCAGTCTGTACTGTCTTTCTTTAACATTATAGTTTTCTTACTGTTGATCGCACAGAAATTGAAGGAGTAGGATCTAGGAATAGCAGCCAAGAGCTAAAATTAACTATTTCTACTCATAATTAAGGGTCAAATGCAAAGTTTCATACAACTTGAGTGGATACTCTAAATCTTGGCTTAATCTTTAGGATGCATAAATAATACCAGCATAACCTCTCTCTGAAAACTTTCAGTGTTATCTTCAAAACTTGTCTTCTAACCATTAAAGGGGCTTAGAGACATACTATTCATACTATGCATCATACCCTGTTGGCTTTTTATATTTTATTATGGTGATTTACAGTTTGCTTTTGCTCTGTTTGTTAGTAAACAAAGAAATAAAGTTCCTTTATGTTTATTTATCATACAACATAACAAGACAGTATGATGGGAATTTGATATTTGACATGCAAACAAATCAAAGCAGTGAAAAGTTAAAGTAAAGTTAATGGAAAATTTGAAGCAATTGAGCTGAGCGATTCAAAAGAAGGAAAAGATAAAATGTAAAATGCACAAAAACTGTTAGATGCGAAGAGGGATAAGACACTAGTAGCACTCAGAATACAACATGAACATTGGTGTTGATTGAAGTGGGAGCATAAGTACACAACCTTAATAGAACTAATAATATAAGTAATGCCATTCTCAGGTTATTAGGTATAAAGTTATACGTTTATATGTAGGTGTAAACATAGTCGCTTTTCAAGGTTAGATGAAAACAACAATGTTTAAATCTGCTATGTGGTGCAAATGTTTTTTTAGCCTCAGAAAGTAACAGGCAACAGTATCAGGCAAAACCTCAGAGTAGATGATTTTATTTGCGGAATGCAATTCAAATAGCAAATTATGCGACGGGGCCAGTCTTTATTTTGAAATTGGTGATAGTGTAGGTAAAAACCAACACTTACAACTTCACAAAGTCTTCAACAGAGACAAAAAAGTAAGACAATATGTTTAGGTTGTACAATATTATCACATTGTTCCTCCAAGCTCTGTCCATGAGAAACTTTGCCTTAAATGCCCCCCGTTATTTACTGTAACCACAGAGTTTTAGTCTCCAGTGAGAATCGTGTCCAAATGAACTGTGGTGTACCTCAAAGGAACAGCCTCCAAACCAGGAGGGAGAAACAGGAAGAAAGAAATTGAAGATATGCATCCTTTTGCCTGTCCTTTTTTTTTCTTTAATTAATTCCTGGCTTCTTTACATGCAAACATGTAAACTCTTCAAAGCAAACTGGATTTGCTAACTTTTCCATGAGCCAAATACCAGATTCAAGTGATACAATTAACATTTATCAAGCTACCTCTTTAAACACTAAACATATTCATCATTGCAATACTATAGTTTGAGGTGTTTCAATAAAATGTTGAACCAGCTTTTTGAGAGCAGTAGAAAATAGCAGTAAGGCCCCTCCACCACTTGTTGCTGTCCACTGTTGATCAAATTCATGAAAGACCACTGATGGAAAAATAGACACTTATGCTGTGAAAATTAGTAACTGCATCATTACAGAAGCAATCGGCATTCAGTTCCATCTGAAAAAGACAAAGGCAGCAAAATTTATGCCTGAGGCATTGACTAGTTAAATTAGATTGAGATGTTGCAAATTCCTCCACATGGTCTCATGCTGCTTTTTTAACAACCCTCACATGATGTTTTGGAAAATACTTTATAATTAAGTGAAACTACTTACCTCATTTAAAGAACATTTTTAGTTATATTATATTGTGGCATGCTAAAGTTAAAGTTTAGGTGGGAAATCAGAAAAGAAAAGCAAGTTGAGATGTATGGATTTAACTGACCTCTATCTGAGCTTCCTTAATGATAGGGCCATTTAAAAAAGGATTGGAGAACAAATTGATAAAAAATACATCTCTCTAGAACAAAAGAAAAGTAAGCAATGAATGTAGTCTATTAAGGAAAACTGGCATACATTTCTGTTTTAAAATATGTGGGTTAAAAATAAAATAGGATACAGCACTATTACCGGGAGAGAGAAAGAACGAGGTGGGGGTAATAGATGGTATAATGATACAGTGAGGAAACAGAGGACCCTTGCAGTAGTTAAGATAAAGAAGTGATTCAGAAATCTCATGGTGGAGAAAAAAAAATTAATCAGGAAAGTATGTGAAAAGCTTCCCCAAGCGTGCACACAACACAGATGGTGCATTGTGTGGTTTTGGCCCGAGAAGATCTCTCCCTGAAGGGTATAAGCTCCTCTTTTATGGATAAATATGGAATCACAGACAGGGAAATCTCCTTTGAACGTAATGATTTATGAAAAACAAAAGGAAATACATCTGCACTGGTTCAGAAATGATCTCACCCCCTTTAGTTACGATTATTGGCTCTACCAAAATACAAGTGTTTAACTTTGGACTTTTTTTTATTAATTTGCACTCATCTAAATTCAGAAAACATGTTAAAATTATGTTAAATGCTAGAAGCCTTGTTTTGAATAAGTTTTAGTATTCTGGGAAAACTATGACATCATAACATACTTTGAGGAGGCACATTGCTGAGCTTTTTTGCTTTAAGTCAATTTTCTACCTGGACTTCTTGGCTTTGTTCTATGGTTTTCTATTATGTACTAGTTCATGGTACCAGCTTTTCATCAAGCTGAAAATGTGATTTCTAAAGACCACTATTCCTTGATTGGTCAGACATTTGTATCACTGCAGCAGTGACTTCATTATCAGCTGGGTGCAATATCAGCTGGGTTAATTGGGGTTATCATTGCCTACTGTAGGCCTTGTGTAACAGAATATTTAGAAATTAAATAAAAAAACATTATATAAGATAAGAGTTTTCTCACACTTTTCACACCTGCAGCTTGATTTCAGGATACAGTAAAAAGAAGGAACTACATAGTATGATGTGACAGAAACTTTGTTTTAGGGTTAAGGTCCTGTTTTCATAGTCAATACCGACAAAGTTCACCAGTGCTTTAGTGTTTTAGGAATTATTATGTAATAAACAAGTGTATTATACAGAGATTGTGCTCCCTGTGTTGTGTTAGAAAACCCTGAAACATGTAATGAAGACCATGGATCCAGCCGTGTTTTTAATGATTATTTTATGAAACGTCTGGCATGGTTATGGTGTTTCTCTGGATTCTGATTTTGAATAGTTTTTTCTGTTTTTATTGGATTCACGATAAGTTATTTTTTCTTTTGACTTATTAAACTAATTGAAATTAAAGTATTTATTATCTTTCATATTCTGTTGGCAAATAAATCAATTATTACATAACTGGTGTGTACTCGCATTAAGAAAAGAAGGTTTTGTTCCTTTGTTTGTAACGTTTGCTGTGACATCACTGCTGCCTTTTTAATAACCTGAACAACTGGTAATTAAAGTTCAGTGCTTTATACACAGTTTACAAATCTCCTATCTTCCTGATAGGAAGCAACTACTCTACTTTTTCTGTGTAATAAAGGTCCCACTTTATCAGTGTAGACAGAGTGTTGCATAGTGTGCCATGAGATAAGCAAAGTTGTTAATTTAGGGCCATTTCTGCAAGATTTATACAATATTTAAATAAATATTTAAATATGTGATAAATAAATGCAGTTTCTCAACGTTTCCCATGTACAAGATTAATCACTCTTAGTCTGGCTTACTGTCACTTGTTAAACACATGGCTGTAATATGAAAAATATATATCAAAAATGTCTGTTTAGTATGTTTTTATGTTCCCCAGAAATATTTGTGAACAGGTCCGTATTTTTGCTGCCACTGCATTAGAGTTGGATAAACAAATAAGCAAATGTCAGCTCCTTAAAAGTACTCACAGGAAAAGTTTGAAAAGAGTATTTTTGTAGGAATAAGCACAGCTGATGCAACATTTAAAGACAGTCTCTACAAAGAGGTTACATCAGGCATAATGCTGTTATGCATTTACTTCTCCAACATCTGCTTCTATGAGCGAGGGAGATTCTAAGAGCAAAGAGATTAAATCAATCCACAGCCAGCTCCTTCTTCCCAGGGCGACTTGCACACCGCAAATATAAAACTTTATATAAAACAAACACATCTCTGCTGTCTGGATATAGCCAACAAAGAATATTGTGAATTTGGTTTATGAACTAAATTTGACGGGACAAAAAAGCATGACTACTGTTTGCTGATTGCTTGTTTCTCTTGTAGGTTAAGAATCGCTGAGCTTAATCTTTTTCTGTTTTTGTTTAAACATTCAAGAAGTGACCAAATTTTTTACAACAGGTTTGTTTGCTTAGATTCATGCGACAAAAATATTATTACCTTTGGCTGCAGTGTCTGTGTACACAAAGTAACATAGACAAAAAGATTTTCTCTCACCTTTGTGTCTGCAGTTCAAGAGGGGTCCGGGATATTTGAGATTGCAAATGGACACAGCATCTGACTTTTCTATTACAGGCCCAGGTTCTGGCCCCTCCAAAACCTCTGACCTGTTGTCTTTGGCACACAGCAATTCTGCTTCTAGCTCTTTAAGCTTTTTGCCCTTCATAGAACGCGGCTCAGCGCACTTGGCATAGTTGCCTAAGTTGCGATTACTGGGCACCTGCAGGGTCCTGACAAGGGTTTCCAGTGGGCAGCGGCAGCTCCAGGGGTTGTCAAAAATGCGGAGGTAGGAGAGGCTGCGTAAGGGCAGGAGGAATTCCTCGGAGGCTGTTCTGATGCGGTTATGTTGAAGGAGAAGTGTGGTGAGCTGATCGAGGCCACTGAACGCATTATCCTCTATCACTGAGATGGCATTTTGCTGAAGATCCAGGCTCTTCAACTTGGTGAACTGTTCAAACATGTTATTCCTTAAAACCTGAGGGTAGAAATACCAATAATAGGTTAAAAAAGAAACACCAAAGCAAAACATACTAAAACAAAAAAAAATAAGACAGAGTGAAAAATTACAGGTAGAAAAATGCATAGTTCGTCAACAAGAGGAAGCAAAATAGGTTTCCCTTGAAACTTCACATAGCAACCCCATCTCTACTTTATAAAACCTATCAGAGTCTGGAATTATATCAATTAAATCATTTTCCAGCCATTTATATTTAAGATTTTTAACTAGTAATAACTACAAATATCTATCTATATTATATACTGTACTTTGTACTAGTTATACTAATATTTTTGGGCTATTTCCAATCCTCAAGATCTGATTTCTCACCAATAACCATCATTGAATAAATTATTTCCATTGCAAGCAAGAGTCTGCTGGGTAAACGGATGTTTCAGAAGCTGATGAAGATTACCTTTTATGAACAGTTTGTGGCTTGGCAGCACCATATTTGTGCAAAATATCTACTGTTAACTGGCTCTGAAGTAAAACAAACTAGTCATTTAAGAATAGAATACAAATACAATTGTACAATACCAATTGCAAACCCAGTTGCCTGTAGCATCCAAACAACCTTCCTAACAGTAGAGGCTATAACAGGAGTATTCTAAAGCAGCAGAGAAAAAACTATACCTTTTATAAATACTATTAGCATTTAAGCTACAAAATCTACCAAATTCTTCCAGTTTTATAAAAAGACCTTCTATGCTCTGTTGTGGCATTAGGCATCTTCTATGGAGCTGTCTGTTGGAGCAGTAGGTGAGGGAAAGCTGATCAGGAAGGCCAGCTCTGTGATTGGATGCCCTCCAGACTCAGTGCAGGAGGTGGGAAACAAAGAGATCCTAACTAAAATAACATCTCTGTCGATAATGTCTCCCACCCCATGCATGAAGCTGTTGGAGAACTGGAAAGCTCCTTCAGTGATGAACTGCTGCACCCTAAATGCACCAGGGAGCATTATCACAGATCCTTCCTCCCAGCAGATGTTAGACTTTATAACCATCACTGTTCCCAACAACCTCAATGGGTTGTTACATTAATGCTGATCTTTGCACAGTTTCTGTCTTAGTCAGTTAAATAACATGCTACTGTCATTTCATTTTTTTTTTGCACATCCCTGGTGTTGCTTTTTTTTCCACATATCCATTACTTTAAAAATGTCCACAGCTGTTATTGAGTTTTTACTCTCCAGATACAGAGTATTTATAGTGTAAAACACTGTACAATAGTCTATTTGCTTTATTTTACTATGATTTACTATTAATAGTTACTATGATTTTTCTATTCAATTCTGTTCTATTCTAAATAATCTCAACAGTTGATGGTAAGAGCAGTACTGTATTGATGTTTTGGTACAGATGATAATTCTATGTACAATAACACTTTTTTATACTTCAAATGGAATTCATTGTATTCTATCTGTTCACACATTTTCTTCTGTTTTTATGCTTTTATTTTCTTTCTTGTTATGATCTCTTTTGTAGAATTTCACACATCAGTATGAGTAACTAATTACCACAATACTTTACTCAATATCCTGGATTAAAAAAAGCTTAATTGTTATCATCATGACATGTATTTAGTATCACCCGATGCTATGCAAAATAGGAAAATGTAGACCTTATTAGAAAAGTATTTCATCTCTCCACTTTAATTATAATACCTATTCTAGACATAAATACTATCTGTCATGTCTTTAATTATTAACCATGTGGCAAAGCTTTTTTTTTTTCCACCACGTGTGACACACAAATTCCACACAAAAGCTCACATGCTGAATGTTTTTGATCTGAGCTTAAAATGAGTGGTGCACAGATGGCAATGGTATCAACAAGTAAAGAAGGTTTAACTCATTATAAAAAATACAACCAAATCAGACAAAACCTGTGCGGTTTGCTCCACTGAAATGCAATAAAAGTTTACTTCAATTCCTCATCAAGTTTTATGATCCGAATATAACTGAAAGGCTTGTCTGCTTTTCTTTTTGTTTTCCTTCAAGCTGATTTTGTTGATGTTTCTTTTGAGTTACGTAGTATTGTAAGTTTAATTATGCTTTAACCAAAATAGAAACTGGTTCTTTTCATTGGATTCCCCAGTGATCATGGTTGAGTATTCTTTAAAGATGTTAAGTTTTATTCTTAAGTATGTTCAACTTATTATCATGAGTTTGTGTTATCCTGCTTGTGTAAATATACTCTGGTCAGCTTTTTTATAATCAGAATCCGCTTATTGGTACAGATTGTGTGTACAAAAAAGAAATTTAACTTTAGTGTACCATCCTTCCCATTGAAATAAACAATCCAATGAAAATGCCTGGTGGGAGAAAAAAGGATAATAATAAAATCGAAAATCACACTAAGTGCCTTTTTATGCTTGTTTTTCTATGAGCACTCTTTAGCTGTCTAAACAAACTTAAGACCAGGATGTGTGGGGTCAGCATAGATGTATGTAGTCATGTTTCCATCTAACTGAAATTTACATTTTAAGCATACTGTTTTAAAAGTTTAAAAAAAGAAAAAGCTAATTTTCAGCATGTCCTATAGGTTTGAAGTGAATTCACCAAGAGACGCAATGCTTAATCCCGTCCTACATCGTCATCAACATTACGTCATCACTCATAGCTGTAATAAACAGGAAGTACACTGCAAAATGAGTAAAAATTTCTTAAATTAAGGGTATTTACCCTTAATTAGAGCAGATAAATAAGAGGATTTGCCAATGGAATTAGTATTTGTACTCTTAAAATAAGGTATCTGGATATTATGCAGTTAATATGAGACAATGCAGTTGTTTTTTCTTATTTTAAGTGTAAAGTGTCTTGTTCCATTGGCAAAGTATCTCACTTAAATCCTTAATTCAAGAAAAAATGCACTTATTTTAAGAAAAAATAACTTATTTAGATAAAAAAATTTTGCAGTGTAGAAGCTGCAATCTTGCACTGACCACAGATTAGTAATGGTGGTCATTTTTAATGAATGTGTTGCTAATGTACAAGTTTGTCTTATGTTAACATGTCAGCTAACAATGGCAGTGTTACTTCTAGCCAAGTGACGTGCACAATAGGAACATCAGGGAAGACGTCCACAGCAAAAACAGCTGCTTAGGCATGTGAGCTAAAAAGTTTGCTGCGTCAGTATTTCTGTCTCCAATTTTGTGCAATAACCATTTTTTTGCAAAAGCCATAAACCACCTCAAGTGAGCTTATAACCTTTCGCGACTTTAAGTTATTGTTTTTTTCAAATTTTTACATTTTCATCAGGTGTTTCTGATGCGATACTTGAAAATGCAAATTACTAAAAGCTGTTGGAAATGCCATAGACTTGTACAGGGTGTAAAATTAGGGCTGGTCCAACCCAATTATCCTTTCCAGGCTCCACAGATTTGTTTGTTGAACAAACCTTAAAAAATGCACATTAAATTGTTCACAATTGAGGAAGTAATCTGACTGCACATACCTGAATCTTATTTTTTGCCAGCAAAAGGTGCTGAATGTCTTTGGGCCAGTCTTGATTTACAAATGTCAGCTGCCTATCCTGGCAGTCGAGAAACTTTTCTCTCTTTTCTGTGTACTCCTTACATTCCTGAGTTTGACGCTTCATGAGGCTTGCCCTTCCTCTGCCTCGCACACGGCCCTTGGTGCCCCGTTGTGCGGCCTTATTTCGGCCGCCTTTCCAAGGTTCAGCTGACTGAAGGAGCAGAAGGATGATAATGATGGTAAGGAGACGCATGATTGGAAAGAACAGAAGCGTTCTCTGTAAGTGGGTCGATATACTGGAGATATTAGAGGGACACAGGATGCCGGTCAGAGCTGTAAGTATAAAGAAAGACACAATGAAGGAGAATGTTACTAGTAAGGTCAAACAGCATTATAAACATATTAGTTATGGTTGAATTACAAAACCTAAATAAGGATTGGAAAATCAATTAATTTAAGTCAAAAGTTCTTTACAAAACACACATATTTTTTTTTTTACACCATAAAAAGATCAATTAGAGAAAAGAATTTCGATTTTGAATGTTGCTAACAAGAAGAAATATAACTGTATTTTTTTGGGTGGGGTTGTCCATAGTTAAAGGAGACACACAATCAGAACTGTCAACCTTTGAATTAAAAAAAAATGAAAACAGGTAAAATTTCTGGATGAAAATGCATAATTTATCTCCTAACATAGGATTTTTTAACAATTTTTTTTTCTTATTTAGGAAACCAAACCAAGTCGGTTTTTCATACCATTCTCCTTGATCTTTATTTTCTGTTTTCTTTCATATGTTATTCACCATACGTTTGCAATATGTCTGTTAGTAATATGCAGAACTCGGAAAAAATATGTTTTTCTTTTAATCCAGTTGCTTAATTTCAGGCAGAATAAATAAGCACTTCTCCATTAGGAAGTTATGAAGATAGAGTATCTTCTCTTTTCTCCTACTTACACATGATCATCACTCTTATTAAGCCTGAGTGACCCTTTCAAAAAGGCTGCAGCTCTTTTGCAAGAACAATAAGCTTGTAGCTAATCATCTCTGAGCTTGACACACACTTATCATATGACCAGTTCTTCACCTGAGATTCCTCTACAAGACTATCTATTTCATTCTAATATCCACCAACCTGTATCGACCTGTATCTATGATATGGTGTCCTGTATCTATCTTGAAGAAATTCAATACTCTTTGTCAGACAGTCATGATAAGTTCCTTTATGTGTGGGGTCCTTTTAATAGACACATTCAAAATAATGGGTTAAAATGACTCTCATACTTTTCTGGACCTTTTTTCTTTTTTTTATTATTCATTATTATCTCAATACTGTCATCCTTTATGGACTCTTCTTTTATTAATATCCCATGTTTTATGTTGACCCGCTTGACACAATGTCTCCAGAATTGTTTGTTGTCCCCTCTGACTCTGCCTCGTGCTTTGATATGCTCTACAGTTTGATTAGTACATTTTTTATCCTGTTATCAGTTCTCCAGTTTGCTGAAACTATTTTGTCTAACCCTTCTGTCCACACCTGTTCCCTGTCAGCTCATTAGCCCAGTCTTTGTTCTGTCTCCCATTTATACTCTCCCTGTGCAGTTCCTCAGTGCTGGTACCTTGCCATTTCTTGATCCTTGTGTGTTTTACCTGATAATTTCTAGTGTTTTGTTTTCTGTATGTGGTTATTTGGGGGATTTTTGCCCCAGTTGCTACTTTTTGAATTATTAAACCTGCAAGAACTCATTTCTGCCTCCCTCATCTCTGCATTTGGGTCCACCCGCCCTAAGCTTACAATATTGAAATTAATTTGTCTGCAATAGGACATTTGGATAAATAAATTTATTCACATGGTGACTATAATCTGGTCAGACGTTTAGGATCATTAAGATATCTTTTACATACTAAGTTTGAAGACAAAATAATGCTGCATATCATTCCAGAAAACATCACGCCAACAATGAAGTTTGAACTTAAGAGCATCACGTAATTTCAAGGAAACTCTCAGATGGTTTTAGATAATTATAGATAAAAGAGTCCCAAAAATCTTCATGATTAGCAGACAAAGTGGCAAATATAAGTAAAACTTATATTTGAGCGCTGCCACTGAAATGTTTTGTATTATCTTTAAAAAGCATTTTGTAAGAGGTACTGACTATAATATAACAAGTGTTGACATTCCTTATTGTACTACATCAGATTGACCAAATTACTTAATTTTGTAGTAAAAACATGTGACTACATGCCATGACAGTATTGAATATATATATATATATATATATATATATATATATATATATATATATATCGATTTATATATATATATATATATATATATATATATATATATATATATATATATATATATATATATATATATATATATATATATATATATATATATATATATATATATATATATATATATATTAAGGAAATGATGCTCTTAAATGTATTGCTGAGTTAGGTACGAAGGCATTACAGTCAAAACAACTCATGAGTGAACATTACCCTTTTCTCTTTTCCATTGTTTTAAGTGCTTTGTGCTTTTATGCATCTCCTATAGAGTGGCTGCTTTCCTGCAGCCCCTTGCTGACAGACACAAAGCCTGACATCAAGATAGACACCCGTGCACAGAAGCATGGTGTCTTTCGTCAACGAGGAACAGAAACAGCCAAGGGCCAAAGGGGTACAGGGTGAGACTTGGGGCAATGAGTCCCCATGTCCAAGCCCAACTGCATTCTTCCAGAGCAAAGGACTTGCCCGGAACACTGGATGGTACTCTCATGATGCCTGCCAGGCTCACACATCAAGACTCTGTTGAAGTGTAGTGTTGCATGTGTTAAATATAATGGAGGAAGGGATGGGCGCCAGGCCGCCTGCATGAATCCCCCTGGGGGCCATCTCCCCAACTGGCCCCCCATTAGTCCTGCCCACATTAATGCAGTGCCGACTCAAGGCTCGGGACACCCCGGAGTTTGACAAAGATGTTCTCTATTTATACAACTCTAGCTTTCTGCTTTTAAACACTGCTTTAGAATAGAAAGAATATTTTTTCTTGTAATGTACAGATTGAGCTTTTACAGCAAGATTACTTCAAGAAGTTCCATTTCATTTGTGCACTCAAAGTTGTCAAAAACACCACAATCCTCATAGACACACTGGTACTGACTCACTCCATCTTCACCAAACCACAGCCCTCCTACAGTCTCTGACAGTGGAACAAAAGTGTCAATGCAGATGGTTTGGTCTCACTGAGAATAACAGACTGGATATATAAGTTATACAGGAACAGCTGAGAATGTGTCTGCAACTCTGCATGCACTTTCCATTTCCCTAAGGATCGCCCACCTGTCCAAATATATCAATCACAATTCCACTTTAAGCTCCTTTTTCTAAGGTTGTTACATGGAGAAATTTTTCCAAAACTATGCAACCATTCCTTCATACTTGATGGGTGGATTTGTATTAAATTTACCCCAATGTTGTTGGAGGTTTAACTATAATAAGACATATAGAACATATATATATTTTTTAAACTGAGACATTTGGCGGTACAAAACCCAGACGCTGGAAAAACAAAACTGTCAAGCTAGAGCTTAATGGTTAAATCTTTATGTTAGTAGAAGATTCCAAGACAGTAAACTTTGCTCTGGTTGTAAAATATAGCATAAGAAGGGCAAAGCTATAATGTGTTAAAGGCAGGATGACCTTTTCCTTTGTTTGTAGGTCAATGACAGAATGATTCACCAAAGGATTCAAGCCAAATCTAAAAGAAATAATACTAGCATCAGCTTAATTTACCCTAAGATCCCTTTAAGAAGGTACAAATTTCCTCTGACAACCCTGTAAATTTTAATTGTCAACACATTTAAATGCTGCTTTCGCCATCTGTAGAGCAAATTGTAAAATGAGAAGCTGTGGTCTCATGGATGATGTGCCAGAGTCACTTGGATGCCAAGAGCCAAAGTACTAATCAGTCTGTTTTCTATTGGAGAGATAAAACACTGTTGGATGACTCTTGAAAATTAAGCATTTTGCTTTTTTTTTTGTTCTTTTTTTCCTTTTTACTAAAAGGCTTTTACATAAGGAATCAAGAAAATAATTATCAGGATGTGGCCTACCATGTTCTCTCCAGTATTCTACTACTAGCCTGGATCCTTTCTTTTGGAAGTTTTATATCTAACTCATAAAGGACCATTTGGTTTGTGGGGAAGATAACCAATCAAAACCACTTGGCAAATGCCACACTCAGGCATATTCACAAAATGCAAATGGTAAGGGTGCAGTTCCCCTTTTGCTGTGTAAAAATCTAAAGCCATAATATGGTGTATATTGTCTGTAATCTAAAATAATGTAAACTTATGTGCATTTTGTCCTTGCAATATACATCATAAACATGTTCTTGTTTTAAGTATACAAAAGTAGCTTCTGGGAAGGTGATTCTTTTCATTTCTGATGCCATGCAAGATCAGTTCTTGGTGATAAGATATGAAATGTCCGGGACTATTTCTCCCTTTCTGTTTTTTTCCCAAAGCAGATGGAATGCATAGTCTTGCCAGACCTATGAGTCTACCTCAAGAAAGGTTTGTAAATCAAACTGAAACACTTGCTGCCTTGGTTAAGATGACTGACCAGAGCTGCACAATTAGTACTGCAAACAAAACTTTCATTAATATATCTATTTTGCATTACATCCTATTATCATTCTTGTTATCCAATTTGCATTTGAAGAAAAACTTTGTTTGAAGTGTCGAGATAACATGAGTTATGCCCTAAATAAACCATTATTTCCATATATCAATCAAGCAGAGTACTATTGCGAAAGCGATAATGCTCCACTTATGAGAGTAAAATCTGTTGGGCTCTTCCTGGCATTAAGACAACAATTCCTATTGCCACATTGAGAGACAGAACACTTAAAACAATAAAAAATTATAAAAAAGAACAAAAGCTTTTCAGAAATTAAAACATTTAAGCTCTGATCAACTAAAACAAAATAAAATATAAAGGTTATGTTAATCTTTTCTTAATGCGAGAAGCATTTTCTTAACACAAGTAGAAAGTCATATCACTTTTCATATACTCTGTTTAGTCTTTTTCTTTTACATCCCTAAAATCACTGAATTCTTACTAGAAATGTTGGGCCGTTTGAAAGCCCCATCACTTCTCTGAGGACTATAGCCACAGTTTGTCTACAGTATCCAATGCAAATTCTAGCTGTGCCCATAACATATCAGCACCAGCCAAACCCACTCTGACCTCGTAGCGATGCCAAGCCTGAAAAAGGCCTCTCAGTCTAGCATTATATCCCACCCAAGATCCCAAACATCAGCCTACGCTCACCCAAAGAATTCTCTAATTGAAAAGGTCTCCTTTATTGTGAACATTTTAAAGGAAACCCTCATGGTTGTGGTCAGGTATTTCCTCAGGGACTGTTTTTGTTGTCACCACCAACTGCCCTGAACCAGAGTGGAGTTTGGTCTGGACCTAAAGTGTGGTAGCAACGTGTCTCTCAGTTTGGATGAGGTAAAAATACATTTGTGGGAAGATTGAAAAGTCTTTGTGAAACAGAGCAAAAGGCTAGAAAATGAAAAGCACCTTTTGTGTGATACACTATATTGCCAAAAGTATTTGCTCACCTGCCTTGACTCACATATGAGCTTAAGTGACATCCCGTTCCTAATCCATAGGGTTCAATATGACGTCGGTCCACCCTTTGCAGCTAGAACAGCTTCAACTCTTCTGGGAAGGCTGTCCACTAGGTTTAGGAGTGTGTTTATGGGAATTTTTGACCATTCTTCCAGAAGCGCATTTGTGAGGTCGCACACTGATGTTGGACGAGAAGGCCTGGCTCTCAGTCTCCGCTCTAATTCATCCCAAAGGTGTTCTATCGGGTTGAGGTCAGGACTCTGTGCAGGCCAGTCAAGTTCATCCACACCAGACTCTGTCATCAATGTCTTTATGGACCTTGCTTTGTGCACTGGTGCACAGTCATGTTGGAAGAGGAAGGGGCCAGCTCCAAACTGTTCCCACAAAGTTGGGAGCATGGAATTGTCCAAAATGTCTTGGTATGCTGAAGCATTCAGAGTTCCTTTCACTGGAACTAAGGGGCCAAGCCCAGCTCCTGAAAAACAACCCCACACCATAATCCCCCCTCCACCAAACTTTACACTTGGCACAATGCAGTCAGACAAGTACCGTTCTCCTGGCAACCGCCAAACCCAGACCCGTCCATCAGATTGCCAGATGGAGAAGCGCGATTCGTCACTCCAGAGAACGCGTCTCCACTGCTCTAGAGTCCAGTGGCGGCGTGCTTTACACCACCGCATCCGACGCTTTGCATTGCACTTGGTTATGTATGGCTTGGATGCAGCTGCTCGACCATGGAAACCCATTCCATGAAGCTCTCTGCGCACTGTTCTTGAGCTAATCTGAAGGCCACATGAAGTTTGGAGGTCTGTAGTGATTGACTCTGCAGAAAGTTGGCGACCTCTTCGCACTATGCGCTTCAGCATCCGCTGACCCCGCTCCGTCAGTTTACGTGGCCTACCACTTCGTGGCTGAGTTGCTGTCGTTCCCAAACACTTCCATTTTCTTATAATACAGCTGACAGTTGACTGTGGAATATTTAGGAGCGAGGAAATTTCACGACTGGATTTGTTGCACAGGTGGCATCCTATCACAGTTCCACGCTGGAATTCACTGAGCTCCTGAGAGCGACCCATTCTTTCACAAATGTTTGTAAAAACAGTCTGCATGCCTAGGTGCTTGAATTTATACACCTGTGGCCATGGAAGTGATTGGAACACCTGATTCCAATAATTTGGATGGGTGAGCAAATACTTTTGGCAATATAGTGTATGTATAATTCCTAAGGACAGCTTATTTATGCAGACTTACAAAAGCTGCAGGAAAAATTGAACAATGAACACGAAGAGCAGAAAATGCAAACACAAAAGTTGCTCAGTGTGTTCTATTTTATATATTTAAAAAAGATTAAGTAGTTTTCATCACCAGACTAAATGATAAACAGTTTGTATGTTAATACTGCCACAGAACAATGAAAAGTGACTGGGACGTAGTGTGAGGCTAAGACTTTAAGGAAAAGCTGCTTCTTAGATTTTTTTCTAAAGTAAGCGCTACTCATCTCAGGATAGATTTGGTAAAGAACATCATCTCCATTGCATGATGCTGTTACCACCATGCCTCATTATTGGAATGATGGGTTCAAAGAGGCACTAGTTAGTTTTCCCCAAAATGAGGAGTGATTTTCAAAGAATCCGAATAAGGTGAGCTACATGGCATGAGCAAAAAAGGGTTGCATGTGCAACAAGTGGGCATATTGAGGTTGAGCTACAAAGGATTGCATGTGAAAAGGAAAAGGTGGTCAAAAAGCTTCAATCTACCCCAGTGAAATAAGCAACTTCATTGTGCTACTCGCAGTTTAACAAAAAATATAAAGAACATGTTCTGTTATGTAGGTAGTAATTATAATGATTATTAAGAAAATGATGAAAAGAGCAGAAGTTTAATATAAAAAGTTTATCATGCATCGTGCTATAGTTGGTTTGTCTACTCCTTCCTCAACCTCATTTAGACAGAAAAAGGTCAGATTAACAGTGAGATAACAGGTTAGGGATGCATAATCTCAGACCCTTTCCCCAATGTCCTATACAGGCTATGTGATGGTTAATGTTGGGTTGCTGTTGAGAATTTTCTTGTTTCTTTTGGTAAGATTATTTGATTTCCTCTGCATTACCATGCAGACATGTTTTCCTCATTAATTATTCTACTGTTTTTTTTGTAACATTTCCAATTATGTTCTAATTTATACAGAATGTATCTTCATCGTCTGTAATTTTACCAATTCCTTCTTTCTAGCCTAAATGTTCATGTATGTTTGCACCATATAGCCAAACGTACTAAATACTGATGTTGAAGCTGCACCTTCAATCACTCTCAGACTTGATAAATCTCTTTGCACATGCTAACAAGTTTGCAAATAACCTTTTCAAGATAGGCTTACAGAAAAGGTTATTGTTATTTTACAAATCACATTCTTGAAAACGAACGATTTTATTTCTATCAAATATTAGTTTTCATCTCCATTTTAAAATATTCTAGCTTTTTGCTTCAATTTTGTTTCTGTTAAAGGGCAGACACTGATTTTGTCATGATCTGGCCTGTTTGCTCCTCCTTAATTAGTAATTCCTTTCACCTGTCGTTTTCCCTCCCTGCCTCAATTATAATTTATTCCTCTCACCTGTTTCCTCTTGGTTATATTCAGTTCAGCCTGAGCATTCAGTGCCAGATCATTACTTGCCTTTCTGTTAGTCTGTCTGTTCAGTTTATTTGTCTTGGTTCATGTCCTGGATCCTGGCGGCCAGTGGAAAGAGGGTTTTGTGTCTGTCTCGTCTCCTAATCGTCCACTGTTCCTCCCCTGCTGAGTCCTCTAGGTTTTTGGCTCTGTACGCAGGGGGGGTTCAGTTTTTATCAGAGTAAGCCTGGCTCCAGGGAGGAGACCAGTTTAAAGGTCCTGCATCAAGTTCTGGTTCCACGTCCTGTCTCGGCTACCCTCTTCCACTGAGCCTGCTCAGCTGCACCTGATCCTGTCTGCTCCTATGCGTGACCACCTGGTCACGCTTCAGAACTCTGTCAGACTCTGAACCTTTCCCGGAGCTTTGTTATTGCCTGGAAGTCTGGATCCTGCCACCTGTTCTGTCCGTTCCTGCCTGATCTGTATCCCTGATCAGGATCGGCTTCCTGCAACTCCTCCAGATCTGCAGCACCGGGGACACTCTGGGTAACGCGAGCCGCGTCAGCTGTCAGCCCATCGGCTGGATTGCACCCTTCTCAAGGGGTATGGACTGAACTGCTAAACCAGGTAAGTGACTCACTGAGAACATCATCTTCAGTCAGATGATTGTGGTCACTTACCTGTGTTTCTCCCTTAGAGTCTCTGAGATTGGGCGGTGCCCCGCCCCCCTCCTGCAGTGTCCATGAGCCTCAGCTCCACTTCAGTTTTTGTTTTATTTTAATAAATTTTTTGAACTTTCCTACTGACTGTCTCTCCTTGAATACTGGGTCAATTTGTCCTCGTTTCATGACAGATTTTTAGTAAAAGAAAAAAGGGAGGAAAACCTCACTGCTTCTGAAGTCAAAGTTCAGCCAGACTCTCCTCTCTAGCATCTTTGCAAGGATGGTTTTGTAACCATCTCATGATTCGGGCAAAGTAACTGGTTTATTTACATTCAGCTCCGCTCCTGGCGTCATTATCCCTTATTCTTCCCACCTGTGCAGACCCAGCCTTTTGCCAGTCTTTAACATCTGTGCTAGTGTCTATTCATCCAGCCCTCAACCGTCTCTGGACAGCGGCTACGTTTCTGCCTCCTGACATCTGCTTCCTGGTGTCAGGCCTATCTCTTTGCTTCATAAGCCTTTATCTGCTTCCACGGTTTCCGACCCAGATTTTGTTCCCTGGTTTTATGATTCCCACCTGTCCCACGGATCCTGTCCATAACTGCTTTATTCACGATTCTCACCTCAGTACTGACTTAGAACTCCGAGCCATCTCTTGTCCGCAGATTTCAAAACCTGTAGTTTAATGCATTTACCTTTGTTGGTTTCCTAAATATATCCACATTGAAAGGAGTACTGACATCAGGGCATTGGACCTGCTGTGACATCACTGTCTTTGTCTAAGAATCTAAAATCAGCTTTTATCCCAGTTCCCAGCAGGGAGGGCAGGCATCTGTACAGATGGGCTTGGAGTACTGTAGAGCTCCTGCTCCTCCACATCAAGAGAAATCAGCTGAGATGGCTCATGTTCTGTGGATGCCTCCCTCAGTACGTGTTCCTCTCAGGCAGGTAAAAAAAAAGTTGCTCTACAAGAAACTTAGGTTTACTAGTTACTTCCGACTATAGACACAGTCCCTAGTAGCACTGATATTGAGAACCTAAAACACTAAACAAAAATGTAATATAAAATTATTTATCTATAAGGTGCATAAAAAACAGGTTTTATGAACCAACATACCACCTTTAAAGCTATTTTTATACACATTTTACAAGCTACTTTTAAGTCTTCCCACCTTCACCTTCCTCTGCTGCAGTACAGCTACTCTATTTACTGTAAGTCAGCAGAAGCAACTATTGTTTTTTTAGTCCACTTTTTATAAACATATTTTGCAATGGCTGCAGTAGACGTAGGAGATTGCTGTTCATAAAAGTGCAAAGCTGGCGTCCGATTCTACACAGAAGCTCATAAGCATGTAAAGATTATGGGTCCTCTAGATCTAAAGTCCAGATCTAAACTGGTATTGTCCTTTGCCTTTCACTATATGATAAAGTCAGGAAATAGAATGCATGATTTTATCATTCTATGCACATACCAGTCACAGGCTGGGCACTTCACATACACTACAGTCATGATTCTGAAGTAGGGAAGTTCCATTATAGAACTGTAAAACTTTTAGCTGCACAAAATGACCTCAGACTGTGCATTTGCTGATTGCATTTGGAGCCCAAGAGTAATACTCACAGTCAAGTGACACTGTAGCGCAGAGATCAAGAGGAAAAAGTTCAAAAACACAGTGATAACCATTGTAGAGAGAGAGAGAGAGCAAGAACAGGAGGCTGCAAAAGAAAGAATGAGGGTTCTCTTCACAGATTTGCAAAAGAGAGAAACAATACCTCCATCCAAGTTGCATGCTCATTTAATCTGTCAGTTATTAAGTCAAGCTGTTACTTATACAAAAGCATACAGAAATTTGGAAAGGAATGGAAAATTATGTGACTGAAGGTGAATTTGATTCACCAGAAAAATTCCATGTAAGCTCAGCTTCCATTTAAAATGCACGTGTATTAAAAAACTATTCTTATTCCTCAATAACTTTATCAGATTATACATTGTTACAATAGCTAAAGTCTATGTTATTACAGATTTTATGTGATAAACCAACACAGAGCAGTGCAGAATTGCGAAATGAAAGGAAAATTATTAAATGGTCTTTGATAACAAACATTGCATTGTAACTCTGGCTGTACTTTCAGAGTTCTTGTCCAGCTGGAAGGTGAACTTCCACTCTTTTCTCAAGTATTTTACAACCTCTGACTGCTTTTTTTTAACTCCATCCATCTTCTAATCAACTCTCTTCTCTGCTTTGAAGAAACCACTTTCCAAAATCTTAAGCAGCATCATGCTTCACATTGGGGATGGTGTGTCTCAACTGCTCAGCAGAGGTTCTCTGCAGCTCTCCCAGAGTTACCTTGGGCCTCATGGCTGCCTTTCTGAATTACGCACTCCTTGCCTTTTCTGTCAGTTTAGATAGACAACAAAGCCCTAGTAGGTTTGCTGTAATGCTTTCTTATCTCATGCTTTAAACTTCCTCATAGTTTTCACCTCTAACCTGTCTGGTGCATCCCTTGTGTTCGTGAGCCTTTTGCTCTGTGATATTATCTAAAAAATCTGAGTGAATCTTTATGTACATGCATTAGAAGAAACACAAATAACTGCAATAGTTTTTAGATATTTGAAATATTGAAAACTATTCTTCCTCTTAACATGTATGCACTTATTTCTGTAGTACACTACATAAAGCCTAAGTAAAATACGGATATTCAACACTGTGGTGGCAATAGGACAACATGTGAACAGGGTAGGAATACTTTTGCAATGTAGCGTTTGTCAAAGACAAAATGTTTTAACAAGTAGAAAGGGACAAAAACTTATGGGAAAAAGTTCTGTTTCTGTTTGAGGCTCTGCAGACAGAACATGGGGTTATGCCTAACACACGTGTTCTGTGCATTAGCAGCATTCAAGAGAGTGCTCTTACATCCATGAGAGTCTAATTGAAACCAGAAAAGTTCACCTCTGCAGCAGAGAAAAAAAAAAGTCAGAAAAGTTTAGTTTACGTTTGCCAGTGAGGTTCTGAGAGGTTGAGCACACAAAAAACAAACAGCGGAGGGTAGACTTGTCTGGTGAAAACATGTTAAAGTTCTTGGCTCTGCATGAAATCAAATTTCCAGTTTTTTTTGTGGCACTTGCAATGTTTCAAACACTACCACTTTTACGTCAGCATAGATTGTAAGTGAGCAAAGACCATTTCAATCAGCTA
The DNA here is from genome assembly GCA_030533445.1 of Cyprinodon diabolis. Taxonomy (NCBI): domain Eukaryota; kingdom Metazoa; phylum Chordata; class Actinopteri; order Cyprinodontiformes; family Cyprinodontidae; genus Cyprinodon; species Cyprinodon diabolis. Next base: position 20,767,275 of record CM060078.1, read on the forward strand.
AACATTTTAAAACATATTTATCAATATTTCTATCAATCAACTCAACAACTACAAACTTTTCTTAAAACTCCTCTCTAAAGGTAAAAAAAAAGCAGCCATGCAATGCTAAACAGACACGTCTCCCCCATCCAAACCGCAAAGTTGTATCAACTGCTTTTTGGGTCAATGCCAGACATCTGCATGGAAAACACACACTGAGAAGAACCCCTAAACCAAAGTCAGTGTGGCAAGCTGAAGCAGCAGAAACTCCAGTGAAAGGGCTTCTTCTCCTTACAATCTGAGCACAATTGCAAGTTAAGCAAGTTTGTCTTCCCTCCTTTATTCGGTGCAGAGTGAAACCACATGGTGCTCTTGTTCCATGCTGCTTGAGCTTGGAGTTAATCAGAAAACTACAAAGAAGCATGTAACACTCAAGTGTGCTGTAAATACACACGACTAGGTAGTAAAACATGTAGCAGTGTTGGTTGGTGTTACTCTTGAGTTTGTTGCAGCTTATATGCTAATATTTTTTAATTTTCTAGTCTTTTCTAACTTTTTATATAGTTTTAACTGACTACCTATTTAATAGAAATGGGTCATCTGGAGAGGACTCCCTTCCAGAAATGCTTATTGACAGTACAGAAGGTTTCCAAGTGGAAAAAATTTAATTGTGACAAATGAGGTTCTTGGATATGTCTGTCATGGCAGTCTAAATGGACCACCTTCTAGTCGGTTACTAAAATAAATAAGCTGGGCAAATCCTCTACAACATTTAAACGCAGGAGGAAAATTAAATGAAGTAATTCTGATTGTCACAAATCAAATCAAGTCTGGTTCAGAATAGAAGATAATTCATTTTAAATGCACTTATATATATTTGCATTTTTAGACATTATAGATAATTCAAAAGTCAACATAAGCAATTTTTTTTTTACTATTTCCAATGAATGAGTCAGATGCACTCCAAATTGCAAGGAGCAATAATGTAAGAAGGCAAAGATTTTATGACAAAAATAAATTGCCATAGCTTTGCATTAGTATTTTTGGCACCTTACTCAATACAAGCTGTTAGGTGCAGCTGTTAGTTTTTTTTTCATCATGCATGTTGAAACATGACTGAGCAATAATTTTCAGATTAACTGCCGTTTTCAGCTGAATAACTATAGCACAGAGTCCAAAGGCGTTTTTTTTGTGGAGTAATAAAGATTTCAGTCCTACCCGTGCAGGGTCAGAATCTGGCCCGGGTTCGAGTATTAGAACCTGCAGATCTCCGGTTGGTCCCGTGTCACAGGCTCCTAATCCTGTCATGAGTGCTGCATCCAAGCCAAGAATATCGGCCTGAGCTGCTGGAGGAGCTTGTAGTGAGGGACAAAGTGTGGCTCCCTTTCTCTCTCTCTCTGTTTCTCTCTCCCTCTCTCTCTCCCTCTCTTTCTCTCTCTTTCACCCACTCAGCTGGATCACACTGTGAGCAGCAGAGTAAAACTGATCCCCGTAGACGCCACAAGGCTGTGTCTGGTTTAACATTACACACATGCACAATCTCCTAGGACACATGTGGGAGGGCTGCAGCCCTTTACTGGTCCCCTCTGTTTAACCCGTGAACTTACTCCAGGAAGTGTTGCTAACTGGCCTGGCTGAGTAAAAGAAAAATAAAGACTGAACTTCTGGGTGGTAAAAAAAAAAGTCAAAGAAACCACCCCTTTTGACCTCCTGTCTCTGTCTCTCTTTTTGTAATGTTCAACCAACCAAAAAATGCTGCAAATCTGTTGGAAATCTTAATATATTTGCAAAAACCAACCTACTCAATTAGCTCATAAATAGGAATGCACACTTGTGGTTAAATGGCACCCCCCATACACCAGGGGTCACCAATGTTGTGCCCGTGGGCACCAAGGGGCCATAAAGAACCACCATTAAGATTCTTCTGGAAATAGAACAACTCGCCAGTGGGCTGGGTTTGAAATGTTATTGTATTCTGTTGCTCTCCTTTTTTTAATCATTTATATAGCATTTTGTTATATTAATTGTAGATGGCATTCAAGCATTTATAGATATTTCAAAATGAAATTGTCTAAAAGAAAATTAGAAATTAAAAGAAACAATAAAAATATGTTTATAATGTACAAAGCTTAGGTGAACGCTGTCCCTTGCAGTTGATGGGTCAGTATTGGTAGCCCTTCCTATGACTGAATTAGCCCTCAGCTGTAAAAGGGATGGTGACATCTGCCCTACACAATACAGCAAACGTGGTGGCATGATGCTTTGGTGCAAAAAGAAATAAATAAATAAACTACTGGACATAAGTTCCGGTCTTCATGTATGAAGATGGAGGGTGTCTACGCAAAAAGAGTAGCAGTTATCTTTGCAGCAAAAGTTGGGTCTACAAAGTTTTCCCTGATGAGGTTTCAAAACCAATGGCCGTGATTTTATTTTTATTTTATTTGCACTAATTCTTAAAAGACCTTTAGATAATTTCCCTTTTTGTTAGGATTCCAACATTTGTGGGTTGTTTTTGTGTTTTTCTTCTCTCCACCACCATATGTTCAGGAAGCCTTTCTGAAACCCTGGATAAGCCTGGACCATCTACCCCTTTGGAAGGATTATCTGAGTCACACTGAGCAAGGGGAAACCTCCTCATGATCCGTTCAAGTCCACCTCTGGAAAACTAGGTTAGTCTGCCTGTCCCCTCCCAAGAAATTCCTTCTTCTCTGGATCTAACCCCACAAACTGGATCCAAGAAATAACCAAGATCCCCCCAAAATGTGAGTGCCTCTCAAGCATTATAGAAGCCTCTGTCTTTTTTCCCATGGTCCCTGAATATATCATTGTGATCGCCCCTTCAGAGTTTCTGGTTCCGGTTCACCAGTCCCCTGAGGTCCAACAGTATTACCCAGCAGAATACGTCTCTCCATCTGTGTTTTTGCTAACCCACAATAAACCAGTTAACTTTTATCCTTGGTCTTCGGGTGGTTCTCTGCATGTGGGTCAGATCTTTAAAGCCCATTAAGACACTTTTATACATGGCATATACATAATTATATGTGGAGGGGACATGATCCCTCCACATTTGAAAGCAATCCAACCAGACTATGGCCCACATTTACAAAAATATGACTTCCACTTGTACTGTTTTTCATGCATTCTGCATGTATGAAATAATTCTTCAAGGAGAATGCATTCCTCTAGATTGACAGAATACTTCTAAAATAATCAGTGTAACATCCATCCTACTAACATCTCCATATGTCTGGCTTTTTTTAAATAGGCTTTACATAAATGAGCCCTAGATCATGGTAAATAAATGCACAACTAGACAGACATTAAGGGAGAAATCTATTTAACTTTCCCTTACCACTACTACTGTTAGGGTGACCAGACCTCTTCGTTTTCCGGGTGGCAGTCATCGATTTGTACCTGTCCCTGGAAAAAGGTGTCCCTGGAAATGTCCCCGATTTAAACTTCTGATATGATAAAGAAAATATGTTTTAATATATTCTTATAGGCTTGTAAGAGTGCAAACTTAGCATGTTGCTCATAATAGCTATTAAAGCGGCTGTTTAGGACATTCGATCGCACTGCAAAGGATAAAAGAGCAGTGCAGGGACTTATTCCCACCTGTCCTGTGATGAAATGCATTAATCAGGAGTGGAGTTTCGCCAGGACAGGGTCTTGATCAGCTGTAACTGATAAGTGATGGTGGTGCAGGGACGAATAACAGAGGAGTGATACCCTGGGGGAGATTGGCTTCTTTCAGAACATTTAAGCTACAAAGTGGATAAAATGACCTGAATAAATCTGATAAAACTCAATGAGATCATTATGGTTAATGTTCTGCGGCCCAATTAGTTTGTAGCTGGTTGTAAATGAAGATAAGCATACTTTGATTTGCAATAAAGAAGAGCATTTGCCAGTTACTCTTAACTTACAGAAAACTTGTAGTCTTAACATATTTAAAATAAACCGTGCTTCTGTTTTTTTATTTTTTTATATCTAAACAACAAGCTTTTTTTTGTTTTACAGATAATTATGTACAAATGAATGAAAAATGGTATTAAAGATGGAATTCGGATGATTAAAATGTTATCATATTTGCTCAAAATTTTTGTCATGATGGAAAAGTAGACAAATCGAGATAATAAGAGTTTAACTACTTTCTTCTCCAATACACCCCTTCTCACTTACTATTTTTTATTTTTAATAGACATACAATGTATGCTGCAGAAAGACTTTTTACTATGGAGTGGTGGACATTTACACATCATTAATAAATTTTACTCTTTTTGGTAGTAGTTTATGTCCGCTTGCATTGATTTCTATTAACTCATTGGTTGGCTTAAGATGCATTTAAAGACTTTTGCCCCAAAATTCAAACCTAAACAGACCAATAAAGCCACTACGAGCTTTAGTGGACGGAAAGAAAAAGCTATTAAACTGCACTGTAGCCTCTCCTTCCCCAGCCACTGGGTCCATCCCTCATTTCAAAAGCTTCTGACGCCACTGCTTCCAGAGAACTCTTGCAATATACTTTATTTAATCACATAAAAACCCCAAAATAAATGTATTTATGTAATAACAGTGAAAGCTTGTTGGCAGTAGGAATAACATTGTTTGGCAATCCAATTTTTTGGTTGCTGCTTATAGTATTTTTCTGATGGCTAAGCACATTTTTTTGTTACTATTGGGAATTTTTGCAAAACTCTGCACACAAATAAGAAAACCTTTCACCAAATCAACAAGATATTATAGTTGTGTTACAAAAGCTAATAAACCTTGCTTAACTCTTCAAACCTTCATAAAATTTTTATTTTTGTATCAGACAGTTAACACAAGCCATCATATTAATAAGCAGGCATTGTGCCAACTACACACTGATGGTATAAATAAAAACACATCTGGTTTTTGCTTTCTCTGTGCACAAGATACGTAGGCTATGTCAGTTTGAGGTCACAATTTTGTCATAGTTCTGTAAACATAAAGGGATCCAAAACATACAGGATCCAAACTTCAAGTATTGGTGTTTATTTACACACATCAAAACAAACACAAGTGTTTTTTCCAAGTCAAAAAACAAAATCTCTAAGAAAAAAAAACATAAATCAGTTGACATTGTGTCATCTCTCTGGGTCCAGCCACAAGAATTCATCCACATCACATGCAGTGTCCTCAAAGGCACCGGGGAAAATATCTCTGTATCCAGGCCTGACATGATGCCTCGCCATTATCCTCTCATGCCTCATCCATAGCCTATAAAAAAGCTGTGCATTGATGGGTATGATGGTTATAGACCTTCCACTGCCAGGCAGAGAAGAACTCTTCAGTTGGATTTAAGAATGGAGAGTATGGCGGGAGGTTGAGCGTACTTGCACTGTAGAGTGGGTGATCTGTTAACCAGTTGTGGACGAAAGCAGCCCTGTGGAAACAAATGTTTTCCCGTATGATGAAGTATCTGGTCTCCTCTTCCTCCTACTTCTTCACTTCCACATCCTATTACTCTGCCTTCACTAATTCTTACTCTTCTTGCTCCCTCCATTGCACTCCATACCAACAGCTCGCCTGCGGCTTATTTATAGTGCTTAGGCTGATTGCAATGTCAGCTAAATATCTAAAACAGTTTCAACATGTGACAGTGTGCCAGACACTTGGTAAAATAGTGTAAATAATAGCTATATATGAGTATAGTTTTGCTAGGAGTGTTTTGATCATTTGGAAACTGAGTGTAAAACAATGAGTTGTGTGCTCAGGGTATCCAGAGCTATTTCTATAGTTATGCTGCTAAAGGCTTAGACTGCTGGAGGACATAGGGACCTTTTTTCATCATTCTGTTTCATTCATCTCTATTCGCCCACTCTGCAAAATTTGTTAGTTCAATCTCTAATGTTATGCTCTCTCTGCTTTTTCTGATAGTAGCTTAATCTGGTAATTTCCTGTTTGGCTTTCCTGGATAGAAATATCAGCTGTGCTGCTGCCGTCATCATCTTTGTTTATAGATAATGGAGCTTGGCCTGTTTTTCAGTTTAGCCCTGTTTCTCTGGCTGTGACTGGCTGGATGTGCTCTCTTCATCCTATGACATGGGACCTGGCTCGGATCTGCCTGGCTGCGGAGATGGTTGACAGTTGCCTTTTGTATCTCTGCTTCTGTCTCCTTAAACCCAGTCAGCCTCAGCAAATGGCCACTCACACTGAGTCTGGTTCTTTTGGTGGTTTCTTCCTGTTTAAATTGAGTTTTTTCTCCCCACTGTCGCTACAAGCATGCTTGGTGTGAGGGATTGCCTTTGAGTCAATGAGTGTCGATGCAATCAACTGATTTCCTTAGAAAGAAAAAAAATTGCATCAGTTTGACTGTATGATCTGGTTGAACTGTAAAGTGCCTTGAGATGACGTGTGTTTTGAATTATAAAAATAAACTGAATTGAATTGAATTTACATTTCCACAAACTGAGTGCAAAGCAGGGTTTGTGCTTTTACTTTTGGGGACTCAGATATAGGATTTGTTCTAGTTTTAGAAATTGAGCTATGAAAATTACTGTTAGGGTTTAAGAATTTAGAAAAAAAACTGTAACATGGTTGGAAAAAGCATTTAGGATCAAATCAACCATTTAGCAAATTGTATAAAGTTGACACAAGTGAGAAATCTGAGATGGATGATTATTTAATTTTTTTTTTATTCTTCCAAGTTTTGAAATTATTGTATATTTAATTAATATGGGAATTTGACTAACAGATATAAAGAACCACAATATTTTGTTTGTTTGTTTGTTTGTTTGTTTTTTTGTTTTGTTAACACAATATATTAATTAGAATAAGTTCTTTTAAATTTCTGTTTTTAAAGGTGGTTTTACTTTACATGTATGATAAAGAAAATCACTATCCTAGTAGCCTTAAACTACTTAGATCTCATTACCATTTTAAGATGCAACTAAAACCAGAATGAATCAACTGCTGACACTTTCTAACTAAGTCTTGAAAAGCTTTCTGCTGCTTGTAGCCATGGTTTCTAAACTTTTATTTTGAAGTAAGTATGAAAACTAACCCAGTAAAATCAAGATGATCAATTTTATTCAAGTAGAATAGTTTGAGCTAAAGGTTAGCCTGGAGATAAAATGTGACCTTTTCTTCAGTTAGTTAAAATCTCTCATATTTTGTTTTGGGTTTGAGTGATGGTTTCACTTGGAGAAATCTTTTTTTTTTCTTTTTTTTTTTTACTTATATAACTTTTTTATATAAAATGCATTGAGAGCAAACTGTGTCAACTATCCATACAAATGATTTACAAAATTTGGAAGGCAATAGCTACGGAGTAATATAACAACTACTAGGGAGTGTTCTGTTGCATGATATATGGGACAGTAAAGCTTGATAATCACCATAGCTTGTTCTACACTTTGCACCATCATTAACAGCAACAGCTCCATATTAAGATCCCAGCTGAACTAAATCTTAAGGGGTCGTTTTCTGCCAAATAGAATACTGCTCACCAGAGCTGTTCTCAGTGTGTAAGATACAGCAGAACAAGGGCAAGGTAAAAAGGCATAGCTTATGTTTTTCTGTATTGAATTTCAAACACATGCACATAACTTACACAGACACAACCAAAAGCGTGCCCAGCTGTCTGTTGGCACTTTGCCAGGAAAGTGAGCCAACTGACAGCTGTGCAGTCAAAGATGAGTTTACATGCATTTTGTAAAAAATCTGAACTAAACAAGTAGTACCTTTAGGAGTATTAACTTAAGTAATATGCAGGTCTGTAAAAACGTATAGTAAATTCAGATATACAGATATATTCCAGTGAAAACATGTGTACATTGGAGGCAAAACTAGCTCTTTCACTACAAGTTGCAATGTCACAAAACAACCTGGGAGGTGGAAAAATCACCTCAGAAACTAATGCGAATCATTCTAATTAAAGATTGGTTAACAGTCATGAGATGTAAACAGAAGAGCAACCTTCTAATTAGGATAAAGCTAAGGTTGCCCCATGCTTAGTAAGCCCGACTAGACTTAACCTAAGATATAAAAATATACTTCCAATAGTTAAGTCAAGCCAGCTGCATGTTTATGTTGCAATCATTTACATAAATTACAAAACATTCAGTTGACTGTGGCATTTAATTGTGATTCTAAAGTTGCTTAAAACCTTCAGTAAAAGATTAATTATATTTAGCTCAAGGCTAGAAGTTCTAAATATGTGACAGGAAACAAGCTAAAAGCAGATTCAAAGCCTGATTATAAAAAGATATATAAATGCAAAATTATTTATGAATGCAGAAAAAGTCCTTTATGTCTACTTTGGATTATTAAATCTATTGACACAAAAACATAATGTTGAAAAATTGGATTTTATCAATGCAAGCACTGTATTTATAAAATAAGAGTATATTTTGTGTTTTACATTGATATGAGAGCTATTTTACTCACTCTAGATCCAGACTAATGATATGATACTACAAGTGTGATTTTGTGCTTTTTGGATGCAGAGCTACTGATTTGACTTAATTCAATTTACCATCGATACTAAGGAACTACATGAGTTTTAAGAGATAATAATTATATTCTCAAGAGGGAAAAAAATAAGTGGAAACCAAGGTTACTATCCATTTAATATAGAAGTAATAAGTGTCCCCCCTAACAAAGAAACAAACAAAAAAGCTATATCTAGTTAAAGGTATAGTGCAGGATGTTCTTTTTCCGGGTGGATCATCAAAATAAGTGGTCCTCCTAATTGTCAATCATTTTGGTAATATGTTACATAAGGCCGTCCTACGTGCTCGTCCCCATTTTCACTTACCGGTTGTGAGTCTGACATATTTGAAAAATTGCAAATATTCTTTTGGTAAGTGAGCTTATATGAGCGATGCAAACAGCAAATGATAGCAAGGAGTAGCTAGCCTAGGCTAGCTTAGCATTGCTATGGCTTCTCTCTCTCCCTCCCTTGACTCTTTTCCAACTCTTCCTTCTTCCTCTCCTCTCTCCTGCTCTCTGTGTCAGATGTTCAGTTATTCCTCTGCCTCCTTTAGTGATAATGGGATGTGTAATAAGTGTAGTATTTTTGTAACTGTGGAGGCGAGGGTGTCAGAGTTAGAATCCAGGCTTCAGGCTGTTGAACATCCAGGAGTTAAAGTAGGCCCCCCACCTAGCTGTCCTCCAAAAGTGCCTGAGCAGCCAGGCGATTGGGTAACTGTACGCAGAAAGCGTAGTCGTGGATCTCTGCCCACTGGTCACCACCAACCCGTTCACGTTTCTAACCGGTTTTCCCCACTCAGTGACACACCCACTGAGAAGCCCACTCTGGTGATTGGCAGCTCCATAGTCAGAAACGTGGCATTAGAGACACCAGGGACCATAGTCAAATGTTTGCCGGGGGCCAGAACGGGCGACATCAAATCCTACCTGAAACTGCTGGCTAAGGATAAGGTTAAATACAGTAAGATTGTTATTCACGCTGGTGGTAATGACACCCGGTTACGCCGATCGGAGGTGACTAAAATTAGTGTTGCTTCGGTGTGTAAGTTTGCCAAAAAAATGTCGGACTCCGTAATTTTCTCTGGTCCCCTCCCTGATCTGACCAGTGATGACATGTTTAGCCGCATGTCGTCATTCAACCACTGGTTGTCTAGGTGGTGTCCTGAAAACAACGTGGGCTACATTAATAATTGGCAATCCTTTTGGGGAAAGCCTGGTCTGATTCGGAGAGACGGCATCCATCCCACTTTGGATGGTGCAGCTCTTCTTTCTAGGAATCTGGCCACATTTATTAGTCCTCCAAAACCCTGACCACCCAGGGTGCAGACCAGGAAGCAGAGTTGTAGTTTAACACACATCTCTGCAGCTTCTCTACTGTTACCCACTCTTTACTCCATCCAGACAGTGTCTTGCCCACGACCAAAATCTAATAAATTAGCAAAGATTCCCAAAGGAGTAAATCATGATAATCTAATTAAAATCAAAATAACTCCAATTGGGGAAAAAGTTAAAACAATTAAATGCGGTCTGTTTAACATAAGATCGCTTTCCTCTAAAAGTCTGCTAGTTAATGACTTGATTTGTGATAATCACATTGACTTGTTTTGCCTTACAGAAACCTGGCTGCAGCAAGAGGATTATGTGAGCATAAACGAGGCAACTCCTTCAAGCTATTTAAATTTTCACATACCCAGAAGTTCTGGGCGAGGAGGAGGAGTAGCAACAATCTTCCAGTCTGACTTACTGATTACTCCCAAAACAGCTAATACCTACAACTCTTTTGAACATTTAACCCTTAATTTCCCTCATCCAAATTTCAAGGCAAGAAAACCTCTTCTTTTTGTAACTTTGTATCGTCCGCCAGGTCCTTACTCTGAATTTTTAGATGAGTTTTCAGAGTTCCTTTCTGATTTGGTGTTAAATACTGACAGGGTCATCATAGCGGGAGATTTTAACATCCATGCTGACATTGAAGGCGATAGCTTAAGAGCAGCCTTTAATGCTATCTTAGACACTATTGGCTTTGTTCAAAATGTGAATAGTCCCACACATTCTCATCTTCATACTTTGGATCTTGTGCTGACATACGGCATAGAATGTGAAGAAATAACAGTATTTCCTCACAACCCTGTCCTCTCTGACCACTTTCTAATAACCTTCAGGATTACTTTAACAGAGTTCTCCTCCCCCAAAAGAAGGTTCAATTTTAGTAGATCTTTATCAGATAGTGCAGTTATAAATTTTAAAGAATCTGCTTCACTTTCTCTCTCCTCTGTGTCGCTGAGCAGTGCTGCAGAGTGCAAAAGCATAGCTTATTCCCCTTCACAGGTTGATGATTTTGTTGATGGGGTTGCTAGTTCTCTGCGTACTGCCTTAGACAACGCAGCTCCCTTGAAAATGAAAACCGTTGAAAATAGAAAGCTTGCTCCTTGGTTTAATGCAGAGCTGCGTACTTTGAAGCAAAATGCTAGGAAACTGGAGAGAAAATATCGCTCCACAGGCCTGCGGGAGTCCTTCCTAGTCTGGAAAAATGGTTTACTGCTGTATAAGAGGACCCTTTGTAAAGCAAGAGCAGCATACTTCTCCTCATTAATAGAGGAGAATAAGAATAATCCTAGATTTCTTTTTAATACAGTTGCCAAACTCACCCAGAGCCAAAGCTCTGTTGAACCGTCCATTCCACCTGCTCTTAGCAGCAATGATTTTATGGGATTCTTTATAAATAAGATTGATCTTATTAAAAATAAGATCATAAGCACTCCTCTATCCGCGATTGTACCTGAGGTAGTCATGGAATCTGGACCGGGTTTAGACTGCTTTGATCCAGTTGAACTTTCTGAATTAGCAAAATTATTGTCTTCATCTAAGCCTTCAACTTGTATGTTAGATCCAGTTCCAACCAGGTTATTTAAGGAGGTATTCCCTTTGATCTCCTCCTCCATTTTAGATGTGATTAATCTATCTCTGTTACAGGGATATGTACCTAAAGCTTTTAAGGTTGCTGTAATTAAACCTCTGCTTAAGAAACCGTCTCTTGACCCAGATGACTTGGTTAATTATAGACCTATATCCAATCTTCCTTTCTTATCCAAAATTCTTGAGAAAGTAGTTGCCAAACAGGTTTGCGACCACTTACACCATAATGAACTTTTTGAAGAGTTTCAGTCTGGCTTTAGAGCTCATCATAGCACTGAAACAGCTCTGGTGAAAGTCACTAATGATATTCTCATGGCCTCAGATAATGGACTTGTATCTGTGCTCGTCCTGTTGGATCTTAGTGCTGCATTTGATACAGTTGACCATAATATTCTTTTAGAAAGACTTGAATATTTTGTTGGAATTAAAGGAACAGCACTAGACTGGTTTAAATCTTATCTATCTGATCGAATTCAGTTTGTTTATGTTAATAATAGATCTTCAACACGCTCAAAGGTTACCTGTGGAGTACCACAGGGATCAGTGCTAGGACCAATTCTCTTAACTTTATACATGCTCCCAATTGGTAGAGTTATTAGACAGCATGGGATTAATTTCCACTGTTATGCTGATGATACCCAGCTATATCTGTCTATAAATCCAAATGAAGCTAACCCATTACATAGATTACAGGCATGTCTTGAAGACATAAAAACCTGGATGACTCTTAACTTTCTGCTTCTGAATGCAGACAAAACAGAAGTTATAGTCTTTGGACCAGAGTCTCTGAAAAAGAAGCTGATTAGCCAGTCACTTCATTTGGATGGGATTAAACTGATTTCAGATAATAAAGTAAAAAATCTTGGTGTTATTTTTGATCAGGACCTGTCATTTAAATCCCATATCAAAGAGGTTTCTAGAATTTCCTTCTTTCATCTGAGGAACATTGCAAAAATTAGAAATCTCCTGTCCAGGGGTGATGCTGAGAAACTAGTCCATGCATTTGTTACTTCAAGGCTGGACTATTGTAATTCTTTACTATCAGGAAGTCCACAAACTGTAGTTAAAAGCCTTCAGCTGATCCAAAATGCTGCAGCCAGAGTTCTGATGAAAATTAAAAAGAGAGATCATATCTCTCCTATCCTGGCTTCTCTTCATTGGCTTCCTGTTAAATCAAGAATAGAATTTAAAATCCTCCTTCTCACATATAAAGCCTTAAATGGCCGAGCTCCATCTTATATCAGAGATCTGATTGTTCCTTATGTTCCTAACAGAGCACTTTGCTCTCAATCTGCAGGTTTACTAGTGGTTCCTAGAATTTCTAAAAGTAGAATGGGAGGCAGATCTTTTAGTTATCAGGCTCCTCTCCTGTGGAACCAACTACCAGTTTTAGTCCGTGAGGCAGACACTCTGTCTACTTTTAAGACTAGGCTTAAAACTTTCCTTTTTGATAAAGCTTATAGTTAGGGTGGCTCAGGTTATCCCGAGCTGTCTTTAAAGTTATGCTGCTATAGGCTTAGACTGCTGGAGGACATAGGGACCCCCATTTCATCATTCTGCTTCATTCTCTCTCTGTTCTCCTATTCTGCAGAATCTGTTTGTTCAATCTCTAACCTTCTGCTCTCTCTGCTTTTCCTCAGAGTAGCTTTGCCTCGTCTGTTCCTGTTTGGCTGTGATGTCACCCAGGAAAGAAACATCAGCTGTGCTGCTTCCATCAACACCCTTGTTTGTAGATGTTGGAGATCGGCCTGTTTTCCAGTGTGGTCCTGTTTCTCTGGCCGTGGCTGGGTGGATGTGCTCTCTTCATCCTCTGGCATGGGAGCTGCCTTGGAGCTCGTCTGCCTGGCTGTGTGTTTCCTGGACGGGGCCGCCTTTTACAGCTGCTTTTTGTATCTCTGCTTCTGTCTCCTTGAACCCCAGTCGGCCGCGGCAGATGGCCGCTCACACTGAGCCTGGTTCTGCTGGAGGTTTCTTCCTGTTAAAAGGGAGTTTTTCCTCTCCACTGTCGCTACAAGCATGCTTAGTGTGAGGGATTGTATTTGAGTCAATGAGTCAATGCAATCAACTGGTTTTCCTTAGATAGAAAACTTTGTATCAATTTGACTGTATGATCTGGTTGAACTGTAAAGTGCCTTGAGATGACATGTGTTGTGAATTTGGCGCTATATAAATAAACTGAATTGAATTGAATTGAATTCAAATAAGGAGTGTTGCCTAAAAGCCGAGAATAGGGAAAGAAAAGGAAGTTCATGTTTATATCTGTTGGATTGGGTTTGTTTCAAATAAGCCTACTGTCTGCAGAAAGTTGTTTCTCCAGATGTCACAATGAATAAAAAAAAACATGTCTGTACAAAGAAGTGTAAACACGAATCCTCGAGGAACAAAGGGGACAAAGAAAGAAAAAGACTTGTGAAAGAATGCATTAGTGTCTCCCTGAGGTTTTGTTTGCAGACATTAAAGACCAATAACCTCAATGTGGCTTTTAGTTTAGATTTTCATGACAGCAGCCAGCATCAAATGAGAAATTAAGTGCACTTTCATCAATGCAACACCCTTAACTTTTTATCCTTTTTCAAACAAGTTCTGAGCATTACCACATAATTTATTATTTTGCTAATATGTGGTGAATTCATCCATCAACCATGGCTTGAAGCAGTGTGTTTAAAGACTTAATCATCTCAATGGGATATAAAGCCTCTGTAATCTTTCCTTAGTTGCAGCTTTTGAATGATAAAATATTGATGTCATAAACTGCAATAATCATACTTCAGTTCTTTTTCTGAAAACATCTAAATTGAAATTGAATTGAATACGCAACTTCATTGCATCTTTTGTACTTAGAAACCTGAAGATGTGTTAATATCTTTTTTATTTCCTTTTTGGCTGTGTTCCTTTTTTTGTAAGTAAAAGAAAAATCTGATTGAACCTGATAACTCTAAAGTAAAGATATTATTTTCTCTTCTATTCAAAGAAAGAGAAAGGTTATCTCATTTGAGGAGCTAGATTATTGACTTTGGGAGAAGGCAAAGCGACCCTGAGAAAACCAATTCATGCATGGTTGAAAAAAAAAAAAAAAAAGCACTAATACCTCCTAGATGGGATTCAAACCTGTTAGAGGAAACAATGCAAACAAATGGATAGGGAGTGTCTTCAAACATAGGCTGTGTCTGAATGTCCACCCTGATCACTATATAGGGCACTATATAGTGGTTACGCCATTTTAAATGAGCATTCGAACGCATAGTGGAGGAAAAAGTATTTGACCCCAAATTTCCCACAATGCACCTTGAAAAGATCATCCATGGTCACTAGATGAGCAAATATATCCCAGAAAGCCTTATAGGATTTGTTGTCACATTGGTCCGCTGTCACTTAGGGCTGTCGCTACCCGACAGCAGCGACTAATAGCAAAAATGGTGCAGGCACCCTGTGGTGACAACGGGGAGCGAAAAGTAGAGATCATCTGTCTAAACGGTCAGTTAACTGAGCTCACTATTAAGTCTATACTATACTATATAGTCCCCACTGTATATGATGATTACTCCGATTGAGTGATTTAGGGGTTTAGCCATAGACTTGCAAAATGTATTCAATTTAGAAAAGGATTTTAAACTGTGTCATTGTTTGTTTATGGTCCCTGCATTGCTGCTGAAAAGTGAATATCTACTCTGTCTCAAGTTTCTTAAAGCATTTTACAGCTTCACTTAAAGTATTCCAGCATCCTACTGCTGAACAGAAACAATTCCACAGCATGATACTGCCGCCACAATGCTACTTGTGGAAAATAGGACCTTCCATGGCTTTCTTTCAAGAACGACTATAGTCTCTACACTCTTCCATAAAAGTATCTTTTAAGGCCTATGTGTGCAATTAGATTTTGTAGTGAAAACGTAAAATTAATAAACTTCCCTTTTTGGTGAGTATGGCAGGGTCAGACCACTTTCAAAATAAAGGTGGTGAGTGGGAAAAAAGGACTATATATATATATATATATATATATATATATATATATATATATATATATATATATATATTGTCTAAATTATGGGCCACTATTTTGTTGTATCTCATAAATTAACATTAAGGTATGATGAAATTATTTACTATAAGACATAAAAATGTTAAAATGCTTAGGGAAGATAAATACATAAGGCTCTGCTTCCGCAACATGAGAATATTTAGTTGCTTTGATTATATCTGATGTGTCTTTGCGTTTACATGAAATAAAACAAATTAATCTACATTGTTTAAATGCTAGTGTGCAAGTTTTGTTTGAACAGTCAAACCTGGGCAAGATTTTCATGCAGACATAATATTTTCTGCATTTTGGAACTCTCAAAACTCAAAATTCTCTACATGAGTAAAATTTACAGTTGCAGAAAAACGAAGCCTCATACCTGTACTTCCTTCGGGACTTACATAGTGAGGTCACTAAGATAATATATCCAGTCCCAGAAATTTCTACTGGCAGGAAAACATTGATTAAAGCCAGCTTGATGTTTACACAGCCAAAAGAAGAAGAAAAAAAAATGTATATTACTGTAAAAAAGCAGTTACACAGAAAAAGGCTTGGCTGAATCGTTATATGGGAGAGCCAAAGTTAACGAGGCAGTTTTAGATATGAGGAAAAATATTCAATTCTATTTAGTTTATTTATATATTGCCAATAATTTCAAGGTACTCTACAGAGACAATTATAATCATTATTAAATATAAACTAAAGTCTGCTGTAACACAAAGACCACCCATTTCATTGGAAGTATGTCCAGTCTGAGTAGTAAATGGCTCCGAATCAGCCAGAAAAATCCGGAGCAACACAAAAGTTGTGCTTTAACTAAGTTTTTCTTTTTAGGAAATTTATTTTTTATCTTCTGTTCATGCCAAACGGAGCCAAAAGCCAGAATTATCAGATGCCATTATTACACAGGATGTCGTGTTTAATTAAAAAATTTTTGACTTTTTTTTTATTTCCATTTTCACTGTCATCAATGCAATATATGAGTTTCACTTCCTAAACGGTAGTCTATTTTTTTATGTACCTGGAGTGTAGTTGATAGCCTGTATCAAAACGGAAGGACAGATGGAATCATAAATGATAAACTATCAAATGCATAAAACCTTATCAGCTTTATTATTTAAATGGTACTAGGTATTTTTAAGCCTTTGAAACACAAGACAATTATACAAAAGTAGGAGAAAGGTATGTAGGCTGTTTTTTTTCAGAGAGAGTCCAAACTTTTCATGCATCTGTAAAAATAAAAAGTATTAGGAAAGGAACTACAAGAAGACACCAACAATAAAACCACTACTACCAGGTGTTTTATAATGACGAATCCATCAAGCAGATTGTTTACATCTGTTTAAGCCTCAGGGATGATTTCATGGAGTTTGTGGAATGTCACTGGCTTTTACGATCTTCAAAGCTGTCGTCTGTGTTTGATCGTTATCGCACACTCTAATAGGTCTGCGTTTCTTGTTTTGGCCGTCCCTGTTTGCTCTCCATTGTGTTTGACCTGAAGAGTACAAAAAGAGGATAGTGTATACAGAAATACCAGGTTTAGGATTATCCTACAGACATAAGCCATGTTTGCAGTCATTTTCATTTTTTCATACAGTTTTATTAGGCTGGCCCCGGTTGGGTGTGATAATTCCTAAATTAAATGTATAACATGACTTATTTTTTGGAAGTGGGGGCTTCCCTTTAGGGTAATAAAGATGCCATATAAGGATCTTGTTTATGTGATATTTTTACAATCTACAAATCAGTCACAGATGTAGTAAAAGCAAGTATGGAAGAACTTGATGCCTAATATATGAAAAGTAATTTTCTCTCTGTGAGTAGTCAGACTAGAGTGAATGCTTTTATCAAACCAAAGTAAAGGCTGCAGATTTTTCTACTGAAGACAAAAATCAACCCGTCAGGGTAAAAAAAAGGCCACTATTATACAGCCTCACCCTCTGATTTTTTTCCATCCAAACCATACAAACCCTTTCATTTAACCCACATCCCGTGTTTTCTTCGCTCCCTTTCTTTCCCTCTTCTGCTTTTGCTTTCAAGCAAATTTTCTGTTACTATAAAACATGGCACACAGATCTATTTTTCAGTATAATTTTACTTGTGTTAGGCAGAAGGAAAGGAAAATCTACTGAATGAAGGTGTTTTGTAAAATCTTATGTGAAATATGATAAAAAATTGAATTAATTAACATTTCCAAAATTCATTCTAATATATTACAAATTTAAATACTTTTTAATTTTTACTTTCTCACAGTACAGTGTCATTTGCGTTACTTAAAGGGTTCCTTTAGCTGCCAGTGTCACGACAAATCTAAAGAAAACGTTGACTGAAAACACTCTGTATGACTCTCTCATAAAGAGTGCATTTAGGGTTGCCAGTAATGTTTTATTGTTTCACTTTAGAGACAGGAACATCATTGCTCAGCATTTTGAAAGAGGCTTTCCCTGTTTAGTTTGTATGCTCCAGACTGTTGACATGAAAGTTACATAACGGTAGGATCAAAGAAGTGACCTAATGCCCTCAAAGAGAGGATGGAAGTAGCTCATTAGGCTGATAAGCATTTGAAAAAATCCCAACAAGCTTGATCTGGGTGTCTGAATAGGTTTGCCCTAAAATCAGACAACAAGATGCTAATAGAAGTCTCAAAACACCTAAACTTTCACCAGACGATCTACAGTGAAGAAAATAAGTATTTTTTGAACAGTCTGCTTTTTTGCAAGTATTTAAACACCTGAGAAAATCAATGTTAATATTGGAATAGTAGCCTTTGTTTGCAATTACAGACGTCAAACGTTTGCTGTTGTTTTTAACCAGGTTTGCACACGCTGCAGGAGGGATTTTGGCCGACTCCTCCGCACAGATCTTCTCTAGATCAGCAATGTTTCTGGGCTGTCACTGAGAAACACAGAGTTTTAGCTTCGTCCTAAGATCCTCTATTGGATTTAGGCCTGGAAACTGGCTAGGCCACGCCAGAACCTTGATATGCTTCTTCCAGAGCCACTCCTTGGTTTTCTTTTTAGATCATGTCTCTTACAGTGGACATGCAGCAATGATAACAATTTCAGACCCTTCCATGATTTCTAAGTGGGGGAACTTGCAAAAAAGCAGGGTGTTCAAATTACATCAGACTCTTGCTGCTGTTGATATTAACATACATGTTTCTACATGCAGAGAGGGACAGCACAAGTTCAAAGCTAATAGAAGGTATTCCATTGGAAGACTGAAGTTTACCAGAAAGAAAAGAGGATCTCCAAAAAAGCCTTTGCAGCTCAGCATCATAATCTACTATGAATTACGCTGTTTATCAGAGAGTGCTTAAGAAAAAATGTGATGTGATTTGACAAGTACGGCCCAGATCTTAATCTCACTGTCATGCTGTGGGTGACTTGTACTTGTTGTCATAGCCTACATCGAACACCTGACAGCTGGCAGGAGGAAATTGGTTCTGCTTTTCTCAGTCCAAGACCAATAGACTTACTGCAAGAAGCATCCTGTTGCTGTCGTTTTAACCAAAGGGGATAATAATAACTATTATGCAGGCTGTTGTAAATGTTTTTTTGTAGATATATTTGTATTGCTTTTTATGTATTTTCTTTTATTCTGTGAAACAACGTGAATTGAGGGTGTGCAACTACAAATACATTACATTTATTTCCAGTGTGAAGAATACTTTTAAACATAAGCATACTTGTATTTAATAGGGTGTCATTCTTATAAATATTAAAATGAATCTCTGAAGAGAAATTGTGTGTTGTTGCAGTATATAACAGACAAAACTTTTATTAAAATTTGATTTAAAAACAGTTGGAAATACTGTATATTTATTTATTGGAGTGTAGAAAAAAAGATTGAAGGTTACGAATACAAATTTTAGCTTATAACCTGAGAATGTCGCTTCTAGAAAAGTGATGCTTAATGTAGCAGTTACTGCTACATGTAGTAAATATGGACAAAACTCACAGGTAACAGATTTTTCCAGGTGGAATCATAAATAGAGATTCCTCTGTTTCTTAAAAATCCTCCCTCTTTTACTGTTGCTAGTCTTTCTACTCAGTCTGCACAAACCTGAAAACGGGACATCGTCCAGATGTTAGGAGGAGTTTTTTGGATTGGAACCAAGAGTAGAGACTAGCAGGAATATGGGGGGGGTTTGTGAGTAGAGCAGTTTAATCAAGGTAAGACTTACAATCATCGGAGCAGAAAACAGGAATAGACAGTTTTGGCTCGCTCTCAGGAAAATAAGTCTTTATCTTTCTTTTTTGGGATAATACACATGAGCTGGTGTTTTTAACTTCTTTTAAAGCTTTTATATATATTGTTGCCTTTGATAGGCTGTGCATTTCAGAGAAAAATACTGTTGACAAAAATGTAAAATAGAAACCTTACATAAAAACAGGCATGAACACCTTTTTTATGTTGTGTGCTGTTGTGCACAATTTATAGATGACACAATCTTGTTCACACTTGTACTCTAGTTCTGCTGTTACACAGTCATGTCTTAAAATTTGCCTTTGATTAATAGAGCTTTCTCTACTTCTGGCTATGAAAACCTGTGTTTCTATGAAAATGTTTGTGCTCTTTTGAATAATTACATTTTATTGACAACTAGGTTTTAAACCGGGAGAGTCTCAGAGACAAGGAGGATATTTGAGAGTTCATCAAGATAAACAATTTTTTTTTTTACTCCCAGACCCCAAAAAAGACATAAAGCTGAGCATTGCTGATGAAGATCTTATTGATAGGTATATGATAATGGAGATGTCTTCCTCTCGGAGGCCTAGCCTGGTGGTGAGATTGAAGATAAAGAAGTTTGGAGGTAGCTTATAAACGAGAGACTATGCTGCGGTTGGTTCTTCCGGAGGTTTGGAGAGGAGAAGATTGGCAGATGTAGATCCTGATGACGTGGCGATCTGGAAGTGTAGGTAAGACTTGGCAGAATCTTCCATTTTTAAAACACGCCAACATTTTATTGGAGTGCAACATCTGCATCATGGCATTTAAACCTGCTTTAAAATGCATGTTGTTTTGTTGCCTGTCTTTGCAGCATACTACTTTTAGAGGATTTTTAGCTTATGAACTGGTTTAAATGCAGTCACAAAAATATTTCACCCACATTTAAGGGGATGCAATTATTGAGTCTTGATGTTATAGTTTGAATTGTGTACCCTTTATGCCAAACCATATGCTGTACACAATGCACTTAATATTTCACTAGATGTCCCTATTTTTTTCATGTTAAGTCAAACATAAGAGTTAGCTTTACAGCATGAGTTACTGGTGATACATCCCTTTAAGAGGGCTGCAGTTTTTTTGTTTTTTTTGCTTATACATATTGTTTTTTCTACTTTGTATGCCAATCCATAATATCTATTTTTCTTGGTTTGAACACAAGCATGAAGGTCACAGCTTTTACATTCCCAACCCCTTACCCCATTTATTTGCGGTTCGAAGGTCGCAAAGGGAGCCAGTAACTGACACTGGAGCTGCATACCTTTACCCTAACATCAACATCTGTTCTTCTCCCAACTTCACGCAATGCATGTGTTAACTTGTCGACTCAGCAAATACTAGTTATTAGCTGTGACTGAGGTATAGGGAATTTGGGATTTGGTGTCAGTTGGTAAAGAATGGACCAAGGCAGGGGGTGGGTTTGCAGTTTAATATGGTGCCACTGAGTCACAAGAAAGGAAGTCTGGAGTCTGTCTGGTCCCAGCTGACTTAAAAAAAGGTCGAGAAAGAGATTAATTAAGCTGTTTGTCCCATTTTATGACTGGCCCACAGCTTAGGATCAGAAAGGTGCAAGAAAACTTGTAATTTGCATGTTCTCCTAACAATAAATGAGTAAGGGCCTTTATATTAAAGCATATTTTGATCATGTATCTCTCTATTCTCTTGACAAACATGCAAATTATTCATCTCAGATTAAATGTATTTTATCATCAATGTCATCAATCTATTTTCTCATCAAACTCTGTTTTCCCTCACTAAAACAGTAAAAGCTTTTTTCCCTGTAATTTTGGTTTTGCTGTAATGGCTACACCCTGAATTGAACAGTAAAACCCCCTTTTTCCACAGCAAAATAGCATAGACACATTAAAAAGATGTTGATACAGCATATCATGCCATAAAATTTCACTGTGCCTTATTGAAGAAGAACCACCAGCCATAGAAAATTATACTCTGTCTCTGTGGTTTATCTTTCTGGCAATAAAAAAAAAAGTGAATTGAAGGAAAACATTGGAGTATTTTAAGTCGTGCCATTTCTAAGAGCAGGAGTGAAAAGATAAGAAGAAACTTTATGCATACTCAATGTGCAAGTTATAAAGATAAACCAAGAAATAAACATGTAAAAATAAAATACGGCCAAAAAACACAAGCAGCTGTCAAAGTCTGCAAATTCCTAAAGCATTCTCTTTATTGTGTGTTGCCTATTAAACAATATTTAAAATCTAGGGAAAAAACTGTTCAATTTTTGCAACAACAAGTTTTTATAAGTGCATCTCTATGGTGACATCAGAAAATGCAGTAAACAATATATTAGTATTACAAAAAAGATGTCCATATATGTGTAAAGCTGCTGCTACACTGCAAAGTCCCAGCTTGGGAGAAATAATGTCTGTCTGTCTGTCTGCGGTTTGCAGTACCCAGCTTTGAGGGAATTTATCAGAGGGCTGAAATCCCTGATAGTGATTCCAAAGGTTGAGAGGAAATGTTGCATGTTTTATGTCACTCAAGACATAAGATCAATTATTGGAGTGGTACAGATGTCAGTCCTTATTAACCTCCAGTAAAAGGGAGCCAGAAATAACTAATGATAAGTCAGACTCATTACTTTGTAGCTTCTATTTAAGGAAAAAATGGTACGGCCGATGTGGTAACAGGGAATGAGATTAAGCCTTCATTGTGAATATCATTACTGGTGAAGGCTCTGTTATAAAAGATGTGTCTGACTAGGATTAAAGAAAAAGGAAGCCAGACAGCAGTGGAAGATTCCTCCCAGATATGATGAAAAGCTCAAACACTGACAAACTTATACGGTTGTCATCAAGCTCTGGAAACAGATGTATTTCATTGTTTTAATCTATTATTTACAGCATGCAAGAAAGCAATTCTTAAGGAATTACTTCCTGGTTGCTTACTTCTCACCTGTCTTTATTTCTTTCTTAGATATAAGCATTGGTCCAGTTTAAGCAGCAAACCAGCTAATAATAAATGTTCAGCTGTAGTTTTTTAAATATTACCAACAAAAAATACATAAAAACTATTTTGAACACTGCAACTCTACAGAAGGGATTTAAATCCTTGGTCAACATATGCCATGAATAATCTCATGCATCATCAAAGTAGGTCTTCTCTTTTCATCTCATTTCATTTTCTAACATCATTTTATCTTAGCAGTTTCATCACTAAAAGTTTAAAGACTTTGTTTTCCATGCAAATTTCTCATAGCTAGTCAATTATTTTACTTACTTAAACATAAGTAATAAACATAAATAATTCATTTAAACAGCAGAAACAAAACCTTGTATTTAGATGTTGTGCTTATGCTTTTAGATTAAAAATCTATAAAAATGTGATATTACCAGATAACTACACCCTAACAGGCCAGCTTGGTATTTAATTTGTTTGTTTGTTTTTATCATCAATAAAAAAAAGTATGCATAATCTAAACAGGACTGAGTTTGTGTCGAATGTAGTTTAAGATAATTATGAAACTGCTTTTTACAACATTTTACATATTTGGTGCTGTGAATTGTAGATTTCCTCTTTTTGCATTTCTGTCGATTATAAAATGTATGCATTAGGAAGAAAATTACACTTAACACAGAACATACAGTTCTTAAAGGATAAAGACAACAATTCATGCCCTAATGAAGTTATTGTCCGGTTAAACTACTTGTCAGTCCTAGAATTTGTGGAGATTGAAATCATGCATTAAGGTCAATGGCAGTGCTTCTGATATGGTGCTGGGGAGGAGTTGTGTTCCTCCTCCCCTTTCAGAATTGTTTGCATTTATCAAAATAGAATGTGGTCAGTTTAAGGTAAAACTGCCTCATCTCTCATCGATTATGGTGCAGGCTTTGACTAGGACACAAGAGTTTATAAATCTTGTTTGTTTGAGCCATTTTAATTTGTTTTGGGGACAGCATCCTGCAAAGGTTCATTGTTTTGAACCTTTGTGTTGCCTTTGTTGCTTACTTTAAAGCAAATTGTAGGATTTTAAAACTTGGTTGCATTGCATAAATAGATGAAATTCACTTTGTTTTTCATTCGTTCTTAATTCTCTTATGGTGAGGACATGATGTCCTGCTATTTCTTAAGGTTTTTGCCTTTTTTGTCAACTTTATGTTATATTAAAGTTTCTGAATAAAAAAACAAAAAATTCTTTTTTTAATGTATTCAATCATCTGATCTATCTTATTTTAAAGACTATAAACAGGCATAGCTGTTAGAGAAGGACTACTAACGTTTTAATGGAAAAAGACCCTTCCCCAGTTCAATGAGCTGACATGAAAATGTGACTTTTTTACCGTTTAAATCAGGCATCCCCAAAGTCGGTCCTGGAGGGCCAATGTCCTGCAGGTTTTAGAGGTTTCCCTGCTTCAGCACAGCTGATTTACATTGATAGTTGATTAACAGGCTTTTGCTGAACTGCAAACATCAGAATCAGCTGTTCTAAAGCAGAGAAACCTCTAAAACCTGCAGGACAGCTGCCCTCGAGGACCGACTTTGGGGACGCCTGGTTTAAATGAAACATTGCTCTCTTTTTGTGACTGCTTAGTTTACTGACAAAAGTTTCATTGTGGAGTTTCCCCCCCCCCCCCCATTTTTTGGTAATATAACCCAAACTACTGTCTATTTTAGTTGTATTCAATAAGTGAATTAGACCTGTGCCACTCTACTGTAACCTTTCCCCCAGGTCCTTGACCACCTAGTTTATGTATGTCACTGGGAAATTGTGAACTAAGTACAGAAATTATGAACATGTTCTCTGTGGAAACAAGAAGCTGGTTGCAATTTCCTCTGATCCTCTGGGACACACATTCAGGCCTGGGAAAGACTCCACCTCTGAGTCATGCTGGGCCATGTACCTGGAATCTAATTATCCAGCCTGACACACACAAAAATCAAACTTTGGATAAGAATATTTTGCCCTCTGTTCTCTATAGTGAAACTCATTCTGGTATCACAAACAATCATCTCTCTCCATTTTGTTTAGCAGCAGAAGAAACTATACTGTGAGCAGAATAGAAATCAGAGAACTACAGCAAGAAAAATCTAGAGCAGTACAGCACAGACTAACAACATATCCTAGAAATGGAAGGAGAAAGACATTTTTGAACTAATGCTAGTTTAACCACAAACTAATACTAAGGATTAAGAATCTTAGACACATTGAATGCAGCAATATTAGTATCTGATGACTGCTGTCCAATTATTTAAAAAGAATGATCAGCAACATTGATACACCTTGGAAAGCAGCAATGGCTTTTGAGGGGAAAAATGCAAATGCTTGGTCGTGTTAATGAAAAATGCTGTGTCAGGGTTTTGTAGCCCCTGCTTTGTAACCCAAGCTCCTTCTTTCTTGTACCAAAAAGAAAAAAAAAACATTTTCTGTTCTTGTATTTAATCGTTCCATGCCTGTTTCGTTTCCTAAATGGGAATTTTTCACAAGTAACTAATAAAAAAGGTTTTATGTGGGATTTTATTAAACTGTGCATTGTTTTCCAGAGATAAATGTTTCTTTCTTTAACAGTAGATTAGGAGTGACAACAGAGTCATCTTTTTAAAAATGTTCATGATCAGCACAAACATGGAGCTTCAGTTTATTTTCCTCAGAGACATAGATAGGGAAAACACCCATATGGATGTCCAGTACATATGTTTTTTGTTTTCTCAGAAAGAACTGCATGAGTCAGAAGAGTTCATGGTGAAGGGGGTCTTTTAGTCTGGAGTCAACTGGCTGACACATGGTGAAACAAAGCTCTGGATTCTCCACAGAGATCCTGGGGAAAAATCTAAGTAATGACATCAGACATGGATATTGCCAAGAATAAAAAAATAAATAAAAATTCCCAGTTATTTATTTTCCAGGTAACCCATGTTTAAATGTTCTTATTTTGTGTACATATTTTACAGACTTTGGAGCCTGTGGGTTGAAATAACTTTGCTTATCTTCAATTATAAAATGGCTACAGAAGTAAAAAGGTCTTTGTTTTATATAGTTGTTATGACTCATTCCCGTTTACAATTGCATTTGGTTTTTA
This sequence comes from Cyprinodon diabolis, assembly GCA_030533445.1. Classification (NCBI taxonomy): domain Eukaryota; kingdom Metazoa; phylum Chordata; class Actinopteri; order Cyprinodontiformes; family Cyprinodontidae; genus Cyprinodon; species Cyprinodon diabolis. The sequence goes on from CM060078.1 coordinate 20,792,916, forward strand.
GATGCCAGAAAATAAGAATAAAAGACTCCGGTTTCGGAAAGTGTTTTTTCCTTTTTTTTTTTTTAAAACGAATTAAGGCTTTAAGAGTGTGTTTATTGCCCGCTTTCCCACAAACTACTCTAAGTGAAAAAGCCTTCAGCATAATCAAAAGTTTCTATCAATGTCTCAAAAGGGAGATCTGGTCACTTCAACTGACCAGTACATTTGCTGTTTTGGGTTATATTGTTGAAAATCTACAACCAACCATAACATTTGTGTTTGTTGGGATCCATTTTTTTTTCTTTCTTTTGGGTTATTTTTGCAGAGCCCTGCAGAAAAGCTGCATAAAAACCCATAAATGTGGTTAGCACTCTTAATCACCGCTGTCTGATGCAAGATGCACCTTCAACATCTGTTGAAGATCGTTAAACTTCACAGCAGATGCCCTGAACTGTGGCAAAGAATAAAGTCATGAGTCACCAGACAGCAATTATGGTAAAGCTGGTGGGAAGAAACGTGCAAAACAAATTTAGTCAGCACACTCAATAAATCTAAAGTAAATTCACTTGTGCATGAGTAAAAGAAAAGTATTGCCATATAAAAAAACATAAAACAAAACCCATGATTATCAACTTGTGATACTTAAAATATCTTAATTCTTAGTTGTGATTTTTTTTTCTCCAAAAATGGTAACACTGAGCACACCAGAATGACCACATAGTCATCAAAAGTCCAGTGGATGCTGCCAGGAACCATGGGTTCAAACAAAGTGCCAAAAAAGGCTTCTTTATCCTTTGAGGATCTTTCCATTGTGCCACATTACAACTGCAGCTTTGATCTATTTTAATTTAATTTGATCTGATATGACACTAAACAGTGTATAATTGTAAAGAAAGCCAGACATGGTGGTTATCATGTTTTTGGAATAAAAACCAGTGGAAGAATTTGCCTATGTGTCATCTATTTTTATAATAAAAAGAGCAGTTCTGTAAAGGCTTCCAAAGTTTGCTAGTGAAGATTAGTAACAGATCCACAGAACAGGTGGAAGAATCAAATGACATTGAAATAAAATCTGTACCTCATTAAAGATGGTGCATGAAGCATGGAATGCTCTGAAAGACTCCCCTTGGACATCAGAAAACCCACTGGACCAACACCAGGAGATGGTATGGGACACTAAACCATCACTAGTTGTGAAAACTCTAGACATCAAGCCACATGGCTTCTCTGCCTCTTCTATCTTCCTCCAGACTCTGGGTCCTTCATTTCCAAAGAAAAAGCAATATTTACTTTCTCTGGAAAGCATAACTTTGGACCTCTCAGTTGCACTCTGTTAGCCAAAACAGAAAGCTTCTGATGTCTCTTGCTCAAGAGGGGCTGGACAAAAAGAATGCAACAGCTGAAACCCATGTCTTACCATGCAGTCGTCCTTGAAGCACTGACTCCACCTGGAGTCCACACTTTGTAAATCCCTCCTTACCTTTTGAATGGGTTACTATCCTCCCAAGGGTGCAGTTATCCTTGTTGCATGTGTGCTTTTTTTCTACCAAATCTTTCTTTCCCTTCACCTCTATATTAATGTGCTTAAACTCAGAGCTCTGAGAATAACAGCCAGCCTCTTTAGCAATGGTCTTTTATGTCCTGCCCTCATTGCATAAGGTGTCATTGGTCAAGTCAGCAGTCTTCCCCATCTTTGTTTACCTGACAGAACAGTACATTTTAAATGACTTTCAATGTGTTTTAAGTTAATTAACTGATTGGAGTGGAACCAGGCTCCTTAAATATTATAAACGTTTTCTTGATATTATAATTTAATATGCTAAGTTTTGGGTTTTCATTAGTTTTCAGTTATAATAATTTAAATTAAAAGAAATAAACACGTCAATCCCGCTTACTCCTGGGGCAGGTGCCTATTTCCGGCATTCTAAGGGTGATAGGCGGGGTACACCCAGACACAACCATGCACACACACACTTAAGGAGAATTAAGAGAAGACAATTAACCTAATAGTCATATTTTTGGACTGTGGGAGGAAGCAGGAGAACCAACGTATGAACGGGGAGAACATGCAAACTCCACGCAGAAAGACCCAGGGCCAGGATTCAAACCCAGAACCTTCTTGCTGCTAGGCAACAGAGCAACCCACTCCATCACTGTGCAGCCCTAATGTTTAAGTTTAAATAGAAATTGATATAAAAAATGAAAAGTTGTCTTTGTCTGATTTATTTACCAAAATAAATCCACCTCTTCATGATATTCTAATTTTATGACCAGCACCTGTATATTCATAATACTTTTTGATTTGTTCAAACTTAAGTGTTAAAAGTAGAACTATGATTAGAACATTTAGCAATCACAGTCTGCTTTAAGATTATTATAAGTGTTCCTTTTTTAATCTGAACTTATTTCATCAGGTTACATTTGCTGTCAAAAGGATCTTTGTTTACCTATAAAACCGAAATTACTAAAGAATCCAAGCCATGAATCAGGCACCAGAAATAGGCACCAGTCCCCCTCGTGACCCCCAAAATTGATAAGCATGACGGATAATGAATGGATGGAAAATCAACACCTGAAAGTCATAAAGATTCCTAACAGACTTCGTTCAATTGGTCAGACATTGCTTTGAAAGTGAGAACTGTCTGGGCAGAGTTTGTTTTTTCATTCTGATCTCATTTGTTAGATGTTCACTTGTATTGCCTCCACCTCGCCCAAAGCTGTGTTTAAAGCTGAGTCGTGTTCCTTCAACAGCCATTGAAGCCAGGGTGACCAGAACCATAAGAGTAAAACTGTCTCTAACACTGCATTAAGTGTGGGTTGAGAATGACCCGTGCAATGAGAGAAATAATTCATCCCAGCAGTTGTTGCATAAAGTGAATGATAGTCCAGTCCAAATCTGAGGCTGCACTGTAGGAGAAAAACAAACTCTAAAAGGAAGCAGAAATGTTGTATCAGTAGCACCGTCATCATATTTACCTATTTCTTTTAGACAGAGGTATCTGGATTCATTTTTATTCTATTTATTATTTTTTCATTTATCATAATTTTTTGGTCCTTCACATTTTCCAGTATTTTGATGAAAGTATATCTATTTGCTGCCACCTGCTGGATAACAGCTGCAAATGGGAAAAAAAAGACTACCGTAGATAGATAGATAGATAGATAGATAGATAGATAGATAGATAGATAGATAGATAGATAGATAGATAGATAGATAGATAGATAGATAGATAGATAGATAGATCTCTGTTCGGAAAGGGGGCGGAGACCTGATGTCGTTGTTATGGTAACCGCAACACACCAGTAAGGGACCAGTAAATCAGTGAAAGGACGGACTTTTTAAACTCTCCGAAGTTTGAAAAGCAGTTTTTTTGTTGTTTCCCCCCCCTCCCTGATGATCGGGCTCTGGCCATGGAAGAATCTTCTACTCCTGATTTTCAAGTCCTGGATGAGGTAAAACTACCGATAATCGGATTAGAATAGAAAATAAAAATAATTAGAACACGAGAGGCACATTTAAGGCGTTTTAAAAAGTATTTTGACTTTGGTATTTTATTTACAAACATATTTCCTAAGTAATCTTTCTTCAATACAGAGAGCGACTATCTGAAACTTGCAAGAAAAGTTAGTTTTTAAATCTAAATACTCATGGTACAATATTTTATTTCATACTTACTTTTATGCGTATTTGACATACAATTGATAAAGTAGGAGAAGCTACATATTATACTACTGAAAAGTATAAATCAATTTTATTTTATTTTTACTTTTACGTATAAATCAATTTTCAGCGCCTCTGATTGGCCGCAGCTGGCTCCTATCCTGATTAAATGGCCAATCAGCTGAACTTCATTACCTGAATATTATCAATGTGACCACCACTACATAAAGTTAGAGTTTTCGCACTTTTTAAGCTCTGAAATGTTTTCTTTATAATAAAAAATTAGTGCAGAGTTTATAAAAACTGTAAAAACTATTGATGCCCCAGTAAATTCCCTCAAAGGCTGCTCTATTTCAACCATATGCGTCTGTCTGTGGGTCTGTCTAAACAAACTTCCATTTTATCTGAAAATACAATAATGTCCCTGCACACTTATTAGTGATTTTATAGCAAATGAATATAAAGGAGGGTGAATTAAGCTGAGTAAGAACTAGTATTTGAAAGTGATTCCAAACATAGCAAGAAATGTATAGCAGAATGGGTAGAAAAGCAGTGGTTCAATCCATTTTTAGACCATTGCATAGTAAAAATGCTGTGGTGTGTATATAAGACAGGATCACAGTGCATAAAAAATAGGACTGAGTTGTACAGAAAATGCACAAATAGGCTTTTGTGTAAACCAATGAGACATGTACTTAGTTCTTCACATAATACATAAAGGGCACCGCGTTTAATAATGCATTTTGAATTTATATTTAAATAATGCACAGACCAGATTGGTAAAAATGAATTGAAATGCTGTTCATTTGTTTACCATGCTCTTGTATGCGTATGTGCTCTCTTCATCCTCTGACATAGGAGTTGGCTCAGAGCTCGTCTGCCTTTTACAGTTGCTTTTTTTTTTTTTTTTTATCTCTGCTTCTGTCTCCTTGAACCCCAGTTGGGCACGGCAGACTGGGGATGGCAGTTTCTTCCTGTTTAAAGGGAGTTTTTCCTCTCCACTGTCGCTACAGGCATGCTTAATGTGAGGGATTGCATCCGAGTCAATGAGTCGATGCAATCAACTGGTTTTCCTTAGATAGAAAACTTTGAATCGAATTGAATATATGATCTGGTGAACTGTAAAGTGCCTTGAGATGACATGTTTTGTGAATTGGCGCTATAGAAATAAACTGAATTGAATCTTGTACTAAAACTCTCAAATGCAAAAATTGACTATACACCATCAAACTTTCTTTTCTTCTTTTTTTATTGTAAAAATGTAGAATCAATTTTAACATGACAGATTAATATGAATAGAAAAGATCAGTATGATTGATGCGCAGAGGTCCAAATATGCACGGATTTGTTTAGAATGTTCACAATTATACACAGTCAACAGTGAATAGACTTTGCACTGCATGATCAGCAGTACATATTATCATATAAAAGCTCTGATACATAACAGGGTAAAATAAATACTGTACAGATCCTCAAACATAAACATTTCTGCTTTTTTCCCTCCATCTTTGCCTTTCAATGTGTATAAAATGAAATATGTGGTGATATACTGTCTCTCAGCACTAGATGGCAGTATTTTACATATGGTTGATAAGTAGAAACTAAAAGTTAAAAATGTGGAACATTAGGAGCTCTGCAGTGCATCAAGGGATGATGAGAGAAAATAATTCAAGTTGTTTAGTGTCTAGCACAATTTATCAAGAGTCTGCAACCTAAAGTGTCCCGCATACAAGTCGAACTATGAGGAGACCTCTCAGGCTGCATATCCTCCCAGGGGAAATTCATAATGTTTAGGATAATGATACATTGCCACACTGCCCCAGTGTAATTAAACAGTCCCAGCAGGAAGTTTTTCATGAGTAATTTCAGAGGCAAAACTCCATCATCAGCTCCCTCACTTGAGTGGTCGTTGTTAATTATGAAATCATTTACAGCAGAGAAAATGATAGCTCATTAGTTTTTACTACTGATATGTGTTGTGCTGGGTCTCAGCAGGGATTATAGCAGGATGCAGCGGGACGAAAGTGGGAGAAATGTCAGGGACTGATGAAAAATTATCCTGTAGAATATTACAGCACCCGAAAAAGGCTGGCCTTTACTGTTTTTTTTTTATTGTCTGTCATTTTTCACAGCTGATTTTCCTCCTTTATGATTATTTTCATATTAATCCAAGATTTCAAAGGCCACACTTGCATCAGTGAAAATGAGATGGTGGACAGTAATATGGTATTTCACACTGAGTTTTGTTAGTACTGCAGTGAAACTTTCTGTAGAGCATATCTTTTTTGTGTCTATGTGTGTCTATGTAAGCATGTGAATAGCTAAAGGACAATGTATTCGCTTTAAATTTCATGGATTAATCCCACCCACCCCCCCCTTTTGGGTAAAGATGCGTCTGTCCTCTTAAGGAGCATAGTTTTTGGGCCGTATCATCATCTTGACGGTCTTGAAGGCCTGCCTGTAGTTGGTGGGGTAGTACTCTGTCGTCATGTTGTGCCATGTTCCCCAGAAGATCCCGTTCCTCACACCCTTGTACCTCTTGTGGTAGTACTTCCCGTTGAGGTTGGCGGACATGCAGGCATCAAACCACCAGCCGGAGCTGTAGTAGCCACCACAGTTTCCAGAAGGGTACATGTCGTTGTCACGGTCAGGGGTGGAGAAGAACTTCTGGTCGTGGTTGAAGTGCTTGTTGAAACTCATGGCGTTCCCTGCCGTTCCACTGTAACAGATTGGGGTATATACAGTTTTAGTGAAATTCTTATATACACTCATAATAACCATTAATTGTAGCCCAAAAATATGTATAGAAGTTTAATGTATTTCAATTTATTGAATAGCCCAAATACAGGTTAAAGTTTTTGCATGCACCCCTCATTATAGATAATCTGGACCTTTACTATATTGTTAATGTTTGCAGGAAGTTATCTTACATAATTCTGATTGGATATTTCACCACCTAAACATAACAGACTTTAAGGTTAGTGTTCAACCTTTGGGACGATGATTCAAGAAGTCTGATTGGTCTATATTGTGACATTCTTGTTGTGCCATGTTGGAATACCCAATGCTATCAAAATGTAATGCATTTGAACCAAACTGTCCTGTAACAGTGGAAATCATTTGGCCACTAGAAACAACTCAGCTTTCACTGTCCAGAGTTCTGCTTTTAAACCAAAAAAAAAAAGAAAACTGTCTAAACTGACTGTATGGTAGTGATATAGGTTTAGCTAGAATCTGCTGCAACCAACAAAGACAAGTCAGATATCTTGTAGAAAAAAGTCAGATGGTCATGCATATAATGACGATATATCTTTAAAAGCCCCCAAATAGGACCATTGTACCTCTGACTTTAAGCAAGCACTGAGCTGGAATTGCTAGAATTATCATGTGATAAATTAACTAATACTGTACCTGTATCCGCTGATGGAAAGTCGGTAACGTAAGTACTCATTAGCCACGTAGAACTGGTCATATTTTGCATATTCCCGGACTCCCTCAAAGTCCTCCAGCTCTATGCGTAGCACCATGTCTTTAGCCTTCGTCAGCAGGTGAATATGGTCATTGCCGAGCCAAAACTCACCTCTGCCAGATACAAGGTTGGAGAAGAACAATAGAAGATGAGAAACCGAGAATTAGGCATATAATAAAAACAAGCTCAAACACGGTTACAAAATTACATATCTATTTGGATCAAATGAATTTATCTCAGCATATGGAGGGGGGAGAAAAGTGAAGAATGTTACACATAAAAATGGATGATAAAGATTTTTTTTTGTAAAAGGGAGTGTTGGGGCCTTTGGCATAGTTATTGAAGTTACCGTGGTTATTTTTCAGAAAAAAACAGAAGATAAAAAATAAATGAAGATATTGATCTGAGAGTTGACTTCATAATGCGTAAGCCCGTGCACTTCTCACTGGCAATTACTTCTAAACATCAACAGCCTTGTGTGCTAAATAATTGATTTTACTCTGAAACGTTTGCAGCCTGCAAAAAAAATAAATAAAAATTTTGTGTGGTCAGAATTTTATTCATTTTCCATGTGAAAATCAATCCATGTTAGTGAAACAGGTGGCAAATGATCTGGGATATTGAGAACAGTTGGGCTTAGTTATTGTTATGGCATCTCAAAGCAGGCCAGGCTCTTTTTACTGGAGGTTTGTGAAGTGAAATTCTATAGATGGATTCATTTTCTATAAAAGCTTATGCCCTGAGACCCAGCACTGCATGTAAATAAGCTGTACATTCTGTGAGTACCTGAACACAGGGCTGCATTTCAATGCAGATGGTGAAAGAATAAAGCTTTCTCAGTGTGGCTGTTGGGTGCGGCAATGACTGCAAACACACACTGTAGTTTGATTTTTAATTTCAGTTTAAATGTTGCAGCTGTCTTGTTGGGGTTTAATGGGAAGAGGGATTTTGTAACCCTTAAGTTTTATGTCTGATTCCAGCTTCTTCCTTCTCTTGTCAGTATACACAACCAAAAGCATGCTGCCTTATCCAACAAAATGATTTATTTTGTCATGGATTGATGGAAATAAGTTTTTACAATATTTTCTAAAGAAAAAAAATTATCCCTTTTTTTTTTTTAGACAAGAATTTACAAATCATCAAACATCAGTTTACTCTCGTCCTTTTTATATGATCAAAAAATAAATATAACAACAATATGAATATTTCAGAGTTTCAAATGGGCTAAAATAAACTGGGCAAAAAAAAAAAAAATCTGTTTCCAAATTCCAGGAACTTTCTATTGAGCGAGGTTAAACTGGAAAAATATAATAAAACAGGAGCAAATTCATCAGAATAGAATAAGAGCAGACTACCTTTCTTTTTTCTGTTTTTGGGCCTTGGACTCTTTTCTTACTTTTTATACATTAAAGCTTTTATCACAACAGAAATATCAAACCTATTAAGAGGAATCTGGCCACAACGGAGTAATTCGCTTTCCTAACTAGGTAGATATTCTTAAAATCAGACGTATTAAAATTGTTAAATTGCTTTCCAAGCCACCTATTACATTTTTAAACTATGCAGTGAAAGCTCTGAATATTTCATGCACTTTATACCGACAATAGACTTCATTTTGTATTTCCTCCTCGCCCTTTATATTTCAGACCAAACTTTGTTTTTCAGCCTTCCAATCTCTGAGTGCTTGTCTTATATTTGCAGTATTACTTTAAGTGCTTTTGTCAGCAAAGTTTTGCGAATTTGGGTAAATTTGATAAATTTATATGGCATGAATGCGTGTTCAGAATAGATAAAATGGCTGCTAATAACATTAACAGCTTGATGCTTTACGCTTAATGTACAATTACTTTACAGGTAGTTTTCCAGAAATACTCCATTCAGTACCTTAAACAGCATTTCAAGTACCCCCCTTAACCCCACGGTGGGCTATGCCACCCTTAAGCTGTGCCATAACTTTCTGATCCATTGTGCGGAGCAGATCAGAATCGTTATATAGACTATAATCCCCTCTTCATTTATGCTGCAGTATAGATGCTCTGCATTGTAAGAGGCTGTTGTAGAACCATCCTCTTGACTGAAATATTTCTGAATAATGACACTGTCAGGCATGGCTTTCTCTGCACGGCTTGCATTCCAATTTTGTACTCTGGTTTAGTGCCACAGTCACAATAAAAGTGGGGAGTCAAGCTTCATAAAACGCTGCATCCTACAAATCGTATAATGCTTCTCAGTTGCAGATTTTATTAGATCCTCCATGCTGTTAAATCCAGAGGTTTATAGTGCAGATCTTTGTCAGGTTAAATTAACCTTGATGTAAATAGGGTTATTTTTCACTCCATAGCCGCAAAGTGTTTACCTCAACACTACAGTCAGCATGCTGACGGGTTGCACTATAACCTCTTCTGTCACCCCATTTTAGCAGCAGGTTTTGTTCTGTGGGGCTTGAATAATGTGTCCAGCTGTTTTCTTTTTATGAAAAAAAAAAAGAAGAGAGAAATGTACCTTAGGTTTCCAAACCCTTTCTTGTACTCTGTCCATGTGCGGTTGAAGCTGACAGACCCATTGACGCGCTGCTGAATGACAGTCCACCCCCCACCGAAGGACTCCATTTCACAAAAAACCTCAAATGTTCCATTGCGAGGGTCAGGGGTCACACGGTACACGCCGTTTTTCCTTACCTCCATCGCGTTGTAGTCTGAGCAGTCTCGAGGTGCTATGATAACTGTGTGGATGGAGGAACACAGAGAGAAAAATATGGAAGTTATTTTAATTGGGTGTCATTTACTAAAGTGAAAGTCTATTTCTAAAAAGGCAGTAAAATATAACTATATTTAAATTATGTTACAAAAATGTTGACACCTGATTTTTTTTTTCAATCTGTTGAAGAATACTCAAATGAATCAAAACAATTAGCAACCCTTTTCTCAAACATTTTAAGGAAATCATTTCGATTTTTATTTTTTATTTATTTTTTTACATGCATTTCTGAGAAATAATGTGAGGAGTCAAATAAAAATGAGCGACAGGTCCTCTCCTTATTTCAACTCTGCATTTTAAAATTTTTTATACACGTCACTACAGTGAAAATATCCATTTGCTTTTCCATGAATACAGCAACATGTCATTATTGTTTTGAAAACTTATAACTTATAACTTTTAAAAATATTCTCTCATGGCCAGAGTAGGCAGTGTGCAGCAACAAGTATGGGAGAGACAGGAGTACAGTACTGTCATAGATTATTTTCCTTTTGTCATTTTTCTCTGGTGTTTCTTTAAACTCACTTTAATAAGAACTGGACCACAAAAAAGATTTTTATACCTAGTTAGTAGTGATAGTCAGCACATGCCTACAGCACTGTATTAGGAAAAATTACATTTTCAATTTTATGACTGTAATGATCACAATTTTTTTAATTTTCAAATTCTTCGCTTTTCAGTAATCACAACTTTCCCATTTATCTACGTGATCATTGCCACCTCAATCCTAAAATCTCTTTGTTGGCAGAAATGTGCAGGAAAGTCTTAATTAATAACAACCTACTTAATTTGTCATCCAAGCCATTCTATATAGATGGATAGATACTGCAGCTTCAATATCAGAATAATTTTATCAGTTTTTTGCACCCTCTATCTTTCTCCAGCTGTTTCTTTTATTTATTTCTTTTTTTATGTGATCCACAGCAAGTATAAGTCCAACCTCCAAATATGAGCTTAAAGGTGTTGGTCAGGAAGTATTTATGAACTGACAGGGATGGACTTATCAAAACCTGGGAAAGTGTGAAACTGGATTAGAGAAGCATGGCTCCTTCTAAAATGATTTCGACACCAGGTTAGTTGCGTGTAGACCCTGTTGGGTTTCCATTGTTGATGCCGTTGACTCCTCCTGCAAGAGCTTTTCAGTGCAATGGTGAATTAAAACTGACATGATCCTCAGGTAACTGGAGGGAAAGTCTAGACTGAAAAATGTGTGATGACTAGATGAAAAGGGGATCATTGTGAGGTTTCAGATGCTTATGGACTCCAATTCTTTTTTTCAGCACGTTTCAGAAGACACTTAAACTGCAAAAGGTCTATGGATAGCGAGTTTCAGTGTGGAGAATGGTTTAAAAGTCAAGGGTGGGGTTAAATTGTATCCTTGTCACAGTAATGACTCTGTCAGCATTTGGCATTTAAAGTATTGACCTGTGATTTTGTTCCTCTGTCCTATTCGCTTTCAGTGTCTTTTTTTTTTCTTTTGCAGTTCACTACTTCCTCTGTATTTGTCCTCATCCATCTGACAAGAAAGCCAGTTTCCCTGGATGGACAAGCTAATCTGGCTCTGAGCCTTAAAGTAGCTTTAATTCAAGTACTGGTCATTGCTGATATCTGAACGACTGCACGTTGTCCCTAATTGAGGAATTTTAAGACAGCTGCTCTGAGAATGTCATGGCAAGAGAAAATGGCATTAGTCGCTTTTGCACACAGAAACCTCCTACTGGGTTTAAATGAAGTTTGGATTTAGATTTAATATAATTAGAAAAACATGCAACACTTTTCAGCTAAAACATTTTGTTGTTACAGGAAGTTATTGATATTGAAGCATGTATCGTTTTCCTCTTTTTATGCAGTTAAGGATTAAATATGCTCTTGAGCATTCACTACATTATCAGGCTAAGTTCTCTACAGTCTTTCTCTTTTATTAACTTGTTTGGCAAGTGAATGTAAGCCGATTAGTCTGACAAACAGTCATCATGCTTATTAAAAACCTCTTGAACACTGATCTGATTGAATATCACATTATCTGTGTAGTTCAGACTGAGTGCTTCCATCATGAAAGGAAACAAATATAAAGACAAGGCAGCAATAAAATGATGGCTTTCTTCTTTGAGGTCATTGTAAGCTTAAAAAGGTTTGTTCGCTCAGGATAGATTGAAACTCATCGAAAAGAAAACATTCATTTGTAGAAAAGCGCATTGTGAGATCTATTTTCATTTTGTGTTACTGAGTTAATGTAGCTTAACACTTGAACTGCGATCATTTTGCCTTGAGCATTAGCAGACTTCTGATGGGAAGCATCAGAATTGGCAGCAGGGGTGGAAAAGCATGTTTACAACACTGTAAATTGCTTTTATTGCTATTTACTACTATTTCACTGAAATTTTAGTTCCTGCACTGTTGGTTTATATTGTGCCCAACGAACTACCAGTTTACACACCCATGCATGGCGTTTCTAAGTGAATATTTACTGTACCTCACATCTGGATACATTGAGGGGTGACCAAACTTTTTTCCATGGGGGCTAAAAATGTTCAAATTCCAAATGTTTATTGTTCATTGTTACCTGCTTAACAATAAAAGTAAGCAGCTTACAATGTTTTCAGACTGACTATTTTGGTCTAGATTGTTCTGGGTGTCTTCATCAAAAGTTAATTTAACCTAATTCCAAAAGTGTCAAAAGAAAAGGTCAAGAAATAAATAAAATCATTGCTGATTTAAGAAAAAAGGTGTGGCACCTCACATTTCTATAGACAAGTATTATTATTATTTTTTTTAGGGGTTTTGCAGTAGTAATAAGCTTTACTAACTTCTTCCTTTAGAGTCAATGAGCAAACCAAATTCACAGCACTCTAGAAAATTGGTTAAAAGGTTGCAAATGGCCATGAGGCAGCACTTTGGTCACCCCTGGTTTAGAGAAAACTTCTGCAGCTTTTAATGCAAATTTCCATCAAAAGCTTATGTCACACTGATTCTGATCAGGCCCTTGCTGATGGACATCATTCTAAATGTAAAATAATTTGTTAAATTAACAGTCAGTAATGGACGGGGTTGTTTTTTTCCCACTTCATTGCACAATTATGGCACATCATACATAATATTATGCCAAAGGACCTTTTTGTCTTATTGAGTTTCAATGAATTACAAGCCCTCAGACAATATGGAGGGGTTTGAATTGTTCTCCTAAAACATTTAAGGAAGTAAATACTCTATTAAGCAATGTCCCTTGAGTCTTACTGCAATTATTTATTTACATGAAGCTTTGATATAAAACTGCACTTTCATCAAAAGAGGTTTGCCAGTTTCCTTTCTACAAGCTTTGCCATGTCCTTTTCTCGACCCGAGGGAGACTAACTTTCTAAATTGAGCTTAACTTGATGGATTGTTTGTACAAAGACAAGTATGACTGACTGGTTAAGCCATCCATGACTTGTGCAATGTCAGGGGAGCTGCATCAACTACTGCTAATGTTATTATCAAGTCTTATTATGCAGCAAAATGTAAAAGCATGATTGCAAAAGGAACAGCAAGGGGAGAGACACAGTGAGGTGAATTGGAACAAAGCCTAAAGAAGCCAGAAGTTAAATAAGCAAGAGAGACAGAAATGGAAAAAATTAAGAGTTGAGTTCTCAAATTAGATATAAAGGGGAAAATGATAGGAATTTAGAGCAAAGTTTGGAGGAGACAAAGACAAGAGATGTGATTCCCTTCACACCGCTGTCCCAGCTAATCTGCTTAGAAATAAGCTCACATCTGTTTTCCACATGAAAGCCCCAATACAGTGTCACATCCATTCATGCAGTATCAGGAAATTATTCACTTTGTAGAGTGCATTTCTGCTGTGCTCTCATGCAAGGGAGCTTTTACATCAATGCAAATTGGGATTCTTGTGGGGTTTAGCTAGTTTTTAGTTCCTACCAATAGATTTTAGAGAGACTATAATAAGATTTCACATGCAGAGCTTTTTGAACTCTTTGTGACTATAAAGCCAAGTATGTGTCTCTGCCTTTTAGAGTTGCAGCCTATGAGGCTAATGGAGAGTCAAAGCACTTGAAATAGTTATGTAAGAGCCAATGGGAATGGAGTTTTTGTGTCTGAGTTTAACATTGCTTCACCATTGCTCCTTATGATGTCAATTTGAAAGAATTTGTGTGTTTAAAATAAAACTAACTGAATATGACGATGGCTATGTTCTATTCGAATCTATAATTATGTACTGCTAATTGCTTTGGTGAGGGAAAGTTTTTTATATGCTATGGTAATGTTTGGAATTAGATTTGCATATTTTACTAGCCTAACTTAAAAAAGGAGAAAGTAACAGTATAGATATAGTATTTTCAGACTTCACCTCCTGTCCTATCTGATCCCTCCATCTACCCACGAATAGTGGTGAGGCCTTGCAGTTTAATTTCTTGTCTAAGAGACCTATGAGTTTGCTCAATTCTGCTATCCAAAGCAAACACTAATTTACATAAAGTTCATTAAAAATGCATTCTAAAACAAAATGTGTAATGTAGATACTTTCGTTTCCCATTTCAAAAGCCCCTGTAAGGACAAGGCGGTCGAGCGGTTTGTTTTTTCAAGTGATTGCATTGTCCACGTTGGAATGATTGGACCGTCCCTGTGCCAGAACATTTGCCTCCCCACAACCCAAACTGCACAAGCAATATCTGTGCTGGGGCTTACATCTGTAGGGAATTCATTAAACAGAAATGAAAAGTTAGGAATGCTCTTAATCTCGTTCAAATGTTCCGTAAAAATTCAAAAAATATCCACTGGACTTGGTTTTCAAGATTTGAAGACGTTTCGCCACCTCTCCAGGAAGCTTTCTCAATTCAAATGTCTGGATCCGCAGTGAGTTTGAGTCTTATATGGACAAGGCCTTGTATTGCTTGGAAACATGCAAATGGTAACCAATGAATGGGTCGTTTAGTTCCATCGTTAGCCTGTAATATCTGAACCTGTCTATGATTCTAGGGGTCGGTCGTTAAAGGGGGGATTGCCATTAAGGGGGGGTCGTTCAAATGTGTTACAAAACATGCATGGGAGTCAGATAAACCAGATAAGAAGATATTAATCAAAGTGTGCTAGAAATATGCTGTGAAATGTACATCTGAGGATGTAAAGATCTTGTAAATTTTATGCTCCAAGAAACAAAGTATAAAAACATTAGAAGATTTAAATTATTTACATAATCACCCCTAGAATCATAGAAGAAGATTGCTTACACTGGGGGCTGTTCTGTGCTGCGCACTGAGTAGTACAGCTGGAGCTCAGCTTGTTGACCGTTCCGGTGATGTTCTCCACCTGTCTGTCCACCATTGCCTGCACGTTGTCCATGTTGAGCAGGTTTAGTCCCTCCAATCTACCCTGCAGAGCTGAGATCTGGCTCCTGGCATTGCGAAGGCTTGCGGACATCCTATTCAGTTTCACCTGAGAAAAGGCCAAGAGCAGGGGTAGAGAAAATTGTTTTTGGCACAGACTACAAAGCAGGTGGATTACTGCAGGCACCAGCCAATTTGAATTTCAGAATGGCAACAGTGTCTACGAGACAATTGGCTGTCTGCCAAAGTGGCTGTGAGAATCAACAAGCTTGCCGCCTAGTCCCCAAATTGACCACATTTCGATTGTTTTTCTAATGCCTACCTTTTATCAAGGTTTACAGTGTTAGGAATTTCCTCTGGAATGGTGCCAAGAAAGACTTTACGGGTCTTTAAGCATCTGCTCTGTTAATGTTCCACTTGGGTGCACTTGGCTAAGCATGTTTAGGGTTTCACCAATGTTTATACAGCTCAACTTCTGTCCATTTTATAAGATAATTCTCTATGATCATTAAAAAGGGGAGAACCAATGCCATCAGCTTGCTAAATATGTGCATAGTTTTGATAAAATGGAATGGACTGGTGCATTACTGTCATTGCAGTGTTTGCATTTCCTTGTTAGCAAGTCAGGGAGTAACAATAGTACATGTGGGATTTGTAACAATAACCTCAGTTTAAATGGCAACAGAAATTATCCTATTTGGGAAAAATAATTTCAAGGCATAAAGTTAGCATCTTACCTGCATCTCCTGGATATTACTTGGGCTAGGTGTAATTTTCTGAAAGTTGGAACCAGGTCTGGTACCATCCAAATTAGCTCCAGAAATCATGCCATCTCCCCTTTCCTCTTGACTGGACCCCCTCTGAAGATCCTGCGCCTGCCCTTCCTCAGCATCCCTTTGAATGGGAATCTGTGTCTGTACCTGGTCTGCTTGCTGATATCCAAAGACCACATTGCTCTGCTTCATAAGACACTCTTGACACCCGCTTTTCAGCTTGTTCACCTCCTCTTTAAGGCTCTGCAGCTCCTTCATAGTCTTCTCCAGCAGCCTGAACTGCTTGGGTAGCTGAATGGTAAGGGGAGGCAAGGTGAGCTGGTAGGGGCATTCCTCACTGTCATCTGCCCCAACTCCTGAGCTCCTACAATGGCCAGAAGGTCGAAGTTTCACAGAGCAAGAGGTTGAGTGACCCGATTCAGATCCAAGACTCTGAGGTCCTCTGGCATCCCAACGCTGGTGAGAGTTTACACTGTAGTCTGCTGCCCAGATGGTTCTTGGCACCAAAGTGGTCATGAGCAGAAGGGAGGCACAAATGCAGAGCAACATTGTCCTTATTTTTAGCAAGATTTGCTGAAGCAAAACAAGTCTGGAGGTCAAGAAGAGGGGATGGAAGTAGCTTGAATATGATTTTGCAATCTGAAAGAGTTGAGTTGTCTGAGTGTGTAAGTACTTGCCTGAAGATTGTAAGTAAAAGAATAAAAAAAACACAAATATCTGTTCAGTATCTCTCTGGTTTGAGCGGGTTGCTCTGTTTGTATCTTTCCGAGCGCGTGTGTGTAAGAGTGCAGCCTGCAGGAGGAGGAGAGTGCAGGGGAACTGCTGCTGCCTCAGATAGCTGTGTCATTAATATCAGGACATGGGAGGGAGGGAGAGAGAGAGGTAGAGAGAGTGATGGGAGAGAGCAACACCAAGTATAGGAGATTGGGAGGGGCTGTACTATTGCGTATTACAAAACAGTTTCCACAGCATTTACAGAAGGTACAGAAATTAAGAAAGATTGGAGTGAGTGTGACATTGGGGAAAAGAGAGGCAGAGAAAAGGTAAACGGGGATGAACAGTGATAAATGGTTTTATTACTGTCATTAAGATAATTTTGCGCAGTTGGGTGGAGTAAAATACTTTTGCATTTATTAATTAGAACTCAGCAGAAATTAGTTGATTTGGAGGGGTTTTTTTTTAGTTGTTTTTTTTTTATTATTGATGACCTTTAGAATCCAAACCACTTTATTTATATAGCACAATTTCAATAAACACAAGGTTTCCAAAGTGCTGCACAAAAAAGATAAAATAACTAAAATAAATAAAATAAAATAAAAAATAAAAGCACTACCCGCACAGGATAAAAATATGCATGTGTATACATAAAATCAACATGTGTATAGAATAGCAAGACCTTAAGGTGAACCTGTTTTACTTTCAATTCTTTAAATGTTGCTAGACACTTCTTTTTTTTTTTCAAAGTCAACAAGCAATCTATAGATTCCATCCTTTGAGGTATTAAGATTATATGAAACACTAGGTAACTTGTCAAAGCCAGTCTCAAAGGAAATACAAGAAAACATGTTATTGAATAAAATCAAATGTGTTTCTATCTCCAAGAAAATCTGAAAATCTCACCTTCATCTCCGAGAGCAAATGTAAATATTTAAACAACTGAACCTTTGACAAAAAAGAATGTATGATAAAGCTTACATTTTCAATACAAATATCATTGGGGAGGGGGCTTTCAGGTTAAAGTGCAGAAAAAATGACATCTTGGGTCACCAGGTCTCCTCTTTTTTTTTCTTACAAAATACCTTTTTGTATATTTTTAAAAACTGCACATATAATGAAACATTTAGTTTGTGCAAGTCATCCAAAAACAGATTATCTATTCATCCATCTGTCTGAAAGTCCAAGATGTGGTTAAGTCCATACAGATGTAAGTTTGTATCTAATCTAATTGTTTTTTTGTTTCAGTTGTTCATCTAATGCTTAAATTCAAACATTCTTAAGGGATATTGAGGTAAAAAGAAAAAAATATATAATATAAAAAAACTATACTATAAAAAAATATATGTTTTCATTCAAGTATGCTTTGGTGGAGCTTGAGGAGTCCTAATTTGTAGCCTCGCTGTTATTGTTCATAGGCACCAGTTGATAATAAGATTGCATGTTTTAATTGCTGTGGTGTAACCAGTGGTGGCTTTATGAAATAGTTTGTTTGCTGAAACACAAACAATAGTTCTGTTGAGCAATAAACAGTAGACTTGTTTTGTGTATCACAATAATATATACAGTAGTCTTCCTCTGTGGTTTTGTTAAGAACGGCCATAAATAAATTAACACTTTAATGGCACATTCATTATTAAGTTACCATCTTATATAAATTAAAACACCTAAACAATTGAATTCTACAGTTAACCACACATGTTCCTAAAGCAGTTCTCTCCCAGGCAAATATACTTAGAGTTGATTTTAGTTTGGAGTAAAATTTCCAGTTTTTTTTCTGAAATATCAAACAATATATCAGTTTTGATATAGTTTGAATTATTCATACATACTCTTCATAGTGATTTGTTTTTAGAATTTTTGTTTCAGGTTTTTGAATTTTTGATTAATTGTAAAACCTACAACAGAGGCTTTAGGAGTCGATTGTCTGATGCGTGTTTCAATAGATCTGGAATAGCTTTTCAAATATATCCCTTAAGGGAAGTAAGGGAAGTTTAATAGGCACATTTTATTGGCAAGACAATTTATAGTTTTATACATGTGGAGAAAATAAAGCCTACATTGCAGAAACATATGAAGTGAATTACAGTGACACCTCAAAATAAAATGATTATATTAGAAAAGTGGTACTTCAAAGATGCTGAAGATGATTGTGTATAGCACACCTGTTGGCTGTTGAAGTGCTGTATGAATAAAATTGGTACGATACGGTGATCTGGTTGCAGGTTCTGTTCCATGGAGGGAACTGTATAGGGAGGTTGTCAAGGTCATTTAGGTTCTAATCTTAGAAAAAACTTCTTATTCTTATTACCAGGGAAATCAAGCAATGTTAAAACTGGGCTTGATGGAGAGAGGGTGGATTTCGGAGCTGTCAGAAAGCTTGTTTGCAATTCTGGCTGAAAAACACCATGGCTGTTCTGTCAACGATCCAGTTTGTTATGCTCATAGTTCTAGAGAGGAAGGTTGTTTTACTTGGAAACCTTAAGCTTTCATTTTGACCTTTTTGCCAATACAATTCTTCTATTGGCAACTTTTTGGCCACATCCTTCTGTTTTCATTGCAGGCCATAGTTTTTTGTTTTTCTTCACCAAAAATGGTGGATCACTTGCTCTTGGTTGGTTATGAGCAGCCTGAAGTAGAACAGGGTCAGTATCTTGCTGTGACACAAATAATTGTGTCACAGCAATAATGTGCTGTGACACAGAGTAGGAGATGATTAAACAGACCAGGGCTTAATCTGCAGCAGTGTGGGTGCTGCTTTGATCTGTTGTATTGAATAAGGAAATCAACCAGAAAGTGACACTCTGGGTTTACTAGTCTATGTTTTAAGCCTCAACTATGGCCACGATGAGTTATGGATAAAGCTGTTTCTAAGTATGACAGACACTGTTACTGTTAATGGATCTGAACATAATGCATTGAAGGGGATTTTGTGGATCATAATCAAGACTTCTTGAAGTTGGTCTGATGCTGCTTCCATTCAGGTACTTTAAGTGTGTTTGTATACTGAGATCAATGAGGTAAAATACAGTTTTCTTTTAAGTCTACAACTTATTTTAGTTAAGTTTTTTTTTTTTTTCATATCAGTGAATAAACAAACTATTATTGAGCGGGTTTGTGATGGAAACAATCCAATACTTCTTATTCTTATACTGTAAAAAAATGGTAGGTTCCAAACTTTAGAGACTGAAATAGACTCTGATAAAGAGAGTTAGGAGCTCCAATATCCCAGGATAAACTCAAAACATCTTTGTTCTTATTTATTAAAAGGAGTATATCCTCCTAGTCACCAACTGGAACACAGTGCTATGCCTCATGGCTATTTTCATTATTATTTTTCTTCCCATAGGTTGCAGAATGCTAAAGCTTCCAGCTTCTTTGTATGTATGTATGTATGTATGTATGTATGTATGTGTGTATGTGTGTATGTGTGTATGTGTGTATGTGCGTGTGTGTGTGTGTGTGTATGTGTGTGTGTGCATGTCACATACCTACTGAAAAACACTTGTATCCTCTGATGGCATTCCTTTTTTTAAATGTAGGTGTTGGCAAAATATCAACAATGAACTCATAATTTTTAGTCACTGTTTATCGCTCATTTCAAAGGTGCATTACCACATGTAAGCCACATGCAAGCACTTGATGAAGCCGCCAACCTCCTTTACTGCATCACATCAGTTTTGGCAATGGAATAAGAGAAGGCTGCTGAAAGTGCCTCAGGCTACTTCTCATAGATAAATTCTCGCTGTACAGCCAGGTTGTTTGTTCCTTCACTGATGTCATCTGGGCTGCTGAAAAAAAACAAACTCACCATTTTAAGAGTATATTTTGGCTGCAAATTACCTTCCTTTTTTTTTTCTTTCTATTTGTCACTACATCTCCACGTCAGAAGTTTCTATAATTGAAGATGCAACTTGACCATTGGTGACTATGAAAGAAAGGATCTGAACATATCATGGTAACATGCCACAACATGTATCCCTTTCATATCTCCATCCGTTCAGACCTTTGGGTGTTTCGTGGGCGTATTACAAACACACGGGTGACAACAATTTATAAAGGTTGACTCTAATGACACAAGCATCCATCCTCACTGTTTAGAGTTGGAGCTAGATAGAAGTCCACTGGAGTGCATATATAATGGGAGTGTTTGTGTGCAGATGCTGTTTGGAAAACTTACTACAATGTCTCACCAGCGATATCCTTAGTTCTGCAGCTTTGTGATACAGACAAGGCTATCCTTCATTACTCTCCCCTTCACCAACCTGGCTCTAAAGATAAGAGAGGAACACCACCTGTCCTTTGTTTCTATCTCTGTTACATACCCAAAAAAAGCTCCTGTTGCAAGGAGAGAAAATTCAAACATCTGGAGATAATTTCACCTCTGTTTGCCAGCTGATATCTGATCCAGGTTTTGCTTTGTTTTTCCTATCAGTTGATAGTGTTGTTCATGTTTACTTTTTAGTTTTTTGGTTGTTGTTGGTTTTTAAGTTTAATCAGTTGTATGAATCGATCAGCAGCTGTTTTCTTGTAATACTTGACAGTAAGATCCATTCATTAGGCAGTTTCAATCAAAGCTATTTTAGTCTGAAGTTTGCAAACAGTTTGATGTGGTAGATTTGATTTCCCTTTAGTAATTTTGTTTAAGTAATCAAAAGCTGGATACACATCTGCCATTCAATAGGTCTTCTTAATTATAACTCTTTACATTGTAGATGCAATGATAAAATGGCAAAACTTACATAAGAGTATACCTTACTTTACCACAAACTAAAATTGTGATATAATCCAAAACATATTTTACAGTTTAGATTTCTCTGTTTTGATTAGAGCTTTGCACACTCCTGGTATTCTCTAGTTGAGCTTTAATGAGTATTGCCTTAAAGGGTCATAGAATGCAAAACCGAGTTTACATTGCCATAGATGAATAACGATAGCTCAGTGGGTGAAATGGACGTACAGAGAAGTTCAAAACCCATCGACACCTCCTTTCTCTGCAAATTTCACAATTCTAAACTTCCAACATAAAACGGGCAAATTCAAATGAAGCCCCGAATTGACGTTAACTCGGGGATGTTATTTGGTTCTGGCCTGTACTTTTGTCACGCCCCGAAATTGACATACAGATCAGCTCACTGGTTCATTGGCCCAAGGGAGGGGGGGGGTTGGTATTAAGTGTCGATTGCTGGGCCGCTGACTGGACCAGACCTCAGCAGAGAGCCATGAGCCGCCCATCCTCAACCAGAGGAGGAGGGCTGGGGGCCGGTAAGGAAGGTGGGGGCAAGCACGGGGCCATCTCACTGGGTCGGGTTCGGTCGCTCCGTCCCCGCTGGCTCCCTGCCTCCATCCACCGGGGGTTCCCGGACCAGCCACGGAGCTGATGGCTCGGTTCAAGTGCCCAGTGTGTTTCAACTACGTGCTGCACTGTAGTCG
Organism: Cyprinodon diabolis; assembly: GCA_030533445.1. Lineage (NCBI taxonomy): Eukaryota > Metazoa > Chordata > Actinopteri > Cyprinodontiformes > Cyprinodontidae > Cyprinodon > Cyprinodon diabolis. The sequence continues at coordinate 20,815,023 of CM060078.1, forward strand.
ACCAAAATCCAGGAGGATTTCGAAATTTTTTTTGGTATGAAAGGTAGGACATGTCTGGGGGAAAAAAGGACATCTAGTCACCCAACCATATCGACAATTTCTATGTTTCAGTGATTAAGTGCTTGTTGCTATGATGCGTCTTTGCTAGCAGCTTTGATCGTTGTAAACCAACCAATCAGCGCACAGCTCATCTAAATATTCATGAGCATACCATAAAAGGAAGAAAACCTGTCGTTTCATTCTAGGGCTTTTAACCAGGCTTGCATTGGGGCGCATAGAATAGCAAATATGCCATTTTCGGTCCAACCAATGTTACACACCCTATTCAGAGACCTTAAGTACCAGCATGAAATACCCTATAGAATCATTCTATGACCCCTTCAAATAGTTTCCCCACAGTTCTTGAGGTGGTTTCCCCGATAAAAAAAACGTTTTGACCGTTAGACTATGGAAAAGTATTGTATAAATTTATTTGCCTCAGCTTGCTCTAATTCCTTTAAAAAGGGATGTTCTTATATTGTTGTGATCAAAAAAGATTCTGCTTTGAAGATTTCAGTCAATATATGAAGTAGCTTTTCTGGAAACAGAAATGTCTGCGTGTTAAAGCAACAAAAAAAAACTTCCTTTTATTAACTCTGAAGCCAGGAAGGACTAAAGTGGTGCACTTCCTGGACTCAATTCTCCCTCAAAATAACATTAGACTTTTGAGCTGTAAGCAGTTTTCTAGCATCAGATTTTTAAAGACGAGCAAATTCTATAATGAAGATTGACAAATGTACTGTGAAGGATTCAAACACAATAACCATTTTTTTCTGTAGTTTAAAAGTTATTCCCTGGTCCAATATTTCCTTTTCTTTCTTTATTTCTTCTGTTTATTTTTACAGCATTTTTACAGCATTTAATTGTTGACTGAAAATAAAAATACATTTTTAAGAAAGGGTGTTGAAAATCTGCAATATTTTTTTTCTGTTTTTCAGATGTTATCCATGGGCAAAATTTCCCAGACAATGTTTACAAAACTAAAAGATGGTTTCAAGCATTTGCACGACACTTTAAAAAGGTATGTTTTAATTTTTTCTGACTCCATATATTTGGATGAACTGTTGATTTGATTACCTTTATCAGAGTTTTGCATGAGTCATGTTGCTTTTATAATGGGATTCATAATTCTAACAACATAACTACAAACTATACCTGAGGGATGTTTTAAGATGGCATCTCTAGGTCAATTAATATTTTGCTATTCTGACTACGTCTGATCAGAGTTTTTAAATATTCCAAGTTAATTGATGCATGAAAAGTTGAATTACATATTTTTAGCAAGGGAAAAAAAATCCAAACCCAGACCCTTTTTTTTGTTTTGTTGGGTTGGCACTGTGTTAAGCTGTGTTGTACCAAATTACTTTTAATTATTCTAAAAATATAAAGGAATAATTTGCTGTGTGGAGATTATTCTTTAGGCAAGGCAATTTTATTTTTATAGTGCGATTCAGTACATGGACAATTCAAAGTGCCTTACATGATATGATAATAAAATAGAAGAGAAATAAAAGCAGTATGAAAAATAAAACCTTTGTAGAGCAAATAAAACAATTGGACTACAAAAAAAGCAGAATAAAAAAACAAGGAAAAAACTAAAGGTTTACCTATTATTCTGCAGTTGAATTTTAGGTTTAATTATGGAATCTGCCTTAATAAAACATTACTATTCCTAATATTATCCTGTAAAGTATATATATCATATTACATTTAGTTATACTGTTTTAGTAAAACCAAACAATTTAAATACCAATATTTTTTCTACAGGAAAATAAATGACTACTGCAGGAGAAATGCTGGCTTGTCCTCAGTTTTCTTCATAAAAGAAGAAAGGAACAGAATTAAAAGACTGTACGAGTGCAACACATTTATTTCATTGTCATATTCTGCAGTGCGCACAGTTCTGAGATGCATGTACTGGAAGAGGCACAGAGGTGTCGGGCTGAGCTGGAGCAGATCCAGGTTAAGGTACAGAGTCTGGAGGAGCAGCAGAGCCCCTCTGAGGAGCCTGATGGTGAGGTCAGCAAACTAAGGCGACAGCTCCTGCAGGCGTACAACGAACTAAAAGCTGCTGAGGAGAGGGGGCACACAGCACAGCACGACCTGCAGCGGTGAGATGGATGCATGTCTGCCTTTACACACGTGCAGCAATATTCATATTAAATACATGCAGGTAAAAGGAAACTTAGAAACACAAATATGAAACAGCAAGGAACACAGGGGATAGGAGTGAGTAAGAACAGAAGGCAGAAGTGAAACTGGAGTGCTGAAGGAGGAACTAATGTGGTAGGAAAGCTTGCGTGCGCACTGAGACTCACACTAATGCACACGACTGTAACCAGGGACAAACACTGAGGTTAACTCCATGAGGCAGCATCTTTTTAGTGACTTTAGATTGAGTTGAAGGTGAAAGAGATTAATGTACACATACTAATATATCCATAGAAATACTAACATCATTTTTGATTTACCTAAACAAAAAAAAATAAAGTATATTGCTTTATTACTTGCCTTCAGAGACGATTTTGTTTCTTCTTTTCCTTCCCTAACTTTCTTTTGTTCTTACTCTCTAGAGCCCCTTTCATGATCTCAACCAATAACCCTCTTATTTTTGCTGCAGGCTTCTTGTCTTCCTCCCTCAGCTTACTGCTCCACTTGTCCAAAAGGTCAAAAACACCCACAGTTATGGAAAAGAACCACTTACTTTAGTATCTACATACACAAACCTCACATTGTCAAGTGTCAACGGGAGGTTAGCGGAAAATTACTAGGCAACATGATAACATACGCCAGTCTTTCCAGAATATTTTGCCAAATATCTTGGCTTCTGACTCTTAAACAGTCCAACATGTACTTGTGATCTCACGTTAGAGGCCGTAAAATAGATGTTGGGCAACTGTTTATAGTGAAGTGGAATGAAAATCCGTTGCCTTTCCGTATTTTGTCACAAGAAGAAAACAACTTGAATCTAATTAATGGGGAATTTATATAATAAACCAATACAAAATAAGTTTTAAAGTGTGTCTGTGGGGTGACGTACTTAGCTTAATTTTAGGATCTAAAGAGTTTTGCATGCATTTATTCAATGTTGATATGATGCTTTACCCACTAAGCTCTATGAATGTATTGTTAAAAAGAGTAATTAGATTTAATTTAATAAATTTTTTCCAAGATATGTAAGAAAACATCCTGCTTGGACCAATAAATAAAGGCCAACTTTTACTGGACCATTCTATGAATGCTTAATGTCTAATTTTAGCCTCTAAAACCTTTTCTCCTCCCATCATGCATTGTAATCTTCCTTGTTTCTACAAAACAGATTATTATTGGAGCATGATTCTGCGAGCACCATGTTTTATAGAGGCGATTCTGTGTACCTTAATAATTTTCAATTTCCTGCCAAGAAGTGAGATCAAACCTAATGACTGTTTATTATTAAGTGACCTTTAAAGGCAATTAGCTGCACATCATTTAATTTAGGCTAACGACAAACACAGGTTTCACTTTGGAGGGTTTTGCTTGTGGAATACTTGGAAGACCTTTTTATTTTTCAAGTTCACAATACTATCTCCTTTGTGTTGGTCTGTCACAAAATAATAAAATACGATGATAAAGCTTTTTAATTGTAAATTGTAATTGTTAATGGATTTATATTGCATTAGAAAAATCAGCAATGAATAGGGATACTTAAAACATGCATAGAATCGCCATATAAATGGAAATCTATAGAAATTAGTTTTTAAGAGATTTAAAAGCATCCATTAAAGAGGTCTGTTTAATGCCTAGTAGCAGAGCATTTCACAAGAGATTCCTGGAACCATAAAAGTTCAATCACCCTCTGTCTTTAATCATGTCCTGGGCACAGAGAATAAAACCTGGTTGCAGAAAAATGTTGAACTATGTGATTCTATCATGAAAGAGTTCAGGAAAAGATTTATTTTTAAAGCAACTGTAAGACTGATTATTATATTGATGATTTTCTTTCTTTTGCCGGTTAGCAACCAGTCAGCAGGGTGTTATTATTATTATTTTTATGAAACCAATTTGGGTTTGCTGAAACTATGGAAAGAAAACAAAATTGGAAGGATGAAATAGCAGTTTAAATTGCTCTAATAAACCTTGATATGTTTGTCATTCATATTTACAATTCCCTCCTTCCATCTACATCATTAAACCATTTAATGAGTGTGTGTTTATTGTATGGGAACGATGTCATTAGGAGACAGTGGTTTTTTTAGTGCAGACTCTGGTATGAAGAAGTAATTTAAAAATTAAATAAAAATACTTGCAGGGCATTGTCTATAGATGCGGTAATATCTGCATGGGATATACAGAGTGCATGTTATTTATGACTTCTTTTTTTTTCTACTAGTGAACTCTCTTGTGTTCTCACTATCTCTTTCTCCCCTGTTTCCAGCTCAAGTTCTTCTATCTTCCTTCTTCTCTGGTTTGTTTTCCTGTTTCGCCTCTTTTCCACACTATCAGTCCACACATGACAACCAGACATAAAAATACCCCTTTAAAAATAAATAAAAGTTTATCTGTATCCATACAGACCCACAGGAATTCAGCACTACTCCACCAACCCCCCATTGCAGCATTCTTCCAGTTCTCTCTATATCAGTTAATATCCAATATTTTAGCTTGTCAGGAAGATTAATATCATTTGCCTCGTGAAATGTGCAGCTGTACAGTATGTGCTGTTGTAAGGTTTTTCATAATGACAAAGCTGACTTGAAATTAATTCATACAAACTTTAATGGACTGCTCAAAAAGCATCTGCCTCAGGGAGATGAAAAATTCATAGAAATCATCCTCTTATAGGCACATTCATACTCTGAAACCAGGAAGTGTGTGTTTTTTTGTTTTTTTTAAGATCCAGATTGTTCCGTTTACAACTATCTGTATGCTATATGTGTCTTTACAAAGAAAAGAAGATTTTTATACTTTACGGGTAATCAACTTTTTTTATTAGCCTGGTTTGGAGGCCGTATTTATAAGAAAATGCACATTAGTCAAATTCTTAAAAAAACGTGACTTCAACTTTGACGTAGTGCATTCCTCTTTCTGTGGAATCAGGAACTGAAACATGCCTTTTCTCTCTCCCGACTGAACCCCCACCAATCACCCCTACCCTAACCCACCTTATCTTACTAATATGCACCGCCATGCAGTCTCTGGGAGGAGAAGCAGTACTTGGAGAAAGAAATTCAAACTCAACCTGCTGTAAGTTCATCATTGCACCATCTGGAATTAGTTTCAGAGGCACGGATTACTACTCTAACAGCAATTTCACACAGTTGGAGGATTAAAGTAACATGTATATTTATCCTGAGACTAATCCCCACATATACAGGTGCTGGTCATAAAATTAGAATATCATGAAAAAGTAGATTGATTTCAGTAATTCCATTTAAAAAGTGAAACTTGTATATTATATTCATACATTACATACAAACTCATATATTTCAGATGTTTATTTTGTTTAATTTTGATGATTACAAATGCCAACAAATGAAAATCTCAAATTCATCATATCAGAAAATTAGAATATTACTGAAGACCAATAAAAACAAAGGATTTATAGAAATGTTGGCCAACTGAAAAGTATGAACATGAAAAGTATGAGCATGTACAGCACTCAGTATTTAGTTGGGCCTCCTTTGGCCTGTATTACTGCAGCAATGCGGCGTGGCATGGAGTCGATCAGTCTGTGGCACTGCTCAGGTGTTATGATAGCCCAGGTTGCTCTAATAGTGGCTTTTAGCTCTTCTGAATTGTTGGGTCTGGTGTATTGCATCTTCTTCTTCACAATACCCCATAGATTTTCTATGGGGTTAAGGTCAGGAGAGTTTGCTGGCCAATTAAGAACAGGGATACCATGGTCCTTCAACCAGGTACTGGTAGCTTTGGCACTGTGTGCAGGTGCCAAGTCCTGTTGGAAAATGAAATCTGCATCTCCAAAAAGTTGGTCAGCTGCAGGAAGCATGAAGTGCTCTAAAACTTCCTGGTATGTGGCTGCGTTGACCCTGGACCTCAGAAAACACAATGGACCAACACCAGCAGATGACATGGCACCCCAAACCATCACTGACTGTGGAAACTTTACACTGGACTTCAAGCAACGTGGATGAAGTGCCTCTCTTCTTTTCCTCCAGACTCTGGGACCTTGATTTCCAAAGGAAATGCAAAATTTACTTTCATCAGAGAACATGACTTTGGACCACTCACCAGCAGTCCAGTCCTGTTTCTCTTTAGCCCAGGCAAGACGCTTCTGACGCTGTCTGTGGTTCAAGAGTGGCTTGACACAAGGAATGCGACAGCAGAAACCCATGTCTTTCATACGTCTGTGTGTGGTGGTTCTTGAAGCACTCACTCCAGCTGCAGTCCACTCTTTGTGAATCTCCCCCACATTTTTGAATGGGTTTTGTTTCACAATCCTCTCCAGGGTGCGGTTATCTCTCTTGCTTGTACACTTTTTTCGACCACATCTTTTCCTTCCCTTCGCCTCTCTATTAATGTGCTTGGACACTGAGCTCTGTGAACAGCCAGCCTCTTTAGCGATGACCTTTTGTGTCTTGCCCTCCTTGTGCAAGGTGTCGATGGTCGTCTTTTGGACAACTGTCAAGTCAGCAGTCTTCCCCATGATTGTGTAGCCTATAGAACTAGACTGAAAGACCATTTAAAGGCTTTTGCAGGTGGTTTGAGTTAATTAGCTGATTAGAGTGTGGCACCAGGGGCCATCAATTTTGAACCTTTTCACAATATTCTAATTTTCTGATATGAGGAATTTGAGATTTTCATTTGTTGTCATTTGTAATCATCAAAATTAAACAAAATAAACATCTGAAATATATGAGTTTGTATGTAATGTATGAATATAATATACAAGTTTCACTTTTTAAATGGAATTACTGAAATCAATCAACTTTTTCATGATATTCTAATTTTATGACCAGCACCTGTATATATTTTTTGTTTAATTTAAAGTAACATGAAAATATGTGAATCCATAATAGATTATACTGCTTTAACCCAAAAGCAGTGAAGTTTGCAAAAGCTTAGAATTTGTTCTCTGCGATTTTGGTAACCTTGGTTAAAGATGTGTTTAGGTGCTTGGAAAAAAATAGCTGTTTAATTGCAGCAGCATAAATCCAAGCCTGTATTTAAGCTCATATATTAATTGAGGATCCATGACTTCCTGTAGCCTCTGTTTTAATTCAAAGAGACTACTTTTATTTACGGGAACATCAAAACCAGGCCTTTAGCTAAGAATAGTTCATAAGGTGTACACCTTGGTATATCACATCTTTAGGCTTTGCGTTGCATGGGGGGGGTCTAAATTTGGAAATTTAGACTCTCTGAAACGCCGTTTCCCACATTTTGAAGTGGAATGCAGAAAACCTTTTGCCTTTGTTACAATTACATTTTTGTCCTGATAATGGGAAGTATGTGTGCATTACTAGAGGCAGAAACTAAATCATTTTTGAGTAAAATATGTTTCATAGGTTCATTCGGATAATCACAAAGTGTAATGCTATATTCACATCGCAATTTGAGCAGCAAATAACACGTTCAATAGTGTGTACAAATGCGTCTGTTGCTTCTGCTGCTCCTGTGTTCAATGGAAAAGAGCGGCTTTGCTATATATTGCTGTGATAAGTGGGTAGAAAGTAGTTTTCATATATTTTTATGCGAGAAAGTTATGCGAGAAAACCTAAAACAGTGCAGTCTGTGCAGTCAGTTCAAGATTATGATCCTGCCTTAAAATATTATTTCTCTGTCGGAGCCGCACAGACCCCCACATACCAATGGTGCTCTGTCACCGGGAATCCCCTGCAGCAGCTACCTCAGACCCGTTTGCCTCTTGGGTATTTTCCCCTATGGTTTGTGGTGGCTGGACATAGATGTTAGCATTTTTCATATATGTGGCTCAAACTACAAGTAACAGAACAATAAGAGAGAACATTTTGCTGGCAGATTTAGATATTTTAATTTCATTTAAGTGTTAATAAGCAATTTTAGTTGAGTTATCAGAACTCTCTGCATCAGCAGTACTGTTTCTTTCTCACTCACAGATCAGCTCACAGATCAGCTTCTCTGGTTGGTTGATGTGGCACGTTGAGCAGAAAAATAACAAGATTCCAACTCCAGCATCTGCTGTTTGTGAGATTTTGAACATTTGAGCAATAATTCCCAGGGAGACACAGGGCATTCAACCTCTTTTTAGTAAAAGCCGTACAATGTACCGCTAGCTAAAGGCCTGACAAGAACATATTAAGCAAATAAGATGTATAAGCATACTGTAAGACCGGGAGTGATTAAATTCTTTTTTTTTCCTGAACTTTAGACTTCAAATACATTATAAAATCTATGTAAGAGTTAAAAAAGTCAACAGTAAATTATATTTACCCTTTAAAACAACTAAAGCTCTTACAGAAGCTAGAAAATATGTTACTTTTTTTTCCCTCCAAACATTTATTTAAAAAGCTTCCTATTGGAGAAATGCAGCCAAGAGAGGCAATCTTAGGATCCCAAAGTCTCCTATACAACTATAGACCCCATCTAAATGCCAATCAGCCATAAAGTATGCCAAAGAAGTATTTCTATTGTTCTACCATCATGAATGTAAACCTGCTGAATTTGCAGACTATTTCTACTAGTTTTAACTAAAACAAGGTACTGTAGTCATGGAGAACTAATACCAAGTTTTTGAGCAACAAACGCAAGTCTGACATAAAAAAAATTATGAATAAGTTGGGGAGCAGTTAAGGCCTACTGTCACCCATAAAGACTTATCTATAATACTGTAGGCCAGTTTATTTGCCTTTGGAATAATATTTTGATTACAAACCCGGCATCTGCCGGCATCTTAATGCAAAGCAAATGAATAGATCAAACCAATGCATGGTTCACCAGACACAACAAAAAACTATTTCCAAGGTTATCTCAGTCCCAAGACCAAAATACTATGTGATCTGAGCTGAAGGGAGTTTCAAAACTCTAGACCAACTCATTCAATTGTATATGATCCAATTCTGTGAAGTCCTTAGCATCAATTTCACCAAATATGCTATGGTTAACATAAGATTTTTTTTAACTGAATAATACTTGAAGGTTTAATGTTGTTTTGTTTTTTTCACTCTCAATAACAGATTTTAACAGATTTCAAGACTTTAATTAAATCTTTACCAGAGGTGGCAGTTACTATGCAGGGTGCAGTAAATATCCATTTTATGCAATTACTGTTATGTTCAATTAAGAGAAAAACATTAAGTCATTGGCTCCTACTGCTCTTTAGTGTATTTGAAAGCTGTGCTTTGTGTACAGAACTCTAATGCCACAGGGCATTTTAAATCTTTTTAATTTAGTCTTTTTTAGTTACAATATTGTGCAACTTTACAAAATGTAGTAAAGTGACACTATATTAGTTTGGGGATCAATAATAAAAACATGAATTTTGCTGAATAGAATATGACTAGTATTGCATGAATGAACCAAAGGCCCTTTAGTGACTCTCAGAATCATTGCACCAGAATATATTTTGCAGCTTTTGCTTTTAAAGAGCAGAGTTTGAACTTTGAATAACTTAAACGAGCTGCTGGCCATATCGAGATAAATTGCTGCAACTTTTTACTGATTATGTAATTTCAGATGCTTCCAAATGTGCTTCTGTGGCCGGTTGCAATTCCACTCATGGCAAATTTTTGAATGCAGCTTTTGAGCCAAAAATGACCATAAGATAAATATCCTTCTTCCATAAAAACTTAATTACATATCCACCTTATGTCTGTTGGATCTGATGCATTGCCTGAATTCTGTGCAGAATATCCTGAATAACATTTTCACATGTCAAGGGATTGTCTTTCAGAGAACAAATTCTGATTTAGGAAATATCTACACCTTTATTTGGGATGATATATCTGGCTGGGCCTTCATCTTATTAAGACTCAAAGGATGATCTGATGAAATGGACTTATAATATTTGCATATTTATCGGCCGTGCCAACTTCTTTGTTATGGGCAGAGATGCTATTAAAGGAAGTACTTGCACTGTTTAAATGCATATTTCATAGCAGCATCTCCCAGAATACATTGGTTACAACATTAACTACTATTTACATTTTGCTGAAGGAGAAAATGTATCCCTGTGTGGAGATTAAGAATTAATTATAAAAGACAATATAGACTAAATTACTTCAGTTGAACTATGAATAATGCTACGGGTTTCAAACATTAAACCTAAAGTCTATATGGATAAATAATGATAACTCCTCTGAGAATTTTGAGGTCTGTTGAAAATGCTCAATAATGATATTTATTCCTATTGTAATTTTTTTGGCTTATCCTTCAGGACATGGAGAGCAACACAAACCTGTTGAAGGGAAAACTTGATGTTTTGAAGAATGAAGTGGCTCAGAGACAACAAGATGTAAGGTAATAAATCTTTCATGAGGGCAGAACTTGCTCCATGACTGGGGCTGTATCCTGATGTCTGCCCTAATCATCCATATAAGGCACTATAAAGTGGTTACGCCATTTTAAATCGGTGTCCAAATGTCTAGTGGATGCAAAAGTAGTGGACTCGAATTTTCATATAATCCACCTTGAAAAGTAGTGATTATCCATGGTCTCTAGATGAGCAGATATATCCTGGAATGCTTTGTGAGAAGAGCTCTCCTCGCAAAGCTTTATGGTTTTTCTTGTCACAGCCTGACACCTTCCAGAGAGGCGGAGTCACATGACCAAGATGGAGCGAATAGTAGTGATCATATGTCCAAAAGGTGACTTAATTGAGTCCACTATAAAGTGCACTATATAGTCCCTACTCTATATAGAGATTGAGGGATCTAGGGGTTAGGGCAGACGTTCTGACACAGCCTCTTTTATTCCACTGCAGGAAACTCTAAACAGAAATGTTCTGTTTATGGCTCTAAATATAATCATCAGGATAATCATTTTTTAGGATGACATTGATGTTCTGAATAACGTTGTATAAGATGCCCAAAACTTGGAATATCGTTTATTAATCTGAAACAGATGTCATAATGTTTAAAACTTGAGGCTTTGTTTTTGTCTGTTATAAATCTTATTTGATGGTTTGATCGTTGCTGACTTTAGTTTTGCTTTTGTTTCTGAGCTTTTTTTCTGCTTTGTGAATGTTCTGTTTTCTGTCCTGCATGTCGATTTCTATACACCCATTCGCCCTTTTGAGACTCCCCTCTAAGCTTATGTTAACTTGCGACCTGCTAACAGAATGCATTCCTCTGTTCTGTTAATCTCCCTAATTTGACCTATCTTGGCGACTTCTGTTCTGTTTATTTCAATCTTCACATCGTTTGCCTTGAACAATTTTCTGTGTTTTGTTTTTATCAAAACTTTTTTTTGTTTACATCTGTTCTTCTCCTTCCCATCTGTGATTAATTCCACTGAAAACAGCATGAAGTTTTTTCATAGTAAACCTTCCATCTTTATTCCTGATTGAACCTCTTTGGTTCCTTCATGAAGGTGTTTGTTCTCCTTTGTTCTTTGCAAAATCTCTAAAGTCTTTGCTGAGCAGTTGTATTTTATTTTTTTTTTGAGGTTAATTTACATTAATGAAGAAGGTGACTCCTGCAGTCACCAGACTGAATTCAGTCTATTTATATAGAGCCAATTCACATCACATGTCATCTTGATGCACTTTACAGAGACAATAAGCTGGTTTCTGATATTAAATCCCATAAGAATTCATCAAACTAAAAAGGGGCAAAATAAAAATGGAAATATTAAAAGGTGAAATCTTTGATAAAGTTGACCGTATGTGTAGTGTCCTGAGATAAAATAAAAGCCAGGAACAGGTTAACCCTGGTGCAATAGGCTTCAGAACTTCAATGAACTAAATGTCTTATGGCTTATAAAATCAAGTTGGACATGTCCACTTTGTGATTTTTAAATTGTACCTCCTTGTGTCCTTTCTTGCATCCTCTACCAGATTCTTTCTAGTTTCTAAGCGGGTAAGAAATAAAAAATAAGACAAACACACATGGTAATATATCCTTCTGCATTTATTTAATGAACAGAAAACTGATTGAGGATTTGGAAACACTTGAAACGCTGCTATTAAAAGAACAAAACGAGTTGGAGGAAAATAAGATGATCATCAAAATCAAAGAGGTTTGTTTGTGTGTGAGTGACTGGGCTCAGTTGGTGGCCTTAACACCATGAATAGAATACATACATAACATCTGTCCTCTTATGCCTTTGATCGCCTTTCTCTATATTGTTGTTTCAAGGCTGAGAAAGCGCAGCTTGCCTGCATACCTAACCAGATAATGAGGGACATCGAAAGAAAACGCTCTGTATGGAAGTAAGTGATTTCAACCCTTTGTCAATTTTTACTTGATGGGTTAGACAGAAAAATTTGTCTATATTCAGAACTGCTGTACATTTCCTTTTGCAAGCTTTCCCTCCATCCACTGGGATCTTATTACAGTTTTGCATATGAGGATTGTTTTCTTTCATTTTGCACATGGTCAAACTTTCCTTGATTTACAGAAACAATCCCCAAATCAAAACATTTTCATTTCTTATCCAGTAGTTTGTAGAAATAGTTATATTTTAAGCATTTTTTTAAGCTGGTGTGGATGCTGAGCTGCTTCTAAGATTTATACAGCTTATCTATGCATATTGAAAATTGCTGTTATGGTTGCATGGAAATAGCTGCTAATAGATCCTACCCAATTAATATCTGATAAATGACCCTAGATTATGATACGAGTCAACAACCCGAATGTGAGGCAGGGGTAGACCAAAGGGCTCGGAAAAGAAAGAGTTAAATGTTTTGCTCTCTGAGTTGTTGAGGGGAAAGGAAGATTGCTGGCGAAGAAAATGGACAAGCTTGGAGCACACGGAACAGCAAAATCAGCAAAGCAGCATGATGTGTTTTATGAAGACGTAGCTTCAAAAAGATATTACAAAACTGCGCTCATCTATGTAATAGATAAAATGGCAAAATACATATGAATAAATAAACTTTCTAGAGTCGAAGCCCTTATAGGTCCTGCAGTGGGCTTTAAAATTGATATATTTTTACATCAGAAGAGCTCATTTGCACAGTAATGTTAAACAGAACTGAAGAAAGTAAATATTACATGTATGTACTTCTTGAAAAAAGGGAAAGTTGGTGGTAAGAATCCTTTGTTGATAAGTGTGATGGAGGATTTGTGATGCTGTGGGCTAGTTTCCTTCCAAAGGCCATGCTTCTTATTAGAATCCATTGTTCATCACAGATAAAATCAACCTTCTTCCATGGCCATCTGAGCCCAAACCTTAAAACCCAAACCTTGACATTAGAATTGCTTATTTATATGCTTACTTATAGGAGAACATTTAGCAAAAATGTAATATATATTTTTCAGTCACAAATCTTCTTTCAGAATCAAGGTAAAATACTCTCACTAAGCTAATATCACACCATTCCCCTTTTTGTTTCAGTTCCTCCTGGCATAAATTCAACAGATTTTGGTTCACCTTCACATAATAACATCACACAGTTGTTTTTCTAGTTTTGATGAAACCCTCCAGTTTTCAACTCATCCCAGAGGTGCTCCATCTGTTTAGGATGACGATTTTCCAATCTGTTGTCCAAATGTAGCCTCAGTTTCCTCTTTTTAGTTAACAGGAGTGGCATCCTCTGGTACAGCAGCTCATCTACTCTTGTGTTTAACAGGGTTGCCTTTCTATCTTCTAGAATCAGTCCATACAATTTCTTCTAATATACTAATTAATTTTTAGTAGTGGTGGGCACAGATTTTTTTTTTCTTTTATCTAGATTAATCTCACTGTAATCTTGGAATTAATCTAGATTAAAATGGTTCATTTGAATTCTGCCAAAGGCATTTATGATATTTGATATATGTATATCGGTTGCACTCAAACATTGTAGTTTGATGAACACGAATCTTCCTCTGCGCTACATCAGCGCTTGGTCCGGCATCTTCCGCAGTGGCTAAGGGATGCTTTGCATTTAGGTGGTACTTGAGACTGCAAGAACTCCTGCAGTAAACTAATTCTGCTTTGCACAGCTTTTATCTTGTCGAGGTTTCAATCGGGTAGCTTCTTTAAAAAGAAAAACCCAATGAGGCAAACCCAGCAGCTTTAAACCTGCATCTATGTTCGATGTGGTTTTTTCACAGTAGGTCTACACAGGTTGGAAGACCGAGTCATTGTCACGTCCAGATAAACATCCACGCTAAAATATTAAGGTGAAAGTCATCATAGCTTACTTGGTATAGACCCAGCTCCCAACCCAACTTTAAGATAGATTAGCGGCAATATTTTTTTATCGCCCAATAAGCCAATAACTGCCCATCACTGATTTCTATACATTCAGCTGCTATTTTTTTCCATTTTTTCCCCAGTTTATGTGACTCAAAGGGATTTTTGTTTTTGAAAATCATAGTAGATCAGCTTTTCTTGAATTTCTCAAACTAACCAGTGTAATAAAAAACATCCATGCCATGTTATAAGCCACTTGAATCCCCTTTTCATGCTGTTTGGTGTGTTGCTTTACCTGCAATTGTCTGAGTTCTAATTTTAGTAACACGTTAAGATGCATTTGCTTTAAGTTCTTTATAGTTTTTTCAACCAAGTTTTTAAACTGCAGCAAACTTTATCATTGAAACATGTTTTTCATTTAGTGTAAACTAAACTATCCACATGAACTTCAACAGAGGGAACCAAGAAAAGCACTTTTGACACAACATAGAAAATGTATATTATGCAGCTACAGTGTATTAGAAACAAGTCTGTTCCCCATATGCTTGAAGTCTTTGGATTTTTTTTTTTACCAGTGTTACACCCCTCTAATGTTTTTCCAGTCTAACTGGATCATTTCCTCTTTTTTTCCTCTGAACTTCCTCTGACAGTGTTCCAGGGTCTCATTTTAGTAGGTTTACTGCTTCAAATATGTGTTTTTTGCTTTCCAGAATGTTTCACATAAACACTGAACTTAAACATGCTTGTTATTTAGCTGTTGTCACAATCCAAAGCAAAAAGTCACTCAGAACTGGTGCCACCAGGCTGAAATCAACCATATGTCTCAAGCATTAATCATTTATTTTACTGATTATATGTTTGTTATGGTTGAGGAAGGCTGGGGAACTAACCATGAAGATTCCTATGCCATTATTGTTGTTTTTTTAGATGCTGCTAATTTTTATTACATCTTCACATGTTCAACAATCTTTTTTGTCATGTCTCTAAATAAACCCCAGAGTTGCAATGAAGAGGATGGAGTCCCTGAATATGGAGCTTTCAGAAACTAAGCATCAGATGAGGAGTGTGAGTGAGGGTAATCAGTCCCTGGAGATGAGGAGACAGGAGGCAATGCAGGAGCCTGAGCAGCTCAGAGCCCAAATAGAGGCATGTCAAAAGGAAAACAGACGGCTACTGAAGGAGCAGGAGATCAGCAGGGAGGAATTCGCTGAAATCATGGGCAGCAGGTGGCATTTTTGTCTTTCAACTTATAAAAATATTTACTGGAATGAGATGCTTTATGTTTTTTTTATGTAGTAGTGTTCATATAAGTGTGTGAGTGTGTTTTCTTCTTTTCCAGTGGTATTTTAGAAATGAAGTTGCAGAACCTAATGATTGACAGAAAGCAGCTTTGCAACAGCCAATCTGTTCAGCTCAGAAAGAAACATAGGTACACTTCCTGTGTCCATCTAATTCTCACTTTTTGGTTTCCTTCTATGCGCTTTCCCTCTGTTCATTTAAGTTACACAGCTCAAAGTCAACATGAAAGGATGTTACAGAGACTGTGGCTTTTCTCAAGTTAATAACATCACCATAAAACAAATGTGCACAGTGAATGCCTAGTTGGTAATAAGATTCACTTAAAAAAAAAAAAAAGCCTTATAGCTTTACAAAACCTTGAAAAAATATTTCTACCTTCTTGTCACTTTGTGAAAATGTCTCTGAATAGCCAAAAACCTTTATTCATTATCTTAGCATTTGGTGTGATGGACCATCACAAAGTGGTGAATAAATGTGCACAGATGATCTGAGGTGTAATGCATTTATCAATAGTCCTGTAAACTGTGCATCCATCCATTCGCTATAGGCACCTGCCCTTGGATTGCTGGCGGAAATGTTGCCCATCTCTAACAGTTACAGAACAACCATACACTGTCATTATTTCCTAAGGACTCCAGCAAGGTCAAACATTGGACAGTCCAAATGCAAGGAAACAGGGCCACCTCTTTAAACTGATGTTCTGAAATAAATCTGGTGGAAACTTAAGTAGTCACTTCTCCTAGTTTTCATTTTTAAAAGCCTTTAATGTTCTCAAAAAATGATTGTGCGCTTTATAATCCATTTATACAATAGAAATGCTTACAAAGCGGACTTTAAACTTACCACTATCAGTTAGGCAGTAGATGCTAAGAGTGAATTGAGTGTTAATGGATTAATAGTACAGAAGTGGGAGACGTAAGATAATGACCTACACCATAGTCTGGTGTACCTTGTATATGAAAAGAGTTCAGAAACAAACCATTTATTGATAACACCTTATAATCCAGTGCTCCCTATAGTATGGAAAACAAGGTGTCCGGAGGGGGGATTAGCTGTGCAAAGGTCTCTCAGGGTTGTTAGATATAGGATATGAAAATAAAACACTGTTATGACTAGGGAACACAGCGGAATTGTCCAGAATAAAGAAATAAAGAAGATTAAAGCAAAGTTTGGATGATGATAAGCAATAAGCCCAGCTTTGAAAGTGTTACTGAATGAGCTCAAGCTTTTTTTTTTTTTGCATTGAGAAATAAAATAACAATGGTAAAAATTCTCTAGGTTTACTAAGATGATATTTACAAATCCCCAAATTGTGTAGCTGTTACTTAAGTAAAAGGTGGTTTTACAAAGGACAGTGTCTGAACTCAATTCTCTTCTACACTTCTCTTCAAATTCTCACTTTAAAATAAAATATTGACGGTTTTTTTTCTAGTATTGCTATACTAATTAGTGTATATCTTTACATAAGTAATCTGAAAAAAAAAAGTTGGATAAAAGAATATTTTTGGCAGAATCTTTGATAACTGAAACGATTATTTTATGAGTAACAGCGTCAATGTGCTGTGGCATAGAGGTGCCTATGGCACTGTGTAGGTTTAATAAAGGCCTGCTGTCCTGTATAGCTGCCTTCAGGTAAACTGCCTTGCTAGGTTTGATATCTCTAATCGTGCTCCTGAAAACAGCCCATAGATTTTCTATTGGGTTCAGGTCAGGGAAGTTTGCTTTCTGGTCAAGAACAGGATCACTGTGGTGCTACCTTCAGCACTATGGACAGATGCCAAGTCCTGTTTGAAAAATAAAATTGGCTGCTTCATACAGCCTTTCATCATAGACCAGCATAAAGTGCTAGAATTCCCCCATAAGATTGCTTCATTGACTGTGGACTTAGGAAACACAGTGGAACAAAACCAGCAGATGACATGGCACCCCAAATCATCACTGGCTGACATGGTTTGTGGTGGGAAAAAAGGACTAAAATGACAAAAGGACACCTGCAGATGCAGGATGGCTGTATATTTAAATGAAAACTATCACTTTTGCAAAACACTGAGGGAACCAGGGAACCAGATTTCCAAAGGAAATGAAGAACTTTCTATAATCTAAAAGCTTTGCATCATTAAATAACAGTCCTGACATTTTTCACTGAAGCTCGGGTAAGATGCATCTGACATCAACTCTGGTTCAAGAGTGGCTTAACATGAGAAATGTGACGGTTGTATTCTCTAGTAGTCCTCTGTGACTTGTCAAGTTTCCCCCAAACCTTTGAATCAATTTCACTTGATAATCCTTTAAAGGATTTAAATTTCTGTTATCTGTAAGCGATCATCAAAATTATAGCAAACAAATGTTTGGAATGTATCACTCGTTACATAATGATTCTAGATTGTATCTATGACTTTAACTTTTGTTTTTATTTCTGACAAAAATCTATGAACAAAATCGACTAGTTACTTGACTTTTCTAAAAGAGTTCTTGTGGAAAAATGTAGAAAGTAGAGCCTGCGATAGATATAATAAATATTTCAAAGGTTCTGTTGTTTTTCCTTAGGCAGGTGGAAGCCCTGAGACGGATGGAGCAAGCAGTAGCCATGGCCACTGAGCAGCTTGAGTTCACACAATCTACCTACAAGCAGATTCAAGTGCAGTTGGTTTGTAATATTTTCTTGCATAGTTTACAGATCTGCATATTTATTCGTTTTAAAAAATGCAGCCTTTGTGGAGGGATGGAAAGAAAGAAAATGCTGCATACTTGTAGAACATTGTAAAACATCACCATGAACACTCTGTCCTCACAATGAAACAGCAGCAGCAACATTACACTATAGGAATCATTTTGTTTAAGGAGAGACAATGAGGTTGGTCAAAAGTTATATGAAGACATGTCGATAAAAATAAAAAATAAAGTCCTGGTGAAAACAATCTTTTAATAAGCAAGACTTCACAGGATTGAGTTTAACTCTGCTGTGAACTTACAGCCAGAGCTGGTTAATGAAATGGCTTAAATTTTGGGTAATTAACCTTTATTACCTTAAAAGTGATTGGATTTATTTTTAAGTTTAATACAGTTTCCTTACTGGGACATTACATCTCAAGAAAATTATACAAAATGACAGAAAAGCAACATACTGACAAAAAGTTACTTTGTTAAAGAGTAACCTAATTTTTTCTTGAAAAATGAAAATGAGAAAACCTGAGAAGCTATTGCATAATTTTATATTGCAGGTTACTAAAATATTAATTTCTTCCAGTTTAGACGCAAACTGTAACGCATTCTTCAGAGTGACATTTAGCCTTTTTAAATAAAAAAATTGCAAAGAAATGTAAGCCTTGTGGTGCACCTGTGTTTTGGGGCAGTTACAGAAGGCTTTAGTCATATCCAGTTATCAGAACATTAAAGTCATTTATTATCATCAGAGGACTTTTTAAATCCTGCATCTTCCCATCCTTTCACTGTTCTGCACAGATTTTTAGAGAGAATGCAGGAAGCCAGGGTGAGAACCAGACTCGATTGGATATGCATCAGCACATTTGGCATGCACAAACTAAAAGCAAAGGAAATTAAAACGGCACAATGGGGAATTTAGAGTTCTGCAAAACAAATATGCTGTACAGAATTATTTAGTAAGTTTTCCCATTACCGATTTTCATGTGAGCCATTTCTCATAATGACTAAGGCTTCACACCAGAAATGCACATTATTTTGTAATTAAGGAGTTTAATATTTCAAAAGTATTGTGTTTTATTATAAGGCTTTACCTTAATTAAGCTCTGACTGCAGCTGATGCAAACTTGTGGCATTAAATTGTCCTGTTTGAAACATTTGCATTTGATGCTATCCCATTCTTTCTGAAAGGGTTCATCCATTTAAAGTGTGTTGTGCTACAGCTTATTACATTAAGATTAAGGTAACAGTATGCAAAGAATGATTAAATTTGTTATGAGAATGTCGACTGTATCATAAAGAGGCGTCTATCTCTTCATGTAACTCATTGCAATCACAATCTCTTACAAGCTCTGCTGCTGAGATCCAGGACCAACTCTAAGCAGATGAAAGATGTTGTATCCAGATGAAAATTTAAACAGGCTTTTGATTTCCACTGCGCTCTGGTCTAAATATTCAGCTGGATGCTGTTCCCGAAAGAGAGGCCAGCGCTCGGCATAGGAGGGAGCTTGAGAGGGAGATGGATGCTCTCAAAGCCAGCTTTGAAAAGCAGGTGGGGATGTGCTCTTATAACACCAACAGCCTAAAGCAGTTTTATCTGTATCCAGGGTTCCTGCACAGTCTGGAAGAATGTGGAATTTCATTTAAGTAATTTTTTTTCCTTGACATAGTATAGAAAAGCAACATCATTTTTTATGGTTTTCCTCCCTTCTATCCTTACACCCTCCTATTATTATTACTTTCTTGTTCCCTATGTCATTTCCAAGGTTACATCTCAAGTAAAATAGAACACCATTAAAAAGCTCAATATTGTTTTCACTCATTTAATAAAGAAACTACTATATCATAGATTCATCACACATAGAGTATAATGTTTTGAGAATATTACTTTTAATTTTGATGACTTATGATTTGAGGATCATGGCTTACAGATTATTAAAAACCCCAAACAATTATATGTCTGTGGAAATAAGAAAACCACATGAGATCAATAAAATAATTAATTCACAGCAACTTTATGCTTTTAAAATATATTCATTTCTGTGTACTCGACTGTTGATAAATGCTTCTTTTGCTTGAGTTACTGCATCAATGTAGAATGACGTGGAGGTGATCAGCAATGCTAATGCTTCATCTTCCTCCTAATAATCCATAGGTTATATATGTGGTTCAGGTCTGACCAGTGTAATGGCCAAATTTACTTTAATCTGAAAACAGGACTTTGGACCACAGCACAATGTTAATGCATCTTACATGGGTTTAAGTGAAAAATTACTTGTCACAGGAGACATCTGTTGATTTTTTTTTTGTTGTTGTTGTTTAATTAGCTGATAAATGTGATATGAGTTTTTAATCAATTTTTTCTGCAGTGCTCTAATTTTCTCAGACGCTCATTTGGGCGTTAATTATCTGTAAGCCATCATTGCTCAAAAGAACACAGAACATACTGATCCTCACATTAGCAGAAGATATGAGCAATTCAGAATGGTTTTCTCCAAACAACACTGATTTCATTCCCAGCCAAATCCTCCCATAGAGGTTGCATCATCCCAAGGACAAACTACCTAAACACAGACTGAGGCGTATGCAGAACAGTGCAGTGAGGAATTCTCCGACCTCTATACAGAGGAAACTAACCAACTTCTACAAACCTTTGGCTCAGCCAATGATCATCAGCCCCTCAGGACAAGATTAAACTAACAACATACTTCTCAAGGACAAGGAGGACTCTTTTAAGGGTCAAAATGTTTATATTTTAGACAGGGAAGGTGGATGCTCTTAGAGAGTAAAAAAAAAACAAAGTCATTGACAACTAATGAGGGACACCACTCATCTATAAAAGCATGTGGTATATCCTTGAGCCTACTCAGAATCCTCATTATATAAATGTGATAACTAGGGAAATCTATTATTAACAGATCTTGTTTTTTAATGCACATAGCAGCCCAATAATCTTTAGTTTCCATAAAAGGCCACATCTGATCTAAGGTGTTTATATATACACTGTAGAGATGAGATTTTTAAGAAATCCTTGCCTAGATGCTCTATTCAATCACATTGCATGTTCAAAGTAAAGACTGGTGGGAGCAAGTGGTGCAGATTTTAAGGATACATCATGGAGGCACAACTTTTTAGATGTCTTTGAGAAAACTAATGAAAAAACTAATGAAACGTTGCCAGTTGACAAAAAATATAATGAGTCCCAATGAGACAACAGTTCATTCTCCTAATTTCTGTGAGAGAGATTTTAAGCCCAGCCTGGAGTGAGAAGAAGCTTCCAAAAGATAACCATGCATCGGTAAGGTTTGGCGTCATCAGCCATCTAGGATAAGAACTGAAGACCAGTTGTTTTGTTTCAAACCTTTTTTGGATTCCTAATCATCAGAATCACAGTTATTAATTAATGGGGGGGGGGGTTTGCACTATGTGTAATACATCTGAGTTATAGTTTCTGATGAGTGTCCAAAAATAAAAATAAGAAATGTGCCAATATTATAATTACCTAAGTTGTAACCTGTTTTCATTTTCTTTCATTCTTTTCATGTGTAATTTTTACTAAAGTCATTGACTTTTTTCCATCCTTGTGTCCAACCTAATTGCTATTCTTTGTATAACCGTCTTTCTTTAGTTTTATTTCTCCTATTTGTCCCCTGCCTGTTTTTTCTTCCCACCAGCTGTATATAGTATGTTCAGCCTACATGTCTGTCAGCCCACTCTTCTTATTTTCTTCCATTCCTTTTTTGCAGGTTCCATATCAAAAGCCTTAAAGGGACAGTGTGTAACAAATATGCCATCTTTATTAGCAAAATTAAAGTGTTGCTTTATTCATTTCACGTGTTGAAAAGCTTATAACCTCACATCAAAATAAAAGCATTCTCATAGCTTAGATTTAGTAGTTTACAAATACATAGCAAGTGATTCACCCAGTTGAAGACCTATGTTGTCATTTTCTATTTTATTTTTTTATTTCAGAGATTATTTTAGTTTTTTATTTATTTCAGCTGTTAGATTAAACGTGATTGTTATCCTACACTGGACGTGCTCAAATGCAGCAATTTTTTTTTGTACTAAATTTGTATCAGCTAACGAGCGTAGGCTTTTTTTAGCTATGTTTCCAGAGAAATATTACATATGTTTCATCGTTTATTTTTGCAGTATGCTGATGAAGGTTCTCAGTCATCCAGGTCATAGTCATTCCGTAAAATTCAAAAAATATCCACTGGACTTGGTTTTCAAGATTTGAAGACGTTTCGCCACCTCTCCAGGAAGCTTTCTCAATTCAAATGTCTGGATCCGCAGTGCGTTTGAGTCTTATATGGACAAGGCCTTGTATTGCTTGGAAACATGCAAATGGTAACCGATGAATGGGTCGTTTAGTTCCATCGTTAGCCTGTAATATCTGAACCTGTCTATGATTCTAGGGGTCGGTCGTTAAAGGGGGGATTGCCATTAAGTGGGGGATTGTCTCCTGTAATACCTGAAAGCTGTCTATGATTGTTAAGGGTCGGTCGTTAAGGAGGATTTGGCTTTAGTTGTTGCTTGACCAGTGTGCCACATGTAATTAAGCTAGTGCACCACTAGGTGGGGGTAAACCTTGCACACTGCCCCTTTAAGAATCTTTGGAGATTTATTTACGAATATGCTCCTCTTCTTTCTATTAATGTGTTAATCTGTTTTTTTTTCTGTTTTTTTTTTTTTTATCTTCATCTTGATGTTTTTATTCCAGCAATTTAACCCAAATATTTGAGATTTTTTACTGCAGAAAGGTGTTTCCGACCAGGTTTCTGTGGCTGAAGAGGAAACCCAGAGAAAGCAGCACTACAGGATAATTCAAGAGCTGCTGACGGAGTCGAATCATCTTAGAGAAGAACTCCATAACCTGAGTTGTCTAAGACTGATTAAAGCAGAAGAGAGGGGTAAACAGCACAAGGAGCGACTCAAGGCACAGGTACTAACACACACAGGACAATATAAAGCACTTTAGCCTATCTTGTTATTTCTGTTAGGATTATTCAAATGTAGGTATTCATAATTAGAAAATTAGGTTTTGTATCTTAATAAACCCACACAATGGAGATGGTGGAGTTATACATTTTTTTTATCTTCCCACAGCAACTGAGCGAGCGCATCCAGCAGGAGCTCAAAGAAAAAGAGCTGCTCATCATCGACCACAACAAGCTCAACATGTTGCTCCAACACAGGTGGTGTTTTCATTCCTCTATTCAGTGTGCGAGTCTTGATAAGGATGACGTTGCAGAGGAATGCGTGTCCTGCTAATTGGTCATAGTTTGGTGTGCTGACGCCTACAGTGCCTCGCAGCACAACAACAGGCTTCTCCAGTGCATTCATTTGGGTCACGGCATGCAGAAAACATACTGATGATGCTGCACTGAACATGGAATAAATCCTCCCGAAAGCAAAAAACGCAGCAGGAGGATAATTAAAAATTTGTTTATCCTCTCGTGGTTCTCTCATTTAGCAATCACTGTTCACACCTCATGTCGTACATGAATTTTAAACGAAAGCTGATTGAAGTGTTAGCCTGCATGAATCTTCAATTGCTTATAAGAATTTTATTTAATGATTCCCTGATCATTGGGTTGTTGAATTTGAAATTAAGATTACTTTGATGGTATTTTGCCTTATTGAGAAACTTCGATTTTTTTTTTGTGTGCTCAAAAACAAGGTACTTTTCTTTAATGTCCTTTTTTTGTTTGTTTAACAAGATCCTATAAACAAAGGTTAATATAATCACGTTTTAGAGACGAAAGGCATAGAAATCTGGAAAGCATGAACCCTAGACAAATCATTTCTAAAATATGATTTTCTTACACAGAAGAATATTTGAACCCAGCATATGGATGACTGTGATTCATCTGGCATAGGAGTGCAACTAGTAAACAGATTGCTTTTTTGACGGGGTTTTTAAATAAGAATATGTTTGATGGATGGGTATCAAAGTGCGCCCTCACATTCCAGCAAAGATTCTCCATCTGCAAAAAGTGAGTTTGACTTGCAAGAGGAAAAAAAAAGGATAATTTCCCTCCACTGCCAAAAAACAAGCTACTCTTTCATAATGTTGGCTTCGATGGATGCTCCTGTTTGAACACCCTCCCATAGCAAATATGTTTTTTTTCTGTGGGGCTGAGGATCTCATTGTCCAAAAAAAATGATTTACATATTGTACGCCATTGTATTAACGTCTCCTTCAGTCATTGACTTTTTAAGGGTCAAACATGCCTCTTGGAGAAGATTGACAGTGAACAGGCTAATTGAGTTTGAGCAGCGTGACAGAAGGAGGCTATGACAGCAACATTACTGTGAAAATCTCACTCTTAAAATAAAGACTGATATTGTGAGGAACTGTGAGATTTTCAGCTGATTTCATTCACTGCTCCATTGCTTAAAAAACATATGATCTGCTAATGAAGTTGAAAAAGTTGTTGGGAGAATATTTAGCATTGAGGTCCATGTGCATCGTGACTATTAAGTGATTGTTAGTAGGACTTAAATTGTGGGTTTTTAGTTTGTGCTTTTGTTTTGTATATTCCGGATCTGTCGAATATTAATGCTGCTGCTCTTGGCCAACTATTCCCATAGATTCACTGCCCAAATCCTCATACTCATCTTTGCCCTATGAGCTATCACTTAAGTTTCATTAGCTTTTTGTTTTTTGTTTACATAGGAATCTATTGTATAATACTCGCTGATCTCTATTTATTCAATGGATTGTTGATAGGCTGTTGGTAGTACATGGTTCTGTAAGGTCACCAGCCGCCATACTGGTACTCATTAGTTAGACCGGTTAAAATGTAAACAATAAGTGCGCTACAGCATCGAACAATGATAATGTTCTCGTTTTCAGGAGGGCTTAAGTCTTTAAAATAAAGATAAAGTCATCACCTTAACAAACACTTGCTGTTTCATAGATTCAGTAGAGCATGTAATTTATTCTAATAAAATAGGCACATCACATTGCATATTCAGAATGAAGTCAATAAATCATGTAATTTAACATATTATACAAATCCATCACAACAAATGAGTGTGGTATTGGAGCATAATAATACTGTAGTCAGATATTATCTGATGATGTGCCAAAAGTGCTTAATTAATGATGAACATGTAATATACATGTATTGATTATAATGTTATGGTAAATACATGACATTACAGGAATTTTTATGGTGCGACTCCGTGAGAGTGGGGAGTACCAAGAAGGCGGCAGGTAATTTATTTAATATGTCTATTAGCAATCCAATGAATAAAAAAATGGAGATTAGTGATAATACTCTGATGCCAGACTTTGGTGTTCTGTGCATTCTTGGATGTTTAATTCTTTGTTTATTTGTTCTTCACAATTAATGATTCCCACCTCACTTTTGTTCATAATTCTATTCTATAAAGATGAAAATGAACAGTTGCTGTGCAAAACAAGCCTAAATTTTACATTAAAAGAAGCTGTAAAAATGGTATATCCGACTGTCTAATAATGCAGCTTCCAGTTTTCCTTGATGGGGACAAATTTCTAACAAATTGCTTTTTTATTTTTTGTTCCTCAGAGTATCACAGTATGCAAAACTCTATAATCAATTCAAGGAAGAGAAGAATAAGTATGTGAGGCTAAAACAAATTGCCTCACAGACAATTTCGGATTTGGGAGAGCAACTAAACATCCTTGGGAACGAGATGGAAATTCAGCGCTCCATCGCTGATAGCAAGGACAGGTGTGTTGATTTTTTTCAGCTTGGGCTTACTGTTAAACTTGATAAACCTACATAATATATCAAGAATTGTTAGTTAGTCATATAACAACCACAACAATAATGTATTTTTTAGGGATTCCATGTGAGAAACTAAATTACGTGGATATCTGCAAAGTGAATGGAAAAGGGATGTTTTTCTTTGTCCTTGTTTTTTTCAAATACAAATCTAGTGGATTTGCATTTAGGGTTCGTAATTAGTAGTAATCCTTGTTTGCTTCAATTATTTGTGCAAATTTTTCACGCATTTGGAAAATCAAGATTTTAAATGACTCTTACTTGCAAAATGGCAAAAAAATCAGGCTGCACAGATAGTTTTGGTAGCTAAAATGAAAACATTTTGCTGTGCAGACCTTGCAGATGCATAAAGCACAAAGGCTTAAAGCTCTAGCTGTATTCTTATGATCATGCTCCTTCTGGAGGGTGAAACTCCATCCCAGATTCAA
The DNA here is from genome assembly GCA_030533445.1 of Cyprinodon diabolis. Classification (NCBI taxonomy): domain Eukaryota; kingdom Metazoa; phylum Chordata; class Actinopteri; order Cyprinodontiformes; family Cyprinodontidae; genus Cyprinodon; species Cyprinodon diabolis. Next base: position 20,841,490 of record CM060078.1, read on the forward strand.
GACATTTGTTAAGCTCTTTTCCTTCCAAAATGAGCTGCATTCATCTCATAACTCCTGTCAGCCTCCCTGACTTTGTTTTAACTATTTGGGTGGCATGTTTAGACTAATGAGCAATCTGTTTTTATAGATGCATACCAGATTGCGTTTATGGCTTTTTTACCAGAGCAGCTTTATTCTGAACAGTTTTCAAAGAAGGCTTTGTCAGTTCACAAATACTATAACATAACTGCTTTAAAAGTTCACCCCTACATGTCTTTTGTCTATCATAGTGTTCATAATGTAGTTACTATAAAGTTGCTACATGAAGGCCTTAAAGGTTTGTTAGGGAACTGAGTGAACAGTTATGGAAAATTAGGAAACTTCTTATATCAACTGGATATTACTTAAACTAGTTAAAAGGACACTGATCAGTACTGAAAGTCACGCTTTTAGTGTTTTAAAAACATATAAATGTACTGCACTACTTTGCATTTGTCTTTCACAAAGAATCCTTATGCAACACAGTAAAGTTTAGCTGTATCCTAACAAAATGGGGAAATAGTTCAATGGGTATGTGCTGTTTAACATGTCTTTGTATGTCTGTTTCAGATTATTAACAAAAGCTCGTATAAATGTCTCCAATGGTTCCAAAACGAGGGAAAGACTGTGTAATGATATATCTAAGGTCTGCTCACAAACACTCAAAATGTGGGGTAAAATGAGTGCAATGCATGTCTAAGACTGAAGCACAGTCAATATCCAACAGAAATGATACGCCTCTCATTAACGAGAGCTGGACGACATTTCTGGGGATTTATCAAAGCATGTTTTTTTCTTCAACTTTCTAGTGGAAGTTCTTACCCTTTTTATTTTGGACTGTTTCATAGGTATCTATAAGCTACTGCACATCCACCATTATTTGTACCTTTTAATGAGGCATTTGAGCCGTTTCTCACACACAGGCTGTTTATGAGTTTACGGACTTCTCTGCTTTCTGCAATTTATCCATTTCCTTATGTTGTTTATGACCAAAATAAGCTTGTTTCTACTCAAACTGGATTTGTCATGCTATTTGCTCCACTCACCATAGGTGTACATTTACTGTAAGTTTTAAAAATGGGATTTTGATTTATTAACATTTTCCAGTTTACCTGCAAACGGCATCAAATCAGTCAAAAGTATGAAGACAACAAACTGGAGCTAACAAATCTCTCCCAAATGATTGAGTTCCAACAGAATACCCTTCTGGAACTAAAGAAAGGGCTTGAAAAGGCCTCACAGAGACGCATTATTCTGTAAGCTCATTATTATTTTTCCCCACATCTGTATCGCAGGTAGATTTATCCTCTACTAAGTATTATTCTCTATGATCTTTTTCTCTGTTTTTTGTACAGGGGAATACAGCTCCTGGAACAGGAAAAAGTTTTGTTAAACTATTCTGAGCAGACGAAGAACCTGGAGGCAGCCATCACTAACAGAAACATGGCAATGGAGACCATGGAGACTGACATGAGAGAATTGAAGATAAAGATTAATGAGGAGAAGAGGCAAATAGACCTGAAGAAGGGGGACAGGATCCTTAAGAGGAAGATAGAAGAGGAGATCACCATGCTGCAGATCGAGGTAGAGAAAATGTGCATGCATAATAGTTTATAACTCTAGGACGACATGTTATCCTATCAAATCAATGAAAAAAGTCTTCAGGGAAAGAATCCTTACCAGGACAGCAAGGAGGGAAGTGTCCATCTCTGATTTTATTCCGGCTTTGGTGTTTGGGCCTCCATCTGCTATTTTACTGTCATAAACCAGCATCTTAGAAAGCATGGTGAAATTAAGGCTGTGCATATATATCTTCTAATTGGGAAGGATTGTGCCAGCAGGATCCTGGCATGAGGATGACCATCAGTGCTTCTGGATGCTGTTCAGCTTTATTTATTCAGCACATATCAGGGTGCAGTCAGACCTGTCAATTAGTACTTTGTGGGGTGTTCAAATGATGAAGGTTATTCTGAACAGAATATCACATGCAAAGTTTTTAAGAAATCTCCTGGCGAATGACATCTGTGATCATCAGTCGCCCGTACAGGTTATTCTCAAGGTGTATTTTTACTGGCTCAGCTCTAGATTTTTAGAAATTATAGAGATGGATAAACATACTGAATTAACGTCACGCTGCACTTTATATTAATTTTTTTTGTAAAACATGAGGGTTTAGTCATTTTGATTTCCTGATTTAACTATCTCAATGTTTTTAACCTCCTTTACTATTGTCATTGCGAGTGGTGGAGATTTGGTTCCTTTTTATTTTGTCTTAGTTCCAGATGATTTAACCTTTTAATAATTTCTTAATTATAGATATGGACAAATGTATTTAAGTAGCTATTTTCATTCAGCAATGCCCTGACTTAAAGACCAACACACATCACAGGAACCACATGTTCCCTGGTGTTTCTTAATGGATTGGCTACAGAACTGAGCATTTGTATCACGTTATTTAAGAATCAGTAAGTTGTGGAATGCAAATTAAAAGTGGCTTGACATTTTAATCAGCTTAAAGACTTTTGGTGCTATTAATTATGCCTAATTTTCTTTTTAAAATAACCACTTTCATGTTTTCATCATGCAAAAATTACATTTTTTTTTTCAAACTTTCTGCAACACTGCTATTAAAAGTTTAGAGGGTTGTTTTATCTAGAGGCAGTATGATTCCCAACAACAGACACTAATCTGCAAAAAAGTGAAGGAGAAAAAGAATATAGGAATCTAAGAGAAAGCTGCAGGTCCTGAAGAGATGTTGTCTCTTAGTCTGGGCACTGTTTCTAAATCAGTAAGTTAAAGGTTACTTTGCTGTTGTATAGATACAGATTATAAACAGCAGCACAATTATTTATCACATTCCCTGATTCAATATTTGTCTATAAAAATCCAGAACCTGCTAATTTATGATTGTCATACAAATAGAAGCATTTGTTCCAGCATCTTTTACATGATTAAGTCATATCTTTTTAGGAGTTTTTTTTTTATTATTATTCAAAAGGTACAGATTAACACTTGTACAGTATGCTATTTGTTAGTGTATTTGATCATGAGGTTCAATCAAACAAAACAAAAACCTTTCATACAGTGTTTTGACTCTATTGATTACCCCAAATTCTAACTTGGTCAGGTGCTGTTCACTAAAAAATAGTAAGTTAAATGCACTAAAGCTGTGGAATAGCAGAAAAACACAGTTAAATAACAAATATGTGCAAAGTTTGGTTTGAATGAATTGTACACTTGCAGAACGGTAACAGTCTTATTTTCAAATATTCAGAATGCCTTTCTTTACTTTTAGTTTGTAGAATGGGTTTTTTAATATTCAACTATCAAACGTGCTCATTTGAATAGCTTTAGTTTTAATTCAGTTTGATGTTTTGGTTAACTACTGCTGGACCTACAGTGGTCAGTTAACGTTTGTAGTTTTTAAAAGAAGCAGAATCTGAGCTTGCCAACAAAGCTGAACACAGAGGTGAATTTAAAGTATAAGATTTCAATTTAAGCCAAGAGGGATGAGCCCAAAACAATCACAGACCAGGCTGCAAGATTCCCACGGGCAGGCTGAGAATATGAATAAATCACAACGTATTGCTTTGACTTTGCAGTAGAACAACAGACGCATAGAGATCTTAGAAAACCACTTATAGTGAATACACACACTCAAGTTCACAACAGGCTTTCTTCCAACATTTCCATTGAGGGATTGGGTGTGTAGTTGCTTTGGATCAGAGTGACTGGGTGGGACCAATGCTCTAAGCTTAAGTCTTTGCTTTTTGGAGGAATTCAGAACACAAACTAACCTGAAGTGGGCCACGTGTCATGTAGTGGATACAACAAATACGCGGGCACTTAAAGGTATAGAGGAGGATTTTCTTTTTCCACGTGGATTATCAAAATAAGTGGTCCTCGTAATTGTCAATCATTTGGGTCATATGTTTATGTTAGGCCGTCCTATGTGCTCATCCTCAATTTCTCTTACTGGTGGTGAATCTGACATAGTGGAAATTTGCAAATCTTCTTTTGGAAACTAAGCTTGTATGAGCGATGCAAATGGCAACTTATAAATGGAGCGTGCACGAGGAGAATATGGGCTTGTGCATGCTCTCGCACACATTTAATAGGCGTTCGTTCTCGGAGCAGGTAAAGGGTTGTGCATGTGCATTTTTGAGGGCGGGTGTTTTCAAAAATTCACAATAACCCTCCACTATACCTTTGAGGACAAGAAGTTTATTGGTCAAATTGGACCAAAACGCAAAGCACCATGTATGACAGATAACCCCTTTCTTTGAATAAAATATGCAGTGGCAACAGTATGCCTGGTCCATTCTTTAGAGATGATAAGAAGATGAGTAAAGCTAAATACGTATAGGGCAAAAAATAACTGCTGTTATACTGTAGACTGCAGACAATTTGGTGGATGATCACCTTCGAGCAGGAAAATGATCCCAAACATAGTACTCGAAGTATGACATTTTTGGTTTCAATGTTATAAAATGTAAACTAAAAGATCAAGGTGTAAATACTTTTTCAAAACTATGCGAGTTATTTACCCTCATCTTTTGGTCGAGTCATTCATCAACCATTTGCTCCTGACATCCACTTATTTCATATTTCTCCTTCTCTTCTGTGTGCAAATAGCAAATCATTTTCTCAATCACACCCTTCCCTTGTACAGCCGTCTGGTTCCCCGGGGTAAAAAAGTGAATCATGGATTTCTCTCCTTTTTTGCACAAGGCTTGCCAACCCTATTCAGTCTCTATACCGATTCAATCTCCATGCAACTGTATTGTCGCCAATTTATCATATATATTGTCTATTTGTATTCATCTGTGACCAGTTTATCTGTTCATTGCAGATGGACCCCCCTCCCTTCGATGGGAAATTTTGACAAAGATAAATTGGGCCATCTGTTATACTATTGAAGTTCAATACACAGTGAGGCTTTCATTTCTCTGAGGAATTTTAATTGCTGCAAAATAAACGGAGCTTGTTGTCTGACTCTGAATTTACTCCCTGTTTATGTGATACTGGCACGTTGACATCCCATACAGGTGCACAGTCGGAAAGCTTTGCAGCATCAGTGGCAGCAAAGTTGTTTTCTGAAATGTTGTATAAGGACTAGTTAAACTCTACTTCTGCCTGAGTGTTGCAAGGGAAAGACACAGCGTCATTAATGGAGTGGGATTTATCTGAAGGTTGGGTTACTGACAGTCTGCAGTGTCTCTGTGGTGGTGACTCATATTGTTTGTTTGTCCCTCTCTTAAATCTTGTCCAACCTGTCTGGAAGTTATCGCCAAGGGGGAAACCCTTGGTGAATTGTGGCTTTAGAGCTCTTATGGGGACTTTTATGTGACAGGTTAAGGAAACCTAGAAAAAGAGAGGGCACAGAACGGAATGGCTAACCAAAATATTCTATATAAAACCCCACTTTACACCAAATAAGCTCATTGGGAAACGTATCTCTTTTAACTCTTAAACTGCAGCGTATTTTATTGAAATAATCTATTGATTTAAGCTGTATTATTTTAGATCTGGTTGATTGTTTAGGGTCCATGTCCAGCTGTATTGATAGTTTTTCTTTAATTACTAAAAAGTCTGCATCTTGTGTATGCATATAATCCAAATAAAATACATCTAAGTTTGTGATTGTAACATAAAAAATTGCATATGACTACTGGTGTACAGGGTACATCAACTTTGCCATAGTAGACAAGTAGAGTTGCTGTTCCTCAATTTTATTCAAAAACTGAGAGAAATTTGAGTTTGACTAAAGTGGAATCTTAAATAAAACAGTCCGATTTGGAATGGTTTAACTGATTTTGGGTTATTTTTAGCTTGCAATGGAAAAAAAATGCTCTTTTAATGAACAAAGTTTGATAAATAACAGTAAAGGTTATTTTGAGTAATCATACTTTTAATGCCCAGATTTATGTGACTCTTTGGTTAAGATGCTAGTTTCTGAATTTTTACAAGCAAACATGTTATGTTGCTCAGTATCTTAATTAGGGAAGTTAGAAAAAGATATGTGAATAAGAACACATTTTGTCGATATTTATTTTTTTTTTGGGGGGGGGGGTGCATTTTGTTCAGGAATAATGTTATTTCTTATCCAGACTTGGGAAGTGATTAAATCAACTCATTTAGTTTAATTTGATCACTTTCCAAGCATGACCGGCTTTGAATGGACTCCTGCTAAGTGAAAGAGAAATTATCAAACTATATTCAGGCAATTCAGAGTTGGTTGGGCTTTGCCATCTGAGCACTCCATCAGGAGTCCAACTCAAACCGCTATGCATGCTTTACTCACACCTACTCACACTGACACCTCAGCGGGGTTGGCAAGATTAATCTAATATGCAGGCCTTTGGACTGTGGATGGGAAGAAGAAGCCCACACAGAAATCAAATTCAACTACAAGAAGAACATACAAACTTTCCACAGAGATGCACCATCTGACCAGCAGCTTTAAAAGCTTTACAAGCAAAACAGAGTTGGCTTTTGCACAATGCAAATCAGATAAAAACAACATCCCAACACAAATAAGATACAATATTTCTGGTTAACATTTAAAGCATTTAATTTTCTCTTCATGTTTCTTTTAATTAATTGCCTGGCTGCTTACATCAATGTCTACAATTCGTTATTTAACTTTGTACCCCTCTTTTTCTACGGCGTATTTAACTATCAGGAAGCCCAAATAATTCAGTTTGAAGAACTTCAGAATACCTCAAATAAAAAAAATAAAAAAATTGAAAAGAAAATTATGCTGAAAATTTATAAGAAAATGAATTTTAAATTTTAGCTTCTCTTTATTAGCTCACAGGAGCAGAACTCAAAACTCTCATTTTAATGTACAATATCATGGTCAATATATAAAGGCTAATAGTCAAACTCTATCATATTCAAAATCATAACAGATTTTTGTAAATATGTTCCAGACAGAACTCTTTATTTACCTAGACTGTAGGACAACTAGCAGTTCCTAAAATTTCTAAAAGTAGAAAGGGAGGCAGAAATGTTAGCCTCCTCTATTGTTGAACCAGCTCTCATTTTAAGTCTGTGAGGCAGACACCCTGGCTACTTTTTAGTATAGGCTTAAAGCGTACGATTTAAAATGAACTAAACACAGAAAAGCTGAGATTATCCTGATCCATCTTGGTAGTTTTTGCTGCTATAGACTTGGGCTGGTTTAAGACCAAATTACCACTTTTAATGCGTTCTCCTACTATCCTCTAATTATGCATTATTTGTGATTTATTTGCACCAACTGTTTTTAGTGGATTTATTTCTGTTTGAGCCTTTTATGCATTTATGAAGAAAAATAATCAAGGATTTCAGTCTAGTTTTATAGTCTCATTTTAAAACCCTTGTGATTTATTTAGGTTCTTTAAACTGCTTTATGAGACATATCTGCAGTTTAGATAGTATTTTAATTGTTATAGCTTTGCTTTAGAATCTATTTGTTATAAACAAAGATTGGGAAGTTGTGCATCATCTGAACACAGAATCTGATTCATATATGGTCTAGTGCTGACCAAATTAACTGTTGATGTTCATTCCTTCACAGAGATGCTGCATTTATTTATTGGTGTCATTCTTACTGTAAATGTCAATATGTATTAGAATCTTTATTGTAATTAGTTCATATGTGACCTTAGTGCTTTATCTGTTCCTTTTGTCTTTTACTTATATTTGAGGCTATGAATTAGTTTAGCTTGGGATGTAATTAATAAAGTAATTATTCACATTTATGATAGAAGGTACAGTGTACAGTCTATTGTGTGGCTTTTTACGGCATTGTGTACGCCACTCTCAGCAAAAACTACGTAAATAAAATGCAAATTAGAATACTGCGTAGAAGCTGTCATATCCAGAATGTTTTACAGCTCTCATCAGCCAAAAACCCAGCTATGATTTGTAACTGTCGAATGAAGAAAACAAGGAGGCAGGCGGGCAGAAGAGCGACACAGAGGGATGAATACATGGAGACAGACGTCAGTAGGATGGGTATAAAAAGGATACGTTGATGGAAGTGTAGAGAAGACAAGATTGATGCAAGAGCAAAAAAAAGGGAAGGAGGCTGATGGAGACACTCTGTATACCATCCATCATGAAGTGTTTAAGTGACTTAGGGTGATTTCGGGGGAACATGAAACGCACATCAATCAGATCAGATCTAACAACACGCTTGTCTTCTACTGGTTGTTGATGAACTGAAGAAGTTAAGCATCATTAAAAGCTTTAGCAGAGAGTTGAAAAATTGATTATGTATTCATCAGCTGTCACACACAGTTAAGGTCAAATTAATAGCAGTATTATAAAAAGTCACTAAAGTTCTGTTACGTTAATGCTTTGGAACACTGCAATGTAACTAAAACTTACAGACAAATGTTCCTTTTTTATCTAAATCTAAAGAAAGAGTGGCTAAGAGAATATTATATTTTGGAAAAACCATAAAAAAATGTTATGGTTGTTTGTTCAATTTTAAACATTTACTGCATCACCAGAAAAAAATGCTTAGATTAAACTTGAACTTAACTTTTTTGGGGGATTTGCACTATTATTACTTTGTGCTGATTAACTTTTGGCACCTGCAGACTGGTTCTCCAGCCTAAAAGGATTATGCTGCCCTGCACAATTCCTCTGTTTTGCTTCAGAAACAGCATTTGTGATGTACAGTATTCCACAAGTTTTCAATCTAATAAAAGTATATATTGACTAAGATATTAAAATGGGGTTTGGGGTATTTGGCTTGTTGAAACACAGATTTTAGAGTTTAGCTAACATATATATATAGGCAGACTAATCTGGGATTAACTCTAAATTACAAACAGGCCAGATTTCATACTATGACAAACCCCATATCATGAAGCCTTAGCCACCATGCTTCATAGTGCACTGTATCTTTGCGGTCTTTCTGAACTTTTCAGACAAAGTTTTATATTCTTCTGAAAAGAACTTAACTAATAATCTACAACTTTCATACTTTTCTCTTTTATTAAACCTGAACCAACCATGCCAATACTAAATGTTGTTTACATATATGTGTATGTCAGAAGTCAGAATTTTGGACCCAGAATTTCAGGCAGACATCCTGATGAGATTTGCAATAGCGTTTGACAACACGTTGGACCTGTGACTTAGCAGCAAAGATGAAAAATGCCAGAATCTCTGTAGAGGGGAAAACACAGGTTAGTGACCACATAAATCTGAATGAGGATGTCACTAACCTGGTTTTAAAGTTCAGTCCGGGCCCAGAGAAAGGAGTGGAATCCAGCCGGATGATTTCCCACACAATGCGGTGGACGTTACCCAGAGAGTTCCAGGAGCTGAAGCCAAGAAGGCTACTAAACTGGCTTACGAGCAGAAGCAAGCAGACAAGGGAAAGCAGGAGTTTCCAGAGGGCAAAGCCAAAGCCGGTGTCAATGAAGTAAACAGGAGTCCAAACCAGAAGATTAGAGATGCAAAGATGTACCAAAGGGAAATCCAAGCAGGGATCCAGCAGGAGTCCAAAGACAGGTCAGGCAAACAGATCAGAACAATGGCAGGGAGGCTCAGAGGTCCAAAGGCAGAAACTGCTCATGATCAGGCAATCGGCGTAACAAACTGGGTACGCTAGAGAACTCTCACCAACGGCTTGCATAACCTGGCACTGATGACTGGAGGAAGCAGCTTAAAAAGAGACAGGAGCAGTTAGATGAGATGAACAGGGGGAATAGAATGAACCATTAAGCCAGTCATAATTTCCAAGATCATTACAGGGCCCAGGTGTAGACTGTGCAAAGAGGCCCCTGAAACAATCCAGCACAGAACTCCAAGGTATAAGATTCTGGCAGGAAAAGCTTACATGGAGTGCCAATACAAAGTGACTGGCTTAGTGTACTGGAGCATCTGTGCAGAGTATGGGCTGGAAACCTTAAGTTCAAAATGGGAAACCCCTCCAAAGGACGTAGAGAATGATCAAGCCAAGATCCTGTGGGACTTCCAGATACAGACGGACCAAATGGTAATGCAAACCAACCGGACGTTGTGGTGGTGGACGAAAAGCAGAGGAAAGCCGTTGTGGTTGACATAGCAATACCAAGTGACTGCAACATCAACATCATGAAAAACTAGAGAAATACCAGGAGCTAAGAGAAGAGCTGGAGAAAACATCAAGGGTCAAGGCATCAGTGGTACCCATGGTCATTGGGGCCCTTAGGGCAGTGACCCCCAAACTTGAAGAGTGGTTAAAGCAGATCCCTGGAAATACATCAGACATCTAGATCCAGAAGAGTGCAGTTCTAGGAACAGCAAAGATACTGTGCAGAACCCTCAAGCTCCCAGGCCTCTAATAGAGGACCCGAGCTTGGAGGAAGACTGGAGGAAGCAGCTTAAAAAGGGATGGGTGAGGAAGAGTTTTTTTTTATACATATATTTTTAGAAAAAAAAAATTTAATAAAAAAAATTTAGCTTTTTATTTTAAAAAATAAATTGAAAATATAGGCATTGATCAAACCTTGACTGATTTGTTATCAATTGAGATTCTATAAAAAAAATGTTTTACCATATTTCTAATATAATGCTGCTGAAGGCATCTCCCCTTTTTTGGTTTTATGAACTCTGTGTCATGTATAGTCTTTTTCAAGATATGGATAAAGATGTGCAGACTTTAATTAATCATTCTTTTTACACATGATTTGTTCATCAGTTGCCAGTTTTTACTAAAACTGTTTCCAAATGGTAGCCTAACATTATTTTAACATTTTAAGAGCAGTCAGTGTTGGGGAAAGGTCCTTTCTTCTGCAAATATTCAAATCCATTAAAATATCATCTTGTGTGCTGCTATTTGTGGGGGTGATGCTGCCTCAGCGTGTGCTCAGTGGTTCAAGGAGGAGATGGTAAAGCTAAACTGAAAGGTTGAGTACAGAGGAGAGAAAATGTAAAAGAGTCATTATTTATTTACCTTGTGGACCCAGAACAAATCCCTGCAGGCTTTACTTCCAGCTATTTTTGGTCAAACAGCAAAAGTTAGAAAACTGGTAACTGGAGGTGTGTGCAAATGTGTTACTAGTTACTGACGGCCTTAAAATGTAGAACTGTATTTATTACCGTGGTTACATTTTTGCTATGCTAATGAGGAGTTTGGGATTTAGAAAAGCTTTTTTTATTCCTTTTTCTGGGCTTTCTTTTTTATGTAACTTTTGACCCATCAACACAGAAAAAAAACAAGTTTTCATCACTCTGCATGCAATAGAGATAGCAACAGTAAAACAAATGAATGCCTTTAAAATCTATGATGCCTGACTGAGCTTTATATGCCAACTCTGCAGGGATGTCCCCAAAAGGGTTTCACCTCCCTGTGAAATGGGAGAAAGTATGCAAAATATTCAGAGTTATTTGAATAATACAACTATGTATTCTACACTCTGCATTTGCATCTCCATCTGAAAACATTTTCGCTAGAAATGTTGCATCATTTTGAATTCACAAAGATTGTTACCAAAGGGGCACTTTCACACTAACAAGCTTCAGGTGTCCTGTTCTCAGCGTAAACTGCAGATAGCGCTTTTACATGGATTTTCACCTGCACTGCTCTTCTGAATGTTACCCTACATACATTTCACTTTTATTCAACCTTATCTTGCACTGTCCCGCTGTTGACGTATTTTGTGTTTTTCAGTCTCTTGATTGTCAGCCTCCTCTGCTCAGCAGCTTTTTTTTTTTTTGCAAGTTATTAAGACCAGTGAATATTCACTTAATCTACACTGATTTAAAATGCTTGAAATGCCGCACTGCTAAGCAGAAAGGCAGCCTTTTGTTCATTGTCTCATATCTGACTGATCTCTTTTTCATGCTTTTGCCTTTTTCCCTTCCTCTAATTCTCTTAGATATTTTCAGTTTTTCTGTTGTGTCAAGAATTTTCTGTCATATATATATATATATATATATATATATATATATATATACATACATACAGTGGGGCAAAAAAGTATTTAGTCAGCCACCAATAGTGCAAGTTCTCCCACTTAAAAAGATGAGAGAGGCCGGTAATTTTCATCATAGATATACCTCAACTATGAGAGACAAAATGAGAAAAAAAAATCCAGAAAATCACATTGTCTGATTTTTAAAGAATTTATTTGCAAAATATTGTGGAAAATAAGTATTTGGTCAGTTACAAACAAGCAAGATTTCTGGCTCTCACAGACCTGTAACTTCTTCTGTAAGAGGCTCCTCTGTCCTCCACTCGTTACCTTCATTAATGGCACCTGTTTGAACCCGTTATCAGTATAAAAGACACCTGTCCACAACCTCAAACAGTCACACTCTAAACTCCACCATGGCCAAAACTAGAGAGCTGTCAAAGGACACCCGAAACAAAATTATAGACCTGCACCAGGCTGGGAAGTCTGAATCTGCAATAGGTAAACAGCTTGGTGTGAAGAAATCAACTGTGGGATCAATTATTAGAAAATGGAAAACATACAAGACCACTGATAATCTTCCTCGATCTGGGGCTCCACGCAAGATCTCACCCCGTGGGGTCAAAATGATCACAAGAACGGTGAGTAAAAATCCCAAAACCACACGTGGGGACCTAGTGAATGACCTGCAGAGAGCTGGGCCCAAAGTAACAAAGGCTACCATCAGTAACACACTACGCCGCCAGGGACTCAAATCCTGCAGTGCCAGACGTGTCCCCATGCTTAAGCCAGTACACGTCAAGGCCCGTCTCAAGTTTGCTAGAGAGCATTTGGATGATCCAGACGATGACTGGGAGAATATCATATGGTCAGATGAAACCAAAATAGAACTTTTTGGTAAAAACTCTACTCGTCATGTTTGGAGGAGAGAGAATGCTGAGTTGCATCCAAAGAACACCATACCTACAGTGAAGCATGGGGGTGGAAACATCATGCTTTGGGGCTGTTTTTCTGCTAAGGGACAGGGACGACAGATCCTTGTGAAGGAAAGAATGAATGGGGCCATGTATCGTCAAATTCTGAGTGAAAACCTCCTTCCATCAGCAAGGGCATTGAAGATGAAACGTGGCTGCGTCTTTCAGCATGACAATGATGCCAAACACACCGCCTGGGTAACGAAGGAGAGGCTTCGTAAGAAGCATTTCAAGGTCCTGGAGTGGCCTAGCCAGTCTCCAGATCTCAACCCCATAGAAAATCTTTGGAGGGAGTTGAAAGTCAGTGTTGCCCAGCGACAGCCCCAGAACATCACTGCTCTAGAGGAGATCTGCATGGAGGAATGGGCCAAAATACCAGCAACAGTGTGTGAAAACCTTGTGAAGACTTACGGAAAACCTTTGATCTCTGTCATTGCCAACAAAGGGTATATAACAAAGTATTGAGATGAACTTTTGTTATTGACCAAATACTTATTTTCCACCATATTTTGCAAATAAATTCTTTAAAAATCAGACAATGTGATTTTCTGGATTTTTTTTTCTCATTTTGTCTCTCATAGTTGAGGTATATCTATGATGAAAATTACCGGCCTCTCTCATCTTTTTAAGTGGGAGAACTTGCACTATTGGTGGCTGACTAAATACTCTACTGCTGTAATTTCTTCTGGCTCCTTGATAACCTCAGATTCCTATACACATTTTTATATAATACCTTTATTTGGATGTAGTCAGGCCATGTGAATTTAAATTAACAGTTTGGATGTGATATAGCCACTGGTTAAATTATGTATCTGATCCAGTTTCAAAGGAAGGAGAGCTCAATTCTTTCTTCTTGTTTCTAATATAAAATTGGGTCATCAGTTGATTTTGCTGGTATAAGGCAACATAAAAGGTGTGGAAATCTTGTTTACTACTTCCACAGATACTGTATTTTGCTTCATCGATATATTTTAAAGATGGACCAAACATTGTGTATGCATTACAGCTTTTGGTTTATAGATTCCATAACTCTGAGCTACTCCTGTTTCAACAAAATTGGTAAGAAAACAAATCCCACCAATGTTAGCAGTCTTTTTTTCCTTTAGATTGTCCTCCATAGCTTCCATCCTTGGCTGTGTAAACATGCATAAGCTGGATGTCATTCAGCAGACTACTCCGTTTCTGTCTAAACCAGATATCTATTTTTAAGTATAGATATTCAGCTATTCAGATGCTACCAATGCTGTTCAGCTTTGGTTGTGGGAGTCTCAAAGCAGAAGATCTGGTGTGGTCTTTTGCTTCTTTAGCCCATCTGTTCCAAATTCCCCATGTTGTACATAAAGAGATGTTATTCTGCATATATTGGCTCTAGTGGGCGTATTTACTGTATTTGATTACCTTTTTACCTTTAAAACCACTCTGCCTTTTCTATAAACTATTCACTTTCACTGAAATTCATGTGTTTAAATTAATTGGGTATGTACTGAAAAAGGGAAAATGTTACTATGTTGCTGAAGTTACTATGTCACAAAAAATGGCTATTAAAGTGGCCAGAGTTAAAGTTTTACTTTATTTAATGAATATTTGGTTGAAACTTAAACACTAAGGCTTAATTCAGATAAAGTAAGGTCTGTAGCAACACAATTAAATCAAGTTTGAATCATCAGACTTCATGGATTGGTTCCATTCCCAATTAGAAACAAACAGAAAGGCTTTAGAGTGAAGTGTTTGTTGTAAGTAATTAAATAAAATAATGTTGCAATGTTGACACTGCTGTAACTCCTGGCATCTGCTGCTTTTTACGCCTCGATTTCCTGTAGTTGATTTAGACAGTTAAACTTTCAGTGATGTCAGCGATTTTCACCTCCTCCATCTCCCTCCCTCACTCTCAGACTGACTGCAGCACTTTCGGGAGAAGAGTGTCAACTGAGGGCCTGAATCTAAAACGTCCACCCTGCCCCTCTCCGCTTTCTCTCTCTAGCTCTTTTGACTCATTTTCCTTGAGCTTTCTCACTTAGACTTGCTTCCTCCTTTCATTTTTGCTGTCTTAAGGGATGTCAGGAAACAAAAAAAAATGTAATCCCTTTGAGGGATCTCATAGCTGTTTTAACTTTGCTTTCTCTTATCGCTCTTTCCCAGAGACTTGTCACCTGGTGGGAGGAAGCTCCCCTCCCTACACTTCATTTGGCAAAGACAAGTGTTGAATTTTGGTAACTTTTTAATCCCAGAGCAACACACATCTTCACTTTCTCCACAGTGAAGCACACGGCTCTGGAAAAAATAGACGTTTGCTGCCCTTAAACAGATAAAAATAAAGAAATGTTCATGCTTGTTTCTTTTTTACTTTAACACCTATTATATATATCCTTTAGCTGTCAGAAGCCAGAAAAAAGACGCTGAAAAGTGTGAATTGCACCCTTGAGTACAGGGAGCTAAGGGGCGAAGATCTGCCAACTTCAGAACTAGTCAAGAAAATGAAGCAGGTACATGCATAACTTGACTCATGAAATTTAAAGGCAAGGCTGCAGTCGTGTGGTTAATTTCTTCTTGTGTTCTTGTGCATTTGAAGCTGGAGGTGAATTTGGCGAAGCGTGAGAGTCAGCTGCTGGAAAAAGAACTCCTGGTGGAGCTAGTGACCCAACTGTCAAAGTCACTGAGGGAGCAGGCGGAGAGCTGCAGGCTCCACAGTCTCTCTGTGGCAAAGAAGGTAGCCGGGATCCACTGGAAGAAGTTAATAGATCTTATATACACAGATTTAAACAAAATAAAAACAAATTGAGACTGTAAGAACATTTTAAATTCAAAGCAGTCCCAGTTTTCGAGGCGAATTTTAAAAGAATTGCAGCTTGTCTCTGATCTGAGTTTTGCTCTATTAGTATTTTTCATCCCTGTGACCGACTCTTTCAAAGCATAGACATAAAAGATGGATGTGGTCCACATGACATCCCTTTTTTAGTTTCTGACAGCCACTTTGAAGCTTCAAGTTTATCATTAAGCTGTCATCATCTGAGCCAACATGACTGGAGCGACTGCAGTACCATTCTGTTTTTCGTTTCTTTTTTTCTTAAAGTATGATTTGTAAGAGAAATGAACCTTCAAAAATTTACTTAAAAAGTTACTTCTACATCTTTTTCAACAATTTACTTTTCAATCAAATGATATTGCAAAAGCAAAGTTTTCTCACATTGCTAGTTTGACTGCTTTTATTGGGATTGTATGTGATAGACCGTACACCTTAGTGCATAATAGTGGATTGGAAATAAAGGTGCATGTTTTAATTGTCTAAAATGCGCTTGCAATCAAGTCTGTTTAAAGGAGAATAATTTATAGTTTTCCAATGACCTGTTCTTTTGGAAAAAGTGTGATGTGTTGAACATTTATTGGATCATGTGAGACCAAAACTTGATGCTGGGAAAGATCCAAGGTAATCCAGCGGGAAAGTCAGGCTAAAATTCCAGCAGTAACAACAAACATACTGGTAGAGCTAGAAAGGAATGATTTATGTTGAGAAATATAAATGTTTATAGTATGGTGGTGTGTCATCTGGGTTTTAGATCTACTGTGCCGTCCCTTTAAGGGTTAATAGATGAATGGATGGATAGATAGATAGATAATTGGCCGTAATTCAATTGAGAATCCTTAAAGATAATTAAAATGGATATTAACAGATCATCTCTGTCAATCATTTATAAACTTTATTGAAAAAAAATTTGATTAAAAGCATGTCTGTTGAACTGCAAACCTACACTCACCGGCCACTTTATTAGGTACCCCATGCTAGTAACGGGTTGGACCCCCTTTTGCCTTCAGAACTGCCTCAATTCTTCATGGCATAGATTCAACAAGGTGCTGGAAGCATTCCTCAGGGAGTTTGGTCCATATTGACATGATGGCATCACACAGTTGTTGCAGATTTGTCGGCTGCACATCCATGATGCGAATCTCCCGTTCCACCACATCCCAAAGATGCTCTATTGGATTGAGATCTGGTGACTTTGGAGGCCATTTGAGTACAGTGAACTCATTGTCATGTTCAAGAAACCAGTCTGAGATGATTCCAGCTTTATGACATGGCGCATTATCCTGCTGAAAGTAGCCATCGGAAGTTGGGTATAATGTGGTCATTAAGGGATGGACATGGTCAGCAACAATACTCAGGTAGGCTGTGTTGTTTGCTACGATGCTCAATTGGTACCAAGGGGCCCAAAGAGTGCCAAGAAAATATTCCCCACACCATGACACCACCACCACCAGCCTGAACCGTTGATACAAGGCAGGATGGATCCATGCTTTCATGTTGTAGACGCCAAATTCTGACCCTACCATCCGAATGTCGCAGCAGAAATCGAGACTCTTCAGACCAGGCAACGTTTTTCCAATCTTCTATTGTCCAATTTCGATGAGCTTGTGCAAATTGTAGCCTCAGTTTCCTGTTCTTAGCTGAAAGGAGTGGCACCCGGTGTGGTCTTCTGCTGCTGTAGCCCATCTGCCTCAAAGTTCGACATACTGTGCGTTCAGAGATGCTCTTCTGCCCACCTTGGTTGTAACGGGTGGTTATTTGAGTCACTGTTGCTCTTCTATCAGCTCGAACCAGTCTGGCCATTCTCCTCTGACCTCTGGCATCAACAAGGCATTTCCGCCCACAGAACTGCCGCTCACTGGATGTTTTTTCTGTTTCGGACCATTCTCTGTAAACCCTAGAGATGGTTGTGCGTGAAAATCCCAGTAGATCAGCAGTTTCTGAAATACTCAGACCAGCCCTTCTGGCACCAACAATCATGCCACGTTCAAAGTCACTCAAATCACCTTTCTTCTCCATACTGATGCTCGGTTTGAACTGCAGGAGATTGTCTTGACCATGTCTACATGCCTAAATGCACTGAGTTGCCGCCATGTGATTGGCTGCTTAGAAATTAAGTGTTAATGAGCAGTTGGACAGGTGTACCTAATAAAGTGGCCGGTGAGTGTATTTGTAGCACTTGACTTGTAGCACTAACTTTAAACAAAAGTTAGTTTAATAATGTTGATCCAAAAGAACCTAAATGCAAATGCAAAACAGCTTATTACAATGTGTATTTTTAAAAAGCTTCGAAAAGCATGTATCCTTTAATTTCACTCCAGCTGTCCTCTACGTTGTGTGGGTTTGTTACTTAAAATCCAAATGTTACATATGTAGAGGGGTGTGAATACTTTTGCAGGGCACTATAAATACCATGCGTTTACTTTAACAACAGTATAAAGCAAACTGTTTTTATAACCTGTCTCTGCTGGTGTCATGAAGTGCATGAGGAATCTAATGCTTGCCTTCTTCCCTGCATGTGTGCTTTTTTTCTCCTCCCCTCTTCCAGCTGAATGAAACCCGCACAAACATGATTAACATCAACCTTTCCTTGATGGCTGCTTCTGCAGAGTTCTCCATGAAGAAGGCGGTCGTTTTGTCTGAGCAGCAACAAATCAAGGAAAAAGTCTTGCAGGTCAGCTGAGATCCTCGTCACTCACATGGTGCACATTAGGCCTAAGTCTGCAAGTTAGTACCACAGTCTAACGGCATCCTTTTAGAGCCTTGTCATCACTTTATCTATGCAGATTATTTTCATAGGAAAACTAATTTAGAAGGTGAACATGGTATAAAAAAAATCCAAAGCAGTTGTCAAAGTGTAACACTGATGGTGAAAAAATAACTGTGGGAGCAGAGAAATGAGTGGATGCATTAAAAAGTGAAAGCAGTGAGGAATCTGTATTAATATTTAACAACTGCCCTGCAGCCAGATGTCAGTGGTATCTCTGCGATTTAATTGTGTGGTAATTGGATAGAAGGTGACATTTAGTTTCTTCAAATTCATCCATATGTCACTGAAAGGAAAAGAAATGCAGACATTGGTAACTTATCTAAAAGTTGTATCCTTAGTGACCCTTGTAACCATGACAACTAAGAATTTGAAAAACAAATTTAAGGAGAAATGTTCTTAGCTTCTTCCCATATTTGGAGTGAACAGACTTTCTCTAACCATAAGTTATAGGTAAGTTCAGGGTTGCTGCTTTCCTGTCATTATTTGAACTAATCTGTATGATATCCTCACACATCAGAAGGGGTTATTGTCTACATTTACATTAATCACAGGAATTAAATTGAAACGAAAACTTAAACCTGCCCATACTGCAACAACAGCCATGGCATGTTTGATGCCTTTTTCTTACTCCTTCTGATTCTTGAAAGTAATCCCTATTTCACCTGAATAGATCCAGTTACTGGCATGTGATTGACTGACATATTATTTCCGACAAGCTGCTTCTGCAGATTATCACAGATAAGATACTGTAAAGTGTCTTGTGTGATGCATCTGTTATGCTGTAGAATACATTTGTTTGGTTTAATGGATATGTAATTCTCAAAGTTGATTTTTAATCATATTTTTCTTAGCTCTGTTTCCTAAAGTCAATAATGACCTTTTGGTAATTTAATATTTTTTCACCTCCTCCATCTCCCTTTCTCACTTGCTGCCAGACTAAAGCACTTTGAGGTTAAACGTTTCAGCTGGGAGCTTCATTCTAAACAGTCCAGTCTTCATCTGGACCTTTTTTTTTTATTTATTTTGGACTCATTTTCCAAGAGATTTCATCAGAATTTCTTGACAGCCTTGAGAAATGTGTAGAAAAGAATGGAATCTTCTAATGTTTCCAGCTCCTGATAAGACTGTAGGGAAATAAATTTGCCATGCAACAAATGTTTTACACATCCTTTTAATTTATTTTTTAGCACATATTCATAATAATGCTAAACGAATGGGTATTAGTCTCATTTTTATTTGTTTATATTATTAATTACTGACATTCCATTTTAAAAACATGTGTTTTCAAGAACTGAAAAGGAAAAAAAAAATAAGTCTTTTAATGTATTTTTGACATTATTATTATTTTGTTTTTTTTTTTGCTGATAGACACTTCCCCTTCCTTTTCTGCTCTGTTAAAGGCATTTCAAGATGGTAAATTCTTAATCCCTTTGAGGGATCTCAAGGCTTTTTGAAATTTGGTTTCTCTTATCGCTCTTTCCCAGAGACTATTCACCTAGTAGGAAGAGGCTTCCATCCGCACACCACATTCAGCAAAAAAGGTGTTGAGCTTTGTTATCACTTTAATCCCAGAAAATAAGTATCTTCAATTTCTGCAGGGTGAAGCACTGAGCTGATGGAGAAACTAGACTTTTACTGCCCTTAAAGAGCTATAAACATAAAAATTTTAACTCTTGTGTCTTTTTGCCTCTAACACCTACTGTATTTTCTCCATCCTTTAGTTTTCAGAAGCCAGAAAAAGGATGCTGAAAAGTGAGAATTGCACCCTTGAATTCAGGGAGTCAAAGGTTGAGAACCTGCTAACTTCAGAACTGGGGGAGAAAATGGAGGAGGTACATGCAAACATTTTTATTAATAACGTTACTTATGAACTTTAAAAGCAAGGTTGCAATCGTGCAGCTAATTTCCTCCTGTGTTCGGAAGCTGGAGGTGAATGTGGCGGAGCGTGAGAGTCAGCTGCTGGAAAAAGGACTCCTGGAGGAGCAGGTGACCCAGCTGTCAGAGCCACCAGGGGAGCAGGCGGAGAGCTGCAGGCTCCCCAGTCTCTCTGTGGCAAAGAAAGTAATGGAACTCTTTTAAACAGTTTATTTTAAATTTCTAGAGTGCCATAGAATGGTCTGCAGTCATAATTACAGGGCGACTTTTAGGAGAATTGCTGCTCATCTCTGATCTGTCTTTTGGCCTGTCAGTATTTCTCATTCCTGTCACTGACTCCTCAAAAACATTCACATAAAAAATGGATGTGGGCTGCAATAGAAACCTTTTTTTTTTTTTTTTTTTTTTACATGTATAATTTGGAGGAACCTACAGATAATGTGAGTGATGAAGTAAAAATCTGAGCACTGCTGCCTTTCTACATGGAGTTTGCATGTTCTCCCTGAGCCTGCATGGGTTCTCTCCAAGTACCCCGACTTCCTCCCACAGTCCAAAAACATGACTGTTAATTGGTTTCTCTAAATTCTCCTGTCCAGGGTGGACCCCGCCTCTCGCCCTTAGACAGCTTGAGATCAGCTTGGCACTAGCACCCCTCACTACCACACTTGGAATAAGCGTGACAGAAAATGGACGGATGGGATGGAAATGGAATTTGCAAAATTAGCAAAACTTCATTGAAAGTCTTGTGTGAAAATATAGTGGGAGAATACGGACTTAGTGCATGTATGGAGAAAATTGGAAAGGGATAAATGTAGAGGGACAAGCCAAAGGCAGCTTGGTTACACCATTTTGTAGAGTTTTGTTATATTACAACCCCAAACTTTATAATATAAGGGATTTTATGTGATGAGCAATGCAACTCAATGCTTAATTCCTTTTATTTTGAAACTCTCAAATTAAATCCCGTCCAATCCATTGCCTGGGATGTAACATAACTAATTAATAAGGGAGTTGAAGTTTTGCAATTGTATGATTTTTATCTCAGCTTACATGCAGCTCTTATTTTAAAGCCATAGAGGTGTGTTATAGAACATTATTGATCACATAATTTGGACAAAGGGTCAAAGCTGATCTTGACATTAATATAATCAATCCTAAACTTTTTTTTTTAATAAAGTGTCCCTTTTATCATTCCAACATGGAAAAAGGAAGCTGCAGAGAACCACGGCCTAAGTGGGAGAATATTTTTTATAGTGCAGCTATCAGTTGTGCACTCAAAACATTTTCTGTTTTAACAGAATGACAAGACAAAAATTAAAATTGCATTCCCTACTAAAATTGAGAAAGAAAATGTAGCAATTTAATCCAATCGTATGAGACCAAAATCCTAAGGCATAAAATAAACAGATTTCACTCACAGATTCCAACAACAAACACTGTAACGGAAGAGTTGTGCTGCAGGGCGTCTTCGGGACATGGATACAAATAAAAACATGGAAATGCTGGAGAAAATCCAATGGAGACTTGAGTTGTTTTTTTTTAATAAATGCTCCCTATTCAATTTAAGGGAGCTTTTTTCTCTTTGACCTAAGGTAAAATATTTGCAGGGCACTGCAATTATCTTCCTTTCCAATCTGACCAGAATGACAAATTATTTTGATGTCTTTCAATGTCAGATTATCATGCGCATATGACATCTAGCAGTTTGTCTGGTAAGTAAGAGTGCTTTTATTTTTTCATTGGACTTGAGTCTCAATGAGAATCACTTAAGAAGGATGAATTTTTTTTTTCTTGCTTGACCCTGCAGCTGAAAGCAGGTGGCCGCTTTGTTCAAACAGTAAAGGTCAAAGAGAGGAGTCTGCAGGTCGGTTGAGGTCCCAGTTGCTTACATACTCCACATTCTGCTCATGTTTGCAGATGTGCAACCTAAACATTCCTGTGCATCCATTATCTCTAGCTTTATTTTTTTTACATAACGACCATTTAAATTAATATGATGCCTGTCATTTAAAGATGCATTTGTAATCCTGGAAGCCATATATTTAGGTTTTATGTTCCAAATATCACTTCAGCATGTTCACACTATAAGTTCATTCTTTCATGGAAACATCATATGTTGACTTCAGGTTAATACATTTTAGGAGAAGGTAAAAGAGCATTCAAATCATTGCCCTAGAATGAAACGGAGAAATTCAAGCAGTGTTTGCTTTCTGCCCTTATAAATATTTCAGCAAGTAAAAATTTGTGGATTCCCTACATGCGCTGTAAATATTTTAAAAGATTTGTGTTAATACCCCGCAGAATTGCTCGGGCTGATGCATGCCTGCAGCACACCGCTTGAACCCTAAGGTAAAAGATGGAGAGCTGTGAAGTTACCCACATTCTGATACTGAGGCAGCCATCTGTTTATAGCTTTGGCCAAAAGCTGAATCGAGCCTGAAAGCAAAGTAAAGTCAAAGCTTCTCCCCCTGCGCTTTTTTTGTTGTTTTTTCCAGATGGACAAGTGCCAGTGGGAGGCTGGTCAGGAAATGCCACCATATCTCAACATAGAGGAGGGGTATAGGAGGATGCTGAGAGACAAAAAGAGGAGGCAGAGGGAAAAGGAAGAAAAGAAGGTAAACAATCACCTTTGGAAATTCAAAGGCATACTGCAAGGCAAGAAAGAGCAGGCTTTTTTTTCACATGCAGTGTTGGGTTTCTATTGGGATTCTGCTGAGATGGGAAGTTATGGTATATTTCAATAAAAATGAATGCCACCAGCAGAAAACCAGAGAGCTAAAAGAAAGGGTACATATAAAAGGATCACATGCGTATCAAAGCTGTCCAGTTGCCTCCTGCTTCATGCTGCTAGTCAAAAACAACCCCCCACCCCCCTCCAAAAGAATACAAATTTATTACCAGCATAAGGCGAAAAATTTAGAATTATATAAAACTTGTTTGGATCATTTTCATGCGTTTTACAGCTCTGCTTTGTCAAAGCACCTGTTCAGTGACATTTAACAGCAGTTTATTTGCCTGCTGTTGTGGGCTGGAAAATCAAAGGAAGTGACACAAGAAAAGGACAATCGAAGTGGATTTCTTCCTCTTGCTGCTCAGCTGGGATCCAACATAGACAGTGATCCATCACCTGCATTGGATTTGTCTGCACTTTCTCCGCTGTGTGGACCTTTCTACTGGCATCATTAAAGTCGGAAGCAACTTTTCCTGCCACAATTAAAATAAACTAAAGAACTATATCTTTTTCTATTTTGCTTTAATAAAGACAACTGATTTTTAGCATTAAATAGGATTGATTTGGGAGCAGCTCCATGTTAATGTTTCATATACAGTATGAATTGTTGGCAGTTGGAAATTAATGAAGTGATTCCCAGGCACATATTCAGTGCACACACAAAACATTCTGGTGAGCAGAATCTAAAAACTTTGTTAAAAATAATAATACGTTTTTATTTCCCATTTCAATTATTCACCATACTTTCTTTAAATTTAGGGCTTTTTCTCGCACCTTTAGTGAGGGCCCAGGATCTGTTTCTGGATCAAAAGCTTCAACCCAATCAACTCTTGGGGTTTGTAGATGTTACTGCTGTTATTGGTCTGAGCTTGGCAAATTGATTACTATTAAATAAAGGAAGAGAATCACCTGTCCCATTGGGGTGTTGAGAACCATCCAGAGCTTAACCAGCTCATAACAGTGGAGATCACCTTCCCATACAAACTCCTCTAACCAACCTTAATATGTTAAAACTTTCAATCTGTCTGGCTTCATGGACCCACCTTTTTATGGAGCTGTGATTGCTCCATAAAAAGGTGGTAGACACGTTACAGATTGTGATTCCTGTGGCAGCTCATGGACGACCACATTTAGCAGGAGCTGCTGTTCAGTTTCTATACTCTCCTTATTCAGGCAGCCCAGTGTTTGTGCATCACTTTCTTATTTGTTTTGTCCACCAAACAGGAAATGTCAAAACTGCAACAAATAATATGATGTGAGGATCAAATTCTGGAGAGAGGATCAACAGGCCTGACCTTCCCACCGCTGCCTTGTTTAGGTCTAAATTCACAAAATGGAAGCTAAAGTCTTTGCAGATCTCTCAAATCCTGCACAAAGAGTGTTAAAGCTAATACCTTAAGGACAGTAAAAGCTAAATCTAAATCCCTTGTGTGTACAAATGCACTATTTAAAGATCCTTTAGATTTCTGCATATAACTGGCTCAGTCAGCAGGTAATCATTTAAAAATTTTTGCAGTGTATGTTGCAGTGCTTGGTTGTCTCGGTTTTCTAGCTGATTTATCACTACTTATCTTGTTGCCATCTATATTTGTAAAGGAAAATTCTTATAATCTATTTGAATAAAGAGTAACTACTTGCTAAATCCCTAAATTCTGACAACCACAGCCAAATATCTACTGCATCAGGCCAGAGGTTGAACTCCTACTGGAAGTTTTTAGTTGGAGTGCTAATAAACAGTTACAGGTCCTACACTGTTTGGGCCAGATGTGTCTACATCGGTTGCAGACCAGACCAAAGAGCCAGGAGCACCGTAAATTATTTGTTTCTGCTAGTTGAATTTACCAATTAATCCATCTGGCTTGTCTTGCAGTAAATCTCATTAGAATAAGTTTTCTGAAGAGAAAAGCAGTTCAGGTTGCTGGCCAAGAACGTCTTTGGCTGCTTCCTCTAAAACTTCCCTGTTATCTATAACTGTAATCAGCCTCATTATTTTCAGCTCAAGCACTCAGCTGTTTGTGAAGATTCATTAAAAATGAACTTTTTGCATATGCTTTTTTTTTTTTTTTTTTTTATTTCCTTGTTTATGTTTCATGAAAGTTTTGATTTAGGTATCTAATTCAAGGTCATTGAATCTTAAACTAATTATTAAGTCTCTCTCTGGGGTGTGGCTCTTTGTGTGTATACAGCTTGCTGAAGAAAGTAAGTGGAGATTGCTGCCAAATGGAGTTTACACCACGGCAGAAGCCAGACCCAACGCGTACATTCCTGAGAACGACCCGCTCGGTTTGCCCAAACCCTTCGGACGCTTTCCACCCATCAAACCCTGCCCAAAGGGGGCCTATATGAGGCATTATCGCAATCCCACTATCAGACCCTGGGAGATTTAGAAGGCATCCCTACACGTATGCTGGAAAATAAAAATAAAAATCTGCAATGTTTAAATCACTTTCTGCATCTGGTTACAGTTGCTTTGTTTTCATTTATTTACTGGCAGTATTTAATCTTTACTTACAGTGCTGTCAGTGACAGGATGACAAAGAGTTCAGGGGAAACATGAGTGTGCTGTTACATAATGATCCCCAGTATGATTTCATAATCACTGCACTGCCTAGCAACACCTCAGTGCCGCTCAGACCTCCTTTCCCTATCAGATCAAATCTATTTCTTAGAGTATCCTTCCACATACTTCATTTTTGTTGTTTCCCCCTTCAGGGTAGTAATTCTCAAAATATTGCAATGGGTTTAAGCTTTGCACTAGAATCAGGATAGCCCTGCATAACGCTTAAATATGATCAATCTAGAGAGGAGGGGGAGGCAATGAAAGAGCATGAAGGATGATAAAGAGAGGAGAATTTAAATAAAGGGGATGAAGCATCGGAGAAGGCAGCAGAGGAGATTCAAAGTAAAAAAAAGAGGATGAAAACGAAGGCTGGAAATTGTGAGGTTCAAAGTTGGGCACTTTTCAGCAGAAATATTAAGTATCTGACAAATTTCTGGTAAAGCCAGCAATTCCACAAATTAATGAGTGGAGGTCTTTGGTAGCTGATGAAAGTTAATTGTGTGGAAAGAAACGCAGGAAACGCCTGAAACAGCTAGTGTGCAGCACGCTAACCCTGACTAGTGCTGCTCGCAGCATGAGTCAACTTCCTAAGAAAAAACTCGGGAGACAAGATGTGTGTGCGTGCTCATCCATTGAAGACTCATGCTGGAAGCTGTCAGATTAACTTGGCCCCAGACTGTTAGGCTGCTACATAACACAGAACACATAACAGAGTGTGGGGGAGGCCATTAGGTGTGTGTGTGGGGGGGGGGGGGGGGGGGGGTTTCTCGTGTTTACAGAAAGTAAAAAAAATATCCAGAAGATGTATGGTTTTAATTTACAATGTCATACATGTGTGTAGAAAAGCTCTGTCTTAACCTTTCAAACATTTCTTATCATGTAAAATATTTTCATACTTCAGTGGAAGTCTGCCCTCACTTTTAATCTTTACCAGCTTCAGCCCTTTTGGGAAGACGTTCCACGAGGTTGAGGTGTGTGTTTATGGGAATTGCAACAATCTTCTAAAGACATCATTTTTTTCTTTTTTGGGTAAAGTCGAGGAGTCTTTGCAGGCCAGTGAAGTTATTATCCTCACTTATTCATGTCTTTGTTGACTTCTGTGTTTCCACTAATGTGTGTTCAGGACCCTTATCCTTTTGGAACAATAAATTGTAATACATTTAAGATTCTAGGTTTAACTTTTGAGGGAATCCCTCCAGTTTGTGAAACACACCAACAATGGCAGCACAATCGAACACAACTGTTTTTCTTCATCCTTTTTCGCTTAACCAGGAGACTAGTTCCTGTCAGTGTTAAGGAACTGGAAATGCGGATGACTCAAACTAACCAGGGTAGGGGATTTTTATTTTATGGACCTGGATTATCCACTTCTGCTCAGCACAATGCTGGAACCTCCAAGCTTGATAGTTGTATGCGTCAGCCTATTTTACTTCTGTTTGTTTCTATTTAATGTCATTTTTACTTCACTTTATTCAATGATCATATTTCCTGTCACTGAGCCCAAATATACAGTTGTGTTCGAAATAATAGCAGTGCCTCAACAGCAGCAAGAAAATCACTTGTTTTATTAACATTTCAAACTCTATACACCAGATAAGTTTCTGGGGGGTAAAATAAAGGTATAGAAAACCAACAAACCCAACAGGACAGCCATGCATACTGTGGATTCTGTGAAATTGAATGATTAACTGAAAAGGGTGTGTTAAAAAAAATAGCAGTGGTGAGTTCAATTAGAGAGGGCATCAATTAGGGAGGGTATTCTGGGAAAAAAGGGTGTTAACAGGTGATCCGTATTTAAGGATCAAGACAACTGGCATGCTGGCTGTGCATTTGTCCTGAAAAAACAAGGAAAATGGGTCGTTCAAGACACTGTTCTGAAGATGAGCGTTTCCTAATAAAAAAATTGATTAAAGAAGGGAAAACATACAAAGAGGTGCAGAAAATCATTGGCTGTTCAGCTAAAATGATCTCAAATGCCCTGAAATGGGAGCAAAAAACTGAAAAACGAGGAAGAAAAAGAAAGACAACCCCTCGAATGGACAGAAGAATAGCCAAACTGGCGAAGACTCAGCCAATGATGGGATCCAAGAGGATCAAGCAAGACCTTCAGTTGACAGTGAGTACTGTGACAATCAGAAGACGTCTTACTGAGGTTAACCTTCCAGCAAGAAGCCCCCGCAAAGTCCCACTGCTGAGAAAAAGACATGTGCAGAAGCGTTTACAATTTGCCAAAGAGCACATTGACTGGCCTGAAAAGAAATGGCATAATATCTTGTGGACAGATGAAAGCAAGATTGTTCTTTTTGGGTCTAAGGGTCACAGGCAGTATGTCAGACGCCCTGCAAACACAGAATTCAAGCCACAGTACTCACTGAAGACCATTAAGCACGGTGGTGCAAGCATCATGATATGGGGATGTTTTTCATACTATGGTGTTGGTCCGATTCACCGCATACAAGGGATCATGGATCAGTTCCAGTACATCAGGATCCTGGAAGAGGTCATGCTGCCATATGCTGAGGAGGAAATGCCTTTGAGGTGGACCTTTCAACAGGATAATGACCCCAAACACACCAGCAAGCGAGCAAAAGCATGGTTCCAGATGAACAAGATTCAACTGATGGAGTGGCCAGCACAATCCCCGGACCTTAATCCCATTGAAAACTTGTGGGCTGACATAAAAAGTGCAGTGCATGAGGCAAAACCAAGAAACGCTGAGGAATTGTGGAATACAGTGCAATTATCCTGGGCTGCAATACCTGTGGAACGATGCCAGAAGTTGGTTGACTCCATGCACCACAGATGTGAAGCAGTCATCAGAAACCGTGGTTTTGCAACAAAATATTAGTTTAGGATACTCAGCTAGGTTCACTTATCAAGAATTTCTTTGTTTGTACAGTACATTTTTGAGTTTCCAAGGAAAGATGGCAACACTGCTATTCTTTTGAACATGCCATTTCTTACTTTATTTGAAATATTATTATTTAAGTTTTGATGACTTTGCGCAATTGTTTTGCTTTGGAATAGAATGTACTGTGTCCCCAATGTATCTGTGTTCATTAAAGTACAATTTCTTTGAAGAATTTTGACATTTACTCATTTTTCTAAAGGCACTGCTATTATTTCGAACACAACTGTATATATTTCCGTTTGTTTTCCTATAAAGCTTTTCTGGAGGAGGCATTAATCAGTCGTCTACAAAGTCCAATCGGGTTTGAAGGTGTCTGCTCTTGTTTGGTGCCATCTGACTAATTTATGAAAAACTCACTTCACCGACATTACAGTTCAGCATCCTCCAATTTATAGCCATTTCCTGTCTATTCAGGTTGACAGTTTGGATCAGATTTAGAGATAATTCTGTGTTTCAACAGGGCAATGACTCACCAATACATCACAAATGGCTTTGGATGGATAGTTAGGCTTTTACAATCCAATTGAATGGTTGTAGACTGTTCTTTGAAGCCAGTTCCATCTGAAGGGATTCAAATGTACCTGTTCTGCCAAGAAAAGAGGTCAGTTACCTGCAATGGGCCATATGCGTGTTGTTGGCTATATAAAGAAAAGGTTAAAGGTAACAATCTTTCATTTCTGGGTGGATCATCAAAATAAGTGGTCCTCCTAATTGTTAATCATTCTGGTGATATGTTTAGGTAAGGCCGTCCTACATGCTCGTCCCCATCTTTTTTTGTTCATGCACACTTTTCAGGCGTATATATGTGTTGGGCTATGGTTTCAGACAGACATTGATGCTCACCTTTTTCACCGAGGTTCTTTGAAAATGGCCAAGGATTGTAAGCGAAAAAGTGTCTACGAAGTACACACGAAGAAAAAAAAGGCCTCAGATGAGGCATACTTTGCACGGAGAGCTCTCCTTGCAAAGCATTATGGGATTTGCTATCACAGCGGCCCGTTGTCGCTACACGACAGCAGCGACTAATAACAAAGATGGCACAGACACTGCACGTTTGAGATGTGGGACAAACTGGGAGCAAAAAGTAGTGATAATCTGTCCAAACGGACAGCTAACTTCACTATAAAGTCCAATATATAGTCCCAGCTCTCTATAGTGATTGAGGGATCTAGGGGTTAGGGTGGATTTTCAGGTACAGTAAGCTTGTATAACCTATAAGAACAGCAGCTTTTAAACATAGCATGCATGAGGTGAAATGGGCATGCTACCCCCCCTTTTTGCTTCCAGCTCAGGTATGGCCTGGGAGTTTGAGGGTTCTGCACAGTATCTTTGCTGTTCCTAGAACTGCACTCTTCTGGACCGAGATATCTGATGTATTTATGGGGGTTACTGCCCCGAGTGCCCCAATGACTTTGTCCAGCTCTTCTCTGAGCCCCTGGTATTTCTCTTTCAAGTTCCTTTTTCCTGAAGTTGCAGTCACTTGGTGTTGCTATGTCAACCACAATGACTTTCCTCTGCTTTTTGTCTACCACCACAATGTCCGGTTGTTTTGCCATTTTATATATATATATATATATATATATATATATATATATATATATATATAGTAACCTCATATGATTTCAGAAAACAAACAACTTCAACAGTTCTTGCTTTTAAAATATAGAATTAACTTTTATTTATCCCTGGAAAAATATGGCTTCCATTATTCATTCAAAGTCAAACATTAATGGCATCCTTGGCCATGGTAGCTGTATATAAAACATTATCTCTATAAAATATTTTTTCTTTTGTTTCACAATTCTAAAAAAAAAAAAAAAACAATCAACAGGAACCAAAGAAATATCTTTTTCTCTGGAGAAAAAAAGATATCTTTTAAATGTCTAATTTACACTTTAGTTTACTAAGCTTAAAAAGTCTTAAAATAAAACCCTGATTAGGAAATCCCTTATTTCAAGAAACTGGCGGGTAATCAAAGCTCAAGTGCTTAAACAAGATTGGAAACACACTACCCAAAAATACAACAAAACAAGCATTTACAGTTACAGCTCCCTCATGACTGAGTTCATTACATGAACCAGATGCTGCTGGCTCACAATTAACCCTGCTCTAATTTAGGCACAATTACCTTGTGCAACTCTGAAGCTCTGCTTTTTATGTTTACACATTCTGCCTGCAAGACTCCTTTACAAATCGGTGTCGAAATCAAGATTTAATGCACAGCAGACCGTATCGGGCCTGTCTGTCTGTAAAGCCTTTTTCGGCAGGTAATCAAGCTGATGGGCTGCAGGAGCATTACAGGAAATAACAGGAGGCGGGGGCAAAAAGCATGCTTGATTTATAAATACTGTAAGCAATATTTCCAACTGTCCCATTCATAAATTGCTGGACAGTTTGAAGAGGAAATGTAGCAGCTAGATGTACCAACTTCATATGAAAATCTAAGATTTTTGACTTTTAAGGTTCTTTTTCTTCCCTTTTAAAGTTATGTTTCATATACCTGACTGTACAAGTGAATCTCAATGAAGGAGAATACAATTAAAGTTAAAAAACAATATTGTGGATTTGATTAAAATTGTTTTAATTTAAATATATATTATATATATTATATTATATCTTATCAATTCTAATAAAACAAAAAACTCACATTTTATATTGATTCATCTACCGTATTTTCTGGATTATAAATCGCTCCGGATTACATGTCGCAACAATCAAAATGCATACAGTAGGTCGTATTTTAGGGGGAAATTTATTTGATTAAATCCAACACCCAGAACAGACATGCCATTTTGAAAGGGAATTTAAAATAAAAATAGAATAGAGGCAACAACCGGCTTAATAATTGTACAGTAAGCTAACGTTATCCTCTGTGTCCCTTTTAAACAACTCCACCAACTCCAAATTTTCTTTCTGCAGCTCGATAACTGTTTTCGGACGCATATTTTTTTACTTGCAGCTTGTAATTTGCAGGATAGGATTTTCTTTTAAGTGCCATTTTTGTTAAGCCTTTCTCAGTTGTTTTCATAAGTTAACAGCAATGTTGAAATTATCATAACATGCCTAGAGCACCCTCTTGCGTTTTGGTGTGAAAATAACGGGAAATTATATAATAATGTTTTAATAATTTCACGCATAACTCCCTCTAGAGTATAAGTCGCACCCCAGTCAAAACTATGAAAAAAACGGTGACTTATAATCCGGAAAATACGGTACAATAAAGCTTAATTGATTTCTGTTATTCTTAATTATGTCAGCAGTTGGAGTTTGATGTCCTCTAGAGTACATAACACTTGACTGTTGACATTATAGACCATCTTTTATTGATAACACGGCTAATTTGTTTGAAAACTGCCTTCAAAAAAAGGGTATTAAAGTCCCCTCTGCACATTTTTTTCTGTATTTTTTTCCTTCCACTTAACTTTCCATTAATATGCTTGAAGACAACCAGCTTCTTTTTGGAATACACTCCTTGTGGACACATCAGTGACTGCTAACATGACCTTTGTCCAGAAAACAGTCTTTCCAGCGATCCTGTAGGCCAGGTGTTTGGTGTTGGAGGAAGATTTTAGCCTACAGATTTTATAAAGCTCACTTTATTAAAAAAAACAACTCGTATTTCACACACTGTGAGCCATACTCATTAAAATTAATTGAAATAAATGGTTGAAATGTCAGTGTGTATGTGTAAACAATCTATATAATGAGTTTTACTTTTTAAAGGGAATTACTGAAATAAATTATGTTTGCAGTGATATTCTAAATTATTGAGATGCATCTTCATTTGTTAGTTTCTAATTTTTTTTTTCCTGAAAAGCACAACGATTCTTCCTAAAATCCCTTTTCCCATAATAATTTTTCATCAAACCATGAGAACCTGTTTACGACTTCCCCACTCGACTCTCATTTTCCAACATCAATCCATTTCATGCCTTCAAGGCCCAGTTAGACATTTACTCTCCCTTAAACTGATTTTTCTCTTCATCTATTTTTCTCTCTCTCCACCCGACTCTCGTCCTTCATCGCCCTTCCAGCAGCTTCATTTTTCCTGGAAGCCCAGCTGGATCAGCGTCTGCATCAGAGCAGAGTCCTCCACAAACCTGGCGTCCACATTTTCATTCTCCTCAAAAGGGTTCAGAGCTGTTCAAGAAAAGAACACCTTAACTTCCTGCTCCTCTGTTTTGAAAAATTCTTTAAAGACCTTTCCAGCAGGATATACAGGTATACTTTACCTTGTGACTCGATATCTGAGAGCATTTTAGCCAGATAGGTTAGAGGCAGAAACTCTGGTTTGAAGCCAGGTTTGTCTCTCCAAGTGAATGCAAATCCCTAAGGGGGAAAAATAATTTATAAAAGTAAAATATCTGTTTTGTAAGGTACACATTAAGACTTCTCTATAGCAACACCCGAGAGAAGTCATAACTCATCTTACAGCTAAAGCTGGCTGAAAGTTTAGTCTTTAGAAGCTATATACCCCTGATATATCAGTATTATTTATTTTCTAGGTTTCTTTTCTGCAGGAAATATATGCAGCCTCTGTTGGAAACTCTACTGTTACCTTATTCTTGTTGTGTTTCTCCAGCAGCATCTTGACATAATCTCTTGAGATTGAGGCTGAGCTGACAGGATGATCCCACATATGGTATATCTTCTGCTCCATAGGCTACACACACAGACAAAAAAAATACTTTACATTTTAGGCATGTAGCTCATACTTTCACCAGTAATAGGGAGTGAAAAAAAGATTTCCCCAAGGCTGTGAACAGCTGTCCCTTTCTATTTGAGCAAATGGAAGGCAACAGTGTTATCGAAGGGGGGACTGCTAATGAGGGGTCTTGGGGAAATTGTTCTATTTTTGGAGACACCAAAAAAGCACAACAGTCATAAATCAAAAAGACAAAATAGGGAGGATACAGTAGGATGACATGCTTATTTTTTTCTTTTCAAAATGCAAGAAAAGATGATGGTTAAAAAGCTGCTCAATCACATCAAATGGATTAGTTTTGGCATTTTACCTCATCGTGTTTTTTTGGTCCCAGATTTGACATTTTTAGTAGCTCTCAGCATTTGATGTAATCGTAAATTGTGTATAAATGTAGCATGACAAAATCATTCAGTCGGTTGCATTGTTTACCTTTAAAGCGTTTGTGTTAAAAATATTCTTTTTTCTATTAATGAGCTCTAGATTGTAACTGGTCTTAATTAGCTTAAGAAAACCTTTTTATTGGGATGTGCTCTGAGGTATTAAAGGGATTTTGCTGGTTTACTCATGAGTAAACAAATCCTTTTTAGAGATATAGTTACTATTGCAAGACAAAATTGAAACTCTTAGTTCCACAGGTTTCTCGCTTGTCATTGACTTTGTATTTCAATGTTTGCAATTTATTCTTTTACTTTGATTATTCAGATTTATCTTCCAAGAAACACCAGAAAATGAATCAGTCAAATATCTCCAACTGAGCACCTCTGTCTTGATCCTTAAAGATTTAAAATAAGGTATGCTTAATGAATAAGGCAACTTTTTCTCTTTCCTTTTTTATTTCTTTTTGCACATGCATTAGTTGGGCATGCTACCACTGAGCTAAAAAGATTACTGCACAAATTTTAAGAGTTAAAAAATCCATTGAAATGAAAGGATCTTGTGTGATACTTGCAGTCTAAGAATTGTCGTAAAAGGAAGATAAGGTTCTAAGTCATGATGTTGGAGCTAATTATAAGAATAATTATTTAATTGATAACTATGGTTATACTAGTTTATATTTTTAGAGCATTTATTATAGGCCGACTATCTCAAAGTGCTACAAACAAAAGTAAAAAAAAAAATGATGCAAAAAAAACTTAAAACATGAGAAAGTTTCATCATTTATTTTGTTTTGCTGATGAATTTCAGCCAGCCTATAGACAATTTGCTTGAATTTTATTCTATTGTTAATCCAAAATATTATTACATGCTCTCCGAATATCTCTCCATTAGCTGTCCTTGTACCATTGTTTCCTTGGTGATCATTATGGCCACAGCGATTTTTTTATGTAACTTTTGCGCCTGACATTCAGAAGTGCCGAAAAAAAACACAAACTCTGCAGCTGCATTGAGCTTCAGATCTGGAAAATTACTTTATAGGTGGTATATTTTTGCATTTGCAAGGCACACAGAAAAAAGTTTGCATGCATTCATGGCTGTTCAAACACAAATCACTTTGTCTTTTTTACAGCGCTTTGAAGCCACACAAACCCTCTTAAGCTCAGGCCCTAAGTGTTAATACTTAGTCTTTTCCTATTGGAAGTTTTTTTTGTAGTACCTTTTTAGTACTATCTGTAGTGGTTGGGTAATTGAAATATAAAACTTGCTGACTTTGTGCATCAGTCCACACAAAAACTCCTCTCCTTTACACTGCTGAAAACCAAAACAGCACCACCCCCTTAAAACCCCAGAACCTTTTCACCACATCTTCCTGTTTAGAAACACCAAATAAATTTCACCTGACTTTAAATGCCATTTTTTACTTAAAAAACAAACATATATATATATATATATATATATATATATATATATATATATATATATATATATATATATATATATATAAAAAAACTTAATGCGAAAGAATTGGTGACGGTTTCACTTGCTCTTAGGATGTGCGGTTTGATTGACAGCAAAGGCAGCAGCAAATATAAAAGCTTTCACCAGTGTCCTTGAAGTTACAGGGTTTACTCCACATTTTAGTGAAAGTCTCTAAAAGCAAATCCAAACAAGGATTCATCGTCTCAGCTTGTTCCAAGAGGTAGAAAAATGGGATAAAAATGTTGTCCTGCACAAACAGGTGATGCTAATAATCTCAGTAGCAAAATATTGAGCAGCTCCACAACAAAAGGCTGTGTCCACTCCAACCTGACTATGAATGCAAATGCATTCAGAGTGCATCTACAACCTTTTGTTTCAACTACTACACTAATGCCATTCATTTCATGCCACACGAGGGAAATACCTCACATGGCCTATGTGAAAAATCTAAAGCACCTCTTCCTGAAGGCTCCAATTTTTTGTCTTTTCTAAGACTTTTCATGCCACTATTTATATTTAAGCAGTTCCAAAGAATCAACTGTGGTTAAAAACATTTGTATTAATAGTTTAAGAGTGAGATATAAAGTAAGGAAAAAAATATCCCCCTTTCTTTCTCTTGCCAACCAAACTCACCCTGCAGAAGTCTAGCAGACAGGAAGGGGACCAGAGATGCAAAACAATCAACATTCCACTGATCACGTTGGGGATGAAACACACATGCGCAAGCACACATGGAAGTTACATAAGAAGCTGAATACCTAGAGCCACCTCTAAATATACTCCTTTCTAAACTAATCAAAATTTGGCCAAGCAGCAATACCTCTGGTAGTCTCTTAAGGATGCTGAACTTCAGTCGCTCATTGGCTTCACTGTTGTCCAAATCTGCAAAAAAAAAAAAAGAAGGTGAAAGATGACAATTTTGTAAAGTATTGAATTAGCATGCAACATCTAATTGAGATGCAAAATCTGAGGAGGAAAGGAGAAGAACAAAAAATTAAACACCAAATGGAATACAACACAACTTAATACCAGTACAAGGTAGAATTCTTCAAAATTCCGAGTTTATTTTGAGGGCAGTTTTTAGACAATATAAAAGGCTTTGGAAGCTATCAAGTGTCAAACATACCCCCATATGCAAGAGCAAGGCGGTAAAAAAGGCTGTTTCCAGAGCAATGCCGTATCAGAGAGCCACCATGCAAATCTGTCTCCAGTTTTTTTTTTTCTTTTACCAGAAGAAAGAAGTCATGCTTGTAAATAATACAACTACATTCTGTCACAATTTAAACTCCTATGGGATAGGGACAGAAAAAGAGCTCTTCAAAAAAATCTCACTGATGATCTAATTTGGATTTTGCTGGTTTTCTATGCAAACAAAAGCAAAAATGGACCAAATTGTACCAGGACTGCATTTCTAATCTAGCTACATACGTTTCTAGGTCAGAGGTCTGATGTTGGTGTCCAGGTACACATCTAATAACTGCATTCCAGATGTTACAACATAATATATGAATCCTCATAGTACAGTCGATGGCCTCTCTTAAAGGTATAGTGAAGGATGTTCTTGTTTTGGGTTCGATCATCAAAATAAGAGGTCCTCCTTATTGTCAATCATTCTAGTGATATGTTTACATAAGGCTGCCATACATGCTCGTCCCCATTTTAAGTTACGGGTGATGAGTCTGATATAGTGGAAAAATTGCAAATCTTCTTTTGCAAAGTAAGCTTGTATAAGCCATGCAAACAGTAAGTTCTTAAAGAGCTTGCACGAGGAGTAATAGGCTCATGCATGCTCTTGCATGCTTTTAATAGGTGTTCCCTCTCGGGAGCGGGTACAGGGTTGTGCATGTGCATTTAATTTAAGTTGAGATGGTGGGTCTTTTTTTTTTCCATGAAAATCCTCCACTATACCTTTAACACAAGAACAAAAGTAATAAATCAATTTCCCAGTTTTCTCCACAGCTTGTTATGGGAAAAATGTTGCTACTTTAAACATGGCATGAGCATATGAATTCCTTTTTATTGCTGGTGCCTTCTGTCCAGACTAATTTAGAAAGCAATAACAAAATAGGGGGCTAATATAAATCCTTGAGGAACACCCATACATGTGTGTGGTGCTGATGTATTTCCTGCTGTTGTGAATATGTTCTCCGATAAATATTTAAAGACATCAATTTATCTGAGGTGAAGCCAGCACTGCCTGTCTCTGGCTGTGATTAAATGTTTAAGAAACAGCAGTAACTTTTTCACATATCCCCCAACTTCAGACAACTCTGGCACGAGGGCACTATTAATGACTTTCTCTTCTGCATTTCTCTCTAAAATAATTCTTCTAAAGACTTGCATTACAAAAAACGCATCAGAAAAATCATTTAAATACCAAACCGGCGGCTTATCTTCAGCATGTTGGCAACTGCATCTTTTGTTTCATCTTGTTAATTATATAAAATGTGGGTGAAAAAATGATGTAGTCTGAGGTCAGAACCCAGCCCAAAGGAAAACCCGTCCTCTGGAGAGAGGGTTCAGCTGTAATTAGAAGCAGATTTTCAACACCTGAGAAGCCAATTACAATAAATGAAGCACACTGCGTGTTGAACAGCGACCCGAATATCTGATTCATCCCCAAGGAGAGAAGCGCAGACCCCCAATCACTACACAATCTTTAAGTATCAATTTCTATCCTTTTTGAAGTTTAAAACCGTTCAGGTTACACAGTCACAGCATCACTGTTCTAGTTTTATTATTAACAAAAGAAACATTTTTTCCAGGAAGGAAGGATCTGACAAAGTTTCATTTGATTTGATTTAGGATTCGAATTGCTAAATAGAACCTGTCTTACTACATGAAGTAGGCTAAATAGCAAACAGCAGCACATTAAAGCTGGAGCTAAATTAAAGAACAAAGAAAATATAAGTTTTTTTATGTCCAGTGTCAGCTAATAGGGGAATCTTTGCATAATGAGCACAACACTGAGAAATAGAACAAATCAATCACAGTGTTGTTTCTGGTTGTTAAATTTAAGTGACAGTAACGTTTCCCAGAGTGCAAGTTCAGTAGAAAATGTATCTGACAGAAAAGAGCATTTAGGGTTAAGGCCTAAGGAGTAACCTTAAGATATGCTTTACATTTCCTTGTTTTCAGTTAATAGGAGTATAAAGGTTTGCAAAAAGATAATGGAAGAAGATGAATAATGACCAATCTGATCTCATAAATACAATTTCACTAGTATTAAAGCTCTGTGTGATTAACTGTGGGCTGGAGAACCATTGTGTTTACAGGCGCAATCTCTTTAATTTAACCATTACTTTTTATTTTACATAGGATTTTTTTTTTACACAGTTTATAAAGCTACTTTAAACTACATCACTTTTTGTAATAAGATGAATTTTGTGGCTTTAGAGGAAAATTCAGAAAGTAGTTTAGGCAGGTGTGACCTAAAGAAACCTTAACTTAAATGGCTATGGTTGACCACAACCATGCTGACAGCTGTTAGGCTCGTCAACACCAAAAAAACCCTGATATGAAATAAGCAGGTCAGACAGAGCACGCAAACCAGGCTGAGACTTAAAAAGGCACATGTGATGTTGTGTAAAGTGATTGTCATTCACATGCAGATAGTGAATTCTAACAAATATTTTTAGTGTAGATTTTATCTCTTCAGCTCTACAGACTTTGTGTTAGAGTTTTGCCAGCAGTTATTTCATATTCTGGGGTGTTTTCATATATAAAACCTGCCTTTAGCATTTAGAAAAGGTCATTTTTCTTTGTACATAACACATTTGGGAAAGTTAACACGAGATAAATGTTGCAGCAGCTCTGACCAGTTTTCCTTTAAGTACTGTAGGGAAATATCCCCGTACCGTCATGCATGCTGCCATTGTGATGTTTCATAGTGTAGGACAGGGATTCCCAATTCTAGTTATTAGGAATATAATCCACACATAGATTGTTGCAACCTTTAATGGCACTTATTAGAGCTTTCTTTGAAAATTGGTTACCTCTTGCCCCTCTTCCATAAAAGCCACAGCTGTGTGTTGTTGGACTCAACTAATTTTTCCCACCTGGACCATGGATCTCTGATCACATTAACATAAAACTCTTATATTTATGTTTGCAATTGTGAAACAGACTTTCTTAGTGATGTTTTCCCACATACTGGTAACTTCATTAGGGAACTGCAGAAATACCACAGTTTTGTTAAGGCCTCTTAGAATAAATTACACACTTTACAAATACAGAGGCTTCTGAAAATGTACAAATATGAAGAGACCAGACCTAAGAGGACAAATGGACACTGCTAATTGAAAAGCTGCTTTCGTTCACAACTGAACTTAGTCAATCTGAATCATGTTAAGAATCTGAAAGAGCTGCATGAGAGCAAGACTGCATAACTTTTTTGATGCAAGAATTAATTTCATTTTAGATAAATAATGTTTCAGGTCCATGTAGAGCACTTGGTGTTTATCCATGCTCTGTCATATGAGAGGGTCTGCCCGAACACTGAATGTTTTCAGCTGAAAGTAGAACTCTCACCTGGACGTTGAGCTGCAGCATAGCAGTAAAATCCACTGAATTGTCTATAGTTGGTTTCAGATGTCAAAGGTAAAGACTAAGAGACAATAAAAAAAGGACTATAAAATGATTCATTGTGCTAAAGGGACATTATCCTGGACTGACGGTCTCACCTGGATAATGCTTTGAACCCTGAGTAGAGGATGGCATCTCTTAAAGTCACTTGAGTTGCTAATTCATCTTTGACAAACCGGAAGCCGGGCCCCTGCAATCAATAAATGCTGTCCTGAATTACACACCAAGACCATAAACCACTAAAGTGTGACACCTACTGCATAATAAGCCAGTCCTCTTCATAGAAGAGCATGTTCACTTAACCAGACCTTCTCTCTGTTCCACTATGGCCTCTGTCCCTGGTATCAACACCTCATCCTCCGTGGCGTTTTATACCAACTGCTCCTCTTCCAGCACTTTTCTGTTGTCCTGCGTGCATCCAGCATACATCGCTGCAGCTATAATTGCTACCCTCAGCTGCCTTTTGGGTATCCCGACTAACCTCCTCATAATCGTGAAACTCAGCAGTCGTCTGCGAGGCACCTCTATGACGAAGCGTCTCTTTTTCAACTTGGCTTTGTCAGACCTCCTCTCCCTGTTTTGCGTACTGGTTGCTGGAGTCATTTTTGCCACTGGACCCCATTTGCCACATAAATTGTGCCAGTTTTTCTTTTATGTCTTCTTATTCTGCGTAACCTCCAGTTCCAACATCCTGCTGCTGATAAGCATTCAACGATACTACAAGGTATGTCATTCAAACTCCATTATTGTAGGAAAACAAAGTCAAACTGTGGTAATTGGAAAAAATGTTGCTGATTATACTCTTTGGCCTATTTAAGAAACACTTTACTGTTTTTGACAAAAAGGAGCCCATCTCTAAATCTTTTAACATACTTTGTATCTTTGTGGTGTTTACCGAAGGGCATTTCCTTTCCTTTATTTGGAGACAATTGCATTTTAAAGCCCCTGTCACACCTTGACGATTTATCCAGAGTATGCCTGATATCCCAGAATCTCCTTAAACGCTGGTTTATGCCGAACTTTCTATATATCTTTTTCAATTTTGCACGTATACATAGAGTTTTCATCACGACTTATGTCCAACCACAGCCTAACTTATGCATAACGCACAGCAGCATAATGCCCATAAAAGGTCACAAGTCAGTGTCCTGAGGGGGGCAGCGATGCGCCCGGAGGCGCCTGGCCTACATAAAAAGATTTCTTTGATCGCTGTAAAAAGAACAAGAAGGTTTGTGTCGCAGGAGATTCAGTGTCATGTCTGTTAGGAAGTTTGTTGGTCATGGCTGTGGCCGTGAATGCAGGGAGGATCCATCACACTCACCTTCTCGTCACCCTATGATGGGGATGAAGTCTGGAGGATTATTGCACCGAATTGCACCAAACCGCTGCCAATACACCATAATACAGTAGCTGTAACTTAGAAAGACGTAAGCTGTCGTCTGGAACATGCGTTATATGTTAGAGATAAGTTCTTGATAAGTTATGCACAAGTTACTCATAGGTTTTAGATAAGCTAGACACCACGATTTATGAGTGACTTAAATTTAACCTATGTTAACGATCAAATAACTGTAATTTATGCTCCACGTATGGCATATGCTGGCATACGTCAAGACATACTCGCCATATGTCCATGTGTGCCAGCGTGCTCATAACTTATGCAACATATGCCAGTGTTTTTGCCAGATCTTTTTTACGCTGGCATACACTGGCTTTAATCATCAAGGTGTGACAGGGGCTTAACAGAAACACCTCATTACCTCAGTGGTCCACAATTTCAAGCACAATAACCTGAAGTCTAGAATTGCTTGACAAACAGATGGAAAAATTGTTTTTTAATTTAACCAAGAGAAGAATTAATGAGTAAGACTATGTAAAGAGATATCTGGCTAAAACTCTTATTTTTTTATTTCCCAGATTCTCCATCACTCTAAGTGGGGGAAAGTGACCCGAACATGGCAGAGGGTTTTACTTTCCTCTGTATGGATGCTCGGGGCTCTGCTTTCTCTACCACCTGCTCTTTTACTTAATGAAAAGAACAAGGGAGATATGCCATCCAACAGTAGCTGTAGGAATAAAGAGATCCACCCAACAGCAGAGCTAGTCTACATTGCTATATTCATGTCAGGTCAACTAGTTTTGCTGTTCTTTTACATAAAGCTTGTCAGAGGTGTAAAGAACATTAAAATGTCGGACAAGCTAAAGCCAAAAATTAATAGGCTCTTCAGTCGGATCCTTGCTGTCTCTTTGGTTGACTTTTTACCTCTGATTGCTCGCCTTGTCGCTGTTGCTGCCCACATTACACACTTAGAAATGTTGTATGATATTAACAAGTATCTGACATGTTTGGAATGTATTTACTTTTTAAATCATTGTATGAATCCACTGCTGTTTTTCTTTGCCTCTCGACATCAACTAGGAAACAGAGAAAAGAAGAGAAAGCTCTTCCTCATGGCTCTTAATGAAAGTTCTTAACAACAATCTCTTTTAAACTTTTTATAGGTGTGATATTAATACAAATAGATTATATTGGTGTGATTCTATGTGCCATTTTTCTTTTTTTTAAAGTGTATTTTGGCATTAAAATGGCTAAAGACTGAGCCTTTGTTCTGTATTTTCTTCTAATGTGTTTCCCAATATTCCCAATTCTAGAAGTACTTAAATTATTACAATAAATTTAAGGAAAGAAGTGAATTTAGAAAATGATTTGTATTCTCTGAATAATAAATTGAAAAATCTGCATCAGCATTAGAAAAATTAAACAGATGTTACTTTCACTGCCAAGCTTTTGGTATGTTTCCACTTTAAGGCTAGATTACTTATTTGCTATAACCCTAATATTTATCTACCTCCATAATCTTTGGACTATTTTGTTGTCATTTGGGTTTTACGAGCTGGCTCATTTTAAAGGTGCATACACACCGAATGCAGTGTCTGCAGCGAGGGCGGTGGATTTACATAGTATCTCTGTGCAAACCATGAGGGGAAGAATGCAGGCAGCAGTAAATTTCACATGGTAGGAGAGGTCACTGCTCTGCTCTAACCACATGCTGCTAAACGGCACTGAGGTGATTTCAAATTAAAGCAGCACAAAAAACTGTTTCAACTCCACAAATCTGGACTAAAGCAGCACTAAAAAATAGACCACTTGGGTTCAATTGAGATTTTAATGAGGGGATGGTTAACTTCTGTGTGACCTAAAATTATTATCTATAATATATCTGAAACAAAAGTAGATCATTTTAGCTGTACAAACCTGCACTAATATATCATTAATTTGTCTCTTTTGTTCTATGATCACATTTTGCTCCAGTCCATTAAAGGCTTAAGTGTCAGACATAGCCTGTCCTTTTATAGAGCAGGTCGTGGCCATTTTAAGGAGAACTTAGCATCCTGTTTCTTCAGGGATCAAAATGATGATTTAATCTTTCATGAAACATTTTCTAGAGTTTTGTTTTTATTTGACTTCTTTAATTAGACCTCAGCCCAATTCGGATCATGCCCTAACGCTTTCTTTGTCAGTAGGGTTAAATCGGACGGGGGGGGTTTGAAACATTATTTGAATAACTTGAAATTTCTCTAATTTTCAAGTTATTTAAAATAGGGAAATCTGCCCAAAATTTCAAGTTCATGAATTTTCTTTTTTTTTTTTTTAAGTAGGTTTCATCACTCAGACCTTAACATTGTGAATCAGGTTTTTACACCTGGGTTTTCACCTGTTGGTATGTGAATAGCTCATCACTGGTCTTACTATTGAAAGACTGAGGGGGGAAAAAGTGTGGGATTGCATTTCATTTTTTTTTTAAGTCAAAGACTCTTGCTGACTAATATCTTAATTAAAATCAGTGGAACTAAAACTAAAATCTGACTGAAGTAGTAAGTATGAAGTAGTAAGTATTTAACTACCTTTTTGCTAAAATCATTTACATTTTCATCTAAAGACTACAGTATAGGCTAACACTAATTTTAAAAGTTGACACCTTTTAAATACCACATTAGATTGGACCAAAAACAAAAGCCTCTATAAAGCCTCGAACTCAACGTTTTTTGGACATTTTGAATTGAAAAAGCTTCCTGGATGGGACGTGAAATGTCTTTAACTTGGGAAACAAAGTCCAATTGATTGTTTTTTAAATTTTTTGGATTGACTATGACCTGGATGACTTAGAATCTTCACCAGCATTTTGCTGTGTACTGTATGATAATCAAGAAACAATTGCAAAGTATTTAACTGATTTAAATCAGTTAATATGTTTGTATGGATTAGATTTTTAAGTTTCTGCAGATAATATGATTAACTTTTCTGGTAACAGATTGAGATGACAGTTGCTGTAAATTGGTATTCCAAGACATTTGATTTAATTGAAAGTTTAAGTTTCTTATATAGAAATAACAATTAAAGAGAGCATGAATTATTTCCTAAGCAATATTATGCCAAAAAGGGAGTAAAAAAAAAACATTTTACATGTAGTGTCCCATAGATGCAATTGGTTTTGCAATCTAGACTTACATTAAGTGAAAGCATTCCAGGCATTTAAAGAAACATCTTCAAATACTATGAAAAATGTTTGTCTGCGATCTGTTTTAAAGTTAACAAGAATGACAGGCTTTTTCCTTTCAAGGTTTTCTGCTTGCAGAGGACCTTAGCTGATTTATTTTGCCTTAAAAATGTGTCGGTGTATTTACACACAAACCTGTCATAAGACGAGACACGAATGTTTCGGTGAGCTGCAGGAAACCGTGGTCAATGTACTGTAGAAAGGTTTGATGAGGGAGGCAACGAACAGCAAACACAGCAAACAGGGTGTGATAGCCTGGAGAAAACAAAAGGATGGCATTACAAAAAAAAAATAAAGGAAAAAGGGTTGAAATATTCATAGAGGTAAAGCTGACTTTGTGGAATGAATTGTATACGAAATATTGCACGCTAAGATTCATGAATTAGATCAGTCCAAAGTCACTTTAAAATGAAAGCTTTACTCCTGAGTGACTAAGAGGAAAGAATTATGTACCAAACAACTGCAAACACTGTGAAATTAA
This sequence comes from Cyprinodon diabolis, assembly GCA_030533445.1. Lineage (NCBI taxonomy): Eukaryota > Metazoa > Chordata > Actinopteri > Cyprinodontiformes > Cyprinodontidae > Cyprinodon > Cyprinodon diabolis. The sequence continues at coordinate 20,886,218 of CM060078.1, forward strand.
TTCAAATGAGTGAAAATGTATTCCCATCCTCCAGGAGCTTTGTCAGCATTCGGCTAATGCACAGTTCTGTTGTGCCTCGCTGGGAATGCGTGTTTTTCTTTTACGGCTCACAGGGAGACAGACAGGATTATAAGAACAAGTAAAAATGTGATTGTGCACAATGCTACCAGGTGGGAGGGGCAGGCAGAGACTCCGGGTGGATTCCAATATCCGAAGCATGAAGTGAAACACGGCCCACTCAGCCGAGCCGCCCTTCTGCTTCCTGAAGCCCACAAGTCAAATCGAAGAAAAAAGAAATTATAATGAAAGGATTATATAACTCGGGCATCAACAGTTTCCAATGTAAACACAGCAGTGCATGTGCCTCTTCTTAGCTGGAACGCCTCAAAGTTGTCTAAAGAGGAAACAGAACTACTTACAAGCACAAAACATGAGGGCCGAGTTTGTTCTTCAGCCAGGCTGACTCCAGCATGTGCCTGATGAGCTCCAGCTGAACACAAACACAAGTTTACATGATTTGAGAAAGACATACTCCATTAGATCCAAATAAAATGTTTCCCTCAGATGAAATCGGCTGCCTGGAAACTTTGCAAAAAAACAATTATTTTTAAGGTTATGCATGAAAAGATACAAAAATATGTTATTTCGGCTATGATGATTTGAAGGCCCAGTAAATCCGGCCCTTGAAAGTCCCGTCTATGAGGGAAGGTGTCTCTCTACATTTATTTTATGTATTTAGTTCAACACAAGAATCAAATGCTTGAATTGTCTTATTAGCACAGAGTGAGATTATACAGAGTCCTGCTGATGATCTACTTATCTGATTTAGGTGTTAAAAAGGAGACATGTCTAAAAGTTGCAGGCCACTAATAAAGGCCTCTTCCCTTTATTTAGGTTTGTTTATGCAGATCATTCAGATCAGATCATTGCACTGGTTTAGCATGACCTTAGGGTCACACAGAACATTCTCTGGATTTTTTATAATTCTACCAATTACAGCAAATCATGTATGCCAGGGATGTTTTAAAAAGAAACAAAACGGCTCCAGTCCATCTTTTTACCACTATCATGTTTGATTGATGGGTGATTTTTATGTTTTTGAAATGTCTCAGGGATGCAGTTTTTAAAGAAAGTTCCTCAATATTGATGTTAACTGAGGTAAGTGAGTCCTGTAGGGTTTTAGATGTTTAGTGTTCTTTTGTGAAGACCTGGAAGAGATGACAGAAACTGTGTTGCCATGAGATATGTACGCAAAGACATGTCGATATTCTGCTAAATTCAACAATGCAAAGTTTTGCATATGCAGCATTTTCATTAAATAACAAATGCAGTTCAAATTGCAGGTGACGACGTTTGTTGAAGTGATGACTTTATCCACTTCAGGTCTTCTTCTTCGTCTTTTTACAAAGCAGTAAGGTAAAGCTGCAGGTCACGTGACCCATTTGATGCAAAAAAGATGTTTCCATTGCAGTTTTGCAAAACAAAAATGTCATTACTCAGTGAAGCGGAAAAAACGTTTTAGCAAAAAATTTGCAATTTTTCCAAATTGCAGTATATTCATTAAAAGTATTTTCTTTGTGTAATTATAGTTTGCAAAGTTTGATGGTTAATTGAAATGCAGCTAGTGAACTTATAGAGTGATCATAAGTTAGTTAGCAACTCCTCGGAAGGTTAAATGTTTTGTGTTTTCTCGATTTGTCCAAAAACCTTAGAAATTACCTCTTTTCTGAGTATTAATTAGTTTGTTTTTCATCTGTTCTTAATTTCTTAAACTGATTTTTTTATGGTTCTCTCCTTTTGGACTTTGAGTTTTCAGTTATCTATGTCCTTGTCTTTTGGTGGTGATCTTTGTTTATTTCAATTTTGTGTTATAGTTAAGCAGTCTTTAGTTACTCTCTGTTGCCCCCTTGTGTCTGTCTCCTTTCCCCTAGCTCCCTTCTAGTCACTTCCATCCACATTTGCTCTGTATCAGCTGATTACCCCAGCCTTTGTTCTGTCTCCCATATATACTCTCCCTCTCCAGTTCTTCAGTGCTGGTTCCTTGGTGTTACTTCGCTCCCCATGTTTGTTTTCCCTTGATGTCTGCAAGAACTCATCTGTGCCTCCCTCCTCTCTGCATTTGGGTCCTCAACCAACCTCCACCCTCACGTTGACAGCCCTACGATGTTAGAGAAGTTGTATCTGAGGTTTCTAAATATATCAGCCAAGTATTATTAGTATTCAAGACTAGGTGTAGCTAGGCACATTCCTATTGTGTAAGTTGATTTAAGCAGCATTCCCTCCTTGCTACATTTAACAATTACATAAAGGTATAGTGGAGGCTGTTCTTATAAAGGAGAAGTCTGGTCATATTCAGAATATAAACTTCTGAAAGTACTTTAAATTTCAAATTATTACCTACTGTTCAACAAATAAGTGCTTTTAATTTAGAGTAATTTTATTTGAAGGTGCTTTACTGGAGACATCCATGTTTGTCAAAGAAGATTACTGCAACCTACCGGTTTGTGACGTCATTGGCTGTTGAGCAAAACCCAATTCTATATCTGGTGTTTTTGTCACGGCATGCTATTATCCAAGTCATCTTGAATACATTCTTCTTCAAGCTGTTGGCCACATATTATGTGTTTTTTCTCTGGCCAGAAGGTCGATGGCAAATCCTCCCTCTTCAAGTTGACATTCCAACGACCACGACCGCAGTAACTCGTCAGTGGAGGATCATGATTCGGAAAGGTGAAACAACTACATTTTTTTTTCACTTTTACCCAATGTATTACAACATCCAACTGCCATGCACTTGGGCATGTCAGTTTAACTGTACCTCTCGCGAATTTCAGTAGTGAAATCCTCTCGAAATCTTTAAGAATTGTTGATGATGGCAGATGTGTCCATTAGTTCCCAATGAATGGCGCTTGGCTTACTAGCCCGTGACTTCACTGCCAAAAGATGTCAGGAGTGAGGTGAAACAATATTTTAGCATAAATTTTAATTCATTGAATCACTGCAAACATATTATTTTTAGGTATAGAAAATGATCCATTGATCATTCCTTGCCGACCGAACTTTTCCTTTAATGGGTGAATCATCAAAATAAGTGGTCCTCCTAATTGTCAATCATTCTGGAGATATGTTTACATAAGACTGTACTACGTGCTCATTTTCACTTACTGATGGTGAGTCTGACATAGTGGAAAAATGACAAATCTTTTTATGGAAAGTAAGCTTGCATGAGCGATGCAAACAGCAACTTTTAAACAGAGTGTGCATGAGGAGAAATGGGCACGGGAATGCTCTCATGTGTTTAATAGGTGTTCTCTCTCAGGAGCAGGTAGAGGGTTTTGTATGTGCCTTTTTTTAAGTAGAAAGGGTCGGTCTTTTCAAAAATTTGTGGAAATCCTCCACTAAGAACTACATTTTTTATTCACAAAGATTAAAATTGCCTGATATTTAGTGGTATCTGAAAGGAATACAACAAAAACAGAAGCAACCTGTAAGGGTGAAAAAACCTATTCACAGCACAGCACACCTTTTCTAAAATCTATTCTCCCACTTCCCTTTTCACCATTTCATTTCCTCTAAATAACACTTAACTCTCTCAGCTTGTTTCGCAATATGTTTGACCACAACCGAGATCATCCTAGCGCTGGTGAGTTGTTTGAAAACAGCCAACGTTTTTTTCACCAATAAGTGTTCAGTTGTCTCCTGAACAATAACAGGAAGACAGTCCGCCTCATCCACTTCCTGAGCACCAGTGGGAAACCTGCACCTAATGCCAGCGGCAACATCCTCCTTTGATTTCAGGGTAGTAGTTTCAATTAGCTGATCTTATGTAACAGATAAGCCCGGAAAAAGGGAAAAATAGAAACGCACATTGCGTTTCTCTGGACCTATTTTCATTGGTAGGGTCACCCAAGGCAGACAGGTCCTAGGTGAGGAACCAGACAAAGTGCAGCCCAAAGAACCTTAGGATGAGTACAATATTTGGATTCAGCGTTCCCTCGCCCGGACGCGGGTCACCGGGGCCCCACTCTGGAGCCAGGCCTGGAGGGGGGGCACGATGGCGAGCGCCTGGTGGCCGGGCTTTTACCCATTGGGCCCGGCCGGACTCAGCCCGAAGAGGAAACATGGGTCCCCCCTTACATGGGCCCATCACCCGTGAGAGGGGCCATAGGGGTCGGGTGCAATGTGTGTTGGGTGGCGGCCGGGGGAGGGGACCCTGGTGGTCCGATCCTCGGCTGCAGAAGCTAGCTCTCGGGACGTGGAATGTGACCTCGCTGGTGGGCAAAGAGCCGGAGCTAGTGTGTGAGGCTGAGAGGTTCCGGCTAGAAATAGTCGGTCTCACCTCAACGCATGGTTCTGGTTCTGGAACCAGTCTCCTTGAGAGGGGCTGGACATACTTCCACTCTGGAGTTGCCCACGGTGAGAGGCGCCGGGCAGGAGTGGGCATACTTGTTGCCCCCCATCTCGGCGCCTGTACGTTGGGGTTTACCCCGGTGAACGAGAGGGTAGCCTCCCTCCACCTACGGGTGGGGGGACGGGTTCTGACTGTTGTCTGTGCTTACAGGCCGAACAACAGTTCAGATTACCCACCCTTCTTGGAGTCCTTAGAGGGGGTACTGGAGGGTGCCCCTCCCTTGTTCTGCTGGGAGACTTCAACGCTCACGTGGGCAATGACAGTGAGACCTGGAGGGGCGTGGTTGGGAGGAATGGCCACCCTGATCTGAACTCGAGTGGTGTTCTGTGGTTGGACTTCTGTGCTCGTCATGGATTGTCCATAACGAACACCATGTTCAAGCATAAGGGTGTCCATATGTGCACATGGCACCAGGACACCCTAGGCCGCAGTTCGATGATCGACTTTGTCATTGTTTCATCGGACTTGTGGCCGTATGTCTTGGACACTCGGGTGAAGAGAGGTGCTGAGCTTTCCACTGACCACTACCTGGTGGTGAGTTGGCTCCGGTGGTGTCGGAGGATGCCGGTCAGACCTGGCAGGCCCAAACGTGTTGTGAGGGTCTGCTGGGAACGTCTGGCGGAGTCCCCTGTTAGGCGGAGCTTTAATTCCTATCTCCGGCAGAACTTCGAACACATCCCGGGGGAGGTGGGGGACATTGAGTCCGAGTGGATCATGTTCCGTTCCTCCATTGTCGAGGCGGCTTATCTGAGCTGCGGCCGCAAGGTTGTCAGTGCCTGTCGTGGCGGCAACCCTCGAACCCGTTGGTGGACACCTCCGGTGAGGGATGCTGTCAGGTTGAAGAAGGAGGCCTATCGGGCCTTTTTGGCCTGTGGGACTCCGGAATCAGCTGATGGGTACCGGCGGGCGAAGCGGTATGCGGCTTGGATGGTTGCTGAGGCAAAAACTCGGGTGTGGGAGGAGTTTGGAGAGGCCATGGAGAAAGACTTCCGCACGGCTCCGAAGCGATTCTGGTCCGCCATCCCGCGTCTCAGGAGGGGGAAGCGGTGCAGCACCAACACTGTTTATAGTGGGGATGGTGTGCTGCTGACCTCGACTCGGGACATTGTGGGTCGGTGGGCGGAATACTTCGAAGACCTCCTCAATCCCACCAACATGTCTTCCATTGAGGAAGCTGGGCCTGGGGACTCTGGACTGGGCTCTCCAATCTCTGTGGGCGAGGTCGCCGAGGTGGTTAAAAAGCTCCTCGGTGGCAGGGCCCCGGGGCTGGATGAGATCCGCCCGGAGTTCCTCAAGGTCCTGGATGTTGAAGGGTTGTGTTGGCTGACGCGACTCTTCAACATTGCATGGATATCGGGGGCAGTCCCCCTGGATTGGCAGACTGGGGTGGTGGTCCCCCTATTCAAAAAGGGGGGTGTGCTCCAATTACAGGGGAGTCACACTCTTAAGCCTCCCCGGCAAGGTCTATTCGGGGGTGCTGGAGAGGAGGGTCCGTCGGATAGTCGAACCTCGGATTCAGGAAGAGCAGTGTGGTTTCCGTCCTGGTCGTGGAACGCTGGACCAGCTATACACCCTCAGCAGGGTCCTGGAGGGTGCATGGGAGTTCGCCCAACCAGTCTACATGTGCTTTGTGGACTTGGAGAAGGCGTTCGACCAAGTTGACATTCCAACGACCACGACCGCAGTAACTCGTCAGTGGAGGATCATGATTCGGAATTTTTTTTCACTTTTACCCAATGTATTACAACATCCAACTGCCATGCACTTGTCAGTTTAACTGTAGCTTGTCAGTTTAACTGTAGCTCTCGCGAATTTCAAAGGTGAAATCCTTTAAGAATTGTTGATGATGGCAGATGTGTCCATTAGTTCCCAATGAATGGCGCTAGGCTTACTAGCCCGTGACTTCACTGCCAAAAGATGTCAGGAGTGAGGTGAAACAATATTTGAGCATAAATATTAATTCATGGAATCACTGCAAACATATTATTTTTAGGTATAGAAAATGATCCATTGATCATTCCTTGCCGACCGAACTTTTCCTTTAATGGGTGGATCATCGAAATAAGTGGTCCTCCTAATTGTCAATCATTCTGGAGATATGTTTACGTAAGACTGTACTACGTGCTCATTTTCACTTACTGATGGTGAGTCTGACATAGTGGAAAAATGACAAATCTTTTTATGGAAAGTAAGCTTGCATGAGCGATGCAAACAGCAACTTTTAAACAGAGTGTGCATGAGGAGAAATGGGCACGGGAATGCTGTCATGTGTTTAATAGGTGTTCTCTCTCAGGAGCAGGTAGAGGGTTTTGTATGTGCCTTTTTTTTAAGTAGAAAGGGTCGGTCTTTTCAAAAATTTGTGGAAATCCTCCACTATACCTTTAAGAACTACATTTTTTATTCACAAAGATTAAAATTGCCTGATATTTAGTGGTATCTGAAAGGAATACAACAAAAACAGAAGCAACCTGTAAGGGTGAAAAAACCTATTCACAGCACAGCACACCTTTTCTAAAATCTATTCTCCCACTTCCCTTTTCACCATTTCATTTCCTCTAAATAACACTTAACTCTCTCAGCTTGTTTCGCAATATGTTTGACCACAACCGAGATCATCCTAGCGCTGGTGAGTTGTTTGAAAACAGCCAACGTTTTTTTCACCAATGAGTGTTCAGTTGTCTCCTGAACAATAACAGGAAGACAGTCCGCCTCATCCACATCCTGAGCACCAGTGGGAAACCTGCACCTAATGCCAGCGGCAACATCCTCCTTTGACCTCAGGGTAGTAGTTTCAATTAGCTGATCTTATGTAACAGATAAGCCCGGAAAAAGGGAAAAATAGAAACGCACATTGCGTTTCTCTGGGCCTATTTTCATAACTTCCTAATTGCCCGATGAAAGCTGAAGTTTTCAACATAACTCATAAACTTTTCAGCATTTGAACACATCAAACAAATTGTTATTCTTATGTGAAGAGCTCAAATGAGTCTTAAATATTGGGATTTGCTTCCAAAAACTCACTAATTATTCAGAGAAAAGATCTATTTTTCCAGCTTTTTTATGTCTTATGATAATGGTTATTATAACGTTGTTGTTTTTTAAACATTTCTATATTTATTTAAAGGCAACCAAGATACAGACATTTTAAAAAGTCGTAAAATAAAGCTTTTATTACAATACAAAAATGTTTGACATAATTTAAACAATTTTTCTTTTCAAAAAACAAAGGCAACAATCATTCATACAGCTACTACACTTTCCTTATGCTACATTCACACCGGCCACGCTTTGGGCAGCAAAAAAGTGCGTGCTGCTTCCTTTTTGATGATTAAGGTCAGACACGCCTCAGGAGCATCTTTAACACTCCTGAAGCTCGTCCAGTAAAGCGTGTCCAGATGCGTCTGATGCTTCTGCTGCTCCTGTGTTTAATGCCAGAGAGCAGCTTTGCTACCGTATTTTCACGACTATAAGGAGCACATAAACGTCTTTTTTTCCCCTCAAAATGTGCGGTGCGCCCTTTGGTGCGATGCGCCCTATGTGTGTTGTAACTGCGACTTTTGAGACCAACTCATTGAGGAGATGATGAAAGAGTGGCTGAGGGAGGTGAATGTAAGGAGACCAGGTGGTTTTTTCCAATCATCACCATCGCTGTTAATCTGTGACTCCATGCGTGCCCATCTCACAGCTGATGTGAAAAACATGGTGAAACAAATGAATGCTGTGCTCAGCAGGTGCAGCAGAAGCAGCGAGTTTACATGCAAAGTCAATGGTTGACGTGCGTATAGGCGCAGCAAAAGGTCCCGCAGCGCGTTTTGAGCAGCAGGCGCAGCGTGTCGGGAGCGTTTAAGCACCTGGCGCGCCGCCAACGCACTGCTGCTGCTCGAGATGGAAAAATTGAAGTTTTGCTGCTGGAAGCGCCGCATCAACCAATCAGAGACGCTGACAGCTGACAGCTGGGAGCTGACAGCAAGACAGACATATCGCTCTGATGACATATGATATTAAGGCAAATGAAAAGGGCTGGATGGATGAGGAGATGATGAAAGAGTGGCTGAGGGAGGTGTATGTGAGGAGACCAGGTGTTTTTTTCCACGCATCACCATCGCTGTTAATCTATGGACTCCATGCATGCCCCTCTCACAGCTGATGTGAAAAACATGGTGAATCAAATGAACGCTGTGCTCGCTGTCATCCCGGGAGGTCTGACAAAGGAACTTCAACCGCTCGACATCGGTGTGAACTGGCCGTTCAAAGTAAGGCTGCGAGCGGCGTGGGAGCGATGGATGACCGACGGAGACCACAGTTTCACGAAAAGTGGAAGGCAGCGCCGGGCAAGTTACGCCACCGTTTGCGGATGGATTGTTGATGCTTGGACTCATCATTTCCGAGGAGCCGCGTGGCACGGAAAGTGACTCTGACAGCGAAGAAGGGGAAATTGGCATGTCTGATTTAGCGCAGCTGTTTAATTCAGAAACAGAGGATGATGACTTTGATGGGTTTGATTAATACTTTGTAATAAATGCATGAATAAAGCACAATCATCAGCGGCGGCTGGCAGGTGTTTTTCATCTAAATAATTTAAACTGCAGGCACCAGGATACCGGTAATAAAAGCGAACATATTCCGTCGGCAGGTTTCAGGATTTTAAGTTAATTTAGGAGTGATCATAGCGCTCTGTCATCTGCGATGTGTCTGTCTCACGGCCAGATCCCAGGTTTAATTAATAGTTTGTAATAAATACATGAATAAAGCACAGTCATACTCAGTTTTGCTCCCGCTCTATTTTTAAATACGCAGTAGAGGTATTTAAACGTAGTAGAGGATATGTACCTGTATATAAAAAACGCGCCCTATAGTCCGGTGCGCCTTATGTGTGTGTTAAATACAGAAATGGCACACATAACTGAGACTGCGCCTTTTAGTATGGTGCGCCTTATGGTCGTGAAAATACGGTATATTTGCTCTCATAAGCTGGTAAAAATTAGCTTTAATATATTTTTAAGTGAATAGTCCACCTAAAACATAGTTTGTGCAGTCAGTTCATCAAGATCTCCACATACCTGCAGTCCACTTGGCACAAAGTAGATATTAGCATTTTTTACATACGTAATCAAAACTGAAGGCACCAAAGGCACCAGAATAATAAAGGCGAACATATTTTGCTGGCAGGTTTCAACATTTTAATTTATTTTAGGCGTTAATGATTTGTTGCAGCGGATTGATCATAGCGTTCTGCATCAGTAGTCCTGTGTCTGACTCCCTGCCAGCTCACAGATCAGCTTCTCTTATTGGTTGATGTGGTGCATGGAGCGGCATAAGTAAAACATTTGTCCAACTCCAGCAGCTGCTGCTTGTAAAGCGCGTAACGTGCCCCAGATGCTCAGAAGCTCATGAGGTGCTGCTCCTGCTGCTCGAAACGCGCTGCAGGACCTTTGCACCGTGATGCGCATCAACCATAGACTATGCATGTAAACCAGCTGCTTCTGATGCTTCTATTGCATTTGGTGTGAACATAGTTAGGCCATATACCCACATGTAGGCAGGAGGCAGCATCATAATTTGATAACATAGTTACTTAAGCAAAAATATATTGGAAAAACAGAAAAAAATGAAGAATATTTAGGTAGAATTGATTTGGATTCTAAACCAGTGAGTGAGTACAGCACAGCTGAGATGGCACATGCACAACTGAAAGATTCGTATTTGACAAGTAAGGAAAAAAAGTTCAACTTTAGGTAATATAAATCAGAGGAATGAGTAAAATCTCAGATAAAACCAAAATGGCAGCATCTGGGTTCTGTTTTTAACACAGTTGCCTTGCAGCGAGAATGACTTTAAAATTCCAGCCTGGGGTCTTTCCCATTTTGAAAAGTTAAACATAAAATGAGACTTTACCTCTCTCTATACTCACAAAACAAATGACATTAATATTCATTTGTTTAATCGGTTGGTTTACTTTTTTTATGAGAATTATTAAAACACAAATGATTGTTGAAGGGTAAGTATTTCATGATAGGATTGTTGCCCTAAAAAAAGCTTTTTTTTAATGTTAAATAAAAAATAAAAACATTTTGTTATCCATAATAGTTCTACAATAATCCATTAGTTCAATAAAAGGATTTTTAAACATTTTTACTTAAGGCTACCAATTAATATATTTGTAAAAACTCCCAAACAATTAGAAAAAAAAAATAAAATAAATATGGCAAACAGTCATAGACTCATGACTAAACATGATTTGGCCTTCACTGACAAAATGAATAAGGTCAATACAAAGCAATTAAAAAGTAATCGGTGAGGATCTCCTGCAGCAGAATAAACAAACCCTGGGGACAGAACAACTTCTCATTTTCGGAAAGCTGAATATCGCAGCCAGTTGGATTTAATTGTGTTAGTGTTAAATATATGAGCAATTCATACCCAGCAATTAGCAGGTTATTCTCTGTCTGAACTGTTTGTTGCAGCTTGGGCGGGAAATAATAAATATCACTGACAATAATGCAGAGTGGAGCTGTAATCTATCAGAGCAGAAACTTCCCTACCTCCTAAAAGCTGTAATCTATTTCATCCCCTCGGTGTCCATGCAGCCATTAGTCTAAATAAGCACCAACAAAAGGAGGACATGATCTGTATTTGTAGAGGAGTAGTCAGGTCTTTTGTTTTTTTTTTATTTGAAGGATGGCTTAGCCCGACTATACAACAAGCTACTAGGTTTGTCGTCTGCACTTAAAATAAAGTGACCCTAAAGGCTGATTCTGTTTGAATAATTCTGTCTCTATCTCCGTTCCACTCGGCTGGATAAACCCAGTAATCACCTCGTGTCTCTGAGCCGGAGCGCGGCCAGAAATGATTACACGGCTACCTGTTTCCGTTACATTCAGCAGGATGTTGAAGGTGTGTGGTTAAATTCCACGAGCTTGTCACAGCAAGGGAGGATTTCTTCCTCTCCGTTCCTATTTTTACTCTGCGAGTCTCAAAAACTTGGCATTCTGCTTTCTATTCAATCCAAGACTTACCCTTGGCCTGATTTATACTGCCGCGTTGATGTATGCTGTATGTCTGCTTTCAGCGCCCCGAAACCGTGGGGGGATTTACGTCAGTGGAATATTAAAACCTGACTTTACAGAACCAACAGTCCCAGTGAGACCCAGGACAAAGGCCTGGTGTCTCCTTTTACGTGGAAATATAAAGGAAAGCATCACCTGCATTTAATCTATCAAAAGATAAAATAATCTTCTGTAAAGTAAACTATATACCTTTAATTCATTTGTTCTAAATAAACCAGTTCAGTTTCTTTTGTTAAATCCCTGTAATAGCTGTATTCAGCCTTATAAAGTGCTTTCATTTAATGCGTGCTGACTCTAAGCTCTATGATGTTGACTTTAGTAGCTCTGAAGAAACTGCAGCTTTAGGAAATATGCAAATCAAAGCCAAATATAGAGACCCTGACATGAAGGTGACTTGAAAACCTGCAGGTTCCTTTGTTGGTCTTTTTGTATTCAGATAAAACAATTATCAGCAGCGGTTCATCCAACATTGGTACCTAAAAGTACTGGCAGAGTCTGAGTTCTATGAGACTGACAAGTTTCCCTTTTTATAAAAAAAAAAAATACTTTTTTAATACTATATATCAAAATAGTTGTGTTCGCTGTTTTTATTTTAAATATTTTTTATCCGTTTTTTTTTGTATTTCCATTTCCTTCACCACGTGTCATTATTTGGTGAAATACAACATTTCTCATACTTCATCTCAGTCAACTCTTTCATGAGCTTATTGTGCCGCCCCTACACTACAAATTGCATGCACACTTCCTTAACAGTGAAAATTAAAAACAAATGAATCAAAATGGGTCCTAATACCAATAAAATATTAGAAAATATTTTGTGCTTTTCCAAAAGCAAATTTGAAGAAAGTTTCATTCTCAGACGTTCGTCTTTCCTTTAAAATGTTATTTTTGTCATTCTGTTGAGATAAAAGTGCAACAAGATGTTTCCCTTCAAACTATTGCCAGTTCTTACCTGCCTCAGAGATGTTAGAGATGTTTCTGTCCGAACTGCATGGGAGAGTTACCTGCTGACTACTAACATGCTCTCTGGCAACCTCCAACTGTCTTTGGTCTCTGGTTTAAAGCAGGTGAAAACCTTTAAACAGTCCTAAAGTATATCGTTCCTGTGTGCCTCTCACTTCGCATTCTTGGTGAAATCACAGAGGTAGATTTGGAAACGCATTATTGCCAAAACCTTCTTGTAGTTCTAATAATAGCAAAAAACTACAAGAGAAAAAGCTAAAAGTGTAGTGGAGGATGTTCATTTTCGACTTAGACATGGACTCAGTTTTACCTATCCTTTGGGATTACACCTTCAGGGAAATTTTGGTTCCAGTAGCTTAAATAGAGTACAAAGAGTGAAAGCAAGATGCCATTAAAGATAGAAATATAACAGACAATATAAAAAGAGTGTATGTAGTATAAAAAAAGCATAAAAAAAAGAAAGTTGTATTGTCCTGGAATATGTTTCCCTTAGATAGAAAAATATCTGCAATATCTTTCCGGGTGGATCGTCAAAATAATTGGTCCTCCTAATTGTCAATCATTCTGTTGATATGTTTACGTAAAGCCGTCCTACAGTACGTGCTCGTCCCCAATTTCACTTACAGGTGGCGAGTCTGATATAGTAGAAAAATTGCTAATCTTCTTTTGGAAAGTAAGCTTATATGAGCGATGCAAACAGTAACTTTTAAACAGAGCGTTCACGAGGAGAAGTGGGCTTGTGCAAGCTCTCGCACGTTCTTAATAGGCGTTCCCTCTCAGTAGTGGGTACAGGGTTGTGCATTTTTTTTTTTTTTGATAAAGTGGAGAGGGTGGGTGTTTTCAAAAATTTGCGAAAATCCTCCACTATATCTTTAAGAACTGGAAGAATATAACCAATTTCAGTATAAACTTACTTATTAAAGTAGTTATTAAAAGAATCCAAATGTGTTCTCAGAATTTGTGTTTGGTCTCCAACTAAAAGCACTGCATGGATGGAGCTGTCTGCAGTGAGGTGGGCTGCACCTATGTTCTAGTAGGAGATGCCTCCTTACTGTTCCCATCAGGGTCTGAGGCTGAGAGGGGTGTTTAGAGATTAGATGTCCAGTTGGGCCTGAGCCCCCTAAGTGTCCACCTCCTGATCCCTCACACAAATGGAAGATCACAGGGCGTGGAAAGACGCCTCTATCATCTGTGTTAGGCATCATCCTGCACCTCAATGCAGCAGACACACTAATGGCTTGGGGTTGGGTCTCATGCACACCAGGCACAATAGCATTCTTAATGCACATAGTCATTGACATCTAGCCTCATTACAAAACTTCACATTATCACATACATGCGCACAAAACCACAGGGAGGGAGAGTTTGAGGAGCCTGGTTCCCTAGTTCACACCCAGCCCCTGTGCCAGTTCATCTAGAATTAGGAGAGTGGGGATGACCAAGGGGCTCTGACTGCACCACTTGTTTAAGTCATTTTCTTTCTACTGTACTTCAGCTGATAATATCTTTATGCCTGCACATGATTGTGGCATTTTTTTTTTTTTCTTAAAAACTCATCCTAAAAATTTGACTTCAAATCTATAGCTACTCTCCTGCACTGCTTAAAACATCTTGCATCATGCAAAATGTATAAAGTATAGTAATATTGATCTTAATAGCGAGGCTTCCTTATCCTGGCTGACATGAAAACCTTTCCTACAGTTTTTCTTTCATTTAAAACTTGAAATAGTAGTTTACTTAAAAAGCAAAAAAATGTCTTAGGATATCAAACTAATTTAATCAACTAAAAAACAACTTTTTTCAAAGAATCAGGACTAATATTTGGGGTTTTAAATTACAAAATGTGAAAAGCTTAAAGGGGTTTAATTCCCTAAAAGTACCTCTTGCTCACCACACCTTATTTTCCACAAGTGTACTAACTGAACGTTTTACTGTCTTCTAAATGTTTCTGTTCCAACATCAGGAGCCAGCAGCTTGCACCGAAACAAAGAAAAAACTTATGCCTGTTTTTAAAAGACTCAAAGCATCCTTTCATGGCGTCTAGCAGCCTCTCTGAAGTAAAAAGTCATACAGTTAAAGTGGCAGCCCACTGACTTTTTTTCACGGAGCCATTTCCACTTTGTCACTTACCTTTCAAGAGTAGGGGAAAATTGAAATACATTTTACTTCTACTTGGAAACCACTTTATCTTTGAGCAACACACACACACACAGTGTACCCACCAGTTTGGCTACATAGCTGACCACCAAAGAGTCAATCTTCTTCTTCCCCAGTTGAGGCAGATGTCTATTGAGATGTTCTCTAAGCTTGTCGACTGTCTGCAAATGCAAGATACACACGTTCGGTATTTTTAGTGTATTACGTTTGGTATTGCATTTATTTGCATGCTTTATGCAGATATTTGAGAGCAGGATGGGGTCAAATTGAGTCCACCATGTAGTTTTCTGGCAATTTCTAAATATTTTGAAGAAGAGGGGAGAATGTGCAGATGTGAAACGATGAAGAGGGTAAAAAGTCTAAGAAGCAGGGCTAAAGAAGTTTCTAGTAAGATTATTGAGGGCTAAAGATGATGTAAGTAGAAGTGATGGAGGGAATGTAGTGAGTAATATCAGTGGACTGGGTCATCCAAAGAATAGATTAACTGAACTCTATTAAATTGAGGCTATCTTTTTCTAAAAAAAAAAAAAAAAAAACATGCTGAGCACAGGGAAAACTCCAAAGATATGAAATTGTCCGTCAAACACTGCACAGTTTTAATAAAGCTGGACAAGGACCTTCCTTTTGAAGGTTCACAGCCTTAGAAAAGACTTTGAAACATTTTAGCACGATCAAAACCAAAGAAATGCCTAACTAAGATATTATCTACATGTTAAAGTTATATTTGAATCAATCTTTTTAAATTAAAATTTTAAACAACTGCACATGATACAAAGTGTGTGTGTGTGTGTGTGTGTGTGTGTGTGTGTGTGTGTGTGTGTGTGTGTGTGTGTGTGTGTGTATATATATATATATGGAAATCGATTAATCTGCTGATTATTTTTTCGATAAATTGATAAATAATCGGACAACCGAAGATTCCTTAAAGAAGATTTTTTTACTAAATTAAAAAGATGAAACTAAAATGTTTCCACTGGATAGAGCATATTGACAGACAATTTTTTTTTTTTTTATCTTATATGCAAAATGTTTACATATTTTTTTTACAATTTTGACATAATTACTGCTCTAAGTGGGTTCCGCTGTCAGCTAAAAGCATGTTTAACCGTCTCTGTACTACATTTAACTATTAATCGATCCCTAAAACAGTAATAATCAATTAATCAATAATCAATTAATCAGGATTAATCCGATTAATTATTTTAGCCCAAACCCCTTTTATGTTATAAAAGCAAGGAATGTATCACTTAAAGCAACTTTGACGGTTTGTAGCCTGTTACTGATGCCAACACTTGGTAAAGATCACTAGAGATCATAAATGGTTGATCCATATTGTTGAGAAGCAGAGGTTTAAAATTGCTTCTTTTCTAACTTCCTGTTGTTACCAGTTGTGCTGCAGTAGTAATTGTACTATAGCTTGTGTTTGAACAAAAAATAAAAAGCTCAGTTTTAGCTGTATTCTTCTTATTTTTCCACTACTTCTTTTTTTAATTACAAATCTGCTTAAAAATCGTCACATCAGCTTGTGTAGAGATGCATTGATATCAAGTAAGCCATCTCAAAATAGCGATTTAAGCTTACGTGACACTGATCTGTGTCTTGCAGGGTCTCCTGGAACAGTGAAAGTTCCAGAAGTGGAAAAAGCTAGATATTTTGATGTAAACACCTTGCCCTTTCACATATTCTTATGTCCTACAATGTCAGGACTAGATAGTTAATAATGTTATGGTTTACAAATGCTTTTTTCAGCTTTTAAGTTATTACTAAAAAACTAGTCAGCTGGAAGGTCAAGTCATCGATTTCACTTTTGCTCCTTTTTAGACTATGTTTAGTAAATCTTCATAGTGCTGCATGAGGTATAATGTTATTTCTGCAACATGTAAACTGTTCTGTTTCTGCATTATGCATGCACATCAGCATTCTACAATATGCCCAAAAGATCAAAGCATAAGGGCCTGTCCTGAAATCAAATTAAGTTTGATGCAGTGTTAAATGCATGGGAAGTATCATTTACCTAATGTAGCACATCTTCCTTTGACAGGAAGATAATACAGGAAGGGGTTGCAAACCTGCTTATCAACTGTGCAATTTACATTTGAAATTTTTCCATAAACGAGTAAATATCAAAACACCTCTTCACTCTTTTACAGGTTTGAATTTCTTTTTCGACCTTTAGCTTTAAGAATAACTTCAAGCTTCGGAGTTACTAAACAGCCTTCTCTCATTTAACCTGCCCAGGTCAATTTATATGCAAATAGCCCACCTCTACCATCCTAAGACAAATTTTCTATTTTCCACTTTTATGTGTTATAATATGCTATAAATATTTAGCATTTGCATAAATATTAAAATCTAAATGTTATCCTGCAGAAAAGACGACGAAGAGCAAACATGATGACCTTCTCAGAGGTAGTTTAAAAAGTTATGGATTGTGTTAATTGCATTCTTTTCTACAAGATTAGATTTATAATATTCAAATAGACCTTTTTTCTAATGCATGAGCAAAAAGCTTGTATTCAGGTGATCAATGTTTAAGCATTATCCCTATGTGTATAGAACGTACCCCTTAGATTATTGATTTAAGGTATTTAAAACTTTAACCACATTGTCTCGGAAGCACTTTGTTTTTTGTTTAAGATAAATGTATGCAAACGGTGATGTGCAAAACTTCATGCCTTCTTGTCTTCGTTGATATCTTGCCTTGTCAGTAGATGCATTGTTGTTTCCTGGGCCTTTTATTTTAACAATATTTGACCACTGTGCAGCACATTTGTCTCTTATCTTAACGTAACAAATCCGGTATTTTAAAAGGATATATTCAATAGAAACTGTTCACTTTATCTCCTTATCTGTTTAAAGGGGTCTCGTCAAATTTGATGAAAATCCCCCCCAAAAAAATTATATGCTAAGAGGGAAGGACATGAATAGACCTTGGAATATAGTATAAGCGTTTGATTTCACCGAGGTAACCGATACAGCCAGGAGATGGCAGCGGCAACAACAATAAAGTTTGCTGATTGCATAAATTCTTTTCAGTCTCAAGGAGGACTAAGTAAACACTAGCAAACGATGGATGTAATTTTGCTCTCTTTTGACATTAACATACGACTTTGAGCGTTTTTTATAGATGTGACAAAGGTCCTTAAAACTTAAAATAGAACCAGAGAAGTTAGGATATTTTGGAAAATTCTCTTATTTTTTTCAAATTGTCGTCTGAACAAGAAATTTCTTTTGGTAAAAAATCTTTTCTGTAATTTGGAAGTACGCCTTTGCTTGAATAGCCATGGGCTGTTCTAGACAGGGGCCAACAGGGGCCAGTGCCCCTGTAGATCATGTCCTGGCCCCTGTTGTGGCCCCTGTACTAAAGACATAATATTAAGAGAAGTTCTAATGATGATATGCGCTGGAGCAGACATGGTTTCTGAAAGGTTCTTTGGATCGATTTAATTTTATTTCTTTAAAAAATTCTGTTTTACTAATTATTTAAAAACTATAAGGTGATAGCTTCAGTGATATTGAGATAGGATCCCAGTTTTCATCTGTTTTAATTAATGTGTTTTTTTCAAAACACATTAAAAAAATTTTGACTTTTACAGCTGGATTTACCGGTTTTTCTTGAGTTCTAATTCTGATTTTTATAGAAAACTATAATTTTAACTTAAACTAAGTTCAAAATATATAGAATTCCTAAATGATGCATGTATATTGACCTAATATTACAAATAATAGCTTTATTTGATCTTTTTATATATTTATTTACAATTTCTTGAGTTGATTTTTTTGCTATTTTGATTGTAACGATAATCCAAATGAATATTTTCAGTAAGAATACATAAAATTCTAATTAAACCCAATTGAAGAAATTTCACTTCATGCAGCTCTTTTAATATATTTGAATACCTTGCCCGTTTTTTTTTTTTTTGCTTCATGCTTTTCTGTGCTCCCATGCTGGCAACACACCCCACCCCACCTCACCCCACCCAACACACACACACACACACACCCCGGCCCCTTGGAACATTTGGTCTAGAACCGTCACTGGTGATAGCTTAACATTTCATTCTATCAGGGACATATAAGTCTGACAACACATTCCTAAACATGGCAGTATGTTTGTGTGAGTGCAGACTTGTAGCCTTAGGCCGTTTTCTCACCAAGCCGATGAATGCCCTTTGTTGATGATCCTCTTCTTGAAAAAGTGGCACCAACTTTTTATCTACAGAGGGAAAAGAAAACACACATAAAATATGTTTTTTATAACCAAGTTTTGATGCCAAAGCAATATAACTGCAGCACTCTTATAAAGTAGCAAACTTTCTGTAAAAACGGGAAAAAAGTAAACCTTTTGGCAAGTTAATTAGACAAAAGAGATGATGACTTATTAATCAGCAGATACGTTTGGTGCATTTTCTGCTTTAAAGATACTTCTCCTAACCTCAGGGATTAGGAGGCAGCAACCCTACTGCGCAAGTCGTTATGTCTGCCTCATGAAAGCAGACCATGCTGGGGCGTAGATTCTTTGGACACACTTGCATACACAAATACTTTTCATCTTTGACCATTCACACAAAAACCAGCCTTTTTGATGTTATACTCTGACATGCTACCAATATAGAAAGCCCAGGCCTGTTAGATTTACAATCCGCATTTTTGAGCTCCAATATGTTCTGCTGGAAAATTAAATGTTTTTCACAGAAGGATTCATGAAGATCTCTAAAAATGTCCATGAGTTGAATGGATTTTATTTAAGTGTTTTCAGGCCTGTAGTTATCCCTAATGCACCTTTTCCTACCAAAATATTTCAGTTCACACATTTTTTTTATGAATAAACTTTAACAAAGAACTATAAACAGTCAGATACTTTGCAATTATTACCTGGTGACACTAAACTCCCTGTACAGTTGGCAGTCTTTGTGTAATAACTGCGTATTCTACTGACCCTGACTAAGACATCTTAGAGGCCTAGGAAACCTTTGCAGGTTTTAACTTAGGACAAAGTACCTAATATACTAGGCAAACTATGATATTACTTTTTATGATATAAAATGTTCAACTGTTAGTTTAATTATTAAAAAATATATTTTTAATGTTAGAAAGTAAATTTTAATACATTTATGAAAATGTAATTATTTTGTTCAATGTAGGGCTGCAGCCAAGGATTATTTTGCAAATCGACTAATCCGTCGATTTCTTTTTTTTTTTTTTCCGATTAATAATCGGATATTAAATGGTTCCTTAAAGAATACTTTTTACATAATTTAAACCAAGATAAACTTGAGATTTTCCACCTGAGGAGTTCTGGATAGAGCATATTGACAGAAGGAAAAGATTTTTATCTTAAATGCAAAATGTTTACACGTTTTTTTTTTTTTGGAGTGTCTATACTCCAGTTAGAAATTTATCAATTACTGAATTAGTTGAAGATTAGTTCACTGTTTGATTAATTGTTTCAAACCCAGTTCAATGTTTATCATAAAAAGATCAATAAAGACAATAAAACAATAAAAATAAGTTAAATGTTTTACGCATATTAGGAGGCTTTAACTGGCTATGAATTAGGCATAACCCTGAAAATTATGCATTTTAAGCAATTTAATAAAAAGAAATTATACATCCTAGCAAAATTAAACAGTGGTCTTGCTGTTACAGAAATAAACACAGCAGGTATTTCTGTTTAAAATTTAATATTGTGAAATATAACTGAATTGAGTAACCTTAACCCTTTGACTTCAGAAACAGTTTCCAGTTTAAGAACGCTACCGCTGAACTGTGTGGCTCTCTGCCATCGCCTTCCTCCTCTCAGTCTGTGAGAGCAGTCATTGCATGCTGAACACCCGCCCACATTCATGCCCCTCAGACAGTCTGCACCACATGTGGCTCCATCTATGCTCACGTCCGTCTTTTCAGTAAAATCAGAAAAGATTCCTCTCCCCACCACAGATAATGTGTTTATTAATGCAAGCTATTGAAACATGCTGCTTTAGATTACAAGTAATGCAACATAAAAAGGAAAAGCTAAAGCAGTTACTTCATCGGTCGTAATTACCAAAATGCTGATACCTTACTTCTCATATATGTTGGGTATTTATGACTACATGTACTTTTATATAATGGGGAAAAATATGTTTAAAATAAAAGCTCTGAATTCATCATGTTTAATGGATTATTTTTTATACATACAACAGAAAGGAGATTGCAAATACTTTGGCTCATCGTCCAATTTTCATAACTATAAAGAGAAATCTGAAGGTAAATATATTATTCTAGAAATTAAGCAATTATAAGCATGTGACATTGGCCTTTTTCCTATGTATTTTTACATTTTTGTGATTTCATCCAGTTTCCCAAACATCGACAGTTCTCTTTATATGCAGTTAAGCATTTCCAAGTAAACCCAGAGTGACTTCAGCAGCTGCAACAGATAATAGAACCAGAAAGCTGGAAAGAGAGAAGGAGGGAAGTACCTTATTCCCCACTGTTATGTAATTTTATCATTCTCATTGTTTTCTGACTCATTTTACTGGGTTTGTTTCTCAACTCCCTCCTGCAACATGAATTATTTTCAGTGAACTCTCCTCTGGGCATGAGCAGTACAGGGATAGGCAAACACACTTGTGCAATGTTTGGTGTTGCATTATAAACTAAAGTTTTGTTATTTGCGTCATGCACCGTGCATGTGGTGTGTGTTTCTTCTCAGGGCTTTTGCTTGTAAGTTTATGTGTATTCTTTTTGCTCTAGCTTACCAAGACACCAGGTGTCGACCATCGAAAGAACCCTGGAAAATAAGAAGAAAATTCATTATAATTTCTTTTTAAATCTCATGACAGTTTTCTGAAGTTCAGACAGAGGAGGCACCTAATTATAAGTTGAAGTCTCTTCGTTTGATCTATGGCTCAAAAAGAGCAGAGTTCTATTTAATTTTAAGCAGACCTGACATCAGTCCTCGCTGCACAGATGTGTTTGTCCATCAAACTGCTTCATCTTTAACTGCTCAGAGACTGAAATCACCACAGTATGTTGTTTCTAGTATAATAGAAAAATCTGCAGAGAGCAGAGCATTTACATAAAAAGGAGCCAACCGCACTATGACATTTACACGTCAATCAACGAGAAGACAGCTGCTTTAATTGAAAATTTTTATGGAAAAACTTTCTATATTAGAACCATCTCACTTCCAATTGGTTGAAATTTAGATTTGTAGTGGTATGCAAAAGTATTTGCACCACTTATTCATGCATTTTCACTCCTATTCAGCATTTTTTGTTGATCGCCGCCTTTAGTTAGCACTACATGCGTAACGCTGACACGTCAAAGACAGAGTAAAGAACCAAACGTAAGGCTGCTGGGGAAGTGTTCATGTTTTCATAAATAAATAAAAATAAAATAAAAGGATCAGAAAAAAAAATTTTTTGGAAACTGAACGGGCAGAACCTTTTAATAAGGGAGGCCAGGCAATAACCAGTGTAGACTGAGGGGTGGCCGATAGTGGATCGGTGCCAGAACCTCATGGTCAATCTACACTGTTCCAACAGGAAAATTTACGAGCAAATTTACGAGCAAAACGTCGATATTTTCTAAATAAAGAAAAATCCCTACAGCCTTTCTAAACAAATAGACGCATATATTTCAACATCCATGCTTTCTAGATAAAAGCTATAGCGGATAAAATTGTTTTAGGTTTGAGTTATGGGGCGAACATATTCTCCATCGTCATTACTTACCTACTTTTATAAATAATTATTCTGCATAAAATGGATATCTACAAGTACTGATCTATAGATAAATTGCTTATTTATTAAGCTTTTCTTAAAATAGTTATCTAGGATTTCACTGAAGACTCCTAGATGAATTGCAGAAACACATATTTTTTTTTCTTTACCCTGTAAGACAAAATCTAGTTCTGAAAAAGAGCATGAATTTTGTATTTATCATCTTTAATGTTAGTAGCCTATATTGATGTGCAAAACAGCATTAACCACACTGTTTTTGTTGTCAATTAATTGCTAATATATGACAATTTTTAACATTTGAATATTCAATTTGAGAGTATTACTGCTGCCATCATCTGTATTAGAGGGGGGAAAAATGGTAGGGGTGCCCAATGATTGGCTGGCCCCCCATCTAGCTCTGCCCCTGCATCTGCCATCACTCTTAAAAAGTTAAAGCTTTTTATGTTATTTTAGGCAAGCTACATGAGCAGATAGCCAGTCTAATTAACCAGCAGCCTATGTTTACATTTAGCTATAGTAAAACATAATTTCTTTATTGATTGTTTTCATTAACTGGAAGTGGGAAACAGTAATAATTAACAAAAACAAAAGCCTTGACATTTTTATTCTATTTTATTAAGCTTTGATGCACTGATAAAAATAAGTGCATATACATGTCAACAAAAAATAGATTCTATTCATTACTATATCTGTTAGGGTTCATATGGTACCATACAAGGACATGTAACTTTTAATAAAATGATTGGCTGATAAAACACTTTAAAATTCTTAAAGTAAATACCATGTATGCATAAAAAGGTGCAATTATTATTGATTTTTATGTTAGTATTTCTAGTGGTTTATGACAACTGAACAGAAATAGTATATTTATTTTAACTTAAAATTTCTTATAGCATTTTATGCACAATTCAAAAAGTAACTTAATTTTAGTAAAATGGTAAATATTTTTTTTATGAAATAAAATAAAAAAGGAAAAAAGATTATCTATTTTAACGGCCTTATGTTTTCCTCGTTTTCTACCTTTTAAATTTCATTATTGCAAAATGTAGGAAAAGACTTAAGCAGAGGGTTTTGGATACTAATTTTAATTAGGTCATTAAACCTATTGAATTATATAATTAGAAATGAAAAGTACCACATATACGACCCTCGAAATATCAGTGTTGCAGGCCTTCTGCGGTTCAGTTGGTACCTTACGAGAGAAATTTTGTACAGATAACGCAAATAACCTGTCATGCATTCCCTCCCTCCTGCTTCATGCTTGGGAGTTTGGTCCATATATTTCTTATCAGAGCTGCAGTGGGAGGCAGACCTACTTCTTTGTGTTCTCCTCCAAGTGATTCACATGGCTGGAGGCTCTGCTCTCGGACCTCTAAAACAAAAACATCACCATAATGGGAGGGATGAAAGTGCTCTGCTAATGTTTGACAAAACCCAAAGGTACAGCATGCTGACAAGGACAGCCGGTAAAAGATCCCCCCACAACCACAACACTGACTGGCATTTCTAGAATAGAATGCAATTCACAGTAGTTTATATGCATAAAAGCTTTCTTACTATTTATACACAAACACACAAATAAAAGCAGCCTGGTCCCTTACCAGTTTATCCCAGTCGGCCTGAATGCATGAGGTTCTGTATCTTGCGTTTGGATCGGCATTCAGATATTTTGTCCTCTCTGTGTTCCACTGCAGCTCTGACCAGAAACCCTGGAGCCGTCCGGCCTGGACGGCAGTATATGGAAATAAACAAGATCCGAACAGCAAAGACAAAATAGAGTGAGGAAAACTGCTAATTAAGTGCAAGATGATAATGATGAAAAGGATTTTACTTAGCCACCTTTTAAATGTCTCGGATTTAGAATCAGAGTGTGTAGAATATGGAAAAAGGTTATGGACATAAGATACTCGAGTGGAATGTGAACGTTTTACTATAGCCTAAATATTTCATAACAGAAATGCAAAAAAAAATCATATTTCTTTAATTAAATCCCAAAACAACTGTTTCAACTGCCTCTGAAACAATGGATTACTTGTTACAGGTATGATGTTATCTGTGTGACATTCATATTGCCTCAAAGCTCAGGGAATATCAATGTCACAGATAGCTTCTCATTTAATGAAGCTCAGTCAGCTGCCTAAGAACAATGCTAATTAGCCTTTAGTTTTCACACCATTGGTGTTTGTGTTTTTGGTGACCGAAAATATATCCTAACAGCCTTATATGCTTTTATTGTAAGCCAAAGAAATTGCTAGAACCTTACTGGCCAGCAATGGGCAGAAACAAGTGTGGGAGGGGCATGTCTGTCTTAATTTTCGCTCCATGCAACTGAATAAAACTCTTCCCTTCATCTAAAGATTATAATTTATTTAGATGTCTGGCATGTGAAGATCATTTCTTTAAACTAAGGGAAACAGTTTTATAGGAAAATGTTACAAGATTAACAGTTTAAAACCTCCAACTAAAAAAAATATAATTTATAATTAAAATTTTTTTAGATGCATAAAAAAGTTTTTAATACCTTTCCGTTAAAATCGGCCTCAATATGCAGCTCAGTGGTACAAAAGACACCAGGAAGCTCCAATAAGCACGCTGGGACTTCCTGAAACAAAAACATAAAACACACTAAATGTTGAGAAAGAGGATAATTAGAGGTCATAATTATATATATATTTTTTTATATGATTTAAAGATTTCCCTTTAGCTTAACCCGAAACGTTGGCCTATTTACCAGACAGGGCAGACCGATGACGTCAGGGAAATCTGGGCTTGGAGCCAGAACTCCCATATACAAATCCACTGTTTGCACATCTATATGCTGGTATCTGTGTTTTCTGGCTTCACAGTGTGTGTATATACCTTTTTTTCAAATATTGATGAAAAGGGCAGGACCTTATCAAGGCCAAGAGACTTCTCATATCCCATTCTGGACAAAGATGCTGCATGAGGGGAAACACGAATGAATATCCAACTACAGCACCAAAACAAGCTATCAATAACAAACTTTGAGTTATATGTATATCTGCATTTATAAATACTTAACCACGAATGCAATCAAGGTACAATAAGATAAATAAATTATCCTTCTGTCTAAATTCTAGCATATAACTTAAAGATATTTAAAGGCCAATAAATACCAATTTATATTCAATGTTATTATATAACTTGGGTGTTTTTTTTTTTGTTTTTTTTAAGTTGACTAACATTTTAAGTGTTTTGCTTTCTGTAATAACCCTGACATCTATTCTCTGTTTCGAGTACACTATGTCTCCAAGGTCTCCGAAAAAATCTATTTTCTAACTGCCCAGATTTGTATGGGTGATTTGGCACAAGTTAGTAAGGAGAAATTTGAGAGATAAACAAACTTGATGAAAGAATTTAGCTTTGTGTAGACCAGATGTAAGCATTCAAGAGGCTACAAACTGAACAAGGTGGAGAGAAAAAAAGGAGTGCAGTAAGACTCTAAAAGGGAGAATGAAGGGTTTAAACAGACCTAAAATGAACTCTTGGATCTGATTGAAGGAATCAAAGGAGTTCATGTTGTCACACAGCCATTCGATAATCTGTAATGAAACATTCACAATACAGTTGACTGTACAGGGAGGAAGTCTAACATATGTCTTGTTTTTTAAATTACTGTAACTTTTAGTGGTTATTTTGTTAATTTGGGATAAGGAGAAGCTAAGCTAGCTTATGTCAAAAACAATAGTCAGTTTAATACTTTAGGAAATGATTATCTACAGGTTGCGTATTTTATTAGTATTAGGGCCAGGCTAGAGATTTATTCTTTTTAATTCAAGAATAAAGTCATAAAATTATGAGAATAAGGTTGTAACATTACAAGAATAAAGTCATAAAATTACAAGAATAAAGTAGCAACATTGCGAGAAAAAAGTCGCAAAATTACTAGAATAAAGTCGCAACATTGCGAGAAAAAAGTCGCAACATTGCGAGAAAAAAGTCGCAACATTACGAGAGAAAAGATGCAACATTACTAGAATAAAGTCGCAACATTACTAGAATAAAGTCGCAGCATTGCGAGAATAAAGTCGCAACATTACGAGAATAAAGTCTTAACATTATGAGAATAAAGTCGCTAAATTACTAAAATAAAGTCGCAACATAACAAGAATAAAGTCGTAACATTACGAGAAAAAAGTCATAACATTACGAGAATAAAGTTGCAAGATTATGAGATGAAAAGTGGTAATACTGCAATGATAAAGTTGAAAAATTACGAGAATAAAGTCATACGAGAATAACGTCATAAAATTACGAGAATAAAGTCACAGCATTACTAGAATAAAGTCATGAAATTACAAGAATAAATTCGCAACATTACTAGAGAATAATGTTTATTCTCATAATACTGCAACTTTATTCTCATAATGTTACGGTTTTATTCTCGTATTTAAAAGACAAAATCTCTAGCCTGACCCCAATACTCCGTATCTTCACTGAATGTATAGAAAATGTATCCTCAGCATGATGCCACCACCACCATTCTTGAGACTTGCTGCAGAGATTTTAAACTGGAAACTACACTCCACACTTTTTGTTATTAGTACCAAAAACTTTCATCTGAATTTGTTGAGTTTTCTCACAAAAAATCAGAAATTCTAACAACCTCCATGATAGACCATGTAAACCTTCAAACCATGCTGCATCTGAGCTCTGTGCTTTAAAGAAACATATTTCTGCTATGTGTCCATTTGAATTAGCATCATTTGAACGAAGCAGAAATATGAACAGGCAATTACTTTTATTAAAGGCAGCTGTCCCCACTGATAAGGACAACAACACAAGCTGTGTGGAGTGTGATAATTTTTTTTTGCAAGGTGAACTAATGAAGCTGTTGAGTCATTTAACCTTTGAATACATAATTCATTTCATCTGCAAGGGCAGCTGGGATATCGCATTTTCGATGGAATACTAATAAAGTCTTAGTCATACTCGGCATGGTGTCCAAACCAAATATCAAGCCGTTTATTTCTGTCTTTGACTCCCACTTGTCTTCTCCTCTCACTGGTTTAATCACAACATCATGTAATGTTTATGTTTCTGCTGGCTTTTTTCTACCAACTCAAGGTTGACACCTACAGCTTGTATACAGAAGTGCAGAAATGGGAGATTTTAATGGGATCTATGAATTACACCCATGGAATCAATTTTCCTTGAGGAGAGGTGTCTGAAAGTGACTGTATATGCATTCTTCCTCCTTATTTCCCCCCTCCCTCTTTGCCTCAAGGAGAGCGCATTGATCTTGTGTTGCCCAAAACCCAGCAGCAATCAATGGCTTTGTTTCTCTTGATTTTATTTTCCACAGATATTATTGAAATGCATTGCCAAATGCAAGAGTGAGCTCTGTGACTATGGATTTTAGAGGTCAATATATTTGTCCACACACTCTGTTATACTGTCTGCATCTGCACCTTTATTTCCAGCTTCGGGTCATCTCCCATGAAAACAAGGAGGCAGTGGAGGGCAGCCAGGCGATGAGGGTCGGTCCAGCTGCGGGGATACCTTGGGCAAAGGTGAAAAGAAGAAAATTGCATTTAGAACATAAGTGGATGCAGATAAAGAGGCTAAAAGCTGACATAATACCACTATTAGTTTAATATGCAACACAAGACACAGGTATATGTAGAGACGGACATAAATCCTTTTTACAGACAATAATCTAAGTAATGATTTGGTGGAAAGTCCTAAACAAACAATTTCCTCCAGAATTTGAAGATGTGGAAATGGAGCCAATATCATCAATATCATGAAACATGGTGGCGGCAGCATCCTGGTGTGGATGTGCCTCAGGGAGAGGGAAGCAAGTCAGGGTTATCTACAGATGAATCTAGAGCTAAATACTTACTGGAAAGTCTGTTACAGGCGTCAAAAGTTTTTTTAAACTAGACAGAGGTGCGCCTTCTTTTTTTATGGTCTAGTCAAAGTTCAGACCTTTAAATAACAAAAAAAAATTTACGTTTTCAAAAACTCTTAAGCTAATCTGACTCATTTAGAGCTACTTTCTGATATTTTTAAAGTTCATAGTTATGATGTTATGCAGAATGTGTAAAGATGTAGGGGGTGTGATTACGTTTTAAGGTTTTCCACATGCATGTTTGGTAAAACAGAAATCCAAATGAAATGCTGTCTCACAGGTACACAGAGGAAAGAAACCCAGATACATCTTTATTGAGTCAGATTGTTCTTTCCAAGCTGTCGGCTTCCAAACGCTGATTATATTTCACATTCTGGGAGTGTGTACGTACAAAAATAACTTTTGCCAAAAAGAAAATAACCCTCTGTTTCCACCTGACTGCTTCTTTTCTCGCAATGCTCCTCTGAAACTACGCTCTCATATTTCTTGTCTGCTTATTTTTAGGACATTTAAGTCACAATTCCTATATTTCTAGACAAAAGTTTTGCATGCAACTCACCCAGGACGCGTGTCTGATCTCAGTATCTGCAGCAGGTAAGCAGGGCTAAGCTCAGCTGTGTGAATTGACCCACTTGCCAGCTCCAAAAGATGAACGCTTGTTTCATTTTCTTTGTGCATCACCGTGAGAGCATCTGACTGATACGGAAGGCCTAAGTTATCATCCTGACCTTAAGAAGGTTGGAACAGACAAAGAAACATGCTTATAAATCCATTTTTATGTGCAGCCACCACTAAGCTTTGATTTGAGTTACCAGTTAGAAAAAGAGAATGACAGAACAACTCATGCTGCCTGGTGTTGATGCAGTGGAGGAAATAACCCTGCAGATACACCAGGATGTAGTAACCTGCATGTAAAAGAAACAAACTCAAATTTTTGGTGCATTTTGGGGATTTTTTTGTTTGCTTATTTTGCAAAAGCAGCATTATTAAAAACAAGAGTTTTTTTCTGCAAATCGAAATATCCTGCACAAACATTTCATACTCTCTTTCCTTTTACAAAAACAAATCTAATATGTTATTGTTGGGATTCTAATTGATTCTCCAATCATGTATTTGCAAATAATACATCTTGTTTTATGCTGGTGAAGATTCTCTGTCATCCAGGTTTAGGTCATTACAAAAAAAAGTTAAAAAGAAACCACTGGACTTTTATTTCTAAGTCTGCGGACATTTTACGTCCCATCCAGGAAGCTTTCTGAATTCAAAAATGTCTAGAGTAATCTCCAGGCTTTATAGAACAGCCCAACAAAAGCCTTGTTATAGCTTAGAAAACATGCGAATTGAACCAAAATGGGTCCACCCGTTTGTAATGGGGAGATGTTAAGGTCGTTCTTGGCATGTAAATAACCCCAACTGGCCCATACCTCTGTAATGGGGAATCATTAGGGTTGGAAGGGGAGGACTCAGGTTTAAGCTCTCAAAAACCTATAATGCAGCGTTAGAGTTGATTCCTTCTTACTGTCATCTCAATCTGCATCGCCATGCAGGTGGTCAAACATCGCTCCTGTGAGTCAGGCCAACAACGACCCTAACGACTTCCCATTACAAAGGAGTGGACCTGTTTCGGTTCAATTTGCAGGTTGTCTAAGACATAACAAGGCTTTTGTTGGGCTACTCTATAAAAGCCTGGAGCTTAATAATACTCCAGACATTTTGAATTGAGAAAGCTTCCTGGATGGGAAACAAAACATTTTAAAACTTGGAAAACAAAGTCCAGTGGTTTGTTTTCAACTTTTTTTTATTATGTTTTCTTTTCTTTTCCTTCCCTTTTACAGTAAAGAGTAGGCTACATCTTAAAAGTATTCTGGTGTTCGTTTATGCTATATTTCTGTGTGTGCAGAGACCTATGGGGATGAAGAGCGGATGGAGCTGTTGTGAAATCTGTGACGGTTTGTCGTTTCCAGGAGACACTCGAAACCTCTTGCTGCAACCTAAGGAAGTCAAGTGAGAGGAACCAAATATTTTTCCATGCTGAGGATGAAATAAGTCCAGGAAAGAGGTAAAACAGTGCTCACCTTTGTGAACTAAAACCACTGTGTAGGTCAGTTCCTGTTTTTCTTTTAGTGGCTGACTGTAGCAAACACACATGCTTCCTAAAAGGTCAAACCAGAACACAAATCAGTTAGATTATAACAAATCTAATGGAATTTCTAATCTACTTCCAAACTATTTATTTATCTCACTCTTGTAAAATAAAAGAGCAAGAAGGAGAATATGAAGCTTCAAATAAATGCATGCATCACATAACAATTTAACAAGATGTTGTTCAGTTTTGTTTCCATAGAAACCCTCTTTTTATTTAACAAAAACTCCCGAACTACAGTTCTAGATGTTTTGTAGGTTTGTGTTTGCAAAATGAAATAAATGTTTAAAAATAAAATATTTCTTCACAATTCAGGTCACAGCGATAAGGCAAAGAGCACAATGTTGAAAACAGTTACAAAAATAAAAAATAATTGAAAAATGTTGGTATTTCCAGATTTTATTGTCTATGTTCCTTTCATTTTTCCATCCACCCCTATATGTAATTTCTTCCTATCTATCCTTCAACTTTCTGGGTTTTGAAATTATATATTTAAAGCCTTTACACCTCATTAAGAACATCTGTATCACTCGCTTATAAATAAAGTAAATATAATTCAGATATACAAAGAATCACACACTACAGTGGATTCTCTAAAGTACTGTTTTTTGTTTTTTTTTTACCCCTGACAACTTCTAAAGATGCTTTGTTCTGTTTTCTTTAAGGCATAGATCTAAAAAAATAAATAAATAAAAAAAAGACGGAGGAAGTGGGGAGACCATGACGGAGGCTTTGTTGTTGACGAAAACATAAACCAAAAATACAGAACCAAAAAGATAACAGGAAAAAAAACAATTTCCTGATTTAAAGTGTCCTATTGTAAAATTATGAATTTGTCACCTAAATACATATATTCCCACTTATTAATATTTCTAGTGGAATTTTGCAGTATAATAATTATTCATCTTCAACATAGAATAACAGATCAAGGTGTTTTCCTACTTTCCATTGCATTTATTTATCATAATAGAATTTTGAAATAAGTTCTTCCTCTGTTTTCCAAATGTTTCATCAAAATGATTTTTGTGATTGAGAAAATGCAGTGTCTGGAAAAATGATGTACATCCATTTAAACCATTAACATTTTTTTCATGCTGTAAAAACAAAGTTCAAATCTGTTAGGGTTTTAAACGATAAATTCACACAAATTAGTGTTGAAGGAAAAGGATTCATGTCTTTTTTTCATATCTTCAATAAAAAGGAAAAGAGTTGCACTTGTATAAAACCCAGTAATCGATACGTTATGGAAATGCCTCGTACAATAGCCACAGTTGTCATGATCTTGGCGCTGATGACTCATTTCATTCACCTACCTAGTTCCACCCAGTTCTCATTACCGTTCATCTGATCCACCTGCTTCAGCCTCTATTTAACCAGCCTTCAGACCAGTCATCAGTGCCAGAATATTTGAGCCTTTGGTGAGAGTTCTCTAGCGTACCCGTGTTTACTGATTTCCTTATCCTGACCGTTCTGCCTCTGGACCTCTAACCCTGCCTGTTCCTGTTCTGATCTCTTTGCCTGACCTGTCTTCAGACTCCCGCAGGATTTCTGCATGTCTGTCAAATGAAACTGGAACTGATTCCTGACACCGCCCTGGATTTCCCTTTGGTACCTCTTTGCACCTCTAAACTCCTGGGTCTGGCTACTGAGCACCTCTGCGACACTGGCCAAAACTCTGCCCTCTGGATTATCCTGCATTCCTTGGTCTGCTCCGTTCTGATCTCTTGCCTGTCATCTAACCTCCCAGAGACCAGCGCCTGGGACTCTCTGGAAGGCGCTGGCCGCGTCTCGTTGTCAGCCGACCAGCTGGAACCAACCTCTTCCTATGGGCTCGGACTGAGCTATAAGACCAGGTTAGTGACTCACACGTCCATAATCATCCTCTGCCAGATGGACATGGTCACTAATTGTTGTCTCCTCCTGCAGAGGTCCCTGCATTTAGACACCAAAGCTGTTCAATGCAGTTCCGCCTTCAATAAACCCGTTTTGTTAGGTCTAACTATCTTTCTGCCTCGAATACTGGTCCTATTGTTCCGAGCCTGACAAAATGGGCTAAATCTGTTAGATTTACACATCCAATAAAATTGTTATAAAAGTGTTGGTGGCAAAATAGCTCAAGCTGATTCGGACTGGCTGGATAGCACGTCTGTAAACCTCAGTATAGAAGAAAAGCCTCACCTAGAGATTAATCCTGCCATTGTGGGCTTGTTTCCCTGTAGTATGTTTGCAATTGTACAAGTTTGGAAAACCGTGAGTCTTTTTCCTTCCGCTTCATAGTCATGCAGTTTTTTCTACAATTTGGCTTTTTCTTAGTTTACATATAAAGATATTTGTGGTTGTAATGTGACAAAATGTCACTGTAATAAAACCCTCTACCATGTGCTGTGCTTAAAAAATTATAGAAAAAATAGAAACAAAAATATTACACCTGCTTTTTTTCCCCCAAACAATAAATATATGTGAAAACAAAGGATGTAAATATGTTACCGATTTGGTTTGTGAAGACCTGCATCCTAACAAGCTCCTGCTCAGGTTTTTCCACATGATAGTGGTCAAACCCCAGACTTACAAATCTGTTGGACACAAACACACACAGCCAACACTCAAGGTCAGGATCAATGCAGAATACAGATTGGTTTTGCAAGGCAAAAGCAATGCCTTACTTACCTTACTGTGCGAAAAGCATTAGCAGGCAACTCTAAAACGAGCTCCAACTGTTTAGACGGCATAAGAAAATTAGTGAATGCTTAGGCACAGTGGTGAAAATCACAAAAGGTTTCTAATGTTATATTATTACCTACCACAGTATCACAGCTATGGCTTGGGTGGAACTGAATGCATCTCAGCAGGAACTTGTCCTGCGAATAATATATTTATGTAGCTTGTTTTATTTACAGCTTTTTAATCAGGAGGAAAAGGACTAAGGAGCAGGTATTTGTTATGCACCACCTTGCGAGTGAGATAGTAAAGCCTTTGTGTGTGTCCGTCCCACTGGACCCAACAGAAATCCTCTACAATCTTTTCCGCCGCTCTGGACAAGCGCTCGGGATTTGAGATCACCTGGTACACATACATTTGTATTCAGCCTTGCAGATGCACCAAATTTATAATGGGAAATCTCCTCTAGAGGATAACACACTCATAATATTATGGCTCATGTTGAAACAGTATTCTTTGCTTAGAGCTTTGGTAAATGCATTACAATGATTTTGCCTAATTATCCATTGAACGTGTGCTTTCTTAGGCTTGAGAAAAGTCCACACAATTTATCAGACAGGGCAACCTGAATGCAAATGATTTCTGGTTTACAAAAGAAGTTGGAAGAATTGTATAACTTACCACTCTGTAGCCTTCATGTTTGCTTAGAAGTACATGGTATAGATCCACATCTGAAAGGTCAATGATTCAATGTTTCAATATGTTTTTTCTTTAGATTTTCTGTCTGCTTTCATCATGTATTCTGCAGCGGATTTTTTAAAATATACACTTCAAAGAGAGGAAAAAAGCTAAAACTGACATCCGTCTTCAGCAAACAGAAGCAGATGGCTCTCCAGCCCCGATTTCCAATCAGTTTCTTGATGGAGGAACTACAACAAACATGATGCAAATTAAAGAAAGCCAACATACCATGCATAGAATTTTTCATTAATAAGCCCCTTACAACATATAATTAACTTCTACTGATATTGCCTAAGAAAAAAGTTATTTTTGTAAAACGAGGAAAACTCTGCTGTTTTTCTGATTTTTCTCTTATATTCTATATACCCAATTTGATGGGTTTACACAATTAATATCAGTTAAATAATTCAAATCGATTGCTAAAGCAATTAATTGGATTAATTTTGATGAATCAATTATTGAAATAATCGTCAAATATTTCAGTAAGTGATTAATCGTTGATTGGAATGTACAGAATCTGACACATCATTAGCTAAAAGAGCAGCCTAATCAGGGTAGAAAGGATGACAAAATTGTAAAACATGTATAAACACTTTGTATTTAGGATGAAAACCTTTTTTAGTGTGAGAATCTATCCAAAACTTCTTATATGGCATGAAGTATCGGGTTCACCAGGTTTTAATTCTGTATTAATTCTTCTTTAGTCACCCTTTGCTATCTGATTATTAATCGATTAAGCAAACAAATAATTGACAGATTAATTAATCAATTGGCGAAATAATATTTATTAACAGTCCTACATAAATCCTTATGGTCCTAACCAATCCCTGATTTCCTTTTCTTGAAAATACCTGCAGTAACTCTACAATTTGATTTTTAGTTTTAACTGAGATCAAATCCATATTTAAAAAGAAAAATCAGGCAACATATTTAAACCATACCTGTACTTTAACTCTGCAGTCCACTGCTTTGAGCACCTTGGTATTGTTTATGGGATGGATCTCAATCAGCAGAGTCAGACACTTTGATACTAGACAGATAGGCATGGTGGAGAAATGTTCATTAAAATAAAAAAAAAACTCCCGATATCTCTAAATGTTAGGTTTTAAATCACATGAGCAGCATGGTGGATGTTACTTGGTTTGAGTCGTTCCTGTCCCCTGGTGTTCTGTGCCAAGCTGACAGCTGAAAGTATAAAAGAAAAGGCCAAAGTAATGCTGCAGAAAAAAAAAATCTGTATTCATTAACTATGCTTTGCCATGCCTGCACAGAATGTATAAGCTTCTTCCCTGGTTTTATTTAACACATTTCCTTTATTATAAAAGCATAAAGTCTTACACCTGAGTGGCTCTCCAGATACACACCCTTACATTTGATGTGAGGTTTGACAATTAGGTTTACAGAATGACTTTTCCTGCTGTTAGATCTACAATCGTGCATTACAGAAGCTCACCTAATAATGTCTCCTCCTTGTTCAAAGAGCAGCTGCTGACACACACCTGTTTGTCGAAAGTGTAGAGGAGCTGATGGGGCAAAATACACAGGATTCAGTGTGTAGATCTGCAGCTACTAGATGCAGCAATAATGCAGAACTCTGTATAAACAAACTGGGCACCTTGTTTTGTTTAGTGTTGGGGTCATATTTTCCAATCCTGGTGGTGCCTGTTGCTCCCTTTTAAGAACAGAACAGAACACTATGTTAAGGTCATCAAGCATTTGTGGTTAGAGGGATAGTGCAGCTCCTTATACATCTAATAAAACTATACATCTAGTAAAACCTCAAGTTAATCCTTTCTCTTTCTAAAGAATGTAGGAACTAAACACCAGGAGCTGCTAATAAAATATTAACTGATCAGTAATTAAAAGCAAACTACTAGGTGTTTGATAGTACAAAATCAGAGCTTACTAAGGACAAAAACTCCTGAATATGGTGGCAGAGAAATGATTATTTGGGCTTGATCAACAGCAACTGCAGGAGGAGTTTTCATTGCAATTTGTGGGTCAACCAGGGACTCATCTGTATACAAAACAAGGGGCCAAGATGAACTTATTTCCTTTATCTTGAGGCACCATAAAAGGGGACTTCAGTTTAAGTAGCACCCACTTCCTGTATTAATATGCTCTGGTGTTATGGTTCTCCCCTTTTGGACTTCTTTTTGAGTTTTCAGTTGTGTCATTCTGTTTTGTTGGTCAGTGGTTTCTTTTCCATTTTGTGTTATATTTAAGCTGGGTTGTATTTCTTGAATTACTCTCTGTTACCCCGTTGTGCCAGTCTCATTTCCCTTAGCTCCCTTCTAGTTACTTCTATCCACACCTGCTCCCAATTAGCTCATTAGTCCATTCCTTGTTCTATCCCCCATATAAACACCCCCACTGCAGTTCCTCACTACTGGTTTCTTGTTACCTGGCTCCCTATGTGTGTTTTCCACTGATGTCTCCTGTTTTTTCATTTCCTGTATTTTATTCTTGGAGTTTGTTTCTGTTCCTTTTTTGATTTCATTAAACCTGCAAGAACTCAACCCTGACTCCCTCATGTCTGCATTTGGGACCTCAACCAACTTCCACCCAACTCTGACTTCTGGTTAATGTTCCTAATCTGCTAAAAGCGCATAGCTCTATTTTTCCGTTTGGATATAACCTGAATGCAATAAAAGACATTACTGTCATGTAATAAAATCTGTTATTTAATCAAATTAAATACCTAAAAAAATGAAGTACACTCGGACAGGCAAAAGAAAAAACCCAAACTCAGGCACTCAGAAGACCTGACAGTCCTCAACCTCTAAGAGCTGCACATTCTTTAGGGGGTCTATCATTAAATATTCATACTGTGAAGCAAAAGAGCAGACTAGTTTCCAATTCTAGATACGATCCCAAAAATACCCAAAAGTGTCAAGCTGATTTATAGCAGAATAAAGAGAAAGTTTCCCTTTTTCAATTTGATAGCACACACACACAGGAATGGTGTGCTATGAGAGATTCAATGTAGGATGAGGCAGCCTTTAAAATGTGATCATATTAAGATACTTCAAGTGAAAGAGCAACATAAATAGTACTGCATTTTTATATCAGGATTCTGATAAATAAAATTTTTTAGTTATAGAATGCTTTGCTCACAAGAGGAAAAGAATTATCACATGTATCATGTTGTGTAAATCCTTAAAACTAAGCATGCATGAAACAGCTTTAGAAGGGAAAAGTTTATAGAATGAAATTAGTTTAAAGTGAATCTCCTGCAGAATGTAAAAACAATCAGATATAGAGCTTACCTTCCAAGAATAAAGCATACTCCCATCTCGTTCAGTGTTAAGGATTCGAGGGTCCACATCCTCTGAGTATTCTGGTGGTACATTATTATTGTCAAACCATGCAAAGAATTCATACCCCCTTTAACTGTTCTACTTATATTCTGAACAAGATATACATTTGGTTTTTGACTGGGCACTCCTAAAGCATTAATACTTTAATTAAATAAAATGGCTAGATGTTAATTATCTGATGTATTCTGCTTTGCTTTTAATAAGTTTTCTCTGAAGAATTGGCTGCATTTATCTCCATCTAACTTCCTATCAACTATGTCCCTATTGATGAATCTTCTTCCTAGAGCATGATGCTGCCCACACCATGTTTTACCATTTAAGCTTCTTTTCTCTAGACTGTTTTCTAACAGATACTTTTTTTTTAAAAGGTGGACTTTAAAAAGGGGGATAACTATAAATACATATTACACTATTCATTTTAATAAAATTATTCAGAAGAATCTAAGATGGATGATTTCTCTCATTTCAAAATGTTTTACTGTTTGTTGTTTACTATTTTCCATAGTATAAAAACCCTTTTAAAATACATTGAAATCAATAGCAAAGAGAAGCCTCCATAGAATCAGAGTCAAAATTGTGTATATATTTTTCAATGTACACAATTTATTACTCAGTAATATTTTAAAAAAGTTTTTTTAAAAATAGACAAAGAAAAAAGTTAATATATAAAAGGTCTGTGATTTGAAGTGCATTATTTTAAAACCATCCAGGCAATTTATATAATGCACCACGACAGACAGAGCTCTACATATAACTATTTTTAACAAAACAAAAAAACTGGTGAAACGTGTATGCTTACAAATGGTTTATTGCTATTATTTGCAGCTATAAGCCTTTATTATGACATTTCCGCTTTATAAAAGGGCAAACAGCTCCACCTGCTGTTGGTTATGCGCATTATCAAGAGGGCTATATAGCAAATCACAGCTGCTCTGATTTCTTTGTAGCTGATTAAAACTGAAGATAGTTAAGTAATAATCCTTGATTGTATATTAAAGCTTAAACATATAAGTTCAAATATTATTTTATCAAAATATCTCTGCAAACACCTGAACGCCTCACCTTTCACCCTGCAGACTGAAGCCTCTTTCCTGAGGAGATCAAACACCACATCTCTCTGCAGGTCAAACTGTTGCTTCAGCTTTAACATGCTTCTTCCAGTCCGCTGTATTGTTTGTTTGTTTTCTCCAAATCCGCTCGCAGAAAACAGATTCCTTCTTAAACACAGGCAGCTTACATTTGGTTTCCGCTCATATCATGTGACCCAGAGGGTTTTTATGAAAAGGCTAAACTACAAACTGCACGGATAAGCTTAAATCATACTTCCTCTGGACTTGTCAAACTTATTTTTAATAACATGCGGAAACAGCAGGCTGTTTCTGAGTTAACCACACCCTCTCCTGGGATCACACAGACCTGCTGCCATTGGTTCGATGGAATGTCTCACTGCAACGCTGCAGCATTCCGAAGGAGAGCTCACAACTTTAGAGTAGCATTTGGTTCTAAAACAGACTATATAATAAATAAAATACTAGTTTAACAGATACACAAATATAAAGCAATTCTGAAAACCTTTCATCTTTCTTGGCAAAAGGGTAAAACTGTTGATTTTGAGGAACATATACTTTAGATGAATGGTATGATCTAATCAACAGGTCTACAAATTTAAACAGCGACTAGTGGTTGTTCCTATAATTGGTGGGGTTTTTTTTTCTTTATTCTTTTTCTTTTTTTTTTTCT
Organism: Cyprinodon diabolis; assembly: GCA_030533445.1. Lineage (NCBI taxonomy): Eukaryota > Metazoa > Chordata > Actinopteri > Cyprinodontiformes > Cyprinodontidae > Cyprinodon > Cyprinodon diabolis. The sequence goes on from CM060078.1 coordinate 20,925,023, forward strand.
TTTTTTTATTTATTTATTTATTTTTTGTCTTTTTTACTTGAATTGTTTAATTATTATTTTATATATTTATTAGACTATTTGACATTATAATGCCAGTTGAAGGACTGAGTGTTTTTATATTATTTTTAATATTTTTTTTAATTTTGTGGTTTTCTTCTATTTCATATAATTGTATCTGTGCTATCTAGCAGGTGAATGTCATCTATCTATCTATCTATCTATCTATCTATCTATCTATCTATCTATCTATCTATCTATCTATATCCTCCATATCCATCTATCCAGCTATATATATATATATATATATATATATATATATATATATATATATATATATATATCTACATCTATTTTTCTATCTACATCTATCCATATCATCTATATCTATTCATCTATATATATATATATATATATATATATATATATATATATATATATATATATATATATATATAGCTGAGATTTCAATAATTAATAACAATAATTGACCTCTTCATTATTATCATTGCTATTATAAATAATCCCTGTCTCCATGGTTTAAGGGGATTAACATAGGCGGATCTACTGGGGTGGCAGCCTTACAGCCTAAATGACAGCCTTGCCACCCCTGCTGCCACCCCAGTTAGCTGTAGGGGTGGCGAGGCTTATAAATCATGGATAATTTGAGAATTGCGACCGCTACTTTCCAATGTCGGACTGCAGTGAATGCAGCACGAGATGACGCGGGAGCGACTGAGACTGATTAGTTTTGAAAATCGAGCGGAGCAAAGAGAGGGAGCCAGGGGTGATGGGGAGAGGAGACACGGGACGAAACAGGTAAAACTTGATTATCTATCCATCGAGAAATTAAATCATAATGAAAGCTCAATGTTGCTAGCATAGCTGCATGACTGATTTTGAGATGATAAAAATCAGGTTGCAGAAAGTTATTTCTCTATCTATGATGTTAGTTAGGCCTGAAGTCAGCCTCATAAAGACATATTTGCGGTCAACTATGACAGAAAAGAGACTATCAAATTTGGTTGTACTCAAATCAAAACGCACAAAGGCATTGGATCTAAATACATTAGTGAAGCGTTTTGCTGATCAACATGGAAATCGTCGCATTCAGCTGTTATAGGCATGTCAACTTTATGTTATGCTCTCTGGTGAGCCTTTACAGAGCTGCTACATTTTGTTTTGGCACCTGAGAAAATCTGATATTTCCTTTAATAAAACCAAAAGTGTTAAAAGTAAATTTAAAAATGTGATACTGGTGTAAATGCTGCTTAATATGAAGCAGTGTTGTTTCTTTTTTTTTGTATATATACTATGAAACTATCCAGAAGTGACCTGTATGAACCTACTCACAAAATGTTTTGTACTTTTACAGATTGGAAGCAAAATTTATTTTTTTGTTGCTTCTTTTTAGATTAGTGTAGATTTTGATGTAACATGCAGTACCTGCCTTTTTGTTGATTTGTTGATACAGCAGCTCTATCTACAGAATATTTACATGCATGAAATGTCCCTTTCATGTTGCTGAAACTGCTGTATGTCAAGTTACTGAGGAACAAATGGGGTAAATGTGTGTTCAGAGTAAACAATACATGGATGTCTGGTACCTTGTTTGGTGCCTTGACCCATTTATTTCTACTGTGTAGTGATGCTCACTTTAGTACAGCTCAGTCCATAGATCTCTGATGGGTTAGTTTTTCTTTCTATAGTTTCTTCTTGTGCAAATGTTGCAAAGCTGCCTCTCTGACAGTCAATCTCACACATCTGGGACTCAGCACCTGTGTCTTACTTTAATACCTTTCCTGTGATAATGCCCCTCTAGAAGTGGTGTTATCATTCTTCTATCTCCTATTAAGTGAGATCACATTGTACGATGTATTATTAATATGAACTGTTTCACATGAAACACTTACTCTACATACTATTGTCACCAAACTGTGATAACTGGGATTAAATTCAGTGTAAACAAATGCCATATGTTGCCACCCCTCAAAAATTCCTGCCCCCCTCTCGCCACCCATCAATATTTTTCTAGATCCGCCCCTGGGGATTTATAATTTACCATCTCCAGTTTTGACAAGGGCCCCAAGTTTTTTGCTCAATCGCTCATGGAGCCCATATATTTCTCCTCCACTCTGACTCATTGACAGGTTGCTGACCATAAAACTTGTGACGAGTCAATTTTCAACACATTTTCTACAATGCTGTTACTTTGTTGTTGTTGTAATTGTTAGGTAGTCATATCTCTGGCTACGCCTTATGTCATGCTTCTTGTTGTAGACTGAAACCATAGGCCTCTATATTCCCCCAACCACTCATTTACTGTTTTATATCTTCTCACTGTAATGTTAAGGGCATTCGTCTGCATCACAAAAATTGGTCTACACAGTAAAGTGGCTATAGAGCAAATTTAACACCAATTTGGAGTGGAACCAGTCCTTATTAACAGAGTTATATTCAACTCTGTAGGTGTTAAAGTTACACTTGGGTTTGTTTTTTTTTTTGTTTTTTTTTTTGTTTTTATCCTAAAACAAGTTAACTGATTTTTAAATTTTATTTCAGTTTAATATGGGAAGAAAGTCCGAATGAATTCTGACTTTCTTCTCAGAATTCTGACTTTAATCCAAAAATTCTGTTTTTTTTTTTTTTTTCTTAGAATTTTGACTTTATTCTCAGAAATATGACTTTCTCTCAGAATTCTGACTTTAATCTCAGAATTATGACTTTTTTCCCATATTAAATTGAAATGTAAAAATCAGTGAATGTAAACATCAGTTAACTTTTTTTTTATTTTTGCAGTGACCCTAATCCTCTTCCGTACTTTTATGATGCGTGTTAATATGGATTGTATGACGATATGGAGTTTATGAGCCATAGAAAAATGTTGAACGATGTTGAACTTACACCCCATTTAGTCAGTCACAGTACTACACATTACAATGCTGCCACCTTGTGGTGTTTTTGAAAAAGCGCACATAAAATTCTTAACTTTTCTGAAGATGATTCAGTAATGTCACCGACCAAACGGACCAAAGCCCAGCAACTTTGTTTGATACAAATTAATTAACGTTATCCTGTGAGTTTAAAAAAAACTGTATTAAAGAAATTAAATTATATTTATATATTATATATAGTGGTTGTCTTATATATAAAATTAGGTGAGTCTCATAAAGTACACAACAGATACCTTTTGAAAATAGGTATTAAACATAATTTCCATTGAACCGATAATTCTATTTTTATATTTTGGGGTTCTTGTTACGTCTTCGTATAGACGAGCTCTGTTTTCCCCGAACGTTGCCGAGAGTAACCGAACAGATTTTTTTGACGACCCAAACCCCGCCCCTTTTCCCGCCCGGTTCCGTCCGCTTGTCCTTCCCCTCCCCACTATCTGGTGCCTCTGGCAGTAGAGAGCGCGCGACGCAACACACTGACAGCCGCGACTCACAACCGAGGAGTGGAAAGATGGAGCACAGAGAAACCGACTTCAATATATTGCTAGCGACCGACTCATACAAGGTACGGTATCTATGACAGGGTTCGGAGGGGAGGCCGGGCGGGAAGGAAGTAAACCCGGTGTGGAGATTGATCTAGTCAAGGTGGTTTCATCAGCGGACCGGAGGCCGTCACGCCGCTCTGTACCCGGTGTCTCTTGTTTAACCGCAGGCCGAATTAACTGTAAGAGAAGAGCACTGGTACTGCTGAGGCAGAAACCCAGATATGGAGCATCTTTCTGTGAAGAGGCTGACTCCCACCCTGGGTGGCCCCTGGTTATAATGAGTCGCCTCCCAGCCGGCTCGTGGTTAGCTGAATTAGCCAGCTAGCTTATAGAAGGCGCAGGTTGAAAGAGGGGATTGGTATAAAAAAAATGAAGGCTAATATTAGCTCCCAGCTAGCAAGTGCTTTATTCATTATCCAGATGAACTCTCTTGGGTAATATCTCCCTATCCAATGCCGAGTGACTCATTAACCAGGAGGGACTTTCGAGAAATCAAAACTGAAAGTTAAAAGAGAAAAGCCCGCAGTTACATTTGTAGTGCCTCGAGCAAAAGTCATGCGTTTCTTTTATCTGCTCGGAAAATTTCTACCCCAGTTAGCATTCTAGTGGAGGCCGTAATGGCTACAATATAAGGCTACTAAAAACACCAGCTCTTAATTACAATGCAAACAGAGCATTTGTGCGTGTAGTGTTTTATAGCACGTTGCCAGTGGTTGCCATGCACAAGAGTCACGTGACTTCAATGGGATGCTGAAGATAAATGCAGACTGCCAACAATAAGAATTACTACATAATTAACTGAAAAACTCTCACTAGAAGCCTCATTCTTAAATTAAGAAGATAAGAAAAATCATAATATTGAATTTATTTATTTGTATAACATTTTTAAGATGATTTCTAAAAAAAAAATCATTTTTAGACCAAGAGATATATTGTAATAAATGTATACACTTCTCATACAGTATATTATAAAGCTAGAAGCTACAAATAAAATATGTAAATACAACAAAAATGACTTTTTTTTGTATAAAAACGTTTTTCTTTTAACTTTATTTTAAATATCTTTGACCACATTGTAAGACTGCAGGTTATTTGGGGGATTATCGTTACATGAATCAGTGATACATTTGAAACCATGAACTGAAAAACTTAAAATATTATTCAAACAAGATTTCCAACTTTATTTAAATTAGGATTTAAAAGTTAATTTTCATTATATTATTACAAAGAGATGGTACTTCCACTCACATGTTATTAGCATGGATGTTCTCTTTATCTTAGATGTAAATTTTATACACAGGTTTATTATTTTAGTGATTCGATCTGTAAGATTTCAGAGTCTGTGACCTTAAATTTGCTCTAAATTATCTGTAGTACACATTCAGATGGGAAAACCTGGATAAAAGTGGATAGAGATTCAGTGAATAATCAACGAGCCACTCTACTCTTCCCGTATCTCCTAAACTTTTTATATCCTGGGATGATAAGAGCTGTGCAGAGGGCCTTTTTATAGAGCCAGGTCTCAGATCAGCAAATTTATTCCACATTTAGTTTGAGTAACTGAAGAATAAACTGTTCAGCTTTAGACATGATATTTCATGTATTTAAATGACAGCCCCAAAATATTTTTGTGGGGCCCAAACTATTTTCAAACGAATGAAGATTCAAAAAAGTACTTATTGGATTTTTTTGTTGTTTTTTTACTTGAATTGATGTATTGATAAAAGAGCACCTTTTATAATTAATTTAATGAGAAATTTCTTAAATGGAGAAGTTTAGCTGAGGAATATGGTTGCAGTATTTGATAACAAATTTAATTGAAATTTTAACCGTGGAGAGATATTAAAAAGTAAAAAATAAAAAAAAGTTAAAATTAAAAATGAAGTCTTTTTAAAGTCATTAAAAAGATAGTGGGTATTTCTTTGTCATACTATCAAATACTGTCTTAATGGTATGTAATGATTGCCTGTAAAAGTTTTTTTAAACGCCTGCTTTTATCAATCAGATATTTGTTTCCTTTATTAGATATATGTCGGAAAATCACACATGGAAATTATGTTTTAATAATTTTTTTTTATTACTACCTGGGCTTAATTACATCATGAAATATTGGACTCTGCTGCTGTGTCATCTGATTGGTTGTCCTGCACAGCAGGTAGACCAGGGGTGCTCTTGTCTAGTGATTCCCAACCAGGGGTACGCCTGCCCCTAGTGGTCTGCGAGGGCATTGCAAGGGGTGCATAAAAGTATTTAAATTTCCTAGGTGGGAAAATTAAATAGGGCTGGAATCTTTTTTGTTTTGTGAGGATCAAATTAAGAAAATAAACAAACTTTTATCAACCAAAAAGTTTTTTCTAATATGTTTGGGTTCCCCTTCAGCTTTGACAAACATCAAAACGAAGCAGAAGAACAGAATGGATGTAGAGAACATCCTATTATCGGCTGTTTTTCACACTGAGCTCATCCAAGGTTTATCATATGATTTTATTTTGTATTTGTTTTGATTCCTTACCAACTTCTAGGTTTTTTTATTTGAGGTGGGAAGCTTAAACTGCCTAAGAATTAAATGCTCAAATTAGAAGATTAAGTAAAATACTTTTTATTTTATAACCATTTCTTGTATGTTCCACTTTTGGACAGTCATCAATACTTTTGACTGAGATGGGTTACTCATGCCCAAAGGGTTCAAAAAAGGTTGGAATTCCTGATCTAGTCCAGTCCTCAAGAGTATCCATCCTCTAACATTTAGATGCAACTCTTCTCTAAAACACCTCAATCTAAAGGTTCAAACCCCTCATTTATCTCAGCAGAGGCAGGGCAACGAGCCACTCATTTGATTCAGGTGTGTAAAAAAATGGGACGCATCAAAAAGTTGCAGTACCTCTTGAGGACTGGACTTAAGCACCCCTGATCTAGACTATAGATGATGTGCAGGTGATGTCAGCCAATCACGTGACACCCTAGACCCCGCCTCCTTGGACTGCAAAACAAACCAAGCTTACATAGAAAACAACAAATCTCTTTTCTTCTTTTTATAACAGTTTTTGGCATGCTGAGTGATTTAATTTGTACGATGGAGAGATATAAAATATTTTTATGACGTACAAGTGAGCAAGCAAGTAATTTATCTTCACAGCCGATCAGCGCCAGCTGCAAAACTAATGTGCAGGTGAAGAGCATCTGGTATTAACTTTAATTTAGAGCACGTTACAAAAGAATGCAGCTTTTAATGTCAACTAACCCATCCCCCACCCCCCAATGTCAGCAACCTGGCCTGTTCTAATGATCACTTCGACAAGCAGAGATAACCAGCTGATCTCTAACTGAAACTGCAAAGAGTGTTTATGTAGAGCAGAGGATGCTGAGATTAGAGAGCTTTAGGTGAATGGAGTTAAAGACCAAACTATGAGCTCCATAATGCATATCCTTAGATATTCAAGCTTTCTTTCAAACCTGAAAATAAATATTTTGATCATCAAATCAACTTATTGAATGTTTTAGTTGCTTAAAATCAAAATATATTGTTATTTACTGCTAGATGAGTCAATATGCAAATATCATTTACGTAAGTGAATTGAATTGCAGGACATTTTGATTATTTTATATACCTCGGTCAGAAAAACATGCTGAAAAACATCCATTTAAATTTAACAGTTTTCGTGTTCATTAAAGGAAATCTAAGTTTGTTTGTTTTTTTATCAATTAAGGTCTTGAAATTAACTTTCTGTAGAAATCTTGATAATGCGATTAGTATTAATTTTTATCTCTAACTTAGATCAATCAAAATTTTGATTCCGTTTTGTATACTTAGCTAAACTTACAAAATCCCTTTGCAACAAAAAATAGTTATCCTTTTGTGCATTTGTGACAGCTTATAACTCTTTTCTTGAGAAACGTGGGTGTAGCGGGGTATGGTTTTTGTCCCTTTGAATGTTTGTTTGAGTCATGCAAAAAGTAAACAGGCTTATTTGGGATCGCTTTAAGCTCTTACACAAAAGATTAAGGTATTAGCCTGTGGTGTTAAGTGAATACTGTCTGTATTTGCATAACTTCCAACTAAAAGTCTGCAAAAGGGAAAAGAGCCAAAAAGACATGAAGTTCTTATGAAGTCACTCATGCAGCATACTTTTATTGATAAGCTGTAAAAAATAAACTACAGTTGTGTGCCTAAAGCTCTGCTGCAAGGTTTGCCTTCTGGCTAGGTACACAAACATGTAACATCATCTATCAGATGGACAAAGATCGTTTTTTTAATTAAACGTATCGTCAAATGTTTTTAACAATGTAAATGTATAATCTGCTCTTCAGACCTATTGTTATTGAGATAAATATGATACCATGTTATTATAAGTCTAAAATCTGTTTTCCAACTTTCAAACAGCCTGCATTAGGGTGGAAACTGCTTATTAAAAAGCTGGAAGGGTTACAGGAACAGTTATGCTTGGGTTAACCTGCCAAATGCTTTATATGTCACCTGGAAAGTTTGTTTTTATTGGCCAGATTGTGACTGCCCCATACCCTGGTTTTCTCCTTGTTTGTGTTGGCATTGATTGTATGGAGGTGGATCAGTGCTGCTGCAAAATGATCTCCACCATTATCCTTGGTTAATAAATAGAAAAAGAAAACAAGTGAAAACCTAGTAAAAACTGAAAGCATTAAGGCTTTGTCCTAAGGAACAGATGCAAACATCTTAGTAAGCACAGAGCAGATCGTTAAAGAGGGAGCAGGTGATTTTAAATCCCTCACCTGCCACTGCAGTTTTTACATCTGTTTTAACACTTCAAAAAAGGTCGGGTGCAATTTTGCATGCAACAATATCATTGAACTTATTAGCATTAGTTCAGTGCCAGATGACAGAGATTTTTTATGCTTATAAACATTTTTTTTAACCACTAGAAATAAGAGTGGGAACAGATTTATGCAGCAGGACTGAAGATAAACGTTATAGAGTTAAACCAAAAAAAAATTACGAAATTTAAATATTTAGGCATGTTATGTTATGTAGGCATTATTATTAAACGCTTACCTTGTTTTTCTGGGTCAAGGTGCTGTTTAGAGCAGCTGGTGGAGGTAAATCCAGCTGTTTAGAACGTATCTGCTCTAATGTCAATCAGCATACAAAGAAAACTTTTAGGTTAAACTTTAGTTATTTTCATAATTTAATCTTATTTCTTTACCTTTGTCTGTGGCACTTTGAGGTTTATAATGCACTATATTTAATTATTCAATATTATCATTATTATTGATCAGAATTTAAAGCTACAGTGTGTAATACTTACAGGGATATACAGTCAGAAATGTAATATATTATACATAACTATGTTATTTATCATCATCTACGAGCTCAGCCTCTTAACCTTAATATTTGCGTTGCCTTAGAATTCGTTATTTATAATTACATAGGAGCAGGACATTTTTGCGCTACGGCAGCGCAGAGCCAACAAACTAGCGATTGCGAGATCGCCCATTACGCTCTAAAGTAACTACGGCAAGATGAGAGAGATGAACTGAGAAGGTACTGAACACACAGACTAATGAAATACTATCTGTAAAATTATCTATGCAAACAAACCTCATCGGTTGAGATGGTAGGTGATGCGGACGTCGTGGAAGACATTTTGTCCCGTAACGCTCGCCGTACTGTTGGAGGGGAGAAGCGGTGGGGGGGAGATGTTCATGTTGCTGCAGTCTGACCGCTAGATGTCGCTGAAAATTACACACTGTAGCTTTAATGGAATTTCTTCAGGATTTCCTTGAATTTAGCACCATCAATTTTCCCATGAAGCTTATTGATAGCAGAATGCTTTGAGGATATAATATTGAGGGAAACCAATAATATTTTGAATATATGTTGTTGGGATCACTATGATGGAATGATTTTTTTAAAATACAATGAGAGTTGTACTAATTTTTGTTTGAGGTAGCTAGAAGTCTATCAGTCGCTGAGGTTAATTAAAAGCCTATTTAACCTTGGCTTTAAAACAATGCAGTGATCTAATGCCCTCTCTGCAGTTTACCAATTTCTCATAGTTTATGACCTGTTGTTTTGGGCAGTAAGTAAATATTATTGGATGGTGCTGTTTTGCAGATAAGTCGGTTTCTGGGTTGTGCTGGTAAATATCAGCACATGTTGAGGAGAATATGAGCTCACGTGGTGCGGCCGAGTGTCATGTTCAGAGACTCCACTCTATTTTGAGTCCTAGAAAGCTCAGAGGAAAGGACACAGTAAGGTCAAAGAAACTTAGTAGTTCATTGACATTTATCTGATCTTGCCTTGGAACTGCTTGGTTACCTCCTCTCCTTAATATACCTGTCAAATGCAAAATTAGATTCTCGCTTCATTTTATTTGTCATGGATTTTGGTCGTCTGGAGGACAAATCCGACTCTGTGTTAAGAGAAATGCTGTCTTATGCTTTTAATTACTTCAAATTAAACCTGTGACCCCTTCAGTTTCCACATTTGCTCCAAATGTATCGTGAGGACATTTCTGAACTCTTTATTTGATACCCACATGACTTTAACCCACTCACACTTAAGCTTTTCTTGTTTTGGGGGAGTGCATCCTTTATTTTTAATCTCATTGCAGTTGATTCCTGAAACATGCCCGGACATATCCCCAGCTGTTTATTCCTTCTCACGCCACCGACTTTGGACAGTTATTGTTCGTGGAAAATGTTTGCAGTAGATTAGAAAACCCCAGATGAAGCACGCAAAATGTACCCAGTGAGCAGATAGGAGCAGTGGGAAGGAAAGGAAGGTGCTCCGTTTAGAAACCCAGTCCCTTTTCCTCAGATTCTGACATTTATAAGAATTTACTTGATTTAACACAATATATAATCTGCTATCTAAAAATGATGGTAGCGTATTTCTCATTTATGAGAGGATCTTTCTCTTTTTAATATAACATTTCCAATCTTCATGTTTTTCAGTATTTTTCCAATATATATAAAAAGTTCTCACTGTTTCCCAAAGTTTCTCACTGGTTTAGTGACTCAATAACCATACCTCAGCTAATACAGAAACCACCCGAAGAACCTGTCTTCATGCGTTGATGACTCCCATTTGCTTAATGTAGTGCTTTTTTTTTTTTTTGTTTTGTTTTTTTTTTTTTACACAACGTTGGGATTTATGGTACTGATCTTGACTAGTTGGTGCATGATCCGGGTTCAGGGCAGCATTAATCAGAAGAACAGGCCAGGAACTTAGGGCAGAGATCCACAGCTCAGGTGGGAGAATTTATTGAAAAGGCAAGAGTAGATGGAAGACAAGAAAAAAAATGGCTAACCATGTGGAAGAAGGTGCTCTGGTGAACTCCCCCACTGTTGGGTACGGTTGTGGCAGCATCATAGCACGGCGATCCATTTTTTTCTTCAGGAGCATATATTTTTGAATAGGAACATGGGTAGGGTTGCCTTCCACTGTCTGCTTATTAGCTGCTTTGTGTTGCTTTATCACATAAAACCCCATGATAGCAGGTTGAAGTTTGTGTTTGATAAGTTTTGCAATCACTTACTTTTTATTATTGTCTGGAAAAGAAAAGTGTGGAAATGTTTTGTTCTGATAAAATAATTTAGGATGTGGGTCACTGCAGCATGGCTTTGAAAAATTCTGTTTGTGTGTCGACAGGTAACTCATTACAAACAGTATCCCCCCAACACGAGTAAAGTCTACTCCTACTTCGAGTGCCGCGAGAAGAGGACGGATCCCAGCAAAAGCAGAAAAGTCAAATATGACCAAACTGTCTTTTACGGCCTGCAGTACATTCTTCACAAATACTTAAAAGGTAAGTGTCCTTTTGCTAGAATTTAGCATTCCTAAATAAAAATTCCCACTGAGTCACAGCTAATTTTCCAAAGACGTCCCCATAGGAAGGTTTCATGAAGTTTGCCTTTACATTAACTGGATAAATTCAAAAATTCAAAATTGCCTAAAAAGAAAAGTGAATATAAAACCAACCCTAAAGAGTGAATACAGATATTCCCTGATCTAATTACCTGGAGTTGGAGAAGTCTGATACTCACACGGTTTCCTCCTGAGGGAGATCGACAGAGAGCAAAAGTTGGAAGAATGCCTCTGCCTCCTACTTCTTAAAAGGATTTCATGGTTTGGTAGCAGAGGTGAGGGGGGGTGCAAAGAGAGAAAAGGAGACAAAAGCACAGCTGCTCCCTCATTGTTAGACGGAGAAAGGCGTGTTGTCTCCACTGAGCGTCTCGCTTAATCGGTGACTATTGAGGAAGCGTGGATGGACCTTAAAGAACAAATATAAGGTTTATGATTTTTATTAAAAGAGATCGGTTTATAAATAGTGAAATAAGACTTTGTTGAAGCACCTTTATCAAACCTGCTTATGTAAATTGAGTAAATTAAACTGGCAAAAATTAAAGCATTCAAAGATTAATAAAGGTGATCTGCCATGGAATTTTCCCTTTTTTTAGCACAACTAGACTCTGTTAAACAAATGCCATAAGTTCTAACAAAGGATAATGCAACCTAAAGATTGCTGTTAAAGAACAAAGTCTAAAGGGAAAGAACAGTTTAATGAAACTTTCTCTATTAGAACTTGCAATATTTCTCATTCTTATTCATTGAGGGGAAGGACTGTGTTCTTATCATACAGATGGCAATGAAGTAGCTTTTGTCTTGGGTTAGGTTTAAATAAATAATTGCTTTACACATAATTTTTTTAAGGCAAAGAAGTAAGAAATTATACCTTTATTTGAATACCGTATTTTCACGACTATAAGGCGCACATAAACGTCTTTTTTCCCCTCAAAATGTGCGGTGCGCCCTTTTGTGCGGTGTGCCCTATGTGTGTTGTAACTGCGACTTTTGAGACCACCTCATTGAGGAGATGATGAAAGAGTGGCTGAGGGAAGTGAATGTAAGGAGACCAGGTGGTTTTTTTCCACTCATCACCATCGCTGTTAATCTGTGACTCCATGTATGCCCATCTCACAGCTGATGAGAAAAACATGGTGACACAAATTAATGCTGTGGTCGCTGTTCAACCGCTTGACATCGGTGTGAACCGGACGCAGCAGAAGCAGCGAGTTTACATGCAAAGTCAATGGTTGACGCGCTGCTGCTGCTCGAGATGGAAAAATTGAAGTTTTGCTGCTGGACGCGCCGCATCAACCAATCAGAGAAGCTGATCTGGGAGCTGACAGCGAGACAGACACAGCGCTCTGATGACATATGATATTAAGGCAAATGAAAAGGGCTGGATGGATGAGGAGATGATGAAAGAGTGGCTGAGGGAGGTGTATGTAAGGAGACCAGGTGTTTTTTTCCACGCATCACCATCTCTTAATCTGTGACTCCGTGCATGCCCATCTCACAGCCGATGTGAAAAAAAAGGTGAATCAAATGAACGCTGTGCTCGCCGTTATCCCAGGAGGTCTGACAAAGGAACTATAACCGCTCGACATCGGTGTGAACCTTCCGTTCAAAGTAAAGCTGCGAGCGGTGTGGGAGCGATGGATGACTGATGGAGGCCACAGTTTCACGAAAAGTGGAAGGCAGCGCCGGGCAAGTTACGCCACCGTTTGCGGATGGATTGTTGATGCTTGGACTAACGTGTCTGCTGGCACTGTTGTTCGAGCTTTCGCAAAAGCCGGCATTATTTCTGAGGAGCCGCCCGGCACGGAAAGTGACTCTGACAGCGAAGAAGGGGAAATTGGCATGTCTCATTTAGCGCAACTGTTAAATTCAGAAACAGATGATGATGACTTTGATGGGTTCGATTAATACTTTGTAATAAATACATGAATAAAGCACAATCATACTCAGTTTTGCTCCCGCTCTATTTTTCTACCTGAAAACTTAATTCATCAGCAGCCTCTGGGCCGGGTCGCCTCCGGGTTCACTGCGGCGGCTGGCAGGTGTTTTTCATCTAAATAATCTAAATCTTGCAGCTATATTTGCTGTGATCAGTGGTAATAAAGTAGTTTTAATATGTTTTAAGTGAGAAAGTCCACCTGAAAACTTAATCATTGCAGTCAGTTCATCCAGATTACCTATTTCTGTCGGAGGCGCTCAGACCCCCACATACCAGCGGTGCGCTGACAGTAGAAATCCCTTCAACAGCAGCCTCTAGGCCGAGCAGCCTCCGGGTTCACCGCGGCGGCTGGCAGGTGTTTTTCATCTAAATAATTTAAACTGCAGGCACCAGGATACCGGTAATAAAAGCGAACATATTCTTTCGGCAGGTTTCAGGATTTTAAGTTAATTTAGGAGTGATCACAGCGCTTTGTCATCTGCGATGTGTCTGTCTCACGGCCAGATCCCAGGTTTGATTAATACTTTGTAATAAATACATGAATAAAGCACAGTCATACTCAGTTTTGCTCCCGCTCTATTTTTAAATACGCAGTAGAGGTATTTAAACGTAGCAGAGGACATGTACCTGTATATAAAAAACGCGCCCTATAGTCCGGTGCGCCTTATGTGTGTGTTAAATACAGAAATGGCACACATAACTGGGACTGTGCCTTTTAGTAGGGTGCGCCTTATGGTCGTGAAAATACGGTAATAGTGCTTTATTTGAATTGTAAGCGATACTATATTTAGACACTACAAAAGTTGACAGTTTTCAGTAACTTTATAATTAGTATCCCCTAACTAAAGCCAAAAAGTTTCTGACATGTTGTGTTGCTATTAAAAATTGTTACAATGGTATTTGAAGGGTTATAAATTTAAAAGTAATAATTCTTGCATATACCCTGGATATGCAAACTTTAAAGGTTAGAGTTCAGTTATCCAACAGTAAAATATGTTGATATCAGAGCCAGTCTGAAAGTAGAAGCTAAGATGCAGACTTGTTTTTTTTTTTCTGGTTTTCCATACAGCAGGAAGTTTAATAGTTATAAAGTATAAGTTGGAGTTAATTTGCTTTGATTTTCTTTGGATTTTAGATGTGTTTTCATTTCTTACTACTTTGTTAAATGCAGTTTTCTAAAATCTGACATTTTCTCATTTTTCTTCCTCTGTTGTGTTTAACCTTTTTGGTCAAACTGATCAAGTAACAGTAAAGCAGGTTTCTGGTATGTCTGTCTGTGAGATAACAGTTAAAAATGTCCTTTCGGTTGTAAAGGAAGTAATGGCGTTCAAAATAATAGATTTGCACTTTTATTTCTTTTCTTCAGGAACGGTGGTGACCCGAGAGAAGATTCAGGAAGCCAAGGAAGTTTACAGGGAACATTTCCAGGATGATGTTTTTAATGAGAAGGGTTGGACTTACATTCTGGAGGTAAGAACTGCTGTTTGGTTTCTTAGTTTTCCTTTCCTGGTGTGTTTTATCCAGGGATCTGTTCTGAAACTGTTAACCGCATAAAATGTTTTCTCTCCTTCTTTTAATTCTTCTTCCTTCACCTTCTTCTTTTTGGTCACTTCCTCTTCACTCATTTCCTTATAATGGTCATTTAAAACTTTTCCTTTGCTATATTCCTTCTTTTTCTTCCAACCATGTCTTTTTCTTTCCATTTTCTTTATTCATTCTCTCCTTAATACAAAAACTTTTTGTCTTACTCTTTTCGTCTTTCCTTCCTTTCTCTCTTTGGCCCTTTCATCCCCCTCTCTTTCCCAGTTGCTTTCTGTCTTTTAATTCCTTTTTTCCTTTCTGTACTCTCTGTTTCTTCTTTAGACTCCACCTAACTTTATTCAGATCTCTTCTATCTTTGGGTAAATTGGAACAAGAGCTGCAACAACGGCCTCAAATCATAGATAAAATGATTAATTACTTGGTAGAAACTTTCAGCACCTTGGATAGAGAGAAAACTAGAAGAATGTAAACAGTCTAGTTTCCATAAACCAATTCTTATGTTTCTTTTTCCAGTCGGTCGTCCTTGTTGACAAAAGTTTCTGATTCCTCTGTTGATAATCTGCAAACGACACACAGCTGTAGAGGGTGTTGTATAAAATACACCAAATGTTATTTGTTGCAGGTCTTCACAGCATTTTTACTACATTTAAAATGTGCAGTTTTCTTTTATTTTATTTATCCTGCGCAGGGCTCTTGTGCTCTACTCTGACTCAGAAATGTGTTTGTTTTTTTGTTGGCAGAAATACAATGGACATCTTCCCATTGAAATCAAGGCAGTTCCAGAAGGAAGCGTCATTCCTCGAGGCAATGTTTTGTTCACTGTGGAGAGCACAGATCCTGAATGCTACTGGCTCACTAACTGGGTGGAGGTACGTTTGCTTAGCGTTGCTGATATTACATAACTAAAATCTCAAACTTTTTTATTTTTCTTTGGTTTTTAATATCAGCCATAAAATGCTGCATCGTGTCACCTCAGTATTTGTCAGCAGTTTCTGCTCCTTCTTAAAATGTTTCATTGTTACTATGACTTCTATGAAAAGCGGGAAATTTACTTGTAACCTAATTAGATTGTTTTTCTTTAAAAAAAAAAAATACAGATTTATACTCAAACATACGCTGAAATGATGCCAAAGTGAAGCTATTCTTAACTATAAATGTTATCACCTCCTACATCTGGCTGAATCACAGAGCTGTTGGAGCTAATTGCTTAATTCACACCATAAAGGTCTCATTTGAACTGGCCTGGCTACTTTTTTCCTCATTCCTTCTTCCCTCTCTCCCTTTGTGCTTTACTTTGTTCCCTAAATTAATCCATTATTCTTCATTTATCCGACCTTCATTCCTTTATTCCAATCTTACTGTTTATTTTTCCTCCGCCTTCATTCATCCACCGCTTTATTTATTCCTGCCTTCTAAAGATTTCTTATTCTTCTGTTAAGTCTGACCTCTTTTCTCAAAAGAGAACCTGAAACCATGTTGGTTCTGGAAAATTATGGAGGATGTGTGTTTCTCAGTGAACAGGTGAATTATGCAGCATGAGTAATATTTAATCTCCGCCCTCCTAACGTGTTTTTTACTCTTTTTTTTTTTTTTTGTAACTGGCACAGGTTTCTTGCACAGGTTAACCCATTGAGAAAAATGAGCCCATGTTTGGATTGATTGGACTGATGTAGAAGAGATTTAAAACAATATAAAGGCAAAACACACCCATATATACACAGATGTACACCTTTTGAGTGTCTTTCCTTATATAAATCTGTTCTTAACCTGTCATGCTCTGCCACATTGAGTCATTCTTCATGCCTGGTGTAAAATTAGACTCAGCGGTCATCCTGATGTCCTTGAGTTGCGTCACTGGGTCAGTCCTTCTCGCTCTCTCTCTCCCATCTTCTTTTATTTATCTGTACCTTCCCTTTGTAACATATTTCAGTTCCCCTTTTTTTGTCTTCATTTCTTAAAGCTTTCCTCATTCCCTTCACATTCTCTACTTCCTTATCTGTATTTTAATTTTGTTTTTGTTAGAACGAGTGACGGACATTTTTTTGTGAATGTAATTTCACGTGAGGTTAAATTAGGTTAAGGACTGGGATAACGATTTTTTTTTCCTACACACCACAG
Source organism: Cyprinodon diabolis (assembly GCA_030533445.1). Lineage (NCBI taxonomy): Eukaryota > Metazoa > Chordata > Actinopteri > Cyprinodontiformes > Cyprinodontidae > Cyprinodon > Cyprinodon diabolis. The sequence goes on from CM060078.1 coordinate 20,941,958, forward strand.
ATGGCCCCGCAACCTTGTTTGTTTGGACCTTGGCTTTACTCTGGCGGTCACGAGTCCATACGATGTTTTATATTTGAGGAGGCATGTGACCTTGGAGTTATAGGGTGGTAACAGGCTGCGCAGTGTTTGCAGAGAAAGTCAAGTGACGCATCAAACAGGACGTTTCCAAAGATTAGATTTGGTTTCTTTTTACTTGCGCCATTTCCCACAACATAGATGACTTTTCTGGTGTTTTTTGACAGGTTTTTTTTCATGCTTCCTCATTTTTGCTCATGACATGTCTGATCATAATCATAAACGACATAACCCTTAAATCTTCCAACTAAGATTCTAAAACTACATTAAAAAAAAAGCAAAAAACTAGCTCATCTTGCTAAAGCGCCGTCTAGACCAGGATCTGAAAGCCACATTTTAATAATCCCAAACCAATAATGTAGCAATGGCTCTAGTCTGTTTGTTATTGCAACTAAAGCGTAACAGAGCAAACCTGATTTACCCGCTCAACATAAGGCTTTAATTGCTTTAAAAGACAAAACTTCTCCCTGATTCCTCCGTGACTATTTTTATGAGTTTACATGTGAAAGCTTATTAATTCACATGTGAAAGCTTATTAATTCACAAGAAGTAATTATCCTATCATGCCTTTGTTAAGTTACATTAAGAAAAAGTAACTTTTAACTTTAATAAATGTGGGTCCACTAGGGTTGTCATGATACAAAAATTGCAAACTCAATATCGATCCCCAGAAAATATTTGCCATGTGTTCAAAAATGCCAAATAATTGAAAGGATAAATAATGTATTTAATAATATGAAAAACTCACCCTTTTCATCTAAGCATGGCACATGTTTTTGCCTCAGAATCAAAGATTCCATTAGTTTACCAAATGCAAATAATTACCAAATGAATTATATAAATATAACATAATTTGACGATATTTTAAGGCTCTTCGAGGTATTGTTCTTTTAATGTGCAAATAATCTGGAAATATAACATTAAAAATAACATAACACTTGTATTTAGTATCACTACCTTGCCAACTTGGTACTGTATCTGGTGTTTTTGATACTTTTGACAGCCTTAGGTTCTTCTAAGGCTTCCCACGGAACGGAGTGTTTTAGTTAGAAAGACAAAGATTTAGTTTCTTGACGACAAACGTTGAGGTATTTTGTTGCTTTCCTATTATTAGGCATGGAGGAGGAGTGGTCATGCTGTTAGACTGTATGGCCTCTTTGAGTCTTTGAAATACCTTGACATTTTAAACAGAAATCCTTTGGTCTCAGTCTGAATGAATGGATCTTCCACCAGAAGAAAGATCCAAAATATACATGAGGTTTAATAAAGGAATGGTTCCCAGGTCAGATTTAATCCATGTAAGGTTTTTTCAAGACCGGTAATGAGTGGAGTTTTTTCTTTTCTGAATATTGAAGTAAATTGTACTCACCTTCTTCAGCCAGCTGACCTATCAGTGCACAGTAAGCAGTAAGTGAAAGGGCAGCAATGTGCTACTCTGTGTCAAACAGTTAAGTATTTAGTCAAAACCGGCTGATATTTTTAAAACCACCAAACCAGATTCCAAAATCGGAAATTAAGTTCTAAAGGGAAGCTGCCAAGTAGACTATATTTCTTAGAGATAGTAAGGCAAAAAAAGGAAAATACATGCATTATAGTTCATGTTGCATTGTCTCTGTTTTTTGAAATTCCCCAGGCAATGAGCCGCTTGTGTTCATATGCAATCACTGTCTCTGGTATTGAAGCATGAAACACCAAGGAAGGTATTTTTCCCACAGCACCCCTTGTGTGACAGTGCTTTGAGCTTTCATCTCTCCTGAGCCTGTTGGTTTTCGGGTTTAGCTCCACTAAATACTAGAAAACCAGGCTGTCACTGGGCTGATCACGTACTAGAAAGTTTGGAAGTTCCTATGACCATAAAAATAACAGCATTGAGAAATAAGAAACAGTAATTGGAAATGTAACATTTTTAAAGCTGTTTACTTTAAAGGAAAAACATTCAAACAAATCTATTAAGTGTCCCTTTTTTCATTCTTTCAGACTATTCTTGTTCAGATCTGGTACCCGATTACAGTGGCGACCAACTCCAGAGAACAAAAGAAGATCCTTGCCAAGTACCTGATGGAGACCTCTGGGAACCTGGACCGTCTAGAGTATAAACTACACGACTTTGGCTATAGGGGTGTGTCTTCACAAGAGGTATGAAACCCACTAAACTATCAATGATTTAACCACAGATAGACTCGTTGAACACATTGACGTAGAGATTCACTAATCAGAGGGGTTTTTTTTGTGCCTATTTTGGCAAAATTCTATTCTTGCCGAACACTTTTTTTTTTTTCAAAATATATGATATAAAGTATGATAAAAGTATGTTTTGTTGGGTTTTTTGTTGCCTTTTTTACCATAATAGATTATGAATTACTTATATAACTTACATAAATACTATACATTTAGAAAAAAAAAAACAAAGTAAATGATTAACGGGACGCTGGATCTTTCTTTTGCGTTATATATTTGTGTGGTTAGCATAACTGGCTTAACATCACATTCTCTGGGTGTTTTCACTGAATGATACAGAAACAATATTTCTAAATGCTGCGTGTTCCAGGATAGACTGAGGTTCGAAGCCCAAAAGGGGAACTCTGAAACTTTGCTGAGCTCCTTCAGGCTTCCTGTTATCTACTGAAAGTAGTGCTCTCTCCATTTCTGGACATGTAGTAGATTATAAACATATTTTGTTCTTCTTTGGTCTTCAGTTTTAGACTTTTAGCTGATGATTAAAGAAGATAACTTTGATTTAGATTCTAGATTAATGACCTCTAACCATTAAGGATCATTAAAGTGCCAGCTGATAATGATCAAACGTTTTTAAATCTATAGTCTTTATTTAAACGGTTATGGGATTTTATTTAATATTGCTACTCTTTATAATGACTATTTGTGAAGATAAACACCTGAGGTCTATTCCCACTGCTAGTCTTAAACAATTGTAATGCTGGTTTTTAAATGCTTTCCTGGTTTCTCACAGCTGAATCACATTAATGGTTTATTAGCAGTCCTCTTCTATGTGACTTTCTGAGGAATTTCATGAAGAAAAGTAAAACTTGCTCTTGAATCTCTTTAAAAAGTTATTTAGAATGAGAAATTCGAAGAAAGCCCCAAAAACGATAGAAAATGCTGCCGTGTTTTAAACCTCCAGGTCAAAGCTTAGTTTGAAAATGAAATGCATAATTTTGTTGAAGAGTTATATCTGCCAGAAGAGGCCCTATATTTCAGAAAAGGCTAAATTACTGCTCTTCATTCACAGACTGCTGGCATTGGAGCCTCAGCCCATTTGGTGAACTTCAAGGGTACAGACACAGTCGCTGGGATCGGCGTCATCAAGAAGTACTATGGCACCAAGGACCCAGTGCCTGGTTTTTCAGTGCCGGCTGCAGAGCACAGGTAAACGAACACTTCTCTCCAGGGTTGATTTAATTACCTGGAAATATTCAGAAATAAATATAGGTGGTGTTTACCTCAGGCAGCCTAGCACAATAATAAAGGGTTTGTTAATGAGTTGTGTTCAAAATGCATCTGATTTTTTTTTAAAGACTATTTGGAAAAAGCTGTTCTATGTGGTTCATGCTACCAGGAAGAAAAGAGACTAGTGTTAGCAGTTTTTCTGATACTAAATGTTTACCTTTGATGCCACGTTCACCTTATCTAAGATGTTAGCATTAGCTAGAAAGTTACTAAGGGCAACAGTAGCTAACTGCAAGATAAAATCTAGCATTCTCTTGAATGTTAATTAACAGTAAAGATGTTTTTCATGAGTTTTAAATAGAAATGCCAACCAATTTGTTAATTTAGCTACATAAAATAGTATCTTTCACTAAAGTTTGAACATGTTTCCTGTAGAAATCTTTGGTTCTAATGCACTGAATGTCCGTGTGTTCATCAGTGTGGCAGCTGTGAGGATTAATTTTTTTAGCGCCTGCCCCTCCACTAATGAAAGGTGTCTTCCAAGAGACTACAGAGATTTTCAAAATTAAATCAGGACCTTTTTCCTCTGAGGCTCCTTATTTCTTGCACAGCGTTAATTACAAGCATATGCGATCTGCTTTATTTAAATATTCAAAGAAGCGCAGTGGTGATACACATTTTCAGTGTCCTACAGACATACAGGGATCCACATTCAGACCAGAAGCCATGTCTAAAAGTGAACTTTTTCATCTTCAAGATAAAAAGGAAAACCTAGCCTATTAAATGCTTTTCTGCTGATGTTGCTGCTGGAATCTTTCTCACTAGAAAGAAAATTAGCTCAGCATGACTGAAGTTGGTGCTAATTTACTCAGTTTCCCTTACCCACTTATTATCCTGTTCTTCAGATTAATTTCTTGAGCATGGCTTTGATTGGCTGGAAATTGAGACTTGCTGCTGCCCTATCATCCATTTCACATTTAGCTGATGTCATTTTATGGCCTTTATACGCTTGGATGCTCATTCCTCCTTCATGCATGCACACCGGGATTTCTTAACTCTCCAGCCTGGCAGTAATTCTTCCAAAGAACCCCCCTTTGTGTGTTATTGTATTCTGGGACATTGGCTTTGGTTGTTATAGCAATTGCTGAGTAATGCTCTGGTCATAAAATCAGTTTCATTTTTTCCTTACTGGAAGGGACTGTTGTGAAATTCCACTTTGATCTCTATCGAAACAGAAAGCAAGGGAGGGATCGTTGTGTTACCAAGCAGGTGTTTCAAATGTAAATATATATATATGTTTTATAAAAAATGTTTAACTTCAGAAAACAGCTGCCCCTTCTACAGAAACAGTAATATTAGATTTAAACATTAAATTCAGTGGTTTATTGCTTGAACTACAACATTTCTCTTTTCAGTGCTGTGACCCAGTGAGTGTCTAGAGGATTTAATAATCTTAAGTTACAACCTGAATAAAATCTCAAAGGTCATTTCTTGTTTGAAACAAATGGTGTGTAGCGCCCTCTTCTGGAAATTGATCAGAAGTGTAATTTTTATAAAAGTCATGTGAGTTTTGTTATCAGGAGTTTGCTTTCATCTCAGGAAGGGTTGTCCTTGTTTTAGTGGTTTTGCTACAACTTTATATTGAGTTCAGCGTGTGTTTTTAAACTGATGTAAAATAGTTTCCTCTTCATGGGTTGTTTTTTAATCTTGCCAAATAATTTGGCCATAGTCTTATTCAAGGGTATAAGTACCTATGTGTTTTTCCTGTCAGGATTAGTGGATACTTGTTGAGCCCCCAGACGCAGAGATGAAGAGGCAGAGATGATTTCTTGCTAAATGAGATGAAGAAGTCAAAATCCAGAACCGATTGACAAAACCCTCAGGAACCATAAACTAGGAGACACTAGGGAGGAATGAAAAGAGTGAAGAGAATCCAGCAAACAGTAACTGTAGAGGTAGAGTATATATGCTAAACAGAACAATGAGTGGAGTACTGTAATTTTTGGACTATAAGCCACACCTGAATATAAGCCGTAGAAGCTAAATTGCATGATTTGTACATATACAAGGCGCACCGGACAATAAGCCGCAGGTTTTTTATGTTTACACACAAACTGTCTTGCACTCGCAATGTCCGTCTTTCTCGCTGTTGTTCTGTCTCGTACCACTCGCGGTAGAAGTCTGCTTCCGGAGGACCTCCGCATTCCCACGCGCGCGGCTACCGTACTTGTGTGTTGAACCAAATGTGACGTCAACATGGTGGATGGTAAAATCCATAGATTTAGGTATTACCCTGGTGGCCGTTAGCTGTAAACGTCCATGGATAACCTGCATTGTTATATAAGCCACAAGGTCGAAAAATGGAGAAAAAGTCACGGCTTATAGTCAGAAAATTATGGTAATCAGCTAATTGGGAGCAGGTGTGGACTAAAGGATCTAGAAGGGAGCTAGAGGAAAGGAGACTGGCACAAGGGGCAACAGAGAGTAAACAAGAAATACATAACTGCTCAAATACAACCAGAAAACGGCCAGAATGACAAAAAATGGAAATGAAACCAATAGCACAGAAAACGTATAATCACATAAATCAAAGTTTAACTGGAAACTCAAAAGGAAAAACTAAACTGAACCAAAAATTCCCGAAAGGGTAGAATCATGACATCTCTAACTTATAACCCACTTCCCTAACTATTGTTTGCAGTTTCTAGCTCTTAAATCCTCCACACTTATGCATTGGAACAGCAACAGCAGCTTAAACCAACAACCGCTCTGCCGATTGTCTCTGCAGTACCATAACCGCATGGGGGAAAGACCATGAGAAAGATGCGTTTGAGCACATCATCAAGCAGTTTCCCAACGTCCCTGTGTCCATCGTCAGCGACAGCTACGACATCTACAATGCCTGCGAGAAAATCTGGGGGGAGGACCTGAGAGCACTGATAGTGACCCGCAGTGCAGACGCCCCGCTGGTCGTCCGCCCGGACTCGGGAAACCCACTTGATACAGTTTTGAAGGTCTGTCCTGTTTGCTAGTCGATAAAGCGTTCACCCCCTCCATGAGGTCTGAACTTTTTTTTTTTTTTTGTCATGGGCAGGTTTTGGAGATCTTGGGCAAGAAGTTTCCTCCACAAGAGAACTCTAAAGGTTTTAAAGTTCTGCCTCCTTACATCAGAGTCATACAAGGAGATGGAGTGGATATCAACACACTGCAACAGGTAAGGAGGCTTGGTTATACAACTGTCTGCGTGTTCGAGGGGTGAATGTTAGGTTTTTATCGTGGATATGTTTCAACAGATCGTGGAGGGTATGAAACAACACAAGTGGTCTATCGAGAACATTGCCTTTGGATCGGGGGGGGCATTGTTACAGAAACTGACCAGAGATCTGCTCAACTGCTCATTCAAATGCAGCTATGTGGTGACAAACGGACTGGGGGTGAGTATGGACCTGCGCTAAATTAACCACTCTATAACCCCTTAACTTTAGTGCTAGAATGTGAAATATTTTTGTGTGGCTTTTCAGGTGAATGTGTTCAAGGATCCGGTGGCAGACCCCAACAAGAGATCGAAGAAAGGTCGCCTGTCTTTGCACCGGACGGCGAGTGGCGATTTCGTCACTTTGGAGGAGGGCAAAGGAGATCTGGAGGAGTATGGGGTGGTGAGTTTCATACCCCTACAGCGCCTTTCAGAAGTATCCATACCCCTATTGACTCATCACAATAAAAAAAATAAACAAACATGGAAAAGGGTGCCGGATTAGATTGAAACAAGATGGTGGCATCATCATCATCAGGGCATGATTTTCTACAGTATAGACAGGGAAGCTGGTTTGAGTTGGAGATAAAGGACGTTCTGCAGGAGATTCCTGGGCATCGGTCCACCTCCCAGCAGGAAAACGCCTCTAAATGTGAAATACTGACACAAGTTGATGGGAAAATCTAATCTGCAGCTTCAAAGCAGAATCATATCCCAACTATTTCCCATTTCTAGTTTAAGGGGTTTGATATTTATGAAAGACATGGTACAATGATTGTTTGGTAACTTTGTATAGTTTGACCTCATTGGTTTCCTTCAACTTTTATTTATTTTTCCACCCTCCTCTTGTTTCATTCTTTTTCAGGACCTGCTGCACACAGTGTTTCAGAACGGCAAGATTGTGAAGAACTACACTTTTGATGAAGTCAGAGACAATGCTAAGCTGAAAGACAGCGAGCTTGAGGAGCTGTTGCACTGAGTGCAGACCCCCCCCCCCCCAACATACTCTGTTCATCCTAAAAGCCTAAAGAAGTTTTTTTTTCTTTCAGATCACCTTTTTTTTTTACCTCCAGTTCCACCAAACAAAATGGAGGCATTTGCACTTCTAATACAACCGTTTCTCTTCCAAATTATGAGAACTCAAAACACGCTCCATAAATGATACCTCCCCCCTGAAAAAAAAAAAGTCCCCAAAACCAATTGAATTAAATCTGTGCAACCTAGAATTGATAGAATAAAATAACTCAAACCAGCTTCATTGCTGTGCTGCAGCTTCAAATTAAATTGGAGCATCTTGCAGTGTTACGCCTGGATGTTTTGCACCCAATGTTTTAAGCTCGCAGCTGATGGTTGGTGCGTCCTGCTGACGTTAGGTGCGAGACGAAAAGCCACTGAGCAGCGACGGTTCCACGTGTCTTTCTGTACAAAACTGCTAAGAAAAAAAAAACACATTTTAATCTGCTTCGTTTTGTCTTTTATGTGAAGGAAGGACTGATGATCCTTGTAAACTGCTGTGCACTGAGAACACTGAAATAATTTAATTCTTCTAAAGTTTTCCTTCACATTGGTAGCAGTAAATCCGAAACCCTTTAAATGTAATTATAGATGGTCATGTCACTTTTTTTTTCCAACTCCTCGCTTTTAATTGGCAATTACAGCCTAAACTATACTTATATGTACGCTGCCAACACAGATACATTGCTGAATTTATACAACTGATCATCTCTGTGTCGTTATCTTGCCCGTAGTGCATTTTTATCATCAAGATCCAAACCAAAAAAAAAAATAATAATAAATTTGATATGAAGAAAAAGACTCCTTCAGATCTTCATGATGGTTAATGCACAGCTTTTTATGTAAGATGATGTAAAAATATGCATCTCAAAAGTCACCTTCACTGGTATGGAGCTGACATTGTGTTTATGAATGATTCTAATTGTATGGTTCCTGGATGAAATGTATGTTAAATGTTTGTCCTTATATATGTATCTGTCTGTGAGTGTGTATACAGGTATTTTCTTCCTTTAAACAACTGTGTAGTATTCTTTCATGCAAATGCAATTGTCGATGGAAGGATTAGAGAGCACAACGTTTGATGGCCTTTGAATCTGTAGGGGTGGGGTGTTATAGATAGGTTGGCATGGGTTGTGGTCTTCTTTTATAGTTTTAGAGTCGAGCAGGTCAGCAAACGTTCAGTATCACTGCCTTAAGTCAGTCAGCAAAGCTATCTGTTGAATTGAATATCCATAAATCCATCAGATCGGATCGCTTTAAGTCTAGTCTGAGACAGCCATGCTTCCTGGCTTTGATGGGTCTCTGTTTTGTTGATCTGCTTCCCAGTTGCAGGGGAATTCAGATGAGATCAGAGCTGCTGATATCACAGAAAACTAATCTGTCGCTGGGAATTGTTCACACTGAGCAGCTGGTAGAAACTATTAGATTTATTCCAATGAGTTTTAAAACTTTACAGTTTTTATGAGCTGCCTATTAGCAGCTGCAGAGTTTTACCGATTTTTTAGTTCCAGCATAGTATCTGCATTCATGGCTTAGCATAATAAACCACAGAGGATTTTATTTCTGGTTTGCTGCTACATTCTCATGTCCCAATTGTTCTTATCAGTGTGTAGTTAGTGGGGATGCTACTAGCTTTGGGTATGTGAAGCTTTAACCTGCCAATATTGATTATAGCCAAATCAGAAAGATAATATATATGATAATTTAGTTAAATTAGGAGCAGAGGTGATGTCACACTGTGTGTGTGATAGAAGGGTCACTGGCAAACAGGGTTTAGCTAAATTATTTAAACAAATTAGCTTAGAGTTGACATTTTCAGCTATATTTAGCATAATCTATGACACTAAACCTGGTTAGCTCAGTTAGCATTGCTAACTAAAAAGCAGTTCAGTACAGATTGTAGATTTAAACCTTAACTCGGCTTTTTATATTTAAATCCAGCATCTTCCATAAACAACTTAAAAGGCTCAAAGCAGTTTTATTGTCCCTCTTTAGCCTTCCTGTTATCTTTGGTAAATCAAAATGAAACACACATGGTTTGAAGCAGTTTTTTTTTTTTTTGTTAACTTCTAAAATTCACTCTGCTTCCACTGACTGCAAACTGATGCCTCCTTCTTCAGTAACCACATCCACACCAAAGAGTGTTTTTACCTCAACCTGGTAGCACTTTGATATGTCAGGATCCCTCTTTGTAAACTGATTTTCACCTTATTTAGGATGAGGGGAGACTGAAAACGAGCCAATTTTAAGGTGGATCTCTGGTACTTTGTTAAATGCTACTGGGGAAATATTAACATATAAACCATTGTAGGCATTATTTTAAACACCGGAATGTGAAAATCTCCGAAAATGTTTAATATTCAGCCCAGTCTCCAAAGTTCTCGTGAGTTTATTTAAATCTTTAAAGAATCCAGGCAGTAGTCAGACATTCAGCTGATCTGCTTTCGCTGCACTGCTCATTTTTACTTCACTGTTTTACGGCTCTAGAAATGCTTTTCAGAGCTTAATACTTTTGGACAAAAACCTATCTAGTCCCAAACGTCTATATGTTGGCCTTTGCTCTAAACGAACAGAAAAAAGCCAGTGAAGACCACAGCTTCTGACCTGCTTTTTTTAAATTTAATTTCTAATTATACCCGTCTGTTTTGCTGCTCTTTTGTCTCGATCCATTCATTTTAATGATGGTAGTTGTTTTCCTTCCCAGAAATGAGGTGCATTTAGTAGAATATTATTTTACCGTTTTGATACTATCTCAGTTCTTACCTCAGATGAATATTATTTTGTATGACTAGGGAGAAAATATCACAGTAAATATCCTTATTTACAATGTGGCCATACTGCCTTCACATTTGTACATAAATCTAAGGGGGTGCAACTCAAAGCAGAGAAGGTTAGATGACCACGCTATATACCATTATTTTTGTCAGAATGGCCATTTTTGTACCAACAGAAGAATATCCAAAACTGCTCGACAGAAGCGGGGCTGTGTATCGTCTTTGGGTTTGTCAAACCTTTAGTTCCTGCGTGAGTGGAGTCCTGTATGAATGCCGTGTTGTGTAATGGATGAAACAAAAAAAAGAAAACGTGGTTGTGAATACTTTTTCTTTAAGCTGATTTAATCGTATGTATATGTTGTTTTAAAACATTTTTTCCCAACATAACTGAGATTTTAACTAACATAACTTGCTATATTGTCAAGAATACACTGATTAAAAATGCCACCCTGTAAGTTGCAAATCTGTCTTTTCACTCTTTTTCTTCAAAGATGATGTGCATCCATTATTTTTTCAGTAAAGACTTGAAGTTTCTGTAATCAGCTAAAACAAGCACAGCGTGGAGCTAAATAGTTTAAACCTTCTACAGGGATTACAGTTTAAAAAATGTTTGATCTGTCTTGAAGCAGAATCTAAGCTGCTTATTCTTGGGGCAGAAACTTAAAAAGGATTATATGGGAACTTTTCTGTCCCCTCAACCTTTCTGTTATCTGAAGAAAGTCTTGCTCTCACTCTCGCAGATGGAAAACAGACTTTTATAGTCTTAGCAGCTTCTCACTTTCAGCCTTCTTCCTATATCATTAAATATATTTACAGTCAACACAATCCAATGTTAGTTTTAGTTAAAAGTAACCATTTTAGCCTGGGATACGTGTGCTCAGCTAAAATAACCATATGAGCTAATTAAAAGTAACCTGATGACCAATTAAAATCCTCTGTAGAAGTTGGTATAAGTTTTTTCTTAAGGAGTTTGAAGCATTTAATCGTACATGTTGCTAGGTGAGGACGACAAAGCATAGAAGGAATTTTTTGTTGACATCTTTGGCCTCTTTTTTTCCATAATACAAAATGAATCATACAATGCATTTAAATATTGAAAGAGAAAAAGTACAAATGTGCAGTATAAATATCAGTATTTGGACTGGCAATCAACAAGACGGGGCAGAGCAGAGTGGATTGGATAAGGATGCTTTGGTCCTGCAGTGTTTGCAGAAAGACGCTGCTTTTGATCGCTGAGTGAGCCAGTCTGCCACCATCTGCTGGAGTACCAGCATAAGAGCCATTAGAGCAGCTCTGATGGGACTCCTCTAAAAGCTGGAGATGCTTTCACAAAGATGTTTTTTTTTTTACATGAGGAGCATAGCAGAAAACCCTGAGCATCCTCTTTCAGTAGAGGGGCCAAAAGGGGCCAGTTCTCTTTTAAAATTGGCCCTTCTACTGAAAACATATAAAATATATTTCTTTTGAAGATACGCACTTGCAGATGAGAATGTAACTGATTGATCCTGTGGTGCAATTTAATCTTTTACCTTTACAGTTTACTTTAACAGGTATTTGAGTCTCTTTAAGCTTCAAACATATTATGATATGCACTGAAAAAAATAATGCAACCGTCTTTGGTATATACTTAATCATATTTAGTTACTTTAACATTTTTTTCCTGTTAACATGGTAAGAAATAAAACAATTGTGTAAAAGTAACTTAATATGATTACTAGATACCAAATTTGGTTGCATTATTTTTTCCTGTTAAATCCAGGGTCTGCAACAACAAAAAAACTTTGTCCCACCCTGGCCCCTTGGTAAATGTAATCTAGAACTGCCACTGGATGTAATATTCTGATCTTGAATTTTGAGTGTTTATTTGCAGTAACTAGGAAATCTCCTCCATGGACAGTTCTAAACAGGGGCCAGTACCCCGGCAGAACTACTCCTGGCTGTTCTGGCCCCAGTACCAAAGACATAATTTAAAAATAAATGTATGATAAATAATAAGTAGTATGTGCTGGAACAGAAAACACAACTGATAGACTAATTGGACCCAGAGGCGTAGCCAGAAAATGTTTATAAGGGTGGCCAGGCAATAACCGATGTACGTTAAGGGGTGGCCGAAAGTGGATAGGTGCCATAACCTCAGGGTTAAACTACAGTGTTCCAACAAGAAAATTAATGAGCACAACATCCATGTTTTCTAAATGAACAAAAAATATCCTTTCCTACAGTCTTTGCTAACAAATAGACGCATATATAGTGGATTCAATTCTTTCAGCTTTAGGCTCTGGGGCAAACATCTTTTCCATTGTCATTACTTATTTTTATCAATAATCATTCTGCAAAAAAAAAAAAAGATATTTACAAGTAAAAATATCCACATAAATTGATTATTTAATATGTTTTTATTAAAAATAGTTATCTAGGATTTCACTGAAGACTACTAGATGATTTGCAGAGACACATAATTTTCTCTTTACCCCATAACACACAAAATCTAGCTCTGAAAAGAACATGAATTATGTACTTAGCTTTAATTTCAGTGTATTTAATATATTTGCTCCAAAACTGAAGCCATCCTGTTTGGAACTCCTCATCAAACTAAATCATTATCCATAACCAGTATCACTTTTTCTGGTACCAACATCGCGCTCTCATCAACAGTTAGTAATCTTGGTGTAAGAATTGACTCACAACTCACTTTTGAAGCCCACATAAATAATTTATGCAAGACCTCTTTTTACCGCCTCTGTAACATTTCCAAACTCCGTCCCATTCTCACCCTCCCAGACGCCGAAAAGCTGGTTCATGTCTTTGTCTCCTCCAGACTGGACTATTTTAACGCACTTCTCATTGGGATCCCTAAAAAGAGTCTGCACAGGCTTCAGTACATTCAAAACTCTACAGCTAGGATCCTGATAAGAGTGCGGAAACATGAGCACATTACCCCCATTCTCTGTTCCCTACACTGGCTTCCCATCTTCACCAGGATTGAATACAAGGTTTCCTTCCTTACACATCAATGCATCCATGGACATGCCCCACCCCATCTTAAAGAACTTATCAACCCACAGAACACAACCCGCTCCCTTCGCTCAACTCACTCAAACCTCCTCCACATTCCCAGAAACTGACTCAAGACCACGGGAGATGGAGCATTTTGTGCTGCTGCCCCACATCTGTGGAATGGCCTCCCTGACACCTTGAGGGCACCTCAATCCACTGAGGGTTAAAAAATAAAAAAGGCCTTTAAACATTTCTTTTTAGCAAAAATTTTCGTTGTCTTTAGATGTTTTTTTTTCTCTTTTAAAACAGATTTTATTATTTATTATTAATTTTTATGTATTTCTTTTTTAATGCTTTTCTTTTTTGTAGTACTTTGAGGTATTTTTGGTGAAAAGTGCAGTCCAAATAAATGTATTATTATTATTATTTATGTGTATAATTAACCACAGTATCTTTCTTGTCAAGTAAATGTTAATATATGAAAAATTAAAATGGTTTGAATATTCTACTTGAGAGTATTACTGTTGCCACTGTTTGTATTAGAGGGGGGAAAGTGGGGGCAGCCACAGGGGTGCTCCCCCCATCTAGCTCCGCCCCTGAATGGACCTTTTTGGGTTTTGTTTTTTTTACAGTTTTATCAATAATTTGAAACCTACGCTCCTGGCTTCAGTCATATTGACATTAGATCAGTATTTATTTGCTATATCTGAGGTTTCCAAGGTTACAAATGACTCTTTTTATTCGTTTTATATATCACACCTTTTTTTTTCTCTATGAAAAAATAACTATTACCCGTAAATGTGGTCTAGAACCACCACTGCTTTACACCTGAACAGTGGATTTCAGACATTGTCGCTGTGCAATGATCAGATTTGGTGTTTCCATGCTCTGAAAACCTCTCCTGATAAGAATGCTGCTCTTTCCTTGGAGTCACATGACCAGGTCAGCAACTATTCGCTCAGCAAAGGGTTGGCTCCATGTGTTTTTATGGTGATCTCATAAATGGAAATTAAATGACTCCCTCTTACATCTAGAGACGGAAGCGAATCTGTAGTTCATTATTTGCATGATTTTTCTTTTGCAGATGTTCAGCCTTGCACGAACTGCAGCTGTGGGATATTTTAAGAGCTTTTTCCGGCTTTCATTTTTCATAACTGTTGGGGTTTTTTAAGCACCTGAAGTAAAATCAAGATTTTCTCTGCTGTTTTTTGCATGGTGCGTCTTTTGGTAACCAAATCCTTCACATGAAGCGCGCCGAGGGGGGAGTTTGGCACACTTTTACGCGCGGCATCCGCCACATCTTGCGCGCACCGCTGACCAGATCTTACACTGAAAAAAGTGCTTACATTAACAAAATAGTTTTATTAAATTAAAAAAAGGATATTAAGAAACTTTCAACCAAAAACAAGCTGCTTTTTAGGTGCGTATATGTTGTCTTGCATTTTTCTAACTTATTGTGGGGATAATAGGGAGGAAAAGCGGTTCTTTTTTTAAACTTGCTGCGGTCATTTCTTGCAGTGTCAGGAACACCACGTCACTGTGTTCAAGAACTCCCACTTTTTCCTTCCAGTTGGATCATCATCCAGCTCTACAGTTAGAGGGGAAAGCGGATAAAGACTTGAACTGAAAACGGTTTAATCATGATGACCGGATTTCGACTCAACTTGTCGCCCCTGAAGGAGCCTCTGGGGTTCCTTAAACTGGTAGAATGGGTAAGTTAGATCCGCATCTGTTTCTTTTTTTTTTAGGGGAAAAGGAGATCCAAACTCTCCTTCCAATGAAAACCCACAGAGATCAAAGTTTGCCTTCATTTCTTTCACTTTTGCACATTTAAATGCAAAAAAATCCTCACTAAATCCTAATTTTCTCATATAATCTTAAATGTGTAAATCCAGATTAGGTTAACATATATCAAATTTTAGCTGGATTTGCTTGTTGCAGAAAAATGCAGGCCTTAGAGGAACTCAGTTACGGATTAATACATCTCTAAGCAATAATTGACCCTAAAAACAGCTCTGAAGGACATGTAACATTTTAGCCTACACTCAGAACGTTCAGATTTCTGAGTGTTTTCAGTGAATCTAGATATTGTTTCTATCTGCTGATCATTATTCTCATAATATCCTCATCTACACACTCTTAGTCATCTGACTCAGGACAAGGCAGTGTGTTGAAGTGTGTGTTTTTCTTTGCATAAGCCTCATTTAATAAAACAGATTTGCTTTTCCAAGCTCCATGTGGAGCTAAGGTATTAATACGGTAAGTAAATAACCAAAACTGCTTTGTCTGGGGAGTTTTGGAGGCTTTATCTGCGCATGTCTTGGTCAGGTTTGAAAAAGGTAAAAATTCAAACTTCTACACGGTGCTGAGTCAACTGTTGCTTAACCAAAACCTCATTGTTTTGTTAAAGAGTAAACTTTTACTTTTTCTTTTGGAGGGGGGGTACATTTGGGATGTCAGTTCTTTAGCCGGACCAAGATATAAGCAAACTAAGTTGCTTGTCAATTCCTCCAGACCAGAAGGGGGAAATGAAGAGCTCCTAAATTCAGACACAGATGATGGGCTTTTGGGGCTGCATCATTTTAGTAATCCTGCTTCCATAGGGTTTGTTTGATTTCAAAGGATGCATCTCCAAGTACCCGTTCTGTCCGGACTGGATCCTTCGAAGTCCGTGAAAAAAAGGAGACAGGAAAAGTTTAGGCTGTCAATTTAAACAGGTCTAGGCTTCCACGGCTTTCATCGCCTGTTGTGGCCCAGCTTTGATGACACAAAAAAGCGGAAATCCACAAAGGCCACAGATGTACCATGGACTAATTTTACGGAGGCAAAATACAAAAAAATTCCAGGTAAACTCCTTTTAGTTTTTTATTAGTTTATTTTCTTCCCAGGCAAGCAAACAGGAAAAGACAAACATTTCCTCCATGTTTCTCTTGCACTGTTAAAAAAAAATAAAAAAACATACCCCCACCCAGATGCATGCTGGTCCTACCATTGACTGCCTATTTATAAAACATAATTCAGCTAAATTAATCATAACTAACAAAAAACAAAGGAACATGACTAAATAACCAAAAAAACATGTCATAACAGATATCAAACAATAAAGTAAATAAACTTGTCTAGATTATGCACAAAAAAGAAAAAACGTTAATTATTAACAAAAGACAATTGGCTCCTACACCGCCTATATGCGCCCCGGTCGCTTAGCAACTGGGCGAGTTGACACACAAAGCAGGAACAGAATTAAAACAGAACTTCTCACTGCTGTTTATTTTTATTTATTTAACATTTAACATTTTCAAGGTGCTTCAACAGGAGTATCAGATTTATTATCCCCATACTGCCGATATATTAGAATCTGTCATCAAATGTCAGCCAAACCCATTTACACAAGGATAGATAAAACCTTTCAATTAACCAAACATTACCTCCCTCATATCTGACTTAATAACCATAAAAAAAAAAACTATTTTAATTAATTCCAGATGGAACTGTTCACATACTTGTATTACATTAAAATGCCTTTCCAATATTCTCCACTGTTTGGCGCCAAGTATCTTTTTCCTCTGAGCACGGAGCAGCCGGCTTGCCTGGTCTTGCAATGAATCATGGGATACCCAAAGCTTCATAGGATACACTGGGACCCGTTCTTCAAAATGGGCAGAAAGAAGGGTGCATTTGTTGGCCACATAACAAGGAGTCTTGGAATCCAAACAGACCTCGGTGCCGCACTATGACGTAATCAGCCTACGAATCTGGTCTTCGGAGGACGCATCACCTGAATTGGAACTCAATGATAGACTGGATCATTCGAACAATTTGGACAGTCTAGCCTTCAGCAGATGTACCCACACTCACCTGAGGGTTGTTTCTGTCCCCAATTGAGCATGACAACATGAATCCCAGAGCTATTCTGCTGTAAAAATGGACCCAATCATTTTTCTTTTGTAATATTATCCCATTTGATAGAAACAAATATAACAAGTATATAAATTTATTATGCCATTATCTTAAATGGCTAGTATAAACAGAAATAGACAAAGTTTAATAAAACCATTCAGTTTTGAAGCTTTGCTTCCATTTCAACTAAACCGGTTTGCTTAGTAACATATTAAACCCTTAGATTAGCCAAACATCAACTATTCTATTTATTCTGACCTACATATAGCTCAGAAAATGTAAGAATTAATTGATATCTTGATAAATCAAGCAGATATTTTATTATAAAAAACTAAATTCTCGCCTAAAAGCATATTTAGAGTTCATTTAGCATCATATTAAGTGTTAGATATAATTTTTAATCAAAGTTTTTGGCACTGAGATCCATCTTTGCTGCATCTGCTTCAGTCGGGAAGACGAGGATGCATGAATGAGCCTTTCAATTCACCGCCTTAGTTGTACGCTGCGATGCAATTGACCTACAAATTGGACCTTTGAAATGATGCAGGCCCTGAATTTGGAAACAAAAACATACTTTAGGTGGTCAAATTCAGAAAAACGCAGCCTCATTTTAAATGCTTGCCAGACTTATATGACCTTCATTCTCTTCCCCGTCTGTTACCTTACAACTAGAAACATTCATGTATTTTATTTATATTTTACAAAATAACAAAAAAGGTAACTCTTTAAGGCTGCTAAAAGCTTGGAGTTAACCTTACAGAAGTGTGGCGGCCCCGAAACAATCAGAGCTTCAATGGAATGCTTTACATCAGAGCATATTGATGAATATTAATGAGTGGATCAATAAAAGTCCAAAACGTAATCCAGCTGACCTGGTAGTGACAGTTTAGGGATCGAGTGAAGATTTTTTATTATTATATGTCAAACTTTTCAAATTTTATTTGTTAAAAAGAAAAAAAATACCTCAACTGAACATTTATATCTATTCCATAAGATCCCAATAAAGCCAGTGGTCACAATATGACGAAATATAAAAACAAAAGAAAAACTAATAGAGGCTAAGATTAGTAAGGTATGTATGATAAAGGTCAGATTAGAATGTGAATGATGAGGCTTAAACAATTAACCCTCCCCTGATATTATCTGTTCTGAGCTGCAAACAGGAAGCAGTATTTGAGAGAAAACATTCTGGAAGTCTCTACTGGTTACTCCGTTTACTGAAGACAGATGGTAAAAAAAAAAAAAAAATTCCCTTGGTGTTTGGGACTTTGAGAGGTTCAAAAGCTGTGAAATTTACATAGAAATACTATGTAGTGTTTGTATTCGAATGTCATAGCTTGTCTGCATAGCTTGTCTGCATTTTGTGCATATTTGAAATTCTCACCCAGATAAGGCGTCAAAGTTTCTGTTGTGGCTGCTACTGTGACAAAAGGGGGTGTGTCGACAAAAAGATAAAAGTGTCACAATCTTAGCACAAAGAACTAGGACTAAAACATATAATAGGATTAATCGATTACTGAAATAATCGTCAACTAATTCAGTAATCGATTAATCGTTAACTTGAGTTTAGAGACTCTAAAACATGCCTTTGAACTGACATAGTGACTCATTTGAGCAGGAATTCTATCGAAATTGTAAAATATTGTATAAGCATTTTGCATTTAAGATGGGAAAAAAAATGTCTGTTAATATGCTCAATCCAGAACAGCTAAAGCAGAAAAGTTTTAGCTGCCCTTGGTTTCATATTGTAAAAATTCTCTTTAAGGAACCTTTTGCTATACAATTATTAATCGATAATTGAGAAAAATAATCGACAGATTAGTCGATTTGCAACATAATCGTTAGTTACAGCCCTACAAAGAACCCACTCAATGCAAATCCTTTTTTCTTAACAATATTCCTGCTGCTTGATTTTTATTCATTTCTGGGGAGGAATCATTTTATTCCTCCTGGTTGCTAAATTTACCACTTTGACCTCGTTTTGGAGAGGTGACTGAGTCCCAGAAATGAGCGATGCTGTGTGATGACCAAAAAAAAAAACAAGAGGAAGTGGCTGAAAAGGGACATCTGGGAAAACATCTGGAGTGAAGCCTTCAAAGGTGTGGCTGTGAGCATGTAAGCACTTTTATGGAGAGCATGTGTGAGTCAGTTGTGCTGATGAGACAGAAATGAAGTCTTTTTAAACTGGTTTTCTTGGTTCTTACCATTTCTACATTCTTTGCTCCAGTGATGAAACCTTATCCTGCTTAATGCAAACCAACTAGCAACAAACAGTTTTCTACTAATGAATTTAATGAAATGTTTTGGGATAAGTTAGACCCATTAGGGGCCAAGTTTATTAGCTTCCCTACATTCATTGTATTACACCTAACAGGGGTCGGTCATGGGGCCTCTAGTGTTAAACTAACGCTTTTTTCTTTTTTAAAGTAAAAAAATATAGAAGAAAAATAAGTAACAGCCAAATGAGGTGCAGCATCCAGCTTTTAGAATAGCATCTGTTCTCTCCAGTTACATATTTGTTTTAAGAGCTCAAATGCCTTCCAATCAGACAAAAGCTTCTAATGTGATTCTATAGCCAAGGTTTGGAATAAGAGAATAAGTTTCTGCCAAAAATATTTCATTTTTGTCAAGAAGACAAAATAAACCGGATGATAAATTGTAGTGATGACTTCCGTATAACAAATTATTACAAATAAATTATATGTTTTGTTTGCATGATTACATATGGACAAACAGGCTGTACTAAAAAGTAAAGAAAGGCTCTGCTTTTTAGAATAAACAAGTGTAGATGTTTAGGTATTTACTAAATGCTCAGTCTGAAAGGCTATGTATAATTTTTATTTCTTAGTTTCATGAAAAAAAATGAATAAAAATAGCGATAAACATAGTAGTGCCTGCAGCACCTAAAGCGCTATATTGATAAAATCCCCCTTTACTTGTAGACATAGTTTTTATAATTATAACATAACACATAATATAAAACAGGCCCTAATATAGAGCTCTGAAGGACACCTTTTAAAATATTTAACAAGTTTTTTTATTAATCTGCAGAAATACTTTGATCTCTCCCTAAAGCTTCTCACTCAAACTGAAATGTATCTGTTTAATAATAGCTCATGATTAGAAGTAATAAAATGCCTTAATGAGATCAGGAAGCAGGCGGCTGATTTCTGTTCAAGGCATTAAATATAATTTTTTGCAAAATCTTCCTGCTCTTTTAGTAGAAATATTAAGGCATTTCTATGAGATCCCTTCCCCCAATCTAAGATAAAAAAAATATATAAAAAAATATGGGTTTAGCCAGTCCTAATATCTCTGCAGGGATGTTTGAAGGTTCTATAATCAGTTGCATAAACTACCTCTGAAGGTTTCAGTGCAGAGAAGGAGACTAGATGAGACCCTCCCTCATTAAGCTGCTCACCGCATTGATGACCTCATTCTTTCAAGAAGACACTGTCCTGTTAGAACAATGCAGCACAAACACAAAAAACTTCTGACTTACCATCAGAAATAAAGAATACTTCCAAAGCAACTAGTTTACTGGTCATGTAAAGCACTTTTTTAAGTCAGAGCTGCCCCTCCCCCACTTGTTACTAGGCTTTTTAAGATGGCTTCTACACTTTTGATTGAAAGAAATGAAAAAAAAAATAGTTATCCTTTTGTTCTCTGAAAAAAATTAAAATTGTTTGTAGACTAATTGAATTCTGAAGGTTGGTTTATAGCAACAAATGGCCCAGATAGATAGATAGATAGATAGATAGATAGATAGATAGATAGATAGATAGATAGATAGATAGATAGATAGATAGATAGATAGATAGATAGATAGATACTTTATTAATCCCGAATAGGGAAATTCAACAGCCTGATAGCAAATATAAAAACATAAAATAGGATAAAAAAACACAAAATTAGCTAAATAAATAAAAAGTTAAAAAAATTATATAAAAAAAACACTCCTTTAAGAGGCATTAAAATGTCTAACGGTGGCCAGGACAAAATCCTGTCTGTATCTTTCCGTTCTGCTTTTCACAGAGATCAGTCTCAAACTATGGCTGCTTTCCTGATCCACCATAGTGCTGTGCAATGGATGGCTCCCATTGGCCCTTATGGACTTCATTATAGCCCTAGTCCTTTTCTCCACCATTTCCTCCATAGGGACTCAACAGAGCACTAGCTCTGTTTAGCCGACTAATTAATCACTTCATATTAACTTGTTTTACCTGTGCAAATTAATAATAAGTTGAATTTAAAAATAAGCACCTTAAATTGACAACCAAGTCAAGTGGATGTTTATTCCATGCAGTCACTGAGGTCCATAAGTAAAATCCAAAGAACAATAATTTAACATGAATAAAATGGTATAAATAGTAAATGGTCTGTGGTTATATAGCGCTTTTTACTGGTCAGAAGACTTGACCAAAGCACTTAACTTACATTCAGTCATTCACCCATTCATGCACACACTCACACTACTAACATAATTGTGGCTGATATAGATAATCGCCTTCCGTCTTTTCCCACTTATTCCATCAGATGATGGAGACACACAACGACATAAACCAGATCATATCTTAGATTTGCTTTTTTTTCCTTTTTGCAGTAGGAATATCTCAATTTTCTCTTTAAAAACAACAAAAAAAAGAAAAATAGATGACATTAATGTTCTTTAAAATTGTTCATGTAAATGTTGTCCCCCCACCCCACATTTTCACAACAGTCACTTTTATTTTCACTAATAAATTCCTATAAAATAGTTGTAACTAAAGTATATTTTTCTATATTCTTTCATTTTCCAAGTTGATCAAAGTGTTGAATGAAATTATATTTGGTCTTATTTCTATAGACCTCCCTCATCATATAGTACTTTAAAAAAAAAAACATTTTCTGGTTGTTAAAATTGATCATTTTAACCCAGCCTGCTGTCCACAATAAGCAGTGCTGTGTGAGGCTGACTCAGTCTATAACAGTTTTTACAATCGGTCCAACAAAGTGTTGGGATTTACTTTGGCACATTTTCATCTAAGTGGCATTGTAACATAATACCAGTAAGAATTTGAATTAGCTTGACACTCGGTGAGTTGTGTGGTTATAGTTTGTGCTCTCAGGCAGGCCTTGGCATAGTCTGCCTGAAGAAAGGAATTTAGTCTTCCTTGGTTTTAAGGGGGGCGAATTAGTGTCACATGGTGGACAAACTGAGTCAGATGTTTTTCTATCCTGAGGAATCCAACAACTGAATGGCAGCTTAAGTGAAAAAAAAAAAGAAAACACACAAAAGGTTTTAAATATACAGATTTAATACAATAAAAGTATTATAATAACTGTGGAGCTGCCATAAAACATATATATTTTAAAACTACGGCTCTTGAACAGGGTTGACCATATAGTATGATGGTAGTTAAATCAATAATCTCTTTACTTCTGCAGCATTTAATGTTAATTCTCACATGCCTTGCTAAATCTAATAATATTTAATTAGATATTTTCATGCTTTTTACATGTGCATCCTTAACATGTGTCTCTGCTCTCTGTCCAAACAGCTGACCGCCATCTTTGCTTTCGGAAGTTGTGGCGGATTCTCTGGTACCAACATCGTGTCTCTCTTCTGTGGCGACGGCACAAATAAAACCCTCAACGCCAACTTTCAATATCCATTTAGGTATGATTATTAAATTGACTGAGGCTTCTGCTTTTGAGTTCTACACAGATATATTTAGATTTTTTGGAAACCTGCAGATTCTGATTAGTCTTTAATAGCTCAAATAAAGTCTGATCATCAGTGGTCCTTAATTATTTACTGTACTTATTAGGATCAGAAGCACCCTTACATTGTGAGTTTAAACGAGCCATTGATGGAGAATAAAGCTTTTTGATCAATTAAAGCTGACATTTTGGCTATTTAGAATGCTTTACTTCCAAATGTAACCTCTAACAGTACAGTACAGTATTATTTTTTTTTTGTTTGTTTATTTTACAGAGAGGGTTTACACCCATTTTGCCAGCATTTATAAATCCAGCATGATTTATAACACAGATACTGGCTTCATTTTAAACACTTTACTGATCCTTAAAGCAGCTCAGTTAATTTTATTATTTAAACCACTGCAAAAATGATCTATAAATAAGTAAAAATTAATTAAATTAAGTGCTTTTACCCTTAATTTCAGTAGGTAAATAAGATGATTTGCCAATGAAATTTGTATTTTTGCTCTTAAAATAAGATAATTAGATAATATGCACTCGAAATAAGACAATGCAATTGTTTTTTTCTTATTTTAAATGTAAATTGTCGTGTTCCATTGGCGAAGTGTATTACTTACCTCCACCATTTCAGAAAAAAATTTAAATTTAGATTTTATTTTTATTTTTCCATTGATTGTTGTTGTTATTAGTTAGTTTGACCTGTTACAGATGGAGGCAATCAGATGGTCTCTGCATTTTTCTAAAGACAGATAAATCCCAAAGCTATTTAACAAAATCTTGTCTATTATCTTGTCTCTTTACATCATGGACAGACTCAGCAAGGTTCCACTCGTTGATGGAAACACCACTATTTGCAATCACTCTGTCCCTACCACACATCTGATGGGAGACTCCGCATCGGCCGCTGAGTTCTTCGTCGGCATCGGGGTCTTATGTTTCCTGTATAGCATGGTAGCTCTGCTGATTTACTTAGGCTACATGCACGTCTACAAAGACTCTGACTTTGGTCCTATATTTGTGAGTAGAAACATTGAAAGCGATTGGAATGGCCGAGCATGTATTATTTTGATGCAAAGCAGCAAACAGCTCCTTTTTTTCTTTTTTCAAGGACTTTGTCATCACAGCGGTCCTAGTTTTCCTTTGGTTGGTGTGCTCATCTGCCTGGGCAAAGGGCCTGCAGAACGTAAAGGATGCCACGGACACTGAAGCAATCAGCAACACTCTAGCTCTTTGCAAAGGAAGCAACATAACCTGCGAGGTCAAAGACTTCGCCAACATGCGGACACTCAACATATCTGTGGTGAGAAGAAATGAACCCCAACAGCTGGGTTGAAAAGGTTTCAGTAATTAAAACTGAAACTAAAGCTGGCATTATCTATTGATTGGTAAAGTTGGTTCCAAACTGCTGCCTAGTTTAATGTTTGATTCATTTCCTAAATGTTCCTGTTCTGTGTCCTTGCAGGTTTTTGGCTTTCTCAACATGTTCATTTGGGCCGGCAATGCCTGGTTTGTTTACAAGGAGACTCGCTGGCACTCCCAGAAATTCTCCTCCCAACCAGGACCTGGAAGGCAGCAGGTCCCTGCGCCAATCTAACGCCGCCGTCCTCTTGTTGCCTCACGTAAACATGCATACAACACAGAAAGAAAGTCAAACCTTCACCCTATAAACACATATTTAAAGATACACTTAGGAAGTTTTTCAAAGAGTAAGTAAAATGTTCTTGATGATCAAATAAAGGAGAGATTGCTGGAAATTGTCATCAGTCAACTTAAGCTTGGTGTTTTTTTTATTGATAGCTCTGGAAGGATAAAATCATATTTTGCTTATATTTCTTCCTACAGCTTAGGAACAATAAAAACAAAGCTTAATCTGAACTTCATGCTGGCCCTTTGGTCCAGATGTACACAAATCCAGTTTTAATTTTGCTAGCAAATGCCACCATAATTTTATTTAGAATGTTGGTGCTGGTGATTGAAAGATTATCATTATAAAATTCACTAAAACTAGGTCTGCAAACCCACAGCACCACCGAGCCTTCACCTTTCTTAACAGTGGATTTGATTTGCTTTTTAACGTTTTTGTTTTTTCACTTAACCAGAGGGAAGCTTATGGTTTGTGTCAAAGTCAGGGTGGTCAGGAAGATCCAAGTGTTTTCAGTCCCGCAGCATCACAGATCCTACTCCGTATTTAAAAGTGCACACTTAGTGCTTTCCATAAATGTATTCTTAGTTAAGTGTTTCCATTGTTACCTTCCTTGTTGGTGTGTGAAGCCACAAGGTGCAACATTGTCCGCATTTTAGAAATTAATAGTCACATATTATTAGTTTATAGCTCCCAGATGCTTTGTTCATCCATCCAACTTATTCGTCAGGGTGACGTGGGGCTGGTCTCGATATCCAGAGGTATTTGGGTAAAAGGAAGGGTACATCTTAGAATAAATTGCCCATCTATTGCAGGAAAACACAAAGACATACAGTTACAGGAATTAAGCGATTTCATTTATCATGAACAACTATTTCTTCAGACTTTATGTTTCTTCACCTAATAAATGTACTTAAATTAAAGTTTAAGAAAAGTTTGACAAAAGAAAACATTTATTTTGATGGTTTTTTACACGTTTTCTATGACATAAGGAAAGATAAATGCATTGGAAACGACATTTTAATACATTTAAATTTTAAAAACAAAATCACCCTGTTTTTTTATTATTTTTTATGCCAATATGTTTTTCTTTTTTTAATGAAATATGTAAGCATTTAATTCTAATATGTATAGTATTTTGATATCTTTAGAATTAATCTTTTGAGATTTGCCATCTACTGGTTGGTGGTAGCAACTGCACCTTCAGGTGAGACTTAATCTTTTGCATCAGCTGTATTATACTTTGCTTTTCAGTTTTAGGGGGGGGGGAGAATATGAAGTCCTTTAAAGGTTATCTCATGGAGCTTAATGTAATACAGTTTTTTAAGCACAAACCGAAGAACACCAGAGATGCTGTGTTAAGTGATGAAACACTTTGAACTGAGGATCCAATTAAAGTACTAAAGATTGCTTTGATTGTTTAGCTTTCCCTGTAATCCTAAAGAATGTAATATTCATTTTTTTACACTATGCAAGTTTTATTATTTACATTTTTCGGATTACATAATATTCCACCAAAGCACTATTTTTGCAGCTCGTTTTGTTTTATCGAATGTCCATTTTCATAAACCTTCTGTAAACCCAGTCATGTTTCTATATTTTACTTTGTCTTCAGTATCTAATGGTATTTCATTCTCTGCTACATTGCAATGGTATCTTTTTTCTGAAAAATAGGTCAAATTTCAGTAAAACAGCGACTGTCTACAGTGTACTGGTCATGCATATCTGCAGTGTCAATGTGAACCGATGATTTCATTGTGTGTGTTGATTAAAAAAAAAAAATAAATGCATTTTTTTATTCAATTTCCTTGCAGAAGAGGGTTTGTGTGCTTTTAAATGTGCACTTCTTCACATTTGTTTTCTCCGGTTGCATTGCTTGAGTTGAAATCAAATGTTTGGTTTTAATATCTGACGAAAAACATACATTTGAGATTTTCAAACACCTATTGTTTGCATAGTTTTCATTTGCAAAAATAGATAATTTGAAAGTTTTATGCTTTGATATTTAGTCCGTCTTGGTCAGAACCTTAGAATCACCTCCTGCTACAATTACCACTGCAAGCCTTTAGGTTTAGGGCTTTAACAGCTTTGCCACACTTTTTTAATATATCACATTAACTTATACTAGAGGGAGACGCCTTCAATTTCGGCTTCGACTATACAGTCTTCCTGCACATTCTCGACTGGATTTAGGTCTGGAATTTGACTTGTACATGATGATTACAATAGATGGTCATTCTAATTATTGCATACTGTTTTTCTATAGCATTTCTTGGAGTGCTGGTTGTATAATTAGGGTCTTTGTCTGATAGCAGGTGAACCTCTGATGGCTTGTAAAAGTGTTTTTGGTATAGAAAGCTAATTGTCATTTTAAAAAAAAGTTTTGTTTATGTACAATATTGAAGATATTGTGTATAATGTGTAGAAAAGGTGTTTATAAAAAAAAAACTTTTAGCAATTCCCTGACTATTGTAGTTTTCTTATATTCTCTTCGCTGTCTCAGCATTTTGAGCATGAAATAATCACTATTAGTAACTGAATCGATGTTTTTTCTTCTAATTACTTTAATGGAAACATTATTATTTCATTTTCTATCTTCCACGCTGTTGTATGATACGGTTAATTTTAATTTTTCCTCCTACAACTTTCACTGTAACAGCTTCTGACCAGCAGAGGGCGGTGTGGGGCCATAACCTCCATCTGCTGAACCATCCACAGATGATATGAGTTATTTTGAATGAGCAGATGTCATTATTTGGTTCCTGGTGTTAGATGTTATTGTGCGATGTAACAAAGTCAAACAATCCCTGCTGTTAATTAGTGTTTTGGTCCTATTGGTTTTTCTCTGTGCTTTTCCAGCTGCGAGGAGTGTGTTAGTGCTTCTTCACCTCACCAGAATTTACTTGCCTATTATTATGAACCTGTATTTTCCACTTAAATTGGACTTAAATAACTTTTTTTATGTTTATAAATTCGTCTCTTATCTTATTACCTATTTGATTCCGCTTGCTGCCACATAAACTTTTCTTCTTGTTGGCTAAATGTTAAAACCCAATTATAATCCCCAAACATGCATTAAAGTTGCAGGCTTTAATGTTGATGTGAAATACTTTTTTCTTTCTCCAAAAACTATGTGTGTATATAGTAAAAGGATTTTTGCCATAATTATTTCAAGTAACGTTAATTAGTTTGTGCAAAAAATCTTTTGCTCTGATGTAAAATGTGACAGCTGCCCTCTAAATGAGGTCAAGTTCCAACTCGAATATGTGGTCCTGCATTCATTATCAGCACAGGTACATCATATTTAAAAAATAGAAATACCCATAACTCGGTGATATATGTTGCATTTATCATTTCTGGGATTAACAATGTTTATGAATAATGTTCCAAAATTATTCCAATGCACAGATTCGTTTGGGAGCCTTAAAATTCACATAGACTAAAGATATTTAAAAAGAGGCCCTGATCATAATGCTTCCTCCATCTTCCTATGCATTTGCTTTCTGGGTTAAATACTGTTAGCATCCCTTTTCGTATCAGTGCATAATTTGGCATTTTTCTGTTTCTGGTATAGTATATGATTTGAATTTATTATTATTTTTTTAATCATTTGTTTAGGAGAAATACAACAAGCAAAGAATAAACTGAAGTAGACTTTATGATCTTCACAGCACATATAATCATCAGCTGCTCTTTCAGTAAGATTGCAAATGTAGCTATTATAATTTAGTTAATCATTTCTTATGGACAGAATCTTAAAGACTAAACTTTTATTTTTATTTTTTTATCAGTTAAGCAGTAATTCATCCTAAGGCTATTAGAGGGAATGTGGAAATAAACCTGTTTCTGTTAGTCTGACTTTTCTGTCATCCCTTAAGGGTTAGATGTAGGACTGAAACAATAAATTGGATTAATCGTGATTAATCAATTATAGAAATACTCGTCAACTAATTTAGTGATCAATTAATCGTTAATTGGAGTATAGAGACTCTAAAATATGCCTTTAGCTGACAGAGCAACCCATTTAGAGCTGTAATCATATCAAGATTGGTAAAAAAATATATAAACATTTTTGCCTTTAAGTTAAAAAATAAATCATCTGTCAATATGCTCTATCAAGAACTTCTCAACTGAAAAATGTTGAATTTCACCTGGTTTTCACCCGATTATTAATCAAAAAATAATCTACAGATTAATCGATTTGCACAATAATCGTTAGTTGCAAACCTGGTGATAAGGTCCTGGTGGATAAGTTTTTTTTAAAGCACAAATTATGTCGGAGTAAACTTCTCATGCACTTTTTAATAGCAAATGCCTTCTTGGGGCTATGTTTTTGCTTCTTGTCTGCATTTAAGATTTCACTTATTACTGTTTTTATTGTGGTCATAAAAAGTGCAGTAAATTTCATTTATTTTCTAAGTGCATATTACATTTCTTAACTGTTATCAGTGTATAAATCCGAATCATTGTATGTTCTTAATTACCTGTCAACTATAATGTTTTTCAATCAAATGGGAGTTTAAAAAAAAGTTTTCATTTTAATTAGAACAGTTGATTTATTTATGTAATGCTAATTTATTTACAGTTAAATTTGTGTATTTTTGAACATTTTTACTTCCGTTCATTTTATGTACAAATTACAGGTCCTGGTCTACAAATGCGATATTAAGGCCATTCTTTTAAATACAGTGAACTTTCAAACTCTTAAGTAGCTCCTTATTTGTCACTTAATCCGCCGGAAACTGCCGAGGCGAGCCGAAGCATTTCCGACAGTGACGTCACCATATCTCGTTCTTTCGTTTTTCGCCTGCTGCGTGCGAAGAGAAAAAGAGAGAGAGAGAGGGAGAGAGAGAGAGGAAAAACGACTCTCAGCAAAGCAACAAGAAGGGAGAGCAATGGCGACACTGGATCGCCAAATACCAAGTCCGGATTCCTTCTTGTGCGAACCTTGGTCTTCCTTCGTCAGTGCGACTAAATTCCGTTTTGTTGACAGTAAGTTGGCGCTTCTGTAGTTTCTGTTGTTTAGCTGACAAACTGTCGGGGGAGCGCGTGCTCCAACTGTCTGTGATTGAGTTGAGTAAGCTTCTCCACCATTCAGGGTCTGTCAGCGCTCAGCAAAGTAACTGTCAGAAATACTATCAAAATGCAGTATTAATGGCTTTGCTTTGACAGTAGCGCACATGCGCGCGAGCGAAGCTTCGCGTTTCGGCGCAGAGTTAGTGTCTCTGACGCTCTCAGTCATGACGTGCTCAAGTGTCCAGCTGTAAGTTTGTTAGCTTTGACAGATCTACTCGGTGCTGTGAGGAAGCTCCTCTCGGACTGCCGCTAGCAGGCTAATGCTAACCTGGTAGCGTCTGGAGCTGCACGGGCTCCACGCATGGCCCCTAAAGTTTGTAACGGACGCTGCCTGCGTGTTTGTAAGCGGATGTTTTGTTCACGCAGACGCAGTCTCCTCTTCGGAGAAGGAAGACACGGACTCTTGTTGCCCCGCTGGATCCGCGAAACTCGGTAGAAACGGTAAGAACTTAACCCGAGCAGCGCCGTCACGTACCACACGGTGATGGTTTGTTATTGTTTTCTGGTGTTTTTTTTTCCTGCAACCCATGCATGGCAGCTTTTTAGGGCACCATTTTAACCAATTCAGTTCAAAAACTACATGCATATTCTAGTTTCTAAACTGCATATTATATCAGACTTTACAATGCGGCATTATAACTGTAATAACTTGTGCAACAACTAATGTGCAGTTACTAATATGCAATAACTAATTAATATCCTGTACAATAACCTGTTTTATATTTAATACCAGTGCAATAACTATATATATATATATATATATATATATATATATATATATATATAGGAATATATTTAGTGGCAGTTGACATTCAAATATCTCTGCACATGTGCCTGCAAGCTGACATAGGTATTAGTGAGCAACATCACAATGCTCTGGTTGATTGGCAGGAAGATTGTGATGATAGAAGATGCATTAGTTATAGAAATGTGGTTTAAGCTGCATGTTTATCATATGTCAACAGAGAGTGTTTACAAAATACCAGAACAGTATCAACATCATGTTTAAATTAATTTAGACCAGGGCTGCAATTAATGATTAATCTGCAAATAGATTAACATGTCGATTATTTTTTTCGATTAATAATCGGATAGCCAAAGGTTCCATAAAGAAGGCTTTTTGTTAAATTATACCAGGTGAAACTAAAACTTTTCCACTTGAGCAGTTCTGGATAAAACGTACTAACATATAAAAAAAAAAGATTTTTATTTTATATATATATATATATATATATATATATATATATATATATATATATATATATATATATATATATATACACACCGGCCACTTTATTAGGTACCCCATGCTAGTAACGGGTTGGATCCCCTCTTGCCTTCAGAACTGCCTCAATTCTTCGTGGCATAGATTCAACAAGGTTCTGGAAGCATCCCTCAGGGAGTTTGGTCCATATTGACATGATGGCATCACACAGTTGCCGCAGATTTGTCGGCTGCACATCCATGATGCGAATCTCCCGTTGCACCACATCCCAAAGATGCTCTATTGGATGGAGATCTGGTGACTGTGGAGGCCATTTGAGTACAGTGAACTCATTGTCATGTTCAAGAAACCAGTCTGAGATGATTCCAGCTTTATGACATGGTGCATTATCCTGCTGAAAGTAGCCATCAGAAGTTGGGTACATTGTGGTCATTAAGGGATGGATATGGTCAGCAACAATACTCAGGTAGGCTGTGGCGTTGCAACGATGCTCAATTGGTACCAAGGGGCCCAAAGAGTGCCAAGAAAATATTCCCCACACCATGACACCACCACCACCAGCCTGAACCGTTGATACAAGGCAGGATGGATCCATGCTTTCATGTTGTAGACGCCAAATTCTGACCCTACCATCCGAATGTCGCAGCAGAAATCGAGACTCTTCAGACCAGGCAACATTTTTCCAATCTTCTATTGTCCAATTTCGATGAGCTTGTGCAAATTGTTGCCTCAGTTTCCTGTTCTTAGCTGAAAGGAGTGGCACCCGGTGTGGTCTTCTGCTGCTGTAGCCCATGCCTCAAAGTTCGACGTACTGTGCGTTCAGAGATGCTCTTCTGCCCACCTTGGTTGTAACTGGTGGTTATTTGAATCACTGTTGCCCTTCTATCAGCTCGAACCAGTTTGGCCATTCTCCTTTGACCTCTGGCATCAACAAGGCATTTCCGCCCACAGAACTGCCGCTCACTGGATGTTTTTTCTTTTTCGGACCATTCTCTGTAAACCCTAGAGATGGTTGTGCATGAAAATCCCAGTAGATCAGCAGTTTCTGAAATACTCAGACCAGCCCTTCTGGCACCAACAATCAACCACGTTCAAAGTCACTCAAATCACCTTTCTTCCCCATACTGATGCTCGGTTTGAACTGCAGGAAATTGTCTTGACCATGTCTACATGCCTAAATTCACTGAGTTGCCGCCATGTGATTGGCTGCTTAGAAATGAAGTGTTAACGAGCAGTTGGACAGGTGTACCTAATAAAGTGGCCGGTGAGTGTGTATGTATGTATGTATGTGTATATATATATATATATATATATATATATATATATATATATATATATATATATATATATATATATATATACAGTGCTGCTTGAAAGTTTGTGAACTAGTTGAGTAGTTTAGATTTTTCTTTATTTTTGCCATGGTTTTCTTATTTTTTCATCACCAGTTTTTGTATATGAAATGTCAGGTTTATGTTCATCAATTCCATTCATTTGTTTTGAGGAAAATGTGGGAGTTGAAAGCAAACTAAATGAAAAACGGAATCAGAGCATCTGCAAAAGTAAATGAACCACAGCTGCACTGGTAAAGACAATCAGGTAAAAGACTCAGGTGAAGCACATGTTAGTGCTTGAGTAATCAATTAAGCAGACCAATCAAATGAGACGTCCTTGGGAAAAGTTTGGAGGTGCACTGGTTAAAAGGGAGACGAAACCAAACAAACCATTGTTGTGTCAAGGCATAAAGACCAGATCAACAATGCCGAGAGGAAGGGAGACATCTGAGGACGTCAGGAAGAAGGTGGTGAGAGCCCATCAGACTGGGGAAAGCTATAAGACCATCTCCAAAAGATTCCAGCTTCATCCATCCACTGTAAGACAAATCATTTACAAATGGAGGGCACTAGGCATCACTACAACTCTGCCCAGATGTGGACGGCCGTCAAAACTTTCACAAAGAAGCACCAGAAAAATAATGATGCAGGTAAAGGCCAACCCACGCATCACCTCCAGAGAATTGCAGACCTCTCTGTCAGCGTCTGGGATAAATGTACATGCGTCTACAATCAGGCGAAATATCAATAGACATGGCATTCATGGGAGAGTTGCTAGAAGGAAGCCTCTGCTCTCAAGAAAGAACAAAGCTGCACGTTTAAAGTTTGCCAGAGAACACTTGGACAAACCAGAGGCTTTCTGGAAGTCCATTCTCTGGACGGATGAGTCCAAAATTGAATTATTTGGCCACAATCACAGGTGCCATGTTTGGAGAAAAGTAAACACTGAATTTAAAGAGAAGAACCTCCTCCCAACAGTGAAGCGCGGTGGTGGAAATGTGAAAGTCTGGGCCTGCTTTTCTGCCTCTGGACCTGGACGACTCCATATTATCCAGGGAACCGTCAATTCCCAGGGCTATCAACAAATTCTTGATCAGAATCTCTTGCCATCAGTCAGGGAGTTGAAGCTGGGACGGAAATGGATTATGCAACAAGACAATTACCCAAAGCATTCCAGCAAAAGTACCAAAGAATGGCTTAAGAGAAAGAAGATTTGCACTCTGGATTGGCCCAGTCAAAGTCCAGACCTCAATCCCATAGAAATGCTGTGGCAAGATCTGAAACGGGCAGTACATGCCAGATGTCCCACCAACATCTCTCGACTGGCAGAGTTCTGCAAGGAGGAGTGGACAAAAATCCCAAAAAGCAGATGTGAGACACTTGTTTGTGGTTACAGAAGACGTTTAGTTGAAGTAATGGCTGCAAAAGGCGGTGCCACAAGGTACTAACTGAAAGAGTTCACATACTTTTGCACTTGGCATATTTTCTGTCTTTGACAGATAAAATACTTTTGTTGAATAAATAATAAAAAGATGCATCTTTTTTGTCTTTGTGTTCCTTATCTGCAAGGTCTGCATTACAATTTGAGCTTTGGATGTTCATTTTACATGATTATTATAATTTTTCTTTAGAAAACAATGGCCATGTTTGGATGGTTCACAAACTTTCAAGCAGCACTGTACATGTATGTGTACAATTTTGGTATATTTGCTGCTCAAGGTGGGTTGCTCTGTGAGCTAAAAGTACTATTAGTTGATGATTATTTCCAAAATCAATTAATCCAATTGATTGTTTCAGCCCTAGTTTAGACCACAACTTTCTAATGAAATTTGGTTATTGTGGAAGTATTTTTCTTTTCCTCTTTTTTTTTTTTCTTGAAGTTGCAGCAGCAAAGAGCTTCTTAGATGCGATATGTAGAAGGCCATTATGCTGTAAGTCGAATGCATTAATGCTCTGTATGTAAATGTAATATTAGGCTTGTTGGATAAGCTGCGCGTTATATATATATATATATATATATATATATATATATATATATATATATATATATATATATATATATATATATATATATATATACCTCATCAAACTCACTTAAAGTTTTAAAAAGTCCTAAAATTATCTTCAAAATTTAAGGGATGTTGTTCAAGTAACAAGGCCTTTTCTTTTGGTGGATTCCTCCCCTCTCCAACCTGTTGCTGAAAGCTAGCTGAGAAATATTTAGAGAATGTTCCGTCGCCAGACACAAAACCGTGGAAACCGAAACCTATTACACTTTCAATTAAACAGTGTGTCCAAAGTACGATTCACTGGGCTGTGAGCAGCATCCTCACAGGGTGGCTACCTGAGCTAATAGCTAATCGAATTCAGCAGAAAAAAAAATTTGATATTTTATTCAAAAAGATGCTAAAATGTACTACTAAAATAAAGATGGCATCATTATATGTAATTATCAATACTTTCATTTTCAACTAGGAGGGATAACCACTGCTTTTCTGATTGGGACTTAAAGCAAACAGATATTTTATTCTTTGTTTAGAAGCTTTCAGCAAACATGGAGAAGCTGTTTTTTTTTTGTTTTTTTAGCTTAAGGGGTAACCTCTATGTATCGTCTCTCACTTCAGCCCCCTTGAGGGGACAGACCCAGAGGAGATCCTCCACACCTCTGCTTGTATAAATACCCTGCAGGCGCGTGGGCTGCAGTGTGTCACACAAGAGTCACCCCCCCCTTCTAAAAGTTTGAATGTGCCAAAGCCGCCTCCTGTGGGCACATGGTGACGCACGCTTAAAGCCTGGGAAACTCTTCTCACTCTTACTGGTCAGATACCAGCCTCCCATTTCCTCCCACGCACACTCGCATGCTTCATCTCCTCCCTTCCGCCGGAGTAAAGCTAGAGTGCTGCTTCCAGAACTGCTGATCTGCTGGCAACATGACACTACGGCCTGCTGGGACTGATACGCAGACAGACAATCGGGGGGGGGGGGAATGTTTCATAGACTCTATTTATAAATTAATATCCAGTAGAAATGTGACTGATCATTCATCGTGACGTGTCTCGCCGTCATCGGGTGTAATTTAGAGATGCTATGAGGTCAGTGTGCCTGTAATTGCTGTGCAGCGCGGGTCATTATCGCTACCTCTTTCTCACTCTCACACATGCACACGGTGGAGATGATGACAACCAAGAGAAACTTGGCCTGATTAGACAGACAGCCACTGGCATGATCTCATTACAACTAGACGGCGTCCTAATGTGGCTATTTGTGGGTTAACATACCTCTTCGGTACGTGCCATATAAACCATTAAGCCGTCATTGCAGTTCTTTAGATGGCAAGGCAGGGAAATGGCCCAGGTTTTTATGTCTTTTTTTGGGCCGTTCCAGTATGTGTGATACTTTCTCTGTTGGTTGAAACAGATGAGAGATTTTGGAAAGTGGCAGTCTCCGAATTAGTCATGCAGCGGATGCTGAAACATTCGGTGTTGAAATTAGTCATACCCTCCTTTTCAGCCTTAAGTCCAAAAATAGTGACGCCATTTGGATTATTATTTTTATTTGTTTGTAAAATGTCACAATGACAAATAATGTCTGATATGACTGCTTTCATTTATGTGTAGAAAATGTCCCCTAAAATGATCCGGCATCTGTTAGGATTATACTTTGTTAGGTTTTATTTTTTTTTTTTTTATTCATTTTACTCATAACTTATATAAAACTTGATAATAGGACATTGTCTTCATATTTATTCATATAGCTTTGTATTTGTGTGTCTGTGTGTATTAGGAAGATGGATTCAATTTACAACACATTTAAATTTTTTCACAGCATGCAACTTCGAAATACGGACTCAATTCTCCATTTTAAAATGCAACTCAAAACCCATCTGTTCAAGATTGATTATTCTCTTTAAAATATCAATTTCACTGTCACAGCCTCTGTATTTTTTAAATGTTTTTAAATGTCTTTATAATTATTATTTTATTTTTTCTGACACTTTTTATGTTTTTGTACGGTGACCTTGAGTGTCCAGAAAGGCGCCTTTTTAAATAAAATTTATTATTATTATTTTATTTTTTTTTGTTAGGTTTTCATAAAAAAATAAACGGATGAGAAAAACGTTTAGTAGAATCTCTGTTATTTAAATTGTAAAGTTACAAGAGCACAGTTGAATATGATCTTAAATACGGTTTTTGGTTGTCAAAAATCAAATCTTAACTTTTTACAGTAGTGAAAAAATAAGATTCCAAATCAAATATTCTGACCTTTTTAGAGGGAAAATTTAATTCTAATACTTTCTGAGAAGATGCAGGGTCCAGCTTAGTGGTAGAAGTCTAAAAAATAGTAAATATGTATTTTTTGTCTTGAAAAACTGTCGAATTTTCTGCTGCTGAGCTGATCGGGGTCCCCAAACCATGACACTTCCACCTCCATGCCCCGCAGATGTTTATTGGAGTTGGGTTTTTTTTCTTGAAATTTTGGTTTCAACTTAAACTGTTCCCAGTTCTTGTGTCGAACTGTCTCTGGACTTTGCTTAAGGGCTTCAATTAAATTTTTGACAGCTTTTTTCCCCGCCAGACCAGGATATGATGGCAGTAGTGTCTTCTTCTTGAAGATTATTGTGGAATAGCTTTTTTCAAACACCTATAAAACCTCTATGAATCATTTAGCACATTCATAACCCCCCACCCTCTTGTTTTTCTGTTTAAGTACCTTCCCACAACTTTTGTACTTTTGTTAGATTGATCTCTAAGCTTCTCATCGAAACTGAAAATGACTGACTTTGAGTTTTCTTCACTAACATGTCTTAAAAGAAACCCCTGATTTTAGCTACAGGGCTGATGTCACCATCTTCAGTTTTTTTTAATCTGTAAAAATCTAATTTAATAGCTTCCCTGACTGAACGCCGCTTGTTTCTGTCTGTTTGTACTCTGATCATATCTTAAGCTGACAGACATTCACAACCTAAAGCTTTTGCTGTTGTACTTTGAAGATAACAGGTCTTACCAGTTTCACAGTAATCTCTAAAGTAGTTTCCCATATTCAGTGAAAAAGAAGTATGATTTTGCGCCTTTGTTTGTAGGCTGGTCTCTCGAGTATTAGTCAGCTGCGACTTCTCTTGTTTACCCTCTCATACGTTTTGGTGCCGTACCAGTAATTTATCTGGTTGGCCTGTTTTAAAGTACAGTTGAAGTCAGAACCGTAACCCCAGCCTAAGCATTAGCCTCAGACTCTTAATGGTAATCATCTCAAGTCTCATGGGGGCTATGTTTTTTTATGTTTACTCACTCAGTGAGACGATCTATTTTCTTTCTACTGAAACACCTCTGGTCTTCACAGTAAAAAATGCTGCTTTTCAGAACTCTTGTCTGTAAGTTGATATTTATTTTTCCCTTATAAAATGAAAGCCATTCGCACGTTTCAACAAAAGCGATGGCCGCTGATGAATTGTTGTTTTTGTTTCCAAATGTGCATGTTCACCAGGGTCCAACTGTTGCAATAGATCCTTTCCTGTTCTCCAGTTGTAAGATATCATCCATTGGCTTGAGAAAAATATTAGAAAAGGAGAAAAAATGAGCACATTGTTTAAAGAAAACTACTCTTTATTTTTGTTATCCTTTCCCTGCCAATGTTGCCTATGAGCCATTTGCAAGCAGATCCTATGAAAGTTTCAGTGGTATTAGTTTGAATATTATTTACCTTCCTTAGAAAATAATGGTTGTTTTCTGCTGCGGCCTTTTCATAGTAAAGTTATAATTAATTCCTGCCACCTAAATTAGTGCTTGCAGCACTGAGACTTGCTGTACACACTCGACCTCATGTTTTTATCAATAGCCCAGCTCTGAGCGGACCACCTGTGATGTGACATGAAAAGGCATTGCAAAGAGAGGAAGTTCAGCAGTTTGAATGTTTTCTGGATTAGAACTAGGTTGTAAATTGTGGTGATCTAGAGGTTATAGCAGGATATGAAATGTGGACTGGCTTTGTGCACATTGAGAGTGCTAAAAAAAACAAATAAACCTGACTGTGAAAAAAAACAAAAAGGCTGTGATAGACACTTCAGTCTTCACAGCTCTAAGAAAGAAGGCTTCTGTATCAGTGGTTTACTTACTTGTTGCTATTAATTGTGGTACAAAAATGAGCAATTTTTCCTTTTAGTAGTTGAATTTTTTCAAAGAAATGTCTAAATGACTACAATTCCCCTTGAAGTGTAATTTTAATGCAGCTTTTCAGATTTGCTTTCTTACTCTACATAGAAAAGGGGGATTTTTGTCCTTTTCTATTTAAATCAACAATTTTCACCCTGTACCTTTACCATTATATCTCCGTCTTTTCTTTACTTTGTAGTTTAAAATTTTTTTTAAAAAGTTTTAAATTTTTTATAACAAGGTGTCCTTCGGCTCGCAGGGGTCTGAAACTTATTGTTCTTTTTGTTCTTTCAGTGTCTCTTAATAACTTTGGCGAAAAATGATAAAGAATAATTTAATGTTAGGTAATTCCTTATATATTTACTTATAATAAATAATGCAGAACATTTGTATTTTATATAGGTTTACTGCTCTGATTGTGTGCAAGAGAATAGCCTAAAAGCTACCAGTAATTAATTGTTTGTTTTTCCTTTTTTATGGTCATCATTTTTTCACAAAAATCAAAATCCCAGGGAAGAAAATGCATCCATGCTGCTTTCTTTTGCAAATATTTTCGCCTAAAATATTGAATGATTTTTTTGAAACGAAAACCCAATTTTATAAGCATATATTTATCAATAATTATGTCTCCTTTCTCTAGAAACTCATAACATTTGTGGCTGTAACTGCATTTTATTTAGTTTGACTTACAGCAAAAGCAGCTCTTTAGATCAAAAAGGTTCTAAGGTACTTGAACCACTCAGCGTTTCCTTATGGTAAACAGAGCAGAGTATAAGAAAAGACTAAAAACCTTGTCTTGTAGAAGCAGTCTTTTAATGCATTGACTGTTAGTCCAACACCTCCTGCAGCAGATGCCTCCATTAGCAGCCAAATCTAGAAGGTCCACTATGACTAAAGCAGGGCCTTTCGCTTCTGAATATAATATTATGATGGAAGCTATTTGTTCCAGTGCTGCTCCATTTGTAAAAAAAAAAAAATCATCTCATGGCAGCCGTTTTAAACTGTATACAAACAGGCCTTTCACATATTTACGATGGCGGCTAAATAAATGAGTTGGTAATGTTTCTAATGGAGGCGTTGTTATGAGTCATATCACACTATTAAACCGTAACAATTTTCCAACACAATGTGGGAGAGACAGAACATTTATGAAGAAACCCCCTTTGATTTGATTTTTTTAATTAAATATAGTTAATTATTTAGATAAAAGAATGCATTTTGATATGTCTGTTATATCTGTGATGATTTTTGATGCGGTTTATTATAAGATCTAAGTATGTGATGCCTTCTGTTGCTGCCCACTGCCAGTCAGCTTGCTGAAAGAAGCCAGCAGTTTTCTCTCTTTAATTGAAAAGCGCTTATTTAGATGTAAGAAAATATTTGAGTTATAAAAAATAAACAAAAATAGAGTAGAAAATATAATTTGGACATATTTTTAATGCTACAGCTGGTAATTTACTGGTGGATAATTAAAGGAGTAATCTCCTGAGCTCATTTTAAAATTAATGATTAAATGCCCCTAATAAACATATTATTAAATAATTAAGATTTATTGGGGTTCCATAATAATGTAGAAAATGAGTTTTAAACTAGAGGTTAACATATTTCTAATATGTTGTAAATGTGGCCACTCCACTCAAGACAAAATGTCAAAACCTTTTAGAAATAACAAAATGACACCAAATTCTGTCCTCTGCAGGAACTTTCATAGCAAGTCTGTCAAAACGACCTTTAAGATTTTATATCTACTTTATGTTTTGAATTTTATGTGTATATAATTTTATTTTTTAAATGTATTTGTAGTCTCTTCTCTTCTAAATATTTTATTTCAATAAATATCATCAAGGAAACAAATTTAGTCTTGTCAACGGCCTTTTATTGTAGAAATCAGAATGCCAGCTCATGGGAAAAATGGAGGACTGTAAACAGGGTTTCCGTGGGTCATTAAAAATCATTAAAAGTTATTAATTTTAATTAAGTGCTTAATTGTCATTAAAATGCATTAAATTTGTGGCATTTAAAATGCTTTATTTAAAAAAAAAAAAAAAAAAACATTTATAAAAACAATTTCGTTAGATATATCAGACATAACATGTTACGCATGTTTGCGCGGAACTGCTTCCGGTTGATTGTAAAGCCATATGTTCGGAAAAGAAGCTCAAGGTGGAGAAAAAGCTAGAGAATGGGAAAATGCAAATTTCAACAAAAGTGGCTGGAAAACAAGGAAACAAGTACTTGTTGATGGCATTAAAATTGTTTCTAAGATCATTAAAAAGCAATAAATTAGAGTTACTCATTCCTGTATAAACCCAGGTAAAGTTGTATGTAAATTATAATATTTACTTAGATTAGTTACATTTTTATATCAACATAATAATAAAATATCTTTAATCACTTAGATAAAAGCTGATATACAGTAGTTATTGGCGGGCTGGAAAATAAAAATAGCTTGGTAATGAAATGGAAGTCTGCATCAGTGAAGTGGAATATTGACTCAAAAGGCAATTTACGATAGTATTTACATTTTCAAACCAATATTCTCCTCATAATGCAAAAAAAAAAAACGAACCTAATTTCCAGTTTTAAGATCAGTTTCTCAGATCTTTCTTTTATTCTACAGTCTGGTTCTTTTCTTCACTTTGTCATGGGCCTGTCGCTCAGCTTTCTCAAGTCCATTATTCGGTGTGAGCATGTCCTTTCTGCAAGAAAAGACATTTTGTGTGTGGAGGTGTTCAGATGTGCGAAGGTGTTCTTTTGAGAACTTAATCACAAAGTCTCTGCTGTTATACCTGAAGAAACAACATCCGAGCACATGCATTGGTAAGATGGCAAAAGGAAATTAATGTTTCAGATGCTGGAGATTCCCCTTGATGTGTAAAAATATGCATTAACCAGCAGCATTGAGTCAGCAGGTTGAATTGCATATTAACATAAATGTAAAATGACGCATTTGTATCTTAGGATTTCCAAGAATCTAGATGTGGTAAAGATGAAATTATAAACTTAAGCAAAGCTTTGAACGTAGCGTTTTTCTTGGTACCAAATGACCTGGTCTGAAGAACCTTTTTAGCACTTTGGCCCAATCTCATACTGGTCCCTAATCACTAACCCTTAACTATCCAGTGTCACTTCCAATGAAGTCTCACTCGCACCAGTGGAAGGCACCTTTATTGAAGGGGGGGAGGCTTGGGGGTATAAACGAGAATGTGATGGCTTTTTCCCTCCAATGGAAAAGGAAAGCAGTCATTGCTATGGCAACACAGTGATGCCCAATGTGCGTGGCTGTAGCTCTATGGCGCAGGTTAGCATAAAATCAAACACTTGCCCCTTGTTTAAAAGAAACGTATATGGTCAAATAAAACAATTTCAAAGAGGACCTTTTAAATACGTTTTTTTCATATACCAACTTTTTTTCTGTCAGTGTGACGAAGATGCAGAAAACCAGTGGAATTTACATTTGGCGGAATGCGTTACCTAGGCCACCAGACCACTGCTATTTAAGGTCTGAACGGTCAGTTCGCCCTACCCACTACATGATTTGGGATCGCACTTAATGTGGCGGACCCTCCGAGGGAATGCGCAAACAGAGGGTTAGTGCTCACGGTTAGTGTTTAGAGAACGGTTTGGGATTGGGCCCTTGTCTGAGCTACGCTTTAAAGCGGAGGTCTTCAGTAGGGGGTCCACAAAGGTACTGCATGGGGGTCGTGAATGTTTTTTTTTTTATATTTCCCCCTGCAATTTTTCCACTAATTGAAATGTCTAAATACAAAGTAACATGAATCCATCACACTGTAGTAACCAGATAAATGGAGGCAGAAGATGTCTTTCAGTCATCAATGCACACATTCAGCGACACACACATTCTAGGGGTCGGTCGTTAAAGGGGGGATTGCCATTAAAGGGGGGATTGTCTCCTGTAATACCTTAAACCTGTCTATGATTGTTAGACCGACCCTTAACAATCATAGACAGGTTTCAGGTATTACAGGAGACAATCCCCCCCTTAATGGCAATCCCCCCTTTAACGACCGACCCCTAGAATCATAGACAGGTTCAGATATTACAGGCTAACGATGGAACTAAACGACCCATTCATCGGTTACCATTTGCATGTTTCCAAGCAATACAAGGCCTTGTCCATATAAGACTCAAACGCACTGCGGATCCAGACATTTGAATTGAGAAAGCTTCCTGGAGAGGTGGCGAAACGTCTTCAAATCTTGAAAACCAAGTCCAGTGGATATTTTTTGAATTTTTACGGAATTTTTTGAATTTTTACGGAACTTTATCCAGTGGAAAATAAGCAAAGGTAGGTGTACTGTGCTGTTAAAGCACAGAGCCTCACTCATTTCATTTCATTTCATTTCATGGTTGCATCAGTTCCATCGAGCTGCTTCGATTAAATGTGAAGTCCTTTAAATTATTTACTCTCAATAGCTATTAACGTAGCATTAAGACTGCTACAGTCATGGAAATGTCCTACTGACCATCCTCAGTCGCAGCTGTGCTTTAGTTTGCATGCTCTTGAAGATTGGCATCACGTGAACATTCCATACATGCATCCAGCAGCATGGTCCAGTCTAATCCAGAGGAGTCTGAGCTAGCCTTGCAAGCAGATACTGAGCATGACTCCCGACTGTCAGGATGACTCGCCAGCAATGTGGGGTCATCACAACATTAACAGTCAGGCTCCCGCACATATCTCTTAAGCATTTTCTTCTCTCCTCCTCCTCCTCCGCCTGTGCTAATACAGTAAGTGCTGTGATATCAGACGGCGGAGCTTGTTTAGGTTTTGGGAAGATTATCCAGACGAGAAAATAGCTGCTTTCAAATGACTATATTTGGGTTTTTTTCTTCTGTATTTAATACAAGCTGGTGTTTTAGTTGAGTGGGTGAGGGTGTCTCTTTTAGCTGCGGGGATAAGTAGACTGTGCTCCTCTTAGAGCGGTTTAAACTTGTAGCCTGCCTTTCAGAGGACAAATTGTTTCCCAGCTGTTTCTCCTTGAGATAAGAAGACTGTAATCAATCACTTATCTATGATTTATCTTGGCTTTTCTATTCATCCAGGAGAAGTAAATGGTGTAAGTTCTGGAAACTTTTTAATTGAAACACTCCTGATGGCTTAGCTGTGCAGTCCTTGATGACTTAAAACGGGCATACACTCTGCAATATTTTCAGTCGTTGCATGCAGCTATAGCTCAAACTGTACGACGATACCGCTGGATTTAAAAGTTCACAGCTCACGAAATATGTTCTCACACCGTGCAGCCTGACGCTCCGATGCGACCATGCGGCGGCCGAGTGAATTTCAAACATGTTTGATTTTCTCCCGACCTTAAGGTTCTAGATCGGGAGGTGTCAAGTGAGGCTGATTGCCCCTCGTTGCCCATTGTACACTACATGACTCACGATCAGGCTGAATGTCGGCCCGATCGAAAAATTCTCTCACGACTGGAGAATCGGACCGAAAAGGGCAAAAAATCGTACATAGTATGCCTGGCTTTAGCTACCCAATCAATTTGGTCGGCTGTGCTTTGTAGAGCAAAGCAAAGCAAAACGAGTATTCAAATTTAATTGCAGAGACTCTTCTGTTGAGGCTTCCTTCAAGGAAACGACATGGCTCAACACAAGCTTTGATGAGTCAGTTTTGTATTCCAAACAAACCTAAAAATTGCAAACACTAAGCTAATGCCTCAACAAAGGAAAAAATGTAGAAAAAAACTATTTGCCTGGAGTACTTTCTATGGAAAAAGAAACAAAGCAATTAATGTCAAGGTCTCTTTGTGAGAATAAGACACAGTTAAACACAGAAGCAATTTTAAGACGAAAAAAGCTTCT
Source organism: Cyprinodon diabolis (assembly GCA_030533445.1). Lineage (NCBI taxonomy): Eukaryota > Metazoa > Chordata > Actinopteri > Cyprinodontiformes > Cyprinodontidae > Cyprinodon > Cyprinodon diabolis. Next base: position 20,986,340 of record CM060078.1, read on the forward strand.
GTTGAGGAAAAACAAAGTTCATTGAGTCAATAATGGTAATGTTTCCGTTAATAGTTCAACCTAGGAAATAAATACAGCTTAATACAGAGTCGTGTATCACCAAAAAAGAGCACAAAAAGAGTAATGGTGGTAATAATTCAATTTTGGCTCTGTCCAAAAAAGAAAAACGACTCAACACTGAAGCAAGAGATCAGAGATAATTTCTATGATAGGAACAAACAGACAACTAAAATATTAATATTAAATATTAAAATATTAATTACTTACTAAAAGGCAGGAAAAGGTCCAGTAGGAATTGTACTTTCATTATTCTTTGTCATTTCTTCATTTTATTTCTTCTTGTAGGAATTAAATGGATCCAAATTGGTTATTCCAATGGGTTGGTTTTAATGCACTGATAACTGGGTTGAAAATCGACATGTGTAGTGATGCATATTATTTTAAAAATGTGCTTAAATGCTGATCATCTGTGGGCAAGTGAAAGCCCTCAAAGTGTGTGGTTACTGGTGCTGCTTTCTTCTTTGGAAACACTGCTGCGGGGGGGTTCTAGAGCAGCCATCGGCACCGTTTGTTTTATCAGTTTGTTCACTGGAGCCAGGGGCTGTGATGCTGCTATGTCTGCAGGTGGCTTCAGAGGAAAGTGTGGCATCAACAACTGACTTATTGAACAAATGCGACCTGTCGCTGGAAAGATGGAAGGAATCTGACCTTTTTCCATCTATAGAATCTGCTCTAAATGCCATCCCTTCTTGTTTTTTTTGTTATTTCTCCATCAGCTATTAAAGGATGACACAGATATTTGTCTTCCTCTTTCACCTCGATGGATACATATTTAAAGTGTGTGATGTAAAGGAATCCTGTGAACATCGATCGTGCATCATAACCCTTATCTCTCCAACAAAGAAAGATAAAGCGTGTTCTTTTATTCATGTTGGAAAAGGAGACATGGCAACCTGAACTGAAAATGATTATGAAAATATTCTTCCATCCACTGAGGTAACAGGTCCAGGTTTCCCACTAACGCTGAAGAACCTAACCAAAGACTTTTGGTTTTAAATAAACAGAGCAGTTAAAATTCACATTCTTCCCTCTTTTTAAGGATTTAATCTTATGCGCTGCAAAAAATGTAAATCTAAGTATTTTTTTTTGCAAAAATTAAGTGCAATTTGTCCTGAATTGAGCAGATAAATCAGTCACTGCCAATGGAATAAGACAATTTACATTTAGAATAAGATAAAAGCAATTGCTTTATAACTAATTATCTTATTTTAATGGTAAGAATGCTCATTCCATTGGCAGATAATCATAATTTCATATTCAAATTAAGGTTAAATAAACTTATTTTAAGAAATGTACTAATTTCTTAATGAGTAAGAGGGACAAAACATTCGCTCCAGTTGTAGACTAGATTTTGTTCTACAACCCAACAATCTGACCTAAATGGAAATGTGGCAAGAAGAAAAAAAAACATTTTTGATGTTTTGTTCTACATTAAAATAAACATCCTTTGTCTGTGGTTTTGTATGGTAGTGGCTGTGTCATGCTCTGGTATTGTAAACTGGGGTAAAGTCTGATGTTTTTTGTTCATTTGCAAGACATTATTTGAAGCTCTCATCGTTTCCCTTCAACTTTTTATCACTCTAAAAATATATTTTTTAAAAGTGTTAAACTGAGAAATGTTTTTCTGTGTGATATTTGTTATCTTTTTTTTTAAGGAGAATCTTTTATCTGGATTATGTCAAAGTCGATTTCTGAGTCCTTGTGTTGATGTACTACATTATTTTTTTTAATTTATCATGTAAACACAGCTTCTCCTTTCGCTGTCTGTTTCAGAGATGCTTATCCGCACCCACTTCCCTGCTTTGGAGGATTTTTGTCTCGTGGTCTGCCATGTCTGCAGTAAAGTGGTGACTCCTCAGGGCATCCTCACACATTACGGTAAGAAAAAAGATAACAAAGGCCCAAATCATAGAATTTACCTAGATATTATCATCATCAGCGTATGTTCGCTCCACAGCTTACAGAGACGTCCACACTCGCACCCAGAGTAATACAATAACTGGTGATTATCACTCCAACCTGTCGTTAACGTAAGCACTCAGAGTGCCACTCGTTTATTCTCTCTAATAGTCGACAGCCGCCTCATGAAAGGTGAGAAACACTAAATAATTTACAGCTGGTTTTGTAAACAAGTGTTTTATCTCTATCAAACTAGCTAATCGGTTTGTTTTCCAATGGGGCTTTAATCATTACCGCGGTTCTTTCGGCTAATCTGCCGGAAAGTATTTTAATTCTTCAACTGGAAAAATCTGAAGCAAACATGTGGATGGAAAATAATGTTTAAAGAGGAAGTAAGCAACTAGCTCTCAGCTAGATCTGTGTATTTGTTCCTGATACCATTTGATAATTAATGATCCATGTTCTTGAGACCACATATGTGATTTTTCCAGTCATTAAACAAACCTTGTTGCAGCTTTTATTAGGTTTGCTTCCTTGCTTCCTGTAGCCACAAACTTCTATGTATCTAGTTCATAAGGGACGTCTCTACCGGAACATCCAGAGACATTTTTAACCATCTTTCAAAAAAAAGAAACTGCTAAAGATCAGTTAGAATTCAGCTCTTTTCACCTTTTGATGACTTTTTGGTTCGTTCTTTCTCTGGGCTATAAGTCTATAAGTTTCAGGCATTTACACTTTCTAGAATCAGTCTTCAGGATTGGAAGGAGGACTTAGTCAGCTTTCCCCATCCCGTTTATCAATAAAGCTCCCACAGCATGATGCTGTCACCACCGAATTTCTGTATTTGGATGATGTGTTTAAAGTGGTGAGAGACGTATATTTCTCCATAAATGACTAGATTATTGTTTTTTATTCTTTTCCACCTGTGCTGTGGATTTCCTCAGAAGTAACAGTGGACCTTTGAGCTGCCTCTCTGATTAATAATCTGTGCTGACCTGTCAATTTAACCTGAAAATTGCTCAGTTAGATGTTGAGAACTGGGGATGTTTACATTATCAGTTGGCGGATGTGGATTATATTTAGTTGGTATAGCAGTAAAATATATTTTAATGCAGTTAGTGACGTTGAAATGATTATTTTGCATCTACTACCGTACTTTGTCTCCAACCATCCTTCTCCAACCTCTTGGTAGTGGCGCCACAGGGCGCTCTTGCATCTGTCCGTGAGCCGATCTTAGAGGGGGAAGCTAGCGGAGGGGAGGAGGGCGTTACGCACACGGTCACGCTGAATAAACACATACACAAACAGAGTCTGGACGGCAGAGCCAGCAGAGTTGCACACATCCTCACTTTCTGTTTCTGAGCAGAAGGAGGTCAGCACTGTTGTGAGGCACACTCTCAAATAAACTCCTGGCAACCACTGTTGTTCTGTCCCCGCTCCTGCCCCCCTGCAGCCCCTTCTACTCTTGGCAGCGGCTCTTAACCACACTCATGCACATGTAAACACTCTGCATCTCCCTGCAAAACGAACTATTTTTTATATCATAAACTTCCTTTTTTAAATAACATTAAACTAAATGATGCTTTAGATAACTTACTGCTTTTTAGTTTACATAAATGACTATTGCATATTAAATGTCAACTGAATGGATCACCTTAAAGAGCCTGCTCTGTCTAGATAGCTTTATGATACTTGATGCATTTCCTTCTTTTGTTGCACATCCTCACCAGCACGTTCGTTTCCCCACTGGGATTTTGACTCTAAATGTTTTGTTACCCAAAGAAGCATCGTATTTGTTTTTGTGTATATTATCAGAGGGCTTAGCTTTCGTGCTTGACCTGCACAGCTGAGCAGCTCTAAAGCTTTAGCATCTACACACAGAAGGGAGGAGCAGCCTGGCTGCCTCAGGGCATCGCTGGCTCCAAATTCTGCCTGCATAGTTTGCTGCTCATCTGGGCTGTATTTGGACTTTGGAGTCATTGCAATAGCTAGACGGTTGCAGATAATCATTGTCATCCATCCACCCTTTATGGCTTTAATCCTTGTAACCTTACCACTGCAGAAATATCCTCCATAAATGGAGTTTTGCATGGAAACAAATAGCAGAGAATAACAGAGAATTGAAACAATGAAGCTTGTTTAAGCTTCCTGTTCATCAGTTTCATCCATTTTTTATGGATGTGTGTGATTTAATTCTCCTTAGAGTAAAGCAAGCATCCATATTCTCAGAATCTAAATTTCTCTGTGGGATATAATCTAAATCCCCACCGCTGGCAGTGTTGCTACCACATTCTCTCTTAAGAGATTTCCCAGGAGAAAAAATGTGCAAAGAAATGCTGAAAAATACTTAAACCTCAAAGCCTTTTATTGCCTGATCAGGGTGTAAAAGGCACATTTTAGCAGTAATAACTCATGTTTCCCGTGAAGGAAGTTGTAAAAACTATCTGAAACATGAATTTTCTAAGGGCATCCCTTAAGTCATGTTCAAACTGGGTCCTAAGCGCAGCTAGAGACAAGAGAATCCAGTGGTCAGTGCAGTTTTCTGCTTTTGTCGACCTACGTTTGAATAAATACGCCTTCATCGCATCTTCCCGATAATTCAATGTATTTCCTCCAGTGCAAGTAAGTTGAATAAGCAATGATAGGGTCATGTTATTGTTTGTGGAAGCGTCTGTCTCTCCTTTCTCTGTGGCTTTATTGAGCTTGGAGGCAGATAAGATCAATTCTGCGCATCTTTTCAGCTTCAGTGTAGCCCTCTTTTAACAAGCGTCGGGCTTCTGAGTGGGAGCTTGTTATAAAAGCTTGGTGTTGTTTGCATCACTTGCCGTTCGAATGTTGGTGGTGAAATTTGCCTTTAACCAAAGAAGCTGTTGGGTTTCGTTTACCGATAAGGGAGTGATGTTCCTAACTTAACAGTTGCTGTTTTGGTTTTGGCTGCATAGTAGCTCCCAGCTGGACCTGAAAAAGCCCACTCCTTATTTTTATCTCAGGGCTGTTTTTAATCATGATAGAAGAGGCGCCTTCTTTGTTTATGTTCAGAAATGTTTTTATTTATTTTTTACCATCATTATCTTTTTATGGCAATATTTCTAAGTTAGCCCTCCATTTTAATAATCAGTTCTGATCTTTTTAGATCAATTTTATCACTATTTTCTATTATCTTCTGCCATGTTTGGGGGTAGCAACTTCTCTGATGTCGGTTAATTGGGTCTGATCCTGCATCCACTTCCTCTGAAGGTCCCTATTTTTTGCTAACATTGCTATTACAACCTACATCCGTTTATTCTTAGTTATTTTGTAGCTTTAGCATTCCAAAAATAACTTGCTACTATGGTGAAAGGTTAACATTACTATGGTTTGATAAGGAACTTATTCATTTGCTTGATTTTTGTAAAAGAAACTTTAACCCCACCGAGCTAAATATCTGATATGATTAAATTCTAATGTTGAATTAAACATTTATTCTAAGTGCTCACATACCATTTCAATGTATAATGCATACACAATGTTTAATTATCTTTTTGATTCATTTTGTTTCAATTAGATATGTATCAATATCTTTTTTATATGTCGGATTGTGGCTCATTTTATAAATAAACCACTAAGAAAAAAAATAAAGGATATAATATGAAGTAACAAAAATTAAAATCATCCATAAAGTCTTCACTGACATTTTTTTTATTATTGCATATAGGGAAAGTATTTTATAAGAAGATGACTTTATCTTTTTCTAAGGTTTCTTTTATTATTGATGTGGTAATGACTCTTTTTAGTCATTTACAGATTTTTGAAACGATCAACCAGTAAGACTATATATGTATGTAGTTAGCTATACAGTTTTTAGCTCTATTCAGCTTTAGTTATAGAAACATTTCTCTCAGTATTTAAAGAAATTAGGGACTCTGGCAGTGTTTATCTACTCTTAAATTGTTTTTTTAAATTTCAATACTTTAATGAAATTTAGAATATCAAATTTAATGCTGAGACTTATGACTTGGTTTGTGGGGTTTTATAATAACCACAAAAGCTTTTTATTTGTTAAATGCAGCAAAAGAAACCTAAGGGACCTAAAACGGATTCTTGTGGTTTTCTATATTCTCAGACCTTTTTAAAAAGAGACTTTTAGGAGCTAAATTACTTCTCCTTTTTTCCTTTTTTAAAGCTAACTGCAGTGGTTTCTTTTATGATCTTATTCCAAATTTCAAAGTTCTACGTAAGCGACTAAAATAGGGGAATATGTCGCGGCCACAAGTTTCTGTTATTTTAGTTATTGAGTATTCTGTCTGTAATTTTCTCTTGACAAATTGATTAATGGAATAAAGACACATTCTACTGCTACTGAATACTTCAGTTAATGATCATTTGGTTTCTAAATAATTGATTTAAGATTAATCACGATCAATAATTTTAACATTTTTCAGGTCTTGTATATACCTTTATACTAACATTTTTATGCTACTCACAAACCGTAAAGAATTTTGTGAAAAAAAAATGTTTCCTTTAGTATAATCCTTGCTAATTATGTAGCGGAAATGTATCCAATAATTGTTTTTTTATGTTATTTTCATATTGAAATTTGGGAAATTTAATTCATATTCTTAATATTTATTTGATAGAAAATTACTTTTTAGGCTCCAATCGACAAATTAATATATTCCTAATGAGGGAGGTTTTGTTTTTTACATCAACTCTACATTTGTGTTCTCTGTTTATTCAACCATAATTTATTTGCTTCCACTTAAAGGAATAGTACACCCAAAACATGATTAGCCTTCATTTTCTACTCACCCCATGCTGAACAACACTCTGGAGTACTTTTTTGATATCTCAAATGCATCTGGAGATCTGGGAGGCTTCTTGCTGTCTGCTGACATTCAAATAATGGAGGTTATGGTGCCCGAGGCAGAAAGGTCCATAAAAGTCCACAAAAAACGCGTCAATATTCCTCCATACTGCTTGTCCAATGTATTCCAAGTGTCCTGAGTTGGTAGCGTCCATAATTTACTCGAAACAAAGTCATTTAGAATGTTTTTAGAGCATAAACAGTAGTGTATAGGATTTCCTAAAAGCGCGCTCACGAGTCTACGGAAAACGCGGCAGACAAAACCAGATGAAAGTGCGCATTAAGCGTCTGCTCTGCCGATAATGCAAGCGTAGAAGAAGAAATGTGCTGTTTACCTGTGCAAAGAAAGAAACAACGAAAGAAAAATGTCTGAGGACTTCAGTGTTGAGGAAGAGCATGAGTTCTTTGCCGAGCTGAATGCGCACTTTCGTCCGGTTTGGTCTGCCGCGGTTTCCGTAGGCTCGTGAACTCGCAGGCGCGAATCAGTTTCTAAAGTCTAAAAAAATAAAAAATACTTCTTCTTCTTCTTCCTCAAAAACTTCTTTTTTACAGACTTAAAAACTTCTAAAGACGAGGGAAAAAATATTGATACATTAAAAAGCACAATATCTTCATATGCTGATATATTGACATTTAAAAACACCATATCAATCTCTTTTACTAATGAAATATTGCTATATGTCATCGTTATGCTACGAAATCCCCCGAAAATTCACAAAATTTTGCCATATTTTTATATGTTGATATATTGACGCGGTATCGATCTATTTTACTAACAAAATCTCACAAGAATTTGCCAAATATCATGAGTTTGTAACAGAACGATGAAATTTCACGAGATTTTGAAAGTAAAATAGATCGATACCACGTTTTTAAAAATCAATTTGATAACAGCATATGAAAATATATTTGAGTATATTATTTTTCAAACTGTCAGAAATGGATAACAAAACTGCTATTTTCAATTACTACGTGTTTTTGTCCAGCTTTAACATCTGTATCGATATCGGTTATCGGCTACATGAGTTTTAAAATATCGGCATATCGGATATCGGCCAAAATCCCAATATCGTGCATCCCTAACATTTATAACTTTTAAGCTTATTCTTCAATTAAATTTGCCGTAATGTTAACTTTTTGTCTTTGATACTTGAGAAAATTTCCCCCAAAAATATTTTGATTGTTAATGATTTAAAGTTTAAAAGCTCACTGAAAAGCAATGTTTTTTTTAATGTTTTTATTCTTAAAAATGACACCAAATGTAACATCAGGGGGTAAAACAATAGGTGCTTAAAGCAGAGAGTAAATGTGGCCGCCTCCAGTTCATCCGTCAGTTGTTTTTTTCTTCTGCTGCTTTGTCAAAAAGCAGAATTGACTGAAATGGTGCGAATCCAACGTGTGAAACGAATACTGCATACCAGTAAATGCGAGTGTGGACTTTCACCCTGCTATTCTGAATACAGCTGCCTCCACTGGTTTCCTGCCTCCACTGGTTTATTTACACACCTGTTACACAAAGAAACACGAGCACAAAAATTATCCTGCAAAAAAAATGAAACTGTATTGTGGAACTGATGGCTGTTTTTCCTGCTAAATTAGGATTATATACTTAATTACATGAGATGATGCTAAGATTCGACGTATGATGTACTCAGCTCTTAACAAGCAGAGTCCTATCTCTTGTGCTTCTACCTGAAAATCAATAATTGTGACTCTTAAGCAAGAAGAGATGCTTTTATTAGCATTTGGACTCAGTAAAAGGAAACAGAGCCAACCTCAGTCTGAAGATAAGAGTATCTATTGGCTGATACGTCTTAAAGATTAGTTAAAAGGGTTACAGTCATCTAAAAAATGTTCTGAACATATTGGAAAGAAGAGATGCTTTATTTATTAAAAGCATTAGTATTTTGAAGGTTTGGAGCCAAGTATTTTGATTTGCTCCTGACTGCTGAAGTAAGAGGATATACCGCTGTTCGATTCAGAAAGCTCTTACGTCTCCAAAAGGAAGATTATAGCAGCTTGTGAGTCGGTTAAAGGACTAAAAGGTCTCATAAGAATGAAACACGCAAAATAATCAGCCGTGCGACACGGAATCCGAGCAAGTTTGCCACAAAACTGGACCTCAGGTTGTTAAATGCCCAATGATATATGATCAGAGAAACTACAGCGAGTTCTTGCCTCTGATTATATAAAAAGTGTCTACCTCTACGATGATAATAATAAAAAAACAGAAGCTGCCTAGCATCAAACAATGCATTATGATGGTCGCTGCTACACTCCTCAAAATCTTGAGACTGGGAAAGAGAATCTTAAGGCTTTAGATTCAAAAAGAAAATACAGACACGTGAGAAAAGTAGAGCGGGCTATGTGGTTTCAGCCGTTTTCCCTTGTAACACCGCAGCCCAGTAAACCTGTTTGACAACAGACATCTACAAACACTAGGAGCTCTACCTTCCTGCAGTTTCACCTAGCCTTAATACCATTAAATATTATTATTATGTTAGTAATGAATCAACAAGTACAAGTGGGTTTTTTTCATTTTGTTCTCGCAAGTGATTTTATAACAAGTATAGTTCTTATTATAGGGATTAATCCAGAGCTGCGACTAGCGATTAATTTTTTTGCTTAATGATCAAAGGTTCCTTAAAGAAAAATTTTTACCAAATTAAATGTTTCCACTTGAGGAGTTCTGGATTCAGCATATTGATGGAAGAAAAAGGTTATTTTTTGCTTAAATGCAAAATATTTACATTTTTTATTTTTATGATTATTGCTATAAGTGGGTTGCTCTGTCCACTAAAAGCATGTTTTACAATCTCTACACTCCATTTAACGTTTCATCAAATACTGAAATATTTGATTATTATTTCAATAATTATCAAATATTAATATCAAATATTAAGATTAGATTAAGCTGTCTTAAATGTCATTTATAAAATATTTCCTATCATATTACTTTTTGCTTCATACTCCTGTTCCCTCTTTTGCGTTTTGAAGCTTAAATCACGACCTGGTTGGGGGTAGTTTGAATTTTTCGATGGTCTTTAGTTTTTAAGCAGAAGTATTCGCAAACCCAACAAAAACATTAAAAGCAGCTGAACTGAACATTCCAGTGTAAGGAACTGTGAATGCTGGATTAAACCATGCTCCCAACTTTATAGGAACAGTTTAGGGAGTGCCCCTTCCTTCCTTCTCCTACGTCAAGGTGTCAGCCAGGTGTCTAAAGTCGAGGATGAGAGAGTTTAATCTAGATGAGCCAGATCTTCTTGTCAAACATCAGTCAAAGACCTTACAGATACAACTGTGGAAAAATCTCTGCCAAAACGTGCTTCTAAACCTTGTGGACAACCTTCCCAGAAGAGTTGAAGCCGTTAGAGCTGCAAAGGGAGGACTGACACTGCATTGAAACCTATGGAATAGGAAACAGAATCAGCTGTTTGAAAAGATCTCCAAGGAAGAAATGTTTGAAAATGATTCCCAGTGTTCAGTATGGTGGATGACCCATGATGCAGTGGGGCCTAATTATCTTTAACTGCCATTCAGGGCCTTGTTGTAGCGCTTGGCATCGGGAATTAGGACAATTTGTATAGAAAACTGGTAACATATACCTGTACCTTTCTCTTTAATAGGGATGCAATGAGTGGATAGTAGATTTTCATCTTTTATCATAATTGTTTTATACACATAAAACAAAATTTCATTTTGTACAGGTTTCAGACAGTGAATGAGCACCAGCTTGAAAAATTCTTTGTCTACCATCTGTCCAAGAAAACCAGTCGTGTTTTTTTCTCTTTTGGCTTTGTGTATTCGCTGGAGTGTATTACTGTGTTTCTGTCTTTGAGAGCCTGTTTTGTTCCCGAACCAGGAAGTATTAAAAGTGTTGCTTGTAGAGATGAAACGTTGCTCATGAGATTGTTTTTGAAATTTTTATGAAAATAGACCTGTTGGGGAGGCGGGGTAAAAAGTGATGGTTCTGCATGACGTTGGATTTGCATGAATGTGCTGGTGTAGAAACATGTTGTTTTTATTGGGAACATGGCTTTCTGCATAAACTCTTCATTTCAGAAGAACTATCCAACTCAAGACTTTTAGTAAATGGCAAAAAAAAAAAAACTCTTAATTCCTCAGCATTTTTCTTTCCTCTTAGTTCAGTTTTGCAGCTTCCTGCACGCGCTGATTTTTATCACCGGGCAGGAAATTCACCCTCAACGGTTTAATTCGCACCGATTTTTACCTGATTTCAATATTTTGATATTATTTGCCTAAAATACACTTTGTGTGTAGTTTTATTTTTTCTTTTTTTTTTTTTTTTCTTTTTTTTAGGTTCACAGAGGTCCCCATCCCCCCCAACTTTATTGCTGAGCATTTACAACATCTTCACCCCTCTGTTTTCATTCAGGTAGCTGGGGTATAGTTTCCCTGTGAGACAGACACAGAGAGAGACAGTCCTGGACCACACACTCCCAACACCCTACCCACCCTTCTCCCACAAAGACATGCATAGCAAAAACCGTAAGTTAAGCTCCTCTCCTCTCCTCAGTCCCCCTAAATCCTCCACCCACACACCGACAGACTTGTGATTAGTTATATTTCCCCCCTCCCACTCTTTCTGGACCATTTAAGCTCAAAGATTCTGATCAGATTTGGTTCAAAAGAGATTCATCATTGTGGGCCTTAGTTTGATTTTCATTAGTAAGGTGGCTTTCATCAGACAAACATATTTATGATGGCGGTGGGCATGTTGCTAATTAGAGAAAAGTGCAGAAAGTTGAATTGGAGACAGTTTTCAGGAACGACACACTTCTGCTCTCTGCTGTGCTACAAAAGCAGCCATCTGGATGGAAATCGGCAATAAAGACATTACAATTCTTTCAGTTTTATTTAGTTGTTGCTTGTTAATAAAGAAGAAAAATGTACTTCTAATGTACCTAATAGGTTTGCATGATTGCAGTGCCATGCAAAGGTGGTCATATATGAGATAAGTGTGAATACAAACATATGCGTAGGTGTGGAAAGTCCTGCAAATGTATTTGTTCCTGGTTTCATATGTGACAATACAAGTTTAGAAGTTACACTTTTGCAACAATATAATTACACATTTCATATTTAGGTACCGATCAAAAACGTATGTTTGTATGGTTGTAGATTCACTCTTGTGAATTTGCGATTTATTCTCTTAAATTTCAATTCAGATTTTTACAAATGAAACACCTGATGTCACGTGTATGTATTTGTTCACAACAAGGAACAAATGCAAATCTTGAATTAACATTTATTGGCTTACATTTAAACAAGTAAACACCTACATATATGTTTTAATTGGCAGCCATCTTTCTCCGTATTCATGCCCCTTGAACTTTGTGTCTTTCAATATTTTGCTACATTACAACCGTAATATCTTCTATGGACAAATTCAAAGTAGTACAATATTTTTAAGGAAGTGACGTTAAACAGAGTTTTTATTTTTTGGGAAGGTGACCATCCGAAACATTAGGGATGTCTTTGTGTTTACCTCCCTTTACTTTGATACCCCTAATTAAACTTTAGGAGACTTGTGTAGCCTACTGTAATTGTTTTAGGTAGGTCTATCTAGATGCTGACTCCTTTTGTACATTTGTTTTAGTAAAAGAGTAAGACGCATTCAGGTTGAAGAGAAAGCATCTGTGAACTTATTTTATTTAGTTCCTCAGTTAGACTTTGACTAGGCCATTTAATATGCGGATGTGCCTTAATCTGATCCAGCTCAGTTGCTGTCCTGTTATCCTAATAGTGATCTTATAATGACCTCAGCTGGTCTGTTGTCTTCTTAGTTTTATTTTGAGTGTCAGAGTAAAGGAATCATTCCACACAATGAGTCAGAATATGTAAGAAGTCAAATGGCTATGAATAATTCTTCCATAGCTCTCCATAATGAGCGTCTGATCAGTGTTTTCCTTATATTTTTCATTTCTCTGTACAACTTCATGTTAAGTTTTTTTTTTTTTTTCTCTCTTCTCGTCGTGTTTTAGAGAAGCGACACAGCTCCCCGATCCCCTCCAGGAGCCCGCTTGTTCCCATGAAGCCCAAAGCGCCTGCCGTGGCCCCCAGCCCAGGGGACACGCTTGCATTCAGGGTCCCCAAAGATTACCCTCACTCCCGCTTCAACAAGGCACCGCTCGCCGTCTACCCACCAAAGGGGGCGCGGAACAAGACCTGGTTTGTGCATGCTTCCTTTATTTATTTATTTTTTTGTATGATTTCAGTGTGAGTCACTCTGACTTTTTAGAACAGGCACCTTTTGCTCCTTCTAAATGATACATTTTCCTGTATTTTAATGCTGGTTCCAACCTCTCCTTTCCCCCTCCCAGCGTATCGTTACCTGTCGTCAGCTTGGAGAAGATGCCCTGTCTGAACCGAGCAGACTCGGCATCGCACGTGCGCCTCAACTCCTCCTCCTCTTCATCCTCATCCACGCTCTCTCCGCTAAAATCTTCCTCCTTCGCCCCACCAGCCTCCCAGCGCTCCAACGAAAAGCTCGTCAATGGCCGCGCCAGCGCCGGCCCCTCAACACCGCGCTCCATCACGCCTCCCTCCTCCCTGGATAGGCGGCCGAGCCCCGCGCGATCCCCCCTAGAGAGACGGGGGTCGTCAACGCCGTCGCCCTCCCCTATGGACAGGAAGCCCTCCCTCCCGCCGTCGCCCTCTCACAGATCCGTTGCTCTGCCAACGTTGTCGTCGCTCTCGCCCATGGAGAAGAAGCAACAAAACGGCACTAAGGCGCCTGCTAGGCCGCACAAGAGAGTCTCAGGTGAGTCAATATGGAGTAAAAATTAGCTTCAACTTTTTAAACAAGTTTAGAAAAAATTGATTAACATTTCTGTTTATCTCTCAATGTAAAATTAGGACAGTAATGGTGGTATTTTTAATCTCTCTGATTTACTGCTGTAAAAGCTGTTTATCTAAAGAACCCCCCCCCAACTACCGTATCTCCACATATTTATCAGCTTATGATTCTGCACCTCCTCCTTGTTTTCTCTGACATTTTAACACTCTGAGGAGTATTTCCTACATTCTCTCCTCTCCTGTCTGCTTGTTTTGCTCTTTATCAGGCTCCTCCGTCTAGTCAGTGTAAACTGTGTGTGTGAGTGAGAGCATGTGAGTTTGTTGATATCTCTGGTTTGCTGCTGCGCAGATCTGACCTGTTGTCCGGTGCAGCAAACACAGAAAGATTACGGGGATTATAAAACAGGCCAGGACAAGATTACAGCCTTCTCAGAGCAACAGTTTAAGATTGGCCAGTTAGTTTGTGCAGAGAAACATAACTTATTTGTAGGCTTCATAAGCAGATAGAAGCTTTAGGCTGTAAAAGCATTGATGCACATTTGCATCAAAGTTATTCCAAACAAAAAAAAATAAATCAGTATTTTATTTGTCCAGAATTTGCACGTTTTTTTAAAAAAGCTTTGCAAACCTAATCATGTTTTTAGCTTTGGTTATTTTTAATGACACGGTCCATGTATCTCTGCATCTACATCTCTGTATTCTATTTGAATAGATTGAATTAAACACTTGTGAGATTTATGGAGATGTGTGATACTTTCAACATCAGCATCTCTCTGAAATTATGCTTTGGAAGCTATTACTCTCTTTTACGCTAAAGTACGATATGTTGACATTGTTCTTGAGAAGAACTCCCCTTCTAAAATGAAGCTAAACAGAATTACAGTGGTGTTTTTTACAAAAAGGGTCAAGAGAGGTTTACAAAGTTAGCACCATCTGTGTCGTCTGCATGTTTTATATGTAGAAACATTCATTTTTAATTTTCAGATCACTAAAAATGATGAGTGGAGTTGGATCCAAAAGTTTTGGGCAACTGTTTAAAAATTCAACCACACACGCACTCAAACATAGTTATTTGCACCATTACTTTCACAGTGCCTGGCTATGTGTGTGTGAGGTTGGACAGGGCCATAACTCTGCAACGGATTGGTCCATTTGAACGAATTATACGCCAATCAAATTGTTAGAGCAAGTAGAATGTATTTAGATTCAGGTGACAATGATTGTCAGTAGTTTCAGCCAATCAGAGCCACCCAAAAACAGTCTGTTAGCTTGGTCACGCTCCTGGATTGGGGGCTTTTAAAGGCTACTTCATGATGCTAAAGACCTGCGGATACGCCCAAAGTGTTTTTATCTTTTGCAATAGAGATTACTCTGAACCAAACACATGTGGATTTACCCATAATACAGTTTTCATGGAGAAGCAGCAAAGGTAAGAGATATTCTAACCGCTAGTTTCAGGCTCAGCGGTTTCATCTCTTGCTGTTTAATGGCCTGTATCTCTGCAATGCTTTGGTTCAGAGGAAAGTGAATCACATGACTCGATTCTACTGAGACTCAACTTTGATTTGATGTGTATTTTGTGGTGGGCCGATGCAGGTTTGTGGCTGTGGAGACAGAAGATCTATTGGGCCGTGTATTGACATTTTACATCTCTAATGTCATTTCAGTATAACTTTAGTTGTGTTTTGCACATTTTAAAAAGGTTTGTAGCCTAGATTCTACCTAGATTCTAGATTCTATCTAGATGATACTTTGCAGTTCTTTGTAATGAATGCATTGTTTATCATGCATTAATTACAAACAGCCTAAAGTTTCTTTATCACTGGCTTTATCACTGTTGTTGTTGAGTAACTATGACAAGGTTCAAGGCTTAGTGTTTGAGCCTTGTTCCAAGTAAGTCATTTTTTTTATTAATCTGGACTTTTTCTTGTTCTAACTACGGTAGTTTGTGCAAAAGGTAAGCTTTGAAAACTTGAAACCAACGCTATAGATAAGCTCACCTAGCTGACGTGAAGATGCTCTGACATCTTAAATGCATTTTTCTTTGACACACAGAAAACAAAGTCAAAGCAGTCAGATTTGTTGAAAGTATAGTTTTTATTCTTTCTTCCTCAATCAGGATCCTGTCAGCCTGCCAAGATGTCCTGTCAGAACAATTAGTCACCACATGAATCACTTGCTCAGGTTGATTCGTTTGATGCTGAAAGTGCACTCTGCGTTCTCACGCAGAATCCTAGCATCTGGCCTCTAAAACTAATTCTGAACGACGGAAACAAACAAGGTTGATAGGGATGATTTGCACGAGTAGGAAAGCACAATCCACCATCATAAAGAGCTGAATTAGCTCAGTCAGAGCGCTGGAGAACTTTCTCTTGCATCTAATGAGATTTGGTATATGAAGGGAGAAATGAAGCAGTGATGCCTTTTTTTCCTATTTAATGTAATGTGAGTCTGTGTATTTTACAGGGAGAGTCTTTGATCCTGACAAGCACTGCGGAGTGCCCGACCCTGAGACTAAACGTTCCTGCACGCGCTCTCTCACCTGCAAGGTAACACAACCCCACAATCACTCCCCCGTCTTCTTTTACACACCCCTCTCTGGGAAAAGGAAGCAGCTAAGCTCTCCAGCCCTCGTTGCTACGGCTCCTGCGCTTTCCAGCATTACAGGGTCCTCGCTTCTCTTGATGAAGTAATTATAGATGTGAGATGAGGCGACATCATCGTTTAGCTGTAATACTCTAGAACTGCCCTTTAATTACCTCCACCAAGCTTTACTAATCTTTCTCAAACATACTGGTTATTAAGTAATTAAAGAGCCATCATGTTAGTGTCTTTGGGTATTTTATTTTTTTTTAAAGAAAGGATTTTATTTTATTATTTTCCAGACATGTTGTTCCTGCCTTGGCTGTAGGGATTTATTTAGAGGATCAGAGTAAAGGGGTTGAACACTAATGTCTTTTTCAGATTTCGTTAGTCCTTAATAAAATGTTTTAAACAAAGTGCTGCTGCCTTATTTCAGATCTACCATAAAATCGGCAATTACAAGTATAAGGATAAGTAGTGATCCAGCGTCGTCACAGATTAGACCTGCGTATGTTTGAGGATGGTGTTCATTTTGAAAAAGGGAAAATGAATGAAATCGCTGCTCCGTTGCAGATCTTTCAGCCTCAATTTGGAGCTTCTCTATAAAAAATGAACTCTGAATTCTTCGCTTAGCACCTGTTATTTAATTAAATCATAAATACTAAATACTCCCTTTCATTGCTTCCCTTTTATTTTCCCCACATCATCTTTCCTTCATTCCATCTTTATTGATCTTTAATATTTCTTTTCTTTTTAAAGCAGTGTAAAGGCCTGGAACCGAAAGGTTTTGGAAAGTCTGAAGCTTTTACATGAAGATAGGTTCACACCTTTACCAGAGGTTCAGATGCTTAAACTTGCTTTACTTCTCTTAGAAACAGCCGTTTCTCCAATATGGAAGGGCACTCCTTCGTTCCTATTTAAGCTTCGTTTTTAAAGAACGAATCAAGTTATTTATTCTTAATCTCGGTTAATAATGATGCATTTTTTCAAAACTTGAATAAAAAAAAATAAAATGCTTGTGTGGTAGATCTGGTTTAATTTAATAAAGGAAGATTTAAACATAAGTGCAGAACTTGAAGATTTAGTTGTGGTGGAGTTGAAGTCATGATTTTCATCATTAAGCAGATTTAATTTGCAGTTATATGCTGCATTAAATCCACATCAGCAGCATTGTTAAAGAAAAACTCAATGGGGCTGTTCTAGTCGCACCATAAGTCATTTTTACAAAAACTTCAGCCTGGCTGGTGGCTGCTGGGCTCCTTCTGCCGTCAGCAGCGCTTATGAAGAGCAGGGAAGAAGGTGCATTGTTTCTGTGCATCAGCTGGGTTCTAACTACAGCTTCTGAGATGCTGAACATGATGAAGAACCTGCCTAACCTGGTACCCTGAAACCAAGAGGTCCAGTTAGTCTTCCTGTATGTCCTAATACATTTCTGAGCTGTAGTCTGATTATTCTTTTAAACATTTAAACATCAATAGTTTTTGTCGATTCATGCATGTTTGAAAAGCTGAGGGTTTAGCAAAGAGTTATTTTTACTCCCCTGAACTAATTCATTTGACCCCTCTTTGACAACAAAGCTTGAACCTGCCAGCTAACAGACCAGTTTTGGGTCATCTGAGTAATTGCGATTAAAATTTTTAATCTGCAAACAGCCTTATTTTTAAACCTAATCTCTAAGGGCTCCACTGGAGTGAACATGCTAAATGCAGCTCTGTTGTTAGTGAGTTCTATCAATAGAGGGTGGAATGATTTGAATAGCAGTAAACTATTATATTACGCAGGACCTCTTCCATATAAATGGACTGACTTTTAGAGAATTCTAGCCTCCTGCCAGACGTCCGTCTCACCTGGAGTCATCGGCGTTCTGCTGTCGACCTTGCTCACATAGGATGAACATGAAGACAAAGTGCTCCCTAAGCTCTCTGCTCTGATTTAAATTGGTCAAGCTGTCACATTCTTATTCTGCGGTCTGGATCGTTAGGAGTGTGATTTATGAACCTCCCGTACCAGTTTAAAGATCCTCTCTGACTTTCAGTACTTTTTTTTTTGAAGAACCACAATAAAAAAAAAATATATATATATATAGAACAGATTGAAATAAAATTCAAATATTGGGTTTTTATGAGCTTTCATTAAATGCTTTTCATTAAATGTCAAAATGAATCTAATATATATGAATTTTTAAGTTTTATCATCATATTAGGGAAAATAATGATCACAATATCACAATATGCTAATATTTTGAGAAGGACCTGTACATTGGTTGATGTCATCAAATACATCTCCATAGAAAAATAGTCATAATTAAGCTGCAAAGATATGTAGCATTCATGTTGGTTGATGTTACCTGAATGCTTTTTACCCAAAAGAACCAAAAGTACTTTTACAGTAACCTTTGCTGTCCTGGTTCTGCTACAGACTCACTCGTTAACCCAGCGCCGCGCCGTGCCCGGCCGAAGCAGGCTCTTCGACGAGCTCCTAGCCGAGCACAAGGGCCTGGCTAAGGAGAGGGAGGCTCTGAAGGAGAAGGAGAGGGAAGCGGCGCTCAGGGGGAAGGAAGGATGCAGTCAGAGCAATGCAGCTCCAGAAACCGCGAGTCCCAGCAAAACCTACTGCCCAGCTGAAAGACCGCTCTCCTCGTTGAAGCTGCGGCTCGCCAATGCACACATACCAAGGTAAAGCTGCTTGTCATTTATTGATTACTGCATTTAATGATGCCAAAGCTCAATTTAAACCTCCAAAAATGTTTGATTGGTCATAAGATCAATAGCAAATACATGTATAAATAGGCGGTGGCCTATACAGTCATAGGGGAGATGTCCCTCAGACAGTCACTAATCTCCTTCCAGACAGAGGTTATGCCACAAAAGTAATAGCTAGCCCCTCCACTTTTGTTCTTTTTATTGAGGTACTATGTTGCTGTTTGTTTTGAATAAACCCCTCCTAATACAGTCTAATGTAATAAACACACCCACACTGGAAGGTTTATTGTCTAAACTGTCTGTTATGATGAGTGGAATCCACCCATGTGGAGTGGAAACCAAATAGTACTAAAGTGTGTTATTGAGAAGAAGATGTTGCGTTACCATGTTTTACCACCAGGGGTTGCTGTAAAGTTCAAACAAGTAAAAAGAAAGAGAGAGAAAAGTATAAATGGTCAATGTCGGGGTACTAACTCTTCCACCTCTCCTGTCATTCCGATGCTTCCTCTTCAGAGTTCCGGTTGGCTCCTCTTCCATCTCCAGTTCGAGTCCTCTGCCTCCAGCAGCGCCTCCTGCCGTAGTTCCTGTGACCGATCCGTCTTCTAACAGCTGGTGGAACGCAGCAGGGGACAGCAGCCGACTCTCCAGCGACGAGGGAGACCCAGAGAGTCCAGATGACTCTGACAGACCCTCGTTGCATTACTCCAGTCATCATCCGCGGCCTTTAGGGGTAAATATTAAGACAATGGATTCAGATATTAGGTTGAAACCTGCCTTTAGATCCAAAGTTTGTATAATGTCTTTCTGAATTCTGCTTTTTATGCATTAATTCTTCTTTTTTTTTTTAGCTTTTTTTCCTATTTCAATGCATTTATCTCTACTTGCTTGCCGTAGGGTGTCAGGTTGCTCCTTTAACCAGTTTCTCCTGTGTCTCCGTGCAGTTATGCGTCTTCAGCAGCCGGCTTATGGGACAGGGCTACTATGTTTTCGACAGGCGATGGGACAGAATGAGGCTGGCCCTGCAGACTATGGTGGAGAAACACCTTAACGCCCAGATGTGGAGGCGAGTGTTCAATCAGTGTGTTCATTTTGTGTTGCATCACAATTTAATATGTTGATTCAGTGATAAAGTGTGAAAAACATCTCAAGGCTACTTAATATGGCAGTATTATCACTCTGGAAAAAATATTTCTGGGTGCCCATTTTTTAAAGTATTTGTGTATTTCAGGAAGGTGCCTCTTGCTGCTGAGAGCCTTCCCTCCCTCTCCACATCTAGTACCTCCTTGGTTACCGCGCAGCAGGCTCCTTCTTCCACCCCCATCGCCTCTCCTGTCCCTTCCTCACCCTCTAACACGCTCACCTACACCGCCACGTTCCCTCAGTCGGCATCGGCAGCTGGAGTGTTCAACGTCAGAGACTCTGCACAGTCCCACAGCCCGGCTTTTACACAGGGAAAAGCCCGCAACGGCTCCCACAAAGCCAGCCGGCCATCCAAAGACGCAAGCGTCCCCTCGACGGGCCAGAAAAAGAGAAAGAACTCTTCCCACTCTTCGTCGTCCTTCTCATCTTCCTCGTTTCAGACAGTAGATGTCCACAAAAGGAACGGCAGCAGCTTTCACCCGACATTACAAGGCTTTGGGATAGCCAGGAGTTCCCCAGCCAAGAATAAGGGACCTCAAGGGGGGAATGGGCGTCTCAGCAGCTCCGATGACTGGCTGTCCAGAGCAGATGGGTCACAAGGCCACAACACACAGAACTGGTAGGTTTCTTATATCTTTTCTTTAAGCCATAGATTGCCGAGTCTACCATGGATCAAAAGAATCACATCAAATATAATATGAGAATTTATGTTTCGGTTTTTGTCTTTTCTTGTCAAAAAATACTCACTTAAAATAATTTTATTAAGCTATTTACAGAAATTGAGAGCAAATATGCAGTATAAAATGACAAAACCCAAAACATTCACTAATTTTATCAGTTTGTTGTGTGGAAAAGCAGTAAATTGTTCAAATTTCCAGTAAGTTAAGAGTGAATATTAAATCCGTGTATAGATAAAGGAAAGAAAACTTTTTTTTTAGGATCGCGGTGACAAGGTATTTTTCAAAAAAAAAAAATACTTTACAAAAAGAAGAAAACAGTTTTAGTATTTAGACTTTAAGCTGAAAGGAATGAAGAAACATGGACATTTCTCCTCACTAAATTTTGTGAATTTGAGTTGTTTAAACATAGATGAGAGAAATATTTGGCCTTCCTATGTCTGTTTTTAAATGTTGTTTAAGGTGCAAAATGTTTTGAATACTTTTTGTTTCCCTTTTTTTAGTTTAACATTATAATGAATCATTCTATATCTTTTTTTTGTTCCTTTTTTGCTCCTTTTAGTCGTGAACTTGGCACCAGCAGCATCACCTTCACAAACAGGGAACCAGCCTCAGCCCCACACCAGCCTATGGCTGCCCCCACTGGACCCTTAGCTTATGGCGGAGGAGCAGAAGGGAGGAAGAGGAGGAGTCCCAGCTCCTATAAAGGGAAAGCCAGCAAACTGAGCCGACCAGGCGGACTAGAAAGCCTCTTTGGTAAAGGAAACGACAGTGGGGGGATCTTGGCGTTGGCGCCCGAGTCGCCCAGACAGGTGGGTGCTTGTTAGGCTGTATGACCTGATGCTACAGTTATTGGTTTAGTTTATTGTTAAAGCTCAGGTGAATGACGAGTTTGTGTCTGTTTCTGCAGGCCAAGTTAAATCACTGACAGAAACCCGTTTGAAGGGCAGAACCTTTGGGCGGCTGTTCAGGCCACCACCATTTGTGACCTTTGACTTCACTCTTCCACTGACCGCACCAATCAGGCCGTTTCATCTCACATGGCTCCTGTTTATCCAAGGATTCTTGGGATACAGGATCCATCCCTCCACTCCTTCCCCCTCAGCTTGGATCCTTTCGTCCGGAAACTTGATGTGCCTCACTATGGTTGGGGTTTATAGGAACACGTTTTCTTAAAAAAACATTGCAAAGGGAATATGCTGACATTAACACCACCACTGTAGAATTTATGGAGAACCCTGAAAAGAGGTGTGTGATTGTTTTCCATCAGACAGAACTACTGTGCCGCTTTGCTGCCCCTACGGACCTTTTCTATTCAGCCTCTCCATCATTTGGCTCCGTTTTAGTCTACGAGGAGAGTGATCGCAGCACATTTACCTGGGTTTTAGCCAGTTCTTGCCCCTTTCTTTGTCCACCTCCCTACATTTCCATTTCTGTCCCAGCATGCCTGTGTTCGAAGTGCACTTACTGTCCTGAGCTCCTTGGCTGACTCCTTCTGAAACTGTGACATGAAAAAGTCGTGCTCGCACAAATGGAGGGGATGGAAGAATCCGTGTTACCAATGATGCCATGTCGATGCGTTGTATTTCAATATAGGATAAAATCTGACTTTATTCAGATTATTTTTTTTTTTTCATCTTTCTGGTTTTAATGTTGAAAGAAACAAAAATTCCAGGATAAGCATCCAAAATGGAATTATTACTCTGGTGTTGGATTGCTTCGTTTTATTTTTGTTTGTTTTTTATAATAATTTATCATTCTTAAATAATGTTTGTTATGGAAGTGACCATTAAGGTTTGAGCTACAGAGACTTTGTCAATATAAAAGATGATAGAATTTCTATGGCATTTTGAAGAAATGTTAAAAGTATTATAGTTCATATTTGTACATATCTGTTGGTATTTTTGTATTTATTAATATTTTTCCCCCTTTTACTAAATGAAAACAGAGATATTAACTATTTTACCCCATGCTATCGTAGTCTAACAGTAATAAAGCGATTGGCCTGGTGTCTCACTAAAAAAAAAAGTTATATATATATTATTTTTTATTCTTCTCCCAGTAGCAATTGAATGCAAATTAATGGGCACAGCCAAGTTCAGATGTTTGGTAGCTGCTGCTTTTTGTATTTTATTTTAATGTAGTTGCTTTTCAAGCTAGAAACAATAAGAGTTTAATTTAAAGAGAATTTGCATTAAAATTCAAATGGTAAGTAGACTGAATTTATAAAGCACTTGGCCAGGAGCGCGTCCTAATGTGAGGAAGCTGGAATCAAACCACTTATCCACCACCTAGATTATGTTGCCGTTCACTTTTCTTTATGCAATCCAATCTCAACCTTTATACTTATTGGCTCCCTGGGTGAAGGTGTGTAAAAAGTCTTAAAATATTAATAAGCTGATTTTGCAGAAGCCTACTCAAGACGAAGTTAAACGAACCAGACATGTGGTTTGAATATCTTTATTCAATAGGAAATGAAAATTCCTGTAGTAATTCTGTTAATCTATATGTGGGTTTGCTTTTCTTTTAAGTTCAAACCTACCTAGATAAACTTTTTTTCAGGAATTCGTGACCTTCTTTGGGTTTTTTCTTTGCATTTAAGTAAAGCAATTTTTTTTTTTTTTTGAGTAAGTTGTTGATTAAAATGGCTGCTTATACAAACCTCCTCGTATCTTCCGTCAGAAACCATTAGAACTGGCATAAACTAGGCTGGACTAAAATACTCCAAAGCTCTAATCTGGCATCCTGCGGTTACCAGGTTTCCACGACAACCATTGTGTGATATCTAAACGGGAGCATTCTGTCCCACTATTATTTTGCCATCACTCAGCGTTGATCTGCTTTATAAAAAAAAAGTATGTATAAAAAAAAAAAAGCAGTTAAAGCCCACTATTCAGTACAGTGGAGGGTTCATCATGCTGTGGGCGTGTTCCTCTTCTAAATGCACAAGATTATACAGCTGCTCCACAGCCCTTTTATATATTACAAATGAAAACAAAGGAATGTCCTGGTGGTAAAACTTTTAGACCATCAATAACTTCTCTCCAACGTATTTTTTCATCTGCTGTATAAATTAATGCAAAGGGATGATTTTTCTAAAAGTGTCACTATATTTTTTTCTAAATAATATGAATTTATTCTAAGGCTTTTTCCATATTAATACCAGGATTGCTAACAAGTCTGATGCTAAGAATGTTAATTTCAAGGTATCTTTCTCATGCAGTGTCTAAACTTCAAACTACAGAATAGATATAAGCGGAAAAAAATACCTGCAGTAGGGAAGCTAAGCGCTATCGCATGTTTTTATTCACTCTTGCTGATTTTTACAATCTTCAATGACTACTTTGATAAAAAAAAAAAATATGCAAGATTCAGACCCCTTGCAAGAATAATGCAATGTTTTGTCAATTAAATATTGCTAATGGGGACTCATTATCTAAATTTGGCATTTTTTAAAATGTTTTTCTTAAAATATATATATATTTTTTTTCTATAAACAGTGCAGAATATTCTGCTTGCTTTTCCATCCATACTTTTCCTCCTCCAAAAGTTAAAGACTACTGCTTTATTTTTATCTTTCGTTATCTTCAGAGGCCCGATGGTCTAGTCTCAGTGTGATTATGTGGGTTGTGGTGATATGTCAAGTCAAAACTGGGTCAAAATGCTTTCACTTACTTCAGCTAGGTATGGTTTTTTCCTTCTGATCACTCCACCGTGCTAGAACATCAGCGCAGCCATTCCTCCGAGTTTTTACCTTTTTAAAATATGCATAAGATCTGCGTCTGGTGGCTAATTTTACAGCCGAAATATCGGACGGTTGGGGTTTAAATTAAATGTAGCAAGTGCAGTCGGAACTTCAGTACCATTGTTTTATTGAAATGTAGAGAAAAACATCTTTGGTTTAAAATAAGATTAATAAAATCTAGTTTGATTACCTGGTTTAAAGTAGAGCAATATATTTTTTTTATGGCCTCGGTTAGTGTGATCAGTACCCCGCCCACTCCTGTTGAGCCCCTGATAATAGGAAAGTAACTGAAAGCATTTTGTTTAACCTAAAAGCAGACAGGCAGTCCTCTAACCCTTAGTGTAGCAACTAACTTTGTGTTTAAGAACTAATTTGATATGAATCATATAAAATTAGATCTGAATTGTTCTTCCGCTGTTGACACCTTTAAACTGCCCATCCCTATTTCTCAGTACTTTTTAAATAAAAAAAATGAAAGATTCATGGAATACATCCAATATTTCCTGCAGTAGTTATAAGCTGACACTGGAAAAAAAAGAAGAAATAAAAGCCCACAGCATTACAGATCCTCCACCCTGCTTAACAGGATGAGCTAATTTTTCCCATCTTCATTTTCAATCTTTTTGGAATGGAGGCCCATTCCTTTTTAGATGCTCTGCAAAATGGGGACAAACTAAAGAACATGCCATTTGAGGAAGGCAAATGTCTTTCTCTCTTTATATTTCAGAATGTTACTTGAAATATGGGTTACTTCCTAACTTTGAAATGTTCTGTCAATGCAAACTATATTGTCTGAGAGATTTGCTATCGCAAACGGAAATATTTAGGGTTTTCTAATTACTAATGGGATAGAAACACTTCACTTTTCACCATTTAACAGTTCATGTTGGATTGCTCTGAAAGAAGGGAGGAATATATGGAAGAACACTTAATGCTTGCTATAAAGCACAGTAGAGGAGGTGTGATGCTGTGTGCCTGGTTTTGGTTTTGTTTGGGTTTTTATTTGAATATGAGGAAGTTTTCAATCAAATTCTGCTGGTTTTTAAAGATTGGGATTTAAAATCTGCAGTTTTCGTCAGAAAATATTTTTTTTATACACCTTCACTTGTGTTGCCAATAATTTAAGAGGGTGCTAAAGCTTCTTGGATTATGTTATTGAGCCCATGCAGTGTTTGCGGAGGTAATCAATAGCTAAAGCTGAAGGTCTACCATGTTTACAAGAACGATGGTTAATTTGCAGCACGTTTTCACCTGCTTTTCCATTTTCTGGCTGTGAAAACATGGAATTATTGGTAAAAAATGTGGGACACCTTCATGAGGGTTAAAAATAAATACAGTTTTTTTTCTTTTCAAAGGCAACCAGACTCGCTGTTAATACAGATGTAGAAAGTTACAGTTTTACTTGCAGCTAAAGTTAAAAGAAAGTTTATATATGTTTTTCATTTTGTTGGACTTTTTTATATATTTTTTTGCACTTTCTTAAATTACATAGATCTGTAATCCTCTTTAATTATATGATCATTTAAGAAAATAAGTATCTGAAAATTACATCAGGTGTATTTGCGACCTGCATCCCAATCCCCCTCAAAACCAAGACACTGTCATATCCCGATCCAAACTGTGGCGAATGTTTAATTTCTGGAGGAAAAAATGCTTTTTTTTCCACGGACAAACCAATGTTAATACATACTGTAAAATGTCTTATATCGAAGCTTTTATAAATATTGAAAGAGAGGTGGTCTTATTTGTAAATTAAAAATGCAGCGTTTAAATTCTAGTGAGCTGCTGTTGAATGTCTGTTTTGTATACCTTACTTGTTGATGCAGTGATCTGTCGAATGTTTTCATTTTTCAAACATAATGAAAAGCAAAAGGAAAGTGTTTCAACTAAGAAGCTTTGATTTTTTTTTTTTGCAGTTTGTATACCATAACTTTGACAGCATACATCTGTAATGACAGTTTTCAGTGAAAAATATAAAACTGAAACAATTTCCTGTTCAAGGGTATTTCTTCTATGTTACGCTGTAGTTGTGATTGTTTTTTCTTAATTCTTCTACACTGAAATTTGCACACAATATTATACAATTCAGTTTATTTATATAGTGCCATTTCACAACATATATAATCTCAAGGCACTTTACAGAGAAAATTCAACCAGATCATACAGTCAAATTGATTCAAAGTTTCTATCTAAGGAAAACCAGCTGATTGCATGGACTCATTGACTCAAATGCAATCCCTCGCACTAAGCATGCTTGTAGCAACAGTGGAGAGGAAAAACTCCCTTTTAGCAGGAAGCAACCTCCAGCAGAACCAGGCTTAGTGTGAGCGGCCATCTGCGAGGCCGACTGGGGTTCAAGGAGACAGAAGCAGAGATACAAAAAGCAGCTATAAAAGGTGCCCCCGTCCAGCAAACAAACAGCCAGACAGATGAGCTCTGAGCCAACTCCCATGTCAGAGGATGAAGAGAGCACATCCAAACAGTCACAGACAGAGAAACAGGACTACACTGAAAAACAGGCCGATCTCCAACATCTATAAACAAGGGTGTTGATGGAAGCAGCACAGCTGATATTTCTCTCCAGGATGGTGTCACAGCCAAACAGGAACAGACGAGGCAAAGCTACTATGAGAAAAAGCAGAGAGAGCAGAACGTTAGAGATTAAACTAACAGATCCTGCAGAATGGGAGAATAGAGATAGAATGAAACAGAATGATGAAACAGAGGTCCCTATGTCCTCCAGAAGTCTAAGCCTATAGCAGCATAACTATAGAGATAGCTCAGGATAATCTGAGCCAGTCTAATTATAAGCTTTATCAAAAAGGAAAGTTTTAATCCTACCCTTAAAAGTAAACAGGGTGTCTGACTCACGGACTAAAACTGGTAGTTGGTTCCACAGCAGAAAAGATCGGCCTCCCATTCTATTTTTAGAAATTCGAGGAACCACTAGTAAACCTGCAGATTGAAGTGTGAAGTGTTCTGTTAGTAACATAAGGAACAATCATATCTCTGATATAAGATAGAGCTTTTAAGGCTTTATATGTGAGAAGGAGGATTTGAAATTCTATTCTGGATTTAACAGTAGGCCCCTGAAGAGAAGCTAGGATAGGAGAGATATGATCTCTCTTATTAATTTTCATTATAACTCTGCAGCATTTTGGATCATCTTTCTATTAAACTATAGAAAGATTTTTATACAATGCTTTTAATTGCATAAATGCAAATGTTACACTAGAAGTGCATATATTTTTGTTTTGAACCATTTCTGAACAGGTTGTTCCATTTCATCTAAAGCTGGCTTTTATAATTTTCTTAAGTGAAACCGCTGCCTATGGCTTTTCTTGTTGTATTGGTGATTGTTTGTCAAGCCAAACATCCAATTAAAGTTCCTTTAAGCCACTAGTAAAGCACTGGGGTCAAGTTTCTATACGCAGGCAAAAAGAAAGTTCAATGTCCAGTCTTGATGATGGTTCTAGATGGTTTATTTAGTTTAATACTATATCTGATGTTTTTTTTTTTTTTTCTCTCAAAAACTAAGATAAAAAGATATTGGGCCTGAGACACAGTTTTTTGGGGGTTTTTTTCTGGTTTAAACATGCTTTTAAAGCAGTTGTTAAAAAATCTAAACTCAATGCAAGAAACTGAATATGATGGAGATTCCTAGGCTGACATAAAGGAGCTGAAGTCTGACAATGGTATGGACACACGAGGCTATATCCAAGCAGAGGCTGCAGAAAGTTAATACCTCTCTGCTTCCATCTATTCCTGCAAATCACTGCATCCAATTACATTTGTCTGAGCATGACATCCAGCAGGCACTTCTACCTGCAGCTACCCTCCATGCTTCTCAACATTAATGGACCTGGGATGTCACAAAACAAAACGCACATCTGACAACATTGACACCTTGTGGCCATTTGTTTCCAGCACGACCCTGGCAAACCTCATCAGCCACATATCAGATCAGACCCAGTTGGTGGGTGAGAACTGTGATGCATAGCAAACGAGCCCAAAAGTAAGGAAGTGCTCTTATTAAGTCGTCATTTATTCAGTTACTCCTACTGGGATGTAATTACAGCACAGACAGTCCTCTGAATGCTTAAGTACAGCAGCTGTCTTTGCTTTTCAAAAACTGATGCACGCCGAGAGCGGATGGCAAACTTGCATTGATTAAAAAAAAAAAAGCTTAAAATATGTCCTTTTAAATAGGGGCCTTCATAAACCCAACTTTTCTATTCTGCTCTATTCAATTAATTCAAAACCCATTAACCTTTTAAAAGCAGGAAATAGTCGTGGGAATTATGATTCTAAAAACTTGACTGTATTAGAAATTTCTTATAAAAAAGAAACCATATTTTTTATTGATGTGAGAAGTTTCTGTTAGTTTTTTTTCCTTTAAAAGTTTCACGTGATATCTGCTTTTTTGGTGTCCTATTTGAATGTTTTACACCATTAAAGTATTACAGTATTTGACAAAGATATGCAGATTGTATTAACTTTTTTTGTTTGCATTTTATCAAATGAAGAGTACATGCTATCCAAACCAGCATGGCCTTCTGGGTAATTGCCCCTTAACCTAATAACTAGTTGTGCCATCCTTTGCAGCAGCAGCTGCCTGTCAGAGTAAGCAATAACTGGCAGTGAGTTCT
Organism: Cyprinodon diabolis; assembly: GCA_030533445.1. Classification (NCBI taxonomy): domain Eukaryota; kingdom Metazoa; phylum Chordata; class Actinopteri; order Cyprinodontiformes; family Cyprinodontidae; genus Cyprinodon; species Cyprinodon diabolis. Next base: position 21,015,460 of record CM060078.1, read on the forward strand.
TTCTAACGGTGGAGCATTGTTTTTATTCTGCAACAGTGGTGGGTTTTGGACTAGTAACGGATTCTTTAAGATAATACCGAAGAATGTGGATTTTTACCAAGTCGATCCAAAACCTTTGCTTTGATTTTTTTAATTACTCTTAAATAAAAAATAAGGAATATGGTTCCATTAGTTACAACAAGTAACTGAAGCAGCCAAGCAGCTCATGACTGTTACACTACTGTCTGTGCGATGTTCTGTTTCCTAATTAATATAACATAACTAGACACACATCTTCCCAAAACATTTCAGATTTTATTTCAACAGTTCACAAACAATTTGCAAAGGTTTGCTGTTGATCATTTTTTTTCTGAGATAAACCTTCGACTACTTTTGTCCAAACATTAGTTTAAATTTAGAAACCTCCAACCAATGCAGTATTATCTCTGGTATATTTCTCATTATTGAATCTTGAATTTCGACTTTAAATGCATTGGATGAGGGCTATAGGGAGTTACACGTTTACCTCTACCGACTCCCTAGACCAGTCATTGTTACTCTCCTCCTAACTTTGATAGGCCATAGAATACTGATTCTTAAAGTATTTGAAAAATCTTTATTGATGTCAATGACTTGATTTCTCTTGTGTTTCTATAAATGTATTTAAATCAGACTATGATAGCTTAATAAGACCTTATAGCTCACCTCATTTTTTCAGAAAGATTCTGCTTTAGTGTTTGATTGGGATTCAGCACGGCTGCTCAGTGTCGCAGTGGATAGCACTGCTGCCTTGCAGCAAGAAGGTTCTGGGTTCAATTCCTGGGGTCTTTCTGCATGGAGTTTGCATGTTCTCCCTGAGCATGCGTGGGTTCTCTCCGGGTACTCCGGCTTCCTCCCACAGTCCAAAAACATGACTGTTAGGTTAATTGGCTTCTCTACAGTCCCCTTAGGTGTGAGTGTGAATGGTTGTTTGTCATGTTTGTCTCTGTGTTGCCCTGCGATGGACTGTACCTCGCCCCCACCCCCCCCACCCCTTTGACTGCTCGCATCCCTCGTTACCCCACTCGGGATAAGCATGCTAGAAAATGGATGGGATTCAGCACATCAATGTGGTGAGTTAAAAAAAAAAAAAAAAGAGTTCAGCTACACCAGTAGCAAGATTGATTTAGAATTTTTTTTCCTTGAGTTTTTTTTTTTATTATTCTTTGAAAGCTTCATTTTGTGTATACTTGAGGTGTTATTGATGTTAAAATTGTGAGAAAAACAGCTTTATACCCACTATATTTATCGTATTAAAGCCCCAAAGAGTTTTTGTGTCTTCAAAGATGCATCATATACTGTATAACACAAAATATTAACCAGTTATTTATCAGTTCTATCTGTGTCTCCTTAGCATATGTTCATAAAAGTGTCATTTTAAGAGCTGATAATATCATGGAGGTATATGTGGGCTTGCATGATGTTGGTTATCATTAAAGAGCCTTTTTTTTGTAAATAATGATGCCACCCAGTAGTTTACAAGAGGAGCAGGTGGCTTCTCTAATGTCTGTGACTGTTTTTCATGTCCTAGAGAAAACATCTTGTTAAGCTGGATATTGATACTTTCTTTGTTAATAATCAAAGTACTAACAGAATATCCATCACCAGACAGCAGAGGACAAGATTGGCATCAGCATCAACACCGTAGTATACAACTATGATGTAAAAGCAGAGGTCTAAGAAATATATGTATCAGAAATAACGCTTCAAGTTATTTTAGGGCAATCCTCACCCCATATACCCTATAACTATTAAAAAGATCATTTAAATGAAATAAAAAAAATGCACAAAAAGTCTAAAAATAAATGATTAGGTTGTATAAGCTCAGGCTGAATGTGGCTAATATGATAAAATGTATTGGTTCCATTGGGGCACATCCACGAATGCTGAGTTTCTTTGCTCCCCCCTCTGTTACTAACAGCATTCTTATGATAATGCAATAAAGCTGCTCTTTAGTTAATTGTGTAAAGGTGATAGAGGTGGCCACCTTTTGTTGTCGGCCCTCATGGAGCTAAAAGAAGAAAGCTGGTGGAGATTATCTCCTTTATGTAACTTCTCAAATTCCTCCCAACTCATAACTTATTCAGTGTGTGAAATGTTTGTCTTTATGACATTTGTTTAACATTTTGATGAGTCTATTTGTAGGGTCTATCCTTTTATTTATTTTTCTTATTTATAAGTTGCTTAAATTGCTTCTAGTACAAGATTAAAATGTGTAAAGCTGGTTTATAACATGTTATAACTCAAAATGTGTTTTAATAAGGATTAAAGGCAATTAATCGGGCCACCAATTGGCTATCTGTTAAACATTTTATGATTTAAATCAAGGTTTGACAGTTTGTGAGCTAATAACTTGAAGAAAAAAGGCGATGCAGTTCTTTGGCAGCTTTTTTTCTTATCTTGCACTAAATACAGTTGTTAAATCTGATATAATGTAAGTGCCAATTAGAGTGGAGGTTTGTGGAGGACCCAAAAGCCTGGTTTGGTTTGGTTTCTTGCAGATTTAAACAACAGAAGCATAAGTCCAGAAAAAAACAGGGAACCCAGGGCTTCAGGAGGGAGTGAGAAGAATCCAGCAAAGAGTAAGTGCAGAGGAGTACGGTACATATGCCAAACAGAACAATAAATTGAGTAATCAACTAATTGGGAACAAGTGTGGACAGAAGTATCTAGAAGGGAGCAAAGGGAAAGGAGAGGGACACTAGGGGGCAACATAGAGCAACCAAGAAATACAGCAGGGCTTAAATATAAATAGAAAAGAACTTAGATGACACTAAATGGAAATGAAAGTACTGACTTAGAAAACACAAAATGACATAAATTAAAGTTTAACTGAAAACCCAAAGAGAAAAATTGAATTAAACTGAAAACTTAAATTAACTATTAACTACTAATATGAAATCTCAAAACAAGTTCTTTACTTTAATACAACAGTTACATCTTTACAAATCGAGCAGGATCCTTTTTTAGGCCAGAGATGAAGACAGGGCAGTATAAATGTCAAAATGCTACGAGAAGTTGGAACATTTTCATTGATTAACATTTTAACTTTTACAAAAATTTAGAAAATGTCAGCCAATACAGTAATATATTTATTAAACTAAAGGCCATACGTGTCACAGTACAATGTGATTTTTTTTTTCCTACTAAAAATGGCTTCAAATAAATTTAACTTGTATTGTTTGTTTATGATCCTAGCTATACTTGGACAAGCGGAACTTTACCTTCTTTGCCAAATTACGTGATTCATATGGATGGGAAAATAGACTAACTGGCTGAGTTCAAAAGTTCATTTGCCAGTTCAATTAACAGTTTTGCTAAAACCTGAATGATGTGTCTGGGAAGAGTTGTTAACATAAATGAAAGACTGATTATGATATCTGAAAAATATTTCCTTTATACCACTGATGTGTATTTTCAAACTGGCAACACACAAATTGAAAAAAAAAAACTCACTACACATGCAGGGAAATAATTCCTTCTTTGTTTCCTTTCATTTTGATAATCATGGCTTTAAGATAACAAAAATCCGATTAGAATATAGTTTGGTCAATCAAATTGGGTTCAGATGAGGCCAATTTACTGGCCAGTTAAGGACAACTACACCTTGATCATTGAACTAGCTTTTGGTTATTGCCCAGCGTTGACTGGTGGCAGGTCCTACTGAGAAAGTGAGACAGCAGCTCTATGAAGAATGTCAGCAAAATGAAATTTCACAGTTTTGCACTTTTTGGATCTGTTTAAGTTTTCTTTTTGAGTTTTCATATGTTTCATTTCCCTTTTGTGTTGTTTTCTGTTTGTATTTGACTTCTATGTATTTCTTGTTTACCCTCTGTTGCCCTCTTGTGTCAGTCTCTTTCCCCCTAGCTCCCTTCTAGATCCCTCTGTCCACACCTGCTCCCACTCAGTTCATTACCCCAGTTTTTGTTCTGTTTGACATATATACGCCTTATCTTCAGTTACTGTTCGCTGGTTCCTTGTCATTTCTTGGCTCCTCATACGTGTTTTCCCTAATGTCTCCTGGATTTTAGTTTTTCCTGTATTTTGTTTGTGGATTTTTGCTTCCATTGAATGGATATTAAACTTGCAAGAAACCTCCTTAGCTTCCGTCTGCATTTCGTCTCCTCCAAAATATTGAGACAACCTGACAGGAAGCATGAAATACTCTATAATTTCTGTTATATGGCTGAATTGTTTCAAACGAAATTCTAACTTACTTTCATCTGAAAGGTGGAGTTTTGAGCTCTTACAAACAGTTCAGTTCTTTTTCTCCTTAGCTCAAGTAACATACGTCTGATGTCGTCTCAGCTGTAAGAGTGGCCATTATTGGTCTGAACAATGTTTTCCTCTTGATGAAACAATCTTGCCACCATATATTTGCCATATATATGCCACATTTATACTATATATTTTGATCATCATATCCTTGACAACAGATTTTTACGTCTTTCATTTATTGGGAGTGGGTACCTTGGGTTAATTCAAACCAGAGCTGTCAGGTAATGAAGTGCAAATACTTTGTTACTGTACTTAGGTACACTTTTTTGATATCTATACTTTACTCTATTTCTTATTTTTCTTCCTACTTCTGACTTCTACATTACATTTTCACTAAAGTATCTGTACTTTAATGTACTTCGGTTTGCTGAAGAAAATCATCAGAAGCAAGCAGGTTTTCTTGAAACTGCAAACGTGAATTGTCTATGCCATGCTACAATGTCGGATTCAGAAAAAGATGTTGAAATGTCTGAAAGGTGGGACACAGGTGAAAGCGTATCGGGAGATGGAGACGGAGACCAACTTGGCCCTATCTCAAAGAATATTTCGAAATAGTCGAAAAATTGATCTTTCGATTCATATAGTGGCATCTGGCTATTTATTTTTTTAAAGATTACTTTATACTTTTATACCTTAAGTAGTTTTTGGAGCACATACTTTTTCACTTTTGCTTGAGTAAAGAGGTCAAGTTGATGCTTCAACTTTTAAAAGAGTGTTTTTAAACTGCAGTATCTATACTTCTACTTAAGTAACAAAAAAGTGTAATTTTAACACCACTGATTCAAACCCATGACCCCAAAACATTACATTACATTACAGTATAGCCTAAAAGGTCAGAATTACATCTACAGCAAAGCTTGCTTAAACTTGCACTGCTTTAACCTAAAAGAAAAAAATTATTGTCCTTCCTGCACCTTTACAATGATAGACACAAATGGTTTATCAGTATTTTGTGTATGTTTAGTTGGTTTGGGCAATTAAAGCATCAAATTGAACAAACATGTCAGAATACCAGCTTTTAGGTTATAATGGCAGTCATACATTTTATAAATCACCCTGGCTTTGGTTTGTTTCTCTTGTTTTCTGTCAACCTTTGTTTTCCTTTTGGGGACCAAAGAGAAGCCAAAATCCCTCCTGCAGTGTGAGCAAACCTGATGAAAAACTACAGGAAATGTTTGACCTCTGTAATTACAAACAAAGGCTACAATACCAAATATTAACATTTTTTTTTCTCAGATGTTCAAATACTTATCTGCAGTTGTATCATAGAAATAAATAGTTTAAAAAGATCATACATAGTGATTGCTGGATTTTTTTCCTATTTAGATTATGTCTTTCAGTGGACATGCACCTATGATGACAATTTCAGACGCCTCCATGTTTTCTGAATGGGAGTACTTGCAAAATAGCAGGATGTTCAAATACATATTTTCCTCACTGTATCTCAAAGAACAACACATTATAGACAGACTTATATTAACAACAGATTGAAAAACAAAGGTATCAGCCTGGATAAGGGTTTAAAAGCTATTTTTAAGGCTCTGGTACCTCATTGAGCCATAGTCAGATGTATTAGCCACAGACAAAACAGTGTTGAACCTTTCCAGGACTTGCCAACTTGAAGCAAGCAGCAACAAGTTATTCAGAAGTTAAAAGTCCCTGCTAAACAGAATGAATACAATACATATCTTATGAAAAATATATCTGATAGATTAATGATCCTCAAGACTTTTGGGAAAATATTGTGCTGACAAAATGGGAACAGTTTTCCGTTAATTACTACGACTGAAAGACTAAATTCTTCTCTTTTATCTGTAAATGCTGCAGGAGAATGACAGACTTTGTGACCTTCGTGCGCTTGTGATTTGCAGCAGAACAATAGATCAAATTAAATTGGCAAGTCACCTCCTTATGGCTAAAACAAAAACAAAGCAACAATGAAAAAAAAAACAATATGAAGGGTTAGAAGTTGTTAGGCAAAATCTGGACTTGTATCAAATTAATATTTTGCATCTTAGCCTTAAACAGACTGTTCAGGTTTAAAAATCTTCTGTTATGGCTAAAATGTTTCTCTTTTAGGAAAATTAAACAGCCGATAATCCAAAACTCAAAACCTCTGTAACTAATCTATATATATCTATATCTATATATATAGATATATATACTAACAAAAACATTGGCATGTAGTCATCCGGAGAGGACTCAGAGTAGAGCTGCTGCTTCTCCACATCGAGAGGAGCCAGTTGAGATGGCTTGGGCATCTGGTTAGGATGCCCCCTGGACGTCTCCCTGGTGAGGTGTTGCAGGCACGTCCCACCGGGAGGAGGCCCAGGGGGAGACCCAGGACATGCTGGAGGGACTATGTTTCTCGGCTGGCTTGGGAACGCCTTGGAATTCCCCCGGAGGAGCTGGCCCAAGTGGCTGAGGAGAGGGACGCCTGGGCCTCCCTACTGAAGCTGCTTCACCCGCGACCCGGCCGTGGATAAGTGGAAGAAGATGGATGGATTGAATGGCATGTATCTTTAAAAAGGGCAAAGGTAAGATCCTAGTACTGAAAGTTTAAATGACAGTTTGGCAACAGGTGCTTTTTCCTCATTTCGACATCTCGAGGATCTAGGATAACGGAAGTGGGATAAAGAAAACTGTTAAACTTAAAAACACACCCTACAATTATTTCTGTTTGGTGTGATCTACTACATAGCAATATATGCGTACTTCAGAGGTGTCAAGTAACGAAGAACAAACACTTCATTACTGTACTAAAGTACACTTTTTAGGTATCTATACTTTACTCCATTACTTATTCTTCTTCCTACTTCTGACCTCTACTCATTACATTTTCTCACAAGTATCTGTACTTTCTATTCCTTACATTTTTAATACAAACTCATTATTCTTGGCTTTGGTTTAATGTTTATAAATATGTGGATATAAAAACGCGAATTGTCTATGCCATGCTACAATATCGGATTCAGAAAAATATGCTGAAATGTCTGAAAGGTCGGACACAGGCGAGAGCGTATTGGGAGATGGAGACCAACAAGACCTCCCTCATCCTTGGCCCTATCTCAAAGAATTTTTCGAAACAGTCGAAAAATTAAGCTTTTAATTCATGTAGTGACATCTGGCTGTTTTTTTTTTTTTTTTAAAGATTACTTTATACTTTAAGTAGTTTGTTGAGCACATACTTTTTCACTTTTACTTGAGTAAAGAGTTCAAGCTGATACTTCAACTTTTTTAAACTTCAGTATCTATACTTCTACTTAAGTAACAAATGTGTGTACTTTTGACACCACTGCTGTATTGCTATTCAATATCAATATAGTTTTCAGATTAATGTTTGAGTTAATTAATTGATTGCCACGTGGCTTTTTCTTCAATTAAATGTTAGAAACATCCACTTAAAAAAAATTATAAAATAAAAAATAATAAAGTACTGTCACTTTAAATTCATGTTTCTCTATAAGTAAAATAGCTAGCACAGGTGGAGCTAATTAGCTCAGCTGCTAACTGTCCATACAATCAGTTAGCTTAGTCAAACAAAAGCGATTTATTGTGGCTTCTCGATTATTCCCAGACTAATTAACTTGTTCATAAGTTATCGATTTTTTTTTTTACATCGTGTAAATGTTTTTTAAAAACAAAAAGCGACAAAAACACCCAACTCCTCTTCTTCAAAGCACCAAGTGACGTAGTTTATGCGGTCTACAAATAAGGTAGGAATTTATTATATTAACATAAAGTTATTTTGTTTTTTTCACAGCCGCTTTTGCTAGCAGTTGCTTTTTGTTGATTCTTTAATAACGATTTGAAATACTTTTCAAATTAGTTCAAAGTGACTGTATTTGTAACACAAATAACCATCAGAAAGGCAGAAAAAGTGCTTGAAACTTGCTAAGTTGTAGCATCAAAGCTAGCTTGGAAACATCCACTTTTATTAAAATAAGAAAGAAAAAAAAATATATAAAAGGGTAAGATAGAAAAAAGCTAAATAAAAAACCCATATGACTTTTCAATTGTATATGATACACATTTGGTGTGGACAGCAAATATTTAGCTAGTGCCAATAGTATGGGTAGTTGAAATATAAAAGCTTTATGAGAGCTAATTTCAGTGTATTATTTCACTTTTTGGAACTTATGAAAGAGATATAACACTTCTTATGAAACAAAATATATCGGAATATATTGTAAAATATTTAGGAATATATTACAATATCGTGAAGTGTGATAATTTAAGCAATATGTTCTAATATGTGTGTATAATATTTTTGGAGTTGTAGTTATGTATGTTAAGTGTTTGAACATCCTGCTATTTTGCAAGTTCTCCCACTTAGAAAACATGGATAGGTCTAAAATTCAGAAATCACAATATATGATTTTCTTTAACTATTTATTTGTATGATGCAGCTGCAAATAAGTATTTAAACAGCTGTCTATCAGCTAGAATTCTGACCCTCAAACACCTGTTAGTTTGCCTTCAAAATGTCCACCTCCACTTCATTTATTATCCTAAATTAGATAGACCTGTTTGAGCCCGTTAGCTGCATAAAGACACCTGCCCACCCCATACAATCAGTAAGAATACAACCACTAACAGCCAAGACCAAAGAGCTGTCCAGAGAAACTAGAGGCAAAGTTGTTCACCTCCAAAAGGCTGGAAAGAGCTACTGGGAAATTGCCAAGCAGCTTGGTGAAAAAAGGTTCACTGCTGGAGCAATCATTAGCAAATGGAGGAAGCTAAACATGAATGTCAATCTCCCGAGGATTGGGGCTCCATGCAAGAGCTCACCTCCTGGGGTCTCACTGATCCTAAGAAAGTTGATAAATCAGCCCAGACCTACACATGAGTAGCTGGTCAATGACCTGAAAAGAGCTGGGTCCACCGTTTCCAAGGTTACTGTTGGTAATACACCAAGATGCCATGGTTTGAAATCACGCATGGCACGGAAGGTTCCCCTGCTTAAACCAGCACCTGTCAAGGCCCTTCTTAAGCCGGGCATACACTGTGCGATATTTTCAATTTTTGCATGCAGCTACAGCTCAAATGGTACGATGCTGGGTTTAAAAGTCCACAGCTCACGATGCATGTTCTCACACTGTGCAGTCCGACGCTTCTGATGCGATCCTACGACGACTGACTGAACTTCTAACACAATTGATTTTCTCCCGACCTTACAATTCCTGATCAGGTGGTTGTGAGAGGCTATCGCCCCACGTTACTCCCTGTACACTACATGACGCACAATGAGGCTGAAAGTTGACCCGATCGAAAAATTCTCTCACGACTGGAGAATCTGCCCGAAAAGGGCAAAAAATGATACAGTGTATGCCAGGCTATTAGTTTGCCAGTGACCATTTGAATGATCCTGAGGAGTCATGGGATAAAGTCATGTGGTCATATGAGACCAAAGTAGAACTTTTTGTTCATAGGTCCACTAACCGTGTTTTAAGGAAGAAGAACGATTAGTACCATCCCAAGAACACTATCCCTACTGTGAAGCATAGGGGTGGTAACATCATGCTTTGGGGGTGTTTTTCTGCAATTTGGACAGGGCGACTGCACTGTATAAAGGAGAGGATGACCAGGAACCATGTGTGCGAGATTTGGGGGGAACAACCTCCTTTCCTCAGTTAGCATTGAAGGTGGGTTGTGAATGACTTTCCAACATGACTGTTGTGGCCCATTTATGCTAAACTTTTTGTAATTTGTAATTTCTACCAATTAGTTTTCTACTTTTAGTAGGTAGAATTTATTTAAGTTCATTTAGAACCAAAATGAAACAGAAGGATAACCAAGGAATGGCTCTGAAAGAATCACACCAAGGTGCTGGTGCGTCCTAGCAAGTCTCCAGACCTAAACCCAATAGAGAATCATTGGAGGGAGCTCAGACTCCGTGTTTCTCTGCGTCAGTCCAAAAACCTGAATGATCTAGAGAAGATCTGTTTGGAGGAGTGGGCCAAAATCCTGCCTTCATTTTGTGCAAACCTGGTGAAAAACTACAGGAAATGTTTGACCTCTGAAATTGCAAACAAAGGCTACTGTACCAAATATTAACATTGATTATCTCAGGTGTTCAATTACTTATTTGCAGCTGCATCATACAAATAAATAGTAAAAAAAAAAAAAAAAAAAAAAAAAAAAAAAAAATATAATATATATATATATATATATATATATATATATATATATATATATATATATATATATATATATATATATATATATTGTGGTCTTTGGATTTTCCTGTTTTCTTTTTTTTTAGATTATGTCTCTCACAGTGGACATGCACCTACAATGAGCAGGGTGTTCAAATACTTATTTTCCTCACTGTAGCCATATGCATAACTAATGGACTAAGCCATAGTTGTGAAAATAATAAAGACTCAAATAGAAAATGAACATTGGTGTTTACTGACCTAAAGCTGTGGAGGCATTCAGATGCTGTAGACGTGATGGATTAATGTCAAAAAATTTTAAAGCAAACATGTGATCAAGAAATTATATCATCAGACTGGGATTAGGTTATCAAAAAAAACAAACTATAATAATGTGAACATCATCCTCTAAAAACCACGATCGAATCTAATTATGTTTGAAAACCGCAGACCTGTTGGCATGATTATATAATTTTGCTTTTTGAATCGTGTTCTTTCTGAATCCTTTATTTTTCATTTCACAATAAGACATGGTCTAGTTCTTTTATCCTACTCTATCTATTGTACTGTATTGTATTACTGGTGTATTAAAGAGTAAAACACCCTATTTCAGCTGGGAAAGTTTTAGTTTTAAGCTGTATTTTTGTTTTCAGTACTGATTGGAGTCTTATATCTAGAGCCAAATGGCTGTAATGATTATTTAAACACATCAGTCTTTTTTACGAATAATTACATATCTTTCATTCATCCCTTTGGGGAACTTAAGGTTACATCACAGATACACTTGAGCAAAGATTTATAATAGACTAAAGTCCTTTTCCCTTATAAGAGTGTAATTTTGTTACTATGGTATGTTTATCTGTGCTTGTTTTCTGTCCCTGTGTTGGTTTTTAATATTATGCAACTCTTATATTATTTAGGGGAGTCATTGGTCTGGTTCTTGCTCTTAATTTTTCTATCTTCTTTTTAATTAGTTATTTTATTTTTAGCTGATGCCTGTGAGTTTTAAGCTGTCATACAAAAATGTTTCTCAGACTTTCATTTTGTGGTTTTCATCTAATTGCATTATCAAAAAACGTTTATAGCATTTTATTTTGACTTATTTAATGGAAAACAGATATCCAGTGGTAACACACATAAATCATGTCAAGTGCAGGGAAAATCATTCAAGCTTTGAGAAGTTGAAATCAAAAGTAGTCAAAAAAAAAAAAAACTAGACAGTGCAGAGGCTTACATTGAGTGGCGGGCTTGCATTACCCAACTTTTTTATTATTATAGGTCAGCTCATATTCATAAATTGACACACTGGCTCCAGTCAAATTTTTATGGTGTAGTTTTCTTCATCTTCAAAGGCTCTTGTGTCCACTTCCAATCACCTTTGCTCGTTTCACAACAATTCTGTCGTGCTATTCACTCTTATACACACACTGTCACAGTACAGAAACCACTTTAAATTTGTTTCGGTATCTATAACAATGCTTATTGTAATAAAAACATTTCTTTCCTCCTGGTCTTGCTGATGCTACCTATCTACTGTGAAAAAACAGGGGTGTTAGAACTGTTAGGGATCTATTTAAAGATGGCACTTTTTGAAGCTTTTTTATTTGAAAACAATATTCCAGCTACTCGGTTGTTTTGAACTTTCAGATACAAGACTGTATATATTCCCTTTTTTACCTTATCCTTCTCTTCCAAACACCCAACCACGGGAAGAATTGTTATCACTTAAATCTAATAAGAAGTCATTTATATTAGTTATATATAAACATCTTATGGACTTGGATACATGCACAACATCTAAGGTTAAAAACAATCTGGGGAATGTGAACTAGGAATAACTATTACGGATCAGCAATGGGAAAAGACGATATCAGCTATTCGGTTTAGTACACCGGTTTCAACTTTAAATTTAAAGTATTGTACAGAGTCCATTACTCTAAGTCACACCTGTCAGAAATGTTCCCAGAGATAGTAGGTAAATGTGATGGATGTCATACAAGCCCATGCCACCTGAGCCTCAATGTTCTTTTCGTGTCCGACACTTCATGATTTCTGGAACCAACTTCCTGCTATTTTATCTAAAGCCTTCGAAACTAAAATTGATATAAATCCTTATTTAGTTATTTTTGGTGTCCCGGTAAAGTCTATCTTAACGGATCCTTTTCACACCAAATATTGACTTTTACATCCTTTAATGCCAGACAAAAAATAAGCTTTTTAGGAAATCTCCTAAAGTACCTTTAATATCTCAGTGGTTTCACAATGTTCTATCATTTCTTAAAATGGAGAAAATACATTTTGCAATGAAAAGAAACGAGTAAATATTCAAAAAATAAATAGGATTCCTTTATGGAATATTGTAAATCGCTTCAGACCTTGCCTTCAGAATAATACCCCTACCCCTTCTCTGTGCACAGGTTTGTGTTTTTGTGAGTTTATTTTGATTTTTGTCGATTCAATACATGTGTGTTATATGTAATGGCCTTTAGTTTGACTTAAAGTTTGCCCATTGAGAAAATTATAAAATTTTGGTATTTTCTTGATGTATATGACCTGTTTCCACAAATTGATTATTGATATATATATATATATATATATATATATATATATATATATATAAAAGAAAACCAAGACAGAACAAAAATATTTAAGTCTCTCACTATCTCTGCCCATCATTCTGAATTTAAAAAGAGAAATCCTTAATTGTCTGGCGGGACAGTAAGAACATTAATCAAAGAAGAGGCACAGAGGTTGACTATACATCTAGAAAAGCTGTAAAAACCAAGAGCTACTTCTGTTGACAGTACAACTAATACTTGTTTGTAACAAGCAATCAATATTTATACATGTTTTCTATAAGTAAAGAGAAAAGTAGGAGAAAGTAAACATGTGAGACCCTTTGATAAATGTGGCAGAAACTAACACCCCTCTGAAAACAAATGAAAGCATGGTGGAAGCAGTATTATGCTAAGGGTGAAAACTTTATACATTTTAATTTATTTTTTTAACTGTGATTTTCTCTCAACTTTACAAACGCAAACCAATTTCCATCCATCAATAACTAAATATACAGAAATATATTATAGTCTGAAACCATTTGAAAGAAAATGAAAAGTTCAAATAGTTCACTTTATATTTTGTTTTTATTGGCTTTATTTATTATAATTTAGTAATTTGCTTTTAAAAAGTTTACTTTTGCGTGTTTTAAACTTGCGTTATATATCTCTGCCTCTTATGTGATTATCACTTCTCTTTCTGATTCCCAAAGTCTGGTAAAAACCTGAAATCTAACTGCGTTTTCGGCATTTATTGCTTTATTTGATGGAATAAGTTATCAAAGGTTTCGCACCGCCTGTCATACTTTGCATTTCCATGGTGAACTTTAGTGAAGAGACGTGTGTCCTCAAAAGGTTGCGCGTTTTGGGCGACAAATCAACCCAACAAATGCGGCTGTAGTTTGAAGCGGGGTCGTTGGTTTAACTTTTTTTGAATTTATATGCGTCGTTTTTCTCTTGTTTTCGAAGCCTCTGTCCGAAATAGCGGAAATTTCCTACTGAAATCGGACGCAGAGAGTGCACCTTTGCGCAGAGGCTGGTTTCATACCGAGTGGCTCCTCTGGGTGCACAAAGACAGCGGCTCGGAGAGGAACTTGTTCAGAGAGAACCGGGGACGCTGGGAGGCGAGATCCACAACCTCCGGAGTCCGAGCCTCAACAACCGCGGTGTTTACCACCTAAAACCCTTTATTCTGCTTCCCACCTTTACGTTACAAGGTAAGGAGCTGTTTTAGAAGCGTTTCAGCGGGAATGGAGAGCTGCGGAGCGGGTTAAATCCTCTTCGCTCTGGCTTCCCGAGCGTGGTTGTTTTTGCAGAAAATGGCGTCATCGCCCTCTTGTTTCTGCTTGGCCGCGGCGGGCAGAGGAGTAGTTTCAGGGACTTGTAGCAGCACACCGACGAAGCGCCCACTTCCTCGAAGGCGTAAATCGCGTACTTCGACGTCTTTTATTCGATAATAAAGCGCTGGACGGTGGAAATGTTAGCGTTTTGGCTCCGTGGAAGGACGCGCAAAGATGGAAGGGTCACCGGTCCTGTGCGCCAAGCTGCTTCTTGGAAAAGGTGGCACGGAGCCGCAAAACGCAGCGTTTTGCACCGACTCACGGCTCATCCAAAAGACCTCGGACGGTTTAGCGTCATCCCCACGACGTTGATGGATGTATTTGTGGTGGATCCGCATCGGATCTTTGTGTGTAAATCACTCGGGTTAGCTCGGTTTTACGCCGCACTCCCCTGCCATGCTGCAATCGTTCCGAGGGGCCTCTCTCTCACACGGCTTGAAAAGGTGCATTATATCCTTGGCGTTTTCCTGTGATCAACTAAAGCTGCTCCTTTGTTGTTGGGAATAGCAGCAACAATATAAGCGTGTAAAAGGAGATTTTCGTGGGGGGGGGGGTTATATTCGGGGGGGTGCCATGAGAAACGGCGACCTGCCCCTGCGCTCTGGATTTTACTGCTGAGCCAAACGAGGACATGCTGAATGGGGTGGAAATAAAAAGTCCCCTGGATGAATCGCAGACTTTTTTTCTCTAAACTGCATGGGGAAGTCGAGGCGCTGCGCAATGATCGTGTTGCTTTGCGCAGAGAAACGGTGGCAGCTGCTGTAACCGCCGCGGAGCGTTTCAACGCGATCTGTTTCTTTTTTTCTCCTTTTTTCGGCTCGTTGTTGGCCAGCCTTTTGTAAATAGTTGAGGACTCTAGGATAAAAGAGCACAATAGTATTCAAGCGGGCCCTTTATGGCCTGTGAATGTAGTCCTAAGTCCCCACTCCGACAGCTACGTGTATGCGTCCTCGCTCTGGCCACCACACATCCAGCACAGCGAGGCCACTGGGTTTGCCTGTGCATCCGCTCTGCTTTAGTTCCTCCTGTGCCACAGAAGTGCGCTGCAAACGCAGGTGAAACCCGCCTCCCCCGTGCACATTTTTATTAAGTTTTGAGAGTTATGCAACCTGATCGCCGCTTCACTAGCCCGAAACCCCATCATCGGATGGATACGTTTGCGTCAAATAAGAGAGAAATCGTAAAGGATCGCGCGGAATTATAACCTATCTGTCATTTGCAAATCACCCAGTGTCATTTGCGTCACAGCCCGCGGGCCTCTCACGCCCATGGGGGGCGATGGAGTTGCAAATGGAGAATGTTTGTGTGTGCTGACGCTGCCCCATCTGAAAAGGGAACCAATAGACGCGAGGAGCGGTCGCCAGTGCGCCGCCAGTCCAGGGCAGTGCACCGGCGTGGGATTCCGTATCAACGCGGAAGATCATCCTGGTTTGCTGGGCTTTCCATCGCTCTGGTCGGGATGCGTAAGCGGATACTAAACCTTCTACGGAGGCCAGTCGGAGAGGAGAAGCACATATCTGTCCTGTTCTCCCCTCATGGTGATCGGTGCATGTGGCCTCTAAGAAGACGCTGGATCCACATGATCGCGATTATATGGCCATAAAGCCTTTATTACCAGAGAGATGACATGGATGTTTTATTACTCGAACCTTGGATCGCTCATTTTTCATTTAAATGTCCGGTATGTTTGTTTGATTCGCGACGTGCCACAAGTTTCTGCTGTGAAAATGAACGGGGCGCTTTTTATCCAGGAAGGTTGTACTTGTTGTCGATGCGCTTTTGGGAACTGCGCATGGTTTGAACAACTGAACCGAAAAGGAAGTGGGAAATCTAGAAATTCTCCAACGCAAGTTTATTTAAACTTGGCAATCTGATTTCAAATAACAAGATGCAGACATATGTATTAATATATAGTTGTAACAGTTATGCTGTATCTTTTTTTCTAGCTTTATAGCCTTAAACTTTAAACCTATATGTTGTGACAATTGGTGGGGAAGGAAACTCACTTTGCAGCCTCTGAATATAATTATTGAACTTGAACTTTATTCATGTTATGGCCTTAAGTAATAATTAATGTTATTGAATGTTTAATGGAAACAGAAATTAGCATTAAGTTGCCTGATTTTATGCAAATCAAATCTGAAAAGTGCGGCATTCATTTAACCCAGCTATTTTAACTTTTAAGCTCCTAAACAAGATACAGTGCAACCATCTCCCCGCAGAGGTCTCCAAATAAATCCATCTGTAATGTAAATAATCTCAATTTAATTACAGTTCTTATGACTTTACTCAACAGATATAGTCATAAATAGAAAAAACAAGGGATAAACTTGAGGAAAGTTTAAAGCAGGGTTGAATTATAAATCATAATTGAGTGGAAAGAGAGTTTCACTTTTCCAAACTTACCAAAACATCTGGATTAAACCTATAGAAACTTGGTCTGTTTCCAAGCCATGTAGAGGCCACTTCAAACAAGTTGGAGACGTTTATAAACAAAAGATAAGTTGAACTTTTTGACTTTGCCCCAATGACTATATTTAACAGAGAAAAAGAAACACTGCACATCACCTCCATGGTGAAACATTGTGGTGGCAGTAGCATGCTGTGGGGATGGCTTTTTTCACCATAGACAGGGAATCCAACCAAAGCTGATCAGATGGGTGGAGCTAAATACTTGCAAATCCTGGAAGAAAACCAGTATTAGGAGGTAGTAAGGCTTTTTATCCCGAAGCAGCTAGATCGAAAATTAAATGTTTTAGATCCAAAGTCCAAGCCTAAACCTGTGGCAGGACTAGGTTTTGCTGTCATAGACACTCCCTTCATGTCTTATTAACGTCGGACTATTTTGAAAAGAAGAATAACAAACAAGTATATCTTTTAAGTATTCAGAGCTGGAGGAGGCACACTTTAAAGACTTGCAGCTTTAATTGCAATAAAAAGTAGTTATCCAAACGGCTTGCTCACTGAACAGAATAATGATGCATTTTCAGATTTATTTAAATTTTTAATGGTAAACTATGTTAAAAATGCATTATTTTCCTTTTATTCACAATTATTTGCTGAAAGTCTGTTGTATGAAATCTCCTAAGTATATTGGAGTTTGCAAATATAGTATGATACCATTGGGAGAAGTCTGTACTCTTGCATTCTTGGTGTAGGATTCTTAGCTTGAACTATGACAGAGAGAATCAATTTAGCTTGATAGAGGAAATTGGACATGTGACGTAATAAGTAGCAACATGTTTTTAATTTGTAATGCTGAGACTTTATTTGCACTGTTTATATTTTTGCTAGAATTAGCTGACCTTTTTTCCCCCTTTGGTTAAGTTGATTGCAGCAAGGACGTCCTGCTTCTTCTCGGCTTAAGTCTCTCAGTCATCAGTTATTTGGTTTACAGCAGTCCGCTGATGTCATTGTGTGATTCAGTCAGTTTAATGATGTATTATTGGGTTCAGTCACTGAGTCAGCTTGTAAGGCCCAAGTGTGGGTGAAGTATTTCAACAAGCCTGTTAACCTACTGGTCCCAGAACTAGTCTGCAAAGCAAAGAGAAGCGCATGTGGTGAAAGATCCACTCAGCCAGGCAGATAGAAAATCAGCATCTGGCTCTCAGTTTGTAGGTCAGCTAATTGTTCAGCCTGCACTCTAATTAAACAGCCGAGCTGGTCTGATATGCCACTGTGTCGGTATTGAAGGGGAATTTTAGTTTTTGGTACAACTTAAAACTCTGTTGCAAAAATGGCTACTTTTTTCTTCCTAGCCATAGAAGTTAGAGAACTTCTTCTCAAATCTGCTGTCAGAACAGTGATATTAATTATTGCTGCTTTCTTTGCTTTTTGATATTCTTAAAATTCAGCGTCTGTGTTTAATTTCTTTTGGTGTGAATTCTTTTTTTTTTTTTTTCTCAACTGTGAATCCACACCTGGCCTGAAAATGCCCATTATGCACCTCCCAGGGCTATATTTATTTAAATGTGTCTGCGCTCCTCTCATACATCCTCTGCTGCTGCATCTCTTTATGTTGCTCTAATATGCTGGATTTAGTGTAAATCACCTCAACAATTTTTGCAGTTTTTATGCAACTATCATGATAAGTTCCAGCATAAGTCTGTTTATGTGATAGATCCCCAATATTCCGTCTCTACGTTTTTCTTCTTAATCATATGATAAAAGTAAAAACAAAAGAGCTGACTTTGAACTTTCTTGAGACTATCTCTTTCAGTAAAGTGAACTTTGATCAGATAAAAACGGAAAGTTAAAGAAATGTGAGGATCATGTGACCAGTGATACTCGTTAGTTTAAGTTGGTGTACACCTTTTAGCATGGACTCCAGTTAGATGCATGCGTTTTTTATGGGATGGGGCTCTAATGATCACAAGGTGGTTAGTTTTATTTCAATTTACCTTGAATAATAAACACAGTAATTGGATACAAATATTCTGAGTTTCCACAAACTTTTTGTTTTAAAGGACTTGTTTGGTTTCATATAACAGCTATAAGACAAGTTCAGAAATTTAAAGCAATTTTCAAGTTAATGTGCTTAAATGTATCCCATTTTACTTCTCGGAGAACACTTTAATACGTGTTTAGGAACCAGTTGGATCAACTAATGATTGTTCATGATTCAACTTCTTAAAACTAAACTGTCACCTTCACACAAAAAGAAAAAATGTTGATGGGACAGCAGCACTGAGGTCCAGCATGAAATAAGTCTTAAGACAACATAAGACTGGGAAGGTGCTGACCAAAGCAGACATGTTGAGCTGCTCAAAGAGACAAGTTGGATGTCTTTTTGAGAAAAGTTTCATTTTCAGACAAGATGGATCAAGTTTTTGCCCTTAGTAACAACTAATGTGCTTTAGTAGGTTACTTTTGAGACTGCCTAAGACATTGTCCAATAACCTATGCAATAATCCTATTAAAGAAGAGTCTATATATATATAGATATATATATCTATCTCTATATATATATATATATATATATATATATATATATATATATATATATAGATATATATATATATATATATATATATATATATATATATATATAAGGGATGGAACTGTTTATGAACCCGTCCGAACCGTCCGGTATGTATGTGTGTGTGTGTGTGTCTGTCTGTCTGTCTGTCTGTCTGTCTGTCTGTCTATCAGTCAGTCAGTCAGGGGACGATTTATGAGAACCGTCCGAACCGTTCGGTTTGACTGTCTCGGTTCGGTTCGTGTGTTGCGTTCGGTTCATGCGCTGCTCCTTTTTCTCATAGGCGAAGCGTTTACACTCCAGAGCAGAAGGTGGCGGTACTGCGACCAAAGCCAACCACCAGTAGTAAACAAGAAGAAGAAGCGAAGCAGCTTAGCCGGGTGTAGCAGGGAAAAAAATCTGTTGTTCTGGAGAATTGTGTTGGAATGGCGAGTAGGAAAGAACAGGAGTTGGAAGACGCGCCAGCAGCACTTTATAGGTCTGCTGTATGGGACCGCTTTGCATTTAGAGTGACCTACGATGACGGCGGAAAGAAAGTTGTGGATAAAAGTGCAACACTGTGCAAGCATTGTGCAACACGTTTTGTTTATGCTAACAGCAACATGACCAACATGTCATGCTAACCCCGAAATCCCTCATACTTCGTCAGCAACCCCCGCTCCGCCCCGCTGCGCCTAGACCGGCTGCTCAAAGCAAAGCATACAGCCTCCACTGTGGCTCCCGTCAGCTCCCCTCTGAGTCCCTTGGAGATGGTAGAGAGCATGCGCGAGATGATTAAATTCAAAGCAGCAAAACATACGGAAATGATCCATGGTTTCCGGCTAAATCACACCGTAAACGGGCCTTAATATGTAGCGGGGAAAACACCCAATCTGGCAACACCAGCTACCAGTGTCGTAGCCTACAGCTGCGTGCGTCATCAAAACAAAATGCAGCGTGGAAGCTACAGCGGCATGGAGGCGACCGTGGAGACGACAAAGCAGCAGTATGATCACTTAAAACTGTTTTATAACCAGGTGGTCGGTGAGGATGATGGCAACAATCTTACACTTCTCTGCATACTTTGCCCGTCGGCTTTCAGTAAAAAAATCCGCACTTCAGTAACATCCAAAGCAAATCTGAAACGGCATATGTACTGAAATGGAATTTCAAATGGAAAAAATTATTAAAATTAAAAAACATTTGCACCTTAAAGACTACTTTTCCTGTTCCTGTAAAAGAACTATGAACTAGTTAATTTTTTGGAACTGTGAGCTTAGTTCAAAATTTTGAATTATGAACTGAAATAGTTCATTTTAAAATGTGTGAACTGAACTTTGAACTAGTTCATGTAGAAAGAGAACTTTCCCAACACTGTATGTATGTGTGTGTATATATATATATATATATATATATATATATATATATATATATATATACACGTCTATTTGTGTAATTTTAGATCAAAACAAATCACCAATAGATTTTAAAATGTGCATAGGTAACCTCTTTTACAATCAATTCAGAAAAATTGTTAGAAGAAAAAAATGCTAAAAATACTTTTGTGGCCTTTAAAAGTTATGTAAACATCTGACCACACCTGGATTGTAGTTATTACATTTTTACAACACTTTCACATCTGTGTTTTATTTTTAGTCTCAGGAAGTCACCTTTCACTTTAAACTTTACATGTAGGCGACGTGATCATATTTGGCATATTGCATCTTTGTTCACACATGAGGCTGCTTATAGATTGTATGAGAATTTAAGATGTATACAGTAGATATGTTTACATAACTACTAGAAGTATCCATATATCAAATCATCCCTATCTGCACTTGCAGCAAATACATTTGCATTGCTGATGTAAACTTGCCATCACATCACAAAAATAATGCCTAAACAGCAGCATTTAGTGACTGAACGCAGAGCGTTTGTAATACCAAGCCCTGTGGATGTGTACCAGTTGGCTATGGCGCTGTCTGTATGGTCCTGTGTCCAGCTGGTATCGCTGGTGTGTCTGCCAGCTGTCAGCATCATGTCAGAGCATATCGTCCTGTCAGGCTGCCTCTGCTCAGCCGCAGCAAATAAATATCAGAGGACACTGATTGCTGCCACACATCTTTTAGCTCTAACACCAAACAAACAGTTTAACTGTTATTGATACATTAATATGCTGAGGTAAACATAAACACACAGTTCAAATGAAATATGTTTGTTGGGTGACGTTTATTTTCTGCACAGCAAAGACACGGATGCCTTTCCCATCCTCTCTGGATAATGTCCTCTCTTGGCTCGGAGCTACAGCAGATGATTGGCCTTGTAAAACAACAGTTGCTTAAAAATCGCCAGAACACCAGTACGTTTATTTTCTGGCTCAAACAAAACCCCAGGAGATGGGAGTTAATATTAGGTGTATTTGTGAAATATTGGATGCTGGTGGAGTAGCCTCTGTTGTGGTGTAAATTTAGAATTAAATGAATCATAACGGTGAGATAATACATATAGTGAGATGGTCGGTCTGCTGGGAGCTGGTTATAGTGTTATAGTTAGTTTATTGGAAAGGTGTAGAAACCCATTTAAATTCCAAGTTCTTAACAGAAGTATTCATACCACTCTTTTTTTCATAATTGTGGATTATAACCACCATTCTATATTTAATGGGACAGTCCAACATGATGTAATGCATCATTTTAAACTGGAAAGGATGCTTGGTTTTCCAAGTCTTTCACATATGCATACATCATATTCTTATTTTATTCATTAGAAGTACATTTTTGTGTACCTACAGATGCAAGTCAATTGAAGCATGGGTCCTTTTGCCTGATTTCCTTTGCTGCATAGCTCTAGACCGATCAGATTGGATGGAATGCTATCAAGTCTTTCCACAGATTCCCACTTAGATTTACGTAGGTTTGGACTGGGCTGTCACATCGGTCTAAAAAAGAGGTCACGGATTAGTTGACCACGGTCCGGATCCAGACCCACTTGCTGGCTAATCCGGACCCAACATGACTCAAACTTTTATAAATTGCCGCATGTTGTCCGACGGCAGTGTCTAAACCCGAAATCCCACATCCTCCATCTCCGCTCCGCCCCGTAGCGCTCCAGACCTCCTGCGCAAAGCAAAGCCTACAGCCTCTGCTGTTCCTCCCGTCTTACTCCGCTCTGACTTCCTTGGAGCTCAAGGAGAGTATGCGCTATATTATTATTAAATTCAGGAGCAAAACATGCGGAAATGAATGCTTAATTTAATATGACATAATTAAAAACTCCACCATCAGCATATGTTCATTTTCTGCCCAAATATTTTCGTTTTGTTGTTTCGGATCGCGCATGGTTTGTATGAACTATGTTTGTTCTCTGCTTCCAAACTCAGCATCTCTTCATCCATGCCTGAGATGAGAAGTTTCTTTTGAAGTTGTGAGAGGTCCTCTTGGGTGTTTTGTCTGGATTTGATGAAACTTTTAAGCCTCTTAATGTAAAATGAATATTTTGATAGAGATGAGAAATCTTCTTCCTGGTATGTTGAAGTACCAATAGTTTGCATCCAATGATTTAAACAAACAGTCTTAGTTTTTGGGAATATATAAGCTCACAAATGAGCCTGGAATGGCTTGAGAATTGCTTTGTCACTTTGCTTTGTTAAAGCCTTGCAGGGCAGCCTAGAGCCCTCTGCTCTCATTAAGCCATAAAAAGAAAAAAAACAAATGATCAGTTCAGATGTTTTTATAAAATTTGAGAGTAAGTAAATTGTCTATATACCAAACTGAACGATTGTTGTTCTCTACTTCAAAAAAACACTTTAGATTTTAAAATGTAAAAATGTTCTTTATTATATATATATATATATATATATATATATATATATATATATATATATATATATATATATATATATATATATATATCATGGATGCATAAAAAACACATTTTATTTCAGTGTTGATTTCTGTTTAAAGTAACAGATTATAATTAAAAATGATGTCTCCAGACCTTTACTGGTTGATTTTCTTTATTCGGACCCTGCTGATTTTTAATTGTTGACCCCTAGCCTAAACCCTCACATTGAAGCCAACAATGGATGTTAAGTCCTGTTCCTGCTGGGAGATGAACATTAGCCACAGCCTTAAATCATTCGCGGCCTCTAAAAGGTTTTCTTCTTGTGTATTTAACTTCAGTCTTATCCCTACCAACTGTGGCTTTGGCTCAGTGTAGAGATATGCTGTCCTGCAATTTTAAATTAGCGGGTTTAGTTAGAAATTCCTCCTCCACAATATATGTTTCTGACCATTGTGAGTGCTGCTTGGCATGCTTTGACTATTGCTACAACAGCTCAATTACTTAACTTTAAAGTATGACAATTGCCTAAGAGTTGTATTCCCACAGCATGATGCTGCCACCACTATGTTCCACTGTAATGGTTTGTTCAATATAAGGCATGGAAGTGGAAAGTTTCAGTTTAGGTCTCCTCCTAAGACAGTTCCTTCTGCCACTTGTTTGCTGTGACCACCGAATGGGTGGTTTTAAAGTTCAGACAGGAAGTTTGGGCTGATCTCCTGCTCCTCCTGCATGAAGTTTAGATTTCTGGATTGCACTAATGATGTTTTTACTGTCAACACATTTTCTCACCTTAACCATGGCATATGAATTTGATTTGTAAAAAGATAAAAAAAAAATTACATCTGTTTTATCCACCATTGCAGCCATGTCCATCTTTAAGTTCATCTTTTTCTGCTGCAAGAGCCATCTTTCCAATGCTACACTGATCAGCAATTGTTTAATTCTCTTGAGCGGAATTGGTAAAGAAAAGTTTCATTTGATTCAGGTTTTTTTTTTATTTTTTTACCGCTAATCATCTGAACTTTTATGTTAGTATTTGTACTAGTAGAACTTTTTCAGTCAGTAGTTATTTGTAAAGGTCTATTATATCTAATTCCAGTTAAATTACTTGACCTTCCTTTGTTCCTTTGGGAGGAAAATGCCATTATTATAACATTTTTAGGTTCTTTGAGCAAAAAACTCCTCATTAGTTTTAGCCCAGGACACCTATCCTTTTATTCCCTGAGTCATACAGGACTCACTACTTATAACTATGGCTGTCTTGTTGCCATGGA
The DNA here is from genome assembly GCA_030533445.1 of Cyprinodon diabolis. NCBI lineage: Eukaryota > Metazoa > Chordata > Actinopteri > Cyprinodontiformes > Cyprinodontidae > Cyprinodon > Cyprinodon diabolis. Next base: position 21,039,883 of record CM060078.1, read on the forward strand.
AATAGTAGAGTCCCTTGCGTTATGTGTGTTAGTGTATTATTGGTGAATGTGTGGCTAAATCTGTTTGTTTTAAATCTTTCTGGTTCATCAATGCCCTTAAATAAGTCATCTCTTGCCTTGTTGTTCGTGTTGAGATGGTTGACTCTGGGTTGGGGGGGTAGAGGGGTAGTTTCCAACAGCTTGTCAGACTTTTTAATGAAATACCTCTCAGCAAAGTAATTAGCTCCTGGTGGTCTTTGCTTGGTATTTGCAACCTTCTGGATGCTGCTGTACATCTAAATCAGACTCAGGATCCCAAGATAAATCTAATACTGTTTACTGATGTTATGAATGCAGGTAGTACTACACATTTAGTGTGGCTCAAAACTCAGTTTAACCAAGATGTTCCCTAATGCACTGGGATTTTCATTAGGCTGAAAACACTCATCTAAAAGCATTTCCAAAAGCAGCTGGATGAAAGTGAAGGAGTGTATTCCAGCATGCATTAGGTGAAAGCTAGGACCTTTAGTCAGTCGTCAACATGTTCAGACTTATTAGAAAACAACCAATCTGGAGAAATGTAGTTTCCTTATTAAGGGGATGATTTTTTTTTATGACTTGATCATTTTTAAGAATCAAATTTGTCTTGAAAATAAGGGAATGTGTAGGTGACTTGTTACTAGGTGGCTGCCACTAACTTCTTTAAACTAATCAATGTTTTACACAAGATAAAAATGTGGGCATCTGATTAAATAAAAATGTTATTGCATAAATAAGAAGTTTGAAAAGTAAAGAGCTGGTACAGGAAAGTGGAAATGATGATTAGTAGATTGCTTCTTTCAAAGAGATGAGCTTTGTGACTGCAGGAACTGGGTAACAGTTGTCTTGCAATCTGAAGGTTGAGGGTTGGATTCCTGCTGCCAGTAGTTGTTTTGCCCCAGGTCAAAATGTTGATCTGCCTATTTGCCTACTTATCTTTGTTTGGATTTATGATTGTCTGTTAATATGTGGGTGTGATTTGTTGAATGTGGCTATAGTGTAATGTCCTTTGAGAGGTCAGTACAAGTAAAAAAATGTTTATGATTTAGTTAATTTACTGTTTCAGAGAGCAGGGAGCTGCTTTACAGCAATGAGATCCCAAAGGTTTTTAGTAACAAAACATAGCCATGGGATTTAAACAAGAACATCAGGCTCAGTGCTAAAGAATAAGAAGTTGAGGCGGTTAGTAAGCTGTCCTCACAGTGAACTTAATTTCTTATAATAGCTGCTTTGCTGTGTTGCTTTGTTAACATAATGTCTGCACATCTGCAGTTTGATATATTGATGTCAGTTCTTCACAAATGTTCCTCTTGAGGGTGACACTTGCAATTATCCTCGCTCTAATTTAACTCCAAGTTAAGTGTTGATCTGGCTTACTGATCTACACTATTCAGTCAGCAATTAGTGCTTTGTCTTCTCTGGCTTTTCACTCCACAGTTACAACTAGATTCTGAATCACATTCTAGCCCACAGTAATAAGAATTATGACCTAAGACAGAATAAGGTGAATGAAAGTTGGCAATATTAGTTGTAATTTGATAAAAACAATGCATATTCTTGTGTTTATTTATTTTTTTAAAAATGGAAGAGAACATGGTGTTTGAAGCGCTTTTGGACAAAAGAAAATTCTATGAAAAACTGACCCACTCTTATCACCCTAAATATGTATACATGTTAAAAAAATTAAATCAAACTTTAAATATAAAAAGAATTCAACTTTCATGTGGCACTTTGAAAAAGTTTTATAATTGCTTTTGGAAATGTTTCAATAACTTCAACCAGGTTCTTTTTCTGGCACAGTTGAGGTGATGGCATACTTCCCCTGTTGCATCTTTGTTTTTCTTTTTTTTTGATAGAATTTGTTCTTTACATGCACCACTGCATAGATTTATGCATATTAGAATGCTTGATATATATAATATCAGCAAGCAGTCTCTAACATTTTTTTTCTTTTACCTCTGACAGACTGACATTTCCTTGTTTCTTTCTTACTTGCTGTTAAGTCAGAGCTCCATTATTTCAAGTGTCCTCTGCTGTTTATTGCCTTGCAGTGATTTGCTGTATCATCAGCACCAAACATAAGGATTCACAAGTTTCCTGCAGTCTAGACCATGAATAAAATAAATGTATTTATCTTGATTTTTGCCAAAGATTAATATTTAGATGAAAAAAATCCACTTCAGATACAAGTTGTGAAACTAAAGTGGCTTACTTTGCATTGTTGGTAGATTTAACTCCCTTTAAACAAAAAAGCTCTTGAATTAGTGTCCCATAGTAGTGTGACTATATGATAGTTTAAACAACTGTTACTATGGGAACTATTCGGTTTAATTTCCTGTTGCATACTTTCCTGTATGACCCTGTGCTTGTAAATGTACACAGAGGTTTTGTTACTGTTGTTTTCTTTTGTCTATCCTTTCATAAATTTCAGTATTTTCTGCTACAGTTGTCTCGTTAGAGTTAATACTGTAAATGTCTCGTAGTGCTTGTTGTCCTGTAATCACAAGCTCTTACTGTTCAGGACAGAAAAAAGTTTGGAAATACCAAAACATTTAATGGGTACATTTGTTGCCCTCTGCTGGACTATCAGGAAACTGCAGGTGTCATAAAGAGGGGGAATGTCAGGCATTGATTTCACAGAGAGAAGCTTTTTATCTCAATTAACTTTAGATGTTGACTGCAAACGGTTAAACCTAAAAGAATTTCTCTCTGATTTTCTCAGTATTTCTTTTCAGTTTAATAGCTATTTTCTAGCACTTAATTTATACATTACTTTATTTTTAACACTCTAGCATCAATAATAGAAAATCATCATTTTTCTTTTATCAATTTATTTTAGACACGTAGTTCTGTGACAAGAAGTTATGTGTTCATTCTATTTCCCTGCCTGACTGGAAGTTACAGAAAACTACATCTAAACATTATAAATCTGCTTTTTCCTAAAGTATACATTTGTTTGTTTTTATTTGAATGTTGTTAGAGTCACTTTCACTAAAATGCTTGTTAAGCTGCATAGAGTTGCAGAAAAGGATATGCTCTAATTGTAATAACAAATAGTGCTGGGGTTGAAATTATTTCATTGTTTGGAAAATGCTTTCCTACTGATAAATAGTAGGCTTGTTATTTCTAAACCACTACAGGTATAAATAGCAAGTTGGTACACAGGAGTTCAGATTATATCAATAATGGCCACTAGAGGACAGCAATGTGTTAGGTTAATATTTTCTTTTCCTCATGCTTTGACAAAAATGTATTTGTTTATAAAAAATGAGCTCTAATGAATATCTGTTTCATTTACTTCTTTATTCACAGAATTTAAGTAGATTTTTAGAGAAGAAAAACCTGAAGTAGGTTACATCTATTCAATGGCTCCGAAAGGTTGCATTTTGCTTATTCTAGCTGGTTATGATTTAATTTTAGGAACTAAAAGCAAAATACATTTTCTATTTTCCAAAGTGACTGAAAATGTAACCTTTTAAACTAAGAAAAATTTATTGTCAGTTTGTATAAACTGACTGTATACAAAACCATAATTAGTTGTATACAGCTTTCAGACAGAGAATGAGCTTAGCAGTGAAAAAGAACATTTCCATTTCATAAAGTGCAACAGTGATTCAATGTAAACGGTGTGGGAGAAAAACATGGTGCAAAACACATTGATGTGGAAGTAAGAGCAGTGCAAAAACAAACAGATGTATATGTTGCAAAAATGCAGCAGAAACAATAACATAATTTCGCTAGTTTTCTACTAAACTCTACAAAGAAAATATTAATAAAAATCACAATTTTACTTTTACTGATTGATAACTTTAAGTTTATTTTTTAGCATCTTTGCATGTAGTGTGCACAATAAGATAACATTTCAACTTTATCTGCAAGATCCATTAAAATATTAAAGAGTATTATCCAGCTCAATATTTTAGAGAAAAAAACCTCAGATTTGGATCAATTTCAAATTATTTATTGTAATGTTAAGATACATTTTTTCCCAACTCTCTAAAAGGATAAAACGGAGTAACTTTGCTATAATTCAGTCCGCTTCCCGTTATCCACTGACATCCAAAAACGCCTTATTGATATCTCTCAATAGAAAATTGTTTCCTTTCAATGATAAAGTCTTCATGCTTTTTTTAATTTCTCAAAAATTCACTTTATAAAGCACTTTAGTGATACTTCAGATAAATGAATTAGTCTTTTTGAAGCAGTGAGTACTTCAACACAACAAAGGATTTGTATTTGGATGACCTAATGGCACTCATGAATGAGGCTTTCACTGATCAGAAAACTAATGGATTTCACGTAGATTTTTGTCACTGATCTGCATGGCCAAGTGTTAAAAACTTCTACAGTCACCTAGGGCTGGGCGATAATTCAATAACGATATATATCGATCGATAGACGTGTGGCGCAATAGAAAAAAAGCGGGTCGATAAAAGTTCGATAAAAAAACGCAGTTTTCCTTCCTTCTCATTGTAGCCTATCATGTAGGTTTATGCTAGTCACTACTTCCTCCCAACCAATCACAATCGCGGACCCAGGCATGCCGCCACAAAGCGCCGCCCTCTCAAACCACAACACAGAGCACATGAAGTTGTCGCAGGAAGGAAAGGCGGAGGAAATTGTTCCAAAGAAGGGTTTTTGTAGTTCGCCAGTTTGGCAGTATTTTGGTCATGGCAAGTCGGACAAAAAACAAACCACAGTCATCTGTAAAATGTGTCGGGAACCAGTGAAACCAGTCTAACACAACCAACTTTTTTTTTATCATCTCGGCCGCTCACGACCGCAGGAGTACGAGCTGTGTAGGCCCCTGCGCGCATCTGCGTCATCCTCCGAGGAATCTTCGGGAAAATATATATTTTCAGTTCTGGGCAGTTTCCCACGTAGTTCTAACAATTGAGAGAAAAATGCTGAGGGGCCAGAAACTTCAAAGTAATAACTCAGGTTAAAGCAGGAAACTAAGCTGAACCAGGTTCAGCTTAGAAGAATGCGGGCGGGGGGAGGGGGGGCGTCCATTTATTTATTTGTTATATTTATTTTGGTCACTTTTCTGATCACTTTAGGTTATTCTTTGTTATTATTTAATAACATAACTCAGGTCTTTTAAGTTATTTTTCTTTAAAACAATTCTGTTATGGTTAAAAAAGATGGTTAAATAAAGATTTAATTGGAAGTCTGTGTTTGTGTTCTTTATTAAAATTAAATCATTTAGCAATATCATAAAATGTCCAGGCAGAGCTTCACATAAAATATGGTTTCAAATCTTTTCAATAATTATCGATGTCGATCAATATGCATTTTTTTTTATCGATACGCTTTTTTTCTATATCGCCCAGCCATACAGTCACCAGATATATAATTATATAACCTGCTCTAAGTTCCAGTTTCTGAGTCTTGTTAACAATACAGTGAAATTTATTGTGTTGAAAATGATTTACAGAGTTAACCGAGGAGGTTTTTTTCTGAAGTTAATGTTATGTTATATACAGTGTCTTTAACACGTATGATTTGCATTTGGTAATAGTTTGCACATTATGAATATAAAACAAGCCTAAAAACAAAGCTATGCTTAGACATCTTCTGTTGAAGTGGTGTCTGATTCACTGTTTCACTGGTCTGATGTAAACTGTTGTTGCACTTTTTCAGGAGTAAGCTGCTAGTGGACGGGTCCCACACCAGGCCAGTCTTGGGAAGATGGCGAAGGCCCCGAAATCATCTGGAAGGAAGACCGCTCACTGCCTCCGCAGACAGGTACTGGAAGATAAACACTCTTATGTTACTGCTCTGTCCGACCACCTTGTCTCAGAGGAAGAAGAAATATTTATCCAGTCATGAAACTGGTCAGCTCTGAGTGATAACGGTTACAATTCTGGTCCTGATTTTTTTTAGTGGTTTTAAGATACGCATAATATAACATAGGGAAAATAAAACTGTCATAGTCGAAGTAACCAAAGCAATGGATCAGTTTTAAATTTAAGTAGAACGCCATGTAATGTGTTTGTAAAAGTTCTCTATAGTCCTTAATATCTTTTAGGCATAATGTCTCTCTGCCTTGAGCGGTGTACTTAAATCAGATTGGCATCAGGATGATTGATGGAGCAAAGGTTTTAGTCCACCTCTTTAGCTTGGTAAATATTTTAGGGATGTTGACAAAGATTTGTGATCTTACTTAATGACCAAACATTAGCAAGTGCATTTTAGTTCATTCTTCAGTGTCTGACAATATTAAAGGGGCCCAGTCTCATATTAGGACTTCACAAATCTCTATACGACCACTTCACTCTGTTTGCATACAAAGTCTAAACACACTAACCAGAAATCTTTCTTCTTTTACTAATGCATCCAACTGGTAGCTCACATTCAGAGTTATTGAACAATTTACAAGCCAGACCTGATAAATGTGGCTTTCACCAGTAGTGAGTCCCCAATACCTTGGCTGATACATCTCTCCTCTTTAGACAGAGTGAACTAGAGTCTGTAGATGGTTTTAAAGTATTCCCTTAGATTCTCAAATTGATTCATGTCTGTACTTTGACTAGGTCATTGTTATGAAAGACTGCTCTTTAATATAAAGTCCTACCTGATGTGTAGGACAGCTTTCTACATCGTCTGTAAAGCATTTAGTTTTGGTTCCTTCTAATTAGAAGATTTTTAACAAACTTCAAATTGATCTTATCGCTGCTTTCTTTTAACAGACAAGATTTGTGGACTAATAGCTGCCCTGTGAACAGACTCCCACCTGAGCTGTTAATCAGGACTTCATATCTGAAATCATAGGGAAATTAGTCATGTTTAAAAGCATAAGTCACACCCTCGAGGTTGATGATTCATTATTTGCTCTGTATTATTTTAGTAAGAATTATGCAGAAATTCACAGCTAGTTCTTCTGTAATCAGTCTCATTTCTTATGGATCTTGCCCACCCTCTCATTATTAAAGGAGTCATCAGAGTAGAGCTCTATGGATCCACTCCTGTCAGTTCATTTCACTGTTTTGTTTACTTCAGAATCAAATGGGTACATTTTTTTTGGTTAAGAGCCAAAAAAAATGTACCCATTTGTACATGGGGGGGTTGTATTTTTTTGTGGTTTTCATGGTTGGCTTTATGTGTCTCATGCTGTGTGATTCATGTGTTTGTTTTCACCTATAGGGTGATCCAGGAGCCCAAGGGTCTTGTGTCTTGTGGTGATGCACTGTAATGCGCTTAATGTGAACTCATTTATCCATCTCCAAGGGCAGCAGAAACACACACAGTTGGCTAGACGGACAAAAATGAGAATAAATTGGTTTGTGGGAAAGAAAAAAAGATTATGGACTGGAGGAGAAGGAAGGTCTGGTTAACAGACAGAGCAGCACACATTGAAGAACCGAGAAGCTGGACTGGAGTCGCTTATCTGCTGAAGGGTGGACGTGATTGCCATAGATAACGGTCCACAAATAGTCCAGATCTTCTGAGAACTTGAAGGCCACTTACATGTTCTGAGTGAAAATGTCACCAATAACGGACATTTATTTATCAGGAAAGAGTCTTAAAGACTTGAAAGGTACAAGTTCCATCTAGCATTTGTTACAAGTATGAAAACACTAAACTTAATATCTGAAAATGTTTAAAGTATACACAATTATTGCAGATAAAAAAAAAAAACATGATCTTTTTGCATCCTTTTTGTTTGACTCTTAAGAAATAAGGAAATGTGCCAGTAATGAAAAGAAAAACGTATAGATTTATTTTTATTCTTTATATGATTTACATGCTACTAGTACACTGATCAATGATGGTATAAATAGTAAAAGTTTTTTATCTTTACAAGCATGACAAATGTATTAAAAATCACAGTACTAACCCTTTTTAAGATATTTAAATTCTGACTTTTTTATTCAGAGATAACTAATGTAATTAAACAGAGAGGACAGTATTTTCAGGGACTTTCACGTTTTCAAGAAATGATATATGGTAAATTGAATGGTTTTTTTTTAAATAGAAATGTTTAGGAAACCTGAATGGGGGGACAATTGAAGTAAACATTTTTGCTCTTTCTTTATGCCGCCTTATTAAGGTTAAAACTCTCTGTAAAGTGGATACCACATTTTTGTCCACGTTTTATTTAGTTATTTTTGTTTTTATATTGTCACAGAAGTAACTGTTTATCATTGCTTCTGTCTCCAGTAGTTAAACCAAAAGCCCTGTTATTTTGCCCTGCTGAAATGTTCATCTTCATTTCCTTTGTCTAAAAACTCCATCCCCCACTATTGAAAATGGCCGTGACAACATAATATTATGGGGTGCTGTAATGAACAGATTCTCTTTGTCTAACTTTGTTTTAAATGTTGGATGTCCCTCCCTGGGCGTGCAGGTGGCGCAGTGGTTAGCGTGCATGACCAATGTACAGGGCCTTAGTCCTCGACGTGGCCTACCCGGGTTCAAATCAGACCCGAGGTCCTTTGCCGCATGTCTTTCCCCCTGTTGTATCCGGATACGATACTCAATTTTAAAAGTATCGATACTACCGCAGCTGCTGCGGCAGCCGCCGCCACGCGCGCGTGCCGTCCTGCTCTCGCTGCCTTCACATGCACACGGCAGCATGTAGCCTCTCGCTTCAGTCTGCAGGACGCCTCGGTTGGATATCCAACTCCTCCCACATGCCGTCGGTCAGCAGATATGGGATCTTCCTATTGGTGACCTAATCAAAATGTCCAACTTTGATGTGGGCGGAGTTACAGACTGAAGCGAGAAGCTACATGCTGCCGTGTGTATGTGAGGGCAGAGAGACAGCACAATAACAGAAGAGAGCATGGCCAGTGCTGCTGCAGGAGGGCCAAAACAACCAGTTTTGGTCGAAAATGATAGAGGCAAGAGTGCTGTTTAGAGGTATTTTGCCATCGAGCCTGACGTGGAAGCCGGACGTGTATTTGTCCTCCTTTACCCCAGATTCCACATACTCCGCCAGCGCTCCGCTCACGTACGGAGTACTTGTCTTTCATGTAAATCAATGAGCGCTGTTCCACATCCTCCGCTCGTCACCGCCCACGTATGTCTTCTCCGTCCCTCACCTATTTTTAGCTCCGCTCCGGTCAGTCCAGATCAAGACTCGCAATTGCAATCGCACCAAACAGGAAAAAACATGTAGAGAAAACCCGGTTTGTCAAATTAAATTATAGTAAAAACAGGTCGGTAGCTAGAAAATATAATCCAAAAAACTAAGAGCAATTAATTAAATAATTGGATGCAGACTATTGGTGTTTAATCAGACCAGGAAGAAGTTGTGAGATTCTAGAGCGAATCTCACAACTTTAAAAGAAAATTCTTATTGCAGGAATGGATGAAGAGATGATGAGTTTGGAAGCAGAGAACAAACAGAGTTCATACAAACTATGTTTGATCCTAGTTATCCCTGTTACAAAAATCCACAACAGAAAGAAAATATTTGGGCAGAAACTGAACATCTGCTGGATGATGATGGGGATTTTTTTTAAATATGTCATATTAAATTAAACGTTCACAGGGTTTATACAGGAATGAGGAACTCTAATTTAATGCTCTTTTGGCTAGTGTCATTGTTCTGTTTGTAAAGCATAGCCAAGGAAAGAACACTTAAGTTAATTTGGTTATTTTTTTATCAAGCTTGCTTAATATTGTGCACAGAAGACTACCTCAAAATATTGTTCTTATTGTTTATCGTATTTATTTTTGGTATTTTATTTATTAATAAAAATATTTCTGTTGAATTTTGAGGTCTTTGTTTTTTTCCTTGTGGTATCGAAAATGGGATCGAGTATCGAATATTTTCCTGAGTATCGGTATCGAGTTGAAAATTTTAGTATCGTGACAACCCTAGTTTACATCTAGTTATTTATTTATTTTTTTCATTTCTGTGCTTGGTTTCTAGGGTGGTGGTCAAACAGATATGGAAGAGCTTAACTTGGACACTCAGGATTCCCCACAGGAGCGGTCCAAGGAAGAAGGTCACACCCTTATTCAAAATACTTCTCCAGAGGGAAACTTGTCCGAAAATTGGGACCACAAGGAAAGTCCAGCGGAGGCCCAGGAAAGGAGCGATACCGCTGCTCAAGCCAAGCCCTTGTGGAAGCCCATTCCCCCTCTGCTGCTTGAACCCCACAGGAACACCCCTACAGGGACCAGGGACCAGAGCTGTCAGACCGAGGAGCATGATCAGCCCACCGCTGCTAACAGCCATGGTCAGAACACAGGTGTTTCTTTTTATCCTGCACCTCTTACCGCTTTGATTAATTCACCTTCAGGCTAAGGCTGTCTGTCAAGCCCCCGTGTTGCTTCACTGCGAGAGCACCGACTATAGCTGCTCAAAATAAAGCTGAATGATTTGTTCTCACTGAGAAATTGACTGAGGCTGTTTTTGGCTTCCAGCACCATGATGTGCATTACAAGTAGGCCCAGGTTATCCAAACATTTAGATACGCTTCCTTTGCAAAGTTATTTTTTTTATTATAATTTTTTTTGCAGTCTAAATTCCAATTATGATACCTGGAGATGAATTTTACCATCTAACAAGGTCTGTTCTAATGCTTTGTTGGTTTCTAAGTGTGCTGTTTTAGCCCTTACAGTAATCAGGACTGCTGTTGATCTTTGGCTTTCCTCCACATTCAGTACTGGAGGTCAGGGGTTGTAGAGGTTCAGTGACCTGTGCTGCTGGGACTATAGCAACATGGAAGCAGAGGCATGGGGGATGGTAATAAAGACAATAGCCCTTTCCAGGCATTAGTTTTTTTTTAATCCCCATTACCTTTTTCAGTCGTCCCCCACGGTTCTCAGTCATGTTTCTTGCTTCAGTATCCACGGTTTTCTATCCCTGTGTCTCACCTCATAGAGATAGCTGACGCACATGTGAAATGGATCGAGTGATGCCGGTTTGACTCACTGTCATCATGAATGAGATGCATCTAACTAATAGAGATGAGTGGTCATGAGGGCTGACTGCTAGAGGTGGACATACTTTTAACCTTTGTGACTGTGTCATACGTACTTCAGAAGCACTGGCCTCATCCCAGCTTTCTGCTGTTGTATACACCTTCATGGGTGTATGAGGCAAAAAATATTAACCTAAAAACTGATTAGCAGTGTCTGCATGTCTCCTTTTTTAGATGGAGAACGTAAAAACCTTTAAGATTACTTTGTGCACTGATTGATTTCAGTCATTTCCAATTTCTTTATTCATGTTAGAGACGTAGGTGACATCATGACCCATGTTATCGAGATCGATTAACCTAAGAGACTCGGCTCATTGCTCTTATGATTTAAGACACTGCAATGCCTTACCCCCGGCTCACACCGCCTCCGGTCTTACCGTTGCAGTGCGGTGGGTGCGGCGCCGCAGTGATCTAAGTCATTAAAAAGACGTAAACCTCTCTCACCGGCTGTTGAGCTGTCCGGCTGCGGTTACCGAGACACTCCGGCGTTGCAGAAAATTCAGCAAGAAAGCTATCCTTGCGGCGTGCCGGAGCCCTCCGCAACAAGCTCTCGCAAATATCACGGCAAGAACAGGAAGTTTTCCAATGAGAATAAAAGACTTCCTGTTTATTTCAAAATAAAACACGTTCGTTTGCGTGTATTGTCTGTCCTTTCTCTCCGCCTTCCCTCTGTACAACCCATATGACGTCACTGCCGCCTGCTGGTAAGACGGGGTCAAAACTTTGTGGCCCCATCACTTGATTCATTTACATTTGGGCCGTGTTATCGCGTGAAGTTACGTGAACTCAAGTGAACTTCTGTTCTCGCGAGTTAAATCTCCGGACCTGTTGCCGCAGAGCCGCACCGCACCGTAGTCAAAAGGGCGGTGTGAGAGGGGGTGTGCGGGAGTTGCGGTCTCCGTCGGCTTGGTAACCGCACCGGAGCCAGTGTGAGCAAGGGGTTAGGCTGCCTCTATCGTAAACTTGTGTTGGCTGTTTATTTTTCAACGGAAAACACATGGGATGCTCCTTTATGGCAAACACTCAAGGAATCTATTGCTGTGAAAATTAGTTTCTAAAAAAGCTCCCAGTATGTTCCTGTTTTTTTTTTTTGAGCAGGTACAAAGCCTCTGTTGGTTTTGTATTAAATGTTTTGAAAGCAAAAATGCTGAAGCTTAGATTATTAAGTTAAAGTAAAATCACAACGATTAATTTTTTTGAGTTTTAGTTTTGGAGATTTTAAATTTAAAATTGCAAATGGTCACTTTTCATTAGGATTGTTTGTTCCTACTTGCCCATTTAACTCTGTTGTGATTATAATCCACTAACTTCTCTAGTTTATCTAAAATTAAAAGGGACAGAAAATGTTTTATATATAAATTTTCCTCAATAAATGTCTGTAACCTTTGTGAATTTTCTGGGTTTTTTTCATGCACGCTATTTGTCCTCTATTGGGATACAGAGCTTAAAAAGAAGAAAGATGTTTTGCTTTGCCTTAGTGTCTGTCTGTGTTTGAGAAAAACATGCATGGTGTTGGTGTGATAGAAGGTAATGAGGTCAGAATGAATAACTGTCCTGTTCAGATCTCATTCTGTGTTAGCTCTTTTAACACTACAATTTGTCTTGTTTCATAGCAGCTACACAATGTTCTCATGTGATGCTATAGTTGTCAAAGATGGTCGTGCTCTTATACAATTAGGGTCTGGCTTTGATATAATACTGAGTCTCTCTTTCTCTCTGTCTAGGTTTTTGTGCGGAGCCTGGTGATCCTCCGCTGCTCCAGCAGCCTCTGCAGACCTCCAAATCAGGGATTCAGCAGATAATTGAATGTTTCCGATCTGGTATGCATCTGTGTTTTCTTGTTGCTTCCTACTCCTTTTATTAACGTCTTCCTCTAGCTTTTATTATTATTTCCATCAATTTTCTATCCTTTTTTTTTTTTTGCTGTTCTATGGATTGGATGTAGCTGAAGTTTTGGAGTACTACTTTTTAAATACCGTATTTTCACGACTATAAGGCGCACATAAACGTCTTTTTTTTCCCCTCAAAATGTGCGGTGCGCCCTTTGGTGCGGTGCGCCCTATGTGTGTAGTAACTGCGACTTTTGAGACCACCTCATTGAGGAGATGATGAAAGAGTGGCTGAGGGAAGTGAATGTAAGGAGACCAGGTGGTTTTTTTCCACTCATCACCATCGCTGTTAATCTGTGACTCCATGCGTGCCCATCTCACAGCTGATGTGAAAAACATGGTGAAACAAATGAATGCTGTGTTCGCTGTTATTCAACCGCTTGACATCGGTGTGAACCGGACGCAGCAGGCGCAGCAGAAGCATGCAAAGTCAATGGTTGACACGCGTATAGGCGCAGCAAAAGGTCCCGCAGCGCGTTTTGAGCAGCAGACGCAGTGCGTCGGGAGCGTTTATGCATCTGACGCGCCGCCAACGCGCTGCTGCTGCTCGAGATGGAAAAATTGAAGTTTTGCTGCTGGAAGCGCCGCATCAACCAATCAGAGACGCTGACAGCTGGGAGCTGACAGCGAGACAGACACATCGCTCTGATGACATATGATATTAAGGCAAATGAAAAGGGCTGGATGGATGAGGAGATGATGAAAGAATGGCTGGGGCAGGTGTATGTGAGGAGACCAGGTGGTTTTTTCCACGCATCACCATCGCTGTTAATCTGTGACTCCATGCGTGCCCATCTCACAGCCGATGTGAAAAACATGGTGAAACAAATAAACGCTGTGCTCGCCGTTATCCCGGGAGGTCTGACAAAGGAACTTCAACCGCTCGACATCGGTGTGAACCGGCCGTTCAAAGTAAGGCTGCGAGCGGCGTGGGAGCGATGGATGACAGATGGATACCACAGTTACACGATAAGTGGAAGGCAGCGCTGGGCAAGTTACGCCACCATTTGCGGATGGATTGTAGATTCTTGGACTAACGTTTCTGTTGTTCGAGCCGGCATTATTTCCGAGGAGCCGCGTGGCACGGAAAGTGACTCTGACAGCGAAGAAGGGGAAATTGGCATGTCTCATTTAGTGCAGCTGTTTAATTCAGAAACAGAAGATGATGACTTTGATGGGTTTGATTAATACTTTGTAATAAATGCATGAATAAAGCACAATCATACTCAGTTTTGCTCCCGCTCTATTTTTCTACCTGAAAACTTAATTCATCAGCAGCCTCTGGGCCGGGTCGCCTCCGGGTTCACCGCGGCGGATGGCAGGTGTTTTTTGATCTAAATAATCTAAATCTTGCAGATATATTTGCTGTGATCAGTGGGAATAAAGTAGTTTTAATATGTTTTAAGTGAGAAAGTCCACCTGAAAACTTAATAATTGCAGTCAGTTCATCCAGAATATCATCCTGCCTATACTATTTCTGTCGGAGGCGCTCAGACCCCCACATACCAGCGGTGCGCTGACAGTAGAAATCCCTTCAACAGCAGCCTCTAGGCCGAGCAGCCTCCGGGTTCACCGCGGCAGCTGGCAGGTGTTTTTCATCTAAATAATTTAAACTGCAGGCACCAGGATACCGGTAATAAAAGCAAACATATTCCGTCGGCAGGTTTCAGGATTTTAAGTTAATTTAGGAGTGATCACTGCGCTCTGTCATCTGCGGTGTGTCTGTCTCACGGCCAGCTCCCAGGTTTGATTAATAGTTTGTAATAAATACATGAATAAAGCACAGTCATACTCAGTTTTGCTCCCGCTCTATTTTTAAATACGCAGTAGAGGTATTTAAAGGTAGTAGAGGACATGTACCTGTATATAAAAAACGCACCCTATAGTCCGGTGCGCCTTATGTGTGTGATAAATACAGAAATGGCAAACATAACTGGGACTGCGCCTTTTAGTACGGTGCGCCTTATGTGTGTGTTAAATACAGAAATGGCACACATAACTGAGACGGCGCCTTTTAGTACGGTGCGCCTTATGGTCGTGAAAATACGGTACTTTTTCTTATAATAGTATTAAATGGCAATTACTTGTTATATTTCCTTTTGCATTATTTTTGGCTTTGTTTGTTTTTTCTGACTTTTGTAATGCTCGTGTTTTAACCTGCATTACTTACAGTGCTTAAGCTGATTCAGATTTAGTTTATTTCAGAACATTTCCTTAAGATATGCTTATCATTTCTAACTAAACTAACTAACTGGTGCTTGTTAGAGGAGTGACAGTAGAAAAGGATTTCACTTATATATTTTAACCAAAAATGAGAAGAGTATACATGTTTTCTAAAACTCACTTGAATTTTTTTTATTAACAATTAACATGCCACTGGATTAAACAACATTCTTCAAGATAGCTTGTTGGCTAGCAGGAGGGAAATTAGGTCGACATTGCAGTTAATTAATTTCAAATTCAAAAATACTTTATTGATCCCAGTAGGAAAATAAATACTTTTTACTTATGCTCATTTTTTGTAGTTGTTTTTTTGTAATTCAATACCAGAAAACAATCCAAATAAAATAACGTAGTAAGAAAAGATGAAATACACTCAAGAAACACAAGATAACTGGGTACATAAGGGGCAGTCATTGAGGTGGAGATGATGATACAGATACGATTATAGTTATCTTATTGTTAATAACCATATGTATATGAATTTTATAATTGTATAGTAAGCAACAGCAATAAATGATAACAGCCATAGATGATAAATGCAAAAATAATCATAATAGCAATAACAATAAAAATTAAAAATAATTAATGCACAATGTAGAAGGTGTTTGGTAAAGATTTAGTGCCACTGTTCTTTTTAGTTTTCTGTTATGGTGGCTCTGACAGAGCTTGTAAAATTATAAAGTCTGCTTGCAGTCGGGGGGGATTGATTTCCTGTTTTATTTTTTAAAAGCAGAATCGGTTGCTGAAGCTGCTCTTCAGTTTGTCCAGTGTTTTGTAAAAGGGGTGGTAGGGGTTGTCCTTGACCAGCATCCTGTCCTCCATCACCTCCTCCAAGGTGGCAAGCTTAGAGCCAATAGGCTCTGCTAAGTTTTCTCAGTCTTTGTTTTGATGCCTGCCCCACATGCTGCCAAGGCAAAGAAGACAGTACTCACCACAACAGACTGACAACAGACCTGTAGCATCGTGTTGCAGAGATTGAAGGACCCGAGCCTCTTCAGGAAGTAAAGGCAGCTCCTGTAGACAGTATCAGCAATCAGGGGACAGTCCAGAGTCATTTCTCCTGAAGTCAGCCACCTTCCCTTTCTCCTTTTTCATGTTCAGTGACAGGTGTTTCTCCCCAAACCATCTTACAAAGCAGACAGCTAGTTGTCCTGTTAACAAAGTTTAAATTATTGTTAATCAAGACACTTTGCTGTTGCTTGCTTAGCCTTCCTGTTACCTCCTGAAAGTTTTACTCTCTTGCAGCCTGAATAAAGCTTAGACAAGTAACAACGTTTAATGGTACATACTTTTAAATAGTGTCTTACAACTCAGCATCCTCAGACTTCTTTTTAAAACACACTCACAGTAATAAAAATAGCTAACTGTTTGAAAGGTGTTTTACAGCATCCTCACTAGAACTTGTGGTTTCAGCTAAAAATCTTTTAATTCCAAGGAGCTGCCAATCTCATAGTACTTTATTATTATTTTTTTTACCAATTTCCTGGTTTTAAATAATCTCCCACAAACTATGTAGTCAAGAAATGTAGCCTAAACATTTGTGATAAATAATAGAAAAGCAGGAGGAGATACACACATGTGACCATTCACTGGTGGCATAAAAATGGGCTCATATTTATGGCCAAATCACTGAATATTAAGTGGAGAAGGAAAATCAAGACCATATAGCCAACTTAAGAGGAAAACCTGAGCAAACAAGTAGAGAAAATCTAATTGTTTGATTTGCCTTAAGTGTTAAGGTCAAAGGTTCTATTAATATCCATAGTAACTGTAGGTAAGTGTGTCTAAAACGGGGCAATATGTCGCACTGTTGCTGTTAATTTTCTTGATCCCATTTAGTAGTTAGCATGATAACAAGTCTCCTGTTAGGCAGGATGGTAATATAGGTCCAGTCTGTTTATCCTGTGCAGTCAAAGCAGGCAAACATTCTGCTACTCAACATAATCTAAACAAATGAAAAACTGTTATTGGTTAAAATAAAGTGTTTTACTTTGCAATTTAGCTAAACTGTGTATATTTCTATGTACGCCATCTGTATCTAGATTTACAGTTAGACACCCTGAGGGACATTTTTTTCAGACTCGAATACACTTACTACTGTGAAATGTGACATTTAACTTTGCTGAGTACTCAAGTTCAGTCTGATTTGATTAAAAGTCACCTCTTCAATCAGCCAGCCGATGCTTGTGATATGTAATGTGAAAAGAGCTATTTTTTATGCAAATTAAACACTTTAAAACAAAGAGAACCTGAAATAGAAATTAGTTAGAAGTAGGACGGTTTGATTTCTTTTGCTTCATATAAATACAAAAAAAAGTCTTATTTACCACCTGACCACTGGGTTTGGAAAAGAAATCTAAAAATGTAAGCAGAAGTGTTCGCATTCTGTCATAAAATAAAATAAATATTGCACTGTACAATTCATATTAAAACCTTTATATTGTTTCACCTCATTTTGAGGCTAAATATTAAAAGCATAGACTTACTTAATTTAAAATGTTTGAGTTAGAGGTCAATAATGTTTTTGACTCCTTAGATGTTTTTTTTGAGTTTCTGATTATTTGGCAACTCTAACCTGACCTACGTGTCCTTGGAGCTGATCAGTCATGTCTCTAAAGACACTGATGGCAAGTTAAAGACAAGTTTAAATCCTGCTCCTTTACTGGAAAAATATAATTAATAAAGTTATAGATATCAAACCTATTTGAGAATCAAAAACGCCAATGGTTGATATACTGTGTACTCAAAGTGAGGGAATGAGTTACAGAACGATGCTGTAGAGTTGATCCATCTGCTCACCTTTACTTGCAGGCACCAGTCAGCTCAGAACTATGCTTCTGAGGGAGGTAGACACCATCTTCGAGTGTAAACTGTGTCGCAGTCTGTTCAGAGGCCTCCCGAACCTCATCACACACAAGGAGTACTACTGTTTATCACGGCTGCCTGAATCTGATGGTAAGCTTTTCAACACATGCAGCACCAAGCAAAGGTTTAAAATCCCCTCGAATTTGTAACATTTGTAATGCTACAGCTACAGATTTGAAAGAATATCACAGAAATGTTAATGTAACAGATCAACAGGAAGTAGTGAATAACCATGAAGTAGTAAGAAAAGGATTTAAAGATTATTAAACAAGTCTAAACGTAAACCTAATTTTAAATGAGACATCGAAATTGATTTCAAGCATTAAAATATCCACTGAAACAACTCATATTTGTTATTCTAGCTATGTTGTCAAAACCCTAAAGAATAAACATCAAAAAGCTTGAATGTTTATTATGAAAATCAATAGTCAGAGGTGAAGGATGAATCGGACCATTGATGCATATTAAAGATGTTCAAGTAAACATCTAGAAAGCATTTCCTTGGACTTAACTATTCTGTCACTCCAAGGATGCCTCACTCACTTCCATGCCATCTGTTTCCTAATTACCATTTATGTCCTGGTAGTTTCACAGACTAACAGTAAAAAGTGCTTCTCTTTTGGATATTTATTACACAAAGCCCAACTTTACCTCTGGAAGAGAGGCGTTTATTTCTCACTTTGTTGTTTTTTTTTTTTTTACATTCTCATTATCTCCATATACCCTGGAACAGAAAACAGTCTCAACAAGGGAAGCCAATATTTATTGCTCAGTTTCTCCACCTTACCAATACTGTTGCATGAACTATCCATCCTAATCTTATTGTCTGGCAGGGCTTGTAATGATGTTTTCTAGCATAGTTTTCTACAACCAAGAGTTTGTATCTGCGGGGTGGATTTATATTGAATCATTAAATTACTCTAATTGCCGTCATTCTTTTCTTTCTTACTCTGTGCATTGATTTTTTTTTTTTTTTTTTTGGTTACAGCAAACTGTTTCTTTCCCTAAATGCAAATTTTCCCTCACTAATCACAACCTGGTAACAGTCCAGACAGAGGAATCTTTTCCCTTTCCACTTTTTTTCTTTAACTATAGAGACATTTTCAATAAAGCTTAATGGCAAAATGATTAAATTCGCTGCAGATGAACTCTGTATCAATAACGTATTTATCAGATAAAATTAGCACATTTTGTTGCAATTGGTCACACACAATGTAGTAGCTAATGGTATTAAATGTTTCCTTTTTACCATCTTATTTACAGTTACATGTGTAAAAAAAACAGTGTCGTGAGAGTGCAATATAATTATTAACCCCCTCCCCATAAAATATACTAAGTCTTAGTTCCTATAACCGTTAGTAATAAGGATTACAGATTATATGCCAAATTCCATCTATTAATTAAAATGTTGCATAAGATCAATTAAAATAGGAGATTTTAAACAAAATTCAGGCTCCTGAAAAGTATGTTCAGTTCATGCACTCAGTACTTTGTTGGATATCAGTCCAGCATGGCGTGGAGGCGATCAGCCTGTGGCTTTGCTGAAGCTGCTTTGTATGGCAAGCCAAGAAGGCCACTATTCGCATTGAATTATCGCGTTAAGATTGAAATCCACCCGCCAAAATTTCTCCGCTTTTTTCGCCGTTTTTTACCAACTAGCGCCGCCTTTTACGTGCATCATGATGGTACCGCAAGACGCTTGTTGTCTCGGTAAGAATGCGTGTTCAAAATGCGTGTTCTTACCGAGACAACGCGCGTCTTGCGGTCATGACGCACGTAAAAGGCGGCGCTTGTTGGTAAAAGATGGCGAAAAAAGCGGCGAAATTTCAGGAAAATGCGCATTTTTAGCGGGTTAATTTCAATCTTAACGCAATAATTCAATGCGAATAGTGGCCTTCTTGGCTTGCCATAGATTTGCTAGCAGTCTTCAGGTCACCTGCATTGTTGGGTCTGGTGTTTTTGGCCTTCCTTGTAAAAATACTCCATAGTTTTTGTGTAGAGTTGATGCCTGCTCAGTTAAGCATAGCAGAACACATTCCTTTTTATTGGTATTTTGTCATATTATAATTTCCTCAGACTTCATTTCTGACTTTTTTAAAATAAAGACTTGAAATAGTTCATGATGTGAAATTAATGTAAAGGTTTTACTTTCTAAAATGGGTTACAAAAACATAAGCGTTTTTCATAATATTCTGGAGATGTACCAGTAGGCATAGAGCACAATCCTGCAGAGTTTATCTTGTCTGTTTAGATTTTAAAACCTTCATTTGATTTCTGCATAATTTGCCGTTGCAGGTAGACAGTTTGGCTCTCCATCTATGGGGTCAGAGATTTGCGTGGCAAAAGGATTGTAAATTTCTTCATTTTTGTGGGCTGAGCAGACACAGCACTGTGCAAAATCCGCCACATCTATAGATGTTTTAAATATTGCATCACAGTGTGGGGAGGCAAAGAGCCGGTCCAATCATCCAACCTCCTATTACCTTTGAACAGCTTTTCTGCGTCCCCAAAGTATAATGCATCCGCCACCATGTATCAGTGGGCAGGCTATATTGAGTTTAATGTGAAGCGTTGATTTTTCTACTATTTGTATGAAAGACAAAAACACTTGTGTTAGTTTTATCTAAGCTGTGCATAATCTTCACATCTTTACAGTCTCCTTTCTCTTTTTTTAGCCGTCGCTTTGTAAATGGTTGTCGTCTCTGCTCAATGCACCCATTTTCTGTCCTGATGGTACCAAACTCTTCAACTTCTCTATTTAAAAAAAAACAAAAAAAAAACCACTGGAATTTTGAGAAATTCAAATTGTGTTCTATTTGGAAAAAAAAAAGACTAAGTAGCTCTGATAGGTGTTGATACTTATGCAGGAAATTAAACAATTCGGCAAAAATTTTATGGGATTTAAGTGGGATTTTGAACAGAATATCGAGGGACAATGGCGATCACACATCTATAAGTACAATATAAATAATTTCCTAAACACTTACTGAAGGCTTGCCTTTTACCAAGTGTGAGAAGATCCTTATTGAAGTCACCCATTAAATACCTGAGTTTATCTTCCTCCTGTATTCGGTCAGGTGACTTGGACGAACTGTTAATGAAGTCATTGATATTTAAACAAAAACCAACATTAACTTTTCTAAAGCCTAAAAGCTTCACAAAGGTGATTTAGGTTTTCTGTTTGCCATGTCTCAAATAAAGCAATGACTGGAAAAACTAGGTTTTGACATAAAAAATAACACAAAAAGGATGATATTTAGAAGGTGTATTAAGCAACTTCAAATATTTTTAATGTACAGGATTACATAAATCTTTAAACTGTCATTTGGTTTTAGAACCACAGAGATGGCAAATTTTCAAAATGCAATTTATTTAGGTCCATTGTATGGGGAAAGAAAATCAAAGCAATCCAAATTCAGGGGAGGAAACCAATATGAACCAGTGAATTTGCATCAGATGTTTGCCTTACTTTCTTTTGGAAAATAAGCTTGCTTTATAAGTATGCAATATCCCCTCTGATTCAAAGCTGGAGAGAGACTTTCTTCTTCACTCTGTGATTGGATGTGGACATTATTAATAAAGCTGTTAAAACAGGACAATCCACCAACGACATTAACTTTGAAAATCATATTGTTGACATTCTTATTTAACATCTTATGTTATGCATCAGCATCTAACAAACCTATTATTTATAGCTGTTCCCATTTTGGTCTAATGGAGGATTTTCTCCAACAGGCTCTCCTGGTGACGACAGACAGAGTGTAGCCATGAAAGATTTACTGGATGCTATATATCCCAGAGTTGACCGACCGGAATATGTGGTCCGTCTTGAGCCCATTCAGACCACCAACAAGGCGGTTTTCCAGTACCTCACCACAGAGGAGGAGCTTGCAAGATACCCATCACACACAACCAGGCAAGTCCTGTTAGAATAAGAAACCTCCAGTTATAGTTGTGGTTAAGCCAGATACTCTATATTTACCAGCAGAATAAATCAACTTAGTGATTTTGTTTTGCTTTTTTTTTTTTTTTTGGTAAACATGTGTTGTTGTACATCACAGTGCCAGAGAGAGTCCTGTAGGTTGGGAAGGAGAAACGACGGAGAGTCCTGAAAACAATCCGATCGGGCAACCGAGTGGAGGCGACAGCCACAACAGCCCAGGGCCGAAGAAATGGGATGCTGAGGAAGAGGCTAAAGAGGAGCAGTCGAAGCCTGAAGACGATGGCTCCAATAGTGGGGTAGGTTATAAGTTGGTTTAGTGATTCTCTCTTTAGTTGTTTTCTGTCAAGTCTGTTTGGTTTTTGGTACAAAACATTATTTTTTCACAACCCTGCAGGTGGAAGATGTGACCATTTCCTGTTGTCTCTGTGGCCAAGACTTTAATTCCCGTCGGAGTATCAGGCGTCACTGCCGCAAAATGCACCAGACTAAACTCGAGGAGCTGCGGAAGTTCACTGAGACACGCACAGTTCCTACAAGCCTGCTCTCCATGGTAAAAGGTAAGAATATACACTGTAAAATCCAACTGAGGATATGGGTTGTTTTTTTAAACAGAGAGCAACATTTTATCTTACCTTTTATTTTTAGAAGAAGTATGTGCCATTTATTGTTCCAGAAAGTAAATTAGCTGTCTAATAGATATACATTTGTTGCTGTTAAAGGCCGACCAAGGACTCTGAGCACACCGACTGGAAAATCCTGCCCAGTGTGCCTGAAAAGCTTTGCCACCAAAGCCAACGTTCGGAGGCACTTTGACGAGGTGCACCGGGGTCTACGGAGGGACAACATCACACCTAGCATCGCCTCGAGGCCAGGCCAGCCCTTCTCACTGGAAGTCACTCCTCCTAGGAAGAGCAATAATTCCTCCCCGACACGTGGCCACAGCTCCAAGCCCACCCAAGTGAACTCTAAAAGCACCACCTCAAATCAAACCCAAGGAAAACCTCAGAGTCAGACCCAGGCCGCCTCGCAGGTGAACTCGGCCTCATGTCGATGCACCCAATGCAAGAGGAACTACAGCTCACAGGTCAGTTTAACCAATACCTGAGTCAAAAGACTGGGTTTCTTTGCCTATCAATTGGAACTTTGTTATGAAAGTGTTGACAGTTCCTTTCAATATTAATGGAATCTATTTTTTTCTTATTTCGCAACCTCAATCCACATATTTTATTGGAAAAAAAGCAATATAATTACATTAAGTAGGATATTTAATCCATTGTTTTCAGAATTTGTAACAAACTAAAAAGTCTTGTATCTGTTTCTTATTCTTTGATGCAACATGTCTCGTCTCAATGAAACTGGATGAAACACAACTGTTTAAATCAGTTTTCAACTCTTTAATTCAGTTTATGTCTGATAGTTCAGCAATTGAAAAAATTGATAGACTGTTTGATTTAAAACCATCCCTTTGTATTTGTTCTGCTGAAAGTCAACCCCAGTCTCAAGTCTTTTGTTGCCCCAAGCACATATTTTCCCAGCTTCTCTGTTGAGGTGCATCGCCACAGCATCATGCTTCCTCAGCCCGGATCAGTTTGGGATGGGGTGTTCTAAATTAGCTCTTTGCATTTTTTGAAAAATAACTACATTTTGATATAATTTCCTTTCTACTTCATACCGATGTGTTTATCTGTGTGGTTATGAGATGTGACATTGCATGAAATACTGTTTTTTAATCTTTGAGTTTGTCCTGTGTTGTGGTGATAATTGTGTTTTATAATCTGCTCAAATGACCTGTACAGCGCTTTGATTTTAGCTTTGGCTGACTGAAAGCGCTTTATAAATAAAGTTGAGTTGAGTTGAGTTGAGAAATGCATCAATTATTAAAAGTCAAAGGGGTATGAATATTAATGTTCTTTCTAAAGAGATTTTCTGATTGTTGGTTCTTTATTTGTCTCCAGCTTATGTTGAAGAGACACATGCGCATAGTTCACAAGATCTACAGTGTCAAAGGGAAGTCTACTGGTACTCCTGCATCGTCTGTTTCTGCTGCAACCACTCCTAACAGCAGCACTAACACAAGTGTCAGCAACAACGTTAAAGTGAAGCAGGAAGCAGTGGAGCCCTCTGATGAAGACGATGACGTCGATAGCAGCCCTGCTCCATCTCCTGCAGACAACAACGGGACAACTAAAGGTGTTCAACAAACTTCTCTAAAATTAAAGGATGAGGAAGCCCCTTCCAGCCCCAAGATACCCCCATCTCTGTCTTCAACCTTGTCCCGCGGGGGCAATGTGTGCAGCACGAACATGGCTGCTAAAATAAACAAACTCTCGGTGGGCTTTGACTTTAAGCAGCTCTTTTGTAAACTGTGCAAACGACAGTTCAGCTCGCGTCAGAATTTAACAAAGCACATCGAACTGCACACAGACGGCAATGACATCTTTATTAAGTTCTACCGCTGCCCTCTATGTCGCTATGAGTCACGCCGCAAACGTGACGTTCTGCGTCACGTGACGGTTGTCCACAAGAAGTCGTCTGCATACCTGGCGAAGATCATGCCCAAACTGGAGAGCAGAGCCGTGAAGCGGCTGGCGGAGGCGGTCCTGAACAGCACAAACAAGAGGACAGGCAGCGGGAAAGAGGAGATGAACGGACGTAACGGTTCGTCATCATCATCGTCGTCCTCATCCTCCTCTCCATCACCTCCAATCACCCGGAAACAAGAAGCCTCCACAGCTGTATCAACTGCAACCTCTGCCTCCGCCCCGCCACCCATCCCCGTCACCAGGAAGCAGCAGGAGCTTTTATCCTCAGTATCCACTCCTTCCCCACCCGTCACTCGCAAGCAGGACAGACAACAGACGGTCCAGCAGCCTCGCCCCCTCAGCCCCCCTCTGACCCGGCGCAGTGAGAAACACTCACACTCACGTAATACCTCAACCCCATCCAGCAACCAAGCCCCACACACCCGACGACACGACGTCCAGTCAGAGAGCAGCTTTGTCACGTCCTCCACCGAAGTCAGGGTGACAAAGAATTTTTCTCTTCATGCTTGCGACCAGTGTGGACGGGCCTTTGCTAAGAAGGTAGGGATTTTAATGAATGAGAAACTTTGTAAAAGAGGGAAGGACAAAAAAAATTAACATGGATTTGATCTTTGCTATTAAGTTATTGTAAAAAAATATGGTGATTAAATGTAATGCAACTGTTTCATTACTGCAGAAAAGGGACACGATAAAATAATGTGAATATGTGTAGGGTAGCATCTGACATCATTCTGTCATTCTAATTCAATTAGAGCAGCAGAAAAGTTACTACAATAGGGGAGGCATGCCTGGCGTCATTGTTCTCTGCTCTAAAAAGGCTTAACAAGTTACAGGTTTTGCTGCATCCAATCAAGACATTTGTTGACCATTTAAGGACTTTGAAAGGAGTTTTGAGAGTTGGAGGCAAGTTTTGCATTAGCCAGAAAGCCCAGCAAGTGCTAAGACTATCTCTGCTGGGTTCCACCAGGGCAAAGCTTGCTCTGCATTGGCGGCAGTTAGATGGGATACACAGTGGGATACTTGTAGCATGAACGGGGGCATCAGAGACGGCAGTTTATCCTAAATAAAACATTAAGATAGAGAACTGCTCTGTAGGAAGTCCTGAGATTTAATAACAGGATTGAGGTAAAGTAATACCTCCAATTTGTTGGTGTTTTTTTTGTTTTTTTTTCAGAGTGTGCTCTCTCACAGTGCGCCTTAAACACCCCCCCTAAATAATGAAAGGGATCAGAAAACCTACAGGGGCCAATTTGCCCAACAAACTAGAAACAACACTGTAATGAGCAATACATTTTTCAGCATGACGGAGCATCGAGGCAGAAGGCAACAGTGATAATAAAGAAGATCAGGGATTAAAATGCTAAACGTTTCTGGACATGATCTGGAAACTGATCCATTTTTAACCCCATTAGCAACTCAACTCAGCCCTTTTGGCGAGTGGAAGAACAAAGATTTCTGAGAAACTTCTAGTAAAACTTCCCATCTATAAGGATCGGGGGTCCAATTTATTGAGCTTATGTATGCAGAAAACAGAGCCTGAAACTTTTGTATGTAGACTTCCACACAAGCGATTTTTATAAACTGTTTTGGTTTTATAATGTGCGGCCCCGTACGCCAACTCTGACCTATCAGACTCACTTTGGAGACACAGATGGTGACATCGGGGAGCTGAGGACAGATTGTATGATGATTCATCTCACAATGAATTTCCCTTTTTGAGAAACTTAAACTGTAGAATGTCTTCATAGAATCTGAAAACCTCAAAACTATGCTTGGACTGCTGAGTTTAACCTTTCACACAAGTAAAAAAAGTTCATAAGGCAGCTGAAATCCTCGCCTGACCTTCCCCTCTCTGTTGATCCCAGGGGAGTGGCATCACAATTGAATCAACTGAATGTTTACGGATTACTGTAAACATTCAATTATCATTTAAATACACCTGGCTAGTTACACTCTATCGATAATGACTATGCTAAAGACTTTTTATAGTGGTAAATAATGAGTGTATTACACTCGTTGGTGTCAGGCTCACAACAACACAACCCAGTTTTCGAGGCGGAGAGACATATAAGTTTAACAAAATGTTAACTTAAGATGGAACTGCAGAGAACAGCATCACGTTTAAAGGAGAATTCTTTTTTTTTTTTTACATGTGGCCCTTGATTTTACGTTATTACATCATGTTTACTCACCCATATGAGCTTTGTGTCATTAGGAGCCGTTCTGAAGATATTCCCTTAGGTTATATCCAGGTAACGTCTTCCTATGAGCAAACCACCTGAAGGCACAAACTAAACTGTTCATAATGTATCATTTATGGTACGCCAGCATTCATAACATGTAGGCAAATCACTGTCCCCCAGACATCCGTGGTTATATTTTTTATATTTATATCTTTTAAAAACAAAGCAGCGCGTGTATGACATCATCAGTGCGCCGGACGGGAGTTTTTTTTTTATTTTTTTTAACTTTATTTAACCAATTTACATTACACCAGGCGGCTACGCTCTACGTCTTATATATATTGCGCTAGCTAATCTGAATCGTCCAATTCCATTTTGAGAGCGAGTTCATCTGTGGTAGTAGCACTAGACATCTTACAGTCATGTGAGTAAAACTAGCAGCAGTTCAGCGGACAGGATGAATGAACGGTAGCCGGCGCGCGCGGATGACGTCATACACAGTCCGCTTTGGTTTTTAAAAATAGAAATATAAAAAAAATCTTCTGTGACACTTCTAGAAGCACACTGCGTTCATAAGATCATTGCTGTGATAAAATATTTGGATCACATGTCCAAACACGAAGAATTCACATCCTT
The DNA here is from genome assembly GCA_030533445.1 of Cyprinodon diabolis. Lineage (NCBI taxonomy): Eukaryota > Metazoa > Chordata > Actinopteri > Cyprinodontiformes > Cyprinodontidae > Cyprinodon > Cyprinodon diabolis. Next base: position 21,067,123 of record CM060078.1, read on the forward strand.
CTAATGCCTTAATTGCCTCTGCTGTATAAAGTCCTGGTGTGTTAATGAGATAATTATCCCCATATTGAAAAAAGCAGCCAATTTTGAGGAGTAATAATACATTTTATTTCAAATGTGCCTTTCTGGACACTCAAGGTCACCGTACAAAAGATAAAAACAATGGCAGAAACAAAGTCAAAACACAGAATAAAACCATTAAAAAAATACAAAGGCTGGGACAGGGAAATTCATATTAAAGAGAATGGGCAATTTTAAACAGATGAGTTTTGAGTTGTGATTTGAAATGGAGAAGTGAGTCCGTGTTTCTGAGTAAGGGTGGTAGAGAGTTCCAGGGGCTGTCAATCATCAGATCGTCAGCCATTTCAAAACGGTCTGGAGGATTTATGCTAAATACAGTTACCTTTGCTGTGTACCTTTTGTATTCTTCTGCAGAAAGATGATCTTAATTAGTAATAGTGACATCCCCTGGTTTCATATTGTTAACAGAAATGTTGCAGCGTGACTGTGTTCGGCTAGTAAAACACATTTTTTTGCCCTCCAGTGTTGTGCACATTCGCAAAACTTCCAGAAGTAAACAATTACATTCAACATGTCTATATGCACTCCGGCTTCCTCCCACAGTCCAAAAACATGACTGTTAGGTTAATTGTCTTCTCTAAATCCTCCTTAGGTGTGAGTGTGCGCGTAATGGTTGTTTGTCCTGTTTTGTCTCTGTGTTTCCCTGTAATGGACTGGCGACCTGTCCATGGTGGACCCTGCCACTAGTCCGTAGATAGCTGAAGATAGGCACCAGCACCCTTCGTGTAAAAAAAAGGATGGATGGATGTCTATATGCACGCTTTTAGTATAAATCCTAGACAGTTTAATAAATGAGACCGCAACCCTTAAACCCCTGAATTAGAGACTTGCGGTTGTAACTGGTTAAAATGTCAAGAAATGATGGAAAATAAGCTGATCTCGAACTGTTACGTGTCTGAGTATCAGAATGAATACTTTGTTTACCATTTTTTCCCCTCATTTTTAAATCTAGTTGTACTTGGAGTCTCACAAGCGGAGCCATCGAAACGCATCAGTGGGAGCAGCCAGCAGGAGGAAAGGCGTCAGCACCCGCTCCAAATCTCTGGTTTGGTGAAACACAGTGTAAGAATACAGTGCTTACCTTTCTTAAGATTCTTCTTCTTTATGTCCATTTCTCTGGATTAGTTGTGATTTCTTCCCCCTTTCTCACTGATCAAGTGCAGTCAGAATCCATCAAGTCAGGCTGAAATGTTGTATACCTCAGCAAAGTCTGCCTGTTAGGAGGTTGCTTACTTTTTTTAGACTTTATGGAGCCTGGGTGCCTGGGTCAGGGGTTGCCATTGGTTGGTGGGAAGTGATGACTGTAGGAACAACCTACATGATAGGCTACAATGAAAAGAAAGGAAAACTGTGTTTCTATATCAAACTTTTATCGACCATCCGGATCAATCGATATATATTGTTATTGAATTATCGTCCAGCCCAGGTTAGATTATACTAATAGTATTGACATTTCACCTTCCAGCGGCGAAAGCTGCAGGGCTGATTTAGACCAATGGATATTAATTCTTAAAATTCATGCCAAAGTTTAAAGTTAGCTGACATATCTGTGACAAGACTAGACATTTCTGTTGAAACGTTCTAGATCTTATCTGACTAACCTTGGCCTTAACAAACAATAATTTGCAAATCTTTCAGACTTTCTAGAGCCTCAAAGACTTGCAGCTGTAAATATGATGGAATAGCTTAGTAAAAATATAAGCCTGGCTTCAGATTCATTTTTTAATGTTTATTTTTATATACATGTGCTATGTGTGGGTCGATAACAAAGAAATACTATTAAAATACTTTAAAGGTTGTGCTTAATATGTGACACAATATGTAAAGGTTTAAGGGGTTAAACTTCTTAAAAATCTGTTCAGTTTGTACAGATATTTCTCTTATTTTTTTCTCTCTATTTTTTTGTTTTCAGACTTACAAATTGCCACAAATGAAGGACAGAGAGCCACAAACCATTTAACAGCAAAACTTTAAACTGGAACAAATGAGACCACTTGAAGAAAAACAAGGAAGACTCGGAAACATGAAGGAAGAAACTAAACAGCCTTACAGAAAAGCATAGTCATATAAACCAAAAACCATGATGTAAACTAACATAAATGTGTAGTTGATTAAGAAACCAGACAGCCTGGTGCTATCTACACAAAAACCCCATCTGCTGTACATACACCTACCTGTATTTACTCATGTAAATATAGAGCTATATGCAGACCATGGATATTTACTGCTTTGCTTATATTATCCTGCATTTAAGCAGCGGATGAAGGTAGTCTGTGCAAAGGAACAAGCAGGAATAGGAGTTTAGAAACTGGCAATGTTGGCCAAGTCGGATCACATCCGAAATATAGTTTATGAAATTGATTTTGTGAAAAGAAACATGGATATTCCTTATCTGAGCTGTTCTTTTGAACTTATTTAAAGTTAGGAAGGTTTTGGCGGAGAGTTATTTTTCCAAAGATCTAACTACAGTTCTCTGCTGCTTTTTGAAAGTGAATCTACCCGCGATTAACTCGTCTAGGATTTGATTTTGCTTGGAGTCAAAGATTGCTGCTCAATCTTTGTTCAATTTCCTCTAAAACAACAAACAAAAAAAACCCCAACAACAAACCAATTACTGTTTTTTTTTCCATTCTGAAACCTTTTTTGTGATTGATTCGACTCTAAAACCAGTCCATAGGATGAGTTTACAATTTCCTCCAATGGATAGAAACCTTAAATAGTACATGATAGACACAGTTACAGTGAGTAGAAGATTTACAATTCAATACATAACAGGTCACAGTTGTACTACTGTTACTCTTTAACTTAATAACTGGAAGAATTTACTTTCTGACTACCTTCATCTGTATGTTACATCCTTTCATAGCCCTATAATCCCTCACTGTTGTGTTACTTTCCATCCTCAGTGCCTAAATGCTGCTCTGGGTGAGCTATTGAAAGGACCATGTCTTCTGACTGAAAGATTTAAAGACATTTCTACACTGGAACATATTTACATTAACTGTTTGATCTTAGTTTTTAAATCCCTAACAATGTAATGCATTTATTTTTAATAGTTTGTGCATCGTTTACTAAGAATAACATGCTTAAGCCTAATCGGTAGCGGCTCCTGAAGGTAGTCTTTGAAACACTGGGAAGCGTTTGGAGAGAATGAAGAAGACCAAGAGGAGAGATGGGGAGGAAACGAGGAAGACCAAATGTAGTTATGTCTTAATGTTCGAACTGTAAGCCATGAAAAAGAACAAAAAGTAGAGAATAAGAAAGATCAAGCTTTATTTTTATAACAAAGGCTTCTGTAGCAATCATACTGTCTATCAACTTATGCTGTTTGGATGGTATAAATAATACCATAACAGATCCCAGTTCCTCAGTTAGTAGTTTGGTTTTTATTTAAATGTTTTATTTTTTTTCCGATAAAATCCTAGAGGGTTTTAGTTCACATAAGTTCTTTACCATGAGGTCTCATACATCATATGTGTTCATATGTTATTAAGCCTCCCCACCCCAGAAATAGAAAAGTTTTTCACATGTGACCAGAATGTTAAAAGCCACTGTTTAATAAATAAAAACATACTATTTCAAGCCTCTGAGTTGATGCCTTTGAATTTCATTTATTTCCTGTGTGAGTCATGTTTGCTTAAAGTTTTTCCAGAAGCTAAATAAGATTTCTGGAACCTTGCAGCTAATTAGGGCCCCCTGCTGGCCTGGAGGTTGCAAGATAAATTGAGTTTTTAAAATGGGTTTCAAATCTTCTGCAATTTAGTAAATCAAGATATGTTTAAAAGGTTATTTTATGTTAAGAATTTAATCCAAAATATCATTTTCATATCATTGGAATTTATTACACACATTTGAATTTTTTAAGTGTTCAATTTAGTGATTTTTGATGGTTATAGCTTGCAGATAATGATATCCCGTTATGGAGCTTCTCAGAATATGACACAAGACCAATAAAAAGGATTTTTATTAAAACGCTAAATATAAAATAAATTGGATGATTATATTATAAGACTCATCTGTTAAAAAAGGGTTATGAAGTTACGGTTATTATAGTTGAATAGTGATGTCTATATAGGAATGTTTATACCTGTCTTGTGCTTTAATAGTCAATGGGCCGACAGTAACTAGAGTTGAACCCATCAATAAAGTATAATCATTGGCCAGCTATTTGTTATAAATCAGAATATTTAATAAATCATGTATAAAAGAGAAAAGTATGAATTGCACAAAACAGATTCCCCCGAGACTGACATGATCTGTAGTGTTTGTTTATGTTTTTATTCTTTGTTATTTCGGTCAAATTAGGCCCCGTATCACTCTGCATGTCGGCTCAAAGTGGTCCCAGAAACTAAAGCTTCCTGCTGCTTTGGCAAACTAGTTGAATTTTTCTTTGAACTAAATCTAAAAATTCAAGAGTAATATTCATTGTGACAGGAACTTCATCTAAAGCAGTAGTTCCTAAAAACTTGGGTCTAACCCAGAAATCCTCAAGGGAGATTTAATGACTGCAAATTAATTATACTGGCATAATCAGTTACTCAATTAAATGGGAGTTACTGACACACAGCATATATATGTTTGTTTTTATACAAATAAAACAAACCTATAATGTAGCCTTTTAAATGCATATAAAAATGTGGAAATTTCATTTTGAATTTTTTTTAAATATTTCCATGTTGCATTCTAAAACCTTTTTTTTTTGCGCACTGCTCTAACCACTAAGCCAACACTTCCAAAGCGACGAACACTGCTGTATAGCCTATGTTAAAAAACATCAAAACAGTTTTTAGCTGTTAAAGTAAATTGTAACCTTAAAAAATATATATTTTTTTAGTTTGATATGGGCAATTGTAAAATAAATGTTCACAGATGCGTCACATTAAAGCAGAATATCATACAATATATTGATTCCTTGTGTGCGATCACTGTGTATGCAAAATCTTGTTCCTCCCACACAACTTTCCCTTATGTTTTTTAAACAGCAGGCTTCAAGTAACCTTTAACCTCTTTCTGGAGAGTGTCAGTGCATGGGCAACTTTCTAGTCCATAGTGTTCACTGTGAGCATACACCATAAAAAAACAAAATAACTCTACTGTATAAGAATTTGATTTTGTTTGTCCTGTTTGACATTCAAACAGGTTTAGGGGGTTATTAGCTGAAAGCCATAATAATGAGAATTAAAAGATATAAATATTTGAATCCATGTATAACTTTTGACTGAAGCAATGGAATCAATTATTATTTTTTAATTTTCTTGTTAATCATTATGAAGCGATTTGAATATTTATTTAGTTATTTTTTAAATAAATATATCTATTTTGGCACCTAACAAACAAATTCCCGACAATGTAGTTACATTTACTGACCACTAGATGGTGCCACCGTCCCGTGCCTGCGCGCCCTCTTCTGACGCGGCAGCATCCACAAATTGAACGTGTTGCTCCCATTTCCCCCGACACTGTCAGGCAGAGGGAACATCCCAGTCTTGTTCCGATTGCCTCCACACATAGCTTATCAAATTGTTATTATATCGCAGATAGGACGCGGTTCATTTGTTTAATTCCATTTACAGCAAAATAGCCAAGGCTCACAGTTTTTTTTTTTTTTTACAAAGCAGGCTGGGATGAAGGAGGAGATAATCAATCAGTGAAAAAAAATATGAATTGGGAAGTTTCTTCAATTAAGCGCGCGTGAACATTTCCAAGCCTTATTAATGTGTTGAAATACTCCCCCCATAAAAAATAAAAGACATGCATCCAATTGATCAGTAATAAACTTAATTGAATGTAGAGGAGGGTCTCTGGAGGAGGACAGTGGTGCAATTAGGCGTTGATTTGGTGCGTCGTGCGCCAGCGCGCGGGATCTGGGGGGGTTTGTGTGCACCAAACAACACAAGCAGACTATAAAGGAGAGGCATCCATGCGCAAAGCGTGCGTGGGAGCTCACGGATCACCCTAATCAGGTGGGTTTTACCAGCAATATTGATCAGCGCCGCGTATCATAAATTCCTCTGCTCTGTCTCCCCTCCTCCTCCTCACCCACCCCTCTCTCTCTCTCCATCTCCTCCTCTCTCTCTCTCTCCTTTCTCTCTGTATCTCAGATTCATTCTTGGCCATCGGCTTCTGCAGACAGCTTCCATCTCCATTGTCTCCTTTAAACAAGTTAATAGTTCCAGTTTGCGTCACGACTCAGCTGCCCTTTGCGGATCTTTTTTTCTATTGTCTTGCAATCAGTGTTTTTGTTTTTTTATTGGATGGGGACTGAAATCTATATTTTTTGAGGTGTGAAACTGCTGAGCTGCGCAAGGAAGTTGCCTAAGGCGGTCGGGGACCCCAGAGGGATGCTTCCCCTTTTCCACATCGTGGGTGGAACCTGATTTTCTTACCTCTAATACTCCCACAGTGGGTGTCCTCGCATTCCTTCAGTGATGGGTGCTTAATTCCACATTTACTCTTGCCCTGCGCAGTACTGGTTGTTGGGTGAGTATATATATTCCTGAACTTAGTACATACTATTGAAAAATACATAAATTGATATAAACTGCATGTGTCTCTCAATACAGTTCTAATTAAAATGCAACCTGAACCCCAGAATTGAGCTTATTGGAGCTGCATAATCAGCGCACGCGCCCAGACTTTGATCTCTAACTCTCTCTATGTGCGTTTTTATCTCCAAGACGCACGACTCCATCTCTGGAATTAATGGCAACTGAACTGGGGTGCAGCATTGAATGTGTTTTTTTTTATTTTTATTCTAATGCATGCTTTGCAAATATGCACCTGTTTCACAAACTGAACTAAAGACCTGTTTGGGTCTCAGGAGGGGGGTAAAGAGCAGTAAGCGCCTCTTTTGGCTCAGAGGTTTAAGAGCAAACAGCTCCAAAGGTACTGACCACAACTCTCGGACCATAACTGAGGAGGGGAGAGAAAAACTATCACTTTCTGCAAAGATCACCCCACCCAAGCAGTGATGAAAGGGGCCTGCATGCAGTAAGGGAGAAGATTGGGAGGAGGAGGCGCCTGTGACACAGGATTGCAGAAATAAGAGCAAAGTTGATGGGAGCAGGAGGTAGAAGTTGAGGGATGAACCCCAACAGGCAGCTGTGGGTGTAAATTAAAGAGAGCGATGAGCTCGCTGAAAGCTTTTTAGGGTTCAGACCTCTTCATCTGTGAGCCTCTAAACATCACAGCAGGGGAACCCTCCTCCTCATCCTCCTCCTCCTCTTCTCTCTTCTTCTTCTTGGAGGCAGCCACATGAGAGATTAAATCAGTTTTTCTTCCCTCCCCTCCAGAATTTGAGAAGCATCATAAGAGCTCTCCTGAGGGCGAAGAAGTCAGAGCCGAGATCATTAGCATATAAGATCAGGTGGGCTTCATGAGCGTAAAGACACAAATGTCAACTCTTTCACCCCTCATGGCACTAATAACCCTCAGTGATACTAAGTGTAAATGAGATTGGAGTCTAGTTCATTTCCTCTGATCAGATTTTATTTTTCTTTCTACATCCAGTGCATCACAAATCTCTTAAACTTTTAATTTTTTACATTTTGTCACATAAGGATTTTTATATTTAATATCACAAAAAAATAGCAAATAACTAGCAATATCAGTTTTAAAGTATTCCCACAAATTCTTACAGTAATTAGGCTTAGATCTGGCCTTTGACTGGGCCGTTCTGACAAATGGATACAAATGTAGAGCTTTAATTTCCAAGAAGATTAAAACAATTCTGCCAGAAAGCTTATCAGGGTAAATGTAAATTGGATCCACTACATTAAAGCTTAAATAAAATGTATTGATATTTGCAGTTCTATACTGACAAGAAGGGGAAACTTGTGAATAAAGAAGGAAAGAAGCATCAACCAGAAGGAGCAGTTGTAAGAACTTCTGTTTCTGAGCTTTTTTGGACATTTTCCGACAGATTCAGAAGCAGATGTGAGTTACATATACTGCACATCAGATTTACTGGGGCCACTAAGCCTCATTAGAAAACCTTCTGTGACTTCGCCAAGGAGAAAGCGTTTAATAAACAATGAAGCAGTAAGCAGAATATGGTGTTTGCGGATGAATCAGAGCTGGATAACCTATATAATGCAGGGGGCTTTAATCATAGCGGGGGCTATCTTGGCTTGTAGAAGTGTCTTTGACCTATTTCCATTTAGAGTGGGGAGAAACTGATGAATTAATTGGGACAGAAGTGAATTATATTCTTCAAGCGTCACTCCATGACGGCATTTGATTCCCAAGGCGTTTTGGGGTAAATCAAGGTTGTGTATTTCTAAAGGTTGAGTTCATGGAAGCTCTTGTGTTAGAGCAAGGGGGGGGGGGGGGGGGGGGGGGGCGTCAGTGTGGGATGTGATCCAGCAGGAACAGATGCATTGAAAGATTATGAACAGGATCTCCTGCAGGGTGGTACAAGCTTGCCTGTCTTAAATAGGAAGGAGGACCCAGCCAAAAAAATGATTTATGAAAGTCAAGTTCTACAAGATGGAGATGCAAAATCAAACTTGCTAAAGAATCAGCATTTCCCTGCTAAAAAGAGGGAAATGGACAACATAAAAAGAATTTATTTAAAAATAATGATTTTTAAATTTGCCCTTCTGGCTTTTTAATGCTTAAACTATATTGACATAATAAAGACAAATTTTGATCCTTTTTTTTTGTGGCCCTCAAAATAGGTTTCCCTCTCTCTTGTGTATTCCCCCTGCCTCTGATCAATCACCAGCTGAGTGGTCACAGCTGTGTTCACCAGTCTCACTGCACACCCCTGATGTTTGCTTTGGACTTTGCAGGATGCATTTCTACCTTTGGAGTGAAACTTCTTCACCATTCTTTCAAACTTTGGTGCAGAAAACTGGATTTTCTTTGTATATTCAGGGAATCTTTGGCACCAGAACTTTGGTGTCTGGTTCTTCGGAATCTAACAGAGGATCTGCAAGGATTTGGCTGTTTTAACAAAATCTTACAGAGGCTCAGGCGGGCAGAAATCTTCTAATTTTGAAGGAACAATGCAACAGGCTGGAATCTTTATCTCCTGTTTGCTCTTCCTAAGATATGTATGTACGGTGGACGCTGCAGCTGACCTCTGCTATCAGGAAATGCTTCCATTGCCTCCTTTCAGATAAAAGGTCACCGTTCCATCATATTTAAGTGGGTGATAGTTGTCAAAAGAAGAAGTATAGCTGACTCCTAAAGACTGAAAAGCACATGGATGCAAGAAGTGTTCCCTCCTGAGGTAATAACATTTACTCTAATACCTTTGTCAAATGTTGTCCTGTTTATGTGATTCATGAGGAAAAAGGAACCTTGATGCTAACTGCCTTCATACTACTGTAACTCTTTTGCAGTGGCTTGTTTATAGTGATTCCAAAACCTATAATTGGAAACACTGATTCATTCAATAAGAAACAAAACAGGACATGTCTGGTTCTATATGCATGATGTGTGTATTCATCTACATATGTAGCTGTTTCAGATCTATAGGCTTAATTAGGTGAATTTTAAGACTGTGGGACCTTCTACTGTTAAAGTGTGCACAATGTTTAAATATAAAAAAATATGGTAATTTTGCAGCTAAATTAATTCCTTTATCAAAATGCTGTGTTTGCAACAAATGTTATGTTTAAAAACATTAACCACAGATTTAGATGAAGGTATAACAGCTGTCAGACTTTGATGCATATAGATCTGCCCGTTCTCGAAGCGATAGCTGGTGTGTAAATTCTTTGAATGAAGTTTATTTATAGCGCTGATTGAATTCATGACGTGTCTTCCAAAGATACTTTACAAAAACAATTAAATGAAATCATATGGACAGATTGGTTAAAAGTTTTCTGTCTAAGGAAACCCAACTGACAGCATCAAGGAATTGACTTTGTTGTATTTGCTGCTCCTGGATGAGCATCGTTCAATCCACCATACCAGGCGTACATGCGGTGACAGTGGAGAGGAAAACTCTCTTTTAACAGGAAACAAACCCTGGAGCAGATCAAAGGTCAGTGTCATCAGATTTCTGTTGTATTAACCTCAACAATGCTGCTTGGACAGTATACCTTTTTTTTAAATGGAGAAAAAAATTTATCTTCCTGTTTCTCTTGAACTTTTACATTTATTTGCCTAAAATATCTACAGCTGTGTTTTTGTTTATCTTGCATCGTGTTTCTAAATATCTGCCTACATGTGAGGGAGCGACCAGCGGTTTATGTAACATGTCGCCTGTGGGAAATGCGTCTACACTTTATAATGCACCTCAATAAAATATAGTGCTCGTCAACTAGGATTCAATTCAGTTTATTTCTATAGCACCAATTCACAACAAATGTCATCTCAAGGCACTTTACAGTTCACCAGATCATACAGTCAAATTGATTCATGGTTTTCTATCTGAGGAAAACCAGTTGATTGCATTGACTCATTGACTCAAATACAATCCCTCACACTAAGCATGCTGTAGCAACAGTGGAGAGGAAAAACTCCCTTTTAACAGGAAGAAACCTCCAGCAGAACCAGGCTCAGTGTGAGCGGCCATCTGCCGAGGCTGACTGGGGTTCAAGGAGACAGAAGCAGAGATACAAAAAGCAGCTGTAAAAGGCGGCCCCATCCAGGAAACACACAGCCAAGCAGATGAGCTCTGAGCCAGCTCTCATGGCAGAGGATGAAGAGAGTACATCCAGCCAGTCACAGTCAGAGAAACAGGACTACACTGGAAAACAGGCTGATCTCCAGCATCAATAAACAAGGGTGTTGATGGAAGCAGCACAGCTGACATTTCTCTCCAGGATGGTGTCACAGCCAAACAGGAACCGACGAGGCAAAGCTGAGAAAAAGCAGAGAGAGCATAACGTTAGAGATAGAACTAAGAGATTCTGCAGACTGGGATGAAGGGTGTAACATTTTCAGCTTGTTTCTGTGTCGGGAGAGAATAATTAACCTTTGTAGTGATGTTAGCCTGGATTTATTCATTAATATTCTATAGTTATTTATCACCTGAACACCAGAAAATGAAACCCTAATGTTCTATACACAGGCTGAGATCATCTTCCAGCGCTTAAGTAATTATAACTTCCTTTAGCTAGAAAATAGGTGGGTGTCCTTTTTGTAAGCAGAGAAAAGTGCATCTTTATTAGTCCTGATGAAGAGTCTACATAGCATAAAATGCCATTAAGTCATTATTAGGTCACTGCTATAACACTTAACTAAATTCAATTACAACGATATCAGTGTGGGGTGTATATGATGTCTAATTTTATCACTCATGCAAGTTTCTTGACTTCCAAAACAAAAAAAAGCTTGAAGCAGTTTGATTTAGAGACAAAATGCTACATGCAACAGGTTTCAATAAATGCTGTGGCAGTGCAGTGAGACTTATACACAGAGCACATTTCAGTATTACAGTTGATAGCTTGAGGGTGACGCTAATGCTGGTTCCACTGATGCTGCAGTTAGTTTGACATAAGATGAGATCTTCATTACTTTGAGTTTGTGGTGGAATATCTTAGAATTTCTGATTTTTTTTCTACTGCAAAACAAAAAAAATTGGAATTTTTGAGTTCAACAAAAGGATTGGCACAAATCACAGGTATATAAATTCACTTCTCAGGACTTGGTCTCCTGCATGGTTTTAGATTTTACTCATGTTCATTAAATGGGCTTTTAAATGAATATGTACTTTGAATCTTTCTGCAGATGTTAGAAATGTAGTAAATAATCAGTTTATATTAAGAAAACAAATGTTGTTAGTTTGAATTTAAGCAGTTATATTAAGACAAACTGAATGCTTCTTAGTAGGCAAAATGCTGCGTTAGTTGTGTTGCCATGGAGCTTACTGAGAAATTAGATGTTTTTTTTTTTTTTTTGTTTTTTTTCCTCCCTGAATCTGGCTGTCAAGCTAACGATTAATTATCTTTAAATATTTATTTAGGCCCCAGAAATTTGCACAAATTGCCTCTTCACCCTGTCTGCACTCTCAAACCAAAAAAGAAAATCAAGGATTTGAGATCAGGGGAGGCAAATGAGAAAATAAATTCCCAGGGGCCTCGGCTAATGAAAGCACATTAGCAGTCGCACCGTGTAGAAATCCGCCAGTTCGTCATAAGCAATTTTCAGTCCCCGACCAACTTATTGCAACAATATGGCTGCTTGCTGCGCAGCTCAGTGGAGGACGCGTGACATTATTACAACCAGGGGTTAACGCGGAACATCCTGCAGTGGGGGAAAGCTGATAAAGCGTATCAACATTTAATGATTTTGATGTCAAATAAAAACACTTAACATTTACTTTACCTGTTGAGTTTGAAGCTGAGCAGGAGTAGTGCACACTGGTTTCTAATATGTTCATTTGACTGCAGCAAATACGCACGCATTCTCCACGGCTCCTCTGTGTCTTTTTAATGCTGCTGTTCGTATTGCCTCATAATTCTGTTGCCTCACTCTATTCTTTATTCCTGAGCTCCACTTTCCTCCTTTACCCTTCTCTGCTGCCTTCATTTCTCTCTTTTTCGTCACAACTGCAGCAGGTAGTCATGCAAATAGCCCAAGGAGCTCCCCACGAGGTCCTCTCTAGGCTGTTTCTCTTCTTGCACTGCCACATATAAGTGAATGATGGTGTAGGGGTGACTGCAAACTGAGACGCTCGGGATTTCCATCGGGAACGTGCCGTCCAATGAATGCAGTGACTTCTCAAACTAGAATATATGTTCTAATGTGGTTACTGCAATAACCTTGTAGCTTAAGTGTGCACACCCTTGAAATAATACTTTGCTAAAGCACTGTGAATTCATTTTTGGTATTCAGTCTCCTTGATTGTACACCTGCCACTGATTATAGTTCATTGGAAGAACCTGGAAAGTAACTTGTAGTTGGATATCTATTTGTTTTGTATGTTTTTAACATTTGCATTCATGTTTTAAAGCCACTATTTAGTAAATAAATGCTTAAAAGGGTATTTTTGACGAAATTATGTCAACTGCAACTGCTGCCTCACCCCCAGGGACATGTTCAATGTTGCCAACAGTAAAATCACTGCTGCACTTACTTAATCTGACTGCAATTTCATTACGTTGTTGTATGCTGTATGCAACAAAATTTAGTTTTGTATATACTATATGCATGCAAAATTACAAAAAAGTTAGTCTAATTCTAAAAAAAAGTCACTGGTTGTGATCTACATGCACCCGTAAACTCCCTGTATTGGTATATCTCTGCTAAGGAGTATGACATTTCTATTTATTGTGCAGCAGTGATCAAATATAAACAGTGTGGGTGGAAAAAAACACGGTGCCATTGATATGGAGGTTCAGAGCATTAAATATATATGGTGCAATTATGCAGTGTTTTAGTTTGGACAAGACAGACGTGATTTTCAAACAAAACATCAAAGCCTGATTAAGAATGCCCGAAATACTGTTTGTTTAATAAAACTGAATTTAAAAGTTTATTCCCAAAGGTATCTTTGGAACAGAAGCACAACAAAGTGAGCACCATATTCAGAGTCGAACATGGGGGTTGCAACATCATGTTCTAGGGCAGAAATTAAGCTAATAAGGTGGAAGAACTTACGAGCCTCTAAGCAGAAGTCAGTTTTAAATAAAATCTTCAGGTGTCTGCTAAAAGGCTTTAAAGAAAGATAGATCTTATTTTTTGTGCCACACTTACTTCTAAGCACATAGCCAAATTTACATAGAAATACCTTGCTTTCAAAAAGGAACATTCAGGAATTTCCCCTTAAATGTGATCTGGCCAAATGACAAAGATGTCCTCATAATCTGATACAGTGAAATATAGTTTATGAGATCAGTTTGAAAAGGATTCTCAGGAATTGATATAAGGGTGTGCAAACTGATATCACATAGTTGTTGCACCGCTTTGATTCCGATTTTTCTTTACCAGAAATATGTCACATTTGGATTTGGGCTCAATTTATTTCACATGGTCTAATTTTGCTCACATAGGATAATCCTGGCACTTTGACATCTGTTACTGTGTTTGAGCCTCTGTATGTCCATGGTTTTAGTAGCTTCATACATCCTGGTCAGTGTTTTCCACATGCCAAGGGAGCTCTATCACCCTGCAGCGCTTTGACCCTTGCACAGTTAATGGTACCAACATGTCTTGTCTCTGTCTCTTCAACAGGCTCTAAAAAAGATGTGACTAGTGGAATACATGCTCTGCCCCCTAACCAGATACTCAACTAAAGTGCCACATTTCCTGCTGCACCTCCTGTCAGTGCAATCTCTTTCCTGGAACATGACTTGCTTATGGGCCTTGGCTAACTCAACACCTGGGGTTCTTTACCCCTGCCTCGTTAATCAGTAAAAAGGCTGACATTAATAATCTCTAAAGACTCTGATTGCATTCGTTACTAACCCCTTTGATCATGGAATCTCAGTGGAGTCCAACTTTTCCTCTCCACTCTCCCTCTGTTGTCTTCCTGCTGCTGGCTACTTCTTACACCTGGCTGTTTCCCATCACTGCTCCTCAGCGAGTCCCTATAGACCCCCAGGCAGCACCGGAATACGCTCACTCCATCCGTCTGGATGGCGATATCATTCTCGGTGGATTGTTCCCGGTGCATTCGAGGGGAGATCGTGGGACGCCATGTGGAGAGCTGAAAAAGGAGAAAGGCATCCACCGCCTGGAGGCCATGATGTTCGCCATCGACCTGATCAACAAGGATCCAGAACTGCTGCCCAACATTACTCTGGGAGCCCGAATCTTGGATACCTGCTCCAGAGACACGTATGCTCTGGAGCAGTCCCTGACATTTGTGCAGGCCTTAATAGAAAGGGATGGCTCGGATGTCCGCTGCGCTAACGGAGACCCTCCGATCTTTACCAAGCCTGATAAAATTGTGGGCGTGATTGGGGCTGCGTCCAGCTCCGTTTCCATCATGGTGGCCAACATTCTGCGCTTGTTCAAGGTAGGATTCTCTTTGGTCTTTTTCTCTCTCAGCTGTACAGTGCAAAAGGTATTCAACTTCCTACTGCAACTACAAAACAAAATGTATGTTATCGAAAGTGACTAACAATTGTGAAGTCAAGGGAAAATAATTAATTTCTAAATTGTGGCTGCATTTTTTTCTTTTACCCCCCCAAAGTTGATATGTTTCAGAGGCACCTTTGGCTGCGAAATTTAAGTCTTGCTACAGTTTCTCAATTGGATTTGGGTCTAGACTTCCACTGGGCTAATATAACAATGTCGATGCTTAGATTAAAATCACCCTAGTGTAGCTCTGGCTCTTAAGGGTCACTGTCCTAGTGGAGAGTAAACCTGCACTAGTCTCAAGTCTTTTTCAGCCTCTAACAGGTTTTCTTCCAGAGTTGTGCCACACTCTCATCCTATAGGGATCTTGACCTGCTTCCTTGTACCCTTTTTCTTTAGAAAGAAATCATCCCTAAAGCATAACATCGTCATTCTCAGGTGTAATGACGACAAAAACATTTCAGATTTGTTTTAAAAAAGCCTTTAAAACCACATTCTGTTTTTCTTCCACTATAGTTGAGGACTATTTTTGTTGGGTCTATTACATAAAAAAAAAAATCTCCATAAGATAGTCAGATCATAGTTGTAACTTAACAAATTGTGTGAAGGTTAAAGGGGGATGAACACTTTTTCAAAGCACTACACATGCTGAATCATTGCCATCCCACGCACATCCAACCCCTTCACCCATAGGCACTGGCAAGATAAAGTTCAGTGACGACAGCCATTTAAAGCGTTATCGGTTTCTGCAGCAGTGACACCTCTTTCTTACCAGTTGTAGGGAAAAAGATAGCGTGTGCTTTTGCCTTTTGAAGCCTAAAGTGTGATTTCAATCAAACATTCAGATGCGTGTGTGAAGGAGAAACTGATGTGTCAAGTGATGCTTGTAAGTAGGTTTGGGGTTGAGCAATATAATAATAAAAAGAAAGCAGCCGAGGGTGGGTATCAATTGCAAACGGAATCTGTCAACATCCACTTCATTTCCTGCAGCCTACGGTTGTTTATGCACATGTGTGTCGCCTGCGAGGACGCCGCTTTGTGATGCGTGTTTTCTAGTACATGTGTGGGCCTAATTGAGTGTCCTCGTGAGAATGAAACTCTTTTGTGATCGCTCATTTTTTTTGCGTCCTTTCCTGAAGCTTTTGTTCATTTTATCCACATCTGGCCAGGTGTGTGTTTGAGTATCTGGGAGTGTGCACTCATTGTCATCATTAGTTGCACTGAGCAGACTGATAGCAGTGCGTTCATGAAATACGAGTCCAATAATGGCACCCGTGGCATTTTTCACATCCACATTTATCCCACGCTATTCCACAGTGTGACCACACATTTCTTAAGACAGAGAAATCCATATGCTTGCTTGTGTGTGTGTGTGTGTGTGTAGAAGATTTTCCTGTGTTTCAAGACGCACATGTTAACAACCGGCTTGTGCTTTGAATGGAGGATTTGCATATTAAACAACAACAACAACAACTAAACATGATTTATTCCAGGATCTGTCACAGCAACAGCCCTCAAATAGAGTGCTTTTTCCTGCCTCTGCGGTGACTCGCTCTCATTTGCCTAATACGATTTGCAGCCTCGCGCGTGTCTGTGTGCTCGCTTGAACTCGCAGTGTGTGCACACGCCACGTGCCGCTATTGTACGTCCACTGATAATTTGTGTGTGGGTGTCTTCAGCATATTTTTTTTGTGGGTTTCTCTTTTTTTCCTGTGAGTGTGTGTGCAGGATCTGTGTGATATGACAACTTCTCGCCTGTGGCTGTGCTAACACTCGTCTCCAAACTGTATCTGTCAAACTGCATGCTTCTACATAAATAAAACACCCCCTCTCTGCAAATCGTAGGTCGCAAACACATGTCGCATGAATATATTTCAAGAATACATATGTCTTTTTAAACGGGCTAATCCGACAGTGTCAGTCACAGCCAGTCGCCCACTCGAGACAAGAGGGGGACGGCCCGGAAGCAGAGCAAGAAACAAGGTCTGTTTACGTTTCTTTTTAAATCTTGCAGCAAACAAGTGAGATTCAAACAACAGATTGTGTAAAAGGCAAAAAAAAAAAAATTCCCCCTTTTTTTCTTCCTGTGCTTTAGCAGCAGAGGGAGCCCCTTGCTGAGAGTCACAGTGGAGAGATATCAAATCAAACAAGAGTCGTTGATGTTTCTTTTGTTCACTGTTCCTCGTTTGAAGATTATCGCATCGCACTGTGGGATGATTCAGAGCAGAGAGAGGCGGGGCTCAGATAAGATAGAACTTTGGTAAATCAGAGGAAAGCGGGCCATCGCAGCTGCATGTTGCAGAGGAAAATCTGCTAAAACTGAGGAAAGAAAATCGCCTCTAGGATATTTAGTTTATACCAACATGAGTGTTATCCTGTGTATTTCTGCCTATTTCTCAGAAAGCTGCATCAGTTTTAAACAAGGCATGAATGCAAATATTTGTGTTAAGCTTAGATGACTCTTTAAGGAAACTTAAAAATCTTATGCCCTGAGCTGATAACTGCCTGCTCTTTCTCCTTTTTTTTGTGCGACCTGGAAATTTTAATATGGAACAATGTTGAAAAAAATTCTAATTGCATGCATTAAAAGTTTTTTTTTTTGTCTCTAAAATCCTCTGTTTCACAGCCATTTCTCCTCCTGAGTGAGAAAGTACAACTGCAGATTATAAAATCAGCTTCTGTGCAAATCTGTCACAATCAGATATGCATAATTTGTTGTTTTGATCTGTAACTTTTCCTGCCGTTTAAACTGAAGTTAAAACTTCAGGATGGAAAACTTTATTAAAGCCACAAATTATACTGACTGACTTTATAGAATATACAATATGAGAGTTTCACAAGTCTGGCATCAACATCTATTTTCTCTCAAGTCAAAGATTCAAGTGTTTCTTCCCAACTGAATCTAGTTATTTTTAATAAATTTTGTTTGCACAATCGACTTACTGCTGCAGGTGGATACTCGGCTATTGGAGAAAATGGAACAAATTTGTTCATATGAGTCCATAAATGGAAAACGGCTGACTCCTGTTGCCATAGATTGAAGTAATAAAGTTGGCCAAAAACTATGTTAGAGGAATGTGCCGTGGTGTTGAGTCAGCCGTTTTTGTTTTTATTTTCAGTGACTTACTTACTAGGAATCTTTCAATCTAGTTTTCATAATTAGTTTTTAGGCTGCTTAAACATTTTTTTTCTGTTACTTTTGCAAATGAAAAGTGTCTTTAAAAAGGTGTCCTTTAGAATTTTAATGGAAACATTTGTGTGTATTGAATACAGGTTCCTATTGAAGCTTTTTGGAATGGATCGATGATTAGTGAGAGTTATATGTGCTAGTTTATACACAAAACTACAAAACTAAAGGCTTTGTTAATAGTGGCAAGTTAGTTGTAACAGATTTCATAATCTAAATTTTTTTTTTTCACGTATGTGTGGAGAAGAAGTACAACCAGTGCGAAGTTGGTTAGCTTTTTTTATTCTTAAATGCTTTACAGACGAGGGCTGGTTGTTGGTATTTGAATACAGTTTAATGTAAATGTAAAGTTTTAGCTCCTTAGCTGCAATTTTTTTTCTTTCATTTTACCATTTCTATGGTTAGACAATTTTATAATGATGCTGGATGACTCATTCTCTGGCTCTGTGAAGCATTCTTTAATGTTCCTCTGATTCAAACTCACCACCTGTTGAGCCAATGTTTCATTTTTGCCCATGTTTCTGAGAAAGACTAGTTAAGCTGTATAAAACATCAGAATCTTAAAAACAAAGAAACCTTAAGTTATAGTCGAAATCAAAGCAATTCATTTCAGTTTATTTGTATATAGACTATAGGCACAGAGATGGTACAGTCAGATTGGCTTAAAGTTTCTATCAAGGAAAAAAACTTTAATGACTCCATGTTCATTGCATTCAATCATTGAATTGCAGGAAATGCTCCCCTTAGCTGAGCTGCGGCAGCAATTTTCGGTTGCATTTTGTCTATGACTCTTCAGTAATCCCTCACTCCAAGGATGCTTGCAGCGACAGTTGAAAGGAAACCTTCAGCAGGACCAGGCTCAGTGTGAGCAGCCATCTGCTGAAGCCAACTGGGGTTCAAAGAGCGAGAACCAGACACACAAGAAGAAGCAGATATACAAAAAGTAACTGTTAACTAGCTCCAAAGGGGGTCTGGTCCAGGAAGACACAGCAAAGCAGACGAGCTCCTACCCAGTTCCCACAAGATAAAGAGACCCCATACAGTTTGTCACAGTAAGAGAAACAGGACTACACTGAAAATCAGCTCCAACATCCATAACATTGTATGTTGATGGCAGCACCACAGCTGATGTTTCTCTCCAGGATAGTGTCACAGCCAAACACAGACCAGTGAAGGCTACCATGAGCAAAAGCAGAGAGAGCACAAGTCATAGTTGGAAGTAACAAATACTGCAGAATCGGAAAATAGAGATAGAATGATGAAAACTGGTCCCCATGTCCTCCAGCAGCCCAACATTATAGCAGCAAAAAAAAAAAAAGCTTAGGATAATATTGCTATTTGAATGAGGCATGAGAAATGTAGAGCCAACAGGATGTATGCTGTGCTGCCTCATCAACTAAAACTGGTAGTTGGTTAAACAGGAGAGGAACCTGATAACTAAAAAATCAGCACTACCCATCACTCTGTGTTAACGCTGTTATAAAACTATGGTTTGCAAGCATAATGCTGTTAACCTTTGTAGATGGCTTTATAAATCGACCGATCAATAACCTTGCAGATAAAATTGATTAAATTGGTAAAATTTAATATTGACTGAAATGCAATTACCACTTACAAACTACCAATAGTTAGTTTTCAGTTCTTACCGAAGAGATGACATGTGCTGTGAAATAGTGCTTTATAAACTGAATGGAAATTATTACAAGTATTTTAGCAGCAGTAGGAATGATCATTTTAGGTTTAAATAAAAGTATTCAGATCAGGTTATATATATATATATTTTTTAAATTTGGAAATCATTTTAAAATGTCAGTTTTGATAAAATATACAACTAGAAATGCATTCAGAGAGTACAGACCTCCACCAAGCAGCACATTTTGCCTCATATTGTGATCTACACCTACAGCTAAAAATCCCATGTATGGATAAAAACTTTTAGAGTCCAATGCTAAAGTTGTAAAAAAAAGTAAAAAAAATAAATAAAAATCCTCTATCCCAAAAGTAATCTTGATTATCACAAAAATTTGATGGATTGTTCCTTGGCATTAGGCTCACCTTTGGTAGAAATTTCATTAAAATCCATTCTGAACTTCTCAAGTTATCTTATACACACACACAGAGAGACACACCTACAAAACCACAAAAGGTAATGATATGGGGATTTTCAACCAGTCCACACCTACTTATCTTATGAAAATTAGCAGATTTCCAACCTTTGTATATATGCTGATGGTCTGCCTGTTCTTTTTGGTAAAATCTATTGCAACACTCCAGACTTTAAATGGAAATCTGCTCAGTAAGACCAGCTTGTGTTGCCTTTTTCTCCAGCTAAGCTTCAGTAATCAAAGCAAAAACTACAAGGTGGCAATGCTGTTAAAAGCTACAGATGTATTTGATTTAATTTTCCAGCTTGAATGACTCTAAACCACAAACGTGCAGAATCTATTATCTACCTCAATTAACAAAACTATGTTGCTGCTCTAATTTAAATATAGTGTATGTGGCTCAACATTAAGCTAATAGTACTGCTTTTGATTATTAGGGAAGTAGCTACTGACATGTCTGTTTTTGACGGTTATGAATTGAATGTTTTTGGGTGTATGCGTGCATGCAGCTGTTGGATGGTACCTTATCCAGGGTACACCTTTCTATTTTTGTGTTGACACCAAAACTCTTTAGGCTGGGAATAACATGCATAGAGAATTCCAAAAAAGTTAAACAGTCTACTGGACTTTATTTCCATGACTTAAAAAACTTTCTGTTCCCCTGTGTGGGGGTTGCAATGAGAGCAGGAATGAGTCAAGTCTATTGCTGCAATGTAGGTTTTTGAAAGCTGAAATCTAAGTCCACCTCCTCTGTTTAAAGTTGAATGCATAGAGAACGACTGTATAATGCCAAAGACTTTAATTATTTTGAATATTTAGATCAAGTAGACAGAATTCTTTTTTTATTTTTTTTATAGAAACTTTTATAGAGTTTTGTCCTGCTTTTAGAATGTGTACCTTTCTTTCTGGTCTTAAGCTGTTATTTTACTCCTTTCCTGTTGAGATTTATTCCTGGACATGGCAGCTTATTATGTTCTGTAAAAGTGGAGCTCTGGAGTAATTTTTTTTTTTTTTCTATAAGACCTTTTATAGATAAAAATAAAATGTGGAGCAACTGCAAGGGATTTTATTTTTTATCCCTAAAAGGTGTTATATGAAAAAAACAACCCATTTTCTATGGAGTATTTTGATTGGGGAAAATCGTTCTTGAGGACTCTTACTTCCAAATTCTTGGTACATCTTAAAATTTTCCCATTTTCAAACGAAAATCATAACTTCTAAGTTTTAAAAGGCTCCTTACTTACTGTGTGTTCAATACAACAAACAGTGCCAGTGATAATTTTATTCTTTTATTGGCATTAAAAACAAGTATGGATCAATTGAAAGTATGGAAGTTGAGGTAGTACTTGTCTTGAGAAGATAAAGAACCACTGATGCTCTACATAAATCCTATTTGAAAAAGTGAAGGCTCCCCAGACAGGTTTCAGATGATCTAGAAAAAGGTGTAAGAAGATTAGAGTAACATGTTTTCCCCCCCTGTTTAACTTTGAAACCTTACCTCTGCTGAGCTCTGATATAAAGCAAAAGAGAATCTTTCATTTTTATTTCATCATTGGCTTAATTAAATTCTAAATTCCCCAAAAGTAGTAAGTCATTAGTCTCTTCATAAGAAGCCCGTGCCTTCTGTAGGTATTTACAAATCAGAAGGAAGTCACAGAACCTTCTTTTTAGATCATAAAGTTAATCTAAACCTTGCAGTTCCTTGGCTTTAGCCACGTCCAACAGCATAAACCAGGATCTTCCTTTCAACAGTCATTGTTGTGGTTGTGTAAAATAAAATGTATATATATAAAAAAGAAAAGCCAAGATTTCTGTGCATTTATTATAGGATGTGGTGGATAGAATAAATGAGGAACTATTGATTTTTATAATGCATCCCCGGTGGTTGCCCAGGGTTTCACAGATGGCTAGTTTAACATTAAAGGTGCCGAAGCAAGAAGGTAAAACATCTGCTGCAATCAGAAAGCTGTACATCTGCACCTGCTCTGCCTCTCTGATCAATAAGCAGAGGGAGGTTTTAATGAATACATGTATACTACACCATAAATGTTACAAAAGCTGCATACATTTTCCTTCACAATTTTTAGACTTTCATTTTATGAAATGCATTTTTTCCCCCATGATGCATGGTAATGCAGCTCCTCCCTTCCCTGACCTGTTGCTGTGCACTGGCTGACGTCTGACTAATAGAAGGCTAAGAGGCAGTCGTGATGTAGAAGCTGAAACATGCCACCATCACTCTTGTTAATGAAACTAAATTTCAAAACTAGCTGGCGAGCTACAGGCAACATGTTTGTTACCCAGACCACTGCTGACAATGACTAATTGAGCAACTGATGTCTCAGACTTATGCTAATCAGAGTGGTGACTCTTCTATTGAAACTATCCAAGGGAAGTTCTCTTCATAACATCGCAGACATCGTTCGATTCTTTGAAAAAGGTTTTTATTCACAGAAGCCTACGCAGACACATCATGAGACATTATACGCTGCAATGCCATAAGAACTTAAAGTAAATGCAAAAAACATGACAATAGATTTCATCAAAATGTAAAAGAAAACATAAGAGCAACAAGTCAAACTAGCTTTTATGGTATGAAAGAGGATTTTTCTCAGAATTAAGTGTCGAGATTCATTTAAAATGACTTAATTGATGGCTGGCATTCTTGCATTTATGGTCCCCCTATCACAGGATCCTCTTTCCTGCCTTTAAGTTGTGATGAAGATTAGCCAAGCTTTAGCCCCCTTCAGATTCTGAGTGATTTAAAAAAATATATATATTTGCCACCTTAGTGGGATCTCGCAAGATCAAAATCACGTGTATTTCGGCGGCAGTTCACACAAGAATTCAACAACAGGCATTTTAAAGGCTTTTAAAACAGAGAAAACTTGTATGATTTTGTACCTAATGATATTTAAATGCATTTTAAATAAAATTAACACAGTATGAAATAGTTATTTATTCACAGAATGTATTAAACAGTAAATAATGAAACGGCAACACCTGAGTACTTCTCCATACCTGTGTGTTTTTCACACATAGGTGATAAAGGCGCATTTTAATGTACAAGATGCACAGCAGCCCCTCTGATTGTGCATGTACATTTAAAACATAGAAGGAAGAATGGAAAAAAGTCATTATGAAGCACCAAAGTATCCACTTTAGTTTATTAGGTGCTTATAGATGATCAGTTAATGATGAGCATTGTTGGGTGATGGATATGCGAGTCTTTCAGGACCTAACAATATCCCCTTTATTCTGGATAATTCAGAAAAAGAAGGGAAAAAAAATCAGTAAAGATCTAACAAGTGGTTTTTAATGTTAATAAAGAAAGAAGCCTTTTCATTGAAGTTGCAGGCTGCATTCAGCTTTGTGTGCCGAAATCCCACTATGAAGAGATAGGCACATTTCAGTCAGTGACACTCGCACGCTGCGTGTCAGAGACTAAAAATGAAATTCAATTCTCAAATTGATAAGTGGTGGCTCTCCCCTGGTGAGAGCAAATGGAACGACATTGCCTCGGGGGAGCTTGGGAAACACTACACACACAACCACACGCACACCCACACGCCAATCTCTACCCCTGCATTCATTCAAAATGAGTTGCAATTGATTCTGCTTGAGGCTTTCGAACACACACGTTCTGCTTCTGCACGCACACACACTTAGGGTTATTTTCATTTGAGGAGACTGCTTATTGTTTCTGTCTCTGGTGGTGGTTTTTATGAAGTTGTGTGTTTTGAGACCAAGGTCGGAGCCAGAAGTCTTTCCCACGCTCCGCCAGGCTGCTTCATATGCGTCCAGCTGAGTTTGTACTGGGTGGTGTGAGCCAAGGTTTTAAATTGGTGTCCTTTTTCATATAGTAATGTACATTTCTATTTTATTTTTTAATTTATGTAATTACCTTTAATTTTGTCTCAAAAATGGAAAAGGCAAACAGTCCAAATGGACACCTGCCAAAATCTCAGAAGTGCACCAAACAGGATTTTGTACTCTCTGTTGCTCAGCTGTCTCAGTAGTTAGCAGTTACTGTGCTTTTGGACAAAAGTTATCTAGCTTTGCATAAAAAAAAAAAAGTAAAATAATATGAAAATGCACCTCTATGACTGTGTTTCGAAAGGTTCGAAAAGCTATATTTAAAAGATTGTGAAAAAGATGAATTCATTCAGATTTTCATTTGTTTATTTCCCCTCCATAAATGTAATCTAAACCTTAGGTGCTTTAGCGTTTTATAATCAAGTGGAAAAATTGACAAACACATCTAAATGTTTGACAATTTAAGGAGAAACTGGTCAAGATTTCTTGTTTTTAAAGTACACTTCCTCTGTAACCCAACTTTTATGGATGGCAAGGATGTAATAATCCGTTTACCTAAACGACTGAATTATCAAAACAAAAATAAACATTTAAAAGCTTTACTTGTGATTGTATATAATAAAGCAATACATTATGAAGTCGAAGAGGGGACTGCTCTGTATGAGCTTTTGCTGGGTGAACCACAGGGGAAAACTGACCATTCCTGTTTTTCAACTTTAAAGCTAAGCTTTATTGAATTCAATTTCAATTCAGTTCATTTCTATAGCGCCAATTCACAACAAATGTCATCTCAAGGCACTTTACAGTTCACCAGATCATACAGTCAAATTGATTCAGAGTTTTCTATCTGAGGAAAACCAGTTGATTGCATAGACTCATTGATTTAAATGCAATCCCTCACACTAAGCATGCTTGTAGCGACAGTGGAGAGGAAAAACTCCCTTTTAAGGAAGAAACCTCCAGCAGAACCAGGCTCAGTGTGAGCGGCCATCTGCCGAGCCGGACTGGGGTTCAAGGAGACAGAAGCAGAGATAGAAAAAGAAGCTGTAAAAGGCGGCCCCGTCCAGGGAACACACAGCCAGGCAGACAGGCTCTGAGCCAACTCCCATGTCAGAGGATGAAGAGTGCAAATCCAACATGTCACAGTCAGAGAAACAGGACTACACTGAAAAACAGGCCGATCTCGTACATCTATAAACAAAGGTGTTGAAGGCAGCAGAACAGCTGATAATTTTTCTCCTGGATGGTGTCCTATCCAAAGGGGAACAGACAAGGTCAAGCGAAAAAGCAGAGAGAGCATAATGTTAGAGATTGAATTAACAGATTCTGCAGTGGGAGAATAGAGATAGAATTATGAAATAGGGGTCCATGTGTCCTCCAGCAGTCTAAGTCTATAGCAACATAACTATGGAGGTAGCTCAGGATAACCTGAGTCACTCTAACTGTAAGCTTCATCAAAAACAAAAGTTTTTATAGTACTTGGAAATGGCATTGCTGCAGTGAATACGTTGGTGGCAGCATCATGATATACACCAGGCATGCGTATCTACAACTGGGAAAGGACAGTTGAGTAGTGGATGGAAATACAGCAGAACTGTGAAAGAAAACCTGCTGAAAGTTGCAAAATATGTTAGGCTGGAGCTTCGGTTCTAACAGACATGTGAGACATGTTTTTTATATAGAATCAGGAAGGTGATTCAGTTCTCTGTACTTTTTTCCCCCCACTGCTGAATTTCTCTTATAAATCGATTTCTGCTCATTATTGTTGCTGAAAAAAAAGTCACACTGCATGTTTTTCTATCATGAGCAACTTTCAGTTTTCCCAGGAAACCACAGGACACACATGACTTAAAAAACTCAACTGATTGCATGAGCTAATTAAAATCACGCACCCTTCCACTATCAGTGAGAGGAAACGTTTGCTTTGGCATTCTGAGCATAAAGCGGACTGGGGCCTTTCTCGCATTTAAAAAGCCATACCAGACCAATTTTCTTTCAAGCAGATCAGCACCTTCTGAATTACAAATCAATTTGGCATTCCTCCTCGCAAGGATGACAACAGCTGCATCAAAATGCAAATAACAAGGAACGCTCTAGTTTTTATTCAGAAGCGAATTTGGACATAAATCCTTACGAGGTGGCTATAATTCTCGAGGTTAGCCTACTTTGATCTTCAATGTTCTTCTTATTCTGCGAGCTGTTTCTAATGATATAATGCAGGGGCAGGGAAAGGAGAGGGTAGTGGGTGTGAAGGAGACTTGAGAAAGAGGGAGCAGAAGAGGGGACTAAATGAAAAGCAGACAAGTGGAAGTGAATCCCGGACAAAGATGTGCTGGAACGATGGATGGAAAAAGATGGTGATAAAGGGAGAGCATTGCATCCTCTAGGGCGTAATGATGTGGTGTTGATTTCCTTCATGAAAGCATTTTGCATTAAGAGGGTGACGATAATGAAGCCACAGAGCACACTGAACAGCGAGCGGGAGGACTCATTAGGGCGTGAGTGAGTCTGCGTTTTGTGTCGGCTCGTATGCTTCGCTTCGCCGCAAATCATCTGCAGCGGGTGAAAAATCAGGGGTGCTACATTGGGGCAGGACACGATCATCCAACCTTCACTAACGAAGGCAGACTTAACGAGCAAATGGTTAATGAAGACGAACTTAATTGTCCTTCTGAAATTATTTATTACCTTCATCTATTGAGTGTTGCCTGGAGATGATTCATTAACAGCAGCCATATGCAATGTCTGAACAAGGGCTAAATTAGATATTTTTTTTTTTAGCTGTATGGTGCAAATCCTTTAACCTGGGCTTAAAACTTTTCAGTGGGATACTCCAAATATGCAACTGTTTAAGCTGTTTAAGGACAGTCCAAATGAAACTGACAATTTGCTTGCTCATTACTCTATATTCAGATTTTTGCAGTACATTAAATTGGATTCTTTTTCATTCAGGAAAATTAAAAATAGTTTGGAAAAGGTCTAATTTGGAAGACTTAATGCATGGCTGTAAAAGTACTATACCATTCACAGACTTCATCTAAGATAATCTAAGACATTTGGATGCCAAAGATGATAAAAATATAGATTGGAATTTATTTTACTAAGGGGGACAAAAACTATCCCTTTAAGTAAATACCTCTTACATAGGTAATTGCCGTGAAGTGTTTGCATTACCTAGTATTAAGCCTCATAAATCACTGTGGAGGACATTTGGCGCAGTCTTTAGTAAGGCACTTAACCTCCAGTTGCTTACTGATCTACATAGCAGTGTGCTAATAGGTTCACATTTGGAGTTCAGCTCACTGCAAAATGACTGGAAGGAGTAATTTTAGTTCATCTAGAAGACTACAGAAGTTCAGATTATTTTCCACTTTTTGGTTAAAACTTATCTTTTGTGTTTCTTTATTCAGCAATTTTTAAATATTTATTGTGCAGGTGTAATGGTGACTGAATTTACTGTTTAGTTGTATATTTCTTCGGTATACCATTGGAGCATTACAATAAGATAGAAAATGAACTGAAGCACTGACATTGGCTTCTGAAACATAAGCTATTATACTGGATTTGAAAGCATAACTCAAGATCAAAAGACTGCAAGGTGAATTGTGAACAATGCTTTTTTTTTTTTTCCTTAAAGGGAATATTTCATAAGATTTCAGCAATTCAGTCCAAAGATGCATCCAAGGACATGCATCTTTGCAAGGTTCGACTTACATACTGATTAAAAAGAGATGGGCCCACATGCTGATCACAAGTAAACAACGAGCTGCGCTTTTTGATAAGATGGAAGTAATTTAAAGTTTAATTAAGACCCCTAATGAGAAAAAAACCAGGTCATTAGAAATGTGCATGATATAATGAATATTGTTCCTGCCCATTTGGACACAAATGTGTTTCGACGTAGTTTCCGCTGAATGTGTGTACTTTTGACAAAGAGAGGGTCCAAAAGGTCCTATCTGTCTGAGTATTCTCAGTGAGATGACCAGTGCGTAGAGAGCATTAAAGTGGAATGAGATTCTATCTCTAACCGTCCTTTCGTCAGCTGAATGGAAGCTTAGGTAAGGATAAGTGAAGCCATTACACACACGGCCCCAGATGGACAACACACACATTATTTGTTACACTTTAGAGCCCTCGCTCACATTTTTCACTTTTCACTCTTGGGTTCAGCTAATCCTGCGGCCATTTGTGTTTGGGTATGAGTCACCTGAAAATAATGGTTATTAGTTTCACAAACACTCTTCTATATCATATCTCATAGAAACACATGATTGTAAATAGGGTCCCCTGTCTTTTATATTGTTTAACACAAAATGAGAAATTTGGGATTTTTTACTCTGTGCCTTCAGCCGTAAAAAGTCATGTGCGTTCTTCGAGGGTGAAAGGAGATTCATGTGCCCTGGTGGGATCTTGGATTCAATGTGTTGCTGGCGATAACCACTGAGTCAACATCCATAGAAACCCCCTCCGCAACCCCTCTGTGGAGTCTCTGCCGGGATACACTATCTGAGCACCCTGATGAGCTTTTATAGAACAAAGACATTAGAGCCATTCTTCACACCTCAGTTCGAGAAAACAAAATGTCTTCTGCAGGAATGAGATATTGACTACACTAGAAATTACACAAAAGTGTAGACAATTACAGAGCAAATGTTTTGTTTTTGTCCAAATGTCTGCCGCTTGAAATATTCTCAATTTCTGCGTATTCTGTTGCGTACTACTAATTAAGTGCTATAAAAGTACTTAAAGTTGGATGGAACTCGACTTTTCAGACCAGAATGAACTTCTGTTACTTTCCCTTTCTGCATGCATGATTGCCCAACTTGCTTTGGAAGACTGCGTTATCTGCAGTGAAATGTTGCTGCAGTAATGAATTCTCTCATTTGAAGTAAATGAACCCAGCAAGTAGGGAAAATGAGTTTGTGGAGAAACTGGTTTAATTTTCTTGTTTACTCAGGATAGGATCCTGCACTTTTCATCCACTAAACCAAATACCTGCTCTTGAAAATTGTTTGAATGATGATGTTTTTCCAGGAATGATACATAGTTTTTCAAATTTTGCTTCTAAAGAAAATGAATAATCAAAGATTAAGGGGTGTGAACACACTTCAGTATTTTTTTATGTTAACAGTTCTGAACTGGAAAATTTTCCCTATTTGTTGTGATGCAACAAAAATGCACCAAAACTTCCACATCCAGGTGGTCAGAATTGGTATAACAACTTGCAGTTTTCAGACAGATTAAGGTTCAATTAGTCATTGTCCACTTTAACACACGTTGAAGATCAGTGGAGATGTTGCAGGGGTGGGGTGAACAGATGAAGAGAGCTAAAGTAGAGGAGCTGACAGAAAAATGCTCAGAGAAAAACTGCAAACACTGGGGGTGCTGTTGAGGTGGGACTGCCCCGTCTGGATAACTTATAGAGGGAATGCTTTCAGTAGAAGTAGCATGTTTGAAGCTGTAAACCTCCAGAGTTTAAATAGGGGACTACAGTGTTGAGTTTGACAGTTATGTATGGTGTCTCAGCTTTAAAAATCTAAACCCTCCCATCTAAATCCTGTCCAATCAGACTTAGGCAAACTTTTTTAATCATTTGGTAAACACCGAATGCATACAAAATAAAATCAGATTACTTTCAGCTTCCAACACTGAAATTAACCCTTATAAAGTGCAGCAGTGATCATCATGTAAACGTTTAAGAAATAATGGTGCAAAAAGGAATTAATATGCAAAGGTTTAGTGCAGTGCAAAATAAATATGGTGCAAAATGCAGTATAGCATTGAGTTGTGCCCTATGATGGTGCTAATGGCAGCAGGGAAAAAGCTGTTTCAGAACCTGCTGAATGCTGCAAAGCCTCTTCCCAGAGGGAAGCAGGGAGAACAGTTCATGGTTGGGGTGTGAGTGGTCACTGATGACGTTACGGGCTTAGGGCACACAGCGCTGGGATGAAATGTCCTTAATGGATCATAGTTCAGTAGTTGGATACCCAGAAAGAAAAAAAATAGTTTTGCCCTGACACTGTCGAAAACGAGCAGCAAGACTTCCTGAGAAGGAATTAAAAGAACAACATGGCGTCATTTGCCTCAAGAGCCAGAACAATTGTCTCTATTCTCGAGGAGCAGCCTAAAATCTTTTAAGTCGATGTGGTCTGCAGATATCACTACTGACTGCATTATCTCCTGCTGTGGAACAGGTTACAGATATCAATTAGGCTGTGTTTCTGCATTAAGCTTCCTGTGTAGACAGAGTTTGTTGTTTAGTCATTGGCACTAGAAATGTGGGCAAAGCATTGAATAATTTAGTGTCTGGGCTGTGAATGAGCCCATGCAGAGGCCCCGCTGGTTGTAAGTTTCCTCATCATTCTTTGCTGATTAGTGCAGTCATTTTGTGCTTTTTCCTCTCTTAGCTGGATTTCTGAGGTTGCTTCTAAACTAGGCCTACTATAAAACATATAAACTACTGACCCAAACCAAATCCAAAAGTGTGATGTCACTTCAGCAGATTGGCCAGCCAACATGGTGGATATACACACTGAAACGGGTAGCAAAGAGAATACTTATGAATCTTCGTCAAGTGAGGACTAACAGAAACCTGGCGATAAACGGGTCCTGCAGCTAAAAAAACCCAAACGAAACCAAAACAAGATCTCTCTAGCTCTGATACACAAGAGCCGATCACTGAGTGTATCATCATTACTTTTGTGGTTGTAGCTCAATTGTTCTGTTGCTAAGGCGGTAAAAACATATTTTTTGTTGTTTTCACAGTTTGCATCAATTATAATAGTCAGAGAAATTAACCAAAATCTGAGATTGCTTTTCAGTTGCATCTTATCAGTTGCAAATTTGCTGCTTTCCTAGATTTTACCTTTTGGACTACTGAGGTAAACAAAAAATCTACTTTAAGTCGTCGACCAATAGCCTAAAGTTCATTAATTAATAAAGTGTTAAGTGTTTAAGTGTCTGCCTAAAAGGAATGTGTTGTAATGTTACCCCGACCCACTAGAGAATACCATTGTTCATTCATAAAGTGAGCCTCACTGTGATTCGTAAGAGAAGAAATGACAGAGTGGTGGGAGGCATGTTAGAGAAGACATCATTCTGGAATTATTTACATTTATTAATGGCGATAAGGATGCAGAATGAAATTTCTGCTGTTCTGTTTGTAAAAATTAAACCATAAGTTTAGGTTATCACCTAAATAGTGCCTACCATACTGCTTCATCATGCAGCTGATGAAGCAGGTTTAAGTTCTTTGCTGTATTAGAAAAGCAAGGATGTGATAACTTAAAGTAACAGGGGTTTTGACAAAACATTGTAAGACGATAGAAAGACATGGTATGAACAAGCTTGATAGACTGGGAAGGATTTTATGCTTAATGCGCTTCATGGAGTTCAGAAAAACTAGAACAACCTGTTCAAAAGTCCTAGTAACAACACACGGTCCCCCCAGCAGATTATTGCAGTCCAGCAGAAACTGAAGGCTATTACAATTACAGTCTACCTACTTGAAACAAAGTAGTCTGATAGCATGTGAAGTGACCTAGCCTGTCTTTTAATAATAGTTACTGTACTAGAAATAATACGTGTATTACATTTTATTCATATTTTTTCAGTAGCTTAATAGGTTCCTGTTTTTATTTATCATAGACAGTTTTAATGCTTTGTAAGAACATGTTTCAAAGCAGCTATGAATACACTGGATTTATTCTCTCCATCCAAAATATTTTTCTGATTAACAAAGATCTGTTCTCTGTTTACTGTCATGGGCAATGATAGGACTCCACAGGGTGCAGTTGGAAACCTTTTCATCCATCTTTATATCTTTAGACTTTGTCAATAAGGTTAAAAAGCTAAAAATGCGTGTCCAGGCCATTCTGATTCATGTCTCCTGCTAACAAGATTTTTAGGTCAGCTGGTTTTACATTTATTTTGCCATAAAACTGAGTACATAACTATAGTTTTATGGCAAGCTCTCATTGGTCAGTAAATCATATCTGTTGGCATAGAGAAATGACCTACAGACCTGTACCAAGTGTGTTGCTACACAACCCGGGGTTCCAAGGAATTCTTTGAATGAGCGTCCACCCCACCGATTCTGCCAATCACCCTATTACACTGGGGGCATTTAGGAGCGTTGCACCTTGGAGGGGCTAGACTTTGGTCACGTGAGGATTTTATCCCAAGGCAGTAGTTGTATATACATGCAAGGTTTGAATAGAACAATAAAGTGGCTATTTGGTTTACTGGTGTACGCCTGCTCTTTTTATCTAG
Source organism: Cyprinodon diabolis (assembly GCA_030533445.1). Lineage (NCBI taxonomy): Eukaryota > Metazoa > Chordata > Actinopteri > Cyprinodontiformes > Cyprinodontidae > Cyprinodon > Cyprinodon diabolis. The sequence goes on from CM060078.1 coordinate 21,099,559, forward strand.
TAGTGTTTAACTCTGAAACTCCATCAGATCTACTCTGCTTTTTACCAGCTGACTCCCTGCCTGAACAATCAGCTCTACTCCATATTGACAAAGACTTGAAGCGACAAACATGAAAAACAGACCACAGTTTTTAGGGAAGTGTCCAGCAGACCGCCCTAATCACTCTATAGGGCACTACTATATAGTGATTATGTCATTTTAAATAAGTGTCTAAGCATCTAGAAGATGAAAAAGTAGTGGACTCGAAATGGTGTGGAGAACTCTCCTTGGAAGCTCCTGGGACGGTGTGCTGGGTAAATGCCTTTCTGTGGAACCCCATGGAAAGAGGTGCGTTATGCAGATAAGATGCATATTCAGTGTAATTAAAAACCTGATTTAGACTTTAAAAATTGACTTTAAACCACCTGCACCTCTAAAACACACACTTTCATTCACATAGATAGGACATTTAGCCCAACTTGGGGGGAAGGGATAGATGTTAAAATATTAATAGGATTTATCTTGTGGTCTATTAAATAAAAGGGGAAATAAATTCGATTTGTGTGTTAAGTTGGCTTTGAGTCTAACTCAAAATATGACAAAAATAACAATATAATTTTTGTTTTTTGACATCAGTGTATTTGCACTTTGTTTGATTAGATAAGTTAGAAGGTCTGCCAATAAAGATTCTTTATTCCCATTTTAGATGCTATGTGTATAATAACCTTTTTTTAGGGGCCACAATACTAATTGCATTGGAAGACCATTTTACTTGCTGCCTCAGCTGAAGGTTGACGTCTGCTTTCCATGCATTTTTTTCCCCAGTATTTGATCTGCTGATCCCTAATTAGACCTGATTACAGTGAAATATTGGCAGATTCTTGTCCCTGTGTTTTCAATTATTAAATTTCCAATAAAAAAATAACTAACAAAAAGTAAGAATTTTTTATATATTAATATTCCACCATTGTGGAAATGCTGTTTTAACCGTTCTCATTGGCAATTTGAGTAGGTAGTGCTTTATTGAGTCTACATCTGAAGCAGTCATCATTATAAAGAGTTTGGGACAAGATGACACCAAAAAAGAGCATTCCAAATGGTTTAAGAAACACATTCCAGAATAGGGTTTTTTTCAATAAATGTGAGCGAAAGTAGGACAGATGAAGAAATTAGACTTGTCGGGACTCACATGGGGGATACAGCACTTAACAAGGAAATGGATTCTTTTCGCACAAGGCTTTAATAAGGGGCTTCTGGAGCAGAGCTAGTATCAACAGAGAATACGGCATGTTTGATATGAACCATTAAATATCCACATTTGAAGTTTAGGTTGGGGAAACTGAGGGTGCTTTTCTGTGTTTTCCTTTCCATGTTCTCCTTTTATCCACAATCACCTGCTGTTTCTGCTTATTTCATCGTTTAGCTTTATGCTCAAATTTGTTTTTGTTTTTTTATCGCCTTCTTTGAAGAGAAAAAAAAAAGCGGAAGAAGAAGCTTTGCAGTTAAAGTGATGGATGCGGAGAAGAAAGGCCTCAACAAGGTAAATGTCAGAGGCAAAGAGCACAGTTTAAAGAGTATCGGGAAAACTCGGGGGATAAAGGCGTGTTACAGAAGTGTTTACATCTTGCAGCAGTGTTACATGAGATCACAGAACAGGTGGGTAAAAGAAGGGGGGGAAAAAAAGAGCTTAGGTTTTTGTTTCCACTTCCCTGCTTTTTTTGCTTGTGGCGTGCCTCAGTCTGTCCTTCTGTCTTTGGCGCTGTGGTCTTGTTCTCTTGCACGGCTCCTGACCATGTTAACACTTTGTTTTATGTATGAGAGGAAAGGCGATAAGACATGGAAGCAGAAAGAAAAGACATGAAAATGACATTAGCCAAAAACAGGATCTTTGTTATGGAAAAAAAAAAACACACCCTAGCTCAGTAGGCATTAACAAGACATGTAACTATGTGTGTGTTTTAAAATAGATGTCCTCCTTTGGAGATTTATATAGAACATGACAATCTGGCTATGACACTCTCTTTGCAACAGTTTCTCTCACACGCCATAGAAGCTTCTTTTGCGTTCTGGTAAATGTAAGAAATCGATATCAATCCTTGTATGAAATAAAACTCTTTTGGAAAATTATTTTCTTTATAAATGAAATCCTTTAGTTATCTGTACCTTTCCTCTACTTTGTGTTTTGATATTTGTCAATATGGAAACTAGCTCCACCCTTCCTATTTTCTGTTTGTCAGCTCCCTGCATATGTATCCGGAGTCTATATAATTAAAAACAGTGCTATGTATTTCTATGCAACAGTGGTGGATCCTTTGTTGCAGATATATCCGTTTATAGTACACTGCGATGAAAATACATGCAAGCATTCACATGGGAATAGTCCAGCAGTGTTGGGTAGTGTTTGTTGCTTTCTGAAGTAAAAGTAAAATATGGATGGAGTGAAAATTATATTCTATCTCAATTTAATGTTGTGTTCACCCAGAATGAGATATACAGGAGCATTGAGAGAGTGCAGCGATGCACAGCAATGTCACTGACATGCTTCTAGTTATCCAGCTGGCATGGTTATGGCAATTTCGGTGAAGCAACAGCAGTGTCACGACAGCAAAGATTTGCAACAATTAAAATTCAGTTTATTTATATAGTGCCAATTCACAACACATTTCACCTCAAGGCACTTTACAGATACAACTGAACCAGATTATTGCATCAACTCACTGACTCAAAGGCAATCCCCTACATTAAACATCCTTGCAACGACAGTGGAGCGGAAACCTCCAGCAGAACCAGGCTCAGTGTTAGTGGCCATGTGCCAAGGCCGACTGGGGTTCAAGGAGACCGAAGCAGGCATACAGAAGGTAGGAGAGATTCAAAAGGCGATTGTCAACCAGTTCAAAAGGTGGCCCCGTTCAGGAAACGCACAGCAGGCAGATGGGCTCCGAGTCAGCTCCCATGTCAGAGGACAAAAGAGAGCACATACAGTTAGTCACAGTCAGAGAAACAGGACTACAATGAAAAACGGGCCAAGCTACTACATCGATAAACAAAGGTGTCGATGGCAGCAGCACAACTGATATTTCTCTCCAGGCTGGTGTCGCAGCCAAACAAGAAAAGACCAGATGAAGCTACAATGAGAAAAAGCAGAGAAAGCATGACGTTGGAGATTGATGTAACAAATTCTGCAGAGTGTGAGAATAGAGATAGAAAGATGAAAAAGTCACTATGTCCTCCAGCTGTCTAAGCCTATAGCAGCAAAACTATAGAGAGAGTTCTGGATAGCTCTTGGAGTTAGTCTGAAGATTAGTGGTCTTCAGACTAATTAAAACATTCTGGCATTAAAACATTCTAAAATATTTCGTCAAGTCGGGTCAAAACATCAGTGAGACTGGAAGTGGCTATGACAGGGTGAAATACTCAGTAAGGAAGGCTAGGGAAACAAGGTTGACGTGGGTTGAAGTAAGGAATTGCTAGGGTCCGCAATGTTGCAATTTAAACTGGCAAATGGCAGATAGAAGCTCCTTCAATTTTCTGATGTGGTGCATTAACTCAAGTTTAGTTTGTTACCTTTGGCAAATTTCTGGGGATACTTGAAGTGAGTGACGGCAACAAAGATGCTGGAAGTGTGTTTGGTGTAAATGCACCCTTACAATTAAGAGGATTTCCTATATGGGCCTTGTGTAAGATGGTAAAGCATAATTTGGAGAACAAGTTATCATATGTAAGTACCGGTCTGCTGTGTCCGTATATGGATTGATGAAGCATACAAGAAATATTCTTTTTTCTTTATTTATTCTAATTTCTATTAAGGCTTATAAATAATGAAAATCCCAATTTCAGTCTCTGCTAGAGATTTCATAAAATCAACAAGCATCCGTGTATGGGAAATGTCTGGCTTCTGAAAATCTGATTTATTTCCTGCAATTAATACTTTGTTACACTTCATTTTGCACAGATAGCATATCAGTGCAGTGGAGCAGGGAGGCTTAGCTTTTGTCTCTGCTGAGGTGTAAATAGTCTAATTTTCTTGATTAGTGGTCTTCAGATCATCTAACTCCAAGGTCCCAAAACCAGCTTTTGGTATCTTTGGCAGAGTGAGCAATTGCCAAGTCCTGCTGAAAAATTAAACTAGCATCTCCAGAAAACCTTGTTAGCTGTGCCGTTTGTGTTTATGATGTAGCTTGATGGAGATGACCGTAGATGGCCTTTTTACATTGCAGTGGCATATAGAGAAAGTAATTTTAACAAAAGAAATAAGTACTGCTCTGAAGAGGTTCTTGGGTAGCTTTTAAAAAAGTCATTTTAAGGACTGTTGATTCATTAATCATTAATTGTCTTAGCTCAATCGCAGACCTTAGCCAGCTACTGCCTCCCCCCAGCACTGGTGCTCTTTGCCCAGCTTATAAAAGTACTGCAGAATCTGACCATCACCATAGATGGCAGCATTCTAACATTGTGCTGCAAGTTCGATTTTTGTGAGATCTGAGTTTTCAGTCTCACAACAAATCCATCTTGAAAGACTCCCGCTAATGCGTCCGTCTCATAACCAGCGAGTCGGACCAATGACATGCCATCTGTGTTTTTTTGGGGCAGGACATGTAGGAATGACGACAGTCAGAAGGGCTTTGCCAGGGCATAACAAACAAGGCAATGCTGGAGCACTCACCTGTCGATACTGCAATTGACTCGGTTTTAGCTAAAATAGCGACAATTTCTCGTTTCAAAAAAGGAGAAACATAAGCACTTTGTGCATTTGTAGATTGGAAAAATGTGTCCTTTTTTTGATTTATCAGCTTACTCTGCTGAAACGTCACGATTTGCTGCAACGATTGGCTGAAAGCATCTTATGGAAGGCGGGTACTAGCTGGCATGTCACCGAATCGGCTCGAAGTATTATACTGAACATCCTTCCTTTTCACGGACAGACTGAACTGCAGCCATCCTAGATTGATAACGTAGAACTAACCTCAGCTCTACACACCCCAATTTATCACAGACTGTGTAAACTTAACTCCAAACTTTAAGCAACATGGATTCTTTAGGCTTACACAGAAAAAGCTGGTCAACAGAAATAATAATCTAGGTATAGATGAGGTTTGCTTTTCAAGTTAATGATGTACCCCCAAAGAATGTGTTTGTTGTGTAGAGCCTCTAGAAACAATTAAATAATGACATCTCTTTAGGAAGATTTAATGTCTGTCTGTCTTAATCTTTCCAACACAGAGTTTAACAAATGAGATGTTTGACTTGCCAAAACCGGTACAAGGTCGCTGCACTACCTTATTCCTGATAACCACCTCCTCTTAGGTACTTTCCGTTAACTAGCCTCTCTGCCCTGACCTGTGGCAGTCCTCAGTCAACGTAAGGCACCACTAAACGGGCTCAGCGCAGCATCTCCATGTATTTTTAATGACCACGCCCGTCATGCTGAAAACCCAGCTTGAATTATGTATGGGGGATGAATAGGAGAAAAGAGAGGCGGAGAGTAGCGATGGAGGACCCCCGAGTGTTGAACAGAACCAAGGACAATTTCGAAAGACATTGATGGGCGACGGAAGGGTCGTGGTGGACAAAAATGCTAAAAGACAAAAGCAAAAAGGGATAGAGCAAAAGAGAGGCAAAGAGCAAGAGAGTGAGATGTGTATTTGGGAATAATCACAGCTTGGCGAAGAGGAGACTGCGACCTCTCGCCTTCTTCCATCAAACCTTAATTTTATCTCTCCACCTCTTGATCTGACTTCACCCTCAAACCCTTTCTGCCTCTCCAGGGTTCCCCTTTGCCTCTGTCTCTCTATTTCATCACCTCTATTTCTGTCAAATCATTTTTTTTCTCTGCATCTCCTTGTTCACTATTTTTGTCTTTCCTTGTGCCTCTTTTATCATCCAATTAGATTGCATTGTCTGTTGGTTCATTTTTGAAACCAATTGATCTGATTTTTTTTTTTTTACATTTTTTTTATACAGATAATGAGATACAGAATGAGACAATGTTGCTAGAGCCTGAATCCGTTTTATGCAACTTGTCTTCTCCTAAAAGGCTTGTCAGTCTGCAGCTTTGGCCTCACGCTGTCTTCACTCCTGTGATCTATGGACAGACCCAGCATGCACACAGGTTCGATTTAGTGACATTTTATGAAATTACCTTGTGACAAATGGAGCAAATGTTTGAAAAAAAAAATGTTGTGTAGTCATCCATACAGGGCACATGCATTTGAGGTCTTCTTTTCCTTTTGCTGTTCTGTGTTTTCTCTTCACTCAGCCACACATGCAGAAGATGCAGAGCAGTGAGCTGTGCATATAAACGATTCACTGAATGTAAATAAGAGTCTCAGATTCCATAATATAATATGCTTGTCTCTCAGATATTATTTGTATTTTATGTAATAAAGCAACAAAGTAGTGCCTACTTGGAAATGCAATCACCTGATATATATTTTCCTATATTTTTCCAAGGCAAACATGAAAAAGAGGTTGACTTGGGTAGATTATACAAAAAGTAGATGTTGTGGATTGCCCCAATGCAGGGATTCCCAAAGTCGGTCCTCGAGGGCTGCTGTCTTGCAGGTTTTAGGTTTCCCTGCTTCAGCACAGCTTATTCTGATGATTGCAGTTCAGCAAAAGCCTGTTAATCAGCAATAAATGAAAACCCGCTGTGCTGAAGCAGGGAAACCTCTAAAACCTGCAGGACAGCGGTCCTCGAGGTCCAACATCACGGCCGGGGTAAACGATGTAGGGTGCCATGATGCTGTGGGGATGCTTTCCTTCAGCTGGGAATAGGAAGCCGCACAGCGTTGATAGGTGTTCTGGGAAATATGTTTGTGGATGCAACACACTTTACACTGGGGCATGTTTTCACCTCACAGCCGAACAAGTTCTACAGTTGGATGTCATATCAATGTTAAAATATGCAAGTCCAATTTGACCCTAAATTCAGTTGATTTGGAAATTGTTGTTAATTGACAATACGTATCCAATCTGAATCTGAAATTGAGTTTGCTTGCATAAAGCAATGAGTAAAAACATAAATAAAAACTCAGAAGCTAGATATAAAAATGTGAGGAGGGAAAAAAATACAACTCAACTGTCATTCACATCCAACTAATATGATTTTTTTTTTTTACATAGTTGTAAATAAAATGTAAATAATGGATGTCTCAGAGGAATACTTGTGATGTTCCTCCAGATGAGCTGCAGCCTACGCCACACTGGCATCTATCACTCCACACCAAATACACAGCTAGTCTGTTTTTGATGGAAGCTGTGCGGGGCAGACAGGAGGTCTAAAAAAACAGCATAAATATCTGTTTTACCATGGAATTGCTCAGAGATGTGCAAAATCACTGCACTCAATGTCAAGCAGTTGTATATTTTTTAGAAACGGACCCTTGCTGTGAAGCAATACAACAAAGTTTATTTTGCAACATTCAAAGCTTTGATGAAGGGAGATAGGTCATGTACGAATAAGATAAATGTAATACTTACATTGAGCAAAAATGATGCTGCAAATTAACCAAATTTTCTGTACTTCCTCTGAGTTTCTTTGTTGTTCTCAGCGCTGTCTGACAGTCTGTCAGCCTTGATTCACCATGACTCACACCTACGCAACCTGACTCGCTGTTGACTCCGCTCCAGTTCTGATAAAGCTCTGAGAGCCTAGGAGGGGTTGGAATGTTTGTATGGGAAGGGAGGAACCTTTAGGCTTTGGTATTTTGGTTTATTTTTGATATTTCTGTGCAATGCTTGGAATAATTAAGCTGACATTTAGAAAAGCTTTGATGTCTCTTCCTGTGGTCTGTCAAGTTTTTTTTTCTTTTTTTATTGTCTATTTTGTTGGTCCTTTTGTTTGGCATTTTAAAATGCCTCTTAGGTATGGCTGCTAAGTTCTTTTTTATATACAGATCCATGGCTTAATAAGAAAAAAATAACATATCACCCTCGACTTAATGGACTTTCTGATTTTTAAATGGGTAAAAAAAAAAATAAAAAAAATTTCAATACGGCATGAAATTACTAGAATTGGTACGTAGAATCTAATAGCATTTGTTGCCTAAAGAACCTTTAAGTTTGCTTTCCAAGATACTTTTGGGGATATTATATGGATCCTAACATTAGCGAAGGTCATTTATTAATAAACAATTTATTATCCAGTGTGCTTGTGTGAAGAAAGCACAAGCAGTCAGTCTATATCTGCAATCATTCACCCTATGTTATAAAGTAACATAGGGTTTTCTAGCTATGGTCTTTCAAAGTTGCAGACTAGAGAAGCACTATATATATATATATATATATATATATATATATATCCCCAAATGAAATTTAGTTAAATCTAATTTATTTTAAGGAATCATAATAAAATTAAACTTGAGCTATTCAATATTTTAATCCAAAGTAGTTTAATCTAAAAAGTGGAGTTCCTCATACACTGTATATTTCGCTTCTACTAACTTTTCCAAAGGAGAACTAACAATTTCCATAATCAACGTTGAAAGCTTAAAAATACCAAAATCAGCTTTGGTATAATATTGTGCCCTTGCTTTATCTGCTAAAGTCCATTTCTAATAAATTTGCAGCCTGAATGCCTCCAGAGTCAGTTAGTGAATCCCTTGACTTTCTTTTAAAACCCCCTGCTGTTAGAGAAAATGGCTTACTAGGAGCTTTCTTCTCACATTAACAACATTCGTATTTGAGTATTTATGTCGTTTTCTCCCTCGATGTCTTTGTTTGGTCTCTTGATGAAGTTTCCCAGCAGCCGGTCATTGTTGAATAAGTTAGTTTAATGATGATTACCAGCTGGTTGTCCAGTATATTTATATACCTTGCCCTGTTGTGGTTTTTAATCTTGTCTAACAGATACAAAATATTTTTTATTCTATATTTTCCATATAAATTTTACCTAAATTAAAAAATATACACTATATTGCCAAAAGTATTTGCTCACCCATCCAAATTATTGGAATCAGGTGTTCCAATCACTTCCATGGCCACAGGTGTATAAATTCAAGCACCTAGGCATGCAGACTGTTTTTACAAACATTTGTGAAAGAATGGGTCGCTCTCAGGAGCTCAGTGAATTCCAGCGTGGAACTGTGATAGGATGCCACCTGTGCAACAAATCCAGTCGTGAAATTTCCTCGCTCCTAAATATTCCACAGTCAACTGTCAGCTGTATTATAAGAAAATGGAAGTGTTTGGGAACGACAGCAACTCAGCCACGAAGTGGTAGGCCACGTAAACTGACGGAGCGGGGTCAGCGGATGCTGAAGCGCATAGTGCGAAGAGGTCGCCAACTTTCTGCAGAGTCAATCACTACAGACCTCCAAACTTCATGTGGCCTTCAGATTAGCTCAAGAACAGTGCGCAGAGAGCTTCATGGAATGGGTTTCCATGGTCGAGCAGCTGCATCCAAGCCATACATAACCAAGTGCAATGCAAAGCGTCGGATGCGGTGGTGTAAAGCACGCCGCCACTGGACTCTAGAGCAGTGGAGACGCGTTCTCTGGAGTGACGAATCGCGCTTCTCCATCTGGCAATCTGATGGACGGGTCTGGGTTTGGCGGTTGCCAGGAGAACGGTACTTGTCTGACTGCATTGTGCCAAGTGTAAAGTTTGGTGGAGGGGGGATTATGGTGTGGGGTTGTTTTTCAGGAGCTGGGCTTGGCCCCTTAGTTCCAGTGAAAGGAACTCTGAATGCTTCAGCATACCAAGACATTTTGGACAATTCCATGCTCCCAACTTTGTGGGAACAGTTTGGAGCTGGCCCCTTCCTCTTCCAACATGACTGTGCACCAGTGCACAAAGCAAGGTCCATAAAGACATGGATGACAGAGTCTGGTGTGGATGAACTTGACTGGCCTGCACAGAGTCCTGACCTCAACCCGATAGAACACCTTTGGGATGAATTAGAGCGGAGACTGAGAGCCAGGCCTTCTCGTCCAACATCAGTGTGCGACCTCACAAATGCGCTTCTGGAAGAATGGTCAAAAATTCCCATAAACACACTCCTAAACCTTGTGGACAGCCTTCCCAGAAGAGTTGAAGCTGTTCTAGCTGCAAAGGGTGGACCGACGTCATATTGAACCCTATGGATTAGGAACGGGATGTCACTTAAGCTCATATGTGAGTCAAGGCAGGTGAGCAAATACTTTTGGCAATATAGTGTATCTTGAAGGTTAATTTTGTTAGCCAATTTGATCACCTCTCACAACTTCTTGGAAATGCATCTTTTATGTGCACTTTAAAATGTTGAGCATTGCAGGGACTGGATTAGGTGTTTGCAGATATTCATTATTGTCTATAGACATAGTTATTCATTAGAGAAATTGTTTTTTCAAGTCTCTGAAATACTATTTTTTTGTAAATGATTTGCTCGTTTGAACAATTAAGGGTTGACTAGCATGCATGACCCTAGGTAAAGGACATGAAACATGACAGCAAATTTGTTTTTAAGAAGCAGAGTCTGGAGAAAGTGACATCTTCCATGTGGAAGATCATCTCAGCCTGAAGGAGAAGTGTGTGTTAACTAGAGATTGACTCGTATGGGTTTTTTAAAAGCTGATTATTTTGACATCAGTCTAATTGATCCCCGCCATGTTCTGCCTTTTCCCCCCTGCTTTTGTTAAAACAATTATTTATTGGGCTGATTTTTGAAGCCAATATTGATATTTCTTCCTTCAAATAAAAAGAAATCACAATGATAACAAATTTTGCACATCTTAATTTAAACAAAAAATAAGCTAACCTTTACAAAACATTAACAATGGCATAACAAGTGTTGGAGCTGCAATAATTGTGCTTCATGGGAGCTTTAGGCATGACTGCTGAATGCAATTATGGATTGGTGGATGCCAATGTAAGAAAATAACTTTTAAATCCTAAAATATGGGCGGGTTGATGTATCAGTCAGTCTCTAGTAACCTTTGCTTTTGATTCCTTTGGGCTGTTTATTGAAGGAATCTGCCATTACTGTCTTTCAGGAGTTTGCTTCTATATTAACTTGGCCTAGCCAGTCTATATTGCAAGCCCACTTATAGCTGTAACATTTTTACTACTAAGGAGATATTCTCTATGAGGGAAATTGAAGCTGAGATGGCTGCTCTGTTAGGTCAGGCAGACCTTAGTGAAAGCTTCATAGGAATCCAAGGGAATCTAGTGGCTTAAGGTCCATCACACCTAAGGAAGGGTGGGGATGTTTTTGGTAACAAAAGCACAGAAATACTGAAATATAAATAAAAAATTACTTTGTTTTAAGCAAATTTCTGCTTCGGGTTTAGTTTTTTTGCGGTCCAAATTTCTTTGGAAATGATTCACTGGCGGTTACTTGAAAGTTTGACTGATGAATCAAATAAATAATACAATGAACATCAGAGACAAGAATTTTAAGCACTGCTATATCGTTATGGTGTGTTAGAAAGAATCCGAATGAAACCCACTTGGTGGGGCTAACGGGGTAAATCTGACACCTGCTTCCAGGTGTCCATTTTTGTCTGATTTGCATATTTGGTAGGAGTGCTGCAGTAAATTTTTGGAATTCTACATTCTTATTATCTGGATTTGATCTAGCTGCTCAACTTTAGGTTCAACAACAAGCATGCATTAAGAAAACAAGTTCATGGATCATCTTTATCCCTCATGGTATGGATCTATTCCAAGATGGTGGTACCAGCATTCATAAGACTCAAATTTAAAAAAATAAAAGAAAAAATCTTCAGAGGCCATGATATAATTTTCACGAAGATGTAGATTAAGCTCAGCTGCTCTCATTAACAAACAGAATAGGGATTGTTTCAATCTCTACAAGTGATCTTCTTTTGTATCCCTGTTTATTTTTTTCAGTTTTGCCATATCTACTGCATTTGATGCTGATATTATCAAAGATTAGCTCATAAGTGTTGGCTCAGAACTAGATATGAAGGGTTTATTAAGATAAATGGCAAATGAAATGGTCCATCTCTGTGATCCCTCTTTAACCTTTTAGAAGCTTATTGGCTCATGTCATTGACCTTTTTAGTGTGAGTTAATTAAATTATTTGAACTAATGGTGACTAATAATGACCAAGGTCCTGTGACCTTGTAGCTAACCACGTCATATACCCTTGGGCTGTGTGTAAAGTAGAAAAATCATTGTGGTTAACAAATCTACATAGTGCAACATAAGGACATGCAAATAATGTTTCATTTTGCAGAGATGGATTCTTATTTGGAGAGAGAGGAACCTTAATAGCAGAAATGACAATTCCAGAAAGAAAACGTGCAAAGAGGGGAAACGCAGCAGCAGCAACAGGCTGCCAATAACTGTGTAACAAATAGAAAATGGTTGTAACAGCAGCGCACAATAACTTTGCCCAGAAGCAGGGAAGTGATAACATTGAAAACGGATAATAGAATAGAGTTCCATCTCTGATCCAAGGATTAGAGTTTGTTGCTTTCATCTACAGTATGTACACATGCATTGTTCATTATACAAACTGTTCGCCCGTATTTAAGGAGAATATGTCGTAGCAGAGAATACCCCCAGACATTTTAACTTAAAGCCAAGAGAAATCGAAAAAACAGAACAACGCTATCAGAGTGGATCTGCTTTTCTTCATTTTAATGTAAAAATCTCCCTCACAAAACTACAACAGAGATGTAAAATATTATGAAAGGAAAAAGAGACAAGTTTGATCAATTTTCAGTCCAGTAGTTCACAGGCAGGCTTCTACATGAAGTGTTTTTGTGTTTATAAAGAAAAATTTCTGTCACTTTTTAAGTTAGACTTTTCTATTTCTTTATCCTCCCTTTCTGTTGTATGTCTGACTTCTAATTGCGTGCTTCAAGTTTCCAACTCTGCGAGATATTTTTGACATTTTGGGGATACGAGCCGCATGCTTCCAGCTTCACACACGTGATGGCATTTTGATCACGGCCTCTCTTGAAACTGCAGAGGGCTGACTCCCCTCTGTAATCCATGTGTTAGATGCGTTTTCTGGGGTGGCTGCTGGTTGCAAAAAAAAAATTTGGTACCTTAGCCTCTCCTTTAGCCAGCCTTGACCTTCAAAGACCATCCCTGCTGGACTCTCACTTTTACAGTCAGAGCCAAACACTAACATCTCACAAGGAAAGGTTGTGGTTAGAAAAACATGAACTCATTCTGAAAACAGTGCTTTAAGCACATTTATTACTCTATTAATTGCAGGAGAGCAGATGGAATAATTAGTTTGTGATGAGCATAAGTGAATGTTACTGATGCAATTTAACTTGGATTAGCATAATTGAAATACAAATCTGCATACAGCATGCTGGTAGAGAAATTGATCTTTTGTCTAATTGACTGTGCATGGTGTCCAACAAGAGCTATAGCGGTAAAAATTTCAATTAAACGTCCTAATCTTCTGCAAACAGCGGACACGGCTCGGTCGCTGACGGCCCGTCAATGAATTAAGCCCCGTGTATCATAATACCTGTCGGGGAGGTGTTTCAGAAAGCCTCTGGGAGTGCTTGCCATAGCTCAGCTCTATAAAAAAGCTGCTTTGCAACAATACATAAAACTCTTGGAGCGTGTTTCACTTGCTGTCTCAGAGGGGGATTTAACCACTAAGACAAGACAAGTCTTACTGGGCTCCGTCCAAGTGGAGCTGGACACCTGCCAGAGTTTATGTATGATAGTGGGGGTGGGGTTATTCGTACACACACAAAGCAGTGAATATTTTTGCACCATGAAGCACAATAGGGCCAGGATAAATAAATGGTTAATCAGATTTTTTTGGGATCATCCTGAAGTTAAATATAAAAGAAATGTGAAAACCTTTACACTTTATTCAGCTCTAACCCTATTTTGCTGTTTTATCTTTTAAGCTGTGCAGAAAATTGTGATAATTTAGCCAGTTGTTTACTTTGCATCTGTTTTTTTTCCTTTTCCCTATTAGATTAAATCCAAGGTTTAATGCTTCGAGGCTGGAGATCTTCAATGAAACTTAGACAATTTGCCAATAAAATTAGATTATTTACATTTAAAACAAGGGAAAAAAATTTTTTAAGAGCATAATATTTGTTATTTTTAAGATACATATACTGATTACTTTGGCAGATTGTCACAATTAGCTGCTCAAATTAAGGGCAAATATACGTATTTTAAGAAAAGGAGTCTGCAACCTTGGTTTTGTGGCTCACTTAATATACTTAATTACGTGCCTTTGCCATGTTTTTTCCTTTTTTTTCTGTGCTTGTAATTTTTATTTTTGTTCTGTGTCCCCATGCAAAAAAACATTGGCCACATCCTGGCCCCCCTTGTAAATTCAATCTAGAACCACCACTGTTAACAAGCTAATACTTATAGGCCATTAAAGTACAGTTTCACGTCTCACATCTTTTTCAGAATTTGTTAGAATGGGCATCTTGCCTCAGATTTTTAAGCTTATTTATGTTTGTGGGGTGATTAAATGTTAACACTGGGTCTGAAAAGGAGGAGAACTTAAAGATGTTCCAGAAATGAGATCTAATTTTGGTCGGGGGGATGTCGAGGTAATTCTCCGTGTCGGCTTAAACCTCTTGGTTTAAGAAAGCGAGGAAGAAATGAAAGCTCTGCTTCAAAAGATACAGACTCGTGCTCTGAACTTTTGTGTTTCCCAGTGGGGGCAGCTCTGCTGGCTAGCTGAAGGGGAATCCTTGTCTTATCGGCGCTGCGCTGCCAAATTACTTCATGTTGATTGTGTCAGAGCTTTCCAGCTGTGTGTAGTATTCACAAAGCTGATGCTCCCATTAATTTAAAAGAAATAGCTTATAGTATTTACATCTGCAGCAGGTTATTGGTACTGATTAGCAAATGGGGGTAGAATGAGTCTCCGCTTTTTATGTGGATTTAAGAACTTTTTATTAGTCTGTAGATGGACAGCTTAGGGAAAATAGGAGTCTGTGTAGAAAAAGAAAAATGAGGGTATAGTCATTCCATTTAACTACTTTATGAACTCGTTACAGTGAGTTCCCATTCAGTTTATATCAGCTTAAGACATTTTGAAAATCAAATACTCTATTCCGGTCACAATGGAGAGGGATTAAAGATGTCCATAAAAAAGGTGCTGACATATTATTTTAAACAGATGCACGCAGTGGTGAAAGACTTTTGCCAAAATGTTAATAAAACATAAAGTAATAGTTTTAAAGTAAATGTGCATAATCTATTTTTGGTGTTCTGTTTCTTACATTTTGAGTGTGACAAGCTGATATAGGCTTGTTAATAAGTTTGGTTTTGCTCAGGATAATAAAAGCCAGTCAGATGTCGCTGGTAGCTTGGAAACTACTGTAGAAAGATTATCTTAAAGAGCCCTCCCTAAGTTTGCATATCCTGACTGTGAAAGCATTGTTCCTTTCTTGTAAGATGAAAGGAAAATGAGGGAAATCTGGTAGTGTGCAGAAACTGGTGAGGTAGGAAATGCCAATGGCTCCTAATGCTTCAAACAGTCTTAAAACTTTAATAACTGTACCTTGATATGTCTTGATGCTATAAATCAGCTAAAATCCAAATTGATAAAAAGTCATTGATATGCTTTTTAAAATTACGTACAGGTAAATAAAACATATTTTAGTGGCTGTGACTTTGATCCTTTCTATATGTTGAGGTCTTTTGCAGCCCTAACATAGACCTCCACATTTAGCCTTTTAACATTAATTTAAATGTAGGAACTGCGTGCATAAACTTTTTTTTTTGATGAATAAAGTTGGGTTTATTCATTTAAAACGGTCTCAGTTCCATTTGAGTTTGTCCCATAATAATCCTAATGCAACAATGTTGGGTTCAGCTCATATATATTGCCAGTAGATAAGATGATCTAATAAGGACTTTATAGCAGTAATAAGGTGACAGTGGAGAGGAACATCTCCTGTTTAACAGAAACCTCAGGTAGAATCAGGCCCTTGTGATCAGACTTCTGCAATGAGCTGCTGGGGTTGAAATGACAGTCAACTGACAGAAAAAACAAAACAAAACCAGAGACTCTTCTGGACCCTGTTGTCAATGCTTTAAGGAAAATGGAGACTGAAACTTAATGGGGAAAAATGATGCATATAGACGGTGGAAGTAGTGGATCCTCTGAATCAAGAGTATTTAACCTTTTTCAGGCTGTTACCCAGATGGATGATGACAAAACTACACAACCCCCTTTCAGTACCTCTGCAATGTTGCAGACATCTGATTGAAAACCCTATATCACAGAAAAGAAATCTACTTTCAGACCTCTTGTATTTGTCACAAGAACAACCAGAAGAGTGCTGCAGTTTGGTGTTTTGGCCACAGGTAGCAGTATCATTACAAAACTATTTTACTTTAAAGCATTCACTCATCCCCTAAGACCTTTTTTGACGAAACCCAGAAATAGTCCGCTGTTGACAACCTTAACATCCGGTGGCTAGAACTTAGCAATAGACCGACACAAAAATGGCTGTCTAATAGCAACTGTTTTTGCTTTGTCACTGGTTGCCCCTTTTATGCAAGAAAACAACCATATATTTCTTTTTATACCTTTCTGATTGACCCGGAGCAAAGGAAGCAGTGGGTGCAGGCAGCAAGATGAGATGAGTTTCCAGACTTTTGCATAAAGAAAGGCAGTGCTGTCAATCAGATCTGGAACAACTGCTGTGTTTTATCTAATTATCGAGGCACATTTTGTTTTGAAGAGAATATTAATCATGTATTATATTATGTAAAATATTATATTATGTATTGTATGATATGATGTAACATGACAGTTATAAAAATCCCAAAAGCTTTATTTGATTTTACTGCAAAACTAATCCTCACCAAATTGAGATAACAGTGCTACTGGTTGCAGTAATCTAATTAGAGCAATATTTGCAAATAAACTATTGAGTCAAGAGTATATAAAACCTGTTAATCCTGTAGTTTAGACCTTTTCTAAATGCTGGTAATTATCAATATATCTGTAATTCCCTTAAAACAGAATTCACAAAAACTCAAAGCTCTAAGTCTCTTCCAGCAGATATATAACGACTGTCTTTTCCTCATAAAGGCAAGATAAGTGGAGAAAATATTCAAAAACATAATCGTGATGTAGATCTGTAGAACAGGAGAAAAATAGGAATAATGTGGCAGGTTTGAGAATCCAAAAATTAGTTTTTAGGAAATTTCTTTTAAAAAATGTATTAAAAACATTCTCTCCCATAGAGTCATTAGCAACTACTCCAACTGAAAAAATATTATATAACATGAAAACAAGCTATTGATACAAGTAGACATTGGTTTTGTGATTTACATTGAAATGTCCCTGTTAAATGAATAAAATATTTACAATTTGTACAATTATTCATACAAATTGAGATTGATTTACAAGGTGAAGGCACTCAATGATTGTGATTGTTCATGATGGTTACAGCATGAAAATTAACACATTCATAAAGGTGTTGAAATAAAACATGTTCAGTTTGGTCAATGAACGATTCATCACGCCACACTCGCTGAACCGTTACTGTTGAAAGCGTGTGTGTGCAAAGTCACACCAATTCAAAACAATAATAGCCAGCTTTACATCCACAAATGTAAGAGCTGGCAAGTTAATCAAACCAGTAGAAGAAATGAGTTCCATTATCGCAATGAAAGACTGCTGACCGGAAGTGACCGTTGTCAACAGCGGACTATTTTCGGGTTATGTGAAAAAGGTCCATTAGTGCACAGATGCTTACAGTTGTGTGCAAGAAGTATTTAAGCAAAGATCATTTTTAAATTGAATTTTATCCCAACTTTGATCTTCTTAGACACTTCAGTGATTGTCCAGGCTTCTGCAAGCAAGAAAACATTTAGCAAGGGCTTCCTTTGTCTACCACTGGAATTTATACAAATGAGTGTAACATTTAAATACAATTTCAAATGAGTTTTTCAATTTTTCAGATTAGTTGCCACTAACGTTCTTGTGTTCATTCGCTTATCGTAATAGCACTAAAGTCCGATCACACCTATGCTTGTTAGAATTGTCGAGTCTGTTTTAAAATTGAAGGCGTTTTATTTGTAGATGTCTGTTGCAACTCAAAGTTGGAAAAAAAGCTTAGATTGCTCAGTTAGTGTTGTGATTTTGCAAATGTGAATTCGATTTATGATTTTACACCAGGAAACAAATGCTCCCTATGTCTCCCCCCCACACACACAAATGCACATCAAGACGCCTGCACTCACTCACACAGCCACAACCCTATATTCCGCTTTCATTTCCTCTCATGTTAGTAGTGGCGACGCATTCATAACAAACCTCCTGATGTTTTTTTCCCTTCTGCTCAGAGACTTGCACAAATGCAGTGATATATGTAGAGTGATTAAATCTTCAGCTTCTTTCACCTACCACACAATGAACCAGCAAACAATATTATTTTTGTCTCCAGCTTCCCTTTAGCTTTTTAAACTTGTGACCAAGTCTGTGTCGGTTGTGTTTTTTTGCCTGTCAGATTTTATTTCTCACCTGCTCCCGGTATTTCTCCGCGGGGAGCTGTTAGACCCGTTTGACTCCATGAGTGATGTCTCCGCAATATTGCGAAGCATATGACGTGTGTGTCTCTGGGGCCTGGTCAGGAGGCCTGAGGGGTGCTGATTAATTTAGCAGGCTATTGGTGATAACAGACTGCCTTGAGGTATGAGTCTCTGGGAGCAACACAAACACACAAACACATACACAGCGACTTCGTACGGTGCAATGAAGCTGATGGAATGAGCTCATACATAAACATTTAGCTTAAGCAGCGGCGACATGTAGGCCCTACATACGTTTGGACGAACAGAGCGTTAGGCTAGGAAGGGAATCTTCAAAAAGAAATCGACAAACCCCAGTGCTGGCCATTAGTTTACTGTTTGTGTGCACACTTGGTTGGAAAAGATCCATAGAACAAGGGTGTAAAGGAGGCATAGAGATGGTGTGTCGGGTTGAAAAACTTGTCAGGTTTCTATTGCCTGAGCAGATGGAGACGCAGAGTCTGTGTTGAAAATCAGCATGCAGGAAGCAGGTGCATTAAGTTTTACCAGGCAACGTATTTCATTGTGCTCCTCCTTTCTGCTGCCATTTTCCCTCTTCTTTATGCTAAAGAAGGAAATAAACAATTCATTACTGAAAAATGCCCTTCAGCAGGTAGAAATAATATTTTTTATTATAGTTAGAGAAGTTAAAAGATGAAGCAGTTGAGGAATTGTCTATTTTATGGATAATTCAGCAGTAGCTAAAGGTCTAATAAGAATCATGACATTGATGCTTTTTGTGTTACCTGGGCTTTCAGACACATTTGTATGCTTTTAAATGGAATAAAGAACCACCTGGCTTTTAGACCCTCCAACACATTTTTAATTTCCATCACTTCCTCTGCTTTTGTCTCCTTTACTGTTTCTACACTAATCTTCTCCTTCCCCGTTTCACTCGTCTCTTCTCTTCTGCCCTCCCTGTGTCATGTTTAAGTCTTTTAATGAAATGAAATACCTTGGCTGGGTTAAAGAAATATCCTGCTTTCTATTCCATCCTCTCATTCCTGTCTAGCAGTAATTATGGCTGTCTAATTGGGTCTATGGAGGCTCACACGGTGTTGCAGAAAGAGAGAGAGAAGCTCTGCTTGTGTATGTTGAGGAAGTCCTGCATGACTTAAGCTGAATATAAAGTGAGTCTGCCTCCTGACCACAAATAGAGCTTGTTGTCCTACATCCACATATGCATGCTGAGATGAGAATTCATCAATCTGAGGTGCTTTAGGGAAGGATGTAATATCTGAGCAAAGACCTCTTCTTTTTTCATTTTCCTTTTATCTGTGCTAGACCTTGTTTATCTTTATAGTTTAATTCCTATAAAGGGGCCATATTGAAAAATGTGTGACAAATAACCCATCAAAGAGCTAGCTTTACACGGTAAAAAGTGGCTTATTGCATTTTTAAGTTAACCGTATTAAACCATAAGAGCAATTTGACCTGAGAGTAACGGTCAGCTTTCAGAATTCATTCTGCTGTCAGGGTTGGAGGTGAAGCTATTAACTAACCTCATCATTATTTTATTTTAGGAAGATTCTTTTTTTTTAAATCTCTGTAGCCTACACTTCTGGAGCAAAATTATATTTGAAAAAAGAGTTTGGATTTTAAAGGGGGCTCCTGATCTTTAACTTAAAGGTTTATTCCGTTTAGGCCCCATGAAGGCCACAGATGACTCTGCAGTGTCGCAAAATGAAACAACCCCCCTCTGTCGTATGAAATCTGACCACTTAGAACAGCAAACTGAGAAGGTACGGAGTTTACTGTAAAGACAAGACTAAACAGACCCCTCTAGATTAAAACCAGAGGAGGGTAGAGTAGCCAAAATTGTACTCAACTAAACGTACTGTTATTTTAGTATATTTAGTGTAATATAGTATAATATTTATTCAATTAAAAGTAAAAAGAAATCGCCTCATAAAGTACTGAGTACTTCCTGGTGACATTAGATTTGTTTTTCAAATCAAATTGTGATTAAGAAATAACAAAACAAATGAAGGCATCAAGATAAAACGTTTGAGACAAGAGCATTGTAATATAAAAATTAATAATTATTATGATAATAATTATTTAACTTTATTGATCTCACATTGGAGCCACTCCCCTTCATTGACATAGGAATCACCTTCACATTTTGCCTAAGAACATTCTGTCTTACTCCTATTTGCCATCCAATTACATAGCTTTTAAATTATTGCCTTCTACAAGACATAGGGCTCTAAAGGCAGAAATACAAAGGAAATGACGAGCACACAAAGGATTAATTTCATATCTATCTCCCTTTTTTTGCATATCTGGGTGTCAGGCAGTAGAGCGGTTTGAGGCGTTATATTTTCCCTGCACTCCTGCTGTTTGTGCTCCAGTCGTCGGCTCTGCTCGTGTGATTTTTCCAGCCCCAACCAGTCACATGACTATTGAAACGTTGTGAAATGTAGCATTGCACATCACCAATACAGTAGATAAGTTTGATTGGTAAAACAAGTGAAATGGGATGCAGACGTCTTTTTTGTCATAAGAACATAACTAATAGCCAAGAGTTTTAGAAGCAATTCTTGCTCATGAATATACTGGAGTAAAAGTAAAAATGATAACCTTTTAGAAGTACAAGTTCTGAGATAATCTACTCAAGTAAATGTAATGCTTAACTACCCACCTCTGATTACAATCTACAGTCAGAGAACAACATGATCTCTGACCTTCTCAGGTTAGATAGGTGAGTTTTCTAGAAGGGAAACCTGCATGGTGCATTAATATTGGCAAAAGATCTATATCAACTTAAAAAAAAAAATACCCTCAAATTAAGCTAATACTTAGGTTAGAACTAACACACTATTGATTTACTGTACATTGTAATTCAGCGCTGCAAATTACCCATTACTGAGGTATACGACTACAGAACTACCTTACTTCCAATTAAGGATCTTGGGCATTGAAGTAAGGTATTTTCTGGACTATAGAGTGCACCTCACTATAAGCCAAGGCCACAAAATTGTTTGAAAAAAAAAAAGGAAACTTCGATATATAAGATTCACCGGGATATAAGCTGCTGATATATAATAAACTGTCTCCCAAAAAACCTGTAGGTGGAGCTTTACATATCACCCATGGAGGAGAGATAAAGAATCCTAGCTCCCCTTAGGTTGGTGGCTCGCAACAGTAAGAGCTTCAACTGAAAGATGGGGCTTCATCGTCTGTTTATTTCAGCTCTGCAGTAGTTGATCCCAGTCTCTTCATTTGTTCGGCAGCTTTAATAAGGCAAATTAATGTAAAAATGTTTGAATTCAGGATATTCGTACTTCGTGAGGCCTGCTGCTAGGATATTTTTGTGCTAAATGAAAAATAAATTTCCAACTTTGACTTCTTCCTCTGGCATTGAAAAAAATCCACAGAAAAGTATGCCATATGGTTCAAAGCATGGTAAAAGAGTAGCGTCTTATAGTCCGGAAAATACAGTAAATATTGTCTGTTTTTGTCCTATTTTCTGACCCGTTCAAAGTTGTTTTTTTTTTTTAACCAAATGGTTTAACTCGGATTCTCATGAACTCCAGCATTGGTTGTGACAGCAGATGGAGTAGATAATGGGTTGTGTTTGACTTTAATATCAAAACCTTGTCCTCGTCAGAAATGAGACTATTAGTGTGACTCATTTTGTTGCTAAGATGTCCATTTTTGTTGAGCTTGTTGCTTGGTAATGACGCAAAGAAGGTTGGCAAAGCAGTCTTTGCTTCTTGTCTCTGCTGATTGATATGGTTGTGTCTGTCCTCAGTTACTTTCACAAGACGAAGTCCTTTGTGAAGCTAAACTCTTACTTCAAGGCTATGGATGAAAGTCTTTTGGTTCTATTGGACTCAGCCTTCCGGGTATTTATTTGCCTCTTAGGTCATATTGCCCACAGCTCGAGGACAAACTGTTGAATAGCAGAGATTTTAATGTTTTGTTGAAACACTATTACTCATCATAAGTATTTGTGGAGTACAGCACTGGAGCCATTTGGACCTATGGCTTTAAAAAAAAAAAAATTGTTTATATTGTGCTTTTCAAATTTCCATAATGCATTCTAGGCATATTTTCTATCTGAAAGACTATTGAGCCTTACCTGCATCTCCCAACTTCCATATTATCTGTATCTACCTTTGCCAATCCTCTTCTGCTCTCCATGCTGCCAATTAGCATCTCAGGCTCTTCTTTTTATGCTGCCTCATCTAATGGCTCCATTTTCCTTCCAACTGAGTCGGAATCAAACTCCGCCCACTTCACCACCTCGGTTTACCTTTGACTCTATCCAGCTCCTTCCCTTCATCTTCCATTCTACCACCAGTGTCCAGGCCCACCATATTCATAAATCTCTCTATCCTCATCATCATTAGCGATGATCAGCACTACATATTCTGCCAAAGTAGAAGTCCCAAAGTATTCGTATTCATATTCATTTATGTCAATATACTCTCTAATTGCCTCATTGTGAGTCTCTCCAGGTGGGAATGGCTTGACTCCTAATGGTAAATCTATCAGTAAAATGAAGTTCAACAGTTTGATTCATTTCTGTGCACTTTCTCCTACTGAGGGGATGCCATATGCAAGATTACTCTGCCTCTGTGGAAATACAGGCCAGGGAAAATTAAGCTCTGACAAAGGTAGGATAATTTTGAAAGTGATAAAGCACAATGTTACCGGAGGCATTTCATGTGGTATTTAACAAACTGCAAACCTTCAGGAAAAGAGGATGAGAAAAAATGTTTTTCTCTGAATCAAGTCGAAGTTATTTCAAGGTAGCAATTGACAAATAAACTTTAAAGCCCATGCTTTCCACAAACAGAGGGAGAATAAGGGTCTGCTGGTTGTTAAATAAGTTGTGTCTGATGCCTTTGGCAGATACAAACACTGGTGGGTGATTGTATTATGTATATGAGCATGTATAATCAGGCTGTGTATCAATATTTAGAGCCAATGCCAGCACATTACATATGATGAAGTACATCACCATATGTATTCAGAACTAATTTAGCAAGTTAAATCAATGCAGGCTTTAATTTGGCCTTTGCCCTCTAAGCCCCATGTTTTATTGCTTTCTTTTTTCGTTTAGCTTATTTGAGCTGTCTTCTGTATACTGGGATCACATAAATAAAATGGTCATAATTCTGACTTGAAACCCGGCCAACCAGACTGAATTTCTGTACACAGAGCGTAATTTAGTCTGGTAAAGTGCTGTTAACTTCGCCAGACTTGGCTGGACCAATGACAATGCGGGAGGCCAGACTTTATCCTTGTCTCTGTGCTAGAATTACCCAAAATGCAGCAGCTCTTTTCTGCTACCATTTAAAAACCATCTGGCAACCGCAACAGAGCAAATAAAATTAAGAATCTAATAGAGAGCACACCTTATATCCGCAGATTTTATTTAGGATAAACCGTCAAAAAGAGTTTGATCGCTTGACATGTCATATGGACCATAAGATTACAAAAACAGAGTGTCTCGCTTGGAGTTTTTGTGTCACATCCACAGTAATCTGGTTTATCATGACAAGGCTGACCCCGTTAGTCCTGCCTTTGAAGTCGAGCTCTACCAGCGCTTTACCAAAGATACGCCAATATTTGATTTTGTATACACAGAGTATATACACAACGAAATTTCGTTTTGTGCAGCTTTCATGACATTACATTTGATCACTGCTGCACTTTAAGAAATGGAAAACTGTGTTGGAGATTTTGGTATATGCTTTGGTATATACAAGCAAAAGACCTTAAAGGATACACTGATTCGGATAATCAGGAATTAATTTGAGCAGTCTGGAAAGTTTACCTGATATTTGTGAACACGGCCCCTTTTTGCACCTACCAGGTAAGGTCTTACAGCAATAACTATGATCTCCACATTAGGGTAACAGATGATACACTTCATTGTGTTTTCTCAGCACCGGTGTTGCTTTATATGTGCAGATACCTCTCCCTTTATATTTTTCAGTGCTTTGGTCTGCTTGCATAAGTTTGAAACTTGGAATTTGAATTGGCAAATCTGACATTGAAGTTTTCAGATAGCTTTCAGTAAGGCAGAGTGGTAATAATTTCTATGGATTATTGCCCTCTAGAGTCCATGTTTGTGCACACAAGCATCAACTTAATGTTGGAAACCATCACATTACCTTAAGTACAGTAGGTCTATAAACCATACGCTTTCTCGCTCAGACATCACAGTTTAGTTTTTTCTGCAAGCAAACACAGAAGAGAAAAAAAAACATCTTAATGACATAACAGATAAAACAAACTATCTCGGATGTAGTTAACTTGCTGAGCAGCAAACCAGAAGTGAATTTAATCTTTTTTGATGATGTCAGTACTAAAAATCCAGCATTAATGCATAACCAGCTGCATCAGTCAAAAGCCTGCAGCTCAACTTTAAATCCATACATTCAGGTTATTTATGTTTATTTTCTCAGCATTAAGAAAGGCCTGAGGAAAACAACTTTTGTTGGAATGTGGCAGGGTGAACATCTTCAAAACATATTCTCCCTGCCACATAAATTCTAAGGGTTGGTATGGTTAGTGAACCTTTAGTCTATGCTCTGTTTGGGCTTTTAAAAAGCCATTTCTGGCCAAAACCTAATACTAACAACATTATATTAATCATAGCATTAACTGATTGGTCCACTTCTCTTGTCTTAAAGTTGTTTTTAGGGCTCCTTGATCAAAAATCATTACAATTCATAAAAAAGAAAAACTTACCTACCCTCCTGAATTTCCTTGTACAGAGCTCATCTATGTTTTATGCTTTATCTCACAATAGATTTTTTTCTCTGTTACCTTACAGTACATCCTTTTGACACGCTTGTGTAAAAATATATTTTTTCCCTGCAGAAAATTGTCTAATTTGTAATTGCAGTCAGGGATTTATAAGGTGCTGTGAAAGAACCTACACCGTCATCCACCTATGCTACTGCCTTTATGTTTTTGTGGCATTTATTCAAAAGGCTCCTTTTTGAAGATTAAATTGCATTTTAACAATCAATAAGCTTTTTATCATAAAACATGTTTTCGGTTTCCTTTACAAAAACTCTATACCAGACAAAAGTAAATTTACCCTCAAACCTCTATGAAGTCATAAGCCTTGAACTGAGTTTATCAGTTGGGGACAAGTCTTGGTAGAAGGTCATTCTCTAAAGACTTACAAACACAGACCCCTACACAAAATGCATGTGTGAGAAGGTTTCTTGGCGCCTTTGGCTTTTAATTCTCTGTTCCTGTCATGCCGGACTGGCACCACTGAAGCAAACACACAAGAAGACATGCACACAAACACCAGTGCTTCAGTCTGCTGCATGTATGCTTTAAACACCATCAGTTCTGTTTGTTGACACTAAATATGCCGTAAATTAATGTAATTTAAGGGACCAGCTTAACGACAGATATACATCGGGCTGGTGCAAGGATAAAACTTGATATTGACCTGTTTCATTGTTGTTGGATACAGATTTTGCCTCAAACCTTCCTCAATGTCTTTTCAGTGATTGTGGCATTGGGCATTAAAGTTCTGTCCTCTTTTGGTTCCTATACTCTGTAATCCTCATTTGATCCTATTGTTGTTATTGTCCTATTGTAAATGCTGGAGCTAAGATCTAGATATATTTCTTAATCTGAGTGGAATCAATATAATAATGAAAAACACATTCCTGTACAAACCTTTGACAGTTATTTTATCATATTTGTGAAACTTTTCTAGTAAAACTTTAAACCTTTAGCCTTAAAAACAAAAAGTGAAACTATATTAAAACTGCGACATCCATCAGCGACAGATGCTGCAATCATGGAGGTTAATGTATATTGAAATATCCAAAGTGTTTAAGTCATATTTTCATTAACGAAGAATAGAATTGGCTATATATATATATATATATATATATATATATATATATATATATATATATATATATAGGCTGCACTTTGGAGCATTGGATAGCACTGTTTCCTTGCATCAAGAAGGTTCTGGGTTCAATTTCTGGGCCCAGTCTTTCTGCATGGAGTTTGCATGTTCCCCCTGTGAATGCATGTTGTCTCCAGGTACTCAGGCTTCATCCACAGTACAAAAACATGACTTTTTGGTTAATTGGCTTCTCAAAAATTCAACTCAAAAGGTGTGAGTGTGTGTGTGTGTGCGTGCATGGTTGTGCTTCTTTTTCTCCGTGTTGCCCTGCGACAGACTGGGAACCTGTTCAGGGTGTACCCTGCCTCTCAACCATAGACTGCCGGAGATGGGCACCGACCAAACCGCGACTCTGACAATTACTAAAGTGTAGAAGATGGATGGTTGGATTATATGAAATAAAAACCCTCGTATAAATGGATTGCCATTCTCTGTTAGTGAGGGTAAAATAATAAATTAATTCAGATCAAACTATTACAGAACACACTTAATGGGTTCCTCTTTAAAGTGCTTTACACCAAACTAATGCAAAAATGAAGGATAAAGACACCATCAAGGAGCAAGAATCAACCGCTTTTAACTAGCAGTGCGCCAAGTTGTGATTTCCTATAATAGGTTTGAATTAAGATAGTTTAAAAAATATGGCAAGCTGTTTTTATATTTATTAGTTTTGTTGAATGCACTAGAGAATAACTGCAACCAGGTTTTTTGAGCACCTGCTGGTTTTCAAATGGCTTGCATAGAGTATGTCTACAGTGCATTACTCTGTCCTGTAGTTTCTCATTGAGCAATAAATGCTGTTTGCCATTTTCATTAAATGAAACTTAGTTATACACATCCTAATATTTTTATGGAGATGTGCTTTGTTGTACACAGCTTAGTACAGACTGAATGTTATCAGGCCACTTTTCTGTTCAGTTTTCAGTTATAGTTTAAGCTTGATGAACATTAAATATTGAAATTTTATCTTATTACAATGCCGATGAGAGGGCAAAGACAGAAACGGGAATCCTTTGCATTGATATATCAACAAAAATCTGTCAGTTTTAACATTGTGTATAAAGATTTCTAGTTCAATTTTTAAAAGAAGGAATTTTACTTTATTCCAGTATTGTAAGCTATTTAAGTATTGATTTTAATTACATTACTTGACCTAAACTCAGTCTTGTAAGGCATGAACCTGCACAGCCCTGATTTCCTGTCTTTAACCAATTTCAGCAGGTTGTCTTGGCAACTGCCTTGTTTCTACTATACGTCATTCAACAAGACCGATGTCATTCTAAAATGTAAATATTGCTTGAAACAAATGAAATCTGACAGAGGTTGTAGTCATGTAATTAAGCCTTTGCTTTTTTTTTTTTTTTTGCTGGGGGGGTTCGTGAATCATACAAACTCCTCCTTAGTGCTCCTTAGTCATTACTGCTCTGAAAGGTCATGACAGTGTTGGCAGCAACATGCAGTCTCCATAGGGGACCGGGGGTTAATTACCCTTTAACATCAACAAATTACAGCTATTTCTTTTCGCAGTTGGAAGACATTCTAACAGCCTGACTTTGTTTGTATGAGATGAAAAAAAAAAGAGATTCATACAGAAAACTGAATAGAGCAAAGTAATGTTTTTTTTTTTTTTTCTCTCAAGGACATAGTTATTTTTGGGGTTGTCCACATTTTTCAACCAATGTGGTTTTGCTCATTTTTTTTTTTATCTTTTAAGGTTGCATCATATATTAAATGACTTTTTTGAGTGGCTAGCAGTTGTAATTAAAAACTTATCTTATTAAAGTTAAATAAAGCAAGCTTTGTTTTGGAACTTTAGCTCATGAAAGTGAGATGTTAAAGGATGTACAAAGCAACCCCAGACACAATTCCATTCTTTGGAAGCATGCAGACGGCAGAGACATTTTTACTTTGGACCATCATCACACCACCCGCCAAAATTGCTCATTAGCGATAACTCATGGCTTGCCATCAGCAGCAGCATCTTATTCTAAACTGTGAAAATTACAGTAAGTGCTGTCAAAAAGCAGCTTTTTCTTGGGCGATTCGTCTCCAGATTTATTTTAGTTTCTTGGTAATGAGAGGGATAAATTTTATTCCTAGTTTTGCAAGTTTTCCTAATCCATGGCTAAGCACGGTCAAGTTTGCACCAAAAACTGAACACATTTTCCCTTTATTTGCTGTCATGTTTTTATACTTGACATGGTAAACCTTAATGCTGTACCAAACCATTTTTAATCTAAAGGAATTTGGGGTAAAGAACTGAATAATAAAAACTCTGAACACAAGCCTAAATTTTGTTTAATTACAATCCCCACATGTAGAACATGGCCTCTCCCTGACCAATACTATTTGTTGTGACCTGTTGTCTTAGCTATAGGCTGAGAAACTACAGTCAGCTGTTTGCAATGCCTTCTACCTTACAGTTTAAAGTCTGTTATAGATTTACCTACACATTTAATCATATTATATGCCCACATAAAGCTTTGTTCTTTGTCACTCTGGTAGACTTTTTTTAAGCAGGCTTTAATGCCACTGCTGGCTGATGTGATATGTTTGAATTCTTGTACTCTTTCATAATGATGTCACACAATCCCAATCCTTTTAAACGTTGTATAAAAAAAACATCATTTTAGGGTCTTAAATTATAAACATTCCAATTTTGTACAGTTAAAAACATTCATTTGATTAGCCATTTGTACATCTTGAACTGAAAGGTCCATAAGGTATTTTCAGTACATATAAGTGGAGCTCATATTTTTTAAACAAATTAAAAATAGGGTAGCTCATCCTTTGATATGTTTGAGATAATTAAATGATTCACCTAGAAATCTCTCATATGTGCCACATAGCTCTTTGGATTTAAACATGAGACTGCTATTTAGGCTATTCAACCATTATAAGAATCTAGATAGTCTGAAAAAAGGCAACCATAAAATACAATAGATTTTAGACAATAATGCATTCAGTATGTATGTACATTTTTAAATAATGATGTGACTTGTGTTGTATCAAATATATATAAAAATATTATAAATATCTTGTTAAAATGGAAGTGGTGATCCTTCACAATGTTATTGTTTATGATGAACAGATGCATCACTGTCCCTAGATCTAGGGTGAGCGACCATACTGACATTGGAAACTTTACGTTTCCTGAAGAAAGAACTGATTGCATTTGGTTTTTTGTAAAATGATGAAAAATGTTATTATTCATGAAAACCAATCGGTTGCATTTTTGTACACAAACTGCATACCACATTTAACATTGCTTGCAAACACATGAGAAAACTTCACCAACTTAAATCCTTTGAGTCTGACCCAAAACAGACAATCACAATGCAATATTATGGTTTAAGGTGGACCAAAAATATTGAGACCCACATTTTGTATTTAAACTGTATACAATACAATATGTAGATTTTTTTTAAGATTAGACTATTTCCCCGGGCTGATTGGCTGAGATTTGAAGGTTGGGCTTTAGCAGGTGATCCAGGTGAGGCTGATCAGAGTTTTCCAGATTGAATTTGTAATTAAGCTTCTTTACGGTGGCTACCCAAACCATAAAGACACTTTTTCATGAACATAAGTTAATGTAGAAGCCAGTTTAAAAAGCAAAACAGTTTAGACTGGTTAGCCAAATTCAAAAACTAAGCATTTTTTTAATATTTTTTTTATGCACCATTGCAAATTCCTTAAACAAAAGAAAAAAACAGTTTATAAAGCATGTGTATGCACAGATTAGGGGCTTGAACTTGATGACGTCCATGCAAAGGTTGTGATTTATAAAAAGGAAACTTGCAGTGTCTACCCCAGATGTGGACCCATCCATTTGGAGACAGGGAAAAAATGGCAACGCAGATAATGACTGAGGGGAAACTTTAACTCATTAACTGTTAAACACAGTTAACAATTTAACTTAAACAGTTAAAAGGTAGTTCTAAACAAATGTGGTTTTATCTTTGAAAAGATTTCAGGAACTTTTACAGTCTTCTGTAAAGTCTCTTGATTTATAAGTTATTCAGTTTGTTGTAGGACAGAGCTCTAATTCAGTGCTTTCTGCTCCTTGCCTTTAGAGTTCATTATCAACTTAAATATGACTTTTAAAAAATGTCACAAATGGGTTTGTTTGATATCTAGAGTCTTGGAGTAATAATACAATTAAATATCCCTAGAGCAAATTGTAATGTATTATCATAATAGGGTTTTTTTCTATCTCAGTCTTTAAGCATTACATTTTAATGGGTGTTTGTTGCTTGAGTGTGACGTGCACACATGAATGGAAACTTTGTGTTTTGCCGTAAATCTTTCGAAAGGTTGGCTGTCAGGTTGACGGTGGAAAGTGGAAGGAAGCAGACGATTAAATGGTCTTTTCTCCCAGGTTGTGGATGTGTGTGACTGTGCACAGCCGCTTCAGGCCATGAAGTAAAGCTGTTCATTTCACAGGGTTCACGTGTTTCGACCTCTATGCTGCTAATCACCTGTGGAGAATAAGAAGAAGGGAGATTTAAAGAGAAAGCAAAACTAAAAGGATGAAAAGGCGGCCTCTCAGGTGGACAGTTAGTGGGGAAAAAAGCGACACAGATAAGGTATAGATGACAGAAGCATGTGCTTGGTTGAAGAGGGTGTTTGTGTGAGCAGGGTAGAGAGAAAGAGGTTAGACAGGATGAAGCACTGCAAGCTGATGAACAAGAGATAGAGTAAGCAATTAAAGACAAGGAAGAGAAGCAGGGGTGAGGAATATTGAATTAAAAAGGAGCGAGGGGAGAAAAACTGACAGAGATACAGAGGAATAAACCTTATCTGTCAAGATCTCATCAGAGGAAAGTACAGCCTCAGGGCATTTCCACCTCCGACTAGTAAAACTGGATTAATCACAAATTTACACAGACACACACACACACATCTCACAGACACATTGTGTCCTCTATTCTTATAAGGACTTCCCTTTGACTTCCTCTCATTTCTATGGCCTTACCCAGGCCCTTACTATAACCCTTACAAACACCAATACAAACCTAACTCTAAATCTAACCCTAAATTAAATCCATACCTTAGTCCTAAACCTAGCACTAATACTCAACCCAAAAAGAAAACTTTTCATCATGGGGACCAATCAACTAGCCCTTATAAAATGCTTAGAAGTCCCCACAGAGAAACATATTCCTGGGTGATTGGCCTCACATTGCAACAACGGCATAGCGACACAAATCTGTGTTTTGCACACTTACTGAGGACCTTGCATAGACTTTCTTTGTCTTCATTCATTTTCAAACCCTTCTGATGCTTAATATAAATGCCAACTCTAAATCTAACCATTAGCAGTACATACAGAAACCTGGTCTAAACTTAATTCAGAAAGAATAAATATATGGCCTCCTTCCGAAAATGGCCTCAATTTGCTGGTAAAAATACTAAAAATCCTTCTTATTCGGCTGCAAGCACAAGTACAGTCACACACATTGTCTTTTGCACACACCAAAAAAAATGCCAGGAAAGGATCATAATCTAACATGTTAAATGGAATATGCAATATGCATAGCTGATTTTCTTCAAAGGTGTTCTTTATGGATTTAGCCTTTTTATAACTTGTACTAGGATATCAGAACTGCAATCCATGCTGGTGATTGTAGTTCCAGTCTGGTTACTTTGAGGTTAAGCCCAGCATCTTTCTGCATTGGCATTGTCTCAAAATATTAGGCGGAGTGGAGCTTGTCTCCTCTAGACATTATATTACCTGCAGAGCTAGCAGCTACGGGCTACAAGGGGAAGAAGTCCTCACATTGAGGATCTAACCTCTTTCTGATGAGATTTAGATGCAAAAGAACTGTTGTATGGCAGGAATGGTGCTGCAACCAATGAAAATGCACATCTCCTTCCGCAAAGTGTTCATAGTTATATTGTAACTATAGTCAGATGGGGTTCTTTAATGATTGGTCTCAGAAATAAATAGCATTAAATGTATAAAGCAGACAGCCATGGTGAGGTGTTTGATGCTAGTGATGAAAAAAACTCACCTTTAGACTTCCCCTTGGCCATAATACCTTTTTCCCACCACTGAAAGCAGCAGGTGACCAGCAGAGAAGACCAACTTGTCACATACCAGTCACTGATCTAAGATCTGTGAGTTGTGTCCCTGTGGCTTGCTTCCTGACACCACTCTGTGCCTAACAAGATTTATCTAACATGGCACAGCCTCAGAGTGGAAGAGACAGGTGGTCGGCTAGAAAAGGGAATCTTTTCCACTTGGTAACAAACAAAATTGTGATATATCTGCCCGATTGCTCGCTGAAGACCAGCATGTGGAGATCAAAGTTGTTGTTTTCCCCACAGCCATGTCCTTTTGGTTGCAGAAAATGTATTTCTATGTTGCAATACTGGCAGCTTTATTCTATTCTATTTCATGTTTTTCCCCTACTCCATTTATCACTCGCTTCTATCATTCATTTTGTTGCAAATCTATTACAGTGTTTCTCTAATATCTTTCATCTTTTCTATCCTAGCTTTCTTTTTCCTTTGTCTTTATGTTTGTACATGTATTTATATTACTGAGTGCCACTTCTGTTGAATTGTCCCAGTTCGTTGTATTCATTTGTAGAAAAAAGGCATCCTTGAGAAGGTGAGGCGGTGACACTTTTCTCTGGCTTAAGCCATACTGTCAGAAAAACCTTTGAAGCTATTAATGTCTGGTTCTCTTCACATCTGCTTGTTTTTAATTGGCTTGGTTATTCCCCTTAGAATCCGTACATCTGGAAATTTGGGAAAAAGTTATTTTTGTGTCATATTCAAGATCTATAAATAAGCAAGGAGATTTAAGCTGGCCTGTCTAAGGGAATTTGGTCCTAAGAGGAGATTTAGTTGTGGGTATATGTGTGCATGACAACTTTCCCCTTATGAAGGATTGTTCTGAGTGAAGTTGAGGACCATTCCGAGGTTGAACCTGCATGTTCTTTAAAGGGATGCATCCGTCAGCTGTCAGCCTTTGATTTCAGCTCGGGAATTAAAGCGACTTTCTTGAGTAATGTTTTCTCTCTTAATAAATATCCGTCATGTCCATCAATGATACGTCTGCCCTTCTCCTTAAATTATGCAAAGCCTTACCCTTGCTCATTTTGTCTGCTTTTCTAGAAGACACAAACTGCTCTGAGTCTTTGCAGTTGTCAAATATTCCTTCCAAATTGATATGTATATCTTTTTTTCCAAGTCCCTTTTTCACTCTGTTCGGTTTTAGTCAATTTTCATCTAACTGTTGTAGCCAATTCAATTTTTGCCTTTCTGCCTGTCAAATATTCCCTCTAACAATATGTGCATTTTAGGTTTTTGTTTATACTTTTGATGCACTGAGACATTGATTGCTTTTGTGGGCCTTTTTAATGCATTTTTTTTTACCAATATGTATTAAAAAGTTCAAAATACTGTCCCTGGAAATAAAGCTTTGTATCAGCCAACCCATCAAACTTAATTTCTAACCGCCTAAATGTGACAAAAGGGTAAATACAAAAGCTTTTCTAATGTAGATTAGTGGATGAATCATGTTGCAACAGTTTTCTTTTTGTGTGACAGATTATTTATTGAATGTGACAGATGAATAAAAAGATGTGTAATGAAAGTAGCTACCCAATTATGCAGATCATCTCAATTGGTCATCCTTATACGACTACACAACTCAGGAATTTGTCGACTTCTATTTGGATTTGGGTGCAGATGAATGGTTTCTGGAAGATCTAGAAGACATAAATTGAATCATTATCATCTTAGGCCACCATAAACAAAGATCTCATTTTCTATTTTGTTTATTTTTTTTCTCTTTCAGCTCCTTATGCTGAAGAAGTTAATGACATTTGTTTGCTCTGGCTTGGGCTGTGGCTTCTGCCTATCAATCTACTGAAAATACTTTAAAACATCTTTCAGACCTAATTAAAAACAAAGTAATGGTTAAAAATCAATGCTTTGAGAAATGCATTGATAGTTGTTTTCTTTCTGCTTGATGTAAGCCCTTCTTCCAACTTGGAAGCTTGAAGTACATATTTTTACTTTTCAGTTTAGCCATCATTGGAATAAAACCAATAACTACTTAAAATGGGAATAAACTTCCACAAAAAATCCCACACAGTCATATGAATATATGTAAGGAAAAGCCTGATTTGTGTATTTTACATATGATTTAGCAAAGCACTCAAAATGAGTCAGTTTCTACACATTCTTTTCCATCAATATATTCTAAAATATTCAAATATTCAAAGACTCGTATTAAGATAACCGATTCTGGCAATGGCGGTGTTGGAAACTAAAGTTGCTTTCCTGTTAAGGAGCTGTCTATGGTTGGATACTAGAGCAGATTAATGAATAATCTGAGCTTGACTAATTCTCCACCTATCAGGCTTTATACATTGTTTACTTTACATATTGAGCTTGTGTAGGTTTGTAATAATCTAAATCTTAAGTTAGTTGCTTACTATTTGCAGCTGTAAGATAGAATCACATTTCTTTCTATATTTAACCTAAAGTATCAGATAATTTTACACATTTTTGTCAAGATGTTTTTTAATTCATGATACGTTGGTATTTTCCTGGACATATGTAATAAAAAAACTCATTCACATTTATTCGTCTTAACAGAAAATACTAATTTGATCCATCTGTAATGCAATCCCAAACACCATTTATCAGTAGGTCATAACAAACTATGCAGTAAAGATAACCTTTAGAAATAACAGCAGAGTGAATCAGCTCCTCTCTGTATTTTCGCTGATCCAACCTGTGCAATAATACGTTGACATTCAAGAGGAAGAAAACTCCTCTGGAACTAGGTGGCCTTATTTATGGCCACATTCCACAGCTAACTTGATGTTGATGGGAACTCTGAGGTACATCTCATCCTCTGAGTTAGAAATATGCTTGTTAACATGTTTGGCAGGAATATGAATTGTCTGCCCATCTTCCAAACATAAAGTCTCAGATGTGTCTTAAAGCTCTGCCTTATTCATATTGAGATTGTCAAGGAACCACAGCTTAATCTGTAGATTTCCCAATGTACAGAATAAAAACTAGCATTCCACTGTATTTGTTGTGTTTTAATTAAAAATCATTGGGTAAGTAAAATAAATAGATTAATGTAATACATTTAGTTTAATTTTTTTTTTTTGGACTTGATTAGTTTTCAGCAAAATGCCCTTGCTTTACCATTTAATTGGTACAATCTAAAAAAAAAAATGCATTAAATCTAGTGAAAAGAGAGCTGAAAACCTAAATTAAAAACTTTTCAGTGTCTGATTATATGATCCAAATCTTTTAATGTTTGCTTAAATATTGATTAGGACCATT
Organism: Cyprinodon diabolis; assembly: GCA_030533445.1. Taxonomy (NCBI): domain Eukaryota; kingdom Metazoa; phylum Chordata; class Actinopteri; order Cyprinodontiformes; family Cyprinodontidae; genus Cyprinodon; species Cyprinodon diabolis. Next base: position 21,135,246 of record CM060078.1, read on the forward strand.
GAAATAATCGTCAGCTAATGTAGTAATTAATTAATCGTTAACTGGAGTATAGAGACCCTAAAACATGACTTTAGCTGACAGAGAAACCCATTTAGAGCAGAAATTATTTAAAAATATTTTTTAAATATTTATTTATACAGGTGCTGGTCATAAAATTAGAATATCATGAAAAAGTAGATTGATTTCAGTAATTCCATTTAAAAAGTGAAACTTGTATATTATATTCATACATTACATACAAACTCATATATTTCAGATGTTTATTTTGTTTAATTTTGATGATTACAAATGACAACAAATGAAAATCTCAAATTCATCATATCAGAAAATTAGAATATTGTGAAAAGGTTCAAAATTGATGGCCCCTGGTGCCACACTCTAATCAGCTAATTAACTCAAACCACCTGCAAAAGCCTTTAAATGGTCTTTCAGTCTAGTTCTATAGGCTACACAATCATGGGGAAGACTGCTGACTTGACAGTTGTCCAAAAGACGACCATCGACACCTTGCACAAGGAGGGCAAGACACAAAAGGTCATCGCTAAAGAGGCTGGCTGTTCACAGAGCTCAGTGTCCAAGCACATTAATAGAGAGGCGAAGGGAAGGAAAAGATGTGGTCGAAAAAAGTGTACAAGCAAGAGAGATAACCGCACCCTGGAGAGGATTGTGAAACAAAACCCATTCAAAAATGTGGGGGAGATTCACAAAGAGTGGACTGCAGCTGGAGTGAGTGCTTCAAGAACCACCACACACAGACGTATGAAAGACACGGGTTTCTGCTGTCGCATTCCTTGTGTCAAGCCACTCTTGAACCACAGACAGCGTCAGAAGCGTCTTGCCTGGGCTAAAGAGAAACAGGACTGGACTGCTGGTGAGTGGTCCAAAGTCATGTTCTCTGATGAAAGTAAATTTTGCATTTCCTTTGGAAATCAAGGTCCCAGAGTCTGGAGGAAAAGAAGAGAGGCACTTCATCCACGTTGCTTGAAGTCCAGTGTAAAGTTTCCACAGTCAGTGATGGTTTGGGGTGCCATGTCATCTGCTGGTGTTGGTCCATTGTGTTTTCTGAGGTCCAGGGTCAACGCAGCCACATACCAGGAAGTTTTAGAGCACTTCATGCTTCCTGCAGCTGACCAACTTTTTGGAGATGCAGATTTCATTTTCCAACAGGACTTGGCACCTGCACACAGTGCCAAAGCTACCAGTACCTGGTTGAAGGACCATGGTATCCCTGTTCTTAATTGGCCAGCAAACTCTCCTGACCTTAACCCCATAGAAAATCTATGGGGTATTGTGAAGAAGAAGATGCAATACACCAGACCCAACAATTCAGAAGAGCTAAAAGCCACTATTAGAGCAACCTGGGCTATCATAACACCTGAGCAGTGCCACAGACTGATCGACTCCATGCCACGCCGCTTTGCTGCAGTAATACAGGCCAAAGGAGGCCCAACTAAATACTGAGTGCTGTACATGCTCATACTTTTCATGTTCATACTTTTCAGTTGGCCAACATTTCTATAAATCCTTTGTTTTTATTGGTCTTCAGTAATATTCTAATTTTCTGATATGATGAATTTGAGATTTTCATTTGTTGTCATTTGTAATCATCAAAATTAAACAAAATAAACATCTGAAATATATGAGTTTGTATGTAATGTATGAATATAATATACAAGTTTCACTTTTTAAATGGAATTACTGAAATCAATCTACTTTTTCATGATATTCTAATTTTATGACCAGCACCTGTACATTTTGCACTTTAGGTAAAAAAAAAAAAAAACATTTTCTCTTGTCAATATGCTCTATCCAGAATTCCTCATTTGGAAAAGTTTTAGTTTCACCTCATTTAATTTAGTAAAAAGTCAGATTATTAATCGAGCAATTGAAGAAATAATAAACATATTAATCAGTTTGCAAAAAAATCTTTATTTGCAGCCCTAATATTGATTGCATCATGTTTGGTTTTAATTTAGTCACTTGAATGACTTATTTATGGGTACATGGCTAAGTAAAACTGGCTCCACATTTTTGAGATTTTTCTATAACCTTCCTTTCTTATGCTTAAACTAACAAATGATTCTTAGCATTTTTATTCCATTGTATATATTTCCTAAATAAGTGTTGTGAGGTAGTATTGTTTTTAAACCATTTTTTTCCACATGCATTAAGATATGTTTAGAGTAAAAATTACTTTCAATTTCTTGGGAGTGTTCCTTGAAAGGCTTCACCGACAGCCTTTAAAATTGGCCTCTCAGAATTATGCAAATTTAAATCATACCTGGAAGCAAACACTATGGTAGTTCTGAAATATTTTCATTGAAAGTGTGAGATGCCTGAAAGCTTTTGAAGAATGAGGCCTTGCAGGTGAGCTTTGCACACTGGGTTTCTGACTGTGTGAATGAAAACAGTTGCATGTTTGATCCCAGCACTGAATGGAAATAGAAATAAAGATTTCAGTGCTTCATGGATTTTAAAATTTGAATCAGTATTTCTGGGTCTGGCAACAAATACTCATTCTCTGAAATTAACATGTTACTGACAAAAAAAAAAAGAATATTCTTCTCCAGAAATGCAACATTAAAGACTGAATACTCACTCGTGAGGGGTTAATCTGCCTATTTTATTTATTTTTTCCTAATCTGATTTATAACCCAGTGACACAGCAGAACAGTTATATGGTTAGAACCAGATATATTAATATAATAAATGTATCTATTATATAAAAACAAGCATGTCATCATATCAATGGCTGCCTAACATCACATTAAGCCAAATCCTTCTTATTTATGGTCAGGTAAATTTACCAAACTTATGTTTTTGCTCAATGGCCGAATGAAAGTTTACATTTTACTTCAAATTCAGAAATTATAAATTTTACAGTTTGCCTGGTTTAGTGCTACTTTTAGTATTTTTCTGCAGCTTGTTTCATGAAAGATATTGTAGATATTAATACCATTTAAATATAAGTGAATAAAGTCTATTTTACATATTTTAACAGTCAAATGCCAGCATTTTATGTATCTGGTCTCCTAAAGTAGCTATTGTGATCTTTTATAGACTATTATATAGCACTATATTATTATTATTTATGTGCTTATTACAAAATATCCCTCCAATTTTGTCAAAATCTTATTATTTATGCATTTAAATTCAGGCTGAAATAATTGATTTTGAAGCTTTAATTTTTTTCCTAGGAAAGCGTCCTCCGAGTCTCTCTATAGTGGAGATTAATTTGTTGTAATACAGACAATAGCTTTAGCATTCCAGTGGTTTCCAATTCATTCCAGCTTTAACAATTTTTCACTTAATTGTTGGAAGTCGTTTGGGTCAGATAGTTAAATTGGATTCAGTGGAAAGTGTTAATAAATGCTGGATATGTAGGAAGACATATTTATTATAATCTCTATCAATCCTGTGAATTATAATTCTCAAGCAACCTTCATGACATTAATAAGTGCAAACAAACTGCAGACCAAGCTTTTTATTAATTGGCCTTTTTTTTCCCATCAAAATTTAGGTTTCGCATTAAAATCAACTCCTTCTCAGCATTTTTTGCCAAAGGGCAGGAAAATCGCAGAGGAGCACCAGGAGGCCCCAGAAGTGCCTCTTCTTTCACCTACAAAAATGTCACAATACCTTTCTCCTCTAAAGCTCAAAAACCAACAGGTGCATACGCAAGCTTTTGTTTTCCCCTAGAAATCATACAGTATATAAGCACAACTGTATGTGTGTGGTGTTTGCATGAATGCAATAATCTAAACTTTGCTAATCCTTCTTTTTATGACTAATATATTCAAGATACCATTATTTTTTTACACCCTAATCTTTAATCCTTCTGTCTAGGGATCAGATGCCAGAATGGAGCAGCTGCTAAAGGCTTGTTTTCAGTGATGAGCTGACTTCACTGACATGCTGTAGCGCTAATTGAAAGAAATGACCTAAAATCAGTCAGTTTGAATTCATCACTTGTCCCTAGACAGTCTAAATCATTTCTTCTCCTTCATCCTTGTAAAACTGCACTCTACATACGATTCAGCCTGAAAACAGCCACGTTCCACAAAGTATTTTCTTTATATCCTGATTGTGGGAGTTCTTTTTTTGGGATAAATTCAATATAAAAGCAATAAAAAATAAGAAAGTGAAATGCTTAATCATATAATGCTTTAAATACTCATATAATCCTGGCTGGTGACCTAGTGAGGCTATTATGTTTCTCAAAGATTTGACCATAATGGTTGATCAATTATGCAGACTTGTGCACTAATCCATATATACGCCATATCACACACATGCACATCCCCAGCCTTTGGCTCTTTGGACCTCATTGTAATTAAATTTTTTTCTCAAATTTACCATAATATTGGACCTTTGGAATGTAAAAAAAAAAGAAAAAAAAAGGGGGAGTTAGAGAATGACATCTGGTGGTCTCAGTTGAGGCCTAAATATATATGTTGCACATATGCCCAAACGATTTCCCAGAGACTGTAGAGGAACGTTAATGAAATACGTTTTGTCTATTGCAAGCTAAGCACGTGATTGCCTTAAAGTGTAAGGAGACTGATGCACCCACCTCTAGTCAATGGCATCTAATTTGGCACAAGAGAAAGTGACTTATATAATAATCTCTATGTACAAACACTCTGATCTGGACAACAATAGGTGGCACCGCGTCTTAGGACCTTCGAATGACTCATTACTAGTTCCATGACCTAGAGTATTAACATTGTGTATTAGAAGAATAGATGAAGAAGATTACAGAATTATTTGTTAAACAACAGATGTGGATCTGTGTTAATTGTCTTTTGTCAAAAAGTGTGTTGTTATTCACATAACTCTAAGAGTACTTTACCACATATCTAGGGTGAGGCAAAAAATTTATGTATTTTTAATTGTTTTGAGCAAATTGGAAAAAAAAAACGGTAAAGAAATTGTGGAGAAAAGAATAAAAATTGAGTCAGAACAACCAAACAATATCTGTCAAACAGACTTAAGTGTTTTTTGTTTAGTTCCCATCACCTAGGTGACTGAGAACTTGCATAGGCCAGAAAAAAATAAGATTTTAGTGGTCTAAAGCACTTTTTTTTCTTTTATAGTGTCCACTTGATACTGAATTAGGTAATGTCAGTATCTAATTATGTTAATGTTCAGTTTTCCATTTGTCTATCTTGCCAGCATATTTAGATCTTGTACAAAAATAATGACCTAAAGTAGTTCTTTTTCTGTTAAATGAGAATTTTCCATCATTTTTCTTTTTGTATTTTGCAGTGAGAAGGAAGACTTTAAAGATTCAGAATTTGACACCGTATTGACTTGTTTACACTTGCCTTCATTCATGCAAAGTCAAATGCACTCTCGCTCATAAGAAGGAAGTATTTTCTGCAGCTTTGCTTTCTGTGTCAGTGGTATTTAAGCTTTCCGTGGAGATGATGAAATTAGAAGCAGGTTTTTGTGTATTTCACTAAAACTTTTAGCAAAACAAAAAAACGAGAAAATGTTCCTCTGATTGGTCACAACTGTCGACAATATTCTGATCCAGAGGTGAATAGTATGTTTACATGAAGATGCTTGTGCCTGTATGTTAATTACATGCATATGAATTCAGTCGGTTATGAGAGGCTGGATTTATACACAAAGAATGGTGCTTGTGTGTGTTTCTGTGGTTTTAGAGGTCATTCAGCCTTAATCAGATATGGGACTGAAGTTCAAGCCTGAAAGCACATATCTGGTAACAGACTCATGCTAAGACACGCATCGCTTTACTTCCACCAACAGACGTGTTCTAGTACTCACCAGATGCTGAGGCTTTGCTAATTGAAATGAGCTCATTGATTGGCTGGTCATCTGAGACAGAAAGTGCTTAGGAATCTAAGCCAGTGGCCACAGGGAGATGATAAAGTCTGAGTGTCTGGTGGAGTCACATTTGGGATATGTAGCAATGACAGAAGGCTGGGCAGGCCTGTTGTTTTTTACTATACATCGTCTAATAAAAATATAGTTCTTTGACTTTTTTTCTAACTAAATCCTGACTTTTTTTATTTGATTTTATGTGAGAAATCACAATAGTGCATACTTTTTAATAAAAGGTCAGCAATTTAAAGCCACACACTTTATTCAAATACCAATAACTAAAATCCATTACTGGCATCTGCCATTAAAAAGTTACAATACACAGTTTACAGTCAGGCACAATTGCAAAACGTGGCTTTAGATGGTAGGTCAAGGGGACCGGCAGAGATTTCCCACTCGGGAGAAGATTGAAATTACAAAAAGATTTTGGATTTATGGTAAAATATTAAAGAGAAAAGAAAAAAAGTGTTTAGAATTGCAGTTAATGTATTGATGAGAGTTCTCTGGTTAAAAGAGACCAACTTTGAACCTTAAGGGGTAAATGCAATACATTTTCTTGCTAAATAACTATATAGTGCATCTCTTTAAACATACCATTTGTAAGGTAGACTTAGACAGATTTTATTTGTCATTTTGTTTACACGAGTGTAAAACAAAAAGAAATTTTGTTTGGAACAGCTCTCTCCACAATTTTATCTTTTTTTAAAAGTGCAGCCTTGAAAAATAGTAAAAATGACTGTAAATGTACAGTTCTAGCTTTTTTTTCTTTTCTTCAGGTGAAACAGGTTTACTTCACCAGAGCAAGATAAGCTGGGAGGAGTTGATTACGGGATTTAAAAGTATTCAAAAAAAACAAAAAACAAATAAAAAAACTTGTTCAGCGAAGGGCTTTGCAATGGGGTTTAGGTACAATCTTTTAATTGTTAAAATAGCCAAGTTAATTGCAATACATATAATCTGTGCCAAGAGTGGATAGTTAACGCTCATAGATGAGGATTACCAATTTTGATAACTATGAATACATTTTTTTAAACTTTTTTCTTTTTTTTTGTCATTGACATAAAATACTTAGAAATCATATAAAGACTGTGGCTGTAGTTTGATAACAGACCATGGAAAATGCAATAAACACTTTTTCAAGGAACTGTACTCTAGGTTGTATTAGTCCTTTTCCCTCGCTTCCATTACTTTTGCACAACCTTCTTAACCAGCTCAGGTAAAAGACTGCATATTGATATAGTATAGTCTTAGTTCCTGATGTAACGGATGAAGCAAATTCTCATTCTATCTGCCTTATTCGGCTTTAGTAATAGTTTTAAAGTACTTTTCAAGCCCAATTTAGAAACAGACTTTTCAAATTAAGGCTACTTTATGGTAATGAGGTGGGAGCAGCATGAATTCCAAGTCCATCTGGTGAATATATGAGTGAGAAAGTGGATCAGAGGCATACTCTGCCCTCTTAACTGCTTCAAGGCTCGCACACATTCAGTTTAAGCCCTGCAGTGTCTGACCAGGGTAATGACTGCACATAAGACTTGCCTGTGAATTATCAGAGGTGATTCGATTCCTTTGAAACACTAAAGTTGCAGATGCTTAAAATATGATGGTTGAAGTTGAATGTGACTTACTGAATGGTGGCTCTGAGGCAATCATATTGTCCTCTTTGCAATATATTATATCTTTTAGATAATCCAATTTTTTATTCCAGTGGGAGATGAGATTTAGCTCGTACCCAGGGATTTAATCTCAATAGAATGCATGTTAAGTCTTGTGGGAAGCCATCACAAGTAGGTCTCCATTTTTAAATCTTTTTTTTTTTTTTACTGACAACTGTGTCACTTTTACTTGCAATAATTTCCATTGTGTTGCTAGAGGAGTCTTCTGGCATTTTCTGTTGTTCTGTAGTTGAACAAACAACCGCAGATTTTTTGCACACAGTCTTCCCTCGTTTTCCCTTTGAGTGAATCGGCGCATGTTGCTGTTTTTTGTTTGAGGAAGACATGATTTAAAGGCTGCTGCAGGGGACTTCCTCCTTCCTGATTGGTGATACCATGAAAACATTCACGGCAGCACACACAAACACAGCTGCGCTCCCTTTAACACACAAGCTCAACAACAGATAAAAGAGCATCGCTGTCCAAGTGTGCGAAAATGTGCGTCTCTGTCTGTGTGGGTGGTGAGCTGTGCTAGTGGGGAAAAAAAAGGGATGGGGAGTGAATGAATTGTGGTGCTGGGGGTGTGATGAGAGTCATCTCTCTGCAGATTAGAACAGATTGTTTTTCCAATAAAAAAAGGAACACTCTCTTCTTTCCCTCATTCTCCCCAAGACTTGGGAACAGACTTTCAGGGTCAGCTGCTGCAGAGGAGCTGCAGTATTTGGGAGGGTGTGAAATATAATTTCTTTGCTGGTTGCTAGTGGTTGGATTTTGCTTTTAAAAATCCTCTTAGTCTTTATATCTAAATCTATATATTTGAATTGATTGCAATTATATTATGGTGCCGTTTTGCCTAAAATATATGGTAGTATATACTGTTTATCCATCTACATGGAAAAGCTTCTGAAGTTTTTTCATTAAGGGAGAGTATCGGAATAACATTTTAAGGACATGTCATTTTGATTTGAGTCAAGACAACCAGGATATTTGGAATTATTTAAGCCTTTGGTAGTTTTCACCCCAAAATCTGCAAATGAAGAAACATCATAAAAAGTTTTGCGAAACAGCAGGGTATGTCCAGCAGCGTCAGGTGTGACTGAGATAGGAACGGTAGCAAAGCTTCTATGCATTTCCTGAGAAATTGTCTTATATTTTCATATATTCTTTTATTACGGGGAATAAATAATTGTTTTATGAGGCTTTAAAATAAACAAGTTAATACTCTACAGCATGGTGCAAACTAGTTATGCTTACAAAGCAGAATGTATACAATACACTGAGCAGCAGTTTCCTTTCTAAATAGAAAGCCTCATTACAAATATTGTAATGGAACATAATCTTTATAAGCATTATTGACAAAAAAGAGTAAATACAACTATATTAATATAATAACTAAAAAGATTTATCAGCTTTTCCCAAATAAATTACATTTAAAAAATCTATAATCAGAGTGAAATCTTATTTCAGGGTTGACTTCTTCATGTGGACTCCTGATCAAAATATTAAAAACAGTACAAATTCAAGAATTTTAATTTAGATCTTAGGAAGGTCCCAAAAAGAGCTGTTCAGGTTTCATAAGTTTTTAGTCTAGATGTTAAAATTCAGTCAAGATGAAATAAAAAGAAAACATTTAGATTGGTGCAAATGGAAAGTTCTAAAGCAGAAGCCAAGACAAGATTTGTCAGCTGCTAATAGTTTACAGGAGCCGTTTCCTGTATTTATATTTTTAAGCTACCATATGGTGAAATGGTAAATGGCCTATACCTATATAGCGCTTTTTCAAGACAGAAGACTTGACCAAAGAGCTTTATACTGTATTCAGTCATTCACACACACAATAATGAAATTGTTTACTTGAAATTGGTTATAATTTCTTCCATTATAATTTAGTTGAATTTTACTGGCCAAATACATCTTATTAATTGATGAAACTTGAATGAAAAATTCAATCACTGCTTATTTTCCCACTTCATAATAACTCTCAAACAGATACAGGCTGTCCGCTTTTAAGTTGAAATCACAAACTTTGCACGGTTGAAGTCGCATAGTCTTTTTTTTTTTTTTTTTTTTTTAGAAAAACCTTCATACAATGTATTACTAAACCACCAGCCATCTCTAATACAGATTTACCTTTGCCTCTGATTATAATAACAACTCATAAATGTATGCTTCTTGACTTACTTAACTATTTTTCTCACTAGGTTGAGATTTATTCTCCCTAGCTCCTACTGTGTGCTAGACTTTGAGATCCATGACCACAGCTGCCTCCTCCTAACAGGTTTTCGATCAATACAGTAATCGATGTGTGCAAGGCAGAAAGGGATCTAAGACACCTATGAACCAATAAGTGTTGATAAAATCTTGCAATCAGCTTGCAAAAATAACATTTATGCACAGTCTGAGGTCCATCCAATAGTTTGTGAAGGTGTATTGGTGCATGTAATTCTAGGCACACAGCACTGTCAAAAGGAGGAAACACAAGAGGGACACAAAGAAACCATTATCTGCCGTATCACAGTATCATTATCACCTTTAACAGCAGCATTTTCTTTGACTTACTGCTATTTTGGTAATGAAGCATCCTCTCTAAGGAAATGAGTGTCTTTAAACAAGATTACTACAGTGAAGATTATGCTACTGCAGTTGCTAGGGGTGGGCAACCACAGCATATTTAATGTCGGGTCTTGTGGAAATGTTAAGAAAATCTAGGAATAACATTTAAACTTCTGAAGTTTTAGCACCAAATGGTCATAGATCTTAATTTATCTAAGCCTAGATGAGCTTTATACTGTATATGTTAATAAGGTTTTTTCATACATATATGTCCTTCATTCATGTTTAACAAAAAACAACAAATTATTTAAAATGGAATAAGAGTAGCTTGGTAGAAAAAGGTAAAAAAAAAAATGCAATATACATATTTTTTTTTTTACGGAAGCCCACAGGTATACAGGGAATTATGCCTGTTTAAAAATATTTATGGTGCTTGGTTTGTTGTGAACTCACATTTTTGTCCTTTGGAGCAAACAGACTGAAGCAGCGTAAAGAGCACCACCTCTTGGGTTTGGACATAATGGACTTTGGTTCACAAATTCTTCGAGGGTCCTTTGAACTTTTCCTCACTAAATCCTAAAAAGACCAGGATGTCTTTAACATTTTCAATGAAATATTGAGTTTCCAGCTTTGCAAAAAAAAGGTATCAACGGTATTTAATGCATTAGTAAATGTCAGTGGATTAATCCTCAAAAAGGAATGTGCACTATTTCTTGTGTAAGTGGATAACACTTCAAATTGTGATTCGTACCACATAATGCCTTTGGGATGCATCTGATAAACTCATAGCATCAGAACATGTTTTCATTTGAATAGGAAACTTAGCTTAAGGCATTGTGGTTAGCTTCCCAATAGTGTTGTTCCACCTTCTCCTAAAACTGCTAAGTCTTTGAAGCACCAACTTACCTTGGCCTGCAGGAGATGACCCTGGCCTGTTTGTTCAGCACATACCACAACTGCTCAGCTTTAATGAAATCTGAAGAAGGTTGAGGGCCAGGTTTATTCTTTAAATATTTTTCTTGTCAGTCGAGTCCAGAACCACTTCTGTCTGCGGTATGGTGTTATCCTGCGGAAAATGCAATGTGGTTTCCATGAAAGAATGCACAATCAATGCTTTGACCAGAGATACATGTGTATATATAGCCATATATATAGCCATCTTATTATTAATATATCAAATTCTTTCTTTCAGAACTTGCATACACTTCATTAAGTTAGTCTACATTACCTTGTCTTATGGATCCTATTGGCCCCCCGTTGTTTCCCATGTGAAGTAGTGTGTTGACCCCTGGCTTTATCAAGAATTTCCTGTTGATTGTTCTCTGACCAGTGAAACCACACATTTCAGCTCACACTGAACCTTGTTCTGCTGAAAGTTTCTTCTAGTTAAAAAAAATATAAAAATACAATATTGGCCCAACCATCTCAATGGAATATCTCATTGTTTCTCTGAGTTCAAAAACAAAATAAAAATTTCTTCTGTTTAATTGATTATCTTTTGAAGAAAAGTTGTTTGGTTGTGTGTTGGTTGCTGAGGAAACCATTGATGTGAAAGACATGCATATTTAGCATGGTTAGTGTTGTGAAAACCTGTTTGTGGCACAGAACATTTTTTTCCCTCTCTCCCTCATGCTCTACCCTCTTCAGACATTTTAATACGCACTCAATGATCACACCTGGGGTCCCCATTGATTCGTCCGCTGTTTAAGTTGGTTTTTCTCCTGCTTGTCGAAATCAGTTTCTCCCAGACCAACTTATACAGTAGCAGCAATAGCTGCCGCCACTGTTCTGTCAGCATTAAAGCCTCATGCAGAATCCATAACTTTAATCTGAGGCCGTTTTATCCCTCGTGTCTCCCCCTTTGTCTACCCTTTTGACCCTCTGTTTGCTGATACAGTACTACAGTATGCAACTCTGCTCAGCCGTTCTGACACATGAGCACAGTCAAGTCCTTAAAGCTTGTGATGTCATAATGTTAGCATTTGTTTGTAAGTTTTATTAAAAAAGCCAGAAATCTTCCTAAATATGAAAAGTCTACAGTATTATGGATCTCCAGGCTTTATAGAATACTGTAGCACAACAAAGGCCTTGTAATGGCTTAGAAAACATGTAAATTGCACCAAAACAGGTTCACCCGTTGTAATGGGGAGTTGTTATGGTTGTTATTGGCCTGCAGGTTAAACAAAAACTGGCCAAACCCTCTATACTGGGAAGTCATTAGGGTCGTTATTGGCTTGGCATACTGGAGCGACGTTTTGACCCCGGTATGGTGATGCAGTTTGAGATGATGGTGGAAAGGAATCACTTCTAAAGCTGCGTTATAGGTTTTAAGAGAGCTGAAACCTGCTTCCTCGTCCTCTGTGTAACATTTTTTCTTAATGTAAATGGCTTCCTTAACACCCCTTTCAAACCACATGTCTTATTTGTCCAAATTGTCAACATTTTGGTCTTCAAAGGTGTGTCCTCTGTTTTTTAAGGTTTAGGTGGACAGCAGAGTCCTGTCCGATGGAAGTGGCTCCCCTGTGTTGATCCATAAGATATTTTGCATCTTGCTGCAAATGCCGAAGAACCTAAGCTTCCTAAAGAACTACATATCTGCTCTGTCCCTTCTTGCAGATGGCTTCACAGTTGTGTTTCCTGCTTTGGGGCTATTTGAGATCCTTTACCTTCCCTGTTAGCTCTTGGAAAATAATCTTTATGCTTTCTCTTGGGGAAGGGATTTGTATTAATTTAATTTATGGACATTTAAGTACAGAAACTTAAATATAATATTTTGTCAATTGGTCTCACATGTAGAATAAGAAGATCTTTGTCATTGCATGTACCCTAGAGTCTACACCTTGTAGTTGACAATCTTTGTATGACCGCTTACAATGAATAAAAAACATTAAAGATTCTACTTTCTAGGAGGGATGCCCGACTGGCACTCCTAATAGAAATAAAAAGTTAACTCACAAACAAACTAGAAAACCCTGTAAACCGTCAGAGCATGACAAGCTGAAATAAAACAGCATTTTGGAACAGTATATCCAAATCCAGTCTCTCCCATGACAGACCAAGGTCAAAAAGGATAACATTTCTGCTTTCTTGTAATGTCTTTAAAAGTCATCTTTGCTGAAAAGCTACAATCTTGCTAACTTCACAACCTGAATCGGAGTATTTTTCAAACAACCTGGTACAGTAATGATCATCTCTATGTTGCCTGTACATATTGGATGTTTGGAATTAATTGCATTTATGTAACCAGCTATTCACAATTTTAGGCCAATAGATCATCTTGTTCCAATCTATGATTATTTTTGTACCCAAATGTATGGTTTGATGCTTATCTGATTGCTAAATGGAAAGGAAAAGCAATTGTGCAAGCAGTTGAGGTATTTGTATTCTAATGTCTTGCAAAAATGTTACTTTTCCATGGTCTGGTCTCTTTTGGGGGCTCTTACAGCAAAGCAATAGCTGTAGTTTCTTGTCTTGAGTAAAGCAAACCCCTCCAGCTTCAGTGAGCATTGAACAAAGTTCTTAAATATTAATTTGAGGTGGCTTCCCAGCCTTTTGAACAAGACCTCAATTTTTCTGTCAAGACAAAATGAGGTGAAGCTTTTTTTCGTGTTAGCTCTTCCTGCTTTTGCTCACTAGTTGTCACATTTATATTTTATTACTTTGTGGTAAACATGAAAGTGTTCCTTTCCAATGTTACTACATCCACAAACCATTTTAATATTGTGTTAAATCTGTGTTTGGGACTCAGTATGTGGTTGATGGCGATTAGTCCTTGTGGAAGAATTTAAATTTTAGAATCAGGTTAAATATACTTGCTGTTGGCAGTGGAGATGGTGACCTCTTGATCCTCGTAGTGCAGGGATGTGTTATAAATTCTGTTAGTTCCCAACAAATTCAATATATTTCATTAAGAAAAGTTACATGCACCAATGCAAAACCGAGGGCAGGTTTCAAGCCTTTTTCCACCTAAAATAAAGCTCCCTCTAACTCTGTTTGCTCCTTTTATTCAGTTATTTTAGATCTAATAAAGCACAAACTGTAGACTGGCTCCTGATGCAATACCACCTTCTTGTGAGGGGCAGTAGCCATTTGTTTCAGTGTCTCACCACTCTACCAGGATTTAATTTCCTTACAAATAAAACCTATTCATATTTTAATAATGCTGTTGGCTTAATGTGTTTTTTTAACTTTGTAATTGATGTTATTTTTTTATTTAATTCATATGCTCATATTGCTTAGATTTATTGTAGTTCCTTCTACTTTCAACTCTGTAATCTCCATACATTTGGCCAAAAGGAGTATTTGCTTCTTTTTAAAGGTAGTTTTATGCTTCACATGTGTTGAAATGAGAGTAAGCAAAGATCGGGTTATCAATGTCAGGGTATCAATACCATGTTTTATAATGTTGGCAGCTTATATCCAGCCTTAGAACTATTATGTTGCTGATTGACTTTTTTTTTTTTTACATGTAACAGCTCACTGCCATTGATGTAGATGAAAAACTGCTGCACCTTTCTCATGCTTACAAGGAAAATACTGATTAGGTTTGAATACTTTGAATTATTATTCTTACCCAGATCTCCAACACATAAACATATCTTTTTATGCTGTACCAAACACATACAACCCCAGAAGCAAAGTTGCACACCAAACCAGAATAATAATGCAAAACGTTTTGCATTTATGTCTACATTATTTGGCATGGCTGACCCATTACTTTCATGTAAGCCCATTCTTTTTGATTTACTGTGAGATTCTATAGAGGCATAGAATTGCTGCAAGTTTAAAGTTAAAAATATGTCGGGGTCTTGAAAAGGTGATGCAAAACTGCTTTAATTTTCTATGAAATTTCTACCAGTTAAGTGATTTAGGATTCCTTCAACTGCAAATTTACTTAAGGTAATGGCATTGTATGGATTATAGCATAGCACTGCCCCTCCCCCTACTGTTGCTACACACTTCCTGCGCTGAATTATTTCCCTTACAAAACAACATGGCTTTTATAATATATCAAGCATCATTAACAGCCATAGGGTTGGTACTAAAATTACACCATATGCACAGTTTTAAGAATGCAGCTGCTAAACTATCAGCAATCTGCCAGATAGCCTGAATTATTAACTTAGCTATCATCTTGTTATAGTCCTGTAATGTTACAGATTATGGTTACAGTAAGAACAAACATTTGATCAGCTGGGGATCGTTTGTTGTTTGTTTTTTTTGCCTTTGGATTCATTTACAAAAAATAATCTTTTCTATGTTTTCTTTTTCTGAACAGCATGATACCCTGAAAAATAGTATTTTTATCTGAGGTGCAATGAAAATTTGCTCTCTGCCCTTGGTTTGTAGTAAGGTATAGCGTCATGATTTTGTTCCTCTTCATTGCAAAATATCTGACACTTGCAATCGCCCCTCCCATCTCCATATCTTGCCATCTTTGTAAACAGCTTTATTAGTTTTTTTTGACTTCATAGTTTTTTTTTTCTTTATCAAAAATATAATTAGGGAGGTTTCATACATCCTAAGAGACTCTGTACTGGCAAGAGCATAGCTACACTCTGCCAGGCTAATGATGCCAGCTATTTTTCTATGGTCTCTCTTTGGGCTCAAGAAAGAATTTGTTGAGCTTTCTTTCTTCAGATTTTCTTCGCCAGCAGATTATGTTGAGCTTGCTTGTGCCAAAAAAGTGCTTTTGAGTCTTTTAGTTTCCCCTCTGCAATTTCAAAGCTCTAAGAGTGTTTAATCTCCTAATTATTTCCATTTGAGAGATTTG
Organism: Cyprinodon diabolis; assembly: GCA_030533445.1. Taxonomy (NCBI): domain Eukaryota; kingdom Metazoa; phylum Chordata; class Actinopteri; order Cyprinodontiformes; family Cyprinodontidae; genus Cyprinodon; species Cyprinodon diabolis. The sequence continues at coordinate 21,151,077 of CM060078.1, forward strand.
ATGAAGAAATGGGAATGTAGCCTAATTGGTGATAAAGTGTATGAGTTAGGGAAAAAAAAAACAAATGTATTGTTACTGTGTTTGGAAAAAGTTGCTTTGACGATGACAAATGATGCAAAACAGACACTTTCCTTTCACAGTTACTTGGTTTGGTATTACAGTATATTGGATGACAAGGTAAAGGTTTCCAAAAGCAAAATGTCAAACTGAAGAACTTTGGGTTCACTGACTTTATGAAGCTAAACAGTCCACAAGGCAAAGCCGAACAGCAGCGTAGCATGGATGAGTGAAGATGAATGTAGCATTTACGGAGACCCTAAGGTGAGCTTTTATTTTTTTTTTCCGGAGACAGTAAAACATTTAACAATATTATTTTTTCATTTAAACCATGAAACCAAGCAACTGCACTTTCCACTTTTCTGCATCTTCAGCTCTTATTTCCTTCACCAAGCAAATCTTAGCTCTGAACTTGATCTTAGACTTGCTTCCCTTGTTAATAATCACAATATTAATCCTTTTCATCTTTTTGACCATCATCCAGACTTTTGCTATTCACCTCGTAATTGAAGCTCGCTGCTGAGGCTCAAGTGCCCAAACTGCAGACATGAAACAGCCTTTTATCTCAGAGCCTATTGGAGAAAAAAGGCTAGCCAGCTTTCCTGTGCTAACTGCATATTGAAAAAGTAGATTCATAGTAAAAAAAAAAAAAAAGACGTTTTAACATTTTTGCATATATTTGTTGAAAGATTTGAGTCCATACCACTTATAGCTGTTTAACTAAATAATGCTCTTAATAGAAAGCTAAAGCTCAAATGGTTTGTTCTCTGTGCTAAATAAAAATGTGCATTTTTTTAAATGCATGCATTCCAAGAATTTCGGATCTAAACCTTTTTCTGACAACCAAAGCTGAGATGAGCCGCTAATAATCACAACTCCCTCAGAGTTAAGAAGCTCAGCTTGCCAGGTAGACTTCAGCAGTAGTGCTACTGCTAGGGCTTCCTTTTAAACGGTCCTGTATCTTAGAGTCTAAAAGAGGGACATTTTATTAAATTGATACAGGAAGCACTATGATCCCCATCATGAAGAGTTAGTTCAGTTTATTTATTAATATATAACTCATGAGTCACTGGTTGCATTTCTTATGACCATTCAAAGACTTACTTTTTTCTATTTGGAAAAGAAAATGACTAAAACTGAACTTGGATATTTAGGGTATCATGAAGGATTTTCGGGAATTTTCTAAAAAAATGCACATGCACAACCCTGTATCTTCTCCTGAGAAGCGTGCACGAGCCCATTTTTCCTTGTGCATGTTCTGTTTAAAAGTTGCTGTTTGCGTCGCTCATACAAGCTTTGGGGCAACAGTGGCGTTGGATGTAGGAGTTTGCCCTGAAATCGAAGGATTGACGGTTCAAGTCCCTACTCCGACTTTCAGTGTCGTTGTGTCCTTGGGCAAGACACTTCACCTTCATTGTCTACTGATGGTGGTCAGAGGGCCCGGTGGCGCCAGTGTACGGCAGCCCCGCTTCTGTCAGTGAGCCCCAGGGCAGCTGTGGCTACAATGTAGCTTGCTACCATCAGTGTGTGCGTGAATGGGTGAATGAATGTAGTGTAAAGTGCTTTGGTCAAGTCTCCTGACTTGAATAAATGCACTATATAAGTACATGCCATTTACCATTTACCATTTTACTTTCTTTCGTAAGGTAGGGCGACCTAAACATATCACCAGAATGATTGACAGTTAGGAGGACCTCTTATTTTTATTATCCACCTGGAAAAATAAATTCTTCCACTATACCTTTAAGGTAAATTCTAGTCAAAATTTCGAGGTGGAAATTTTAGTTAAGGTTAGATTTTGTAGTTTGACCAATATTTGACAATACATTAGAATATTTAGAAATAAAACTGACATAGGTAAATATGTCAGTGGCTTAAAGGATGTTGGCAAAGGTGTTTAGATTGTTAATGGGGAATTGGTGGGCTGCGACTCCCTCAATGAAGACCTCTTGTGTATTTAGTTTTGATAGAAAGGTGAGCAAAACAGACGTACACATTAATACTTTGTTTATAGTATAAAAAAAATAACAAAAAATATGTATTCTTAGGAACCACCTAAAAACTTGATTTAAAACTCAGGCATGAGGATGTTCCCCTCAGAAGCTCCCCAGGTATACATTTCCTGTATATCTGTGCATTTGAGTGCCAACTGTTTACGCTCTGTGTGGTGTTCCCTTGTATTGCCTCTATGCTTCCTGTGTAAATGCATGAAGCTGTGAGCCAAGGGGAAATCCAACCTTTGCCAGCTCAGTGACCAGAACGTTATGTCATCCACCATGGGGTGTCCCCGATAAAAAGGACCTATGCCCAAACTGACATATCTAAGGCTATTTCTAGACAAGGCACTGAAAATTCACTGGAGCTGGTTAATGGCATTTCTATCTGAACTGAAATAATTCCATACATGTGTCTTTGTGGGTGTGCTTGTGTGGGGGAAGGACTAGTTTTGTCATACTGCAGTGCAGTTGTTGTCATTACAATGTCTGATGAGTTTTCAGCCAGTATTTACGCTGGAAACTAATTTTCTTGCAGTGAAATATCCATTTTCGCCCGTGTGTGGATGTGTTCCTGTTATGAAACACCTTCACATCATTACTAAATACAAATAAAGCCTAACATAGATATGTTGAAAGCCAATCGTTTCAATTGCACTAGAAAAGCAAATAAAAATAAAAGCAAAACAAGAGCCAATACATCCTATCCCCTGCCTGGCGTGGCCAACACACACCCAAACAGAAAGGCTCTAAAACATACTTGTTCCCTCTTGTCTGTCAGGCTGCCGGCAGACGTGTTTGTCTGCAGAGGAAATGGAATTCTATGATGAAAGTACCCTTGAAGCGGAGACACGCGCACATAAACACAAACACATGGCTCCTAAATTTCACTGACATGGCAATATGACAGAAAATGTGCTTTTCCTCTCTGGCAGCATGCATCAGTGGTTGTGCTCGCAGAGATGAGTGATGGAAGGATAGAACGGCTGGTGGAAGAGGAAGATGCTTGTGCTGTAGGCGAGACGAAGAAAAGGAGAGAGAGAGAACAGAAAGTAGTGAGTGTGAAGCGGACATGTGTAAGAGAGGTCTGACAGCTCAAAGGATGGAAATTAGGGAGGTCAAGAGTTTATCTCCGCAAATGTTTAAACAAAGGTGGGATGGTTATTGAAGATTAAACGGGCAAACAAAAAGTGTAAATCAAATTATGGATTGTTCGATGTAACTAATATTCATTCATCAAAAGAATAGAGACGTGATTATGAACCAAAAACTTTAATTCATCACATTTAATGAATATTATTAGAGCTCCACGGTATCAGAAAATTACAGTATTACTGTAGAAAAATGCAATGGGCATATTTTTTGTCATTAGCCTACATCTTGGTTTAAAAAACTAAAAATCAAAAATCAAATCAGATGTGGGCATAAGATGGACTGCACATGCATTTACTTATACAGTTCTTGCATGCATACTGTAGTTCAAATGAATGGTACAAAGAAAAAAAATGCATCCTGCCACATTGCATCCATTTCTTCAAACAATGAAACTGATATTGCATTTTTCATTTGGTATTTTGATAGCTCTTAAGTAAGTTACGTGTGGGCCAGTATGATAATGTCAATGAACCTTGTGTTTAAAAAAAACTGGTTTCATGATAAGGGCCAAACAGGTGAGAATTAATAATGTCATGTCTGAAATAAAATATTGTAGTACAGGTAAATGCAATGCTGTGTCAGCAATGCTGTGTCATACTATTAACTAATGAATGCAGCAGAACTTAACTATTTTATTAAATTATTTGACAACAATGGCCAATATCTCTATCATAGAGAATTTGCAGGTCTTAAAAGTTAGTGTGAACTTGAACATCTCATGTTGAAACTATCATGCGCTCCTAGGGTTCAGAATCATGTATCTAAAGTTTATATGAAAATATAATAAAACAAGTAACGGTACTCACCTTTTAAATATCTTTGCATCATTATGTGCAATTCTTTGAGCTGGAAAGATCATATTGAATATTAGTGCCCCAAATTATCCCAGAGATGCTGTCTATTTAATGCTGTTTTGTGCAGTTTAAATATATATGGCATGGGTGCTTGGTTGGGCTCGCTTACAGTCTAAATCCAGGCTTGCTAATGTAGTTAAAACCTTTTTAACTACATTAGCAGTCAATAATAAATATTAGCCTGGAACAGGCTCCCTTGTGGTACACTCCATGTAAGAAAAAAGAGAAATAAATAAATAAAACCTTGATGAGAATAAATTGGTCAAATTCTGAACCACTCTCCTTGTAGTCCGTTTGTTTATTAGCCACAGTAATCAAACAAGGCAAAGCAGATATTAATGGACCCGTCCAATATTCTGTTGGATGACTATGAATTACTACCATCAGGAAAACGTAGCATTGCCATTGATTGCCAACTTTTTTTTTTTTTATAATTCATTCTTCTAACCTCCATCTCTGACCTGAGGGGATTTTAATTACACCTTTTCAGTTCCTTTTCATTTCTATATCAATTTAATTATCTTTTCTTGTTCTTATGTTTAGATGCTAGTAGCACTGCTGCCTTGTTGAAATTTGTCCAAACTCCATCCTTCTGTCATCTGCTGTACATTTTCTTTTTAAATAGGCTTTACTTTGCACTCACTGTACTTCAGCTCTCAAAAAACTCCTTTAGAGGAAGATAAAATATGTATCACCTTCGATTGACAAAAAACATTATCGAAAATATGAATAATTACTAAAAACAGAACTCTAACAACTTTTTTTTCCTACTGGTGCTTATAGAAAAACACGGTTATCCAAGATGTTTTAAATAACTGCTCAAAAATACAATATAAAATAGTTAAATATGATATTTTAAAAATTACATGCATACAGCAGGTTACCAACAAGCAGGTAGTTATTACTATTGATGAATTGAAGTCATTATCAAAATTGAAGCCGGCATTGATGTCTGATATTGATATTGTCCAAATGGCTTGTAACCTATATTTCCTAATATGTTTTACCTACCCTTTTGACAATGTGAAGAAAAGACCAGACTGCTGACATTTTGCTTCTGATAATATTAGTGGTCGCCAAGTGGTAAAGGCAGGATGCTTGTGTCTTGGAAAAGCAAGTAACTCGATTCAAAAACCAGTCTGTGACTTAAGGTCTTTAAGGAAAATCGAAAGCCCCATGATGCTCACCAGTGGCTGCTTGGTGGTCTACTGCTGCTCATGGGATGGACTAAATACAGAGGAAAACATTTTCACTACCATTGATACATGCACTGGAAACCAGGTCCCTCCTCTTCCAAAAAAAAACACATATGGAAACATGAAAGCAACATCAGTTTTTGATAGTTGGTCCAGTTATGTAAGAAAATGACTGCCGTTCTCTAATCTCATCTAAATAGTAAACAGTTAATTTGCCCTTAATTTATCAATGCCCTGATGATTTAAAATTAATAAATGTTCCATTATCATCACAATTTTATTACTGACCCTTCTGTTAAACCTCCTCCTTAATCTTTCTTAAGAATTGGGGTCTCCTGATATTAAATGGTATCATAATGGTGAAAAAAGAAATGGACTCTGAATTGAAGGACAGAGAATTAGACATGGCGTATACTGTAGAGTAATAAAACAGGCTTTTAAAGGGCAATGTTTAAAAAAATGACATTCTGTCCAGATAAAGGAGAAAATGATGAGTAAGAGTACAAGTCACCAAGCAAATTGGGATTACTTTATTTATTTTTACCTTAAGAAAAGCTTCAGACATCATTATGGTACTTGGAAGACAAGATGAAAGTCCAGAATAAGGTGCTGCTCCTAACATTAGCCTGGAACAGGCTCCCTCGTGGTACACTCCATGAAGAGCAACTTGAAAAGCCTTTTCTCCCTCATTTAATGGATCTTCATTCAATTTTAGCTCACTTGAATATCTCCAGAGATGGGACTCACCATTTTGATCAATAATGCACTGCTGGCTTTTTAGTGTTCATCTGATAAGGTCGAGCCTCTGAAACGGCCTCTTGTAACGTGTATTAAAATTTTACCGAAAGGAGAGGAGATGGGAAAAGGGGAAACTAAGCTGCTGTGGGGCAAAAAGGATTGAAGCATGAGAAAGGAGAGCAGAAAGCGAGGAAAGACATTAACAAAAAGAAAAAGATTGATGATGAATCAGAGCAATGTGCACACAAGCATGGAGGGGACAGGAGGTGTTATTCTGTACTCCATCATAACTCCTTGTGCTGGCCACTGGCTTTCTCCAACTCTTCTGACACATCTGTTCATCTTCCATCTCAGTCCCTTTTATTCTAAATTCAACTGCATGAAATAAGCAGCTCTTTTATTTGCTCTCCCTCCTTATGTCCTTTGTGCCACCTCCCTACATAATTTTAACAGTTAAAATATAGTAGTAATATCAATATACGTAATACTGTTGTTAATGAAGAAGAAATTTGAACGTGCAATCATGTATATCCACTTTAAATGGCCAAAGTCTTTCAAATTACTTCAGATTTGAAGTAACATTTTTTTTATCCTAATAGTTTGATTTTTTTTTTTCTTAAAAGAAGTGCATTTTTTCTTAAACTTAGGAGGTATGTGAGAGACTTTGCTAATGGAACAAGTCAATTTACATTTGAAATAACAAAAATACAATTTCAATTTCTTATTTCAAGTGCATTTTATCTTATTTTAAGAGTAAAAATTTGCATTTAATTGGTAAATCATTTTATTTACCAGCTGAAATTAAGGCTAAGTACACTTAATATATGAACATTTTTTTTATTTCTATGTCCTTTTTGCAGCGTGTAAATAATTCGGACATTGTTACAGTATGAATTATAGCTGAGGTTTTTGCAGACTCAAAAGAGTTTGAAATCAGTAATAAAAACAGAAAATGACCCACAAGTAGAGGACATTAAAAAAAATGCTTACTCAGATATGGATTTGGGAGTGCTTCAATTCAAATCAGATAGTCTCCAGAAATGGCAACAACAGCAAGTTCTTGCCACTGTTGATAGGAAAGTGCATTTTTATACAGTCCTTAACTGAAAAGCTGAACTTTGATATGGAAACTGGGAAAACCACCTTCTGAGAGAAGCATTAGATGAACATTTGCTGGAGAGAATATAGATCATGACCAAGATTTCAAATTGTCTCTCCAGATGTGTCTACAATTTAAATATCTGGACAACAGAAGACAATTGAGCATATTTTACATATAGAGCATTAAATTCCTCGATGAGTCATAGGTTGCTTAAGGTAAATATAAAAAAATCAAAAATCATCCGTTAAAAAACTGAAATAAATCTTTCAGTAGAGTTGGACCGAAAGTGAGGAGTAGTGACCTTTGTTCAGGTTTTCACAGATATTTACAAGTTGTGTTAACTGTAAATAAGTATATTTCCTGTCTAGGGATAAATGAAAAATGAGTATCCAGTGTGCTTATAAAAATGGAATAAAATGATATTTCTTTGAGGCCCCTTGAATCATTGTTAGTATGGATTCTCCTCTAACTGTAAATCAATAGTGTACCAAACACCTGGGTCGCCGGGTTATGTTAAATGACCTCTGCATTTAAGCAGCATGTTTTTATAGTAAACATATGACGCTTCTATTGGCATTTCCATCATTTGACATCAGAAAGCATATAGCTGTTGGATCTCCCATTTAGAAGTGTCAGTTTCAATTTGGAGGTACAGCACTCTTATTGATTAGCCTGCTACCTATTTGCATTCTCATCCAGGGGTTTGCTTTACATTTGGGCATTGTGATTTACTGACTGTGACTACAGTTCCTGACAGTGAGTATTCCAATATATAATTTTTTTATAAAGAAAATGTACAATTCTAAAACGGTGACATTAACCTGTAGTACATTTTCTCAGTTTGTAAAATCTAAAGAGATAAAAAAAGGAAAAGAAAAAACACAACCTCGTCATATACAGTAATTACTACTCGCCCTCCTGAAATATCCACTTAAAGACTGGAATAATTCAGTATTTCACCCACGTCCTTGCAGGGTTTTCACTTTTCAAGCTGAAAATATAGGATGATTGCAATGGTTGGCCCTTTTGTTCATATTGTTCCGACAACTACCACCTGTCTACTGAAAGACTTGTGATGGTTTAACCCAACTGAAAGCATGGACTTAAATTATAATAATTCACATTTGATAATATAGATTTGCCTTATTAAGGAGGAATGAAAAAACAACCTTAAGCTTATAAAAATGCTGTTGCTGAAATTCGCTGACTATCAAGTTTATGCATTATTAATATGGTGAGTTGGATACTAATTAAAGAAAACATTCATGACAGGTTATATGAAGACAGTTTATTTATTTATATAACGTTTTAATTAAAGATCTGAAATGTTATGTTTTTTCATTGAGATTATATAATCTAGCATTGTAGCTTTTAATTCATATGAAGGGTTGGAAAGCCGTTGACATTTCTTGCTTGCTCTCTAATAACCCCACCCTTACAATAGATTCATACCCTTAAAGTCTTTCCCCATCAGTTGCATCCTAGTCTGCTGCACCTTTCATTGCTATATATAGCCAAAAGGATGCTGTGTTCAATGCAACGTAAAAATAAAGAACAAATACCTTCCATTCTTTCTTTTTTTAATAAAAAAGAATATGTCAAAGAATGGTTCAGCGTATAAGTGGCGTTAGACTTTCCACTTACAGGCATCCTCCTTTTGTTTCTGCGTGCTCCAAAACTCTACTAGCATCTAAAATCTTAACAGAGTTGTTCATGTTGTTTAAACTCCTGGAAATGTGTGCTTTCCTCTATGGGCTGCTACTGGTTAGTGAGGTCAGCCGTACCCGAATCAATTTTAAGTCAGTGTTTACCCAAAGGATGACTTCAAGGTGTACAGCTAGTTGTTTGTAGTAAATACTAAAGGGTTCTATTTCTTTATCACAGGGAAACTTCTACATTTTGCTGCAAGTCAACTGTCAAAATAATATATAGTTTTTCACCAATGAATTTGGAGTAAATATTGAAGTTAAAATGACTAACTTTATCATGTATCTGATTGCATTTTTGTGTGTTGTTTCTGAAAATCAATGTTCTCAAAGTAATGTTCCAACTCTACCTTCATTTTGCTAATTCTGCTAAAATTCTTGTAGAAATTTCTGTTTATTCTGCAGACACTTGCCTTCTAACGGTTAGTGGTTCTGTCAGAATATTATACAGGAATTCTGTTGCTTAGGTGTCTCTTTGATGCAGCTGTACAGTAGAATTTAGTTTTTTAATGATTTGATTCAAGACAAACTTTCTCCTTCACTTTTTAAGACTCTTAATTTCTCCCTTCTTCAGCCACCTGAAGGTAATCATGTGGTTTGCTTTTCTCTGGGTAAAATCCTTTATTAAAATCATAAAGAGGTGTTACAGTCCAATTGAATTTAAATTTTAGGTTGAGGCTGTGGCAGGGCAGTCAGATGTAAGGTATAAATTTGATGATTCACTGAAATTATGGCATTCGTCTCCTCAAGTAAACCACAAATTACTTGCTGAGTTTAACTGTTTTAATGACAATGTTATCACCTAAACCTGCTTTATACTTGCATATTTTTCTAATAATGAAATCACTTTTTTTTCATATTTTGGCTCGTGGTCTGATACCACATTTATAGCTCTGCTCAAAAGCATTCAATTCAGATGTTGCATGTACAGTACAGTTACTGTCATGGAATATTCAACTACTTTAAGTGAAAAGATGTCCAATACCATAATTTGCTTGAAGGTTGTTTTATTTTTAGGGTTTTGACAAGTGAGCATCTCAAATGTGTTTAATCCTTCCCCAACTAAGCTAATAAACATAAGCCATTTTCCTTTTGCAAAGACACCAGTAAGATGTGACTGAATGCTTCCATAGAGCAGCTATAACATTAAATTGTCTCATCACCGTGAAAACTGTTTTTGACCTATAAAACTTCAATGCATACGCGGGCTGCAGATGGTAACCTCCTCTCAAGAGGTTAGTTCCTTCCTACAATCCTTTTGAGATCAATAGGTCATGTCATTATGCTGCCACTTAAGATTGAACTTTGACCCTGCACTACCTCAGAGGACTTTTTGTGCACCTGGACCAGGTGCACACAGATTAGTCTCCTATCTTACGTTGCTTTAAGATTCCATCTCAGTTGTTTTATGTTTTAATGTTAAATTGGCTTATATTTCCAAGCATACATTTATTTGTACTTTTTTCCGGAGTGATAATAAACCTTTATAATATCAGTATATACCGGAAGGTTTTTACTGGTTATTGATGGGCTGAGAAATTGATGATATTTAACATATTTCTAAATAAGAAATACATGTGCAAACCTGGCAAATTACTGTCAGCTTGAAGCTTCATTGATTTGACATGCTTTCAAGTGGTGAAAGATGAGAAAACGGCAGGAGAGCAGTTAAGCTTGACTGCAGCGCTAAGTGCTAGGGGTGGGGATTTAAATCCAACATTTTTAAAATCACTGGCAATATTAAACCATTTGTCAAATACTAAATCTTCACTTAATGAAGCAACATTGAGTTTATAATTGTCATATATTCCCCCAAAACGTCATTGTTAAATACTCTAAATATTGAGGATATCTTATGTGAAATTCGGCTATTATCATTTCAACATTATTTATCTTAAGGGATCATTTTAGAAAGAGTTTACGATTGAAGGTACTTCTATTTTTTTATTTGAAAAAACAATAAACTCTGTGGTTCTGCAAAGACTTGAGGTGAATAGAGCTTAGATGTTTTGGTACTTGACATTTTCAGTGGTTTGCCTTTTCTAAAATTACAAATGGGCATATTTTACTGAAAAATGTTTTCACAGAACAAGAAAAAATGGTGTTGAATATAGAGTTGAATATAAAATAAAGGGGCCATTCAGAGGAGTATCAGCATTTTAGCATGTAGTTTGTATCACTATAAGCTATATGAGTGGCTTTAGTTGTTGCAGTTAAAATGGAGGGGGGAGAGATGAGTACAGGTGCTGGTCATAAAATTAGAATATCATGAAAAAGTAGATTGATTTCAGTAATTCCATTTAAAAAGTGAAACTTGTATATTATATTCATACATTACATACAAACTCATATATTTCAGATGTTTATTTTGTTTAATTTTGATGATTAAAAATGACAACAAATGAAAATCTCAAATTCATCATATCAGAAAATTAGAATATTACTGAAGACCAATAAAAACAAAGGATTTATAGAAATGTTGGCCAACTGAAATGTATGAACATGAAAAGTATGAGCATGTACAGCACTCAGTATTTAGTTGGGCCTCCTTTGGCCTGTATTACTGCAGCAATGCGGCGTGGCATGGAGTCGATCAGTCTGTGGCACTGCTCAGGTGTTATGATAGCCCAGGTTGCTCTAATAGTGGCTTTTAGCTCTTCTGAATTGTTGGGTCTGGTGTATTGCATCTTCTTCTTCACAATACCCCATAGATTTTCTATGGGGTTAAGGTCAGGAGAGTTTGCTGGCCAATTAAGAACAGGGATACCATGGTCCTTCAACCAGGTACTGGTAGCTTTGGCACTGTGTGCAGGTGCCAAGTCCTGTTGGAAAATGAAATCTGCATCTCCAAAAAGTTGGTCAGCTGCAGGAAGCATGAAGTGCTCTAAAACTTCCTGGTATGTGGCTGCGTTGACCCTGGACCTCAGAAAACACAATGGACCAACACCAGCAGATGACATGGCACCCCAAACCATCACTGACTGTGGAAACTTTACACTGGACTTCAAGCAACGTGGATGAAGTGCCTCTCTTCTTTTCCTCCAGACTCTGGGACCTTGATTTCCAAAGGAAATGCAAAATTTACTTTCATCAGAGAACATGACTTTGGACCACTCACCAGCAGTCCAGTCCTGTTTCTCTTTAGCCCAGGCAAGACGCTTCTGACGCTGTCTGTGGTTCAAGAGTGGCTTGACACAAGGAATGCGACAGCAGAAACCCGTGTCTTTCATACGTCTGTGTGTGGTGGTTCTTGAAGCACTCACTCCAGCTGCAGTCCACTCTTTGTGAATCTCCCCCACATTTTTGAATGGGTTTTGTTTCACAATCCTCTCCAGGGTGCGGTTATCTCTCTTGCTTGTACACTTTTTTCGACCACATCTTTTCCTTCCCTTCGCCTCTCTATTAATGTGCTTGGACACTGAGCTCTGTGAACAGCCAGCCTCTTTAGCGATGACCTTTTGTGTCTTGCCCTCCTTGTGCAAGGTGTCGATGGTCGTCTTTTGGACAACTGTCAAGTCAGCAGTCTTCCCCATGATTGTGTAGCCTATAGAACTAGACTGAAAGACCATTTAAAGGCTTTTGCAGGTGGTTTGAGTTAATTAGCTGATTAGAGTGTGGCACCAGGGGCCATCAATTTTGAACCTTTTCACAATATTCTAATTTTCTGATATGATGAATTTGAGATTTTCATTTGTTGTCATTTGTAATCATCAAAATTAAACAAAATAAACATCTGAAATATATGAGTTTGTATGTAATGTATGAATATAATATACAAGTTTCACTTTTTAAATGGAATTACTGAAATCAATCTACTTTTTCATGATATTCTAATTTTATGACCAGCACCTGTATACTGCAGAGACCTAGCTTTGCTTTTGAAAGTGGTTTCTGCACACTAAACCCAGATTTCGGTTTAAATTAGATTGAAACTTGGCGATCAGAATTGAGAGGGGTCTGGCTGCAGACCTGCACTGTCAGGACCCTTCATTGCAGACCTGCACAAAATGGTCTACTGCACTGTCATGACTGGAAGTTTATGGTGGACGTTTTATTCAAAGTCTTTTGGAATAGTGTGTAGGATGTATGTGCTGCTGGATTTAATTAGAAGAAGACATATTTTTTTTTGCGAGGCGAGTGCTCCCTAAATGTGCCTTTTCCCTATTTTTCCCCTCTTAAAGATCAAGAAAACCATGCTCATTTCATGCAATTTTTGGTGATTTTTCTTTGACTTATTAGATCATTTTTCTCTTACAGACTTATGTTTCAAAAGCTTAACGCTGCATATCTCACTGTGAAATCTGTAGTTTCGACAATAAAACAAAAATAAAAAGTAAAATGGACATTCGAAAGTTTGTTTTGTGTCTATCGTTTTCTCCGGTGTTGAGGGGAAAAACTGAAGTTTTTGTCAATTTTAGTGATCTATCTAGATATACTTTAATTCGCTGCGAGAACACACAGCTTAGTTATTATAATTAGACACCCTCCATTGAGAACTCCAAATCCAATATAGCAAAAACCATACTGAAAGAATAAAGACTATAATATAATACTTGCAAACACACATAAGAGTTATTTATAAAATAACTGTTTTAATTTTGTTACTGCATTTTCTAACCTTATCCAGTTGAACTGGAAAAACAGGAATGTAAAATATATCCGGTGCACCAGCTTTTATTTTACTTCGATTTTACTTTGAAAGGCTTCCAATAAACTTTCGGTTCTGCCAGCGCAGGTTCCTGACAGTGCAAGTCTGTAGCTAGACTCTGGTGGCATGTTGTACCAGCAAGAAAAAAACAAAACAGTAACCGGAAACTCCTACAGTGAATGGTCATATATTATATCCCTAAAATGTTTTAATGTTGTTTCATTACAACACCCCACCCTGTGTTTGTAGCATCATATTGTTGGGTGACTGTTTTTCATCCTACACATAAGTAAACATCTATTGAGACCTGAGCAGGTCTCAATAGATGGTTTGACTTTCAGGTTTGACTTTCAATGGGAATAAAAAGCTTAAACATAGTTAGTTTTACATTTCAAAGTCCTCAATCAAAGCATATTTATGCATTAAAACTGCCCAGTCAAAGTCAACATATAGATTGTTCACAAGTTCTCTTATTCTCTATTATTTGGTATTTTTAAATATGTTACAAGCAAGTTGACGGGAGAAGAAAATTTAAATCCCTTTATTGTCTAAACATGGGGAAATTCACACTCTACATTTGACCCATCCCCTTGAGGAGCAGTGGGCTGCCATTGTGTGGCACCCGGGGAGCAGTTTTTCGGTTAAGGGTCTTGCTCAGGAACCCAGACTGGAGGCTGTGGGGATCCAAACGGGTACTTGCAACCTTCTCAGAGCACAAGCATACTGCTCTAATCACTAGGCCAACACCCCCCAATAATACCTGATTATCAAGAAAATAAGCAAAACCAATCATAAAACATTGAAACTCCTAAAGTATTAACTTTAAAGTCATCTTTGAGGTTTACACTTTTTTGTCTGCTTGATGTCCTTTGAGGGATGGATGGATGAACAGAGTTAAACCAACAAAAGACAACATTGTCTGTCAAAGTTGGAAAGGTTTTCTCCCAGAATTTTCACTTGCAGAAAAGCATGGTTCCAAAAAATAGCTTTTTTAATCTTGTGGATGAGTCAGAAGTTTAAAGGAAGAAAAAAAAAAATCACTCCCAGTAACAGCCAGTATGACCTGCTGTTTAGTTTTCACAGGCAACCAGCTTAAAGTGTGAAGTGCAAGAAGTGTCAGAGCTCAGGACTCATTTACACATATGCTTTTTGATTGTGTTGCATTCACACACTATAAAAAGAAAAAAAAAGCCTATAAACATAACTGACATACTTATGCTGTACGGGTTTAAAATGTTCTTATGTTAGTATCAAGAAGAGAAGTGAAAAGCTTGGTAATTACAGAGTAATATCTTCTGTGTTTATTTTTGCTCTTTTGTTTGATTTTCTGTTTTCGTGCAGTAGGATAGGAAACTATCTCCATCTCTTCCTTACACCCATGAGTTCTCATAGTCTTTCTCTTTCTCACCTCCCTTTCCATCTACATGCCCTGATAAATACTATACAATAAAAAAAAAGATTTTAATTCATAAAAATGTATTTCATTTTTCATTAAAGAAATCTAGAAATGAAGACACTGGTTGCAAAAACATCTTTTCAATTATGGTTTTGGATTCTCTGTGTGGGCTGCACGGTGAGGCGGTGGGTAGCACTGTTGTCTTGCAGCAAGAAAGTTCTGGGTTCAATTCCTGGCCTAGGGTCTTTCTGCATGGAGTTTACATGTTCTCCCCGTGCATGAGTGTGTCTCTGGGTGACTCACCTCTCGCCGTTAGACTGCAGGAGATGGGCACCGGCCGCACCGCCACCCTAACAAGGACTAAGTGGGAGAAAATGGATGGATTGTTATTCTCTGTCTGAAGTTTTGCACCATCCCACATTTCATCCTGACAGTATTTTCCCACCCTTCTTTTGAAAAGTTCATATTGTGACTTCTCTTATCTTTACTCCTCAGATGACTGGATGATTGTCTGCCATTGGCTTCTGTACTTTGGCTAGGTCATTTCAAACCTTAAGCATCCTTTATATAAACTCATCTGGATTCATGCTGATACAGTGTGTAAAATATTTCTTTGATTTTAGCTATTTAGGACACATCTAAAATAAATAAAAAATGGTATTATCGTTAATGGAATAATACTGGTATTATTCATTTAATTCAAAAACTTTAGTAATAAGTTTTTATGCTTTGATGTTTTACTTTTACAGCATGTATGAATTAAAGGGAGATCGTTAAGAATACGTTTTAGTATTTAAAACAGGCATCCCCAAAGTTGGTCCTTGAGGGCCGCTGTCCTGCAGGTTTTAGAGGTTTCTCTGCTTTAGCACAGCTGATTCTGATGATTGTAGCTCAGCAAAAGCCTGTTAATCAACTATCAATGTAAATCAGCTGTGCTGGAGCAGGGAAACCTTGAGGACCGACTTTTGGGATGCCTGATTTAAAAAGTGTTCAGATTAGAAACTTTGAAAAAAATATTTTATATTTTTGCATAGTATATTTTCTCTCTCCTGTAATTTTTTTTTCCTTTTGCGCTCATTAAACATTCCCCTTCATTAATTAATATATTGTTGCATCCTTACATTGCCACTGCTTTTGTCAGTGAGTATGGAAGTGGCATATGCTATTCAATTATGGCTAGTTTATGTCAATACTGGGAACTTTGCAAACTTCTTCCTTCCACTCAACTTCCCATTGTTATAAGTGGATTCAACCCCTGGGACAGCCAACTTCTATAATAATTAGTTGTAGGTTGGCTTCTTGGTGCATGCTGTCAAGGAATGTTGAGGCATAATTCTTCCCATGGTTGTTTTGGCTGCAAAATTGCCATGCCATTTATGTAAGGAAATAAAATAAATGCAGCACCTTATGTCATATCCTGAGAAGTAAAACTTGAATTTTACAAGATTTGAATTATTTCAAAATAGAATGAATGTTGAAATACACATAGCAAATCTAAGACTTTCCCATTGTGAACTTGTTTAGTGAAGTGAGTGAAGTGACAAAACTCCTGCACCTGACCCAGTGTTTTTTTTTTTATAGAATTAGATGAGGGATTGTTAATGCCACAGTGTTTAGCGTTCCCTATAAGAACGAATGAGCCAAAATGGCAAAGACAGGGAGCAGCAGAGCGCAAGACGGAGTCCCTTTGTGACGTGCCCCTGTGTATTGTGAGCTATCCAAGGATTTTTTGCTTCTTAAAAGGTGTTCTAGCCCCTTCCCATGAGCAACGTAAGGTTAGAGGGGTCTCTGCTGGGGAAATCACCAGCCAGGCTGAAATAATGGCCGCCGACAGAGAGGAAAGAGCAGTTGAGAGGGGTAGGGGGAGGGTGGGCTGTGCTGGGTAGAAGAGGGGAAGTGGTTCAGTAGAAGGAAAGAAGTATTTTAAGAGTAAATTGGTGAAGGTAATATATGTTGAGAAGAGAGATGGATCCATGCATGCTTGGCTTTTTTTTTCCATAAAGACTTCAGTGGAAAAATTTGGATGACAGAAACTGAGGTAAGAGGATTTATTGGGGGGGACTTTGACAGAAAGTTTCAGTTTTTGAAATTACAAAAAAAGGATTTTGCATCTCTGTTTCAATTCTCAACTTGCCCTGAGGAAACGTGGCAGAAACCAGTCCTACCCAACTGTGCTGCTTACTTTTACTCAGCTACATTTCACTGCGCCTCTAGTCTGTTTTTAATCTTTCTTTCTTTACTTGGATTCACTTTCAGCTGCAACACCAACATAAGCACATTATCGGGGGGCAGGTTGGCACTGAGCAAGTCATCTCTCAGTTTTTCTATCTTCTGCTTCATGTGGATCCCCCCCCCCCCCCCCCCCCCATCTCTCCAATGCCGTTTTTCCTAAGCCCACCCTCCTTTCTCTCCTCCCTCCTCACTTTCTGTGCTCAATGCAGATATTCTTTCCCTGGTGTTTGACTGCCAACTCTGATGACACTGCAACCTCTGATCTGTCCCTGAGCCCCCAGAGGGGGGCCTTGTGCTGCATGCTTGTGTGTTTTTTGGTGGTCGCACATCCCGACTGTCATTTTAAACGTGTGCAAGGTTGTGTATTAAAGGCAGTCAAAGACTCAGTTTGTTGTCACATCAATCACTGTATCTTAAGGTCAACTGAAGCCACCTTACCACCCCCTTGTGTAAACATGCTGTTGAGCTTGTGGCTGGAATATTTCTACTAAATAATTATTTTTAGCTTCCTGCAAATAGTAATGCTGGAAGTATTTATGAAATAGCAAATTTAGTAAGCTTTAGACAATAAAGTCTAACCCTGATAAATAAGAAAATAACTGGAAAAACCTTAGCAGATCTGCTACCTTCATCCTATTTAGTGATTAGCGCGGAAGTTCGAACACAGCCATACCCATTATAATATTTGTGATATTATTAACTTAATTCAGTAACCCTAAAATACCCACACTGATAAATTATGTTGCATACTGGAAAATTTACTGATAAATATTTGATTAGTTTCTCTGGGCTTTATGCAACAAAATAAGTGGCTTTATAGGTGTTTATGAAACTGCATTAGCTGTTGCCTGTTACCTACCCTCAAAATGTCATACACTGTCTACAGTATCTCATCCTTTATCATGATCTGCAAAGAGAGTTCAAAAAAAGGATTGCAGGCTATAAGGCTGGAGGCAAAGAGCTTTTTCATTAAGTCCTATGTTGATGTCTGTGCATGCATGTCTGAGTCCATCTTCCTTTTTCTGACATAATCGTTTTGTCTCCCTGACCTTGTTTTTGATAGAAAGTTCAACATCCTGAATAAAGATTTTAATATAAGCCATCCATTGTGTACTCTATATGTTTCATGCATGTTTGAGTAGAGTATTGTTACTGATCAAAAATTCCCTTAGGGGATCTTTACAATCCACACTATGCATAAAGCTCTGGATCTTGAACCATGATGCTGAATAACAGGAAAAAAAAACAGTTTTAAAAAAGGAGAGAGGAAACCTTCAACTGAAATTAACCTTTAGCCACTCGGTATTTAACCTCTTGCATTAGTGTGTATGATGAATTTCTATCAGGTTCATTTGTTTTTTGCAAGACCAATATACAAGACATGTCTAATGTGTTAAAATTATAGTTTCTCTCTGAATCTGTAATAAAAATCCTTGGCCTGGCAGATGTATGAATGAGGGATGTCCTAAGAAGTTTTTCAGATTTCTTTTCATGTGTTTTTTTTTTTTTCTCTCATAGAGCTTGAAAAGCTGGGGTGCAGCAGTTATTGACATAAATACCTCCTGCCACACTAAATCCCCTTTCAAGCAGCCAATATTGACATATGCAAACGAACGGAAGAGGTGCCAGCCCGGTCTTGCAAATCCCAGTACTGTAGCTCCGAAGATTACCATCAGTGTTTCCTGTTAAAACACCCTTTAGTGATGCGTTCTGCTACTTTGAAGTAAACACAGTACATCACACAGTATAAGATCAAATAGCCCTGGAAGGGTAAGTCTTGCTAAAGTGAAGGATGGTTCCCTCTTTTTCACCCCATCCTGCAGATCAAGCTGATGCCCTCACAACTGAAGGGCGGCACACAAACCAATCAGTTGTTTTTTTTAACAGAGCAGTGCAACTGTGCCAGTTTAACCCAGAGTAAAAAAAATGACCCTATGAACTTTCCTGTTTGGAAAGATATACAGAGTTTTAATTTTTACAAGAACTTTCTAGACTCTGTTCTGGCCTTAGCAGGTAAATGTTTTTCTATTAGCACCTTAGCTCCTCATTTAAAAGTAATAACTTGATTAGCATTCTTAAGCACCGACTTTTTTGAGAGACTTATATACAGAAATAATAAAAAAAAAAAAAAGATAGTTTTTGTATTCCTAAAAGGCAGAAAGACAAAAAAATGTGTACCTTTTCCATATGTAGTGAATCTAAGAACACATTAGTTATTGAGGAATGGCACAGTCAAGTCTAGGCCTATATTCAAAAATCTCTGTCTGCTGGCTTGTAAAAAGTAATGGAGAAAAAAATATTTGTATCTAGATGCAAAACTGGTAGAATAGTTCTACAAAGTCTTCACCAAGGGAAAATGAATCCAAGTACATGCTACACCTTTCAGATTTTGATTTGTAAAAAACCAACAACCATACAGTACATACTTTGTTTCCCTTCAGTGGTCTACCAAATAACACTCTGTGACTGTGTTTATAGGAGACATAAACATTCTTGCAAGGCAGAAAGACTAGCTCTCCTAAATTAAATTTTGGAGCCGTACTTAATGAAAGTAGGTTAGAGGCTTTGATCTCGCTTACCTTTTTAAAGTTGTTCCCTTCGATATTACCATTTTATTTTTGCTCACATAAGGGATTTGTAAACAGCATTGGGCTGGCAGTCTTACTTGATCCTATTAGGTCATGTTTTCCCATTCACACCATCTGCCTCTTAGATGTACTTCATACAGCATGCCATAAAGTCCCCGTTCATTCTTTTTTCATGAAGAAAATTATTCACCATTTGAGATGATTGGAAAAACAGTGAAGCAAGTCTGGGTATTTTCTAAAAATGAACTAGACATGCAGAACTGATAAAAGCATACGCAATAGTGTATGGGTGTGTTGGAGAGCATCTAAATACCATCTGTTTAAAACGTATGGGCATCATGGATGTTTATTTTTACATGTCTATAGATGTCTCTAGATGACATTGCTGCAGAAACATTTAAATAAGAAAGGATGCTGTCTTAGCCTTCCAGTAACCTTGAATGTTGCTTTGCTGTCTGTCTTTGGCACTCCACCATCTGTTGTATATTCCACTGTGTTTTACTCCACAGAAAGGGAATAATTATTAGCAAATGAGGTTGGATCTATTCTTCTCTTTGATTACTATGTATAGTGTCTTAAGTGTCAGAAAGTTTTTTAACCTTTTTCCAAAGATAACCTTCCCATATAGTTGCCAATGTCCATATTTGTAATAATATATGAGTAATTGTTTAAATAATTTGCTTTAACATGTCATTAATAACATTGCTTTATGAAATAATTTACTACAGTAAAATGCTTAAAAAAAAGATTTAAGGAACTATTACTGAGAAAGTCTTGCAACAAATGAACTGGTTCCATATTTATCCAACATGTCAGAAATACTCTTAACAATGAATGTAAGTGTTAAGAATGTGTCAATACAGTAAAGGTCTAAATAAGTTAAAAAAGAAATGAGTCATCACCAGCACAGATATTAATCTTTATCACCTAATGACATCCTTGTGGTAAATGTCCTCTTTTAAAACCTTACTTCATATTGCTTTTATTTATAATCTGTCTAATATAACTCTATATTATGCTTTTTACCGAGTAAATTAAGACTAGGAAGCTGATAAGAGCTGCTCCAGTAGTTGGTCTACCTGCACAGGTAGACAGCTGGCTCAGTAACAGATTTGCTGTTTTAAATGGTTCGACATACAGTAGCTTTCCCCATATGTGAGCCACTTTCAGACAAGCATCTGTCCCTTTGTTGTATTTTTAGCTCGACAACCCCATTCAACTCCGTTATAGAGTTTTTGCTACATCATGTTTAGACTGAGACAGCCTTTATTGTCCTTGAACTGCAGAGAAGGAAAAAAAGAAAAGTGATTCCTCACTTGCATATCAGTGTTTTTGTATTATTGTTGTCCCCAAAAGATAAATTATCCACTAGTCTCGATGCTGAGATTTTTGTCATTGTATTTGTTTAAAACAAGCTTTGTCATTGATTTTCTTCTCCTTGAGGTCTCGCCCTGCATTTTTTTGAATCTGTTGTGTTTTTGGTGGTACCCTATGACTGACGTTATCGTTTCTGTCAACATGTGCAGACAACACTGTTGCAAAAAACTGGCCCACATGCAAATAGAGAACCCTTCTGTAGGTTAAGAACGTCAAGCAGAAAATAGGGGAGGCTAGGAGGTATGGATAAACCTTTAGTGTTAAAACTGTAGCCTCTAGAACAGGATTACCTTAAGCGGAGTGAAAGGTGGCTTTCCTTTAGCGTGACTGAAGACGTTCCCAAGCAGCCCAATATGTCGGTGTTGTAGAGTATCCAAGGGGAAAAATGTAATGTTCTACTTTCATCCAGCTGAATGATGTTGCACAATATAGGTGGGAAAGAGATCTGCTACTTCATTTTACATACAGCTGCAGCACATCTAGTCACTCTCAACACTTCTCTGGCTTCTTAATTAAATGGTTTTTGTTTTTTTGAGGTGTAGACCTCTACAGTCGCCTATATCAACAACTACTTCACATTCGCCTGCAGAGTATCACAGGGGGCTCAAATCTCATTTATTGTTTTTAGTTTGAAAACCTCAGACTTAAAAACAGGACACAGGCCTGTCATCTACAGAAATGCTATGATAATTCCCCAGTGTGTCAAAGATTGAGAGTAAGTTGATGATGAAGCTGTTAGATCCTAATAGCAATTCTTACAATTAGTCATTACAATAGTTATATACAAAACTCTCTATTATTATTCTGATATGATTTAAAGCAACATTTACTTTCATATACAAATACCTTTGAATTTAAAACAATGAGCAAATTTGGGTGTATGACAAGCAATGTTGGTAATTTTCTAAATTCAGTGTATATCATACTACAGTTTGATACGTGGGCTTAGAAATTGATTAACAGCGGTTATGTAAAAATTCTCACAAGCTTAGCTTCATCCAGGGTTGTGGATATTTAAGGAAGAATATTAAGTGGCTATTTTTATTTTTTTTTGTGCAAAAACCTGTTTTTTGTTGTCTTAAGCTATTTTTTTTTGTGTATTAAATGTTGCCTGCATATGCTCGAATTTAACATTATTTGGGAACCCAAATAATGTTAAACCCATTTTGGTAAGATTAAAATTAGATAGTTAGATGTGTGAGATGAGGCCTATTCTAATGCTTTGATTTATTTTCTCAATTAGCTTTATAAATGTATTTAAGATTGATCCTTGATAAATATCTGCATTTCATTAAATTTTTTTATGCACATCTTTTCTACATCCCAAAGTTGATAAATGTAATCTTAATGAAAATAAATTTAGCTTACTTTAAGCTGTAAATCTTTGCAGTTTACTCTCAGAAAAAGACATAGTACCTTAGTACCTCTTTGTCGTTACTAATGTTAATTTAAATAAAGTCAAGGAAAAAATATTGTTTTAGCATTGGATAAAAATATAGGCCATTGCTTTACTGTACATCTGTATAGAGAACATAACTGAGACTAGATGGCTGTTTATTTTCTTAGAGTGTGGTGATGCATTTTAATGGAATAAATCAGGTGACGACTACCTGATTCTTAAGCTTGTGAGGCAAAAGATTTTGAAGATGAGGATGGCAGGTGGAAGTGCAAACCCTGTTTGCTGACTATGCACAATAATATAATTAGCACCTTTAGCCTGACAGCATCTTCTCATAAATATTTATATTGTAGAGCAGGTTTTTTTGAGAAGGCCGTCAGGAGGTTTTTCAGTAAGAGTAAGCTGCAGAGCCTTATTGCTATAGAAAACTAGTCTGCTAGGTGATGTAAAGATTTACTTCAGAATAAGACAGTCTAAGACTTTCTGTTTTACTCTTTCAATTATATATCCATGCACATAGTTATTACACTGACCTCTTTAGGTAAGTCCATAGTTCAAACATTTCAAGTTTGCTTTGACTTATCAAATAACTGACCTTGAATCTGCTTGGATGGAGACAGGAAAAATGTATGCAAAGATTACTCCAAACACCAGTCGAATCAAACCTTTTCAATTCTGATTTTTATTCTTATTATACTGTGTTAAAGGAGAAATCCAGTTTTCGACTCTGTTTCTCTGTGTCTCTTTGTCCTTGTTTAGTTTTAAAAAATAAAGAATGAAAAAGGACATATCACTTGAAGAGGTGACATTTTGGGGTTCATTCAAATAAAACTTTTCTGGGTGGTTTGATTTTTATGGCCGATATTGCTCGCCATCCAGGTTTGCATAAGATCAAAGGCAGTACAAGAAACAAACTTTTATTTGTTACTCAGAATGATAAAGAACTGTAATTTGATTGTCTTTTAATGTTCAAGTTAAATAAGATATATGTGCTAATTTTGACCTTTATCAAAGAACCGTGAAATGGCTTACTATCATATTACATTGAGCCCTTATGAGGTAAAACTCAACATAAACCGTTTTCAGTATTTTTAACTATTCCTGACTAAAAAGTCTTACAAAACCTTATGTTTACAAATTGCAGGTTTTGTAATAAACATGGGTGACTTGACTTCTGACTTTTCATACACAAACTTGTTTAATTAAATTAATTTGCTCCCTGATTTTCATGAGCTCGTTTTAATCTGCTTTTCTATATAAATAATCTCAGATTTAAATCACAGGGTTCAGCTGAAGGCCATGAAGAGAAACTTATTTGCTGCTTTGCTGAAGTATAGTTAATGGTTTCATATTAGTAAAAGAGAGAATCAAATGCAGAGGTTTCAAGTAACAAAGTACAAATACTCCTTTACCTTATTTAAGTAGAATTGTTGGCTATCTATACATTACTGGATTAATAATTTCTTAGACAACTCTTCTACTCACATTTGTTTGCTATTATCTATACTTTCTAATCCTTACATTTGAAAAATATACATGTTAGTTTTGTTTCATTTAAGCACATTTTCATTATGACCTGTTGGTATTTAAAATAAACCTAAAAATTACTTTTTTCATCCAAACAGTTTCTTTTTAAGTGGACTGCGTCAACTTGTTGTTCACCACATCCGACAATAAACTCTTATCATTAGTAAATTAGTATTTTGTTTTCTTAGTTTAAGTAAATAAAATTAAGAAAATGAAGTATAAGGAAGTTATTATCCATAATAGAAAACTTTAGGGTTGTACATTAAGCTGATGAAGGTTCTCAGTCATCCAGGTCATAGTCATTCCGTAAAAATTCAAAAAATATCCACTGGACTTGGTTTTCAAGATTTGAAGACGTTTCGCCACCTCTCCAGGAAGCTTTCTCAATTCAAATGTCTGGATCCGCAGTGCGTTTGAGTCTTATATGGACAAGGCCTTGTATTGCTTGGAAACATGCAAATGGTAACCAATGAATGGGTCGTTTAGTTCCATCGTTAGCCTGTAATATCTGAAACCTGTCTATGATTCTAGGGGTCGGTCGTTAAAGGGGGGATGCCATTAAAGGGGGGGATTGTCTCCTGTAGTACCTGTAATACCTGAAACCTGTCTAACCGACCCATTCATCGGTTACCATTTGCATGTTTCCAAGCAATACAAGGCCTTGTCCATATAAGACTCAAACTCACTGCGGATCCAGACATTTGAATTGAGAAAGCTTCCTGGAGAGGTGGCGAAACGTCTTCAAATCTTGAAAACCAAGTCCAGTGGATATTTTTTGAATTTTTACGGGTTGTACATTAAGTATAAGGTTTAAAGTATGTTTTTAACATTTTTTTTCTGTTACTTTTATACTTTAAGTAGTTTTAAAAATAGTAGTTTCACACTTCTACTTGAGTAAAAAGCTTAAGTTGATACTCTAACTTCTACAAAAGGGTTTTCAAGCTACAAAGGGGTTTTTAAACTGTAGGATTTCTACTTCTGCTTGAGTAATAAACACTTTTGACACCTCGGATCAATTTCGGACTTTTGCTGTCTGTCTGCAAAGATACCCTTGAATAAAATAATGTTGGACTAATTGCCTTTAGAAGTTACCTAACTGGTACATACCACTGGTGTGTGATTTAATGCCAGTATAATTACTGCTGTTTTCTGAAAGCCTTGGGATTTGGTTAATAAAGAACATCATGAAGAATGAGAACGCTCAGAGATAACAATGGTTAGGTACAGTAGCAGCCATTCAAAATATCCCTTCCCAGTCAAGAGCTGGCCGAATGGCAGGAAAGTTCCTTTCAACTTCAAGCCACTGGTCTTGTCATGGGCTTGCATATTTTTTACCCTGACTCCACCCTTTCGCTGAATTGTAGGGAACCAGCCAAAGGCCAATCAAGGAAAGTGGGGAAAATTTGAATTGCTACTACTGTAAGGGTGAAGTAGTAGTAGTAATAGTACTTTAAAGGAGGGTTGGGTACTATAACTGTTTGGCTCTTAATATCTCACAGAAAACTGTTATCTAGAAATTTTTATGAAAATAGCACAAATGCAAACCTGCTGAGACAAACTTGCTCAGGAGTGAATTAACCAGAGAGCAACCACAAGTTCTTTGACACTCTAGGGGAGCTGCAGAGATGGACTGCTCAGGAAGCTGAATCCATGGACAGTACATGGATTCCTATACACCAAAATGTGGCCTTTTATGAAAGGGTTAAAGGGCAGTATTCAGGCCAGATAAGATCAAAAACTACTGCAAAGAATCCAGTTTTAATGCTTTGATTTCTGAGTTTTTAACACAGTGATGTTGGAGGTTGTATGATTTGACCATAAACAAATCCAGAACTGATGTTTAACTGATGTTAAACACCTTTTTTGTTGTTGTTGTTTATAAGAAAATTTTATGTAGGGATTTTAGTTTGTTTTTAACTGAAACATGATTTATATAGTTCTTAGCTGTGTCATCAGGGGTCACTGTTGTGTAAAGCTACTACTATCACTGAAAAGGCTTCTCATTGTTAAATACTTTTTTTTCAGGTTTTATTCTGTTCCAGCGTTCTCTTAATGACCGCTAAACACATGCCCATTAATAGTGGGGAGTGATGATTATTGCAAATAAGTGATGTGTCCTGTACCATTTTACAATAATGACCAGCTTATTCTGCATTCCCCATGCCATTAATCAATAGCGTGAAATAGGTCATTTCTAAATTAATCTGTTCATAATTGTCTCCAGGTTTATTCTTCATACTGTATTTAGCAAAGATTTTTGGCACAAGCTATTAAATTAGTTCCTACTGTTAAACTGTTGCTGATGAACACCGCAACTACAAAGAATATACTTCATTCATGCATACCTTGCATTTGTGTAGTATTTGATAAATCCCTTTAATTAGTTCACAGCTTTAAAAGCACTCTCTTTGCCAAGGTTTAGCCTTGGTTGCTCCTGCTGAGTAGCTTTCATTTCAGTAAAAATGAAGAGCAGCTGCAAGGGTTTGTCATCGCAATATAAGGACAGATGAAGGCCAGTATTTCTTATTAAAATTCATCAGCTTAAAACAGAGGAACCTAATACATGTTGCATAATAGCTATCTAAATCTACTATGCCTTTCAAGAGTGAACTTTAACAAAGTTTGCGACATTAATACCAAACTCCTCAATGAGTTTCAATTTTTGAATCATTAGTTTATTTTAGTCTTTAGTTTTTTAGATAGGATTTTATATTAAAATTTAAGAAAAAAATAAAGTTACTTTGGTTCCTTGAAATATTTGGTTCACATTAAAATATTTATGTTTTTGACTGGGCAAAAGGATGTTTCCACATAAGGTGTCTCTGCTGTTGGATATGGAAGAGAAATAGTGAAGGTCAGGGGTTGTTTTATTGAATCCAGAGTTGGTGATTTGTATATAGTCAGCGACCACAGAATTCTGCAGGACTAATAACCTCTGATATGTGCCAAGTTCATCAGGGGTATATCTTGTGGGTGGCTATGGGCTTGTCCCGTGTCTGGTGGATTGTTGGTTCAAGCCCCACTTCATCCATCTCTGGATTTGGGCACCTGCCTTGCTGATTCCTGGCATTGTAGCTGTCAATCTGTGGCTAGAGCTTCCCACTATCAGGGTGTGAATGTGAATGGCTGAATGACTGAATGTAATGTAAAGCCATGGACTTGACAGGGCTCTTTATAAGTACAGGCCCTTTACTATTCATCTTAGAGCAAGATAATTACCCAATAAATAAGTCCAAGCTACCAGAACTACCTCAGGAAAAAAAAAGAACAGTACGGTAAAGTTGGAAACATGGAGTGCTACGGCACAGTTTCTAGACTTATGCCTTGTTTAACTGCTTTGAAGTGAACTGCACATGGTAAAAACAAAGAAATATTGAAGTGCCAAACATTTAGGAGAATTTCTGCTGCAGATTTGGGAAGTACATTCTAAAGAATATCAGATTTTCACTTTAGCAACAATGCCAGAATAATTTCAGATGTGGTATCTGCCAAAGGTGTTTTTTTTTATTTCAACGTTAAGGAAATTTCGGCTTTTAAATTAAATCCATTTCTTTAATTCCTTATTTCACTTATGTCTCATTTCAGAGCACAATGAGAAAATAATATGATTAATTTTTCATCAAAAACAGGAAAAACTGGGGTTTTCTAAAACCTATGACTGGTATTCTACTTGCTTAAAGGTGAACCTCTCTCTTCAGTAAATAGTAAACACACAAGTCATCAAAAGCACTTCAGTGAAATACATTTCATTTGTTTTCAAGAGGACATTTGAGTTCTTCTGCCGAATGATGTTATCTTCAGGCAGGAAACAAACACACGTACAGATGCATTTGTCTGTTTGACATGTAGAATGCGGTAGTCCGGCTGAAATCCTGCTCACTCAAGGGCATTTCCTATGGTAGCAGACTTAAACTTTGTGTGACCTGCTGATATTAGTGTGTGTGTGCTCTTGTATATGTCACCTATTTAGGACCATTTTTGGTATATTTGCTGACCTTCTGAGGACCACCAGGCCTTATGAGGATCAAAGGCTGGCCCTAATGTGGCAGATCCCCATTTTTTAGGGTTAGGGTTATGATGTTCATTAACTTTAAGTTAAGGTTAGGGTTAGGAATATGCTGATAATGGTTAGGTTTAGGCTTAAATGCAGTAACTAAAATGAATGTAAATCAATGTAGAGTCTCAATACAAACTTGTGTGTGGGTGTGTGGTTTGTTTTTCTCTTTCATATGAGCAACAATGCCTGTCATATAGCTACTGCAACATATTTTTCCAACTATCTGTCCTGCCAAGTGTGGCGAGAGAAGTTATCAAAACTGCAAAGTCTTGAGTTTCAGTTTGTTGAGGAGGTCATCTGTATATTCAGATTGATCCAAAACTTTAAGGCCTGCTTTAAAATGTGTGTGGTGAATTAATTTTAAGGTCATGCCTCATGTGTCCTGATTCCACATTTAATGAATCGAATGATGTTGGCCAACATTAGAGATGATCATACCCTCTCACGCTTCCTGCACATCTCTCTTATGATAAATGTATCTTGGATGTATTTTTTTTTCTTCTTTCTAATGCAGTATTAAAAAGTAATCTGAATTAAATATGGCTTATTCAATATTAATTTCAAACAAAGTTTTTGGGAGAACATTTGCACAATTTGCCAGGGGATCCCATATGGGATCGACTGCGATGAGATGCGGAAGATCCGTTCTTTCAGCAATCATTTGCCATCAATTATTTGTGGATTACTTAAATCTTAGTCTTGCTTCATTCTGTAACAGTTAATACGGCTGCTTTGGGCCAATAAATTCAAGGTGTGTTTTTTTCCGTCTGGCTTCCCCTGAATGCTAATTGAGTTTGAGTGAAAGTTTGGAAACTCTTAACTACAAGAGGTTTCTAAAGTGTATAGTTTCAAATCAAGTAAGTTAAATTATACAGCAGAGGATCACACCTGCTTAATGTATGCATGGCTGGTATCCACATTGCCAATCAATCGGGCTGAGGTGTATTGATTTATCCTGGATGGCCTGGGGCTGTAGGGCTTCTGCAGTGATGACTGAGGCTTTACTTCTTTCCTGTCAGTTGTCTTTGCAAAAATGCAGGCTCTGTCTCGTTTGTGTCTCTTCATTGCATTTGCTAATGCTCGTGTTAATCTGCAGTGGCAAATTAAAAAAGAACAGCAACTGAGGGTTCTTCAGTCTATTTTCCTATTATAGGATAGTGTAGGGAAATGTCCGAACGAATTAGTCACAGTTCCAGTTGTGTTAAACTTCTAAATTCTTAACCGTACTTTAGGTTTAGATGCATGTCCCAACGCTTTTGTGCAGAACAGCATGAAAAGATTAATATAGATGATACATAGAAAGGGTTAAATAATTTGAGTAAAAATACTTTGTATTTGAAACGCATCATGAAAAAAGTGTTTCTTGAATATATGTTGAGACCCGATTTTCAAATCTAGTTTGAAAAATACCAGTGTCAGTGTTGTCGACATTAAGTGTTAGGAAATTTGCTGGATTCCTCAGGTAGCTAGTTTTGCTTATTCACTTCATACCTAAATCAAAGCACACCATGTTACTTTTGGCCACTAGGGGCACTAGACATGTAACTTTCACGTCTAGTGCCCCTATTGGCCACAAGCACCGCAGCACTGTCGCAAAAGTCAACAGTTAGCCGGCCAGCTTCTCATGTCTTTTAATTGGGGACCCAGATACAGTAGATGCCTAGGTTTTGCTCTCTGGAGAACACCGTCGGGGCCAGATGGACTGCGGCATGGAGGATCAGCGCTGGAGTTTCAGCGAAGAGCCACTGGGTCGGACAGGGTGTCTCAGTTAACCATTTTATTTGTAGCCCGCTAGCTTTCTCTGCCTATATTTTGCTTCTACTTAACACAAAATAAATAACAAACATATATGACTTTATACTAGGAGCAAAGTGTTAACTTACCAGCCTAATAAAGTTGAGAAAAGAGAATGCGTTTTACATCTGGCTTATGTTTCCAAACTCCTTTCCAAGATTGACTCTTGTTTTTCCTCAATTACGGTTTCTTTCACTTTTTCTCTTTGTAGCCTCCTGCGATGGTTTGAAAAAAATTTTCTTGCCTCAGCCATGACCAGCAGTCGAGCAGGCGGAAAAATAGAGCAATAGCCTTAGTTCCATGACTATACATGAGCCTATGGCCGTAAAGTGATGCGTTCTCAACGGCGGTACGTCATCTCCCAACTTATATAGTTGGTATTTCAAGAGGGGAGCCCCACTCGTATCATTGATAGTGTCAAGCGCTGTACAGTATATTGGCCTGAGGAATCATTTAAAATAGTAGTATGCATCAACTCTTTAGGTCACAAAGTCAGTGTACAGTAAAACTGTATTTTGCAAAACTCTGAACAAAATGAATGAAGTTTAATCTTTCTTTATAGATCAGATAAATGTGGTGGTTGGATTTTTTTCTCTGTAACCTAATCTTTCTGCTTCAAGACCAATTATTTGCTACGGGTGTCTATAATTATATGGCCATAAATCAAATTTGTTTGGAAACTGACAACAGTATAAAACTTGTTACCTTTTGTTTTAAATTTCAGTGGACTCTCTCAGTCCCTGACTAAACAAATAGCCACAGATGCTCAAAATAGACTTGTTAATTTACTTTTTTTGGCTGTATTCTTCAAACAGCTGAAGCTTTAAATTACAACTCTCATAATTGCATAAGAATTTTTTTATAGGATAAATGCAGGATTCCAGTACAACATAATGCATGTGACAAACCGAATAACACTAACAGTGCAATTGTCAGACCAAACCAAGTCCTAGCAAGCCCAAACTGAATTTTCACTGTCACATATAAGTACTTGTATACATGCACTTTTCCTATCACCTCCACAAACACAAACAGGCATGCACATGCAATTACTAGTCCATTGTTACACAGAAACTCGTACCTGTCAAATGTAGGGAATCTACCTGGAGAAGACTTTCTACAAACACCTCTCACAATGAAACTGTGCCCTGCCACATGCCCCTCAAACGTATTACAGTGGCTCTCAGCCTGTTATGATCTCATTCCAAAGGCATTCAGCACTGCCACAAAGCAATTCCAAACACATTTCCAAAACACATTTTGCTTCGCCACAAAGTGTTACATCCATCACTGGGGGAATAAGGCGTAATAACCGACAGTCACTGTAATAGTTGATTCCCCCTGCCAAGGCAATGTGCTTGTGAAGCATGTGTGAGACAATTTGTTGATGCCTTTTGGTGTGACAGTATGCCCACGTATGGGTGTATCCTTTTTTAGGACAGCTCTGAGAGAAGTAGGACGACTAAGATGAAATCAGGAGGATCTATTATCTCCAATACCCATACGTACGTAATGTGATACAAAGGAAATAAATCATGCACTCTCTCTTCCTTTCTTCTGCTGTAAAGAGTTTTTCCGGTCTTTTTTTTCATTGACACCCCCAACTCTTTCTTCTGGAAAAAAAAAAAACACTTCACCAGTCGGCTTGTGATTAAAACATGCACACACACGTCAGTCACAGATCTTGTCTTTTGTGCCTTTAAAAAAATGAAGGGATCACTGGAGATGCTGGCATTGCCTGTAAATGGAGAGTGTCTGTTAAGATGGCAGATAAGAGAAGTGTAAAAAGAATCAAAGGGAGACAGGAACTAGGCAAGTTGAAATGGACAAAGTGATCAAAGAATTGGAGGGGAGGGTGAAATATAATTAGAATGAGGAAGAAAAAAAGTGTATCAGAGTATAGGGTATAGAAAACTGACTCTAATGAAGCCAGTTGTGTGCGTGTGTGTGTTTCTGTTAGGAATAGAAATTGACAATCAAAAAATCACACCCCTTGAGTGGGTCAGTTGATTTGGGACCATGGTAGGGGTCAGAGGCAGAACTGACCCTGCAAAAAAGTCATTTTTTTGGATTCAGGAGGTTTGTGAGACACTTTTCCAATGGAACAAGACAATTAACATTGAAAATGAGGAAAAGCAATTGCATTGTTTTATTTTCAGTGGATATTACCTGAATATACTCATCCCATTTCCAAATCATCTTATTTGCCTTCTTAAAATAAGGGTAAATAAACTTAATTTAAGATATTTGTACTTATTTCTGATCGTTTTTTTCAGAATAGACGATGATTTTAAGGGCAAGACATTTTTTTCCCAAAGTATTGTTCAACAAGATAGATAGTTCTTGTTTAAATCAAATATTTTTTCAACCACAAAACTGTTCCACCACTGAGACATCCTGTTTGTGCTACTATGCTGCTGCAGTAAAGAACAGGTAGTGCTTCCACACATAAAATACATTTGTTTTGGTGATGAGATTCTGCACATAGACAAGAAAACATACATGTGACCTTAATAAATATGGGAATATAAAATATTATAATAAGCAAGTGCAAGTTATGTACGAGTGATGAAATGCTTGGTGTGTTACTGGTAGAAACATGAAAATGCTCAGTGTAAATCATTCCCTACGCAATGGGTCTTACAGCCATTCCATCACTTTGATATGGGAACACGTCTTAAGTCGAAGGTACAACAAATGTTTCATCTTTGGCTGATTACGAATTGGACAGCTTGAAGCTCCTACTCTATCTCCCATTTGAGCTCCTGTTCCTTCACCTTTAGTAGAAACAATGGTAAGAACATTATTCATGATAGGCAAGAAACTCCGGACTGTGCTGGATTTGGACAGGTTTACCCCTTACGGATGTCATTATGCAATGAAAACACAAATGCTTGTCAAAACTGGCACTGCAGCCTTCTAAAAATGAGACTATCACAGATTCCTGTCCCGGTCCTTTGACCTTTAGAAGAAAATTTTTCCTTTTAATTATTTTTCAAATATCCACAAACACCGTTATATTTTCATTACATGATAGTCGTGCAACTCCAGAATGTTTTCTGACATACCTATGTGACTTTACATAGAATGCATTGTAAGATTAATCTTTTGTTACATTCATCCAAAAAAATTGCAATTTATTTCTATCACTAACATTTGTTGCACATTGACATAATTCAGAAGGCTCAAGTAAGTGCCCCTCTAGTTTTTAGCTTAAAATCTCCATGAAAACTTTCTAGAGTACTTTCCAAAAATGTTGTTTAAACAAAACTGAAATACTGACCACTAGCAAAAAAAGAAAAAAAAACCTACCAAGTCCTTTCAGTCTTCCTGTAACTATCAAAAAGCAAGCTTAGATTTATTAGCATGCAAGTACTGTATCTGAAAAGGCACAGGGGGGGGGCGCAGTGTGATGTAATTTTGAAGATGCGTTCCCTTCAACATAACTGACTCCAATAAGAGCCCATTAGCAGAGCTCTGCAGAGCTTGATGGTAGTTTAGCATAACTTTTTAGCCATTTGGTTCAGATGTAAAGGGTAATGGACACTTACATTTTGCAGTACAGTGTCGATTGAGGTTTGAGCATGAGACTACTGGTATACCATAAACTGTTTGAGTCTAGTCAGAAAACATTAGCGACATTTAAATGGATATAAGTAATTGGAACAAATGCCCATCGGACAAATAAATGGTCAGGTAAACATTTAAGTTAGGATATTCTGATCTGATATTGGAATGACATCTTAATCTGCCTGAGATGGGTGGTTTATACTGATTTACAATCTTGTCAGAATAAAGTTCTTCAGAATAAGGGAAGCTGACCTGACATTGCATATTTCCTCCTTCTGGGGCTAATTGCTCTGACTAGCTGTTATCAGAATATTCCAATATATATGTTTACCTAACACATTTTTAGTATGATCAGCTGTTTTCTAACGATTATTTATGTAAATTTATACAGTAATATCCAATTATTTCTTTTTAAATTTCAAATATGCGTCAATACAACTGTATTTTATGCATATAAACCTAGCTCTTGTTCTGTTTTGCATGAAGACAGGTTTCTGAGCTGAATGGGGGAAAAAATGTAATAATTGTTATTTAAGTGACAACACTATTTTTTTTAACTGTTCCAATGTCGTACAGTCAAGGAAATCCACTGCATTAGCTTGGTTTCAGTGAATATAAAAGAGGGGACACTCCCTTTGAAGTCACAAGGGTTAAACAAATATGAGCTTTCTTTAAACTCCAAAGGGTCAAATTTAAGCAAAACCTATAGGATTAAAAGATAATTTGTTGAAAAAGTATATGTTCAGTCATGTTAAATGGCTATCAAGCATAGACCATAAATCATACTTCAAATAAAACCTGTGTTTGGATGACGTCACACAGTTAAGTATAATCCTAACAAAATAAAAAGGATACAGTATGTAGACATCTTAAACATATAAGATGAGGAAAGAAAATCCCTTACTTCCAACAGAGAAAATGTTGAAAGGCATTAATGTCGGGGAAATAAAACATTAATAAATAAAATTAAAAATAGCAATACAGGGATTTGGCCAAAGTGTATGTAAACCTTTAACAACAACTAAGCCTCTAGGGTGTATGTGATGCAGACAGGGAACTTCAAAGCCATCAGACCAGGAAAAAAAAGCCAATGCCTTTTCTCTGATCTTTTGATGCATCCAGTGAGAGGCACAGAATACAAAAGACCAGCCATGTTATTTTTGCAGTCAGCACAATCTCATCAGCCTCTCTAACCACTGCTTGATCATGTAAAACTGAAATGGAGCACATTAAAGCTACCATTTTATCAAAAGTAAAAATTTTCTTCCATAGGTTCTTGCATAGTATGAGTAACTGCTTAATATTGAGACACAATAGGCAGTTTGAATAATTAACCATGTTGGGAATCAAAACTATAATGTAAGTATCAGATGTGAGGGAGATGGACGACTTAAATGCCAATAAGTGAACACACTTTTCTTTTTTTCTCCTGTCATTCTGAAAAGGTCACATTCATGCATGTCTTCTTTTCCATTTGGGTGTTTTTAATACCACACCACAGGGAAATTGCTGTGTCACAGGATAAAGTGGGATGCCCCTCTCAATGAACTGATGGTTTGGACATATTCTAGGAAGAAGTCATCAAAAGAGGTGGAAACGGGGCCCAGGAGTTGTTAGTGCAAAGAAAGAAAATCGATGTATAGAGATAGACATTTAAAAAAAAGATCTTGTTTCAACATGTGATTATGTTTGATTGTCTGCAAATCTACTTTTCGCTGCACACAATTTTACAAACTGGCAGGACACTTGGATTTCCTCTGACATTCCTAACGACAATGTTATAGCTTTAGAGGCATTTCCTTTTAGAAACAAATTGAAAGAACACTTGATAAAGTTTGATTCCACTCATGTAATAAAGCCAGCTGTTACTCATCCATTCTCATGATTGACTGCCTGCAGGGCTTATGCTGCACATGACCAGCAGTCTCACAAAACTAATCTCTGCCAAGCTGGCCAGTTTATTTCCTGAGGATGCTATTTGGTGGCTTGTGTCCTCAATTATGCAGTTTTCTCTAAATTAACACCACTGATTGAACTGTAGATGATCATTTAATTATGTCAGAAACTGTACTCTGGGGCAGATATTTTCTTTTATCTGTCACAGGGGCTGAAAGCGATTTTCCTTACCCCTGAAAAAGATCAAAGATCCCAAGGTTTAAGGGTTTTGGGTAGGAAACATTATGCACAGATTCTTGTGTGCTAGAATGAGCTTGTATTACAGTCAGAAAGGCTAAGAGACCAAACTCACAGGCGGTTGGAAGGTACTTTTTTTAATGGTGGAAGTCATATTACCGTTCCCGTCAAAGTGATGGACAGATTGACTGAGACAGCAAGCCAGAAATAACAGAAGACAAAAAGTCATCCATCCCCAGGGCAAAAAAAGAACGGAGAAGGGAAAGACAATAGGACGTTTAATGCACTTTAGGAGGGGATTTTAGTACTTTGTGTTA
Organism: Cyprinodon diabolis; assembly: GCA_030533445.1. Lineage (NCBI taxonomy): Eukaryota > Metazoa > Chordata > Actinopteri > Cyprinodontiformes > Cyprinodontidae > Cyprinodon > Cyprinodon diabolis. Next base: position 21,186,917 of record CM060078.1, read on the forward strand.
TACAAGTTTTAAATCCTGATTTCAGAGGGAGAATTTCAGGTAATAGCTCCTCTAAATTTTGGGGTGTTTTATTTTCTAGATATACAGTTCAGTACAACTGAATACAAAATAATTGCTCATAGAATTATTCAAAAAGTCCTCCCTAATAGGTTTAATTGCATAATTAAAAATCAGCTACACAACAGTTTAATTAAGACTTTTAAATCCAAATTCAGCATCAAACCTGAGCAGTCGCTGAAAGACAACATTGCTGTCATAAAGTATATCAGTCTGCTAGTATGGCAAAATACCAGGATTTAGACTAAGGAAGAAAAGATGGCAGACTTTTCAGGAATCCAACTGCAAAGAAATTCCAAGATACAGGTGGTCCAAAACCTCAACTAATGGTACAACACAGCCATTTCTGACTTCCACATTCACTATGGCTGCCTCTATACTAACAACGTTGCCCTTAAATACTCTTTTTTTTTTTTTTTTGTATTGAAGATGTTTTTATGATACTTATGCATAAAATTAGGGATTCATATGAACAAAATGAGGACTGGATCAATGTGTATTATTATTAAAAAAGTGGCCATATACTATGTGAACAATGAATAGAAGTGTTCACAAGTTGGAGACTGCAGCGCTGTCACCTATGCATATCGGTCACTGAGACTTTCCAGTTCTGAGGCAAATGTTACGTGGAGGTTTTGATGTATATCTGTATGACATTTTGGGTCATTACTTAAGGAGTGGGCCTGGATTTCTTAGTAAGTTAAATGCCAAATGGTTTTATGCTAAGAACTAAAGAGATTTTCTGAACAGGTAAGTAACACTGAGATAGTCATAGACTTGAAAAGTGGTATTTTTTTCTCTCTAAGAAATCCCTTGCAAGATTTGATGTGTTGGTTGCTCTTGTTTTGTCATTGAGTGTACGGTAATACAAATATTTTCTACATTTTGCAAATAAAAGTAATCTGCACAAGGGTTTGATGAACGAAGATGAACCATTAATCTAATGATCCAAGACAACATCTTACCTGCTAAAGAAAGTTAGCAGCCTAGTGGTTAGGGCATACAGCTTGGAATCCTGAGGTTTTGAGTTCGAGCCCCACTCCCACAGACTGCCACTCTGGGTCTCTGAGCATGACCCTTAACCCCACACTGCTCACTGGGCACCCAACGATGGCAACCCACTGCTCCCCAAAGGGATGGGTTAACTGCAGAGGTAAATTTCTCCAATGTGAGATCAATAAAGTTCTATTATTAATTGATTATTAAACAGAAGATAGGAGTGTTGGACTCACATGTGTCCCGACTGAATCCCTACTTTGAATTGTAGGGCAGTCTCAAATGGAAGATGGAGGATCCACCATCTCCATGGTTTTGTCATTGATGAGTGGAAGAGGATTCCAGTTCCAACATGTAAAACTCAAGTGAAATTCATGATTAAAGAATTTGCTTGATAATAATTATGGCCACATAAAATGTTTCACTTTGGCTGTAGAGGGTTTATCTTCACTTTGGGGTCACTTTTGTTGACAGCTCTTTAGAGATTATTTGCTGTGACTTAAATTGATTTGAGAGGACAGTTTATTTACAGTCATACAAGTTGCTGACTTCCTACTTCTTAAAGTATCATAAATTTTACTTTACACAATGAAAAAAGTGTGACAAAAATATAAGGAATGGATTTATCTTTGCAATACACTAAGTCCTATCTAGAAGTCTCAGTTGAAAGGAGAAAAGTATACAGAAACGTTTGCATAACCGAAGGAGGTGAGGCGTGGACCTTCAAGAAGTCTGTTGATAAAACATGTTTATAATCCCATTTATTTTTGCTTTGCTTTCTCTTTTATCTAATATGTTAACCATTGCATTTTAATTCCATTTAAACACTTAGCAGCTACAAGATTTAACATTGAAGGTTGACTTCATAGCATCATGTTGGTTTTGTCAGGAATCCCAAGAGGACAGGTATCCCAGTCCTGTTTCCATTTTTAACTGGACTTTAGCATTCATTCACTAATTCTCTTGGTTTCTTAGTCTTGTAACAAAGCATAATTTTAAATAGGCAATAGATGTTGAGATGTTGAAATGAGGCGTTTCATAACTTTGTGAAATGATGTGTGGTGAAATAAAAACTAATCTGATTAAGCAAACATGACATTAGTAATAAAAACTAATAACTTATAAGAACATAGAATGCTTTGAAGATTTGCAATTGTTGTCATTCAATGCCCCACAACATTATTTATATGTATGACCAAGGAAGGAAAAATAAGCAGGGGAATTTTCTGTGATTAATTTATTCCACAACGGTCTTAACTTGTATCCTTCTTAGCAATTTGAGGCTTAAAGTTTTTTTTTCAATGTTTTCATATGCAAAGCAATTGAGAACTTGACCCTTTTTTTAAACTATATTTTAATCAATTGACCTGCAGCATTTAAAACCTTATTTTACATATTTAGTCTGTTTTCTAGTTTGTGATTATTATTGATTACTTTTTGTTAAACCTTTAAAAAAAAAATTCAAAAACTATGGTAGCTAATCACTGTTTAAAGACTTAATTTCGTAGTAAATCCAAAAGGTCATGAAAACAGAAAAATGACACTTGCAAGCTCATAAATGAAACAAATCTATGCAAAAAAACACTGTATGGGGAAAAGCTGTAGTCACAGAAAATGAAGAGCACTGCACAGAAAACATCCTGCAAACCCATAAACGATGCTAAAATAAATGCATTAAAAACGCATGCAAAATGCTGCAAGTATAAAAAAACAACTGCAAGTTAAGAAAAGCTGCAAACTAGTGCCACATAGCTGAAGTGCCTCAGACCTCTAGGGAGGATAACAGTCGATTTATATGGGACCACACTCTCAGTAAAGGAATAACCTGGATGCTTAGAGAGATTGTTAAAAAAATGTACCTTTCTTGTCTTCCCCCCAGATGTCCTCTGGATAGCATCCTGTTTGTTTTTTCTCAGGGTCTAGTCCATAGAAATGAGCTTGTAGTAATATCTGCATTCCAAGTTGCATGCGTTGCATGTGCATCATTTATGCATTTGCGGTAGGTTTTGGGTTGGCAGCATTTTTCCATGTTGCTGCTCTTTGTTTTCTGTTATTACAGCTTTCCTCCATTGAACATTGTTTTTCTTTGCCTTGGTTTTTTTTTGTGTCAATTTTTGTGTTAGCCTGGTACATTTTTGAGTTTTCTCTTTTAATTTCTGTTTTTGCAGGACTTTTGAAATTTCAGCTCAGCCACTGTTAAGAAACTCATTTTTTATATCCTTATTTCTCAAGTAACCAAATGAAAAAGTCAATTATGACAATTCCCCAATGACTTGGCCTTGTTTTCTTCAAGGTCAAATCATTTTCTAAAACACTTTAGGCCTGAAGCCATCTCGTTAGAGTTCTAAATATTAAAATATTAATATCTCCACACTGCACTGTAAATGTTAAAAATAATCGCATGGAAAAAAGGCACATAAAAGAATGTTTGGGGTAATATTCCGTAACAGAATGACCAAAGTCTGTGTCAAAAGCCTGAGTTCTACACTTGGAACATCCTGGCCCTACTAATGCATGTTCGCTGTCACATCTGCTTCTCGAAGCAATTACTTCAGCATTGGATTACATGTCACTTCAAGGCAGACTGCTGATCAAGACTAGTGAGATAAGTGTGAAAGCAGAAGTGCGGTTAACTGAGAGGGAGAGGAAGCACAACAATGCGATCTGCTCTCAAGTTAGAAAGACCCACTTAACAAAACAAAAAACGAGTATGAATGCAGGCATGAAACACAATTATGCTAAATATAAAAACAGAATGTGGAAAATAGAAAGGGAAACAGGTGGGAATTGGTGAGAACGACAAAGGAAACTGTTATGAGTTGGACAGCAGGTGGATCAATGTGTGACAAAGTGGCTCAGTTTGTGTTCACCACTTTTCCCTCATTGTTATTTCTGATTCATAATTTTTAAATTTAAACATTTGTTTACAACTTCCTACTATCCTGGGTTTGTTTGTTATAGCATTATGTTGCAGTTTCCATCTATTTATATGTTTAAGTTAAAGCCACTACTTTTGGACTATTGGTGGAACATGGTTATTTTGTTTCATAGTACTATTCATGATATGTGTTTTCCTTTTTACTCACTATTCTTGTCCCAGTATTGCCTGCTAAAATTACTAGAGAATGTCATTGATTACATTGCTGGGTTCTACCAATTAGAGGGTTTTCTTTGTTTTTCTTTAAAGTTCCTTTTTTCATTACATGGTTTATTTTGCAAAATTGTTTATTCTGTTGAGTTTGTAAATTAGATTAATAATTTCATTGTTGTTTCTCTGCTTACTGTTTTTTTTTTAACCTGTTTAATTGGGGGTTGGTTCACTTGGTCCGCAGTGAGTTCTTAGCTGGGAGTAATGGTTGTCAGAGTTAAATGTACCAAATAAAAATTATCACAAGACCATAATACCTCACGAAGTCCTACACAAAATCTCAAATATGACTTTTTATGACTGAGAAGAAGGTAATAAGCGATGTGTAATGATTATGAATAAACAAAGTTTTCAGTATTACTCCCATAAAGAATTCTAAGGCTGACTTTAGTAACTAAAAAAGGATTTCAGCAAGCATCACACTGACAATTAAACATTATTGTTGTCTGTGCTTTCTTTTTCCAGGGAAATTGCCATGTCTGATTGAAACCAAGATTTTATTTTATTTTTTAACACCAAAAGGAGAATACCCAGCAAGCAAATTATCTTAACTTCAACTGAGCTTGAGTGCAAGATAGTGGTCTTAAACTTCAGGGGGAGGGGTGACCTAGTGGTTTGGGCATTGCTCTTGGATCCCAGAGTTCAAGCTCCACTCCCACGGACTGCCACTCTGGGTCCCTGAGCAAAGACCCCCCCCCACACTGCTGTCCATGCCCATCGCAATGGCAGCCCACTGCTCCCCATGGGAATTTCATTGTTGCTGAGTGTTTTTTTACTTATGACAGTGTAATGACATGATAGGATAATTATCATTGAAGATGTGTTGGAAAGTTAATTACACCCTGGTATTGGTGCATACAGAGAGTCTATCTTTAAAAGACATTAAAATTGAATTCTATTCTATTCTATTATAAACACATTGGACCAGCAGCAAATGTCTCCAAAATCAAAAAGACGTTTTTTGCGTGGCCAAGTTAGAGGCTAGTATTGAATCAGAATTAAAATGCTCAAACATAATTCGGTGAGACTGAAGTAAAACAATCCCCCCTTAAAGAGGGAAGCTAAAGATTCCTGCAGTGGCATATGGAAGGACACATTCCTAGGTATTATACAATGCTTAATCTCAGGTAGTTTTTGTTTGATATTAAGAAAAATATATGAGTGAAATATTTAGAACTTTATATTTTAGAATTTAGGGCTGAGCTCTGAAAAAGTGTGTCGGTATTCTATGAAGTTCTCACCATCCAGTTGCTGTTTTGCTCAAGGAAACAGTTTTGTTTGTCCGACTTTTAAAGGCAAGTGATCAAAGCTGGGAGTGTGCCAGGGTTCTGAGATTTCAGGAGAGACAGAACAGTGTATTTGGCCAGAGGTGTAAATAAGTGAAAGGAGGATTGGAGGTCGGGAAAGACAGCAGGGGAGCAAAGGAGAAGAGATGAAAAGGAGTTTTTTTTTTTTTTTAGATGACACAGAAACGATGATTGCTGAAAGCCAGATAGAAGGGAAAACGAGCCCATGTAGAAACACAATTTTCAAAAAAGCTGTTTCTGTTAGTTTCAGCTAGAGGTTTTTTGTTTCTTTGAACATAATCTAACTGGATATTGGCTTTATCATGACCACTTGATACTGTATCCATTATGGCAAAACTGGGATTCGTGTAAAGCGAATGAAAATGCCAGTGATGATTAATTGAACACTTGTTATTTGCAGCACAAATGAGCTGACCTTAACCAACCACATGAAATTTAGAAGCTACCGTCAGATCAGACAAATGAAAATTATATGTGGACAGCAGAAAAAACACTCATGGAGGGATAAATAACTATGAATAGAAAGAAAAGGAGACCAAATCGAATGTACACGTGAAAATAAGTTGGACTTGTGCTCCTCTTTACAGATTTTTGGTTAATGACAGCATTTAGTGAGTTGAATAAGAAGTTGGATTAAAATGTTGAAGAGATTGAAATGAATTGAAGATTTATAAAGATTAATGTAGAGTTGGATTGTTAAATATCTCTTAAATGTTTTTGGAGTTTGCTTAAAATTGGGTTTAGAGTATGAAGGTATGCCTGTTTAGGATTTTTAGAGAAGACAAGGGAGCTACCTACAGTAAGTAGAGCCAGGTAAAAGCTTTGGGAAACTAAACCGCTCCTCACAAGCAGGAAGGTCCAAAATCATTTGGGGTTATCACATTAGTTGGCTTTAAAAAAAAAAAAGTCTTGTCACTTAGAAATACAGATGCATCTTTATACGTTATAGAGATTTTATTTCAGGAATAACAAAAAAAGTTGGAATCGATTTATCAAACAGATTGGCAATTCTTAGTCGTAATGACTTTATCTGGTAATTTAAATGAAAAACTGAAATGTAGTTTGAGAAAGTGGTAATACATGGTTAATACTGATATGTAGAACTGCTGAAAATCTTTATACCGTACAGTATGAGGACTTAAAACTTGCTCATACCTGCTCTTTTTATATAAATTACTGCTTTAGTTTTCAGGTGACCATATTTTCATTTGGGAAAACCAGGACACCTTGGAGCGGGGGGTGGGTGGGTGGGGGGGTTGATTGAAAGAACAAATGTCTCATCATCGGGATTTGCTCCGTGATCAGAGGAAATGTTACTTGGCGCAGAACAGTTGTCAAAATTGGAAGTTCAGTTTAATATAATACAACTCTGTGAATAGTTCCGTCTGAAATGAATGAAAATAGTTGTTTTAATCGTTATTGAGTCAGATATGTGGCGGTAATGTTTGGTTTATCTAAAGGTTTTTATCTGTTACTTTGTAAATGGGTTTGGCTGGAATTTAAGGACAGATTCTAATAAATCTACAGAGTGGGGACTATAAATCTGATAGGAGTTTAATTTTTTTACTGTTGTTTTGCACAATATGCTTAACTAAGTATTTTTTGTTGTTAAATATTAGAGATTTTTCAGATATATTTTGTAGATACATTGTTTAGATTTACTTATATATTTCTAACCCTTTTATAGAATAGAATAGAAAATCCCTTTATTGTCCCACAATGGGCAAATTTACAGCAGCAGAAAGATTATTGAATATGGTCACACAAATGTGGACCTTAGAAAAATGTATAAGAATAACATAATAGGGAAGAGTTAAAATATAAAAAATAAATTTCTGTAAAGTGTTTTAACAATATAAAACTGGAGAATTAATAACCAATATGCAGCTATGGACATTTTTACAGTAATGGATATTTGAAAATAGCAGCAACATCAGAGATGTGCAGAATGACAGCAGCATGTTATTTAACTGACTAAGGTTTCCATCATTACATTTGATTTTATTTGTTCCTGCTCCCGGTGGTTGGAATCTTTATTCCACTCTGGATTCTTGTGAGTGGAGTCTTTGTTCACTTTAACTTTTTAAAAAATAAATAAATAAACAAATAGTTTTGAAAACCTCGGTATTCATTCTTTTCCTGCTTTGTGTGTCAACTTTCACTGTTGCTAAGCAACAGAGCATACGGCGGTAAAAACCGCCGAAGGGTAGACCTGTTCGAATTTACAGCCAAAACTCTTCCGGCCTCCTTATTTTCAAGGACTTCGAAGGATCCAGTCTAGGTAGACCGCGTCCTTGGAGGATGCGTCCTAAGTTTTCGAACAGAGCCTCTGATTAAGAACAGGGCTGCCCGCACTGACGCGGCTCAGGGATTACGTCACACGGAGCGTCGTGCGCAGTGAAATCAGGACATTTCCTCACTTTCTAAAAAAAACCCGGGACGTTTGGTCACCCTATTTAGTTTGGCATAACATAGATGGGATCTCTAGTCATTTCATAAATTTACAACAAAACTAGATTAATGTAGCACATCCTTTTTTTTATGCACCACATTTAGCCAAAATTGAATTTTCCATTATTAAGAGTGGATAGAGCACTCCAACAGGCCGTTTCTTTAGCAGTGACCTTATGTGGCTTCCTCTGTTCTTGGTGAATATCAGTCATTCTTGTCTCAAAATTCCCAGGTAAAAAGTCTTCCTTGTGAATTTCTACGAATTAATATTTCTGTACATGAAATGCTTTTTATCGGTCTCATTTGATATTTTACATGTCTGAGAAACTTCATTTTAGAGGAAGTGGAGTAGGGGTTAGAGCATAGAAATTAATGCTCAAAATCTCACTTTTGTGACAAACCTTTAAAGTCGCTGTCACTTAATGTTTGTTGCTGAAAAAAAATAGCTTTTCAAAGAACATTTTATTCAGTTGTGCCAGCATTTAATAAATGTTTTGTAGCTTTTTATATCTTTTTAGGAGATATAATAAAAACATAGCAGCTGAACTGCAGCTCTAACAAGACTGGGGCATTTGGAAGAGGTGGGGAAATCACACCATTGTAACTTTACCATTTTCCTAAACTGGTGTAAAATACTATCATATCCATTCAATATTTTAGGACTACAAATTTAAAACACAAGAGGAAAAACCTTAAATGGTTGCTTTTTTTTGTATTCTCTCTTTTTTTTTATTTTTACTAATGTTCCATTTGGACTTTTGCAGTAACCTGTAATTGTCCTCGAATTATTGAGCAGGAGATCTGCATCAAATTCAGATATAATGCAAGTTTATTCCTAGCATTGCTTGGAGTGTTTGCTTGATAAATAAAGCTGACTCATTCACCTGCATAGCAAGGTTTATATTGGTCCCCAACCTGCTCCTCATTCATCTCTTGCATCATCATAATCAAATTTTGAAGCTTGTATCTAAAATCTCAACTTCCTGATGAGTTTTATCCTCTCTCTCTGCACCTCCAGCCATTGCTTTTCTTACTTTATTTGACCTATAAAAACATTAAATATTGATTTCTTATTATTTAACTACTTACTTTAAGCCAGCATCCCTCATGTTGTCTATCTCGCTTTCTCCACCTACTCGCTTCCTCTTTCTTGCCCCAGTTTACTCCACCCGGGTTATATTAATATCATCCATCCACCTGTTCGTACACCACCCTCTCCCCAAACTCCCTTTCCTGTCCCATTGTATTAATGTCCTGTCAAAAGGCCGTTATATCAGCAGTAGCTCTTTCTATTAGCCAGCACTGTATTAGTGCATTACGTCCATATTCACTGTGCTGCCTGTTACTCAGATGGACATATTAACAACATAATGGCAGGCGTGTAGCTGCATTCTAATGCTCCAAAGTACATGTGTGTGTGTGTGCATGCACTGTTTCAATGTTTGTTTAAATATTCATGGCAACCCACATAAGTTAATTACAATGTCAGACTTTCAAACATGTTTGCACATACTTGAATTCATCCTCCATATAAACACACCTGGTAAAGCGACAAAGGGTACCCTGTAAGTATTATTATTCATCCAGTCTGTGTACGGGGAATATTGTGAATGCATATGCATCAGATGAGTCACATGATGTTTTTTTTGGTGACATGGCTGAAGATTTAAGTTTTTTTTCGAAAAGTAGTGCCGTAATGCTCTGAAGGAAGGTCAGGGATAAACTTTCGGAGAAATGTAAAGCACAGCTGGGTTTTAAAGTAATACTCTAATCTTTGAAAATATGGTAAAGTGTTGTTCATTCTAAATTTGAAAATGGAAAAGTATTTTGTGGCTTCAAACCAAAGCTGCCTACCTAAAGTTATGTGTCATGAGGAGGGAAACATTAATCAGAGAAGCAGCCAAGAGGCTCAGAAGGTGACCCTTGGACTAGCAAGCCAGACTGACTTATGCTCTAAACACGGTTTATCAGTCTAGCAAGGAGCAGAAACAGGTTAGGAACAATCAGATAACTACGGATGTGATGCAAAAACTTATTTTAAAGAAAAGTTCTTATGTGGGCCAGCTTTTGAAGTTGTAAAGATGCATCCAGTTCATTCAGGAATATTAACGGACATCATTGATGCATTGAAGTCTCTATTTTGACTGTTATGGTTACAGCCAAGTTTTGCTGCATTATGGCTTAATTTGGCACAAGCTTAAACTTCCTCCTCTCAAACTGTAATTGGTCTGGTCAGTTTTAGACAGTCTGAGCCTTCCCACACTGACAAACTGTATATTGAATACATATGGCATACATCAGTCAGTCTAGCTGGCCAGGCTGGGTGACTCTGGTTAGATTAGTCACTTTCTCAGTCTCTGGTCTGTCCAATAAACGTCAGGACTTACTGGGTAGCATAAAATTGAGCAATCCTCTCACTACCTGTTTCTTGATTCTAAGCAGGATGCATAAGCTACAAATTTTAGCTCATGCATGTTGCGTTGCTTTTTTTCCTGCTCAGAGTAGAAGTATTCCATTTGTGGCCAATGTCAATTATATATATATATATAGATAGATAGATATAGATAGATAGATATAGATAGATAGATATAGATAGATAGATATAGATATAGATAGATAGATATAGATATAGATAGATATAGATATAGATAGATAGATAGATATAGATATAGATAGAGATAGATAGAGATAGATAGAGATAGATAGATAGATATAGATATAGAGAGAGATAGATATATATAGATAGATATAGAGAGAGAGAGATATAGAGAGATATAGATAGATAGAGAGAGAGAGAGAGAGAGAGAGAGAGAGAGAGAGAGAGAGAGAGAGAGAGAGAGAGAGAGAGAGAGATCTAATGCGATCCCTGGGCTGAGTGTATTGGCTGATAACCAATACTGACCTGATTCTACTATTGAATGAAGGAGTAATTTATTTTGCAATGTGAGTGAAGGCTTTTTTAGTTTAAAAAATAAAAAGACAAAAAATTAACTAAGATGTAAATTTACTCAATATTATTTATTAACAAATATGCAACAAATAGGGGCTGCTCAGTGGTAGCACTGCTGCCTTGCAGCAAGAAGGTTCTGGTTCGATTCCCGGCCCAGGGTCTTTCTGCATGGAGTTTGTATGTTCTCCCTGAGCATGCATGGGTTCTCTCTGGGTTCTCCGGCTTCCTCCCACAGTCCAAAAACATGACTGTCAGGTTAATTGTCTTCTCTAAATTCTCCTTAGATGTGAGTGTGTGTGTGAATGGTTGTTTGTCCTGTATATCTCTGTGTTGCCCTGCGATGGACTGGTGACCTGTCCAGGGTGTATCCCGCCTCTCGCCCATTGACAGCTGGAGATAGGCACCCCCCTCGACCCCACTTGGGATTAAGGGTGTTAGAAGATGTATGGATGAAGCAGCAAATAGAAAATGTAAAGTGCACTGGATTTGATCTCCAATATCCGATATCAAATCAATGATATCCGATCCATCTAATTAGTCAATACCAAACAGATATCCGATCCAGATATCAGAACAGTGCAGCTCAAAAAAGATTAATGGTTAAAGAAAAACACAGTTTAGCATGCGTGTCTAAATTGTGGCAAAGAAATTAGTTCCTTTTTTTCTGAAAAAAAAGGATTCAAACACAAATACAATTTTTAAGATCTTTTGCCTTCATAAGCATTGCCCTGAATGGACTCTCACAGGCAAATAGGGGTTCAATAGTTCTGTGTTCATGGGTTCATTTTTAAAAATGTCTTTTCATATGTCTATTAAAATATATAAATTAACTATTTAATCCTAATAATATCAATATTTAGGCCTTCCTCCCTTTTGTCCAAAAGGAGGAAAAGATAATTCAATTGACCTCTCCTACTGCATATAGATTGCTTGAATTTTAGGAGCCATCTAAAACTGTTCTCTCTTAATATCATTAATATCAATTGGCCAATCCTTAAACCTGGAAGAAAAGGAACTGGTTTTAATTTGGAATATAACTATACAAAGAGCTTATTAGGTAGAAATAACCTTTTCTGCTTTTTTTGTGTTCTTTTTTTTCTCAAACACCAGAACAAAACCTTTTTTGGAGACATGAGCTGACCAAAGAATCAACATTTCTTTAAAATATTCAAAGACCTACCACTGTTAACCTTTAGGTGGTTGTGCCCGAATTGCCGCTTAGTAATGCTTTGGAGCACAAGAAATGAGTGGAAAGTCTTGCCATCTGCTGCGCTGCTGTTTGAATCTCAAAACAAATGTTAGAATGTCAGAGTGCATTTGTGTTTTTCTCCTACTCTGTGAAGACACCAGGGCTGCTGTTGCAACAGGCTGTTAGGTTCTCTAAATTAGAGAGGGTTTAATCAGCGTCACAACAAGCTCTTGGGGTTTCCATCTCATCTGCCTCCCGCCTAACACCAGATATAAAGGAACTAACCCTCTTGCTAAAGTTATAGCAGCATGACACACAGTTTTCAGTGCTTTTCCATATTTAGCTTCAACACAGTACTCTGAAAATGAAGTATTTTAAGCTCAGGCACTTTTTAATTTCCTCTCAGCATTCTTGGCTGAAGCACTAAAGCTTAATGAGTTTGGATGCTGCATGGATGGAGAAGGGGTACTGCCATTTTCAAGTCCCTCCAGTGTTAACTCAACTGAGTTAAAGTCCATACCAGAGCTTGCCACTCATAACACCAATTTTCACTGTGCAGTCTTAACTTTTTTTTTTTTTTTTACCTCTGAGCCCATAGACAGTGTCAACTTTAATGCTGATGATGAGGTACAAGGTGTGATTAGCAGCTGTTTAGGCCTATTGTGTGGTGGCAGTTGGAATCATTCACGACTACATTTAAAAAAGGTGCCTGAACTGATGTCTCAGTTTCATCTGCAATAATTAGCCAGCAACATTAGGCTGACTTTTATATTTACACTAGACAAAACAAAATTTCATTTTGGACAGCTTTCATAATATTTCCATTCCTTAAAGTGCAGCAGTGATTAAATGCAAACAGTGTGGATGAATAAACATGGTGCAAAAAAACACATTAATATGGAAGTTCTGAGCATTAAATATATATATGCTAAAAATATGTAGAGAAATATATTTTATGGAGAGGAGCCCCAATGATCTTCTCTGCTGTTCTCATCACGCTTCTCTGATGTAACATTAGAATTTGGGTTAAAAAAACAAACATGAAATCAGATCATCTTGCACTGCTTTTTTCCCCCCCTTAAATCTATATTACAGTACATGCTGACTTATCGACTACCGAAACCCCTCATGTGATTACAATCTTTCTTTGATATAGAAACTATAGTTTTACCAACTTTGTAGTTTTCGCTCAAAGTTATGGTTTGACTTAAGTGTTGATTTCAGTTTCTTTGTGTAAAAAAAAAACATCAATTAGGGCTAACAGTTTAAAAAAAAAGACTACCTGTTGGGTTGGACCTGTGTTAAAATGATGACCCTACACATTGTAAATATATAAAAAAGTGCAGATTTTTATTGAAATGTCAGCCATCGATCCAACTCTGTAAAATTGCGAGAGCATTTATTTCCCAGCCTTTGCAGTGCACTGTTCAATAAAAGAGTAGGCATAATTGTTTTTAATGATTTTCCCTATGTGCACAGTATATATAAGAAAACAACTGCAGAAGGAATGGAAAATGAATTTACAAGGCGCTGTTGAAACACATGTTTTATGTTATAGTATCTGACTAATAATATAGTAGATTCTGTTTGCTTTACTCTGGTTTTGTGTTTAAAAAACTAACATACAAACAAACAAACATATGATGATGGTGAAATAAAAAAGTTTTAAAAGTATTTGAGTTTGAAGTAAAATTCTGAATATGACTGAAGTGGTTACCTGCTGGGTTAATGATAGAGCTCAGACGATGGGGCTACAAACTGAGACAAATCAAAACAAATCATCCATGCACAATGCATTAATGAGTCCCGCTGTCCCACAATAACTCAAGAAAATACAAACTCCTTTTAAACAAAACAAGCATGATTGACTTATGCATGGTCAAACAAGAACATTTCTTCCACCTTTCAGTAAAGTTAGGTGTTGTTGACATTTCTTACAACTTGCTTCAAACACCTTTTTTCCAAACAGTATGCTCCAGTGATATTCAAAGACTTCCTATTGTAGCCCCTAATTTGCAGCTAAGTTGTTTTTCATTAAGCAGATTGTAAGTGCTTTCCTCACAGGTCTGTTGGCATCTTGCATGATGTATGAGGCTCATTTTAGAGTTCAGCAATGGGAGTACACACCTAATGGGTTTGATTCCAGGGAATACGCTTTAGTGAAACTTATACCTGCTCTGATCTACAACTCTCTAACTCCAGCGTGCTTCATTTTCTGGTTTTGTGTATGTGTCGATCCTTCTAATTTAGTTTGAGAAAAGCAAGAAACATCTTTACGTTTTGCCTTGACGTTTAAAGCTTCACATGCACGGTGGGACACAGAAAATGAATGGAGACCTATGCAGCCCCGTCACCAACAGAATAAAAGGACAACGGAGAACAAAACTTACAATGACATTCTGCTGGCTTTAGTTCTTGTGCTACAGCAGGGAAATCCAATACAGAAAGAACGTGGCAGAGATCAATAAGTCTAGTGCTTTTAGTTTACGTGAGATGTAGAGAACTGCAATGTTTCATCTTAGAAGGTGTCTTTTTCAGATAATGTGTCCAAACACAAGCATACTATATTAGCGAGACTGACCGTTCGTGTATTTTCTCTCTGTATATGTATGTATGGGTGTGTGTGTATATGTGTATATATATATATATATATATATATATATATATATATATATATATATATATATACACAAACACACACACACACACACTATGAGACACATTATTTTTAGTCATTAAAATAATTTGGGCTGCCTCATTTTAACATTTTTATGTCAAAAAGGCTGAAATGACAGGAGCATGCGCTCCTTGTTTTAAATAATGCTAAAAGGTGTTCAACGATTGGAAACAATGAGATAAAACCTTTTTTTCTTTCAGTTAGCAACTGGCTTGTGTTTTTGAATTTCTTGTGCAGCCGTTGTGTATAATTACTAGATTTGTATTCAGGGCATTCATAGTTGGTTGGTAACAGATGGGCGTTTGTTCTGTGTGTGCCAGTTGGTGTTGCTTTCAGTGAGTTAGATGCTATAGCGTGTGAATGTGTGTGCCTGTTGAGCTTAATGTATGATTGCTTGAAAAAGAAGATAATAGTCACATTTCTGCGCCGTCTAACAGTTTGTTTTTACAAACTCAGACGTGAACCCTGTGAAACAGTATGTGAGGCATTGTATTGCAGCCTACCCTCTGACCTTGCTTCTCAACCACCAGAAGGGAGAGGTTTGTTTCTACGTTTGTGTGTTTCTGATGCCAGCCTTATCAAAGTTACTCAAAATCTATATGAACCAATTTGACTGGTTGGGTTCTGTCTTCTGCCTCTAGATTAGGGCCCTCACTAAATGTAACTGTGGTCAGCATAGTGTCTTGCTGAGCAGTTAAGCCATGCACTTGGGGAGAGGGGTTGACTTTCATCTCCTATGCTGTATTTGGTTTTAAGGCGATGCCACTCAATAGACTGTCTGGTAGCATGCTTGTCTTGAATTTCCCTCAAAACATCCATGGATACTGTGCAAATACAAGCAGCCCCGTTTTAAATCTTATTTATACAACTTGATTATGAGAATGAGCAATCAACAAATTTGCAAATATTGGATGGACATCTAGACTGGATTAAGATTCCTGAAGTGGATCTATAATTAGTCAATACCTCCTTTCAAATGGCTTGTAATTCAAGGCTTTCATCTTGTCTCCAAGGTGATTGGAGCAAGTCATCCCCCTCTGATTAATTAGAAGAAAACCTCATGCCTTCAGTTTGCAGAGTCCACTTGCAAGTTTCACACAAAGGCCACATTAAACTAATTATTGGTTTTACAATTTAGCTGTGATTACTTGCAAATGTGGGAAAACACAGGGCTTAAGAGATTCAACTGATTAAAAGGTCATCACATTTTTTAATCTGGTTCGACACTCCAAGAATACCTGCATCAAAAGTTGATGCCCTTCCTATGAAGGGCATAGGGACGTATAGTTTGAATTTTCAACTTGCATTTTAGCTTCATGCTCTCAAAAAGCGAATATTATCTATCAAAGTTAAACAACCTGGTGTCATAAGGGGATTTTTTCCTTTTAGATTTACCGTCTCTAGTTTTTTTCTTACCTCTAATCAAACGAAGAAAAAAAAAAACAATAATAGATGAAACTGTAAACTTGCTTTCATTGATAATGGCAAGATGTGGATATTCTGAAGCAGCAAGGCAGCCTTAGACCATCACACTACCACCATCATGTTCGCGTACAGGGTTGTGCATGTGCATCTTTTCTTTTCATTCTTTTAAAGTGGAAAGGGCAGGTGCTTTCAAAAATCCGTGAAATCCTTTAAGACATAAAAAAATAGAAATAAAAATGATAATAATGAAAACATTTGAAATACATTAAAATATATTTCAAATGTGCAAGATGAATATTTAATCTTTGATAACAAGTAAAGCTGTTTCGTTTGTCGTTTGATTGGTGACATATTTCTGGTCCTGGGGTGCAAACGTTTTGGCTATTAACTCTCGTTAATGTACATGTGCAGTAGCTCCTCTGCAATGCAAAAGGATAGGAGAACTCTGGGCGCAGCTCTCCTGTTCCTAGAGCTGACCGGAACTGACGTCACAGCCATAGTGCGGATGATTGACAGGTCATGTCGTAGAAGCTGGAGAAGATTGGAGAGAGTGAGAGAGAATTGACGAAAGAAAAATTTGATTAGGTGAAGTCCCTTAAATCAAACTTACCAAGAAAAGCTGGAAGTGAAAAAACCTGACCAGCCAAATATGAAAATAAATCAGCAGTCCAAAGACGGATAGAGACTGAAAACAGACTGTACACCTGATTTAGTTGCCTTACCTGTTGTTTTTTTGTTGTTGCAATTCATGTAAACATACTGATGTGATACCTTGGTATACAGTACATTTGAGTGTTTTTTTTGTATTAATCTATTTTGAAGTTATAGCCCCCCTGGAGAAATCTCCACCAGCCGCCACTGCATATATGTATACATAAATTGCAGCATTGGGGTAGAATTTTATCCCCCTAAAAAAATTCAAAGGGAAATCTGAAGTAGAATAGAGAAGTTATATTGACACAAAGAAATGTAATACAACTATAGGCAGCAGGAAAGATATGAATCCCTTTGAATAAAAAAAAACGGATTTTCTTTTTTATATCTTTTTTTGTGAGTTGAATTAAATTTTCTGGCCAATATTGGTCAGATGCTGATCAAAAACAAAACTTTATTGCAAAATGTTGAAAGCATTATAATACATTTACATTCAATAGCTCCCTTGAAAGGTCTATTTATTCGGTTGGGTTGGTTTTTAAAAACTTTGGAAGTCTCTGAAATGTTACTATATTGCCATGTGGAGAAATATGTTAGTGTTTGACTAGTTAATCCAAAGCCTCCTGCACCACAGTGGTTTTACTATTTGTTTAACCCTTTTGTTAATTTTATACTATACATGAAAAAAAACACAAATAGGCCTCTTACTTCCTTACTCTACTCCTAGGTGTTATATAGCCATTTTAAAGCATCCTTTAAGGGTTGAGGACTGCTGATAATGGCTATTTAATGGGTTGCTAACATTGGAAGACTGTTTTCATAGGCAAAGCAGAGCAGTATAAAGCGGTCTTGCTGGGTGAGTCCCATGGCTTCAGCAGTGAAGCATTATCACCGTCAGACCTTCTCTACTACAGTCTGCCACTGAGGAGCTCCTGGGAATTAATGGCTCACTGGGCCATTAATTCACTTGCTTCCTTTATATATAAGTCTAGGAGATAAAAACTGGCTAAGAGACCTTAGACAACCATCGATTCAGTTCATTATCTGTGTTTTAAGCTTTTCGCACTTTAACATATCCGTCGCAACATGAAGGCATTCATAAATTACAACATCAAGATAACGTATGACAGCACAGTTTTTTCCCTTTTTTTTCCTGAAAATAGGAAAAGAGAAAATATACCAGGAAGATGCAGAGCACATGGACACATCTTCAAACATAGCTCATGTCGTGTTCTTTTGTTCTGCCTTTTATTGTAATTCACCTTAAGATTTTTTTTTTTTTTTTTTTTTTAGCTTATGCTGAAATCAGTCTCCTTTCTGTTGATTTATTTACACAATGGTCCCTTTTCTACTTACTTTTTCATCTTGCATCTATGTCAGTTTTTCTTGTCTCAGCCTTTTAGCAAATTTAAACACTTCTCTTTAAATTTTATTTATTTTTTACCCCGGTCTGTTTTTCCTGGAACTCGTATCCCTTTACCCCTTCTTCTGTGTTGGACCAATTATCCCTTTTTCCTCTTCTCAAGTTTCTTCATCTTTTCTTCTTTATCTCCCTCTTGCTTTCTCTGTTTGATGTTTTGTCCCATAATTGTATTTTTCTTTACCCATCAGTCCTCTTTTCTTTCCTTTGTTTCCCCCAAACGCCCCTTTTGTCCTCATGCTTTTGCTAAACATCCCTCATTAGTTCTCACACATCTTTTCCACTGATTTTGCTCTTTGCATTGACAAGAAGAATATTGTACCCAGTGTCCACTGCCATTTAGTTATGCTCACTTTTCTGTTGTTTTTCATTCTCTTTTTCTCTCTTTTTTTTTACTGATTAAGAAACAATAAGTCTATTACCTGTTGATCCTTGCTGCCTCTTCTCATTGTCTCTTCTGCTGCAGTGCAATTTGTTGGTGCCCTTGTGGATCATTTTAACAGTGGCTTGTTTCTCCAAAAATATGATTCAGTTAAAAGTTGTGACATACTGTTCTCCTTAATTCAGTCAATATTTTATACAGACAAAACTCAATTATTTTGCAAAGATATCGTAAAATTTTATGAGGTCATTTGGTGCTCGTGCAAAGACTAAAAGTAAAGATAAATTTACCTTAAGTATTATGCTTTAAAAAAGTTCTTTTAACTTTTACAAGGGATATGTATTTGTTTGAGTCTTAAAATTATGGACCAATACAATATAGTGCATAATAAAAAATTGTAAGAGAATACGATTTTCACACTTTTTACAACTGAAAGTTTTTTATGTTTTTGGACAAGACGAGAAGTACCTTTGTTTTGTCCCACAGTGGTAAAATTAATGTTTGGAAGTTGCAAAATCATGAAGACAGAATACATTATATGGAGAGCTGTCTCATTCAAAATTTGTTAAATAAATACTACTGTTGATAAATAAATATCCCCATAAAATAAAACTAAAGAAATTAAACTCTTTTTATTTAATTTTATTATAATATATTTAAAGATTTTTTATTTATTCAAAGATTAATTAATTAATTTATTCATTTCAGAGAGAAGTGTTATTTTGCAACACATGGCAATTACAGCATTCAAAAGCAATAAAAAAGAAATTTGTCAAAAAAGGCAAAACAACCTCATAAAATGGCGGGCTGTGTTCTGGAAATGTTGGTAGCAAGATGGATACTTTATGAAAATGGATAAAAATATTATAGGCACCGGATCCTCTAAAGGGATAAAACATAAAAGTTTGCTTATTCCAACTATTCCTATTTTTTTTTTTCGATACGCTGTTCTACTCATCTCTAAAAACAAATCATTTCTATCAATGGCTTGCAACACTCATTGAACTCATTGAAAAAACTTATTGAATGATTAATTTTTATTTCAACTTTGGGATTAATAAAGTATCTTTAATTGAATTGAACTTGTAAATGTCAGATGGCTCTGTAGATGACATTTCCAAATGCTAATTGTTTAAAATGTTGTCAGACAGGTGATAACATCTTTTATTCAGAGTAATGTTTTGAGCAGCAGTAAGGCTGCAGTAGAAATATGACTCAGAGAAGAGGTGAGACATTGTTTTATGTGTTGCAGGAATCACTACTAACAAGGTTATACTAATTTAAAACAAATAATTTGGAGTAGAAACTTTTTGTGTGTGTGTTTAGCAGAGTTAATGGGGTTGGCCTAGCTTAAAATTAGTCTTTATGTTTCCCTTAATACAATCTTAGCAGGACTTAATACTTTTCAGCAGTGGTTCAATTTTAGCATGGCACAGCACCAGACTGCTCTAGGATACATGGTTTACTGTTTTCATGCTTTTTTTTTACACAGCTGTCTTTAATGCCACAGTTTTTCCTTGGTTGGCAGGTAAATTGAAACTTTCGATTTCCATATTTGTTTAATCATAAGCATTAAATAGCAGACAAATAGTCTTCCCATGGTTAAATAAGTTTTAAAGATCATTTGAAAGGAAGACAAACTATAAATTGATTTACAGATCAATGCAAAGTGCAACAGCGCAATTGTTAAAAAGTGATAGTCTAAGCATATAATTGTTTAATTAACATCTCTGTACAATTTCTTTTTTTTCATACCTCTTTATCAAATCTACCTAATAAACTCACAGCTTGTATTCCCTTTTCAAAACACTGCTGTCAACCTCTCAGCTCCTACTGGAAATCTCACCATCCGAAGTAAAAAGGAGAAAGGTTAGTATAAAACGTTTTTCATATTAAGGGTGCTGAGACCAACGGAAGGAAATAATTGCATTCACCAACATCAGGATTTGATTTAGACTTGAACTTGAACTATGATTGGCTTTTATTTGATCCTACGTTCATCCTTGTTTTAGTCAAGTTTATTTGACTAATTATTAACGCATTTTCCTGAAATCACTGTTGTGGGTTATTTGTTAAATGTATTTTGAGCACTACTGAAGTAAATTTCTGGTAAATATGCAGCTTTGCTACTTTGATCATTTTTCCCTGAGGCAGGAACAAATTGACTTCCTTTGGCATATGGCTCCCTCTTATCTCAAAACAACTAAAAATGCAAAAAGTATGAACTAAGAAGGGGCATCACAGCCCACTACTAAAGTATGGCTCTTTGCGACTCAAAGTTTTATTCCTGCTTAACAACTCCCACACAACATAATGTTTTTAGGCTGTCAGTGGTGCCTAAATATGATGGATATCCTGATAAAAAATGTATCTAATGAATTTGAAATTGGATCAGTCCACCTCATTTCTTGCTGCAGGTAGAAAAAACTCTGCTTTAGCATGAAAAAAAAAAAAAAAAAAAAACTAAAACAAGACCACATTAAGCAATTATTCATGAAACTTAAAAATAGGTAAAAACTTCCTTTCTTATGTCTTTGCAGTGTTTCATAAGTATTTCATCTCTCTTACCATAAACATCCTTAGATTTTATTGCATTAGATATTGAAATAGTGCATTAAAGGGAGGGAAAGGTGGTGAAACATTGAAGACACACCCAAACTTCTTTGACATTTTTCATGGTTTTTACTCTGTTGAAGGTCTCATACAATTTATGTTTTGTATTTTAATGCACACCACACCAAAAAACTCATATAACCCACAAGGCTGGAGTAATTTACTAATATTTTAAAGACTGCAAAGGCAAGAGGACAAATGGTGAGGGGAAAAATGAGACAGATGGACTTTGGCAGAGCCATGGGGGGACCTGATGCTAGAAACTGAGCCCCAGCCTTCTTTTGGGTAAATTAGCCAGATAACATTCCTCAGTGCCAGTCCCCATCTCATTAAATAGAGACTAGAGCTAGCTATTAAAGGGCTGAGTCGGATTTTGAGTAAGCAAACAATTCCTCAAAGTGACTCAGATCAATTTACAGCGTGTGTGCCTGCCATAAATGGGGCAAGGATTTTAGATTTATCATTCCTGCACAGTATGGGAGAAACCATTTTTTGTGGTTATTAAATGTTTTATTAAAAAAACATTGACAGATTTAAATCTGGATTCAAGGAAAAAAAAAAGAAAGACATCCATTTAAATTTGGCCCTAAATGCACCTGATTCAAAGCAAGCAGTTTGGGATTAACTGCTTGTCTACAACACATTCCAATGCCCAACTGTATGTTTGAGATACAGAGGCGATGTGTATGTGCGACGTATCAGGGTTAATTACCATCACACCACTGCCATCTATCAACCTAATGCTCAGTCTGTGGCCCCCGACAGCTCCATTACCGCCAGACACACACGAGGGCCAGTTTAGGTCATTGTCGCCCCCCTCTCTCTGTCCGATGTACGAGAACAATCATGTCTCAAAATATCTGCTTTATGAGAATGTAAAGACTCAAAGCAGCCGCAGTAGCAGCAATGATGGCCTATGAAATTTCCAATTATTAAGTATTCAGCAGGGTTCTAGTGAAGAATGTCTTTAAAACACTTACGATAAGCCTCAGACATACATTTTTACTACTCTAAGGTCCAACTCCTGCTTTAGGTGTCAGCTCATCTACAGGCAGATTTGTTCTGAGGAATGAAACTGCTTCCTGCCAATGCAATAGCATAAAGTAATAAATCATGCAGATCTAACTAGATTTTGGAAGGATTTCTTACACATTGCATTATAGCATATTGGTTTGCTCCAAAACTGTTCCCTCAGATGATCCAGTTCAAAGATAACGTCTAGTCAGCAAGTAATAACCAATGGATCATTATTTATACCTAAAACTAATATGTTTGCTGTGATTTTATGAATTTAATGTTAATCAGTAAAAAAATAAAAACAATATTTTTCGTCAAGATCAGAGTCTGGGAATGGCCATTTTTGCCCAAATATAGTAACGCCTCACTCCTGACATCTTCCGGAAGTGACGTCATGGTGCAGTAAGACTAGCTCTATTCTCCCCGCTTTACAAGCAAAATCAATGAGAACTATTAAGCATGGCTGCAATCACCAACAATTATTTTAGATTTTAATAGGACTTCACCACTGAAATCCGCAAGAGCTAAAGTTAAACTGACAATGGCAGTTGGATATTGTATGTTGTAATATATCGGGTAAATGGGTAAACGTGAAAAAAAAAAAAGTTATTTCTATTGCTATTCATGATCATCCATGGACGGGTTACGGCGGGCCTGGTCGTTGGATTGCCAACTTGAAGAGGGAGGATTTGCCATCGAATTTCTGGCAAGAGAAAAAAACGTAATTAATCCGATACTATCTGCTTTGCATAGTGCACAGGTCGTCACCCTCATGGATAAAAGCATGTTGTGACGAACACCAAATACAGAACTGGGACTTGCTCAACAGCCGATACCGCACTTTGACGTCATAAACTGGTAGGTGGCAGTATTGCTCTTCGACAAACATGGATGTCTCTGGTAAAGCACATTCAAATGAAATTACTCTTAATTAAAAACACTTATTTATTGAACAGTATGTAATAATTTCCTACTTAAAATATTTTCAGAAGTGTGTATTCTGAATGTGACTGGACTTTTCCTTTAAAAAATATGATTAAGTTAGAAGTACTAAAATCATGATTTAGATAGCTGCTGACTGATTTTCACTCTGAAGTCAGTCTACTCATTCTTTGCTATAAAGGCAATATTTTTTCCTATTTTTTTTTTATTTGGCTTTGCTTTTCAGTGAAATTAGATTTGTTGTTGCTGTTTTTTTTTTTTTTTTTTTTTTTTTTTACTGTTTTTAGGGAAATCCCAAAACTTGATTTGTCTGTTTTTTTTCCCCTTTACCTGTGTTATACATTTTTTATTTTGATTCCAACAAGGCTGAAACAGTCAGACTATTCGTGATTGATAGATTATTTAAATAATCTTCAACTATTTAGTAATTATCAACTGGAGCAGCTCTCGATTCAGTGTGAACATTTAAAATTAGACATGAACCCTGGTTAAATGTTGACTGTCGAGCTGCCAGGAGAGACTCATAGAGGTAGGCGTAAATGGATAATGGACAAACTACAGGTGTCCCTCTAAGTATTAAAGGAATCCTGGCGCCGTTACTAAAAAACTAAAAAAACAAACAAAAAGAAAACACTATTGAAATGAAATTGTACCAGTCTGTTTTATTTAAAACCATTTATTTTGTTCTAAATGCTTCACATAGAGGCTACATAGAGTAGAGACATCATCTGCTGAATGTGAAAGTTTCTAACACTTTTTTGTTGACAAAGTCACTTCTTTTAGGACCTAAATCAAACCCTCTGCTCAAGACCCTTCAGTTTTTTCTTCTTTTTTTTTTGCCTTGCTCTGTTGTTTTCCACAGCAATGTGACCTTGCTGTCTTTTCAGGGGGTGGTTAGTCATTTAAGGCCAGCAGGTTCTCCAGATGATGCTATTCCACCTCGAATATTTGAGGATGTTTTTCTGGCAATAGGTCCTTCAGTGCTTGCTCTTGTGAATAGCAGTCTGTCTTCAGGTGTAGTTCCTGAACATCTGAAACATGCAGTTGTCCAACCTCTAAGTAACCCAGCTTGTATCCCTCTGTTATGGATAACTATAGGCCTATTTCTAAACTACCATTCCTTTCAAAAATCCTCAAGAAGGTAGCTTACTACTAATACTGGTCTATTTGAAAGAACAAAATAAAACAAAAAAGAACAGCTGGGTTTCAAGTCATTTCACAGCACGGAGTTGGCTCTTTTAAAAGTTATTTTTTCTTTTAGGTTCTTAAAGCACCAGGGGCTAGTTTTTCGTACAGTTGGCTGACAGGAAAGGGGGTATGACAGAGGGGTAGAGGCATGCGGCAATGGACCACAGGTTGGATTTGAACCCAGGTTGGCCAAATTGAGGACTGAGGCCTCCATACATGGGTCACCCGCTGGGCCACTGAAGGACACACTTTATAGGTAGGATGTAGATCGACAAGTAAATCAAGAGCTTTGCCTTTTGGCTCAGCTCGCTTTTCACCACAACAGACCAGTAAGGCGCATGCTTCACAGCAGATGCCGCACCAATCCGCCTGTTGATCTCCTGCTCCATCCTCCCCTCATTCGTGAACAAGACCCCAAGATACTTAAAATCCTCAAGAAGGGGCTCCAACCCAGAGAAGGCACTCTACCCTTTTCCGACTCAAGACCATGGTGTTGGATTTGGAGGCACTTATCCTGATCTTACAAGACTGTGATACTAAATCTTTAGATATAAATTGAGCCTTAGTAGAGACATAGTTTACAAAGGATTAAAGAACTCTTACAAAGGTTTAAGTAAAGGGAAGGGATTGAACAGTATTTTTCAAAGTCCATAAAAAAATCTGCTAAGGATTTTTTTCATGTGATCACAATCTTCTCTCTTCTCCATATAAAAAATAAGGTTAAAATAAGCCTTCTAAAACAAATTAGAAGACTATGTTTTGGTCCTATGAAGCCTAACTTGATTTGGGCTATGATTCCAATCTTTTGGAGACTTTTTCAGACTTGAAAACGTAATCTCATGGAGAAGCTATAGTAAGAAGGTTATTTAAATATCATCCATGTACGAAGGTCTAGTCCTTAACTTGGCTGTCATGACTTTGAATCCTGGCCCATTGCCTTTTAGTACATCTTCTCTTTCTCTCGAATTCTATTTCCTGTCTACTTTCAAAAGTAACAAAAAAAAAAAAAAATCATGTAACAAGGTACTTGGTGCATAAAGATATCTTAAAAAAATTATGGAGATATACAGAGATATAATTATGGCTTACTATACCTTTAAAATACTTTAGGTGATATTTTACACTTCTACTGTAGTTTAGTTTGCACCATTGATAGTTTTTTTTTTTTTTAACTAAATGGCAGAATCATTTCAATATTATGTTTTTGTTCCAACTAGGTTTGTATTTAAGGCATGTTTAGATTTTCCAAGTATTATTGATATTAATTGATCTACATGTGCCAGAAAAAAAAAACCCATCAAGCATAGAATATGTAAAGGCATCCTTACTGTTGGAACCCATTATCTTTTATTAGACATTTCAGAAGGGTATTGCTCTACTGTGCTGTCATATTTTATCCTGCAGTTTGATATTTTACCCAATTTCTTAAAAAGAATAAAACCCATATTTAGAGGACAACATGGATCAGTTGTTTCTCCAGTAATTGTAAAGTTTCAGACTGGAGGTAATTGACAGACTTGACCATTTGACACGTTACCCCCAGCTCTAGTGGGATGAATCCAGGCTGTCATTGAGCGCTGATTAAGAGTCATACAATGACATGATTACAGACAATGGTGTATCAAGACACAAAAACAATACATCACCCTCCTGATAAGCATGCAAGAGTGAAAAACTGTTAATTAAAACACATCAGCCTGCTCTATTTTCTTGGATACACTTGTGATTTCCTCCCTCCCCTCTCTCACATACTCGCACATATTCATTAGAGCTAATGGAATTAGGGGGATTGAAGGAATAATCTTCCACAGCCATGTGGGGGAACCAAGCCATTAATTTCCTACCTCTAGGTTGCACTTGCTTTGAAAAACCTCGTCAGCAACTGATGGCACATCAGTAATTTACTCAGACATATTAAATGTGCTCCCTCTAAGTTTTTAGAGTTTAGTTTTGTTCAGTTTTTAGCGTTAAGGTCTAAGCCTGCAGTAGACTAAACTGGGTGTCGCTTCATTTCTATTTTACTCTCTCTTCCAGCTCTAGATTTTTTCCTCTCTATCCAAAGTAATGTTTTGGGAAATAACAATAAGATGACTGTGATGTGTATTTATGAGTGCATTTCTGTTTGTGTTAGTCTCTTTTCATATCGAGGGAAGAAATAACAAAAGATCAAAGTATCAGGTCTGCCCGGGTCACTTGGTTTCTTTCTCGTAGCTGTTGTAAACAGACAAATAACTCATATTCTTGCAGGAGTGCACTGAAGCTCTTTGAAGTGGATATTCCCGTATTTAAATGTACACATCTGAAAAAAAGACAAAAAAAGCAAGCATCAACCCAGCCATGTAAACGCATGTGCAGTGCTTAGCAAAACACACACAATTTGTTTTCTCAGTTGATTCTGTCTGCATGCATGCCTCTGATTTGTTTATCCCAATCCTCCATGAATTATACATCCCCATCTTGGACTTTATGAAAGTTTCCAATTGTGTTCCCCTGACAGAGGACGCTAATAAGAGTACTCAAATGTCCCGTACATGAACCCCTGTGTTCACTGAGAGGAGTGAGCAATTCCTAAGGAACAGAGTTAGTCGCTAGAGAGTGAGCTGCTGTTTGATCTACATTCTGTTCATTGCTGATATACAAGTAGTATGAAGATATAATTGTAAACGCGTCTTGAATTATCTTGTTTTCTTAGAAATGGATCACTATTTTAATACTGGTATATTAATACTGGCACGAAATCCTACAACAAGTTCTAACAATTGGTACAGGCCAATTCCTGCTAGGTCTGTCTCTAAGCAGTTTGCTTGATGGCGTTCGACTTGATGTGATGAAGTCTAAGCTATTATTATGAGGTGTCTGTTTAAAGATGGACATTTTCTCTTTTTAAAGGCTTTATTTTGAAATATATGCATGAATAAAAAAGCAATTGCTAAAGTTGTTAACTGGTTGTGCCACCCTTGGTGGTAACAATTGACCTGTTTCACACACTGGTCAGTTTATGTGGCTAAAATTTGACGTATTACCTGCTGCTAAACCTCTTTTTGTTCCTTTCTGAATTTAGTAATAAAAACATCTTAATCAACACTTCACTGAAGAATCATAAAGTCCCTGGCGGTAAAAAAATAAAATAAATAAAAAAAATCCCCACTTTGAGTAGCCTCTGCTCAGGGCTGTGGTAAACCATCTCTGCTATGCCTGATGCACAATCAAATCCAAAAAAAAGACCTATTGCATCTCCACATTTTCTGATCTATCCACAAGGGTGTGGTAAATGTGAAAAGATTTGGACCATTAATAATTCAAATGCATTGAATTCATTACAGGAAAAAGCAAGAAATCGAGCTCTAGTATATTGCACACAAGAGTTTTTGATATGTAGTTAAATGTCACCATTTGCCTTGGAAAAATGTTCCTTAAAGAACTGTTTAAAAGTTTTCAAGGATGACACAGCCTCTGTATCAGGCCCAAGTCTTATGCAGACGCTAAGGGGTTTTCCTCCACCTTGGTAATAAAATGAAACTCATTTCATGTTCTCTCAAATTCTGTCTAGTATGCCCACAGCATGATATTGCCAATATTGTGTATTATTGTAAGAAAAATTGTGATCAGAGTAATGTGCAGTTTTTATTTCCCTTAGCACACTGTTTTTAATTTAGACCTGAAAATTCAATTTTGGTCTCGTTTATCAGAGCTTTTCTATTTTTATTCTTACTTTTAAATTAGGTAAACATTAAATGAAAATAGCTCTTATGCTCTATATCAGTGTTTTTTTTTAACCCTGGTCCTCAAGGCTTGCATGTTTTAGATGTTTCCCAGCTTTCACACACCTGTTATCAATTGATAGCAGATTATCAGGCTTTGCTGAAATGCAATCATCTGAATCAGGTGTGCTGAAGCTCAGAAACATCCAAAACATGCAGAGCAGTGTGCCTTGAGGACAAGGGTTGAAAAACACTGTTCTATATACGTTTATCTTTATCTCCATGTACCATGTACTGAACATGCCACATTAATTGCGCTGTTAGGTATTTTTTGCTTTTGCTGTGTTTCTATCTGAATGTTAACCTTCTTGTAATCTAGGATTTGAAGTGGCTGGTTAATTTAGAGGTAAACTCTTAACCTGTTATATATCAAACCCAGTGCAGAGCAATGCATTGATCGTTAAAGTTAAAGCCATTTCAATCTGCTTACAGCAAAGCTCCAGAGCAATCAAAAATCTGGCAAAATGGATCCTTAACCTTTTTAAAATGGCAAGGGAGAAATGTAGACAGTGGATGGCAGAGATTTGAGATGAGGCCCAAAGGGAATAGAGACAGTGAGTGACGATCTTTATGAACAATCCAGTCACATACGCACACCATCTGTCTTAAACTCTTTATTCTGTAACCAACTGGAATTGTTGCATTCAGCAATCCTAATATATTGTGTATTTCTGTGTGTGTGATTGTGTAGAAAGCAGATAACTGACGCCCCTGATGTTTCTGTTGAGAGTGGCATATTAATGTAACCCTATTGAATGCCAATGAGATGCAACTGACATTGGTGTGTGTGTTTTTGTCGACACTGACAGGTACAGGCCCACCTCTACTGTCCTGCTCTGTCAGGGAAAAATCTATCGCCTGTCAGCCAATGAACACCTTCGGCCCGCTACGTTACGTATCAGCAGAAACACAATGTTTGTGTGTTTCTGCTGTCAATCTGTCAACTTTGTAATGGTTGTCATTGCTTTTTTTTTTGTCTGTTTGTCCCGCTATTATTTCATGTCTCTCGCTGCCTCAGATCTTCTGTTTTCTGTACTTTAAACTGTCATTCTGGAAATGAGTATTTTAAAGAAATTATGTTTCTTTTGTTCTCTAGATTCCCCAGATCAGCTACGCCTCCACTGCCCCAGAGCTGAGTGACAACAGTCGTTATGACTTCTTCTCTCGTGTGGTGCCACCAGACTCCTACCAGGCCCAGGCCATGATGGACATAGTCACAGCGATGGAATGGAACTATGTGTCCACGCTGGCCTCAGAGGGCAACTACGGCGAGAGTGGAGTGGAGGCCTTCATCCAGATTTCTAGAGAAACTGGTAAGAAATTACATTAATGATCTTCAAAATTATTCGTCGTCCTATTAGACATGGCACCTTGAGTTTTCCTTTTTCCTTGTTGTTAATGCTGTGTTTGGGTATAGGTTTTTTAATCTCATTTGATATGATAGACTAATATTAATTGGGAAGAACTGTTAACTGAAAGGAAAAGGTTATGTTGTTTTTTTTGTTTTTTCTAAATAGTTTTGCACAATTAAGTGATATTTATTTTTCTTCAATTAGATTTAGTAGGGGGGAAAAAAGATTTAAAAATGCAGGGATAAATTTTAAAAAGGGTCTTTTAATAGTAAACCCTAAATCCCTGTCAGCAGAATGGCTGTAGGTAGCTTTAAAAGTGCTATATCGCCATTATTTTGGTGTAAATGGGCAGATAAAACTTTATTTAATCAGTGAATCAATGGTAATAGATGCTTCCTAAAAATAAAAGCCAAAGGGAGTAGGCACAAGTTAAAAGGAAGAGGATTAAAGCTTGACCACTGAGGATTTCATGAAGTCAGAGGAGCTGTTTTAGATCAAACTTCTTATATAAGAGGAACTGCTTCTGTAGGTTAAACTGGAATGGAACCATGATAAAATAGCTTTCCAAATCAATGGTTAGAAAATACAGGTGCTGGTCATAAAATTAGAATATCATGAAAAAGTAGATTGATTTCAGTAATTCCATTTAAAAAGTGAAACTTGTATATTATATTCATACATTACATACAAACTCATATATTTCAGATGTTTATTTTGTTTAATTTTGATGATTACAAATGACAACAAATGAAAATCTCAAATTCATCATATCAGAAAATTAGAATATTGTGAAAAGGTTCAAAATTGATGGCCCCTGGTGCCACACTCTAATCAGCTAATTAACTCAAACCACCTGCAAAAGCCTTTAAATGGTCTTTCAGTCTAGTTCTATAGGCTACACAATCATGGGGAAGACTGCTGACTTGACAGTTGTCCAAAAGACGACCATCGACACCTTGCACAAGGAGGGCAAGACACAAAAGGTCATCGCTAAAGAGGCTGGCTGTTCACAGAGCTCAGTGTCCAAGCACATTAATAGAGAGGCGAAGGGAAGGAAAAGATGTGGTCGAAAAAAGTGTACAAGCAAGAGAGATAACCGCACCCTGGAGAGGATTGTGAAACAAAACCCATTCAAAAATGTGGGGGAGATTCACAAAGAGTGGACTGCAGCTGGAGTGAGTGCTTCAAGAACCACCACACACAGACGTATGAAAGACATGGGTTTCTGCTGTCGCATTCCTTGTGTCAAGCCACTCTTGAACCACAGACAGCGTCAGAAGCGTCTTGCCTGGGCTAAAGAGAAACAGGACTGGACTGCTGGTGAGTGGTCCAAAGTCATGTTCTCTGATGAAAGTAAATTTTGCATTTCCTTTGGAAATCAAGGTCCCAGAGTCTGGAGGAAAAGAAGAGAGGCACTTCATCCACGTTGCTTGAAGTCCAGTGTAAAGTTTCCACAGTCAGTGATGGTTTGGGGTGCCATGTCATCTGCTGGTGTTGGTCCATTGTGTTTTCTGAGGTCCAGGGTCAACGCAGCCACATACCAGGAAGTTTTAGAGCACTTCATGCTTCCTGCAGCTGACCAATTTTTTGGAGATGCAGATTTCATTTTCCAACAGGACTTGGCACCTGCACACAGTGCCAAAGCTACCAGTACCTGGTTGAAGGACCATGGTATCCCTGTTCTTAATTGGCTAGCAAACTCTCCTGACCTTAACCCCATAGAAAATCTATGGGGTATTGTGAAGAAGAAGATGCAATACACCAGACCCAACAATTCAGAAGAGCTAAAAGCCACTATTAGAGCAACCTGGGCTATCATAACACCTGAGCAGTGCCACAGACTGATCGACTCCATGCCACGCCGCATTGCTGCAGTAATACAGGCCAAAGGAGGCCCAACTAAATACTGAGTGCTGTACATGCTCATACTTTTCATGTTCATACTTTTCAGTTGGCCAACATTTCTATAAATCCTTTGTTTTTATTGGTCTTCAGTAATATTCTAATTTTCTGATATGATGAATTTGAGATTTTCATTTGTTGTCATTTGTAATCATCAAAATTAAACAAAATAAACATCTGAAATATATGAGTTTGTATGTAATGTATGAATATAATATACAAGTTTCACTTTTTAAATGGAATTACTGAAATCAATCTACTTTTTCATGATATTCTAATTTTATGACCAGCACCTGTATGTCTATAATTCTTAGAAGGACCGTTTCTGCTCCATGGCAGGATTTAAAAACAGAATATAATTTAGCAAAGATTATGGCTGATAGATATATCCTTAGACAACTGACTCTCTCTAACATGCTTGATAGAAATATAGAGATTACAATTTTATATAATTGTTTGCAGTTGGAGGATTCTGTCAAGACCTTTTCTTTTTTGAGAGGGTATGTTAGATGGGAAAATATGTTTTGGCAGCTTTTAGCAGCATTTCTGTGTTTTGTTGAGCTGTCTGTGGGAATCTCCAGTAAGACCGTCAAGAGGTTCTTTTTCCTGTCTCTTCTTAGCTAGTCAGCAATGAAGTTTGAAGTAGTTTCATTACACAAGGTTGGTGGATAGAGTCAATCATTGTTGATCTCACTGATATTATTTGTACAGATAGAATTAAAACATGTCAGCAGAGTTCTCCACATCAGGGAAAAACAGAATCATACAGTAGGTCACCAACGCACTCTTTAAAAATATTGTAGAAACGCATTTTGGATGTGGAGTTAATTAGACTCATATTATGCAAAGTCGATCCAAGTAGTTTGTTTGTTCTAGAAACTATTTTAGAGAAAACACTAGTAATTGGTCCAATCAAAGAGTTCCACTGATCTCCACAACTCTAATGTTACTCAGTCTTAAAGATTCCCTATGTCTATTAAAACTTAAGTATCACATTAGCTTGTTGGTGCAGCCACTTTGTTTTAATGTAAACATAACATGTTTGTTCTATCTGCTATGTGGCTTGTGGCAAATTTAATAGTGATTTTTTATGAAGGGCTGAAGTTGGTAATTTGTGAAAAGTAATGACATAGTTGAAAACTTACCATTTAATTTTTCAAGGTGTTGTCATGATGGGTACATCACTGGGAACATCTCAGTAACATTCTTCAAAGGTGTACACTTTAATTGAATCAATTTATGTGTACAATGTTCACTACCATGCTTCTAGTGTTAGATTTCGGGGCATCTTTGAGTCTCAGTCTCCTTTTCTTTGTTCCATCAATTCTCCCTTTCTTCTAACTGCCTTTTTTCAGCCCTTTCTACTCATAAGTACCGCTGGATGCAAGTACAATTCTTTAAAAAGCTTTAAACGTCTCATCTCAGTCTTACACTGATGTGCTGGTGCTTTAATATCAACAAGAGCAAACAAACTGGATGAGATGCACAACAATAGGGAATAAAGCATCCTCTAATTAGTATAAGTGATTCTTACAGTACACAGCTGCTCTATAGTGTGTAAAAAGCTCCACTTTCTCAGCTGATTGAATCCCTGCAGCAATCTCAAGGCAGCAGGGCTTGTAATTAATGTGGCTTGCAGTCATGAGTGCCATGACTTCTTTCAAAGCAGTATTTCATGTTTCTTCTTTTGACATTAATTACAGTGCAGATGTTGTTGTCACACTGTCTGACATGTTGTGACCACTTGTGACACGAGATGGAGTAAAAAGTAAAAACAGCCCTGAGTGATGGTGTCATTGTCAAGTTGTTTCTACTGTTCCTTTCTCTCATTATGGCCATCTGGGTGGCTGCACATTCAGGCTGTTTAATTTGTGCCCCACTGCTCTGTTCTGACAGCAGTTTTACTGTACAAAGTTATTTCTATGCATTCTGCACAATGATGAGAGCTCCAGTGTGATCATAAACAATTGCCTTACCAACTCCTAATTGGACTCCAGATATGTCGTTTTCCTTTGGACTTAAATGGTTAGTGTGTAGCAATAATAAAAGCTAGATTAAATTTAACTTATCATGGTTCATAATCATTGAATGCTTTCGATCAGATTTATCCTGATGAAAAATGTGAAGAATTAATTTGGTCGCTTGTATGGCGTTACATTTGTGTCATAACCAACGCGAGCAAAATAAACATACTCGCATGTATGTTAGACTACTTCTGCGCATGGTTTATCTACCGCCGCGCGAGAAACTGCTGCTTCAAGAGGAGAAAATCTCTCTCCGCGTGCGCCAGCTCCTCTACGCGCGCTCGGAAACTCTCCGCATGCGCCAGCCCCTCCCACGTGCGCGCGGGATCTCCCCGCGCGCACAATTTTCTATCCAGCGGCCACGCTCGAAGACGGCTGCCCTCTTGAAAGCGTCTCTGCGCTCGGACAGATTTTCTCCTCGCGCGGACGAAAAGTGGTTTTGACAGGTTGGGCGGAGACAGCTGTGAGCCTCCTCCTGATTGGGCCTTGCAGACACGATCTCACAGAAAGTAGTGTCAGGAAGCATTTGACTGACAGCTCGTCAGTTAAGACAGATTCGGACTTCCGGGATCAATAACTCTCACACGAAACGTTGTTGAAACACAAAAAACGCATCTTTCATGTCCTGATAGCACAGACTATGTACTACAAGAATCAAAAAGCGTTATTTTCGAGAAAAACGAGCCGTTCTCCGAGCTGGATGTATTACATTGATGTCTATGCACAGGCAGTGGCCAGGCGAGTGGTTAGGGACCGTCTGCAAATGGTAAAACAACAGAAAAACGTTGCAAATAAAGATCAATAACTCCACTGCCATAAAGTGCAGAATCCAAAATCACCACAAACACCAAGGTGCTCTTGGTGATCTCACTACAACAGCTGTTTTTGAAAAAAATACACTTTTTTTTTATTTTTTAGAATTTTTTTTTATTGTTATTAACCATTAATATCATCCTATTTTAATCAATAGCTCTGTGATTATACAGTGCAGACTCTCCAAAATCACCACACACACCAAGGGACTCCAGATGAACATACGTACTACAATAGCTGTTTTTGAAAAAGACACCTTTACCTATTTTTTAGATTTTTTTTATTGTTATTAACCATTAGGGACTCTTGGTGATCACACTACAACAGCTGGTTTGGAAAAAATACACCTTTTTGTGAATGAAGTACACAGAGATTCTAGGCAGATGGGAGTTCTTTATGAAATACATTGAAGTTTTAAGCATGATGTCTATATCTGTCTATACACTAAAGCTTTTGTGTAAATTTTTTTTATGATGCTACGGGTTCACCATTCCCACGTAAAACTAACTGAGACAATACCGCAAAAATTGCATTGAAAGATTGCTACAGAGAAACATATCAAGATGATCAGTGGTGGATGAAGTACCCAACTATCATACTTTCAATTCAGTTTATTTATATAGCGCCAATTCAAAACACATCTCAGGGCACTTTACAAACTAAGTCAAATCATAGTCAGATTGGTCAAATTTTTCTATCTAAAGAAAACCAGCTGAATGCATTGACTCATTGACTCAGCAGCAATCCCTCACACCAAGCATGCATGTAGCGACAGCAGAGAGGAAAAACTCCCTTTTAGCAGGGAGAAACCTCCAGCAGAACCAGGCTCAGTGTGAGCAGCCATCTGCTTAGAACAACTGGGGTTCAAGGAGACAGAAGCAGAGATACAAAAAGCAGCTGTAAAATGCGGCCCCGTCCAGGAAACACACAGCCAGACCGACGAGCACCGAACCAGCTCCCATGTCAGAGGATGAAGAGAGCACATCCAGTTAGTCACATTAAAAGGAAACACGACTACACTGAAAAACAGGCCGATCTCCAGCAATTAAACAGAGAAGTTGATACCAGCAGCACAGCTGACATTTCTCTCCAGGATGGAGTCACAGCCAAACAGGAACAGACCAGATGAAGCTACTATGAGAAAAATGTTGGGATCCTGAGGCTTGCCCACCAGAGGGCGCCGAGGATCCTCTTCTGTTTTTTGTTTTCTTTTAGGGACTGGGTTACTGTTGGGATCTGGGGATGTACCACCTTCTACCAGCAGAGTGCGCCGTGGGTCTCCTGGGCTGGAGGCCTCCAGCACACCTGGGGCTCGTCTACTCATCAGGAGACCTCCCCTACATAAGCAGCTGCCAGACCTTCCTTCAACGCCGCAGTGTTGACCTTAGTTTGGTTAGCAACCTGAGCCTCTGTTACCAGAAAGAATCTAAGTCATCTCAAGTGAGAAACCTGATTCTAATCTGCCTCTGTCTTTGCTCACAGGAAACCTGTCTCAAGTCTGAAGCTCTGGATGAGCTTAACCTGCCTGCCAGCCCTGGTGAGCCAAACCTGAAGATTCCAGTCTGGATTTTCTCCTGCTGCTCTTAGAGAAGAGCTGGAAACTCTGATCAAGGTCTGCCATTCAAAGTCAGAAGCTAGACGCTGTTGCTGCTTGTGCACTCTGCTGAACCAACAGTCTCTGGACCCAACGGTTCCCTCCCTCACAAGTTAAGCCCGGACTCCTTCAAGGTAGACTTAAAACTCAATCTTCTGACTGCCTGGCTAATCAAACTGTCCATCTCTGCAGACATCAGTGAACCCAACCCGGACCAGTACCTGATCCAGTTCATGTTCTTGTGTCAATCTATCTTCAATAAACTCTGTTAAACTTTTACTCAGCCTCCGTTTGTGTTCTGCATGTGGGTTTAACCTAAAACCAATCATGACAAAAAAGCAGAGAGAGCAGAACGTTAGGGACCCCTTTTTCATCATTCTGCTTCATTCTGTCTCTATTCTCCCACTCTGCAGAATCTGTTAGTTCAATCTCTATGTCCTCCAGCAGTCTAAGCCTATAGCAGCATAACTATAGAAATAGCTCAGGATAACCTGAGCCACTCTAACTAGAAGCTTTATCAAAAAGGAAAGTTTTAAGCCTAGCCTTAAAAGTAGACAGGGTGTCTGCCTCACTGACTAAAACTGGTAGTTGGTTCCACAGGAGAGGAGCCTGATAACTAAAACATCTGCCTCCCATTCTACTTTTAGAAATTCTAGGAACCACTATTAAACCTGCAGATCGAGAGCGAAGTGCTCTGTTAGGAACATAAGGAACAATCAGATCTCTGATATCAGATGGAGCTTGGCCATTTAAGGCTTTATATGTGAGAAGGAGGATTTTAAATTCTATTCTGGATTTAACAGGAAGCCAATGAAGAGAAGCCAGGATAGGAGAGATATGATCTCTCTTTTTCATTTTTATCAGAACTCTGGCTGCAGCATTTTGGATCAGCTGAAGGCTTTTAACTACAGTTTGTGGACTTCCTGATAGTAAAGAATTACAATAGTCCAGCCTTGAAGTAACAAATGCATGGACTAGTTTCTCAGCATCACCCCTGGACAGGAGATTTCTCATTTTTGCAATATTCCTCAGATGAAAGAAGGAAATTCTAGAAACCTCTTTGATATGGGATTTAAATGACATGTCCTGATCAAAAACAACACCAAGATTTTTTTATTTTATTATCTGAAATCAGGTTAATCCCATCCAAATGAAGTGACTGACTAATCAGCTTATTTTTCAAAGACTCTGGTCCAAAGACTATAACTTCTGTTTTGTCTGCATTCAGAAGGAGAAAGTTAAGAGTCATCCAGGTTTTTATGTCTTCAAGACATGTCTGTAATTTATGCAATGGGTTAGCTTCATCTGGATTTATAGGCAGATATAGCTGGGTATCATCAGCATAACAGCGGAAATTAATTCCATGCTGTCTAATAACTCTACCGATTGGGAGCATACACTATATTGCCAAAAGTATTTGCTCACCCATCCAAATTATTGGAATCAGGTGTTCCAATCACTTCCATGGCCACAGGTGTATAAATTCAAGCACCTAGGCATGCAGACTGTTTTTACAAACATTTGTGAAAGAATGGGTCGCTCTCAGGAGCTCAGTGAATTCCAGCGTGGAACTGTGATAGGATGCCACCTGTGCAACAAATCCAGTCGTGAAATTTCCTCGCTCCTAAATATTCCACAGTCAACTGTCAGCTGTATTATAAGAAAATGGAAGTGTTTGGGAACGACAGCAACTCAGCCACGAAGTGGTAGGCCACGTAAACTGACGGAGCGGGGTCAGCGGATGCTGAAGCGCATAGTGCGAAGAGGTCGCCAACTTTCTGCAGAGTCAATCACTACAGACCTCCAAACTTCATGTGGCCTTCAGATTAGCTCAAGAACAGTGCGCAGAGAGCTTCATGGAATGGGTTTCCATGGTCGAGCAGCTGCATCCAAGCCATACATAACCAAGTGCAATGCAAAGCGTCGGATGCGGTGGTGTAAAGCACGCCGCCACTGGACTCTAGAGCAGTGGAGACGCGTTCTCTGGAGTGACGAATCGCGCTTCTCCATCTGGCAATCTGATGGACGGGTCTGGGTTTGGCGGTTGCCAGGAGAACGGTACTTGTCTGACTGCATTGTGCCAAGTGTAAAGTTTGGTGGAGGGGGGATTATGGTGTGGGGTTGTTTTTCAGGAGCTGGGCTTGGCCCCTTAGTTCCAGTGAAAGGAACTCTGAATGCTTCAGCATACCAAGACATTTTGGACAATTCCATGCTCCCAACTTTGTGGGAACAGTTTGGAGCTTGCCCCTTCCTCTTCCAACATGACTGTGCACCAGTGCACAAAGCAAGGTCCATAAAGACATGGATGACAGAGTCTGGTGTGGATGAACTTGACTGGCCTGCACAGAGTCCTGACCTCAACCCGATAGAACACCTTTGGGATGAATTAGAGCGGAGACTGAGAGCCAGGCCTTCTCGTCCAACATCAGTGTGCGACCTCACAAATGCGCTTCTGGAAGAATGGTCAAAAATTCCCATAAACACACTCCTAAACCTTGTGGACAGCCTTCCCAGAAGAGTTGAAGCTGTTCTAGCTGCAAAGGGTGGACCGACGTCATATTGAACCCTATGGATTAGGAACGGGATGTCACTTAAGCTCATATGTGAGTCAAGGCAGGTGAGCAAATACTTTTGGCAATATAGTGTATGTTAAGTAAAGAGAATTGGTCCTAGCACTGATCCCTGTGGTACTCCACAGGTAACCTTTGAGCATGTGGAAGATCTGTGATTAACATGAACAATCTGAATTTGATCAGATAGATAAGATTTAAAACTGGTGCTGTTCCTTTAATTCTAACAAAATATTCTAGTCTTTCTAAAAGAATATTATGGTCAACTGTATGAGAATATCATTAGTGACTTTCACCAGAGCTGTTTCAGTACTATGATGAGCTCTAAAGCCAGACTGAAACTCTTCAAAAAGTTCATTATGGTGTAAGTGATCGCAAACTTGTTTGGCAACTACTTTCTCAAAAATTGGATATAGGTCTATAATTGACCAAGTCATCTGGGTCAAGATACGGTTTCTTAAGCAGAGGTTTAATTACAGCAACCTTAAAAGCCTTAGGTACATACCCCTGTAACAGAAATAGATTAATCACATCTAAAAGGGAGAAGATCAAAGGAAATACCTCCTTAAATAACCTGGTTGGAACTGGATCTAACATACAAGTTGAAGGCTTTGATGAAGACAATAATTTTGCTAACTCAGAAAGTTCAACTGGATCAAAACAGTCTAAACCCGGTTCAGATTCCATGACTACCTCAGATACAATCGCAGATAGAGGAGTGCTTATGATCTTATTTTTAAAGAATGGACGGTTCAACAGAGCTATGGCTCTGGGTGAGTTTGGCAACTGTATTAAAAAGAAATCTAGGATTATTCTTATTCTCCTCTATTAATGAGGAGAAATACTGTATGCTGCCCTTGCTTTACAAAGGGTCCTCTTATACAGCAGTAAACTATTTTTCCAGACTAGGTAGGATTCCTGTAGGCCTGTGGAGTGATATTTTCTCTCCAGTTTCCTAACATTTTGCTTCAAAGTGCGCAGCTCTGCATTACACCAAGGAGCAGGCTTTTCGGGTTTTCATTTTCAAAGGAGCTGTGTTGTCTAAGGCAGTACGCAGAGAACTAGCAACCCCATCAACAAACTCATCAACCTGATGTGTGTGATGATTTTGGAGTCTGCACTGTATAATCACAGAGCTATTGATTAAAATAGGATGATATTAATGGTTAATAACAATAAAAAATTCTAAAAAATAGGTAAAAATGTCTTTTTCAAAAACAGCTATTGTAGTATGTTCATCTGGAGTCCCTTGGTGTGTGTGGTGATTTTGGAGAGTCTGCACTGTATAATCACAGAGCTATTGATTAAAATAGGATGATATTAATGGTTAATAACAATAAAAAAAATTCTAAAAAATAAAAAAAGTGTATTTTTTCAAAAACAGCTGTTGTAGTGCGATCACCAAGAGCCCCTTGGTGTGTGTGGTGATTTTGGAGTCTCTGCACTTTATGGCAGTGGAGTTATTGATCTTTATTTGCAACGTTTTTCTGTTGTTTTACCATTTGCAGACGGTCCCTAACCACTCGCCTGGCCACTGCCTGTGCATAGAGATCAATGTAATACATCCAGCTCGGAGCATGGCTCGTTTTTCTCGAAAATAACGCTTTTTGATTCTTGTAGTTCATAGTCTGTGCTATCAGGACATGAAAGATGCGTTTTTTGTGTTTCAACAACGTTTCGTGTGAGAGTTATTGATCCCGGAAGTCCGAATCTGTCTTAACTGACGAGCTGTCAGTCAAATGCTTCCTGACACTACTTTCTGTGAGATCGTGTCTGCAAGGCCCAATCAGGAGGAGGCTCACAGCTGTCTCCGCCCAACCTGTCAAAACCACTTTTCGTCCGCGCGAGGAGAAAATCTGTCCGAGCGCAGAGACGCTTTCAAGAGGGCAGCCGTCTTCGAGCGTGGCCGCTGGATAGAAAATTGTGCGCGCGGGGAGATCCCGTGCGCACGTGGGAGCGGCTGGCGCGTGCGGAGAGTTTCCGAGCGCGCGTAGAGGAGCTGGCGCACGCGGAGAGAGATTTTCTCCTCTTGAAGCAGCAGTTTCTCGCGCGGCGGTAGATAAACCATGCGCAGAAGTAGTCTAACATACATGCGAGTATGTTTATTTTGCTCGCGTTGGTTATGACACAAATGTAACGCCATACGCTTGATCAAACTAACCATAATTTGGCAACGGAAATAAGGTATGGATCTAAATCAATAGTATCTTTGAATCCTCATTAAATAGAAAATCTATTATTTCACAAATGAAATGTAAAAGGGCTTCAAATGACCACCCTTGCCAAAAATGACCATAATATAAAAAAAAGTGAAGAATGTAGGTTTCTATTATATTTATATTTTAAATAAATTTTTTCGTTAATGAGGAAATCCTTCTAGAAATCATGAATAGATATGCAAAAGGACTGACTTTGTAGTCAGTGCAACACTTGTTGTGAATTTCCCTCTGCAAAACAAAGGGCCAAGAATCCCTGGAGAGCATTAAAGGATATTAATTGCACACACCACTGTTGATGTGCCAGATTCTTAGTTCATAAATAATAAACTGATAACATTAATGCAGCATGTAATAACTAAAAAAAGTTAAGTATAAATTCTTAAACAGAAACTTTATTTACCTAGTCCAAAGTTGTACTCTTATCATGTAC
Source organism: Cyprinodon diabolis (assembly GCA_030533445.1). Classification (NCBI taxonomy): domain Eukaryota; kingdom Metazoa; phylum Chordata; class Actinopteri; order Cyprinodontiformes; family Cyprinodontidae; genus Cyprinodon; species Cyprinodon diabolis. The sequence continues at coordinate 21,227,998 of CM060078.1, forward strand.
TCTACAAAAGCCACAAGTGATTCAGTCAGTTTTCTTTAGTTCATACCTATGGTCAACTTTTTATATAAATTTGATAACCGTCCTAGTGGGAATGTCCATATATTTCCTGGCTTGAATTATTTAGCTAAATTGATGCCCCCAGGTAAACATGCTGGTAGATTATTGACAATAATATTTTCTTCACATGATGAAAGTTAGATTTAAAACAGCTAACCAAGAGTTGAGAACCAAAGCGAATGGAATCAAATGTGGCATTACCGATACTGCGGACAAAAGATGGAATTTTCAACCAAATTGAGTGGGAAAATTATCAAGTCAACCTGTAAGATGCTGATAGATTTCAAAAAAGTTAAGACACATACCACTGGACTTTGTTTTTCAAGTTTAAAGACGTTTCGCTTCCCATCCAGGAAGCTTTTTCAGTTAAAAATCTCTGGATTACCTTTCAGTTACAAGCTTTATAGAGTAGCCCAGCAAAGCCTTGTATGGCTTAGAAAACATGCAAATTGAACTGAAAAAACAGGTCCACCCCTTAGTAATGGAGAGTCATTGTTGGCCTGCAATATCTGATATTGGCCCATGCCTCTAAAAAGGAGTCATTAGGGGCTTTGTTGGCCTGACTGACCAGGAGAGATGTTTTGGTCCCCTACATAACATTGGGGGTTAAGATGATAGCAGGAAGGAATTTTTCCTTTTTTTTTTTTAAATGATTATGACCTGGATGACTGAGAATCTTCACCAGCATATGTTGAGAGATTGATTATTATAGAATCAAAATTACTTCAACAAAGTATTGTTAAAGGGTTTGTAAATGTACTCTGGTTTAAAATAATGAACAGCCTAGCTCAAATGACTCTACCCATAGAACAGCATGTCAGTTTAAAGTGTATTTAGTGAATTGAAGTCAATGAACAGAGAGTGACAGAGCAACAGTAAAGATAAAATCAAAGACAGATGACTCACTTGTCTGTTTTGGTTAAATTCTCAAAAGCCTGGTTGATCTCTGCACTCTCCAGAGCACCAGGATGTGTGAATACAGCCTTAGATCTGTTTATGAAATTATCCAAGCGCTGTTGACAGATCAAAATGCCATCAGTTTCTCTGTTTACGTCTCAAATGTTGATTGAAAAGTCATAACACCGGGCACTGCCAAATATTTACAGACTGACAAAACTAAACACAAGTAAATAACCCATTTGAGGGGATGTCAGTTGGGAACCCCCTTTTTGATTTATTTTGATCACTTTTTTTTTTTTCCAGTTTTCTCTAGCTTCTATCTTTTTCTCCACTGTTTGTGTGCTGTAGTCAAGATGACAGCCCTGTGTGTCTTCTGTGGTCGATCTGTCCATCTCTGTCTGTCTACATCTCTGGAGCAGCCTCACCCGAGACAAAACACTGCGACAGTCAGCACATAGATATTTTCCTCGTTGTCAGATCTCTGGATATGTGCAAAGCAGTGCTCGGCATTAGTGTCTATTTGTGCTGAAGAGGACAGCATAGTTTATTTTCTTTCATACAGGGCAGAGGGGCACGTGCTGTGACAGCACTCAGTCAGTTGTTTACTGAGCCTTTGAGATGTAAAGGCAAACCAGAGGATGAAGGGACAGCAGTGCTTGCAAAACACTTAAACCGACATTGTAAGAAAGATTGAAAAGTACCTGGAGTCTGAGAAAATGTGTTTGTGTTTATAATGAAAATGCAACATAAGCTGTATCTAATATGATTGAAGAGGGAGAGAACAAACTTGGTAATAACAAGAGCAAGGAAAGGAAACACCCAACCACATCAACCAAAAAGACTGAATCAAATCAGTTCTTATTTAATGTAAATATCCGTTTTGCAGGTTGACCATGTCCCTGTGAAAAAAATCTCAAAAGAAAAACAAATGCAAAACGAAGATTGCTAAGGGTTAAAATGTAATCTATAAAAATCCTCTATCCCTGAATCAACGGCTCGATCCATATACATTTTTGATTTCTCTCTAACTAAAACTACCACTTTCTCCCTAATCACTGTTTTTGAACACACCACATGCTGTTTGCTTTGCATTCAAAAATATGCTGGTTTGGTATCATACAACTTTGGAAGGGCTTTCAATGCATCACATGTTTGGGGTAATTAACCTGCTTCTGATCCTGTCACTTTGCTTTGGGCTTGCCGTTGTACGTTTCATTGAAGTGGCTTTGTGGCAGTATGTTAGCTAGTATACTTGATGTTATTCAAGTTGTCTTCCTAATTTGAGGATACTGTTTAGCATCACTAACTGAAATGGGCAATTCCAACTTAAGTCCTGAAGCTAAATACAAAATCAAGCCTCAAGTCTCTGAGATAAACACTTTGTCATTAAATTGAAAACATCTGGGTCACCTCTAACCTAACATGGCTCTAAGTTAGGATTCCAAACATGTTGTAACTTTGTTTCTTGGTATAGAATAACAAGTGAAAACTGATTACTGTTGTGCAGTTTAATAGAAGATTATGAATATATTATATGACTAGAACTGGAAATGATGTAGCTAAGTAATATATTATTCAAATTGAGGGTGAATCCAATTTATGCTTATTAGTTAAATGATTATAACTGTGATTTGCTTACTCACCATGGTTTTTAGCCTTTTACATAAAGGCTGGACTCCTGGATTGGCGTTAAGGCTTAATGCATTCAAAGTTTCCTTAAATAGCAATAGATAAATATGAATAAACCGTGATGCACAAATGTTAAATGTGTTCAAAACAGTAAAGTTTCATTGTGTCTTACAACAAAAAAGATGTACAATCACTCAGCTGAGGAATTAATTAAAATGGTGACACTGGAAAGAATGGGTTAGTTCAGTGGCATAGGACATCTGGTTCCTTTTTTTCAAATACACTTGAATAAAGTGCTAGTTTAAGGTTGTGGATATTTATCCAACTAGCTAGAAACTCTTTTTTTTTATTTCATTTTATAGAATATCTACAGTAAAAAATGATGGAAGTCTCTTTGCAGTAATTCCTAGGGTATACATTTCAGTGTAGAAATTCACAAGGGCTCTACAAAAACACTCCTGTCCTTGTAGATGTGGTCACTTTTTTCTTTGCCTTTATACTCTAAATGGATTCTGTAACCCCTGCAAAAGCAGCCATGGGAATTTCAAGGTGATTATGTTGTGATTAAAGTGTTATAATCTGATTACTAACACTGTTCAGCCATAGAAATTTGTGTGTGATTATTTACTTACATTTCCTGACAGCGTGGATGTAAAAAAAAGAGCATTTTTTATGATTATATCTATGCAGGCTAATTACCTTAAATTTTCAGAGGTGCTGCGTTCTTATTAGTCAGACTTCAGCATATTTGTCGTCTTAGTTATTTGTTTGACTATGAAGTGTGTTCAGCTGCTCTGCTTTTAACCTGTGCATCTTGTATTATTATTACCAAGCGCAGAAGAAAATGAAATATTTGCCTCCCACTGATGTTCTTTGAATCTAGGTATGTCCTACTTACATTTGCAGCTGTGCAGCTGCACTTTTGTGGAACTCCCATGAGAAGTTTGTAAGGAACTGTGCACAACAAATTTTTCAGCTGAGCTTATGCAGGAGTCAGCATTGTCTGTATTTTGCTAGAACTGCTTTAGGGGAAAGCTGGAAATAGATTTGGACTTTAGATTGCAGCAAAGAATGAATATTTTCAAATGCTGGATGCTGCTGTTGATGCCATCAATGTACCCAGAGTTGATATAGTACAAGATCGTAGATTTTCTCTCTCTGTTGGTTGTGATTTGTAAAATGAATTTATATTTCCTTTACTTTACAACATTCTCTAAGGACTCATATGACCTCATTACCAGCTTGGGTCATGAGTCATGCTTTAGACACCTCCCATAGTCAAATACAGTAAGAAATATGTCACCTGCCCTTTTTCATGCATTAAGCCATTTGTAGAATCAATAAGCTGGCAATTCATATATGAATTGAAAATTGTATACATTTGAATTGAGAGCATATGAAAGCAATGGATTAACCAAAGTAGGGGCAAGGAAGATTCGGTTGAGTTGTTCACTTAGTTATTTTATTAAATTAAAATAGCTGGTGAAGTAGTATAGAAGTTGAAACTTAAAGGAAACTACTACAGTAACAATTTCACAAAAAATAACTGAAACTTCAAATAATACTCAACTAAACGTTATTTATAGAGTCTTTTAAAAGAACCTCAGCTGCAGAAAAGCGCTGTACATTTGAAAGTAAATAATAGTTTCCTCTGCGGTACTACAAAGGTATTCTGCAATTCATTTTCATTCAAAAATACTTTATGAATCCCAATGAGACATTAAATGTTTAAGTAACTCATAGGATTATTTTCTTAACCTCTTGCTGTGGATAGCTGCAGGCAGATAGGATCTTTTGTATTGGTCTGTCTTGCACCTGATCTGGAAAATCCTCTTACTGAAAACACTTGTTGTTTAACAATCTTCTAAAGAGGATGATCACTACTGTACATAATATTCTTCACTTGAGGAGTTTTTCTTTGAGAAAACATCTCATGGGGTTCTAAATAATTTTTTTCTAGAATAGAGCTGACCTTCTTTAACAGCCTGTTGTGTTTGTTTTTCATTTATTCTGATGCTTTTACCCCAGCAGAAAACTGCTACTGGGTTTCTCTGAAGTAAAAAAAAAAAAAAAAAAATCTTCCTATTCCTTACATTAGCTGATAAAAAAAACATTTTTGCACTTTACAAAGAAACATTTTAATTCTCTTTAATTTGTAAAAAGGGGCAAATCTTTGTCAAAAATCTCCTTTACATTATACAAATGTCATCTGCTTAAACTGTGGATTAGTATAAAATTGCAGTCCTCATCAAAATATAGTTGTATGCAATGTCATTATTACTGTACTTGAAACTATTCGGAAGCATTATGTGATATAATGTCCTATTTTTATGGTCAACCACTCACAGGTATATATATCTGACTAGGTGGATGAAATAACTGCCCTTTATGGCCACATTTGAAATCTTGAGCAGGTGGGATGCTAAATTTAGATAGTGGGAAAAGCAGTCCATGATGACACAGTAAGGTTACTATTAAGACATTGTTAGTAGATCATACTTGATATGATCATTAACATTTTTAGCCATAGCACCACCTTATGTCTTGCAGCCTTGAAAAACAGTCTTGCTGTACTCCATTTTTTTCCCATAAGGATTTATTTTTATTTTAAACCAATTTTGTTACCTTACCACCTGAGTGTGGCAGCTGACATAGTCTTATCAGACCAAGGTAAAGGGTTCCTAAACTGTCATTCTCCAAGTTGGTTAAATTATAGCCTAGTTTCCCATTGTTGGGACACTTTCCATTGTGCAGACCTGTCTTTGTAGATCTTTGTAACGATTTTGTATGAAAATCACAGTTGGTCAGCAGTTAATTAAAGTACTCAGACTGGCCCTTCAGCTATACCACAATCTAAGTCACTGCAATCCCTTTTCTTCTATATTCTGTTGGTCAGTTTGACCTTTAGCTAGTTGCTGTCACTGTGACTGAACTTGGTCAACTTTTGCTACTTTTTAGAAGCAGCTAAATTGGTTTACCTAATTAAATGGCTTCTGAATGTGAAAGTTTGCAAAGGTCGAACAAATTCGCTGAAAAGTGAAATTCTAATATACTCTGTAGTATGACCAAGCGTATTTAGTTTCCTATGATCAAGTTTTTATGCATTGCTTGGAAGTAGCATGATTTGACTATTGATATATTTCCTTTTCATCGCTACTCCTCTCCTCAAGTGTTCAAACCCCCCCCCCCATTCCGTTTGTCTAATCGTGCTCACATCCTGAAATATATCTACCGTGACTTATACAGCATATTCAGCATGTATGCTTACACCCGCGGCTATGGGTTTGCAGTCATGCAGAACTGGTAGCAGCCACAGCTCGGTGAGCATGTTCCAAATATGTTGATTCATCATTAATAATCGTTCATGGACTTTAGGAAAAATAAAATAAAAATGCATCTGTTCACCATAAATCGATGATGAAAGGTTAAGGAGCAAATAACACAAAGGTCAAGTGTTGAGTGTGTGTTTAGGAGAAAACTGGGGGAAGAACTGGAGTAAAACATGCATAATGTCACATCTTACATTAGCCAGTACATCTAAAACAAGCAGTGATATAATCATTATTTAAGCAGTTTTTAAGATTCTGCATCAAATCTTACAGCTGAGGAGAAGTCCATTTTATAAGCATGCCATTCTGCTGTTCACTCAGACACAGGGGGTAAGTTTCAGACTATAGCCTTCTAAATCAAGCAGTGTGTTTGGAACATAAAATATAGATTTGCATACTGTAAAACAAGAGCTGGCCTTGTCACCACGAAAACATTGTCTAAATCAAGCCAAAGCCTTTTTTCTCTCTCTCTTTTCTACTTTCTGCCCTCCCAATGGGATCCAGCTGGGATTAACATCACCAGATCTACATTTAGGCTCACTGCAGAAAGACTAAAAAGGGATGTGTTTGTGCATGAGAGGAGGGGAAAACAGAGGCATCTTATAAAATCTTCGCACTAGTTACCATGGTTTGAATCTGCAAGTGAAGAAATTAGAGGAAGTGAACTCACCAGTTTGGGAGTCACCTTTCTGTGACTCCAGTAGCTCAACAGAAGCTTAGACGGCGAGGCTCAAGATGGGAAGGAAATGAGCGGCTGAGCAAAATAATTAAATGTTTATCTCCCAATTCATTTAATTAGGTCTCTGGCTCTTGAGTAATCTTCAGTCTTTTTGCTGAGCTTTGCCTCTTTTAGTCTGCTGTCAGGCCACCCGCGCCCTCCAGGAGGCGGGAGTGTTCTTTGTCATTATCAAAGTCTTGCTGCTGGCTTATCTTGTTTTATTCAGGAGGAGGAAAATGGGAATAAACCACTGTCGACAATAGAACTGAAAAACGATATTTACACACCGTATTAAGGCATTGTTTTTCTCACGATCTGTTGTTTTACTACTTTCTAAAAGCCAGAGGTTTTCATTTGTTATGTTAGTATTTGATAGAACTGCCTATTAGGCCATATAAAAGGGGTCAAATGGTTTTTGTAACCCTTTAACAGGTTTCTCACCATAGTTCTCCTGAAAGACATGGTGCAACTGGGTCAAGTTTGTAAGTCACACTAGTTGCAAACACCCTTTTAGGTCTATCCATATTTTCTGTTATAAGACTTAGATGAAGTATTTATTGCAAACCATTAAGAGTGCTATCTTTAAACCATCTTCTAACTAATTTGGAAGATTTGTGATAAAGCCATTTATCTTTTTCGATGTCTTTAGGTGTTGCTTTAATTTCTCTTCATGTTTTCTGCAAAACTGCAAAGAAGCAAAGAATGAGTCTCATTTATACCACATATTCAGGAGTAATTGTTATTTTTTATGGGATAAGATATCACATTTCAATTATATGTATCAATCATCTATTATCATTAGTGGAATTTAGCAGTACTTAACAGCAAATGAAATAAAAGGGGCTTTAAATTTCTATCTTCTTTTGCACACAAAAAGCTGCACAATCCCACAAAATAGCAAGAATAAAACACAAGTAAGCTTTAACTCACTCAACTGACAGTGACTGTCTCTTGGGCTGTATTAGCTCTCTGTTTCTTGTCCTTGATTACACTTTCCTTACAACTTAAGACTTATTTATCACCACACTCAGACACACAAAACATTGAGAGGAGACATCAGCCCATCCATTTGTAACTAATTACACTCGCCATTGTTTTCAACTCAAGGTGAAGCTGTCTTTGTTTTTTTTAAAGGGGCCTAAGACCCTCTGATCTTGGATGTTTTCTTTTATATGTTGTTTTTTCTAAACCATGTTTGTCATGCTTCTGAAAATTTTAACAATGATTACATATATATATATATATTGTTGCACTTTTGTCACACTAATAAATCTGTTCATCTAGAAAGAGGTTTATAATGGTCTGAATCTAAAGAGACCATCTGGAAATAAATCAAAAGATCAGAAATACAGAGGTGAGTGAGCCTTTATCAGCCAGTTATTGGGTTCGGATAGCACAGCATCAGCCTAGATAATGTTTCTACAGACTCATTAAACTTTTAAGCAGATTGCTCTTAACACGCTGATGTGAAACTTCAAGTCAAGTCAAGCAGATGCTACCAATTTGCACCTATTTCTTACTTTAGGTCACAGTTTTTCTATCTTCAGTTATTAACAAATCTGGATATGTGTTTGACTTATAACGTATATTAACTGATTAAGGATGGAGGGTAATATTTCCTCAAAGAGAGCAACAAGTCCTACCAGCTTTAAGAAGAAAAACTACTGACTGAAAGAAAAAAATATATATAATATTAAAAATATTAAAACTAGTTGATATACATATGTTTCTTTTCCAGTTTTTTTTTTATTTATTGTCATTCCACTTTCACAAGTACAGAGCAACAAAATGAACTTTCTGACTGGATCCCATCCTCTTGTGGAGCAGTGGGCTGACGTTGTGTGGCGCCCGGGGAGCAGTGTGGAGGTTAAGGGTCTTGCTCAGGGACCCAGGAGTGGCAGTCTTTGGGTGCGGGGCTTGAACCTAGAACCTCAGGATTCCAAGCTCTATGCACTAACCACTAGACCACCACTCCACTAATGTCCTAACTTGATATGTCTAAAGGAAAATAATTGCACTCTAGACTTTATGTTCTGTTTGTTTTTGCTTTGAGGAAAGAAAGCTTAGTTTCTATCACAAGTTGCTTGCTCTGTGCTCACTGAATTGTATTCAATTGTAATAAAAATATAACATTATGTCCTTGAGGTCTCAAACATCTTTTAAGAAATGTTCATTCTGTAATGGTATGGCTGGTCTCCGTCTTCCTGTCTTTTGCTGTTGGACCTGACAAAACCTATTAGAAATTAACAGCCCTCTGTGGACGGCATTAGTTTTGCCAGAGGTCATCAAGGTAATTATTATCCGAACAGCTCGGTGAATTTCACCCTATCAAGAAGCAAAAGCCATTTTTAGCCATTTCCCCTGCAGCCTTCACAATAAAACACCCAATAGAAAAAAGGTGCTCGATTCTATTAAACCCTGAGACTGCCTGCTATGCTTTTTTTGACCTGCAAACCTACTTTAGTATTTTTAAGCTAGTCAAACTGATTTTTTGGAATTTAAAGGAACACCAAGAAGTTAGTTGGGATGCTGTATGTTTATATGCTTATATCAAAATGCAGTGTAATGAAATTTAAATGATTTTCTTATCTCAGAGGAACGAGATAACCAAGAAATGAAGAACTGACATTTGAGAGTAGCTAAGCACTTACCAAGGGCTAAATGCTTGAGCTGTACTGATGGCCAGAGGGAAATGTGCTTTAGTGCCTCTGCTGGATTTTGAACTGTGCCTCAGTTACATGTATAGACTCCATTTCAGCTCCAGTGGTTTTCTTGACAGAGGTGAGAACTCCTCATATTCCCTTATGACGGCGCAAGAGAAGGTGCCCGGCAGACAGAGGAACAGACAAAGAAAGAGAGGGAGAGAAATAGAGTATTACTCTACCAGCAGATAAGGAAGAAGGAGAGAGAGAGAGAAAAAAACTGAGTCTGTACCTGCAAAGCCCCAAAAGTAATTTCATCTATATTACTGTTCTTGGTACACATGTGTATCTGGGCTTGCACAGCTTCTGTCAGGCGGTGATGTTTGTGTCTTTCAACTTTGATATCTTATGTGGATGTTAGTTTCTGAATATTTTTTTATTTTTACAACAAATATGGTGGGAATTGTGTGTCTGCGGTTTTAGAGTGTGCACCTTTACTAGCAATGCATCTGTACACCTTAAAAGCACTTTGAGGCATCTTCACTGCTCTTCAGCACTTACTGTTTTTTATGTTTCATTTTTTTCCCCTTCGTTATTTTTGTGTTTGTGTCGACAGTAATGCCCTGGGGTCATGGATAAAATAAATGGCAGCAACCAGAGCGGGCTAACACCACTCTTAACTGTTCAATCCACTTTTAGAGCTAAATAAACAACTGAAGTTTTAACCATGTGTGTCACATAACTCACTCACCTCATAGTAGAACACAAACTTAAACAGAGAACAAGATCTACAAAGTAAAGGACTGGATTAAGGCATATTTATTTCAAAACTGAACCCATATTCACAAAGACTGTCTCACAAAGAGTCTAAAATTCAAGTACTTCAGCGTCTCTGAGTGATAAGGGGACAGAAATTTTAATTTTGGTAAATACACCTGATTGATCCTAATGCTAGATGTGAACCGTCTTCTCTCCTATTAATCAGAAGAAAGAAACTGATTTTAACTGCATCAAAATAAGTCTGATGATTAAAGTTGGCCAAAATGAACTAATTGCCATACAGTTCAGAAATGTTTGAACATACCTTATTTACGTCATTATTTTCAACCATTTATTAATGTTGACTTGCCATACTGGTCAGTTAACTGCTTAAGTTTTGATATTAATGTGGACTTAACTGTTGAGATTTTATTGTGATTGTCTTCTTGTAGAGGACACCAGACCCCTAGGGCTAAAATTGAGTAACCCTGTTAATTATGAGGTCAATTACTCTAAAGCACTGCGTGGGAAAACTGATGTAATCCTTGAAAAGGTCAGCCACAAACAGGAGCTCTGCATGAGCGAGATGGTTTTATCTTATTTATTTATTGCTCTTGATGATAAATATCACAAAAAAGTAAGTTGTCTTGGGATTCCCTCTTTGTATAATTCATTTGTGAATCCAGTCTCTAGGTGAGCATGGCAGCCCAAAAGGCCTGCAAATGTAATGAAAGATGTTCTATTCTATTGTATTACATCTAATTGAAGAAGGAATTTCTTTCTTTCTTTCTTTCTTTCTTTCTTTCTTTCTTTCTTTCTTTCTTTCTTTCTTTCTTTCTTTCTTTCTCTCTCTCTCTCTCTCTCTCTCTCTCTCTCTCTCTCTTTAAAATGATCTAAAGATCTGTAACTGAGTTTGGATATTTTATAAGCTTTGATATAAAAATATGCCAGAACTTTATGAGTATTTTAGCTAGATTTGCTTGTCATGGGAAATTGCGACTGGGAGGTGAATATTGATTGTAATTGCCAAAATTGCTTCAGTAAGAAACATTTTCAGTTATAGTTTCATACCACACCAATACTTTGTTCAGTAATCACTGTTGCTGTTTTTAAAGATATGGAAATATTTTTTTTTTATTTTTCTAAATTGATGGCAATGCTGAAATAAACTGTAATATAAGGGGGGCTTTCCTGCGTTATGACTTGACTGCTCTTGCAAATTCAATGTGATACATCACTAAAATAATTTCTACCTGGCATAGCTGATTGCTGGAGTTACTTAGGGCATTTTCTGTTGAGTTTTGCCATAAGACTAATAAATCAAACTTGGATCACTACAAGCATTGGTCTGGACGTCTCTTTAAATCGTCCATGTCTCCTCTTACTTCCTATTTGTGAAAAAGTCTATTACAAGTACACACACACATTCACGCAGAGATGTATAAGGGCCAACAGGCTGATGGATGGGGTGCTGGCAGAAGCTGATTAGCGGGGAGTGAAAGGGGCAGAATTACAACTCTGTCGGCTTCGCAATTGCATTGTTGCTTAGACAACGATCCATGTCGGGATGCTGAGATGAGGGAAAAGTAATCAATGATCTCAATCTTTTTCAGTGTCTTTGAAACCAGCCCAAGTCGCTCTGACTCATTCTACTGTTCTTTCTACTTTACCCCAGTTCTCTTCTTGCACAACAAGCCTTTGGCCCCTCTACTGTCTAAATTAAGGGATCAAAACATGAGCTTGTTTATCAGTGCTGTAAGTTTTCTTCCACCTTACTTCTTTTCAGAACAGTCCACACTCATTTAAAAAACAACAGGAAAAAAAAAATCATAAAACCAAATTTCTTTCTTGTACAAGTAATGCACCCCTAACAGTCTTCTTAAAGTGAATGTAGCTGAAGTATTTTGCATTTTAATACTTTTACTGTGGTGTGAATATACTGTTACAGAGTTAACTTCCAGTTAGCGACTGTTAAAATAAGAAAATAAAAAAAGTAAAGACCGTGACTTTCAAGTATGTTTTAAATGCTAACATTCAACAAGATAAATAGCGTATGGAAACATTTTATTTGAAATTTATTTTAAGAGCAATAAGTAAAATGTTTCAGGCCACTTGAACAAATAAAAACCAGAATACTTGAGATGTTGGGGTAGTTAATACACAGACATGAAGTCTGTGTATTCAGTGCCATTCAGTGATTTGTAGAATAGCAGAATCATTTTTTAGTCTATTTTCTTATCATTTCTAAGCTTGTGTGATACAGTATACTCCACTTTGTAGGTTTTGGTAGGATTCAAGCAGCAGCATTCTGGATTTTTAAGAACACCTGTGAAGACAGCGTTGTAATCAATTAGGCTAAAGATGCTGCTCTTTATTTCCTGTGATTTTCTTAGGATATTGATTTTTTTTTTATGCCTTTATGTTCCTCTGAAAGTTCAGGTCTGATAACATCATTTCACCAAGGTTTTCAGCTTGATTAGTTGTTTCTAGCTAGCTGTGTACTAACTTATACATTTCTTTCTTTGGTCCGAAAAATATTACTTGATTTACCTGAAGAAGAGTTTAGCTAATCCATGTGTTTATTTCCGAATTTAACCAGCAATCAAATGTATTCATAATTACCTGTGTGTGTTTATTAAAATTTAAGTTAGGGGGAGGATGTTTAGGATTTGGCCCTTGCTTTTGAAGCATAGGTTCGCACCAGAGCATAAAGCCAACATGACATACATGATTGTTTTTGGTATAGAAGGACTTCTCATCTTATCTTAGACATATAGAACAGGTTGTGAGGAATCGTGACTAATAATTTGATACAGACCCTCTTCTCAACCCATGAGTGTCTTCCTTCATATATGTAATTATAAAGGATTTCTCGATAGGAGTCTTAGTTCCCTCCTAAATGTTGTGCAAAGCCATTCCATAGAAGTTACCACTATTCTTTAAATGGTAATGGCAACATTACATATAATGGATTTAAGTAAATTTAAGTTTCTATGTGTATGAAGGTAACTGATTAATCCTGGTAATATTTTGTGTATGGGATCAGGGATATTGTAAATAAAAATGGTGGTATTAATCCCCTTCAAATTAAAGGTGGGGTTCTATTAAATTATGCGACCATAGGTGTATCAATTTATGTCTTATATGTTTAGGCCCCATCTAAAGGGTTAAGATAATTCACATTCAACTTTAAAAGATTTCTTTGTTGTCTGATCCCTCAAATTCCTACATTATAAATTACATAGCAATCAGAGAACATTATCAACTGACTATAAAGAAAAACTGATACAGCTTTTGTGCAAAAACAAAGCATAAAAGATACATGATAAGGAACTCTGTTCCCAAAAACCAGTGGCAAACGTCTCCCTTGTCAGCGTCTAATCTTAAAGGAATAGTACACCCAAAATATGATTAGCCTTCATTTTTTACTCACCCCCATACTGAACAACACTCTGGAGTACTTTTTTGATATCTCAAATGCATCTGGAGATCTGGGAGGCTTCTTGCTGTCTGCTGACATTCAAATAATGGAGGTCCATGGTGCCTGAGGCAGAAAGGTCCATAAAAGTCCACCAAAAACGTGTCAATATTCCTCCATACTGCTCGTCCAATGTATTCCAAGTGTCCTGAGTTGGTAGCGTCCATAATTTACTCGAAACAAAGTCATTTAGAATGTTTTTAGAGCCTAAACAGTAGTGTATAGGATTTCCTAAAAGCGCGCGCCTGCGAGTTCACGAGCCTACGGAAAACGCGGCAGACCAAGCCAGATGAAAGTGCGCATTCAGCGTCTGCTCTTGATAATGCAAGCGTAGAAGAAGAAATTTGCTGTTCACCTGTGCAAAGAATGAGTTCTTTGCCGAGCTGAATGCGCACTTTCATCTGGTTTGGTCTGCCGCGGTTTCCGTAGGCTCGTGAACTCGCAGGGGCGCGCTTTTAGGAAATCCTATACACTACTGTTTATGCTCTAAAAACATTCTAAATGACTTTGTTTCAAGTAAATTATGGACCCTACCCACTCAGGACACTTGGAATACATTGGACGAGCAGTATGGAGGAATATTGACACGTTTTTTGTGGACTTTTATGGACCTTTCTGCCTTGGGCACCATAGACCAGCAGACAGCAAGAAGCCTCCCAGATCTCCAGATGCATTTGAGATATCAAAAAAGTACTCCAGAGTGTTGTTCAGCATGGGGATGAGTAGAAAATGAAGGCTAATCATGTTTTGGGTGTACTATTCCTTTAAACTGCATTTTTTGAAAACTTTTTTGTTGGGATTTTTCTGGTTAGGGTAAAGAAAGTACTTTTTTTAATTGTACATTCATTTAAAAATATAATTCTAACATTGGAAAATGGAGTGATGGAATAGATTGACTAATCTGAAATCTCATTATGTGGTTGGAGCCCTACTTTATATTCCCTGATAAAGCGGTCTCCAACTGTTCAGCTGAAGAATGGATTTCGGTTGTGAAAAGAGAAGTCATATGGAGTCTGACCCATCAAAGTGCCATGCTTTTCTCAAATCGCCTGCCCTCATATTTACATCTAAATGGAGAGTTGATAGTAACAGGTAGCGCCAACCTAACTACATAGTACAAATGACACGAGAACCTGACAAAACATGGCTCTGACTGGGTCTTAGAGGCCTTTTTGACTCTATCCACTTTAACAGTCATCTTTCCATTGGTTCAATTCGTGATCAAGCAATTTATTCCCACATGTGAGCTCAGACCTGTTGATTATAAAAAAAAAAGAAAAAAAAAAAGAAATATCACAATATCAAGCATGTACATTTCTCACATTTTAATGAAGAATTTTCTTTTCATGCCACTAACGATAATCTAATTCAGTCACCATACAGCTTTTTAATCAATGGAAATGATCAGTTTTCTCAAAATATCTGAAAGTACTGCAAATAATTTCAAAACGCTGGCAAGAAGAGTGAGTACACCTGTTAGTGAATATATTTATCTTGTGCACAAAGTGTTTTTTAATGGAGGCCTAAGTTTTTAGGTTTTTCTAGCTTTGCCTTTGCCATAGAGAATACTGGGCCCTTTAACCAAGGTTCCAGAAGGAGGGAATGATGCATTGCTTTAGTTTGCCCCATTATATTTTGGCTTTCATGGTCCCTGCTCTCCCCAGGTATTCGGCTCATGTAGCCCCTAACTGTGATGCTCCTACCACCATGCTTGGCTGTAGACATGAAATACTGGACCCTAGATGCTTGACACAGTCAGTACCAAGATATCTTAGGCCTTGTTCTTACTTCAGGTCAATGAGGACCAAACCTGATTCATTTGGTGGGTCAAGTTCGTGGGCCCATAGAGCAAATGGAAACAATTTGATGTGGCTCATGTCTCCCCATTTCAAGTAAAATCTGAAAGACTCATGGAAAATGTTTGGATTTGGGACATAGTTTGTATTACAAGCAGAGGACTATGGAATCTTATAAAGATTTGCAAGCTTGTGATGATCTGCCCATTTTGCACTCCAATGCACTGGATTACAGTACATCATGTCTCCCACCTGTGGAGTTCAGAGGAGAGGTGCTGACCCATACGATTAAAAGTTGCCCTTTGACATGATAAAGTTTAGAATAACCTTAGCCACTGTAAGGTTGTTAAATTTTGCATTCAAACAGTTTGCTGTGCCGAAATCAGATCTCCTTAAAATGTCTCAAAAAAGTCACTCTGCTTTGTGTTGTGCACTTAAACCATAACACATAATTCTCCCTTTACTGTTGTTCTTATTGTAGTTATGTGCATTTGTGATAGTTGGAACCCGCAATCAGTTCAAGCTGAAATCAGATTTGGCCGATATTTTAAAGGTCATCAGAAAGAGCCTTAGTCTAATCAGAGTACAGGGCATGTTTCAAGTAACTCCTTTTCTTAGTCTTGTTGTGTTTGGCAAACAGTTTGTAAGTTTTCTTGTGCATCAGCTGTAGAAGAGGCTTCACTGCAGGATGGCAGCCTTGAAGAGTAATTTGTGCATTGTATGGTCTGATCTCTGCAGCAATACTGACAGCCTTCTTATGTCTGCTTTCAAAAGGCCTGGATAGGACCCTGTGTATATGCACTGAACTTCTTTTGTTAACAATGGTGCTCTATCATCGTGCCACAATCCTGCAGTTCAGTTTCAGGAGGGTGTCAGTCTTATCATTTAGTCTAATATGCATTTAGAGCAACAATTCAGTTTTTCAGTTCCTTTGAGTTCTTTGCCATACATTGTCATGTGGAGCCTCAGAGAAAAGTTGCACAAAGGGATAAGATGATCACACATGGGGTGTCAGAATAACGGAAACCGTTTATTAAATACAAAAAGAACAATGATTTATTAACATTTTATAAAAAAGGGATTTGATCTAACAATCTAAACAATTCTACTTAATATATGTATGAAACAGAGGCAGTCATATTCAGGCTGAATGCTGAATAGGTTCAGGGTTCAAACAATGGCCAATGCTGTGGTCGAAGAACTGCATGGTGGCAGTTTTGAACAAACCTGTTGTGATTTGTCTGCAGAAAAAAATTCTGTTGACCCTTTCAATACCTTTAAATTCTACAAATTTCCACCAACAGCTGAATAACATCAGGGGACAGGAGCCTAAGGCTGCAGCCATTGAGCAGCACTGCCATTGTGTAAGAAGATAGTAAATTGCACATATAGGGGGAAGATAATGATTTAAAAAATTTAAAATCTCACACCATGTTCTTGGCAAGACACCATATAAGGTTGCCAAAAAATAACTCTTTAAAAAGCCCTTGAGAGCCCTTGGAAACCAGCGAAGGCAATGAGTTTGAGAGTGCCTGTATCTGTAGCCATGAGACATATTGTTGGTGCGTGTTTGTATATAAGAATAAGTGCATGTGCCAGGCCCATATAATTCCTGTTACGATGTGTCCATCCGGTTGACCTTGGTTGCTCCTGCACACCAGATCAAAGAGAAGAAAGTATGGTGGGATCTGTTTACATTACATCCAGGAGAATGTGAGATGCCCAGCCTTAGAGGCTGGTGTATGGGAGCCAGATTAAGATTGAAACAATTGTTGTTGCACAGGTAGACACTGTTATTTTTGCTTTCTGCCTTAGATTATATGCTACAAATGCTGGAAAGCAAAGCTCAAATCATCCACATTTCTTGCCTCATTAAACATACAGATTTATCCTTGTTCTATTCCATTTTATCCACCGGACCTGGTACCACAACTTGCCTAAGACCATCAGCAAGGATTGCCTCCAGTTTGCAATTCGCATCCAATAGTGCTAATTGCTTTGCATATTCCGTCAAACAGGCCAGGCACCCTCAACATGACCTGAATGGTTGCTGACACCTCCCAAATTTCATGTCAGAACAGGTATGTGCAAGTCCAATATAAATGGTAAATGGACTGTACTTATATAGCGCTTTTTAAAATCTATACAATTCAATTCAGTTTATTTATATAGCAGCAATTCACAACACGTAATCTCAAGGCACTTTACAGTTCACCAGATCGTACAGTCCAATTGATTCAAAATTTTCTAAGGAAAACCAGTTTATTGCATCGAATCACCAGAATGCAATCACTCGCACAAAGGATGCATGCAGTGACAGTGGAGAGGAAAAACTCCCTTTTAACAGGAAGAAACCTCCAGCAGAACCAGATTCAGTCTAAGTGTCCATCTGCAGAGACCGACTGGGGTTCAAGGAGACAGAAGCAGACATACAGAAAGAAGCAGAGATATAAAAGGCAACTGTAAATCAGCTGCACAGGTGGGTGGCATACAGGAAACACACAACCAGGCAGACTAGCTCCAAACCAGCTCCCATGTCAGAAGTTGAAGAGTGCACTTCCAGCCAGTCACAATCAGAGAAACTGGACTATATTGATAAACAGGCCAATCTCGAACATCTATAAACAAAGGTGTTGATGGCAGTAGCACAGCTGATATTTCTCTCCAGGATAGTCTCACAGCCAAACAGGAACAGACCAGATGAAGCTACTGTGAAAAAAAGCAAAGAGAGCATAGCATCAGAGATTGAACTTACAAATTCTGCATAGTGGAAGAATAGAGATAGAATGATGAAATGTCCTCCAGCAGTCTAAGCCTATAGCAGCATAAGTATAGACATAGCACTGGATAACCTGAGCCAATCTAACTATAAGCTTTATCAAAAAGGAAATTTTAAGACTACCCTTAAAAGTAGACAGGGTGTCTGCCTCACGGACTAAAACTGGTAGTTGGTTCCACAAGAGAGGAGCTTGATAACTAAAAGCTTTGTTAGGAACATAAGGAACAATCGTATCTCTGATACATGATTGAGGTTAGCCATTTAAGGCTTTATATGTGAGAAGGAGGATTTTAAATTCTATTCTGGATTTAACAGTACAGTACAGTTTGTGGATGTCCTGTTAGTACAGAATTACAATAGTCCAGCCTTACAGTGACAAAAACATGTACTAGTTTCTTAGCATCACCCCTGGACAGGATATTTCTAATTTTACCTTTATTTTGCAGATGAAAGAAGTAAATTCTAGAAGCCTCTTTGATATGGGATTGAAATGACAGGTCCTGAACAAAAATACCTTAATCTTTTACTTTTAAAAAGAATCTGAAATTAGTCCATTAATCCCATCCAAATGAAGTGACTGACTAATCAGCTTCTTTTTCAAAGACTCTAGTCCAAAGACTAACTTCTGTTTTGTGTTTATTAAGGAGCAGAAAGTTAAGTCATTTAGGTTTTCATGTCTACAAGACATACCTGTAATCTAAGTAATGGGTTAGCTTCATCTGGAGTTATAGACAGATATAGCTGGGTATCATCAGCATAACAGTGGAAATTAATCCCATGCTGTCTAGTAATTCTACCAATTGGGAGCATATGTATAGTAAAGATAATTGGTTCTAGCACTGATCCCTGTGGTCAGGAGACCTGACCAAAGCCCTTTACACTACATTCAGTCATTCACACATTCATGCAAACACACACACCAATAGTTGCAAACTACATTGTAGCAAAGCAGCAATCCTGCTATCACTAATCCAATTATGTACTATATACATCTTCTGTTTTTGTCCGACAGTACAGACAGGCACATTGTCTTCCACATCACCCAGTAAGCCAGTAAATGTCCAGCAGCATGTGTCCTGTTGGGGTAACAAGGCTGCCCTTTGCCCACTCTCCTTGTGGAGACAATCAATAGCGTTGACAGACCAGCCGACCAGATCCAGCATTTCCCATTTTTAGAGGATATGCAGAGATGGTCCAAAAGGAGCAGAGCAGAATATATAAGTGAGGCTGAGAAAGAGGTGAAAAAGTACCCACCTTTAGTGCAGGATGAGTAGATTAGTTTTGAAAAGAAAGTTAGGTTTGAAAAGAAGAATTTTTTGTTTTATACAGAAAGACTTGCTCCTATATTTTTCTTGATGTCTTTGACTTAAAACACCTTTAGTTTAATGCCTTGGGGTAACCCAATGAAGCTGAACAAGTGAATAAATGGTGAAAAATCTGGATTTATTGACACAAATAAAAAAATAATATTTTGAATGAATATAATAGTTGTGAAGCAGTATGTTGATTTGGATGAACACCATCACTGGTTTGTGATTGTTCATTGCAGGAGATACTGGAGGAGCAGCAGTAGAAAGAAAAAAAATTTACCTTTACAGAGCTACCAAAAGTTGCAGGCCTGAATGCTCATAGTATTTGTAAAATCAGATTATTTTGTGTAGTTTTCCATATTTCCAAATAGAACTTGTATGTGATCCCCTGTGTGAAGTGCATTCATGCAATTGAAGTGTCCTGCATACGCAGTAGAGGACACAATGACTTCACAAGCAAGCGCGCTCTGTTTACAAAAGTAAACATGGATGTTAGTGCTGGAGCACCTCTAGTGACCTTTCCTCAGCCAGTGCATTTACAACATAATCTTTTCAAGATGGTTGAAAATAAAAACTGCTCTTTGCGTTATCATTCACCGTGGTGGTTGTTTTCTTGCCACTTCTGAGAAGCAAGATGCAAAATTGTGACCTTTGTTGATTATTAATGGCGTACAGGTCAGATGAACGTGGCCATTCAGACACAGGTTGCACTTGAAAATATCATTTTTTTATATATATATAAATTCAGTACCACATAACCAAGTAGCCTGGGTCGCATTGGGAAATATCAGATTTGTTTTGTTAAGTCTGTCACGAAAAGATCAGACTACGGTCACATATGTGCCTTAATAGCTTTGCGGTTGTCCTTGATTCGTTTGTTTTATATTTTAAGTCAGAAATTAGTTCTAAAATCTGGTCTTAACAGGTTAAAATTCCCCTATCTGATATTCAGACCTTTGTTTACACCCCTCAATTGGCAGTCAAAGGTAATGATACTAAAACCACTACACCTGGGTCAAACATGGCAAGTGGGTCCTTATTACCTCTCTTCATCGATATGGGGGTACCGGAATGAGAAACATTGAAGACACCTGGTTTATTATATAATGCACTATAATATTATAATTCTGAATATTACATTTCAATAAAAAAAAATTCCTTGAAATGTAATAACCTTATTACACTATAACGTAAAACAATTTACAAAAGCTTTCTTGTTCTGGAGCCAGAATCTATTGTTATGTTAAACAATGCAGCACAATTGCATAATGCACAATCATCCCCTAATAGCAATTGCCTTTCGGATCCAGGGCAAATATATTGTCCAAATTATCATACATTTTCATTTTGCCTGGTAAGTTAACATTTTTAAAAGGTTCACATTTTTTTAGCCTTCGTTGCTGAACATGTTCCTGTGTTGACAATAAATCCTTTTAGCTAGACTATGAAAAGATTAAATTTTTTCTTTTCTGTGAAGCCCATTGCTCTATGAATTAAACAGTTATAAAACATTTAATCCTTCAAGATTTCTTTATTTTCTTTGTTGTCAATGTATATTCACAATTGCAATGCACTAAACAAGATACTAACACTGCATACTGTAATTTGTACTCCCAAATACGTCCTTATTGTGTAAGGTTTAAGTACTTGGGTGTATAGTGTTTAAAAAGAATGTACAAAAACTCAAATGGTTGATCAGTCAAAAGTAAGGAAGTGAGCTTTACTCATTGATTTGTTTATAAAAAAATTTCTTAGTAGCTTATTCATTATTCAGGCTTAAGGTTAAATTGATCAGCTGCATTTTTACACAAATGGATGTTTCTATGGCAGCAGTGACTACTGTGAATTGGCAAATTTTTTTTTTCTGTTGTGAAAATTATCTCTTTATAAAGCTTTTCTTCACTTTTATTACTGCGCATAGAGATGTGCTGGTTTTCCATTGGAGAATTTGTTCAGTTTCAATTAACTATGAGATATACAAGACTTAAAGGTTTTCTTTTTGTCTGGGGTTGGGTTTCAGGTTACTATTTATATTAAAGAATTTAGTGATAATCTTCTAATGCTATAGGCATACTAAACAAACAAAAACTAAATAAATAAAAGGAATGAAAAAACAAAGCACATACACCTGCTTCTCTAAAAAGGGTTGACCCTATTTAAAATTTATGAGGAAGAAAATACAGCAGAATATGCTGCTCAACGCACTCTCCTTTGCTGCCTGTGTATTTGTCTTTTTAGTTTTTAATTTCTCCTTATGCTTTTGGCTGCTCTTACAGCATGCACAAATCCTGAAAACCTTGGTTGAAACAAATATACCTGCTCTCTGTCTGCTGGCCAACTTTTTTGTCTCACCTTCAGTCCATTTCTTAGATTCCTTCAGGCAGTCAGCAGTTGGTCCGTGACTGTCTCTTGATCTCTCTGTCCTTCCGTGCACACGCATCAATTATTCATCGTAATCTAATGAGGTATTAGTTGCCTATTATGAATAAGCTCTCATACCAGCAGGTCACTTTGTCAAATCTTGTCTGTGGAGCTCCTCTGGCCATTTAAACATTTTCAGCTGTGCCTGAATGCATGCTACACTAGAGCGAGGGCGGTAGATTTCACCGTCACCATCTGGCAGTTACGTTCTGGGCTTGATCTGCAAGGTCTTATGAAGGCCAGTGAAGTTGTGGTTTCCAGTTTTCATTTTTTATTGTTTTCCTCATCATTCTTAAAGTATGCGCTATGTAGTCGCACGACCCTGGGAATTCCCACTGCTTGCACTCAAGACGTCATTTAGGCCTGTAGTTCTCAAGAACGATATTCCTCGTTTTAGGTGTCCCTCTGTTGCTGCAGACCTGATTCCAATTATTAAATAGACTTATCAGCAGCAGCTAAGTGCTGCATAATAGCTGATTCATTTAAGTCAGGTGTGTGTGGAAGCAAGTTGTCACCCAAAACAAGGAGGGCAGAGGTAATTGAGGAGTAGGATTGAGATCCACTGGTCTTGGCAAAACTTTTCTCTTGCTTGTCCAAGAACATTTATGCAGTGGTGCAGATTTGGAAGGGCACTGTTCAGTAGGAAAGGCGAAGATGTTTTTTGCCTTTTGCTTACAGATAGTAAAAGGGAGAGGCTATACATGTTCTGTATTCAAGCCCCCACTCCCACAAAAAGCCACTCTGAGTCCTTGAGCAAAAACCATCAACCCCACACTGCTCCCCGGGCTCCGCATATGGCAGCCCACTGCTCCCCAAGGGGATGGGTTAAATGCAGTGTGTGAATTTCATTGCGCTTGTGACAGATTAATGACAATAAAACACTAGAAAAAGAGAAGAAGTTTTGACAATAAGGTCTAAATGTTTTGTTTTTTTTAATCATAGGAGACGACTTGCCTCCACATATTTTGTGGGAATGGTTGTGCACTTTGTTGCTACTTAACACCTTCAGTTTTTGTAGAATGAACAGTAGTGTGCTTGTTCAAACCAATCCTATTTATGGTGTTCACTGACATGATCTTGAGGCCTTGTAGTGAAGACAATGGTGTTTTGTTTGTTATAACCTTAAGGTCTCGCCTTTTCTGTGTGGACAATTTACTTGCATTTGCATCTAGAGTCAATACATTTAGTAGTAATAGTCCAAGCATGTTGAGGTTTTGTGCATTGCCGATGGTAAGGGGGAGTGCTAGATGGAAAGATATTTGCCACTTTTGTTGCAGCGTGGCATTGCACCAGACTGTACTGGTGGAAAGCTGAACCTTTAAAGGCAGGATAAGGATTCTGTGGTTTTTGTATATTTTTGAATCATGCAAATGCGTTAGTGCCTCCTCCTGTGCAAAAGTTCTCTATGCTGGAAATGCCAACGCCAGTGATTTTTTTATTTCACCTAGAGAGGCAGCAGAGTGCCAGGATGCACCTAGTCAGCAGGAAATTTCCATAAGAAGAAGAGGAGGTATCTGCCGGCGTTATCACTGCACGTTAAATTTAAAATTTGTTGTACATGTTTTCATAGTTAAAAAAAACAGTACTGTACTAGAATTGTACAGAATTTACCTGTCTAGCAGAAGTTTTGCGATGAAAGCAACCGTTTTTAGACCCTTTTGCTCCTTAAGGGCAAGCCATCTCTAAAAAGAATCTCCTAAACACACACTCCCCGTTCTCTACCTCTTTCAGTCTTTTTTATAACTACATAACAAAAAGGCTTTCCTTTCCAGTTAGGTTTGTCAGGATTCTTTTTCGGTCATTGATGCTTTAGTTTACACAAAAGAGTTAAGGAATAGCTAAAAAAAAAACAGCAGCAAACAAATGTAGATGTACTTCTTACTTCTTTATGCTTCGGCATAATGATAGTGTATGAGTTACACTTGGAGCCTACGTAAATAATGTACTGGGGGCACGTATGCAAAATGGTTGATTGACAAACAAGTAGCCAATCCACTTTCGACAGTAGGCAAAGGAGATTGGCTAATGTTTTGTAGGCCCCACCATGGCCAGGGTTTATGATTTATTTTTTATTTTTTTGGTGTAAGGAACTATAAGTGCAAGAATGCCAGACAGAATTTTTTTTTCTTCTGTGTGCTATAAATATGAATGCTGAATGGAAGGACATGATCTCAAATACAAAAGACTGAATTGAGCTTCCTCTGTATTATGCCTGGTCACAGTCTAATGGTGCGTTCACACTGAAAGCATTTTGGGTGTCAAAGCATCTGATTTACATGCAAAGTCTATGGTTGAGAGAATTGACTAAAAATGTGAAAATCTGCCGGCCAAAAATATTCGATTTTATATTCTAGTACTTGATGTTTTAACTGCTAACCTTAACAACAATTTTATATTCACTTTTAGCTGCTACATACAAAAGTGGGAAGCCCCCTGACAGCCTATCTGGCTTCGGTGGTATGCTGGAGATCTGGCTACGAAAAATAATTAAATATTTTAGCAGGATCAAACATCTGATGAACTGACTGTGAAGATGACGTTTTGAGATAGACATTCTCATTTTAAAAACATAATTAAACCTTTTTTTTATCAAAACAAATAAGTCCAAGCTGTTCTCTAGATTGTAATGACAGAAAAGAGCAGCTCAACAACGAGAGCGTCCAGGTCAAAGCGTCATGACCAGCATTTGATCCAGCATTTAAGCTCTTTTGACACCAGAATGCGTTCGGTGTGAACTCACCTTAAGAGAAACAGAGACCTGTCATTCACTTTTATTTAGAGTTATAGTCACTATTCCTCCACATTAAAATTACTTGGTTGAGATAGTTAGGGCATCAAATAGAAGGACTTCCTGGACCTCCTGGTTTTAAGATTTATAAGCCATTATTACAATATACCTAAAACCTATAAGGATGAAATCTACATTCTGGGCTGGGAATACCTTGAGATCCTTTACGATGAGCTGGAGAATGTCACAGAGAAAAATGTCTGTTACCTTCTTGGCCCGGTAAGCTCTATAACCTATTGTCTAGGAAACAGAGAGAGGAGGATTTGAAGGTTGTCTCCTCTTTTATGGCAAGGCCTGAAAACTGTTTCTGAGTGGTTGAGGAACCTCTGAGCCTTGAGTCTATATTAGCTGGTTGGATATTATGTTATGCAAATTACCTTTCACCAGAGTCTTTTAATTTTAATCCTAGATTTAAATCCTCTGACCAATTAGCCTTTCAACTTTAAGCCAAGGCCTGACCTAACTTGATGTGGCCCATAATTTGCACTTTGAAGTTGGTCTTTTTCTAAATTAATGTGGACAGTGAGATTTTGAGGCTTAAGACAGACAACTGTGTATGCTTACACTTTGTAAGAAGGTTAATTCAAAGTTTTCAGGTAAAATAAAATGCATGTTTTAGACGAGGACACGTAAGGATAAGTTTTAAACCCCAAAATGATCAGTGATGCAGGAAATTAAAAGGGCAAGTTGATTATTCCAATGAATTCATGGAAGCGTTTTGCCATTGGAGTACCAAGGAAGGATTCACATACATCTATAGATCTGTTGCCTGCACCCATTTGATGTCCTGATTAGATGTTATATTTGGACATTTTTAATCTGCTAAAAGTCTGAATGTGCCTAGGCAATGCTCTAATAAAACACATACACCTTCACACACACACCAACCCACACACACACACACCAACCCACACATGGTGTGGACAATTTTTACATAAATCTTAGCACATTGTGGGGACTGGGTGCTCTAGTGGGGACAAATGTCTGGTCCCCATGGGTACAAATGCTGTTTTAGGCTTCGTTGTTAGGTTTAGGACTAAGGTTTGAATTGAGTCTAGGTTAATGGGTTAGAAAATGAATGGAAGTCAATTTAAAGTCCCCACGAGGATAGAGAACCACCCATACCCACACTCTTGTTTCCATATTTTATGGGGACTTGATATTGACTTACATTTATTTGTATGACCCTAACTAAGACCCTAATAATTACCCTAATAATTACCCACATATACCTACCTGAATTCACACTCTAGACCTAATACGAACAAACTCAAGAAGGGATCTTTTCGTTGTATAAAACAGTTGCATGCTCACCCATTATGTAGCATATTTAGCAAAAATTGGCATTACACTGTCCCCTGAAGGAAACAAAAGCAACTCCAAACACACATTCATGAAATAAAAAATTTATTGTCACAGATTTAATGTCACAAGCTCACATATGTGCTATAAATCAATCAATATATAGTATTTGAAAATCATAAAAGTGATGGAGTGTTTAGTGTGCTGTTTTTTATTATCATTGTGACCAAAGAACTGTCTCCTATTAATATGCAAATATTGGTGCAAGTTATGTGATATGCATACGATGAATATTTAAGACATCAAAAGAATTTTGGATTGACCTGAAATAATTATACTCTTTGTACAATATGCTGCTCTCATAAATATCCAAATTCTAAAGACCAACTGGCAAATGATGCACTGCACACATATAATAGAAAGGAAATGTTAAGTTTGCAATATGAATTACAAAGAAAAACAAAACACGTGTAGTATTTTAATATTTTTAACTGTTTATTTCCATAAATTATAAACATTGCTTAATTGCAAGGAATTAGCAGGGGAAATGGAGGCAAAAACTTCCCTGATGTACATTTATTACGTTCAATTTTTTTCATAACATAACTGGAGTCATGTTTAGATTTATGAGTTTCGATTTCAAGCTTAAATATATAATTTCTGACCTTAATGAAATGGTCTGGTTGATTCTAAACATCAACGGTATTACTGTTAATTATTCTCTGTTTAAGAATAAACTTTTTCTGATTTATTGCATCCGTTTTTGTTCTAAATCATTTATTATTGAATTACTTGAATTAAAAATTGAGGTTGAGGTTTTAGGGTCAAAAGTTGAATATGTAATTGGTACTTTTTGATGTTTTCTTTAAAAAATCTTTAAGTAGCAGCACTAAGGTTAAAATGACATGTAGATCTGTAATAAATATGCAGCGTCATCATTTCCGTTTTCTTGTATCATCCCCCTCTATGGGCAGGTGTTTTTCTGCCAACGTCAACATGTTTGTGCTGGAAGTGTGCATAACCCAGAGTGTTCACAGTGCATCAAATCCCTGAAGTGTGATGGCCTTAAGCTCTTTGTTCCATTGAAATCGCTCTGAGGAGACAAATCCAGAGGCTTAGGCATATTACACAGACTTACACCTGCACCTACACACGTTTTCCTCCTCCAATGTATTCTCTGTCTCTTTCCTCTGCTGCATTCAGCATACACCTGAGCGTCTCCTCCTCTCTCTCCTCCTTCTATTGCTACTTCAAAGATGTTATTTCTTTTTATGTTTTTTCTGCACTTACCCCTCCCAGCTGGGGCACATCTCCTTCAGTCTTTCCCTCGTTCATCTCACTGTCTGGTTTGCAGTTATGGGTTCACTGAAGTGTAAAGGCGAAGTGGCCTCCTTGTGGATTGGACGGGCCCATGATTTTGGAAACACCACACTGAGCAGTAACAAACACACACTCACAAGCTGATATCATGAAGGCTCTGCCAAAGCTTTTCCGGCTTCCTTCCCTGTGGTGGGAATGACCATATGTCTTCTTGTGGCTACACCCGTTGACGTTCACATCCACACACATTTGCAAAGTTGCCTGTCGCATGTGCGCGTTACCTGCCGCTGAGCAATGTTAGTTCCCAGTCTGTGCACATGGTCCCTCAGGCAGGGAGGAGGGCTGCCAGCAAATTTTGATCGAAGGAGTTGTGACGTTTTTTCTTCAATCTGCTTTAAATGTGATTTTGTAGAATTAAAATACAACACAACCTATGTCCTTTGTATGATTCTGAAATGGAATGACAATGTCATTTAACTTGTAATCTTAAGTAATATTAACACTATATCAAACAGTGTTTTTGAGAAATCGAAGAAATTAATTATCATGCTAAAATAGTAAAATAATTACATGATCCTGTTAAAATATTACATTTTTGCTTAATTTGATATTTTCCTTCCACCCTTTGTGGATCCTTGTAAGTCATATAAAAGGCATGACAAATCAGGACTGATTCCCAAAATGGTGAAAATCATCAGTTGCATCATCTGTTGTAAAGAGATGACACTTTAAAGAGGGGAGTGTTGGTCTAGTGCAGGGGTCTTCAACGTTTTCCAGGCTAAGGACCCCCAAACTGATGGCAAGATGGAGTGGGGACCCTCTGATTATATATATATTGTATGAAATTGTGTTATATCAAACTGGTCCTATAATCACTCTATTACAGATGGAGTAATGTAACGAAATTAATTTCAGCCTGGGATTATTAAAGTATTTCTGATTCTGATTCCTGGTTGATGGGACAGGTTTTTATGAATGAAACTGTGCCCAGATTGAAAGAGCTCCTGTGTGTCTCTGAATGTGTGCATTGATGACTGAATGACATCCTCTTCCTCCATTTGTTTGTTTACTTAAATTCATGTGAATGTGTATTTGAAGACAATTTAATTAGTAGAAAAAAACTGCAACTAAATCAACCAAAACTTTCGTGACCCCCCAGCAGTAACTCCGTTGACCCCCTGGGGTTGCGGACCCCCCCCTCTTAGACCCTTAGACTCACACTGCTCCCCAGGTGCCACACAATGGCAGCCCACTGCTCCCCAAGGGGAGGGGTTGAATGCAGAGAGTGAATTTCGTTGCTTTGTACTTCTGACAATGTAATGACAATACAGTTGAATTCTATCCTTCTATTCTATTTGAAAGAGTTCCAGTGAACCAGTGAAGTGCAATGAAACTCATCTACATGGACACAGAAGAGCAGTTTTGGGAATGTCATGTTGTTAAGAGGCCAATCAGCAGGTTCTTTTGTAAGTTAGACTTTTACTGCTTTCAGGATGTAGTCCTTTATGGGTAATTTTTTTTTAATCTAATGATAATTTGAACATGTCAAAAAAATGAATACTTGCTTTTAAACTCCTAAATCTATTTCATTCCAGGATTAAGGCTGAGTTGTCTAGGTTTACATTTAGCTTTGTAGTATGATTCTACTTTGTCATTGGCCAAGCAGTAGTATGCTGACTTGAAGAAATGTAGTCTTGCTAAATTTTCTTCTTGACTCCTTTTTTCCCCCCATAGTTTGAAAGTTTTGATGAACAAATAAATAATCAATCAGATCCCAGAGCTAATGAGTTGAAAAAAGAGAACCAAAACACACGTCTCCTTAGTGAAACCAACAAGGCCATGACAGATAAAAAGGTCCTCTCTACGAATAATTAGACCATGCCTAGTTGCTAACCTTTGCTAGATTTTTATTACTATTTATTACTAATTAAAACAATGAACCGGAGTAGATAGTGATGGTTAAATTTATTATAAACTGTTGGTAGAGACGTTCTAATCTCTGGCCCATTACTAATTTTGTAAATTAAATGTATGAGTGCAATGTGTTTCAGTCTTCTGTGATTGCAAATATCGTTAGCCTGCACCACCACCTATTGACAGTGTTCTGCAAACTACTTTATTCACCCAGAAGCTCATAGTAGAATGAAGCTTTGTGGCGTTTCCTGTGAAGCAACTATTCAGTAGCTAACTTTAAATTGGCTTTAAAACATGCAATGAGGGCATTGTTGAATCAGCTGATACTACTCTGGTTTTCTCTGAGTCTTTGCCTCCTTGGAGATTTCACAGCATTTGTGCTGCTTGCTCATGACCACGGTGACCTCTTTTTTTTCTTCTTCTTTTTTTTTCTTCATATCTTATACCCTGTTTTTTTTTGCCATGTTGATACAGACAATCCTGATGAAATTCAGTGCTCTAACTTGTGACAAGTGTGTAATGCTGAACATGACGCAGCGCAACAGACCTCCAAGGCAGTAAAGAATCCAGGGTCTGAACCTTTGCTTCATCGAAATGTCAGTATGTTCGGATGGGTCAGTAGGTGTGCCAAGTTATGGGAAGTCATAATGATGAGTTTATTCTCTGGTGTTTGTAATAGATTCACCATTGAGTAAAAGTTGCATATTATCATTATCGAATGTTTCTTATTGGTTCCACATTGTAAAATTTAAGTGATGATATGATTCGCCCATGCATTCTCCAAAAAGTTCTAAAACCACACGAGATTTGACACAGTTCTACTGTTATCTGAACAGCCACTAACTTAACACCTTTGGCTTTCATATACTGTTTTAAAAACGTCTTCTAATCCTCCCTGCAACATCAAAGTTTTGTACACAACTAAGCTTGCAAATATTTTATATGTACACATTTTGCTTGCAGCAGATGTTCAAAACAACAAAGATAAAATCTGTGTATCCTAACGCAGTATGAAGAATAGAACACTTAAAAGTATAAAACCTTCACCATTACTAAACACCCCCCCTAGTTGACAAATTCTATTTTGCTTGGCATCTCATTTTGCAGGATTATCGCTCTTATAGTTACCTATAAACTAGGTAGGATCCATGGTAAAACAAAGCCTATGCAAATGTGAACAGGAATTTGCAAGTGTACAGAACACTTTACCTATTTTTATAAGTCGTTCTACAGTTCAGAAATACACTATATGTTACACACTGCCTTTGACAGATGACAGTTACAGATTGATTAGGTCTATGATGGGGATGGCCAAGAATGATATTCTCAAAGTAGCCACTTAAGAATGAATATTACACTTTTGCATTAAAAAGCCCAGTGTTGTGTAATAATTCCCAAATAGGGCTGGCAAATGGGACATTCAATCAGATAACTTTCGAACATAAGTAATATTATTGTTCTGTAAACATGTCAAACTAGTTGTTCAGACAATAAATGAAAGTTTGACTCGAGTTAAATCATGGTCAAGCAGTTGACTCTGGACACATATGGAATATATTCACAACATTGATTAGCAAAATAGTATTTAATTTAAATTGTTTTTAATAACAAAAATCATTTAACTCCAAGTCAAACATATATCAGTTAAAAACTCTTGAATAAACTAGTGAAACTATATTAAGCTAGTATGTACTCAAAGAAAAGGAAACAAATAAAAACAATAAAAATGTTGAAAACCACAGTCTAAATTATGCAATATCATCAGTTTGGCACGGATTTATATTTGAGAACCAAAGTTTATCTTGAGTTTGGAATTGGCTCAAATTAAGTTTGAACTATTTCAGAACAACAACAGTTCAATTCACAATGCAATGCAATACAATTTTAGGCTTGGCTTAAGAAACACTTGAGCTAGATGCTAGCAGACACAAGGGGACTCATTTAAAATAGGGTCTTTTTGTCATATTTTGGCAATCAAATAATATGATCATATGAGGAAATCAATAAAGGTCCTAATTATATTAGTGTGTTTAAACTCTTTTATATATATATATATATATATATATATATATATATGTATGCAACAATTCAATACATGTCGGCATCGGGTATGCGGTCACCTTAAGCTTCTTTTTAACTTACCTTATGCTTATGCAATGGTAAACACACTTAAATTATCAGAAAAACATAAAATGTCCAAGTTGCTTAGCCTTTACTTAGTTTAAAAGTATATTGGAGCATTTTCACTACTTTTTGAAAAGACCCGCCCTCTACTTTAAAGAAAGTGCAAATGCGCAATCCAGTACTCGCTCCTGAGAGGGAACGCGTACTAAATGCCTAGGAGAGCCTGCACAGGCGCATTTATCCTTGTGCACACTCTGTTTAAAGTTGCTGTGTGCATTGCATGTACCAGTTGGAGAAGAGAGTATAGCAGAGCAAAACTTCATCTCCCTGCATAAAATGTTCAAAGAAATCAACTTGGAGACCGATCCTCAATGTCCAAGATTAAAATCATGGCTTATAGCATTACACCCTGCTTATGCCATGCCACAAATCAGCCGGGAAACCATCCGAGTTCTGGAGCAGGATACATCGGAAACACAGCTTTCCATTGAATGCCTCAGAACAAAATTGGTTTAAATATTTTTTAAGGCACAAGTGACAGATAACATCGCAGTTTTATTTTCTCTACAGAGGTGATGTGGCCAAAGAGATTTCAATATATTTTAGATGGTATCTGGAATCTATGCTCTCCTTACAAATGCAACATTAAGATTTACACTCACCGGCCACTTTATTAGGTACCCCATGCTAGTAACGGGTTGGACCCCCTTTTGCCTTCAGAACTGCCTCAATTCTTCGTGGCATAGATTCAACAAGGTGCTGGAAGCATTCCTCAGGGAGTTTGGTCCATATTGACATGATGGCATCACACAGTTGCCGCAGATTTGTCGGCTGCACATCCATGATGCGAATCTCCCGTTCCACCACTTCCCAAAGATGCTCTATTGGATTGAGATCTGGTGACTTTGGAGGCCATTTGAGTACAGTGAACTCATTGTCATGTTCAAGAAACCAGTCTGAGATGATTCCAGCTTTATGACATGGCGCATTATCCTGCTGAAAGTAGCCATCAGAAGTTGGGTACATTGTGGTCATAAAGGGATGGACATGGTCAGCAACAATACTCAGGTAGGCTGTGGCGTTGCAACGATGCTCAATTGGTACCAAGGGGCCCAAAGAGTGCCAAGAAAATATTCCCCACACCATGACACCACCACCACCAGCCTGAACCTTTGATACAAGGCAGGATGGATCCATGCTTTCATGTTGTAGATGCCAAATTCTGACCCTACCATCCGGATGTCACAGCAGAAATCGAGACTCATCAGACCAGGCAACGTTTTTCCAATCTTCTATTGTCCAATTTCGATGAGCTTGTGCAAATTGTAGCCTCAGTTTCCTGTTCTTAGCTGAAAGGAGTGGCACCCGGTGTGGTCTTCTGCTGCTGTAGCCCATCTGCCTCAAAGTTCGACGTACTGTGCGTTCAGAAATGCTCTTCTGCCCACCTTGGTTGTAACTGTTGCCCTTCTATCAGCTCGAACCAGTCTGACCATTCTCCTCTGACCTCTGGCATCAACAAGGCAGAACTGCCGCTCACTGGATGTTTTTTCTTTTTCGGACCATTCTCTGTAAACCCTAGAGATGGTTGTGCGTGAAAATCCCAGTAGATCAGCAGTTTCTGAAATACTCAGACCAGCCCTTCTGGCACCAACAATCAACCACGTTCAAAGTCACTCAAATCACCTTTCTTCCCCATACTGATGCTCGGTTTGAACTGCAGGAGATTGTCTTGACCATGTCTACATGCCTAAATGCACTGAGTTGCCGCCATGTGATTGGCTGCTTAGAAATTAAGTGTTAACGAGCAGTTGGACAGGTGTACCTAAGAAAGTGGCCGATGAGTGTATAATGTCATTGTATCAGTTTCCATATTGTTTAACAGAAAACACCTTAGCCAATTGTTTATTTAAATTCTAATAATTCAATAATAAAAATTATGAAATAATTAATTCTAACACTACTTTTACAGTAACTTAGCTGTAAAAGTAACCCAGTCTACTAAAAAAAAAAAAAAAAAAGTTTGGAAAATAGAACCTATTTGACATAATAACTGAAATGGATTGACACACATAACAAAAACAGTATAAGGACCAATGCTCTTGAATATTAAGTTCCATCTTGTTTTATTGTAAATGCTTTAAAATTGTTGTTATAGCTGATTTGATTCATGACCCTGCAGGTCTTGAATGCCTGTATTCAAAGAAAAGCATGGTACAGTCTGAACATAAAATCATTTTAATGTGCAATCTTTTTTTGAAATATTCTTACCGATTTTGGCAGCTGCAGCAACAGTGTCATTTGCCACAGTTAGTATTGTGTTTTTTTAACTAGTGTTGATAGCTTAAGGTTAAATGTGTTTTTATTTCAATGCAATGCGTAAATGCTTTGTTAATTGCTCTTTGTCACAACACTCATCATCTTTAATTGTCTTGTGCTTGCATTTCCACAAGACGGTAATATCCTAATTGTGCCTTTTAAGCGTTTTTTCATTTTACAAATCATGCTTTCCTTGTTATGCTGTTTATTTTCTGCAAATAAATCAATAAAGCCCCTCATCCTCACAAATAGGCTGCTCCATATCTAGCAGCATGTTGTTTGTTACAATATTTATGACTGTGCAGTGCATTGGAAATAAATTTAACAGTATAATCAACTGTGTTTCTATAATCCTCGATCTCAGTTGATAGATTTTAATTGGATTATTATGTAATACTACAGGGATCACTGTTATCAGCTTTGGATTACATTCACATCAAAATACAACTCTTTAGATGTTTGCTCATGACATACAATTTCTCAATGTAACAGTATGTCATCAAATAAAAACAAAAAACCATCTTAATAAATATTGCAATGCTTTAACATCTCCAAAAGTTTAATTATTTATGTTTTTATCTCTGTATAATTATCTTTATATGAGAATTTGTAGGTCTAAGGACAAAAGATAAGGACTGCAGACCATAGTGGTGAAGGACAAAAATCAAAATCCAGAAAACCAAGACATTAATTTTAAAAATGGGTTGGAATAGATTAAGCTACTTGCTTAATTTAATGAGAATAGTTTTGGAACTAAAGTCACAGATTTGACAAAGGAAATTATTGAAACTTAAGTGCCTTTACTAATCTATATTGCGTCAGTTTTATTTTTCCTTTTTTAATACGTAATAGTCCAAATATGAAGAACAAAAGCAGCATTTGTGGAACTTCTAAAACTATATGTATAATATAGATAGTAAAATATCTTTTTTTTTTTCCCTTAAGAAAAATGTTCATGCCTAACTGAATGGAGAACATAAAATAGGCTATTGTCATTGTACCAATGTGTGAAGAGCTAGTAAGTTGCAATATTTGACAACATTCTTTTTTCTCTCTTTTTTATGTTCCTAATGCTTAGCTAAGCATTTTTTTGTTAAATGGTTAAAAAATAAATAAATAAAATGTTGAGCAAAGACTTGTTTTGAAGAGAGGGTAGTATATTGGCTATTCAGCACTGGTTTTGCTTTAGGACCACAGATGGCTGATAACCATAAAGAACAAAAAAGGGGTACAGAGAGTAAATTATTTTGTTGCAAACCTGTCTTTGTGAATGTATTTATATAGATTTTAAATCTCTCTAGCCTCAGAGTGCCATGTACGGTCACACGAGGTCTCAGTCTGCATTGTGAGGTGAATGTCATTCTACGGTTCTCTAGCTTTGACAGCCTACATGATGGTTGTTTCACAGCAGGATTGATTTGACAGGGTACACAAGCAGCTTTTACTTCACTTGTGTGTGGATTTTAGGTCTCCGGTACACTGAGCCAACCTTTGCTATTCACCTTTTTTTTCCAGCTTTGCAGTTAATACAATACCCAGCGCTCACAGAGTCCAAAAAAATCAGCCAGCTACAACCAAATGTTTGACCTCTGTCATATTAAGTTAACCATATTCTTCTTTTTTTTATAATACAGAAGTCAGGTTTCACTTCTTTAAGCTCTAACAAAGTGTTTAAAATGAAATAAGCACCTTACTTTTAAAACGGGAAAAAACAAACTTTTAAAACAAAAATTCACGTGTAGAATACGCATAACTGCATTTGTCAATACGTCTCCTGGCCAGGGAGAAGTCTTCCTAAGTCAAAAACATTACCAGGATTCCAGTTGGCCCTTGATGTTTTTGTTATTTTGTGTAAATTTTGACATTTTCCTTTCTCTATGGCGAAAGTTGGTGCCAGTATAAACTCTTAATTTATCTCTGACACAATCAGCACAGATAGCACAGATAAGTTTTATGTGTTCTGGTAAAAAAGTCTAGGGAGTAAATATATCCAGTTATTTTGCAAAGAAGTACAGCTCATTTGACCTTACAAATTGCTGGTGTCCCTTGTTTAACAAAAGAAAAACATACTATGTTAAAAGAAATTAATTGAATAGGACTACAGTAATAAAAAAAATATATATGAAGGTGAACAAAACACAATCAGGGATTGCTTTTTAGCCATGGTTTAAAGGAATGATAAAAAAATAAATAAATAATCATAAAAAAGGCCTGGACAAAAATGATGCTACCCTTGACTTAACATTTTGTTGCACTACCATTCTATCCAATCACTGCAGCACCTAACAGGCCTAACTGTCAATGAGACTTCTTCACCTCTCTGCAGGTAATTTGGTCCACTTTTCATGAGCAAACTGCTCCAGTTATTTTGTCTGAAGGATGCATTTTCCAGATGGTATGTTTCAGCTCCTTCCAAAGATGCTCATTAGGATTAAGGTTAGCATCCATATAAGGCCACTTCAGAATACTGCAATTATTTCCTCTTAGCCATTCTTGAATTTATATTTTTTAGATGTGTGTTTTTGATCATTACACTGTTGCAAGACCCTTCTGTGACTGAGACCAAGCTTTCTGACATAATGCAGCATATTTCACCCAAGAAACTCTTGTTAGGCTGGAAATTTCATAGTATCCTGTAGAGATTTAAGCCACCCTGTGCCAGAGGAAGCAAAGCAGTCCTAGAACATAACAGAGCCTCCTCTATGTTTCACAGTAGGGACGGACAGTGCTCTTTTCTTGATATGCTTCATATTTCTGTCTTTTAAAATATATAAAGCTGATGAGCATAAGTTATAAAACGTTCCATTTTTATCTCATCTGTGCATAGAACATAATCTCAGAAGCTTTGTGGCTTGTCAACATGTAGATGAATGATTTTGGATCTGGCTTTTTTATTTGTTTTCAGCAATGTTTCCTCTTTGGTCGTCTTCCATCCATTCCACTATTAGAGCCATATAGAAATTATGTTTATTGTCTACATTACAGCTGATTAGAATTTAGTTATGAGAAATATGCTGTTTAGTTTTTTAAGCATTTGGTTATCTTTTGTGGTTATGTTATATCACTTAATTGGGCTCCTTTTAATGTCCTGTGTTTAGTTAAGGTCACATGCACAGTTTTTAGGGGTGTGCATGGCAGCGCTTTAGAAGATTTAATTGAGCAGGATGAGGAGCAACAGTTTTCTGACCATTAAGGTTGTTTGTAAGTTCTGTCACTACAGATTTATTGGGTGTGACAGATCATCTCTTTCTTTTTCTTTTTTATCAAACATTATTTATTAACATTATCTTTGCCAATTTTGCAGGAGTTTCTGACTTGTTAAACTTTCATAACAACTGAGGCAAAATTAATACAAAATAAATCCTCTTCAGTTTATTATGATACTGTTACATGAAAATATTTGATAAAAAAGAAAAAGAAAGAGATGATCTGTCACACCCAAAAAATCCGTAGTGACAGTAGAACTAAGGTCATATTGATCACACATATTATCCAGCATGTCCCTTTTGCCAAATTACTTTCAGTCTTTTCTACGAGTACTAACATTTTTGTCCAGGCTTGTTTCATGATTTTAAAGTTTTAAATAATCCTGTTAAAGAATTGTTGAAAAAGAGTATTTTGCTTTCCTTTTTTTTCCCATTGCATTTTTGTCCATTATTACTTTTTCTGTGACTATTGTGGGTCTTTCTTTTATCAAGAAACTGTTTAACTTTCCTGTTTATTTTATTCTATAGGGTTAAGACAATGTAACCTTTATAGAAAAGGTTTGTAATTTACATGTTTTTAACATTTTCCGATAAACTTTTCACATTTTAAACTTTTAGATGAGGATTTTAGTTATTTCTACAGTACTTTGACGGCCAGATTCTAGCAACTTTTGAAGGTATTTTGCTTTGTGTTCTGGTTCAATTGACAAGTCAGTTTTCACCAAAATATGTCCCTCTTAAGGACATTTCCATGTTGTTTATATTCCATATTATTCAATAAACTTGCCATATTTTAGCATGTGGAAATTGTACTTAAAGATGGACCATACC
Organism: Cyprinodon diabolis; assembly: GCA_030533445.1. Lineage (NCBI taxonomy): Eukaryota > Metazoa > Chordata > Actinopteri > Cyprinodontiformes > Cyprinodontidae > Cyprinodon > Cyprinodon diabolis. The sequence goes on from CM060078.1 coordinate 21,265,617, forward strand.
TGAGGATTTTCCTGATATATTCTGATTTTGTTCATTTTTTTCTCAATGTAATGCCATACATCAAGACAAAAAAAAGAATACTTTATAAAGTTGTATGTAAACTGTCAGTTTAAAAAAATATTTAACTGACAAAATGAAAAAGTAGGATTGCTAAATTAAGATAATTCTATTGAGAAAGAAAGATATTGGAATAGGATTAGGGTTGACCTTAAACATGAATGCAACAGAAGGGGGAAGATTTGAAAATTGGCAACACTGCTGTCCCTGAGCTCATCTTAAGAGCAACATGGGTTTCCTGTATCAATCTGTAATATTCATGGAAAAGAGTTAAAATCTCATTTATGTTATGCCAGTAGGAGTAAATTGGGCTAGGAAAATAAAAGCTAAATTGTAAAGAACATGAGATGCATGCGCTGTGGGTGCATTATATCCTCTACATTTCCTTTTCTTTATATTTAATCTTTTGAGACTTTATAGTCTCCTTGTTAATAAACATCTAATTGCCTCAAGAGTCTAGTAGCCCCTGTGTTTCAGCCGATGTAATTGGCTTGCAAGGGTAGGTTGTGGTTGTGTGTTTACATATGGATATGCACAAGAAGCACCTAATGAATGCCCATAGGAATGTTACTGATGTTATATGTTTATAAAATGTTTTGAAGCGTTTCTTATAGATGTGAGAAGCGAAAAAGGAAAGGGCCCATTTACAACCCTTTGTATTTGTGGCTCTGTGAGAGTGTGTGGGCATGTTTTACCTGCTCTTGTGTTGTTTTGTTTTTTTGTATACATTTTTGTATGTGCGAGAGTACTCATGAATAACCCATCTGTTCATGCTGTCATTTAAAGTCAACTGTGAATACAGCCTGGCTGGCTTTGTTCACCAGCCAGTCATAAGCTATCATGTCAAAACATTAATTAACTACTAGGGACCATTTATGCTGTTTTATTTTTCTCTTCCTGGTATTTATATACCTATGACTTGTAGATGAATATAAATGGACTAATAAGATCGGCTTATAAAGCTAATATCCTTAGCCTTCTTGTGGGAGGCTTATGCTTATACCAGCTTTATGTCCTTAAACACTGACTCTTTTAATAATAACCTATAAATATACCTGTCATTCTAAAATGCTTTTGCAGAAAAAAAAAGCAAAACGCTTTTTATTCATTGCTGATGTTGCTGCTGTACAATTTGTTTATTTTATTTTGTTATTCTCTATGAATTGAAACCAAAACTACCAATAGGTGTATTAAAAATAAAATACTCATTATGTTTGCTAGATTTTAACAGCAACAATAATAACCTGTAATATTCTGTTGTAAATCAAAGCCATTGGATATTTTAACATTGAAGATTTTAATCCACTAACATATTTTTTTTTCTTGCTTAAGATTATTATTTCCTCATATGGAACCAGCCAATAATTATCTAATTTTACCCTGAGTGTCATGTAAGATATTTTTACATCATATCTATGATTTACTCTACTGTAAATATAAGTTATATCTAGATGTAATTATACACATAAATAAACTTTTAATCTGTACTTAGTTAGTTTTTCCACATTCAGTGACATTACAGTTATTAGCATAGTTACACATACTGTAATTGGAATTACAAACTTTGAGTCACCTGCAAGCAGCGTTAGTACAAACAAAGTTGTTCTTAAATGGTTGGTACAAAGGATTTTGGAGAAAAATACCTCATATGCAATATTTCTATTTTTAATCTTAAATTTTATGAGTCCTCCAGTCTTCAGACGATTAGTCAGCTGTTATTTAAACAGTTTTTTACAAAAATACCACATTTGTTTTACTAAAAAGAAGTTTTTTATTTATTAGGCTACATCATTAGATATTATGCAGCTCCACTAGTATAAATACATTTTTGTCCACTGATGACATAGCTAATAGTCACAACACTTGCAGCTTGCATGTCAGTGTCCAGGGGAGTCTAGTTCAATTGGTTGTAATTTGGTAAAAGAAAGAGTAAAACTCAGAGATCAAGCAACTATTGAAATAACATCTGGAACAGAAAATGAAAAGAAAGTTCACAAAAGAGGTTCAGCAACAGGTTGCTGCTTGAAATGGTAAGAAATGCATTCAGTTCACTTCATGGTTTCCACCTTGGCTTTTTTATTATGCAAAATGTGGAAGGTTTGGATCCGTCTGAATTAATCAAATTAGAGTTTCCCCGTCAATATTTTTTAATCTTTATGCGTTTTATTAGACTGGGTGATGTCATGTTTTTTGATGGGGAACTCATATTGAGGGTCTACCTCATATGTTGCACCTCTTGCCTCCATAAGTAATTTTCATTATCTGCCTTGCTTCTGCTAAACAGGTTTTTGAAACCATTTTCGGATTGAATAATTTTTCATTTTTACTCTTGTAACAGTGTAACCAACAGCGACACTTCATTTACGACTCTTGATTTATTCCCATCTGCTTGACTTTTACTGTTCCTTTAGTCCTGCTGCTCAGTTCCCAGTCAGAAGAACCCCGATCTCCAAAGTAGTAAAGTCCCTCTTCTTTGTCATTTCTGTAAATGAACACCACCTGAGAAGCGCTGGAAGTTGTAGCCCAATATAGAATTATCACTCCAGTAATTATGCTGATTTGTAATTCTCATAAATGTACGCTCACTCACATATAGATGCAATGCATCACGTTTACAAGCAACGTTTGTTGAATTTGATGTTCTACACTCATAGGAGCCCATGGGGGAGAAATAATAAGGGAAAGTTACGACAAGAATATGAAAATGCTGTTGCATGAGACCCATTATATCTATCTCATATTGCTTTTGCAATTCATGAGAGACAAGTGGATTTTTAATTATATAAACGGAAGCTTTGTTTGGAAATGATTGGCCTCTGTAAACCAAAGCTAAAAAGGAAAAATAAATTAACAAGTGTAAGTTGCTAAGGTTTCAACCTGAGAAAATTTCCTGGTTATTTGCTGCACGCGTATAGAGCATAATGAACAAAACACATTAAGAGACCTGATGACATTAACAAGTTTTAGGAGGAAGCATTAATTGTGAATTAATTTAATTTAACTTATTTATACAGGGCCAGTTCACAAAACATGTTATCTGTATGATCTGAAAAATCAGTCAGATCATACAGTCAGATTAAATGAAAAATGTCTATCTAAAGAAACCCATCTAACAGCAGCGAGTCACTGGCCTCTCAGGACTCGCTCCTTCTGGATAAGTCATGACTGTACAGCAATCCTTCACACTGAGCATGCATGCAGAGACAGTGGGAGCCAAGGAAGTGTCGAGGTATTGGTGCTTAAGAGCCCTTTTATCAAAGCTAATCAGGGAGAAAGCCTTGAACTTGCAAGACAACATAAGAATTATAGTGTGTAGCAAGAGCATGAGGTCAGAGTCCTTAGTTATTCAATTAGTGTGTGATGACTGCATGAATATGAAATAAATTATACTCTTGTCCCTTTCGCCAACCATCAAAAAATGCAAGATGTATCATCGTAATTATATACTGAGGTCTCTTCCGTGTGGTCTGCTTGCAATATAATATAAACATTTTCGTCTCTAAAGGCATGTGCACCTGTTCAAGAAGTGCAGGGTATGACTTGTAGATGAAGTGACCAACACATCCAGTTTACAATAACACAATATGTAGGCATCAATTAGTGATAAACAATGAAACAACGATCCATAGATGGGAAATACTGTATTACTACTGTACTGTATTATTGTATAAAAATCAATGCTGAGAGGAAAGTTAAAAGGTGTAGATATAAGCAATATGTGCATCCACAGTGAGACAGTTTCTGGTCATAGACCAAGTTAATATTTTTCTACATAGTTCCTCTATGTAGAAAAATATTAACAAATGTTATCACTAGCAGATTATATGCAACAAAAACCTGAAGAAACTGTTGCACAGAAATTGTGATAAATCAACAAATGTATGATGTGTCCTAGGCTGGTTGAACATTTCTACAGTATTTTGGGTGTGCAGTAAGCTTTAGAATCGAAGTAGAGAAGAAAAAAGATGACTTGTGAAGAAGATGAAAGATTTACAGATCAAGAGGTAGACAAATGGCACACTTACAAAGTGGAGCTTCGGTGACAGCTATGACAAAAGGCTCTGTTCAGGATCACATCTGGTAGTTCTCCTGAGAGAGCTTAACCAGAATATCTGATCATTGGAATAACCATAAAAGGAGGAAAAACACCCACTCGGTCTAATGCGTTGTTTGTTTGGATCTGTGGTGCCTCTGCTTTCTTGAGATGTATGGCATCCCTGTAGGTTGTCTGTTTTTCTCAATTAATGTAAAGCATTTTCTCTATTTGAGGGGGCTCTAAAACAGTGTGGTGATTTTCGGCTTTTACCCAATATTTTGCAATTACTGTGATCCGGGGGAGTCAATTTGTGGAAATATGCAAAATTAGTAAACCAGGGGATAGCACTGCTTCCTTGCAGGAAGAAGGTTGGGTTCGATTTCCGGCGTGGGGTGTTTGTGCATTGAGTTTGAAATTTCTCCCTGTGAAAGATGAAGTGTTAACTGAAAGGAAAAGGAGCCATAATTTCTAAAAAAAAATTGCCTACAGAAATCACCTATTTAGTAAATGGATTCTAGCGCTTTGAGTTATCATTAGTTCATTTTTTAGACACTCTAGACTAATAGGCCATCAAAGCAAAGTTTAACCAGAGAAGCAGTCAAAAGGCAATAAGTAACTCTGGAGGAGCTGTAGATCCACCTCCCAGGTGCAAAACACACCACAAGTCTTGCATCTTTTGGAAAACTTGGCAAAAAAAAAAAGCTGGGAGAATCATGTTAAAATGTATTACATGTGGTGAGAATAGAGTATAATAATTATGAGCACAGCGGACAAAGCAAATGTTTGGAAGCCTTGCTGATAAAAGGTATTAGTTATCTCACATCTCTATCCAATCTGAGTTAAATCTATTTCACAAAAGAAATGGGAAGAGTTTAAGTCTCGACATGCAAAGTTGGTAGACGTTTTCCCAAAACAATATAAATTGATCAACATACTGACAAGATTTGAATTTTTTACCATGGGTGGAAATACTTTTTAATCATTTTTAACATGAGTAGGTACATAAAAAGAAGAAAAAAACTTGAATAAAGCCAAAACACTTTCAGCTTGCATAAGAATGAATAGATTCTTATAAGCTGCTGAAGTTGCCCTGTTGAAAGCTTAATGGCTTAGATGACTGAAAAAGGTTTAGCTTAGCCTTGCATCACTGTGATTAATTCTGTTTTTATTATGTCAGTTGATTTAATTAATTCTCACATTTACCAATTTTAGCACATATATCCTTTTTCGGTACATTGGTTTACACTTAACTTGCACTCACAGAAATGAATTATGGTAGACTTTATATTTAAGCATATACATCTATTAGATTTTATTTAAATTAAATATTTTTAAAATTGATGTATTGAAATTAATTATAATCTGTATAATTCTGTCAATTCTAAATTATATTAAATGTAATTACTTAATACATATTAACATGGTTTAAATAATCAAAGCTGTGAAACGAATTAGATTCTTTTATTTAAAATGTATGTGATCGGTTTGCATACAATTCACGCTACCTGTAAGCTAAAACAGGAAATGACATCAGGAAATGACATCCTCATTTTCCGCTGGACGCCATCTTCTCTGATCAGATTTAACGGTAAGTAATCCAAGTCATCCTTTGTCTTATTACATCAATCTGTGTATTATTTGTGCAGTTCTTATCGTATTACATTAATAGCGATTCACTGATGATTGTAAGCAGTTTTATCTTGAGGCCTACTACCTCGTGCACTGGCACCCACTAGCTAACGTTAGCTAGCAATTCGTTAGCTAGCTTACGTTAGCTAGCAGTTAGCTAGTGGTGAAACAAAAGACAGTTTGGAGATGGAAAGGGTGGCTCTACTGACAGAGGTATAATGTGCAATACATTATATCTTATCTTACCTACCCATGATTACACCATGTTCATGGCATGGCCAGTATGTACATAAGAGCTTTTCACCCGTCATGTTTTTTGCACTATACTTTTATCTAGCTCAGCTCAACAGTTCATTTTGCACAGCACTAGACACTTAAGCTGTTTTGTGGTTACTTTGCACAGTTATTTTTTCTTTTACACTCGGTTTGTAAAATATTCTTACTCCCTAATCATATTGTTAATATTTCTGTTTCCAATTGTAATTTGCACCATTGGTGAGAGTTTCTCATCATATCTCGTTATACAAATATCTTTACTGACGTTTCATTCCATTTCAGGTAAAAAGAAGAAAAGGGATGAGAACCTCATCAAGGCCAAGATGCAGCGTACATTCTCCCTCAGGAGACAGGAGGTTCTCCAGGAGCCAAAGATTCCTGAGTTTTTCAATAAATGGCCAGCACTCTTTGACGTCACTGAGGCAAGTGTGAATCTGAAGTTTAGTAACTTACGGTATATATTCTTCTGGGCCGTTCAGATACAGTGTCTTTTTAGCATATTACTGTCAAGGTCATGCATGTCAATGATTCTGTGCAAAGCGCTTTTTTTTTCTCATGCACGTTCGACCTGCTTCTTCCGCCGGTACACGGTCTCAGGCTGTGTATCACATCCTGTTTCGCTCAAGGACATTTTGACATGTGGACACTCAAGGCTGGGATTTGAACCACTGACCTTTGTTCTATGATTGACCCCTCTACCAACTAAGCAACAGCCACCCCTGTCTAAGTCTGTGTCCTGTCTCTGTTGTCTTTTACAGATCAACTTGGAGTTTATGCGGCTGACAACTGTACCACTGACCTCAAAATTTTTGGGGGAACTTGACCGCCTGACCAACGACTTGATCGGGGTTTTCAACACTAAAGGGGGAGTTGCAGGGAAAAAAGTCGGAGCCATGATGGCAAAGATGGAGAATGTAAGTAATTTTTTAGTCTAACCCAGGGGTGTCAACTTCATACGCCGTGGGCCAAAATTTTTTATTTGTACAAGTCAAGGGCCAGACTGGTTGTTTATTGAGAACTTATTGAAATTACATTTTTGCACATATTGAACCTAAGACTAACATAGCCTGTAAATGATTGTGTATAAAAAAACATTAATCATTAAATAAAAAAAAATCTGTTGCATTCATTTCTAATGGCATGGAATCGTGTAATGTTTGTTTCAGAATCAAGACATCAACGTGAGGCATGATTACATTTTGAGATGTCTCAGCATCTACCTCTGTGAAGACCTGGACACATTGGTCAAAGAATACGTGGTATGTATGCCATCTTTCTTTGTGCCAGATGTTATTAATTTCCCTCTAGATGTGCCTGATAGCATGTGGTGTTCATGAAAATGTGATGGGCATTAGGTCGCATTAACCTTGACCAATAGTTCGTCATTGAGTCCAATGGCTTGTTTGTTTTGAGTATGAAATTTCCTCAATTCCTTTCCTTATTGGACACAACCCTCATTGTGATCAACAATGCTCAAACACTACTTTTAAAAAATTAATATTTAAATAGTTGATGGTCGTCGAATGTACAACTCCATTTATACATAATGTGACTTTTTATTTGTTTTGTTTTCCAGGCTTTTAGGGAGTCAAAGATCTTGAGGTCATTGTAACCTTGAACTCCATCCCATTCTCATGAACACTATATCCACAGTGCCTTGAGAGAATTTTTTCAAATTAACACGCACTTTGCCTCAATGATGATCTGCTTAGAATTTGGTGGTCAAAGGTGAGGGTGACACACCTCATTGTTCTCTGTTCCCTCCATCTTTCAGGACATGGAATGCAGTGAGTCAGAGGCAGATGTCGCAGGGCCAACCATGGCAATCAACACCGTTCAAGCTGAGGGTGATGATCATGATGGTCCTGGTGGACTCTTTGCAGATGTCGGCGTGGTCCTGGAAGGGGTTGAAGTTCTCCACAACCTCCAAAGTATCAACCATGCATGTGTAATGCTTTATGGGTTGATCTATGCTCTTAATCTGAGCTATCCAAGAAGCTTGAAGAATACATTCGAAGCTTACCAGAAGATCCTGATGGACCTGGAATCGTCTAAACTTTCCCCCAAAGTACGAGCACTGAAACTCAAATTGCTCAGGTGACAATTTTTTGGGGGTTGGGCGGTGATGGGAGTAGGAAGTACAGGAAGAGACCGCCCATACATGCCGATAACCAAGTGTTTATAGTGTTCCTGTACATTCGCAGCCTTGAAGATTCACACATCGAACACACAGAAAGCTAGAAACAGAAGGTGCTCAGTTAACTATGTTCTGCTTAAAAAAAGTGTTTAATGTTGTTGAGCCTGTAGAGTTTGTTCTAGATCCAAAAAATTGCAGGTCCTTTCAATATATCCCATTACTGCGATCGTTACTTGATTCTGCTGAAGTGTTGAATAGAGTTATTAATACCCACAGAACACAGAGCAGTCACACTGACCAAGAAATTGTATGTACTTAAAGGAAAACCTGTTCCTCTCAAGTGATGAGTTTTTGATGTGTGAATCGTATGTGTGATAATGTATTGAATGTTCTTGAGCCTGTAGTTTGTTTTAGATAAAAAGAGCAGGTCCTTTACTGCCATTGTTGGAGCAGATAATTTACTTTTGTTCTAATGATATTAGAAAACATTTTTCATGTTCCAAGTATGACTTGGTTGAAGAGCTACACTACCTGCTGAGTACAATGTCTGTGTGAAGAGAAGCTTTAATGTTAATAAATGAGGTGGTCTGATTGTATGCATCATTGAGATGTTGTTGAATTTCAAACAAATACACAATCATGGTGAATACAAAAATGCATTGAATATGAATCGTAACCCTAACCCTATAGAAAAAGATTATGGGATATTAATAATAAATACATAAATCGAATGCATTTTGATTGAATATAAGCTTAATTGTTATGTAATTTAAACACATACACGTTATTCATCTTGAATAGGTAACCTAATTACTATGTAATTCGAACAAATATACTTAATGTATTTTAAATATATAATCAGAACAATATGCATTTAAATTCAATAAATTATATTAAAGCTGAATACATAAACCTAGGGAATATGCATTTAAAAAGAATAGGCTTTATTACACTGATGCATATGGATCATGTAAAGTTTATTAGGTCTGTTTATGTTAAAAATATTTAAAAAATCAAATGGAACTTTGTTATTAATTATTTTACATAATTCTTAAAAGTTAGGGTTAAATATTTCTGTGAGTGTGTAATACAGTTATGTGATTTCCCATTACAGTAAATGCAATGAAAATACAAAAAGTCAAATATTTTCACTCCTGCCTCTTCACCTCTTTTTTAATAATATAGTTTCCAGCAAACTGGAAGTTTTTCATTTGAAAGTTACTCTTTCTGCTCCCACAGGCCTGATGTCTTTTATCTTGATTTTGGAATGGGTCATTGTGCAAGAATTGTGTCTCATGCCTAATATGAAATGATCATACCTTATTGTTTTCAGAGAGCTTTTATTGCCACCCAGGGCATTCTAGAAAAAGGACAAAACATAAATGCAAGGACACGGGCCAGCTCTACTTTCTCTGATTCAGTGAAATGTAAAACTAGGAAAGCAAAGGTTTGGAATGAAGGAACAACTGAGCTTGATGGTCTGTGAAAAGTGACAGTTTCATCTAAAAGGTGAAACTCCTTTTAAAAAGGGTGAAAGCAGGGTGCAAGAGGAAAAAGGCTAATTTGATGTCAGTTAAGGTTTAAATAAGAAAATTAGATATGATTGAGTAATTTTACTTTTCTTTTTTTTCCATAATTATTATTATTTTTTGTTGTTGTCAAAATCTCAATGAGATGGAAAAGATAAAGATGGGAGCAAACCCATTTGGCTGCTAACTGTAGGGGTTAGTTTGAAGAACAGTGAGAGGATGACTGAGGCTTAAAAACACACTAATAATTAAAGTGAATAATGAAAATTATTGGACTAATGTACAGGCATGGTTAGTTAAGCTAATTTAGGCACTTGGCAGCTTGGGAGTCATCTGTTATACTTAGCTATTGTTTAACAAATAAGTTATATCATTCTATTACTTACACACATGTAAAAGTACTCGACTTTAGCCTTTAACCTTGCTCTTTAAGAACTAGTAAGTCTAAATATTAGTTTCAAAGATAGAAATTGATAGGAGGAAAAAATTAGGATTTGCTTCTCTTGAAGTAAAAAAAAAATTAAAATGTATTATTTCATGCCTAAAACAAATCAAATTCCAAATTAAACATAAGACATGGTTTGGTTCTTCATTCTAGATATTGTTCAAGCTGATTGACACAATTGGAACAATAATCAATAGTTCATTTTAGAGAGAAAACATGAATCCTTTTTAATTTTTATTACGAGATCCTGCATGTGTTTACGGATGGAAACTGTCCAAAGGGTTAAGAAAAAACAAACACACACATAAGAAAACTTATTTACTGTAATGACTTGGAGAGAAATTTTTGCATTGTAAATGACTGGATTAAAATGCAATCGACTAAGTTTTTCTTGTTACAGTTGAGATGAAATGTCACTGCATGCTACCAGTGATGTCAAAAGTACACACATTTGTTACTTAAATAGAAGTATAGATACTGCAGTTTAAAAACTCTCTGGTAAAAGTTGAAGTATCAACTTGACCTCTTTACTCAAGTAAAAGTGAAAAAGTATGTGCTCCAAAAACTACTTAAAGTATAAAAGTATAAAGTGACCTTTAAAAAAAACACCCAGATGCCACTATATGAATTGAAAGCTCAATTTTTCGACTATTTTGAAAAAGTTCTTTGAGATAGGGCCAAGGATGAGGGAGGTCTTGTTGGTCTCCATCTCCTGATACGCTCTCGCCTGTATCTGACCTTTCAGACATTTTGACATCTTTTTCTGAATCCGACATTGTAGCATGGCATAGACAACTTGCGTTTGCAGTTTGTAGAACACCTGCTTGCTTCTGATGATTTCCTTCAGCTAACCAATGAGTGTTTGCGTTATATGACTCATCCAATTACACTAGTTTTCACTAGATGTGGATGGAGCCAATGATCTGCATTGGATGGCGCACATGATGTGAAATAAATCTTTATAAATATTAAACCAAGCCAAGAGTAACAAGTAACGTTTGCTTAAAAATTTTAGGAATAGAAAGTACAGATACTTGTGTGAAAATGTAATGAGTAGAAGTCAGAAGTAGGAAGAAAAATATTTAATGGAGTAAAGTATAGATACCTAAAAAGGGTACTTAAGTACAGTAACGAAGTATTTGTACTTCATTACTTGACACCTGTGCATGTTACCTAATCCGTATGTGACTTTGTTGCTTTGTTGAAATATTCTGAATAAATCTAAACTGAATTTGAGTCAAATAAGAATATGATGATTGGAAATTAAATCACAAATTTTTATGAAGCACATTCAGAATTTGGTTGCATGCTGGTTGCAACTGAATTGAAAAGCTCTGACAGTACAGGATTTTTTTTTTTACCATTGGTAATACAACTTAATAGAGCTAAAGTATAGCAATCAATGTTCATTACACAAAGCTTCCTAAAAAGCGAAAAAAAAAGAATGCGTTTTTAACATGGTAGTTAAGTTGGTTCCTCTCTTTTTCGATTGCATCACAAATATCTTGAACAATTGTGAAAAAAATTTTGTAAACCTATAACCAGCCAAACTCACTACTTATTAGTCAACCTAATAGTGATAATATTATTTGTATGGTGGTTTGTTATGTGTCTTTCAAAGATGTTTACAAACTGTGTAGCATCTACGTATAATATATGAAGAGCATAAATTCTGAATTATCATTTTAAACTTGCATAGCTTGCGATGTGCAATTTGTTATAAAAGCCTTATCTTATGTCACCCATATCTTTTAGTTAACATATAAAGCTGAATTATAGGTGTATAGTATTTATGAAAGTAATATTCGCTGTTATTACTTTTTCATTGCTGCCTTTGTGCGCTCACTTCTTTGGTGAAAAATGGGATGTCAGTCGGTTCTACACAGTTTATGCATATTTTATAAACCAGAGAAATTAACAAAAGTTCTGTTTTTCAAAGTTTATGAAAAAAATCCAGTTCTTTTCCCCATTAATCTTAGAATCTCTGATCTTCTATACATAAATGCTGTAAAGCATCATATTATTGTCCTCTAACATGAAAGGTTCTTCTTTAAATCAAACTAACTTGTTGGACTTCTGCATTTAATATAATATGCTAAGCCTTCTTTTGGTGGCACTTCTATTAAACCTAGTAGTTCCCTCTAGAAGTTACACTTTTCATTACTGCTTCAGAATGCAGCTTTAATGTCTCGACTCCTGTGTTGAACATATAAAACAAACTAGGGGTAAAATGTGTCAAACAGAGCTAAGAGTTTGCAGCCATGTTTTTCCAATAATGCTCAGAGTTGCAGCCACAAACAGTCAGATTTAAGGATGGTTGTCAGAGAGGATGGCTTAAAAGCAGAGAGCAGTTCAATACGCTCAGCAAAACATGAGATTCACTTGCACATGAAATTCAGAGGGAAAAAAATCATCTTCAGCTCTTGTTCTTAAGGAGCTTTTTGGGAAAAATAATAATAAAGGTAAATCATCATATCTAAGAGTTTTGAGCAAAACAACACCTCCCTCTTTTAGTTACGTAACAGTATGTAATCTACATGTTAAAGCTTTTCATGGCTTTTTTAGATTAAGATGATAGAAAAAAGGTTTAAAAAAAATTAGAACTTTGTCTGAAATATGTACGTATTTAATAGTATTGTGAGAAGCAAGTGGGTTGCTACGGCAACAACGAGTCTGCAAGATAAGTTTGTGTTTTTTTCCCAGCCCCATACACCCGTTGACCCCACGACCCTAGAAGACAGACAAACAACTGCCATTTGTAGACCTCATTATCGGTGCTAACTCATGATGTGGCAATCGATATATCAAATTATAATTTTACTTAGATGGTAGCCTATAAAAGATATAAAAACATCAACAAAAAATAATCATACCTTTATAACCTTGCAGTGATTTACATTAACTGGCAGCTTCTAGTATCCAACAAGCTGCCCAGTGCATGCTGGGAAAGTGAACTCCAACTCCTGCGAATAGACTGAATGCATTTAAAGAAACAAGATGATAATAAAGTTCAGTTATTATTATTATTGTTAAGATGTTTTCAGTGCGAAAATCGTAATTTCGATTGGAATTCTGAATGAAATTTTAATTTCATAGGCCTAATTATTTATTTTAACAAATCTATTTGCAGTTGGAAAAAAAATACTTTTGCTACCGATCTTTAAATCTTTAGTACAGCTCTTAGGTTTTTGCAAAAAGTAATGGTAATCACTAAACACATGTCTGTTTATACTGGGATTTTGATTATAGAAAGATTAACTGAGTTGTCTTTTATATTTTCACAAATAACGTTTAATGTGTTTGTAAATAATGTCACTTTCAAGCAACCAATTGTGTTCAGGTTTCAACATTGTGACTATTGATTTAAGGTGAAGATGATAATTTAGTCAATATTCCATATATGAGCAATATAACAGGCAGTAAAATGGTCCCAAAGCATGATGCTACTACCACCATGCTTATCAGTTCATACAGTATCTTAGTTTTTTTTGTTTATATTAACATCTTACTATAGATTATATAATGATGTAGACTTTATTGATATTGTTGTTTTTTGTTAACATAAAGTGTTTCCTCTGTCTTTTTAATTTTAAACAATCTTGGTTGTTTAAAATGGGCAATCTATTCCTGAGTGTTTGAAGCACACAGAGAATAATGCCAAAAAACTAGAGATTAAGACTTTAATCTTTAATCATTGGAAACTGTAAAAAAAAATGAGTTTGTATTTTAGGTAAACCAAACCTGACATCTTTAAGAAGTTTGTTAGATATACTAGTTCTAATTATACAAATTCATTGGAAACCAAAAGGGTTAAAGGAATACATCTACAGTAGGAAAGTGGTTGAAATACCCCAGTAAAGGGAGGGGAGAGAGGCTTTTGTGTGTTTGCCAATGAAGGACACTGAATTTGAAACTAAAAGTCAGAATCCCAGGGGGAAAAAAGTCTCCATCAGGGGAAAGCTGGGACTTCTCTTCATTCTGGTCTCGACAGAGAAGGGATTGAAGAAACTGCAGAGAGACTGCACAAAGAGGGATAAAGGGAGCACACTGGAAATATTTTGACTGAAGTTTTAGCGTACTGTATTTTTCATTCACAAAATAAAAAGAAAATTCAGAAATTCTGAAAAAACTGTCATACAACTGTATAATTGACATTCATGTGAACACCCTCCCTTTCTGTCACCTTCCTCTCTGTATTGATCTTACATTTACATTTTCTTCTGTCCTTTCTATCTTTCGTGACTTTGGCTGGTTGAAGCACTGCTTTGTATTCCTTGTTTAGTCACATGAAAACCAGAGAGGAAACTATTATAAAGCAGAAAAAACAAAGGTACTGGGAGGTCAGAGAAACGATGGCTTTGAAGAAAAAGGGAAGAGGAATTAGGGAAAGGAACGTGTTATCTTTTCCGACTCTGTCTTATCAAAGAAAAAATACAAAACTGTACAGTATTGTTTTTTCTTGACAATGTTTTTTTTTTTTTTCCAAAGAGAAAACTGCTCTGATACCATATAGGAATGATTAACCTCTTTTTGTGATGTTTTAGAGCTTAAGAGCGGACTCTAGTTAATGTTCAGGAAAAGTAGAAAATGTGTCAGGCATCCACCGAATTGCTGATTATGTCAGCGTTATTTTTTTATGTTACCTTTTAAACCATTAATAGAACTTTTAATATCACTCATAAAAAATAGTACTTAGTCTTTTTTGCCCCACAACCGAATGTGTCTACTTTCTACTTTTTTAATGAGGTTTCGGAGTATATCTTTGATTTGTAGGACAAACTGTTAAACCTTTTTTTATATTATGTGAGATGAACATTCGCTGAGTTACAGCGTTTCTTTCACAAACAGAAAATAGCTTCAGAAAGAATGCTTAAGTTGGTCAATGAATGACTAAAGCAATGATGATTTTAGTATCTTAAAAAACTCGTAGCTTTTACCTAAGGCACTGCATCACTCTAGCCTGACCTCATGCCAGGCTCAGACTGGAATTGAGCCTGGCATTGGGCTTTTCCACCTACACTGCCCCCCTCGACCCCCCCGCCTCCAGAAAAAAAAAAATAGAAGCACAGTCAAACGCTTGAGCCTCAAATATGAAACACAATACAAATACACATTGTGGATTATCCGATCTATCTTGAAGCATCAGACGACAACCGTCGCCAAGACTTCTTTAATGCGGTTTAACTGGCTTTGGTTATTAACACGGACGCGACAGTGGCTGCTGCTGAGTAACGTCCACACTTGCACAAAGCCAGCCTGACATCCACCCACTCACACATTGACTGTTTTCCAGCCCAAAAAACTTTCATAAACCGCCTGGATATATGAAATGTAGCCCAATTTGAACCAAAGTCTATTCATATCTTAGGCCATAAATCTGAAGAAAAACATTTTTTACCCAAAGACGGCCATCCTAAACTGCCAGATTGGGAACATCCCAACCTGGCAACAATGCACGTAAGATGAGAAACATTAGCCTTTAGATGCAAAACCCCAACATGCACTGCAACATATTTTTGCAAAATATTCTAACATAAATTTGCAAAATATAAGAGGAACATCGTAGTTTGGTTCAAATAAAGCATCTTAGTTTTATTATAATTTAGTTTGCTGCAAGGATTTTACAATTTGAAGAAAGAAAATTAGACCATATGCCAACCATCACAAGGATGTGCATGACAAGGCAGAGCTATATATACTGCATTCATCAATTAAATAGTTAATTTTATATTACTTATTGAGCTCCTTGAGTTATTTACTGTCATAGATAGGTGCTTCAGCCGGAGAGAAAGTGTTGGGGCCGGTATGATTTAAGGAGGGCCAGGCAAATGTCCGGTATTACAGATTACCGGTCTGAGCCTGCCTCATGCCTCCCACCTATGTTTTGCTAAGGGACAAATAGGAACAATTTATTCCAAATCTCACACTTGTAAAGACCACTTGATAGAAATTCTATTTTATAAATATAAATCGGACTTTGGATCAACCTATGACTCTGTGGGTGAGATTAGCTCTTTCTGTTTATTACATTTAATAACCAATATAAATCTGATATTTCAAAAATCACTTTCCAACTACAGACTTGTCTGAGGTGTCTCCAAAAAAAGCACTATCAATTCACTTCACCTAGTCACTGCTAGTGACACAAATTGGAAAAAAGCTTCCTGGTAAATAAGATAAATGCGATAAAGATCTGATGGGTAGAGGAAGTGGTGAACGAGAGTGATTGATGAAGACAAAGATAACTATAAGAGGGAGTAGCAGAAAAACTGAGAGAGTAGACAAATGTGGTAAAAATGAAAATGTTCAGCAGTATTGTAATTTAACCTAAGAGACCCAGAGAGTTAAAGCACCCCTGAGTTAAGTGCAGGGAAGCACATTTGTTCTCATAACTGTATCTCTCTTAATAAAATTAATACTCTGGACACCAATTCACCTGTGATGTTCAGTACATTCATTCATGAGTCCCACCGATGAAGATCTGTGACTAAAGCCCCACTGAATTTACTAGTGGATCACCTCCTTTTTAACAAGTACAGTTTGGGAAAACTATTTCTGTACTGGTCAGCACTGTTACTGCAGAGACGTCGAGTAAGGGCTTGACTTTTATTCTAATAAGTGCCTTTTCCCCTCTTCCATAGAAACTTAGTGACAGCACCACTGCCATCCCAGCTCTGAGTTAAAGTGAAATGCTTATATTTAACAAGAAATTGTATCCAAAATTGCAATGAGAAATTAAAGGGCCAATAGGTCAGTATAATAGGCATATCATTATATTAAACATATTAAGATTCCTGGGATGATTCCTGGGATTCCTGCCTCTCAGAAATCTAATCCGCTTGGTAAGTTTCTGAGAATTTTATTATCTCATTACCTTACTGTAGGTGAGAACCTGTCCACAAGTCCATTCTCAAAAAAGGCCCTGAAGAGTATGTGTAGCATAGCCTGCCATGGGACCTATTAATACGGTTCTCCCCTGCAGTCATTGGATTTGCTCTGTCCACATCCATTATTGTCTGGTTTTCAAGCTGCCACAAAAGGGGACAGAAAAAGACTGCAGCAATCTAGAAGGACAGCCAATACATTTCATTTGTGTTTCCAATGTCTCCTCTTAAGGACTTTATTATCCGTAATCTGAGCAGGAGCTTGAACATTTTTAAAAATGAATTTTAAGTGCATTACCCCCAATTTAAGTTGGTCTCCGCTTCACCATGTGCTACAAACTGCTGCAATTGCCTGACCTTTATGGTCAATGATGGCGTTTGCACTTCAGCACAGCTTTCAGGCCAGTTCTATTGTTGCTGGATGCTGGAGTCAATCTACAACAATGTGAAACTGAATGAGCACACCTGTATGTTCCCAAAAAATCACTAAAGAGGACCTGATATTCTGCAAGGGCTTGCAACCATATTAAATATGCATTTATAAAAATGTATAAAGTTAAAATGTATCAAGTGAATTACTTGACTATACACCTCAACCAGCATAGTAGAAACCTAAATCATTAAATATAAAGGTACCATATTCTTTCAATTCTTTGACTTAGACAGAATGATTTGATTTGACCTCCTATATTTATCACTGCCTTCATTGCACGATGCATGCATGCTTCTCTGAGCACCTCTGGTCTTCACAGTGGATCAGAATGTTTCTGATGTAAATCAGGATTGAAGCAAATGGTAGCAAAGCATGCGGCAGAGCAGAGATGCAAGCAGTTTAAATCTGGATTAAAGGGATGTCATGCTAAATGCCTACATCGATTTTGAAAAATGCGGGTATTGAAAAAGAATTTGAACATTAAAAATTATTTTTACAGGTGCACATATCCCTGCTTTTTAATGCAAAATCACTAAGATTTCAATTTTTAGCTCCACTTCTTTCCTTTGCTTTCTTTTGTTTTGGGGTTTTTCAGTATTAGCAACCTATCAACCTATGCAGATCTAGTGGAACAGTCTCTCTTGACAATACTATGAATTTCTACAATGGTATTATCTGTACTTCACTTGAGGATATTTTATTTCTAAAAACATTTTACTTTTCCTCACTACATTTGAACACAAATAACTATATTCTCATCACTTTCTCAAAACTGGCTTATTACTTCTATACATATAACCACATGATGAAAAGGCCCAGGTTTTTAATTTACATCCTAATTTTCTTTCAGGTACATTTTTTTTTTTTTCAACCGACACAATAACATAAAAAGGACAGTTGACCTATTTTATGTGCAAAGTAATGTTTATATAAGAGTAAGAGTGTTAACTTATTTGTATCACGTAAGTCAAAAATAATTGTAATGTGGGCCCTGTACTTTTTTTTAAAAACTTTTACTTAAGTAATTGTACTTTTTCAAGTTTTTTTTTTAACTCAGATATTTGTATTTTTACCTGAGTAAAGAATTTGGGTACCTCTGACACCTCTGCTTTCTTTACTCTGTTGTCCAGGGAACAAATAATGCCCAAGTGGAAACATTTGGATCATTTGTAACCCATAAATTATACTAAACTAAAACCAAAAAGTCTACATTTCGAAACATTTTTACTAAGAAACTAGAAGCTTAAAACCAACCCTTTTTTTACCGATATTATACCTTAAAGTGTATGTATCAGTACGTCCGATCTGCGTTATTAATTCAAATAACTTTTTTTTTCTCTTTTCTTTAATAAATTTATTGTGTGTCATTTTTTCCCTTTTGAAAGTTACTTTGTTTTGCTTGTAAATTAATCTTAGCTCAATTTAACTTTAATAAATAATGATCAATTTTCTTTGTAAAGTTACTGAGGTATATAATGATGTTGAATCCGGGTGTAGAGTATAATTTCATAATCTATTTTAGCTTTTTGGTGCAAGGTGATGCATAGATAAAAATAAAGAAAAATGGAAATGGAAAGTTTTGAGTACCATTTGATCTCGGTTCCATCTTTCATTAGAATTCTTAATTGTAGTTACTTAATAACAAATGTTCTAAGGAATGAAAAATAAAGTTTATTGTTAATATCTGTGGCAGAAAACTCCCATAGCGTCATTAACCTTTGTAGAGAATAACCTGCCTTTAATAAAACATAAAACTTGACTCACGCTTGTATCTCAAAGACTTGAAAGTTTACTTGGAGTTTTCTATCAAAGGCAGAAAAAAAAAAGCTTTTTGGTTTTAATCAGAAATGTAATACTAAGAGGCATTAATCCGTCTCTGTTATTTCAAAGCAATTTTACTGCAATGCTCTTATTGCTCAAATTTATAATTGAGATCAAATGGTTAAATCCATTTAGAACAGAGTTTTAATCTTGAATTATATAGTACATATTTAATTATTTACTGTGAAATATTTGTGGATTTAGACCCAAAGATGAGCCATACAGTAGTTAAGCTCTAAGCTTCATCAATGAAAGAAAACAGATTATATGAGAAAATGTTGAAGTTCAGGGAAATAACTTTTGATCACATAAGTTGCCCCATTTCATCACTTCTGAAAAGATGTTACGGTTCCCTCTAATGCTTCTGGGATTTAGTAGAAGAAATAGAAATATAAATAAATCTTAAACAAAATGATTATTGTAGCATTAAAATAGTTTTGGGGACATTAAGTATTTGACCTAACTAGAACAGCTGATTTCACTGAGAATCTATTACCAAAGAGGGGCAGTTAACACCAACCTTATTAAGATAAGAAAGAATGAGACAGACCAGAAGCCTCCGGGGAGCAGCGATAAGAGTGAATATTGTCAGTCATTGAAAGTGCATTTCCATGTGGATAAGTGAGGCTGCTTTTACAAGAATAAGACGTGCAAAAACATATTACATGGGACTGTATCACACTCCCTGTCATTGAGTGAGAAGAAAAATAGTGATTAGACTAACTGAGCTAAAGCCTTTTCTTAGAAGTTTATTATGGGTCCATGGGGGTAGAACATAGTCATGTATATGCATGACTTGGCAAACTGAGTTTTCCTTCTCTGAGAGAGATTTTCTTCTATTAATTATGCTGAAAGTTGCAGTCTAGTAAAAAATTAACCATCAAATTAAAGCTCATATCATAACTCTTCAGTGGATAAAGACCAAATGCAAAAGAGAGTCACAGAATACAAACATTTATAGGATTTTTATATAAACTAGTCATCTAGAGAAACACTTAAAGTGCTGTAGCGGTGTGTTTGTGTGACTGATGCTTTTAAGTTGGCAGCCATTTTAAGAAAACTTTCCTCACGCCTGTAGACGAGATGTGCACACATCTGAGGATTGATAACAACCTGCCAAATGCACTGCCAAGTAGGAAATTTTACTTAAGAGTGTTGAAGGGAACGGTGTGGAAGTGGCTGTGTCACGCACAGAAAAACACCGCTTTCCACCACCTGATGCTGAAATCTTAAATGTCATATTGTCCCCATCGTAGGCATCCGTTTTTCAAATGTCTCCCTGCTCGGATGCTCTGTTGCGTGGTGACAGTGCAAGTTTGGCAACCACAATAAAGGCGGCAAACTGTTCAGAGTGATAGATTACTTATTTCAAGCTAGATTTAAGTCTGTGAAAATGGATTTCTTATGTGTGGTGCTGTAATGAAGTAAAACAGCTGCTGCCTCAAAGACAAATTCACTCTATACTTTTGAAATAATGATCAGCTGTAATTGCTGATGTGCATATTTTATTTTTCATGCTAATGATCTTGTGCATTAATTCTTAACGATTCCACTTTAATTACATACCAGAGTTTTCTCTCTCCCATTGATACAATGCAACAGGTTTTTTGTCTTTATCTGTACACCTATTGTGCCTTGAATGTATTTAACACAAAGTAAAGGACAATTGTGATGTTAAAAGTGATACATGGTTTTTAAATTGGATTTTACAAATAAAATCCTCAAGTGTCGCAAGCATTTATGTACTCTCCTTTCCTAAACCTCTTAGTAAAAATAAGCTACATGAATTTCTTCCCAAGGTAACTAGGTAAATGGAGTCTATGTGTTTGTAATTCCATCTTAGTATCACTACAGCTGTTGTACAGTGGTGGCAGGGTTATGCTATGGATAACTTTTCATTTGATGGGACAGCCAACTTATCCTTAGGATAACTTATTTTTCTTTTGGATGCAGAATAATGCATGTGTTAAAGTGATCTAGTCAAAGCTCAGCATCTAAAATAGCGCTTAACTGTTATTTTAATAATTCGATTTTTTTTTTTTAAAGAGACTGCATATTTCCCTGATCATGACTTATTTGGTTTAAAACATATTGGAGCTGTGGGCATGTGTTCCTTAAAGGAAAAGTCTGGTTATATTCTTAATTCAAAGTTCTGAAATTACTTTAAATATGACATTATTACATATTGCTCAATAAATTATAAGTGTTTTTAGGTGTAATTTCATTTGAATGTGCTTTACTGGAGACATCAAAGAACACTACTGCCACCTACTGGTTTGTGATGTCATGGTGCGGTATTGGCTGCTGAGCAAGTCCAAGTGCTATATGTGGTGTTTGTCACAACGCGCTATTATCCAAGTCATCTTGACATTCTTCTCTGAAATTTTGGCTACATATGAGGTGTTTTTACTCTGGTCAGAAGTTCGATTGCAAATCCTCCCTCTTAAGTTGGCATTCCAATAATGAAACCGTGGTGGATCATGAATCAGAAAGGTGAAATAACTTTTTTTTTTTTCAGTTTTACCAAATGTATTACAACATCCAACTGCCATGAATGTGGGCATTGTCAGTTTAACAATGGCTCTCGCAAATTTCTATGGTAAAGTCCTCTCGAAATCTTAAATAATTGTTGTTGATTGCAGGCGTGTCTGGTAGTTCCCATTGATTTTGCTTGTAAAGGGCGGAGAATGGCGCTAGGCTTACCGCACAGTAATGTCACTGCCTGAACATGTCAGGAGTGAGGCGTTACCATATTTAAGGCAAAAATGGCTGGTCCTGGACTCGGTGATCAAGACGAAAATTATTATTTTTATTTTTTTTTACTGATTAACGCTAAATTCATTAGATCTGAGTGAACTTATTAGTTTTAGGTATAGATAATGATCCACTGATCATTCCCTGCTGACCGGACTTTTCCTTTAATTTCTGAAGTAGTTTCTTCAATTGAACGCAAAGATGCACACCAAGAATTTATACTTTCATTTATAAAAGCAAACAATGTAAAGACAGATTATGGGGGTCTATGTAAAACTATTTCCCCAACATCATTTTATTTTTGTAGTTGCAAGATGAAAAAAATTGACAAAGTTTAAGAATTCCTTTGCCATGCATATTCTGTCTGTCTGTCCAGATGGAAATTGAGCTTTCATATAAACAACTGTCTTACAGGGGAGATAAAAAAAAAGAAAAAAGAATGTATTTTTTTAATGCCCAGTAAACACAGTATCACCAAAAACTGGCACTCCATTTTGTGCAAACACAGACGATCTTGTTGTCACACCCACAAGTGGGCAGTAAATGCTGCAGTCTCTTTTGGCTTCCCAGCTCATAAAAAACCTGCTGAGAAAATCCATGTAATCATTGAGCATGCTGTAAAGGGTATTTGTTAGTGGGGGTTTGATGCCGGCGAGGTGATTGTGTGTAAATGTCCAGCGTAGTGATGTCGCAGACAGCACCGTGATGGGAGGGGAGACACTGCAGTAGCATACAGCTGGCACTTTATGGCACCGCAAAACTCCTCCTGGCGGCTTGTCTCGCTGTTTTTGCTGCTTCAGTCTGTCACTGTATCATCCCATCTTCTCATCTTGCATTACAGCTTTCAGGGCTTTTTTTCTCTCCTGTCCATTTCAGTTCTGCACACACCAGCTCCCCCTTTTACTCCAAAGTACTAGCTGTCTTCAAGCTAGTCTCTCTCTTTTACTCTTTCAGTTTTCTTGCTCTCCTCTGCCAACTTGCTTTTCTAATACATACTCTTCTCCCTTCAAACTCCCCTATACGTAATCTCTTTTTTTTACTGCAAGACAATCACGCTTTCCAGCGGACATTGTGAATATCTAATGACTCCTATGTCTTTTTACAGGCTTCCCCTCCCTCCCTCTATGCATCTCCGCCTACGGTTTCCAAAGTATAACAGATACCCCTGTGAAGAAAAGGGATTGATTTTTTATTTTATTTTAGAGAATACAAACACTTAGCATTTGTGAACAGGTCTTTTGTAATGCTAGCTTAAAAAATCCTTATATTGAGCCCAAGTCTTCAGCCATACTTGTAAACGTTTAGAGCTGACTCCGAGTTCATGTGTGCAACCCATCATCTTTTGCAGCTGACAGACTGTTTGTGTCTCCTGGCCGTTGCCAAGATAGATTGGCCATTCAATTGTTTTGTGCTGAGGGAGAGTATTGCTC
Source organism: Cyprinodon diabolis (assembly GCA_030533445.1). NCBI lineage: Eukaryota > Metazoa > Chordata > Actinopteri > Cyprinodontiformes > Cyprinodontidae > Cyprinodon > Cyprinodon diabolis. The sequence goes on from CM060078.1 coordinate 21,289,048, forward strand.
ATCGTGCTTTCATGTTGCCAATATCTTTCCCTGATCATCCTGTTATTGATCTAGGCTATTTCAGAAACGGCTAGGTCATGTGTTTTGCTGGACCTCTGGTTTCTGATGACCAGCCCTTTTCACCCAGACCACCAATAAAGCCTCAAAATGACTTTCTGATCAAGTTATTGATTACTTTTGAGATAAGATGTCCCAACAAGCGTAAAGTCATGACTCTGAGGTGTCCGTAGCATTCATCATGATTGTATCATTTAAAATCAGCTTTAATACTTAATTTCACTCAACAAGTTGGAGTTGAAATTCTTTATATTTAGTCATTCTTTTTTAAAACATAGGTTTTCCGTGTATCCAACCTCTTATTGTCTTTATTAGCAGCTTCTTATGAATTCATTATTTTTTCTATCTTACTATCTATATTTCACTTTTATTGTAACACAATAAAAACAGAGATTCAAACAGAGAGGAGAGTTTCTGAAAATGCATGACCCAATTTGACCAACTATCACATTATTCATGTATGGTTGGATTAAGATCTGTGCAGAATGTACAGAAAGTAAGTGAAACACTAATCACTATTTCTTTCTGACTTTTTATAATGTTAAAAACAAAGTTTAGGAGGCAGAGAGATTCAAATTTGTTAGCTAAATGAAACTGTATTAAATTTGAAGTGCCAAATTATTCATTATTCATATCAAATAGAGTAAAAACACTAGCATCTAGAAAAACATGAGGCTTACCTGCAGAAACTTGATATTACAAAGTTAATTTCGCAACAATCACAACCTCAATATGACCAGGTAATATTGATTAAATATGATGCATGATCGTCCCCTGGGCCTCCTCCCGGTGGGACGTGCCTGGAACACCTCCCGAGGGAGGCGTCCAGGGGGCATCCGAAGAAGATGTCCGAGCCACCTCAACTGACTCCTCTCGATGTGGAGGATAACCGGCTCTACACTGAGCCTCTCCCGAATGACCGAGCTCCTTACCCTATCTCTAAGGGAGAGCCCGGCCACCCTGCGGAGAAAGCTAATTTCAGCCGCTTGTATCCGGCATCTCGTTCTTTCGGTCATGATCCAGATTTCATGACCATAGGTGAGGGTAGGAACGTAGACCGACCAGTAAATTGATAGCTTTGCCTTTTCGCCCCCCCCCCCACTCATCCAGACCCAGGGGACGACCCAGGACACGCTGGAGAGACTATGTCTCTCGGCTGGCCTGGGAGCGCCTAGGGCTTCCCCCAACAGAGCTAGAGGAGGTGTCTGCGGAGAGGGAAGTCTGGGAGTCTCTGCTTAGTCTGCTGCCCCCGCGACCCGGTTCCGGATAAAGCGGGAGACGACGAGTACGAGTATGATGCATGATTGTGAAGCCCTTTGAAATTCTTCCAACATTGTGTATTTTAAGAATTTGATCAAAATCAGAAAAAGTTCTCCTGTCATGTGGTGTTTTACACATACAAGAAATGTATGTATTCCATATAAACAAACATACAATTGCAAACAAATTTAAAATGCATAGAGTGAACAAATGTATAAAAATATGAGCATTTTTTTATAATGGAAGAGCACTGTTGCAGATATTAAAATATGCATTAACATAATGAAATGAAATTGGTTTTTGCAAGTGTGGTTGTCTTTGTTTTATTTGCCGGGGGAAAGTACCAGTGGGAGACCTCAGTGTTGTTTAAGAGGCTAGCTGCAGATGGTAAGAGTTTTTGATCCTAATGGACCATGGATTGTGTCCATGGTTGGAGAGGTCAGCTGCAATCATTTCTGCTCACCTCAGAGTTCTAGAGGCATCCAGTTGCTGAAGAGAAGGATTACTGCATCTAATCACCCTGAAATTTATCACACTGTTGGTGGAGCAGAAGTACACCGCCATTGTGCCTGGGGAGGTATTGTTCTGCTCCCACTTTAAGTCATGAACGTCAATGGTTCCCAGAAGGTGGAGGAAGTCAACAATAGCTACTGGAGTCACAGGGTCTCCATTGTTCTCATAGTGCAAGCAAGTACCCATATGGTCAATTGGCCATATGGTGACCTTGTGATATGATATATATATATACACACACACACACTTATATGTATACGCTGCTCAGAAAATAAAGGGGACACATAAAAAAAACAACACAATATAAACTCAATTAAATCAACTGTCATGAACCGAGGACAGATGGACCCAGTATTCAGGAGAGACAGTCAGTAGGAAAGTTCAAAAGGTTTATTAAATTAAAAACAAAAGCGGAGCTGTGGCTCGTGGACACTGCAGGCGGGGGGGGCGGGGCACCGCCCAATCTCAGACACTCTAGGGGAGGAAACACAGGTAAGTGACCACGATAAACTGATATATCATTATCTGGGTTGGTCACTTACCTGGTTTAACAGTCCAGACCACGAGTGTCCCCAGTGCCGCAGTCACAGGGGTGATGCTGGAAGCTGATCCTGGTGAGGGATCCAGAACAGACAGACTGGCAGGATCCAGATCAGACAGGAACAGAAACAGGTGGCAGGATCCAGACTTCCAGGCATCCACAGGCTCCCAGGAGGGTTCAGAGTCAGACTGGGACCAGAAGCATGACCAGGTGGTCACGCACAGGAGCAGACAGGATCAGGTGCAGACAGGCAGGCACAGTGGAAGAGGGTAGCCGAGACAGGACGTAGGAACTTGAAGCAGACTTTAAACTGGTCTCCTCCTGGAGCCAGGCTTACTTAGATAAAAACTGAACCTCCCCCCATAATGAGCCAAAAACCCAGAGGACTCCACGGGGGAGGAACAGTGGACGATCAGGAAACAAGACAAACACTAAAACCCTCTTTCCACTGGCAGCTAGGATCCAGGGCATGAACCAAATAAAACTGGACAGACTAACAAAAAGACAAGCAATGATCTGGCACTGAATGCTCAGGCTGAACTGAATATAAACCACAGGAAACAGGTGAGAGGAATAAATTATGATTGGGGCAGGGAAGGAAGAGGGCAGGTGAGAGGAATTACTAATTAGGGAGGAGCAAACAGGCCAGATCATGACATCAACCTACATAGTTCGACATAGTATAAATGTTAGCAGTTTATGTGAAATTCTTTCATAGTTAGGATGGTCTTTGGGAGATGACAATTTATAGATCACCATATTGGAAGTTTTTTGGGATTATTTTTTGCACACTGAAGTTGCAATAAAGTCCTTTTTAAGTAATGTTTATTATCACCATGCAAACAACATTTTCAACTGCCTTTTCTGTTACTCAGTGTAGTATTTTTTATTTTTTTAATTAGGTGTTGTTAACCTTCAACCTAATTGTAAATTAAGGATCCTTATTTACACAGCATACAAAATCTGTTTGGTGTAAATGCAGTGCCTTGTACAATCAATGACACCCTTGGTTGTTTTCTAAAGCAAACTTCTGATATAAATTGCTGTTGTGTACCAGGGTTATAATTGCCCACAAAAAATGTTGCAGTTCTTTATTTTCCTTTTTATTGTTGTTGTTTTATTCAATTCCAGTGTGTAGTGATGAGATGAACTTCCAGATCCAGGGTACTAATACCCTTGTATTTTATGTTTGAACACTGTCTATTAGAAATTCATCTCCTAATCTCATAATAATGATACCCTAGCAAAACGGTGAGTCTTGTAAATTTAAAGAAATTTCAAAGCTCTTATAGACTTCATAAAGTACAATTTACAAGAGAAATCCCACCACCACTCCCTATCGCCTTTCAGATTATTTTAAGTATCGCTCAGTATTAGATTCTGCAGTTCTGCCCATTTAAATAAATTGTGTCACATATTTCTTTTTTAACAAGCATCAGTAAGGACACAATGGTGGCAGCTTAAAATAAATTTTAACTTTGATGATTTGTGCATTCTGGAAAAACAATCTGTGACATTTTTTAAGCCTTACATTGAAACGTTATGTACAGCTTTGCTAGTGACAAAAAGAAAAACATTTGGGCTCACTTTTACTCCTAACTAGAAGCTCCCATGCCCTGGGCTTTAAAGTCTGCTCCACAGAGCCCTTGTGGATGCCTGGCCAGATTGTTTGTGCTTTTTCTACAGTTTTTCTTATAATTGAAAGAGATATTGTTGATATACAACCTTGTCAAGCTGTCACACACCTGCCTGTCGGTAAATCTGTTATGTGAAGTTATTAGAGGGTTGACCCCTCAAGAAAATACCCATCAGTGCTGGCCAGTAATAAAAATGCTTCATCGTTATCCTGCTGGGATGTTTGTCAAGTCATATACACTGCTCAAAAAGATGAAGCGAACACGTAAAAACACAATATAACTTAAATTAAATCAAACTTCTGTGAAATCAAACTGCCCACTAAAGAAACAACACTAATGGAATATACAACAGATGGAAATTATTGGCAATTAGGAAAGCACAGTCGATAAAGGAGTGGTTCCGCACGTGGGGAGCACAGACCATCTCAGTACCTATGCTTTCTGGTTGATGTTTTCATCACTTTTGAATGGTGGTGCTTTCGCACACATGGTAGCATGACGCAGACTTTTCAATCCACACAAATAGCTCAGGTAGTGCAACTCATCAAGGATGGCACATCAACAGGAGCTGTGGCAAGAGGGTTTGCTGTGTGTCATTTTAGAATTCAGAGGATTGAGCCACTACCAGGAGTTGGGCTACTACACTAGGAGATGTGGAGGAGGCCGAAGGAGGGCAACAACCCAGCAGCGGGACAACTACCTCCACCTTTGTGCAAGGAGGAACAGATGGAGTATTGCCAGAGCCTTGAATAATGACCTCCAGCAGGCCACAAATGTGTGAGTCTGCACAAACGTTTAGAAGCAGACTCCATAAGGACTGTATGAGGGCCCAACATCCACAGATGGGGGGTTGTGCTCAGCCCAACAGCATTCAGGATGCTTGCCATTTGCCAGAGAAACCAGGATTGGCAAATTCACAACTGGTGCCATGTCCTCTTCACAAATGAAAGCAGGTTCGCTCTGAGCACATGTGACAGTCATGAAAGAGTCTGGAGACACCATGGTGAGTGATCTGCTGTCTGCAATATCCTTTAGCATGATCGGTTTGGCAGTGGGTTGGTATTGGTATGGGGTGGTATTTCTTTGGAAGGCCGCACAGTTTTTAATGTGCTCTCCAAAAGTAGTATGAATGCCATTAGGTACCAAGATGAGATACTCTGACCCCTTGTGAGACCATATGTTGGTGCGTTTGGCCCTGGGTTCTTCCTAATGAGGAAAATGCTAGAGCTCATTTGGCTGGAGTGTGTCAGCACTTCCTGCAAGAAAAGTCATTGAAGCTATGGACTCACCTGCCCGTTCCCCAGACCTAAATAAGATTGAGCACATTTTGGACATCATATCTGCATCCATCCACCAACATCAAGTTGCACAACAGACTGCCCAGGAGATGGTTTAGTCCAGGTCTGAGAGAAGATCCCTAAGAAGACCATCCGCCACCTCATCGGGAGCAGGCCCAGGCACTGTAGGGAGTTCATACAGACAGGCCACAATCAATACTGAGCCTCATTTCGACCTGTTTTAAGGACATTACATTAAAGTTGTAGTATTCAATCAGAATACTTTGTACAGAACAAAGTATTCAATAAGAATATTTCAATCATTCAGATATAGGATGTGTTATTTAATTGTTTACTCTATATTTTTTACCGTTGTATGTTCTTCATGACTTATCTTATTTACAGACACTGTTTCTTTTGTGGAGATTTTGTGTGCATCAGTGTCTCAATAGAAGATGGGCAAGTTAGGTTAATCTAATTTGTGTTTTTTAAAATAATAATTTGGATTGTTTAAACACAATGGCAAGCAATAATACAGCACCTTAAAGACAGTATCCATTGACTTACACTTTGGTTAAAACCACAAACTTTTCTTTATAAATAAAAATCCATAAAGTGCAACATCCATTACCGATAGTATTAAAGCCTACTGGGTCACTATATTGCATAACCTTTAATAACACCCCTATAAACTTCTCACCAACCTTCTACGTGACCTGTTTTGTGTGTTCTGTGATCTTCTGGATGTTGTTTATTTAATGTTTTCCAAGAAACCTGTAAGGCCTTTACAGAAAGCTGGATTTATACTGAAATTAAGCTCCATAATGGTTGAAAAAAATCTTTATTGTTCTTGCTAACTTCATTGCAAGAAAAGCAAAATAATAACTAAATAAATAAAAAAACACAAGACATACACAAGGCTAATATATATATATATATATATATATATATATATATGTGTGTATATATATATATGTGTGTGTATATATGTGTATATATATGTGTGTGTGTATATATGTATATATATATATGTATATATATATATGTGTGTGTGTATATATGTATATATATATATATATATATATATATGTGTGTGTGTATATATGTATATATATATATATATGTGTGTGTGTGTATATATGTGTATATATATATATATGTGTGTGTGTGTATATATGTGTATATATATATATATGTGTGTGTGTATATATACATATATGTGTGTATATATGTATATATACATATATGTGTGTATATATGTATATATACATATATGTGTGTATATATGTATACATATATGTGTGTATATATGTATATACATATATGTGTGTATATATGTATATATACATATGTGTATATATATATATATACATATATACACACATATATATATATATATATATATATATATATATATATATATATATATATACAGTGGGGCAAAAAAGTATTTAGTCAGCCACCAATAGTGCAAGTTCTCCCACTTAAAAAGATGAGAGAGGCCGGTAATTTTCATCATAGATATACCTCAACTATGAGAGACAAAATGAGAAAAAAAAATCCAGAAAATCACATTGTCTGATTTTTAAAGAATTTATTTGCAAAATATGGTGGAAAATAAGTATTTGGTCAATAAAAAAAGTTCATCTCAATACTTTGTTATATACCGTTTGTTGGTAATGAAAGAGATCAAACTTTTTCTGTAAGTCTTCACAAGGTTTTCACACACTGTTGCTGGTATTTTGGCCCATTCCTCCATGCAGATCTCCTCTACAGCAGTGATGTTCTGGGGCTGTCGCTGGGCAACACAGACTTTCAACTCCCTCCAAAGATTTTCTATGGGGTTGACATCTGGAGACTGGCTAGGCCACTCCAGGACCTTGAAATGCTTCTTACGAAGCCACTCCTTCGTTACCCGGGGCGGTGTGTTTGGGATCATTGTCATGCTGAAAGACCCAGCCACGTTTCATCTCCAATGCCCTTGCTGATGGAAGGAGGTTTTCACTCAAAATTTGACGATACATGGCCCCATTCATTCTTTCCTTCACACGGATCAGTCGTCCTGGTCCCTTAGCAGAAAAACAGCCCCAAAGCATGATGTTTCTACCCCCATGCTTCACTGTAGGTATGGTGTTCTTTGGATGCAACTCAGCATTCTCTCTCCTCCAAACACCACGAGTGGAGTTTTTACCAAAAAGTTCTATTTTGGTTTCATCTGACCATATGATATTCTCCCAGTCATCGTCTGGATCATCCAAATGCTCTCTAGCAAACTTGAGACGGGCCTTGACATGTACTGGCTTAAGCAGGAGGACACGTCTGGCACTGCAGGATTTGAGTCCCTGGCGACGTAGTGTGTTACTGATGGTAGCCTTTGTTACTTTGGTCCCAGCTCTCTGCAGGTCATTCACTAGGTCCCCCCGTGTGGTTCTGGGATTTCTACTCACCGTTCTTGTGATCATTTTGACCCCACGGGGTGAGATCTTGCGTGGAGCCCCAGATCGAGGAAGATTATCAGTGGTCTTGTATGTTTTCCATTTTCTAATAATTGATCCCACAGTTGATTTCTTCACACCAAGCTGTTTACCTATTGCAGATTCAGACTTCCCAGCCTGGTGCAGGTCTATAATTTTGTTTCGGGTGTCCTTTGACAGCTCTCTAGTTTTGGCCATGGTGGAGTTTAGAGTGTGACTGTTTGAGGTTGTGGACAGGTGTCTTTTATACTGATAACGGGTTCAAACAGGTGCCATTAATGAAGGTAACGAGTGGAGGACAGAGGAGCCTCTTACAGAAGAAGTTACAGGTCTGTGAGAGCCAGAAATCTGGCTTGTTTGTAACTGACCAAATACTTATTTTCCACCATATTTTGCAAATAAATTCTTTAAAAATCAGACAATGTGATTTTCTGGATTTTTTTTTCTCATTTTGTCTCTCATAGTTGAGGTATATCTATGATGAAAATTACCGGCCTCTCTCATCTTTTTGAGTGGGAGAACTTGCACTATTGGTGGCTGACTAAATACTTTTTTGCCCCACTGTATATATATCGCCAAAAGTAGATAGGATTGAAAATAATGTAAACTATTCTTGATCGGATCAAGAACCAATCTAACCAGTACCATGTATATAAACACTTGCTGGACCTGTTCAAAGCAGTGATAATATAAAAGCAGCTGGGAGGAAGGACCTTTGGAAGGGCTACTTTGTGCACCTAGGATGCAAAAGTTCATCACCAAAATTAACTTTCCAGCTCTGGAATGGCTTCGTGCATGAGGCGTCCTGACTCCTGAAGATCTATGTCTTCTCAGTAGGCAAATTTGGAGCCCGAATTTTATATAGGGGTTAAAACACTATAAAGAAACACATGTTTAATATATACGGTTAATATATATGCTTCCACCTCAATATTGTCTCTGTATTATGATCGACATGTTTTGAATACATTTTTTAAACCAAAATAATTATGTGGCATCAATCTAAATAGAATATTGTTGAGTCACAGTCTTCTTTAAACATGTATCTCTGCTTCCTCCTCTACTTATTGTAGTATAATTTATTTGATCTTAACTTCAAATTAGTTCCTCTGCCTCAGGCTTCTGACCTTGTTTTCCCTTTTGCATCTTTTCCTTTATTTTTTTAAATAATCTAACATTCACTCTCTGGCTATTATATGTTCACCGTAATGACTCACTTTTACCTGGACTTTCAGCTCATTGTCTCCCACACAAGTGATTTCAAACATATTTCTGGAAGTCCCCACCAGAAATTGGTTTATAAAAGCCCCTCATCCCTCTCTTGCACACACACAGACACAAAACACTTGATTGTTCCCGTTTTTCATCTTAATGTCAACATTTTATTTTTCTTTGCTTTCAACAGACATTCTTATATAACTTGAGCAAAATGTAAACTGTATGACTCAGTCTGGGCTCTGTGCCTGGTTCTGCTGGAGGTTTCTTCCTGTTAAAAGGGAGTTTTTCCTCTCCACTGTCGCTACAAGCATGCTTAGTGTGAGGGATTGTAAATGAGTCAGTGCAATCAAGTGGTTTTCCTTAGATAGAAAACTTTGTATCAATTTGACCGTATGATCTGGTTGAACTGTAAAGTGCCTTGAGATGACATGTGTTGTGAATTTGGCGCTATATAAATAAACTGAATTGAATTGAATTAAGCTTTCTTAGTTTTCGCATATTGTGTGATTTTATACGCTATATATTTATATGCTTTTACATCTCTGCAGTAATATTGCCCAGACACAGCTCTTAGCTAAGCGAAAAATTAGTATAGGACTTTTCATCCAATTGTTTCAAGCAGAATGTAATACCTCGTGTTGGTGTCTTTATTTTTTTTCTGGAGTTAAACCTGTATTCTGTCAATTTGCTTGAAACATATGACAGAAAATATACTCATTTATAGCATTAATTATATATTCTGCTAATTTACTCCAGAGAAAAATAATCTGATTACCCAAGTTTCCAGTTTCACTGCCGTCAGGTTCTTAGCTCTACCTTCTTAGTTCTCACTATAACTAAGAAATCTAGAGCACATCAGCCTTGCTCCCTGTAGCTCAGAGAATAGACTTTAAAATCCTTGTGCTAGTCTATAAATCACTGACTGGATCAGCCCCTCAAGAATTGTGGTCAGCGTATCAACCCCATAGACCTGCACTGCCTTTGACTGTTGAAGTTAAACTCTTAACTGAAGTATTATTAGTTTAAGGTTCTGTACCAACTGCTTTATTTGTTTTACTCATGTTTTGTCTTTATCTGCTTTTATTCTGCTTTTATTTTTCTTCTATTTCATTTCTTGAAAGCACTTTTAATTGTGCAATTTACTGAATTGTGTTTCACAAATAAACTTACCTTACCCTTATTACACCACAAACACAAACAAATGTATTTTACACACAATTCATATCTCTTCAGATTTAGATCAAGAATAATTTCCCAACCAATCTTGATTTTTAAGTATGCTTTACTCAATATTTAAGTCTACAAAACAAAACAAAAAACAGTAAATATCCATGATCCTCTGGTATTTTAGGGCTACAAGTCACAGGAGCATGGGTTCTTCCATAAGTGGGTCAAATACTGCATTACTTATTAGAATTCATTTGTGGAAGTGGAAAGGGCAAATGTACAAGAGGAATAAAAAATATCAATACATATAATGTTTGTTTGCTGATGATCATCAGTCATCCAGGTCATAGTCATTTCAAAAAATGTTAAAATAAATAAAAACCACTGGACTTTGTTTTCCAAGTTTGGAGATGCTTCCCTTCCCCTCGATTAACATTGAATCTAAGCCATAACAAGGCTTTGTTGGGCTACTCTGTAAATCTTGGAACTTAATGCTTATCCAGACTTTTTCAATTGACAAAGCTTCCTGAATGGGAAGTGAAATGTCTTCAAACTTGGAAAACAAAGTCCACTGGATTGTTTTTTTACTTTTTTTTTTGGGAATTCTGTGTGTTTGTGTGTGCTTGCAAGTATGTGTGCATATGTGTATGTGGAACAGTATTTGTGTATGTGTGGCTGTCCTGTCCCTTGCTTTACGTATGTAGCTGTGGGAGACTGACTGTGACCATTGCACACAGTTGCCAAACATTTTCCTCACTTCTTGCTGCTCTTACTGCATTCCTTACTTGTAGATCTGGGACCTCTTTGTGTTTGTTTGGCTCTGTTTGTGTCTTATCTGTGGCTGAGTTGTGGCTCCCATCACCCCACACCTTTCGATTACTTTAACGATTGGGGTTTGCAGTTGGGGGCGAAACTTTCCTCTCGACTTCTAATGCACGGTGTGACTAAGTCTTTGAAGGGATCAGTGATGAAGAGTCCTTGTGTACATGTGATACAACTCTTCAGTTTAAGGTGCTGAGTTTGGAAAAAGGTGCATGCATTCAGGGTGGGGATGTCAAGTAATTGTACCATAGCATTGCGGTAGCAGCACCATTGTCCAAGTTAACCACACACTCCCTTTGGTCTGAGTTTTGTATGCCACAAACCTCAGGCTTTTCTTTCTGCTATTTTCATTTCCCATTATGCTGTAATGTTCTAATCAAGAGGAAAACAGCTGTCCATTTTGATCATTTAGAGGTTGCCACTAAATCTAGATTCTATAAGGTGAGATTCCCTGGAATTGGAATCTTTTATCTCCCACATAAGTTATTCCGTCTATTGCATAGAGGATATTCACATCAAAAAAGAAACGTCTTTATGTAAAAACATAAACCTCCATCTCACTGTAAGAAAATACTAAAGATATCAGGTGTTGCAGTGTTAGATAATCTTTAGAGGTGACACCTATGATATAGTTCAACACAGTGTCTCGTGCTGTCAGTCACAGCTGATCAGACCCAAATATTCCCATAAAGTGCAAGAGGAAATGAAGGAAGGTCATTTTTGAACCACTTATGGAAGGTTGTGGTTGTAATACAAATATTTTAACTATGAAGAATGTATGAAGGGAAGGTTGAGGATTTTATACGGCACGATATCAATAATGAAAATGTCTCCTTCATTTCAACCCTGAAAAATGACACAACTTGACTTTGCCTCTCTTTCAGTGGCCACCAGCCACAACATATATTGCACATATAAAAAAGCACAACATGCAAATTCAATAACTAAAAAAAAATATAGCACCACAGAAAATGTGAGGTCTTCTGAAGTCCCACATGCAGCCAAGGGCTTAATTTATGTTTTTTTTTAAATATCATTAAAGGTGGTTTACCATGCTGTTTACATGCAATTGTAACTTATCCCTGCATCTAGGAGCTGTATCAAATTTATATTTTGTTTTAAGGAATAGAGGACAACTGCCAAGGGAGAGTAGCTTACAGTAAGTGGAAACTGTTAAAATAATTCCACCAAATTAAGGTTTGTGGGGACTTTGTAAAGTAGGCTGCATGCACTTTTATAAGGCAGACAGAGACGCTGACAAAGTGGATGGACAAAGATTCTATTTAATGTGTATAAGTAAACTGTAAACAGTCAAACAATTGCTGAAAGAGGGCACTGCACAGCTGAACTGTTGTTTTCCCCAGTCACAGGCTCTATTTTTCCTCTCTTAGTTCCCTTTTGACAGCTTTAATCAACACAAAAAGGCTTGCTGAGATTTCATTATGGAGCGTTTGCCACAAGGGGCTTCGAAGAAGGGATAGATGGATGACTACTTTCAAAAGGTGGAAGAGATGGTGAGATTGGCATGGAGGACGAACACGAGTTGGGAGATGGGTAGAGAACAGAACAAGAAAACTGTAAAGTAGGAAGGGAGCTTTAAGAGAAAGTGAGGGCAGGGGGTTGACAGTAGGAGAGAAAAGATGAATATATCCAGTGAGCGGTATTAACGAAAGGAGGGGTTGATGGTTGGATTCTGACACTTCAGCAAAGAAAGATAAAATAATGGTGTTTTGTGACCCCTTGATTGGCCCAGGCAGCATTGGTGGGTCTGCTCGGGAACAGATCAGTCTTTCTTCATGGATGAAAGGGTCAAATATTGCCCAGCAAAGAGACAGATCTGTGTTGATATTTGTAATAAAAATAGATGGGAGAAGAAAACACCTTAAGAACCTTTTTCTTAAGAAAATCTTCCAGCAAATTTCTCCAGCTTTTACTGTGGGTATAAGTGGATATCTTTTTTTGAAGGTTTTCTTTGAGAACATCTCCTAGACGTATGTACACCTGTCCAACTGCTCGTTAACACTTAATTTCTAAGCAGCCAATCACATGGCGGTAACTCAGTGCATTTAGGCATGTAGACATGGTCAAGACAATCTCCTGCAGTTCAAACCCAGCATCAGTATGGGGAAGAAAGGTGATTTGAGTGACTTTGAACGTGGTTGATTGTTGGTGCCAGAAGGGCTGGTCTGAGTATTTCAGAAACTGCTGATCTACTGGGATTTTCACGCACAACCATCTCTAGGGTTTACAGAGAATGGTCCGAAAAAGAAAAAACATCCAGTGAGTGGCAGTGCTATGGGCGGAAATGTCTTGTTGATGCCAGAGGTCAGAGGAGAATGGCCAGACTGGTTCGAGCTGATACAAGGGCAACAGTGACTCAAATAACCACCCGTTACAACCAAGGTGGGCAGAAGAGCAGTTCGTCGAACTTTGAGGCAGATGGGCTACAGCAGCAGAAGACCACACCGGGTGCCACTCCTTTCAGCTAAGAACAGGAAACTGAGGCTACAATTTGCACAAGCTCATCGAAATTGGACAATAGAAGATTGGAAAAACGTTGCCTGGTCTGATGAGTCTCGATTTCTGCTGCGACATTCGGATGGTAGGGTCAGAATTTGGCGTCTACAACATGAAAGCATGGATCCATCCTGCCTTGTATCAACGGTTCAGGCTGGTGGTGGTGTTGTCATGGTGTGGGGAATATTTTCTTGGCACTCTTTGGGCCCCTTGGTACCAATTGAGCATCGTTGCAACGCCACAGCCTACTTGAGTATTGTTGCTGACCATGTCCATCCCTTTATGACCACAATGTACCCAACTTCTGATGGCTACTTTCAGCAGAATAATGCGCCATGTCATAAAGCTGGAATCATCTCAGACTGGTTTCTTGAACATGACAATGAGTTCACTGTACTCAAATGGCCTCCACAGTCACTAGATCTCAATCCAATAAAGCATCTTTGGGATGTGGTGGAACGGGAGATTTGCATCATGGATGTGCAGCCGACAAATCTGCAGCAACTGTGTGATGCCATCATGTCAATATGGACCAAACTCCCCAAGGAATGCTTCCAGCACCTTGTTGAATCTATGCCACGAAGAATTGAGGCAGTTCTGAAGGCAAAAGGGGGTCCAACCCGCTACTAGCATGGGGTACCTAATAAAGTGGCCGGTGAGTGCACATTAAAATCAGTATTGCAGAAGTTTTTACCAAAGTGTTGACTTAATTTGGCGCATGTTCGATGATTTTTAAGGTCAATATACAAGCATTGGTGCATATCAATGCTCTGTGTGGACTATCCTTTTAAGAACCTCACCTTTGCAACTTGAGATGGTTGGATTTGTCTCTGAATGGGTCATGTGATCTAGAGGACTAATTCTGGTCAGTCTAAGCTTTTTTCATTTGGCAACAAAGCAGGTATATATATATATATATATATATTTTTGTTTTGTTGATCAGGATTTAAACCAGAGGGATGTGGTAGAGGACCTACTATCAGATTCCAGAGCAAGCCTGTTTAATTTTGTGACAGTGTAGTGTTGCCATTGGCCTTTAAGAGCACTAAACCTGGCATTTACATGTAATGTGAGAAAATTAATAAGCAACTCCATAAATTATGTTTTCAGATAAGATAATTAGTTATGTTTAATCTTAGGCCATTTAGACATTTAGTCAATACTCTTTTATTTGCTGAATTGATTAATCTGTTATTGACTTTATAGTCACTTGAAGAAACTCGCAAACATACATTTATGTGATTACTTACATGCACACCTTATGCTAGGAAAAGTCTGGCATTATATTTTATCCTGGAATTTCTGCATATGGCTTTTTTAAAATAGGGTCCAGGTACTTTTGACTAATAAACAAGCCCATAATTAAAATAAATATGCAGAGGTGGTTCTAGACCACATTTTGTAGCAAATAATTGCTAAAATGTAAAGGTAAGAAATTAAATTGGTCCAGGGCAATAACTTGTGCAGTGTATAATGTGCAATTACTATTTGATACAATGTGCAATAACCTGTTTCTCTATATTTGACACCCTGTGCAACAACTATATATATATATAAATATCCATCTATATAAATACCCATGTAAAAACCCTGTGCAATAACCCTGTATAATAATCCTACTATTAAAAAAAATAAACTGTCACATGTGGACGCACTGTATACAGTATAATGTATATACCCCATGCACCTTTTTATTCCTTTGGCACCTTCTTCTTCTCCTTTGACTATTTTAGTTAATGTAATGAGTAAACTTATCCACTGTGAGATCAATAAAGTAATCAATCAATCAAGGGACAAATCCCTTATGATTTTTGTGCCAGAGCATATCATCATAAAAATTGATTATGTTTTCAGTACAGGATTCTTACAGGAAGAAACACCAGTCCTACTGTTGGCCCTGTCTAAAACCGGTCCATGGTAATATGACTATAAAAATACATACAAATGTAGTAAAGTATACTTTAAACTAAATATTTGTTATAAACACTAATAGAATAAGCTTATTTATTTCTACTTTCTATTTGCAGACATTTGGCTGAGGCACTAAAAGTTTATATTGATTTAAGTATTGACAAAACATTTAATATGTTGCTCTCACTTTCTTTTTTGCTTGAAAGATCACTCAAGTTACTGTTGCTGAAAAGATCACTCAAAGTTTACATTTTTAATGGTTCATCAGCTTTGTTGTGTTGCTGCATGCTGCTAACATCACTCAATAGAAAGTTTTCCTCATATAACACAAATAATGACAATTTAATTATTTTCCATGTAGATCATTTTATCCCTTCTCCATTCTGTACCTTTGCAGCATTTTGTCGTGATGCTATCTGTAGGATGTTTTAGGTTTTTGCTTCTCCTCTTTTCTGCTCTCTTTATTTGTACCAACTGGAAACATTGGAAAGAACATACTTTCAAAGTATGGCACAAAAAACAGTTTTTGATTTTCAAAATTAGTTTCATTTTTTTCTTTAAAAAGTTTTTACAATATAGTAGAATATATTTGTTGTGATTAATATTGGACATTATTCTCCATTTTGCACAACCAAAACATTATATCATTATCATATGTACAATTTACCTGTTTTTAAATAAATTAATGAATGGTGCTTAGACTAAGGGTAAAAAAATCCATCACAGATTGATCTTATAAAGATAATGTGAGTTGTCATTTTTTAGATCAATGCCTTAAAAGATCTTAGGGTTGCCATCAGTTTAATCAAAACAACAAATATTGCAGAATAGACAATCGTTTTATTAACTTTTTATAACTTTTAATTCAGTTTTTTAAACCTTTACCAGTTATGCTATAATATTACAGCTCTGTTCTCCTTATAGATGACATTTTAACATTTTGTAATAATGATTAGACATAGCTGTTGAACTTTAAACACCTCTGCATGTATTGTTTCATTCATTTAAAGAGATTTATGTTAATAAAATTTCCTTAATTCTTTCCTTTATGACATTTTTGATGTTATTTTAATTTGGCAGACATTAAACTTCCAAGAATTGAATGCCAAATGATCTGAACAGATGGCCCTGTCTACCTACCTCTGTCATACACACTGCTAAAAAAAATTGAATAATCTCTTTAAAGCATTTAAAAACAATTAGACCAAAAGTCACTGCTGATCCTTCTGGTCCATGACATTTCTTTCCAAAAGTAGCCAACCTACACAGAATGTAATGTTTTTTTTTTTGTCTTTGGTCAATCAAGACATATCATTAGATGTACATTTTTACAATTATAACAAGAGCAATTAGCTTATTTTTGCACCCAAATGTAAACTTCCTGTAATTTACACTTTACAAATGTCTTTTGTGTGAAACATGCAAAAACTGCAGTGATTTTGAACATTTTTATATTTTCAGTTTTCTTACTATATTTGAAATGTATTAAATTCCAGAGATAAGAACTGATGGAGAATTCAGTGAGGTTCAGCTAGAAAGATTTTTGTTAAGAAAATATGTCTTACAATTCTTTGTTGGAATTTTTGTCCATTCCTTCTGACAAAAATGTTTCAAGAGAGTGAGATTTAAAACCAACCTTGCTTTCTTTTTTACTTCTTTTAGGGTAACACAGTGGTCACTATAGAACAATAAAGTTTTTTTTCTGTCCTTAAACCACCTCACTGTCACTAATTTGGGGGTCAGCTTGGTTTCATAGTCATATTTTATTCCTTAGCCAGTGAGCTAAGGAGTGAGTTCCCAGCTGATGTATTGAGATATTGCTTTAATATTTAACGTTATTTCCTCATGATGTTAGTAATCTTGATTGCGTCGATCCTTCCTGCAGCTAAACGGCAATACAACATAATGCCACCACCTGCATAGCTGCAACGATGTCGCTGAAAGCTTTGTCATTTTTGCTCCAAATGGTTTAATCAAACTGTAGTCTATAATTTCTGATATTTTTGGATTATAGGAATGCATTTTTGAAATGTAAACACAGCCTATTAATTCAATTTAGCTATATAACCTACATTCCATAAATAACAAAAAGGTCAGAGGAAAATTAAACAGAAATGACCAACAGCAAAATGTAATTTTTTATGCAATAATTATTTATCCACAGCAATAGAGGCAAAATCCGAAAATGTTGTGTTCCAGGATAACAAATTGGATTTGCCTTCACAGACCTCTTTTCTCAGTGAACTGCCACCACTATCTTTTCAGGGCTCTCCTTACTGAACCGTAAGACCATCAGTGACCATTTTATTCTTCAGCTAACACACCCAACTGGCAGCCTCTGAGAGCGAAAAGTGTTTTTTAGTGTGACTCTGGCTGCTGTGTGTTTTCTGTTGTGTAAAACCCCAGTGTTTATGGGATCCATCAGACAGAGCATGCACTGGAGTGTGTTAGATTATTCAGCTGGAGTATATTTATGTCTGCTGTCCCTGTTTGTCTATGACGCACTCACCTTGCTAAGTACTTAGTAAATGCCAATGCACTTGATCCCTCTAACCTTTTTCTGCATTTTCTTTCTGTCCATAATTTGGTGCAGCTTTGCTGTGGAATAGAGCTATTGAAACAAATAGTTTATTTATCTCTCAGAACAAAAATAAAACAAATTGTAAGAGCTTGTTTTCTTTACTCTATTAGTTTGATGGTATTGTTGGTAGGGTTTCATGGGATTTTGTATGCTTAACCAATGTTGCTCCAGTGCTACAAGCAACCTTTTGCCTCACTGCTGCAGTAATGAGCAATGGACTCACAAGTGGGAAATATAATAAGTAGTTTAATACCAAGCAAAACATTTATTTTTATTTTAATGGGTTGGTTACATATGAGCCATACCAGAGCCCAGCAGTTGTTTAGGTCTTATTCTTTTAACTGCTGGTGTAAGAAAAAGGTAAAACCCGACATGTAATGTCAGGATCTTGGTGCTGATTACTGGCTTAATTACTCATTTCACTCACCTGTCTAACTCTGCCTGGTTTCTCATTGCTGTTCATCTGATTCACCTGCTCCTGCCTCTATTTAAGCTGCCTGCTACCAGTTATCATCGCAGATTATTTCTCTCGAGCCAGTGTGCAGAATGTGTGTCCAGCGTTAACTTTGTGTTTCCGATATCCTGTTCTGCCTCTCAACCACTGAGCCTGCCCGTTCCTTTAATCTTTGAAAAGCTTAAGTTCAGTCAAAATGATTGGAGAGCAATCACTTCCCAATCTTTGCCACATACTTTAGAATAGATTTAGGTCTGAGTCTTGTAACTGTTACATTTGTTCAAGATCAGTCATAACAACAGGTTTTCTTCTTGACTAGTCCTGTATTTAGCTTCATCCACTGTGATTAGTTCCCCTGCCCCTGGGAAGAGGATTCTCATAGCCTGCAAATTTCTAAAGCACTTGTTGCAAACACTGAGCAGGACTTCCCAAAGTTTCCCTTTTATTTTCTAAGTTAGTTTTCCTTATAGACTGGATTTGCTGAGTGCATGCCTGATTCTTGTCCCATTGATAGACTGTACTACCTACTGTAAGCTCTTGATCTCTGAAACTCCTCTAGAGGAGGGCCTCAAAACTTTTCTAATTCTCTCCTTAGGTGTTCTATCAGTTTAGTTGGGTGGTCTTTGTGTTTACTTTGCTCTTTCAATTTTGTGTTGTAAACTTTCAAAGCTAGGATCAAAACGAAGTAGTAGTAATAAATAGAATTTTGTTGGGATGAGATAGTCATCTGTGAACTGATGTGTGGGGTAACCCAGAGGCAAAAGCAGAAGAGAAAGGAAGTTCAAAACAATGCCTTAGGCACAAATTAAAGGGTCCCAAAAAGGTCATTATAATTCAAAAGGAAAACTGGAGAAAAAAAAAAGAGAAAAGGTTTTTCATACAGACTGAGTAACAGCTGTGGTTAAAAAATGTATAAATAAAATCCAAGTGGAGACAAAGTTGAGTAAGGATTCACTGAGTGAAACTGGTTGCACTGGGGTGAAATGATTAAAGGTGTGAGGGGATATAAAGCACGCTGCAGGTAGAGAGCAAAACAGCAAAAATTGAAAAATACTATTTGATTAGATATCCCAGTTCCAGCTTCACTTGGCTGTTTCTGGTTGCTGAATATGCCATTGATGATATTGTTTATTTATTTTTTATTAAAACCTATTAAAATGAGTAAAAACAACCTTTTGAATTAGTAAACAGTAACTAGATTTAACTGATGCCGTTTACACCATTGCGACCCGTTGCTTACATGGGAGTGGAGTTGGAGCCTCCAGGTGGGTGTTTCTCCAGCTGTACTCAAAGGAAAATTGTGCTACATGGCAACAACTTCTAGAGCATAGAACAATGAAGCATCCTTCAGTTGTAGTGATTTTACATTTTAGCCTCTTGGTAGTAAAATCGATGAAATCTTGTGAAAAAAAAAACACCATATGCCGTTTTGTCTTCCTGTGAAAAGGTCTGAGGAGATAAATGGTACAGCTACAAATAACCCAAATCCTCCACACTGAAATTACTCTGCTGCACTCTGCCACTCTCAGCTCTGGTAAAGTCAGGTTCTGGCCAAGTCACTGAAAATATCAAACACATGCTGTCAAGAGCTAAACCTCTGCATTTCTCTTCAAAATATCAAATCTAGTGCAGTAGCAAAATATTTGCTTAAAGGAATAGTACACCCAAAACATGATTAGCCTTCATTTTCTACTCACCCCCATGCTGAACAACACTCTGGAGTACTTTTTTGATATCTCAAATGCATCTGGAGATCTGGGAGGCTTCTTGCTGTCTGCTGACATTCAAATAATGGAGGTCTATGGTGCCCGAGGCAGAAAGGTCCATAAAAGTCCACAAAAAACGTGTCAATATTCCTCCATACTGCTCGTCCAATGTATTCCAAGTGTGCTGAGTGGGTAGGGTCCATAATTTACTCGAAACAAAGTCATTTAGAATGTTTTTAGAGCAAAGACAGTAGTGTATAGGATTTCCTAAAAGCGCGCCCCTGCGAGTTCACGAGCCTACGGAAACCGCGGCAGACCAAACCAGATGAAAGTGCGCACGAGCAGTATGGAGGAATATTGACACGTTTTTTGTGGACTTTTATGGACCTTTCTGCCTCGGGCACCATAGACCTCCATTATTTGAATGTCAGCAGACAGTAAGAAGCCTCCCAGATCTCCAGATGCATTTGAGATATCAAAAAAGTACTCCAGAGTGTTGTTCAGCATGGGGGTGAGTAGAAAATGAAGGCTAATCATGTTTTGGGTGTACTATTCCTTTAAGATACTTTAGGCCGAAAGTCCTTAGCATTTTGGAAAAAAGCTTATTGTTTTGAACAGACATGTTCTGTATTGAAAAACTATTGTTTAAAAATTCTGTTTAACTTTCAGCTTAAGTTTAATCACATATATTCCTGAAACATGTTATAATTCTACTATGAATATAAAATAAAAGCTCTCATATCGTTTCATGTGAGGTTTTCACTTATGCAAGATATTTTCCTAATGTGTTCTTCTAGAAATGTTACATTTAGTTAACAAAATGTAATACTCTTTAGTTAACCTTAATATATAAGTGTTTTTTCACATTTCCCCATGTTGTATGTGCTGCTTTTTGTTTTTCCTTGAGTAAACATGCTTCTCGGAGCCTCAACATTAATGAGGTGACGTCCATTAATTATTATTAACTACAACTTCAGAGAACCCAAATTTCATAAAAGTCAGATTGGCTTTTCAAATTAAAATCACATCCACATAAAAGTAAACCTATTTTTTCTGGCTATTCTTATTTGCTTCTTTTCAATTCAAAAACCTTCCAACAGTAAAATTAGATTCATAATAAAATATATTGCCACTATATTGCCTAACTGCGGGCAAATTTGTTAGCATCACACAATAGCTTTTTCCCCAATGAGATGGAAGAAGGGCCTGTTGAATGAAAGAAACACACTTAGAGGCATGTGCATATATAATCCCAGGCATATGTACGACCGATAATCTATTCAAAGAGCGCAAACCTCATTCTTCTTCTTCCCTTCCAGGACTCCTGTTTCCTTCGCAGATGCTATCAGCAGCAATAAGCCAGTGTGGCCACTGCTATTCAGAAAGCTATAATACTATCTATATTTTCTGCACCATGGCAGATTCTAAAGGAAACAAATTAGCAGCTGAAGTTTTTATGGGTTGGCTTGTTTGGCTGGCATTTTCTTTCTGCCATGTTGACTTACAGATAAACAGCTGCTGGAAGTGGGAGTTTGTATTTAGTTAAAACTATAATTGTCACTTACAAATAGATTGATTTCAATTCTGTTGCACAACTTTAGAAAAAATACACGTATCCCTTATTGCATATGAGCGTGACTAATCTCAGGGATTTGGAGAAAAAAAAATGTATAAACTGTACATATTTTTTTTCTGAAACTATGTTGCTGTGAGTTTCTGGAATTCCTTGCTATTAAGGGTTTATATTGTGGATAACTAATTGAGGGGGATCCCTGCTGTTGGGTTTGATTGGAAAAAAATGACACTGCCTGGTGGCTTTCTAGGAACTATTAGAGAGCAATTTGGCCTGTGAAATGATTTACCTAATAAAAGTGATTTACCTAATTAGGTATTCATGCTTAATTACCAAATGCACAGAGTATATGCTAAAAGGAAGCATCAGTTTGTCTGTTTTGAGCAGACTGGCTCTTATTAGTTTACAACTAAATACTGTATATTTATGCTTCAACAGATAAACATAAGAAGCTGATTTTTAACTTAAATTTCATACCTGATACATGATTTAAAGACTGCTTAATTTCACAAAATATACTAATAACTGTGACTAATAAAGTGAGCTTTTGTACATATGTGCTCTAATTTCAGTATTTTGTATTACCGTAAGTTGTTCTTTATTGGGCGAACACTCATTTTCAGATCAAGCATCAAAAACTAAATTTTTGCATCTAAAATGCTATTAAATTAGTATAAGTATGGCGGGAACATGTTCAAATGCTGACGATGAGCCTCCTGTTTATGTCATTTTACCCAACAGCAAAAGTTAATCATTTTTTTGCAAACAATGCATTGTCAATTAAGTTAACGTTGATCTGTCTTTAATTATACTAATCACATTTTTATAATAAAACTTTTAATATTGCGCATCCACAGAATTCTTAAAAGGCAAAAGAAAAAGGCAAGTAAAAAAAAAAAAAAAAAACGTGTTCCACAGTAGACAAATACAGCCAACAAGTGAGTTTCTGTCTTTATATGCTTCTAGTGGCAAAACAAAATATTACTAGAAAAAATTGACTTAGATTTTTTATTTTTTTTACTTGCCTTTAAGGACCAAAAAAAAAAAGAAAATAAAAAAACTTTTATTTTCCAGATGTTTTTGTCTTGCTTTTCATGTCTTCTGTACAAGTCTGTTTCATTTCTGATAAAAAGGTTTTGCATTCCATTAATTAAGTTTATTTTTCTCTTCAGATAGGGAGTCTAAAACTATCATTCTTAAGTCAGTCTGTCTTATTATCTTTCTGCTGTGGCTAAAAAAGTAAACAATTTTCAGGTCAGCCATCTTAATCACACAAAATAAAATACAAGAAAATTGTGATCTAGCCCATATCGTTTCAGAAGTGTCATCAATATTTGAATGTTTTTTTTAGGGAAACATCAAGAATCCAAAGTTTTTAGATATGGAGGTTGTTTAAGGATTGAAGGATGATTTAACTATAAAAGCGAAAGGTTGTCTCTAATAGGGGTCACATGACATACTTTCAGATGTATTTCTCTGGATAATCTATATGTAGCTGTTAAAAACAAATGAAAAAGGTGTCTTCTTAGTAATGTTAAATATGGTTGGATGATTATTAGAGCTACAGGAATTTGTGGGCTGAAGCTTAGATCAGTTGTCTTTATAAACTCTTTTTTTTTGTCGATTTAATATTTTTGCATGATGATGGACAAAAAAAGTAAAGTATGTAAAGAAAGCAACTGCTTTTTAAATTTGAGACAGATTTGAGCACAAAGAATAAGAGAAACAGATCAATAGTTTAACACTCTGAAATGCAAAATGCCAATACTCTGCTATGATACTCAAATTTGCTAAATACCACTAGGATAAACCCACCAATTAGCAACCTGTTTTGCAATTCATCTGGAAAGTGAGCTGGGGATTTGTTTGCCATCAAAGTCACAGAAATAAGTGGATTACCATATTCGAAGAGTTTACAACCGAAAACTTCACACTAAATACCAATCCATACACCTGCAATCCCAGTAAACAGACCTAAATTGTAAAGACTAAGTAATCCTTATATCGTTTTAAATAATGAAATTATCACTTAGAGGTAGGATCATCTGATTATATTTTTCTTATTGATTTTAGTAAAAACCTTCTTCAATGGCATGTGGTGTAATTAGTACTGTGTCCTTTTTTTTAATCATGGCTAAGAATGGAGGACCCAGTATTCAAGGCAGACAGACGCATAATTCAAAAAGCATTTATTAAAAAAACTGATCTGCAGAAACAGCATCTAGGGCATGTGTTGAAGGAACCTCTGCAGAAAGGAAATCCAGGTTAGTGACCACTTCACTTTGGCGGAGAAGGATTTTTACGGGAGTAACTAACTTGGTTTACCAGTTCAGTCCATGTCCAGAAAACAAGGTAGGATCCAGTCTGTCAGCTGCCAACAAGAGGCGGTGGGCGCCGCTTAAGTGTTGCTAGACGATGAAGCTTTGAAAACTGCTGAACAGGCAGGAGATCAGATCCAAGCAGACCAAGGAATGCAGGATTATCCAGGAGGCAAAGCCAAAGGAGGAATCTGAGCCAGAAGATCAGATCTGAAGAGGTACAGAAGGGAAATCCAGGCCGGTGTCAGTAAGAAGATCCAGGCCTGGTCAACAGGGAGAATCCAGCAGAAGTCCCAAGACAGGTCGGGCAAACGGATCAGAATGGGAACAGGAACAGACAAGCTCAGATATCCAAAAAAAGAAAGGATAAGGCAATAAGAACACAATCAGATATGCAAGAGATCTTTTAACCAAAGGCTTGAATAATCTGGCCCTGATGGCCGATAAGAAGGCAGGTGAAATGGAAGCTGAAGCAGGTGGATCAGATGAACGGTTATGAGGAAAATGGCAGGAGAATAAAATGAGTAATTGAGTCATCAGCGCCATGATCATTACAATTTTAACTATGGGATTAAATCATCATCAAATTCATTATATTTTAGTATAAATTAGTGAATATTTCTCTTGAGCCACTATATGTTAGGCATAAAATTTACTCTTCATTTTCCTAGCATTTATGGGCATTTAGTTTTGAGAAAATCTGTAGTATTCTGCCCTCCTCATTGTGTTTTGTTTTTTTAACGGCTTGCAACCATTCAAGCTGTCAAGTAAGAATACCTTGATCCATTTATACAATTCATAAAACACTTAGCTTTCAAATGTATAAAGAAAGCATCTAATTTACAATTTCCTTCTGTTGAGATTTTTTAAATGAATTACATGGCATTAAAATTTGACACTTTAATCAAGGATGTAAATTATACATTTTTACTAAATCAGTAATCATGACACGACTATAATTGTGTTGTAACAGCCAGTGTCAAGGCAACGCACACATTGCATTGGTCAATGTAATACAAGAAAGACAGTTCCCTTAAATTATGTCTTCAGATTTTATGAATTTATGTTATAGGTTTTATTGCATGAAAGAACTTGTATTATTCACACTCTAGTGATCAAAAATAATGAACATTTTCTAATGTTGTGAACTAGTGGGTTGTGTGAGGAGGCACTACTTTTATGCTGGGAAAAGAGATCTGAAAACCAACAGGATGGATGTACAAATGCTGTTTATTGTGAAGGCAGCTGCAGAAAAGGTCATCTACTATAATTTACTGAGCACTGAAATCAACTTGCAGTACTGCTAATGTTGACTCATTGGACATCTGCTGGGGAAGAATAAAGTTGGACCATTGTTTTTTATATATAATTGCAGTCAATCTAAATTCTTCTCTCTCTCTTGCTGCACTTAAACGTGAGATATATTGTGCAATCCCAGCCTAACAAACACTCTGAACATCTGAGCTATCATGCTCTTCACAGTAATTTCTAAATGAGTATACCAATAAAAAATAAATGAATACAAATTACCAGAGGTGTCAAGTAACGAAGTACAAAAACTTTGTTACTGTATTTAAGTACACTTTTTTTTACACTAGGTATCTATACTTTACTCTATTACTTATTTTATCGTAACTTTCTATTCCTTACATTTTTAAAACAAACGATACTCATGATTCTTGGCTTTGGTTTAATGTTTATAAATATTTATTTCACGTCATGTGCGCTATCCACATCTAGTGAAAACTAGTGTAATTGGATGAGTCATATAACGCAAACACTCATTGGTTAGATAAAGGAAATCATCAGAAGCAAGCAGGTGTTCTTCAAACTGCAAACATGAATTGTCTATGCCATGCTACAATGTGGGATTCAGAAAAAGATGTTGAAATGTCTGAAAGGTCAGACACAGGCAATGGTTGTTTTTTTAAAGGTTACTCTATACTTTTATACTTTGGGTAGTTTTTGGAGCACATACTTTTTCACTTTTACTTGAGTAAAGAGGTTAAGTTGATACTTCAACTTTTACCAGAGTATTTTTTTAAACTGCAGTATCTACACTTCTACTTAAGTAAAAAAATGTGTGTACTTTTGACAGCACTGCAAATAACTGACTATGGCAGGGTCTGACAGGGTAACAACATAGAGCATTTTTTTCTTTTACGTTTCTGATTAGGGTTAATATGAGTCAGGTCTGAGTTTGCCCGTTTAACTGACAAAAATGCAAAAATATTAAAAGTAAAATGGCCCTTAATGTACTTCCATTGGTTTTCTCCATCAACATTACTTGATATGCAAAATCTGGCAAAACAATGAGCAAGAGAAGAACACAGACACAAGTAGACTAATAGGGGTGATGTATGTGTGGAAAAATAGCTCTGATCACAGCAACAGGCAGCGACAAAAAATGTCCAAACAGCTCTAAAATGTAGAGCCAGAACTATCGTCCAAGACTGGACAAAGCAACATATTTGGGATTTCATTCATTTTTTCCTAATCAATGATCTAGTAGAGGTGAATAGGATTGGTGATCTCTACAGCATATATGCTTTTAATATAAAGAATAAAAAACAGACCAAACAAAAACACAGGCAACCAGAATCAATCAATGAATTCACTTTTAATGAAGTATTGCTAAGTTTTTTTATTGAACTAACATAAAAACCAGAATTTGCTATTTAGACTTAAACTGAGTTTGAAGGTAAGTCTAAAGTTACAGTAGTCCAACATACACTCACCGGCCACTTTATTAGGTACACCTGTCCAACTGCTCGTTAACACTTAATTTCTAAGCAGCCAATCACATGGCGGCAACTCAGTGCATTTAGGCATGTAGACATGGTCAAGAAAATCTCCTCCAGTTACAACAGAGCATCACTATGAGGAAGAATGGTGATTTGAGTGACTTTGAACGTGGCATGATTGTTGGTGCGAGAAGGGCTGGTCTGAGTATTTCAGAAACTGATGATCTACTGGGATTTTCATGCACAACCATCTCTAGGGTTTACAGAGAATGGTCCGAAAAAGAAAAAACATCCAGTGAGCAGCAGTTCTGTGGGCGGAAATGCCTTGTTGATGCCAGAGGTCAGAGGAGAATGGTTCGAGCTGATAGAAGGGCAACAGTGACTCAAATAATCACCCGTTACAACCAAGGTGCACAGAAGAGCATCTCTGAAGGCACAGTACGTCGAACTTTGAGGCAGATGGGCTACAGCAGCAGAAGACCACACCGGGTACCACTCCTTTCAGCTAAGAACAGAAAACTGAGGCTACAATTTGCACAAGCTCTTCGAAATTGGACAATAGAAGATTGGAAAAACGTTGCCTGTTCTGAAGAGTCTCGATTTCTGCTGCGACATTCGGATGGTAGGGTCAGAATTTGGCGTCTACAACATGAAAGCATGGATCCATCCTGCCTTGTATCAACGGTTCAGGCTGGTGGTGGCGGTGTCATGATGTGGGGAATATTTTCTTGGCACTCTTTGGGCCCCTTGGTACCAATAGAGCATCGTTGCAACGCCACAGCCTACCTGAGTATTGTTGCTGACCATGTCCATCCCTTTATGACCACAATGTACCCAACTTCTGATGGCTACTTTCAGCAGGATAATGCGCCATGTCACAAAGCTGGAATCATCTCAGACTGGTTTCTTGAACATGACAATGAGTTCACTGTACTCAAATGGCCTCCACAGTGTTATGCCATATGCCATGATCATACTTTTTGGACATTGGGAAGCAGTGTCCATATTTCATCCTGATAGGATGACCAGAGAAGAAAATGCAGCTTTGGTGAATAACAGCTGGGGGACTTGTGCAGCCCCCCTTTTTCAGCCAAAGCAAGTCACATGGGAGCCACCAGAGGTGTGAAAACCTACCCCCTCCCTGTGAGGACAGAGAAAACCACAGAGCACACAGGATTCTGTCTCTTTTGCCTGGCTCTTTAGTCTGTCTTCTTTTGCTCTCTTCTGATCCAGCCTGCTTCTGCTCCTGCGCTCAAAGCTGGGGCCCATTGTGGCCCACAGTTGAGTTGCAGGCCCCAGGGGAACCAGATCCCCAGAACCATCAAGGATGAGTCAGAACTCTTCAGAACCAAACTGCTGCAAACAGAACTTTTGCAACACATTTCTCTTGAGTTTCAGAACTTACAGAGCCAAACTGGATGAGAACCATGCTCTTGGGGGTGAGACTGAGAGGACCACTGCTGAGACTGAGACAAAGGAATCCCTGACTGCAGAGCTGCAAAACTGGATGAAACTCAAGCTTTCCAAATGGACATGGAAAAAGGTTTGCAGGTCTGGCATGATTAGGGACAGAACAAGCAATGTGTCTTTTGATGATGCTAATCATATCGTGTGTTTACTGCTGAGTAAAGACAACGCTAATTGATGCTAAAGAATGGACTGCATGCTACGCTATGCTACGGGAATATGTGTTGAGCTGTTGCTAAAGCTTAGACAAGCTTTATTCATTAAGGATTTAAACACTGATATAACATTAGTGTTCATATGTTCCTCAAATGCTCGTTACATTTCCATTACCAAGTCTGACCAAGAGTCCTTTAGTGGAATCCTGATGTCTATTCGCTGCTAGCTATTTCAAGGAAGGTAAAGAATCACTTAGCTAAAGGTTATTGGTTCTTGATTAAGCAAATCATTCAATAAAACATTATTTGGCCAAATAATGTTTTATTCACCTCATGGATTTGGATTGTGAATTGGTCTGAAAACATTCCAATTTCTTTAAAATTAGTGAAAAAGCTAATTTGATCATATCCCAAATTCTTCCAGATAAACTTTGGTTTCAAACACAGAATCCATCTTAAACTGTAATATGTTTTTCAACCGTTTTCCCCTTCCTCTTTGTACATAGTAGTTAGTTTAGTTGAGTTTTACTAGTCTTAGTTGAGAGTGTTAAACTGAAATACGTTTGACTTGGAGCTGAATGAATTTTGTTAATAAAATCTTATATTTTGAACAGAAGTTGTGGTGAATTTATTCCATGTATGTGCAGAAATAACTGTTTGACCATGATTAGTGCTCGAATCACTCTTTCATCTATTGTTCTAACACACAGTTAGTAGGACTGTGTGTCATAAACAGTATATAACAGCTGAAATAATATCTGATTAAATAAGATATTTTACCACCCCTACAGGGGAGGGCAATAAACATCTTAAAGTATCAGAAACATAAATTCCCAGCGGGCTGGGAATAGAATTTAACTATAGAATCACAACAACAGTCACTAGATCTCAATCCAATAGAGCATCTTTGGGATGTGGTGGAACGGGAGATTTGCATCATGGATGTGCAGCCGACAAATCTGCGGCAACTGTGTGATGCCATCATGTCAACATGGACCAAACTCCCTGAGTAATGCTTCCAGCACCTTGTTGAATCTATGCCACGAAGAATTGAGGCAGTTCTGAAGGCAAAAGGGGGTCCAACCCGTTACTAGCATGGGGTACCTAATAAAGTGGCCGGTGAGTATATATTCTATTATAACTCCTTAAAAGTACTGCTCAAAAATAGTGTTAAATACTTAAATACTTTTGATCACCCATTACAAGATTACTGGGAAACTGTTGTTTATAAAGTCGGTTAGAAGAAGAATGTGTATTAGGAAAAGATTTGCAAGCTGAAGGCATAACAACAACCTATAGAGTGTTGCCAAACAAAATGCAAACAACAATACGGAGAGCTTCTAACATTTCTGAATTAGAAGTATCTAACTGACACAAAGAGAATAGGGAACTGGACTGTTGTGAGATCAAATGTATTTTCAGACCAAAAAATAGTTGCTGGTACACCAGTGTAAAGTTAGCTTTGTGAGTGGGGGACTAGGTATGCCATGTCCTCTGTTGTTGTTCCTCTGGGTTATGTAAAGTCCACAGTGAGTGCAGTCATCTATCGGGAAATGTTAGAGAACCTTTTGCTGCCTTCTGCTGACAAGCTTTATGGAGACGCTGATGTCATCTTACAGCTGGACTTGGTACCTGATGTCTGCCAGAAAGATACAAAGTAGCTTCATTTACAATTGTGCTGCTGTACTTGATTGGCCAGTAAACTGGTCTGATCTGAACCCCATAAAGAATCTGTGGTGTATTGTCAAGAGGGTAATGAATTACTAGACTGAACAAAACAAGTCTATCAAAAAACATGGACGTCTATTAGATCAGCAGTGCCACAGGACGATTCCCTCCTTGCCACACTACATTGATGCATACATTGATCATGATTATTTACTATTTTCAATGTTTTTTTTTTGTTACTCTTAACTTTGGATATCCGGAAGCTATAGTCTTTCAAATTAGTATAAAAAAACAATTTTAATCTGTAATAAATCTATATGATATTAGTATAGTATTACTTAACATGTTAAAAAATAATGAACTTTTCCATCTTATAAACCTTTTTAGAATATACTTCTACTACTTCTAGTATCTTTGTCTTGATGAGGGTTTTTGGTTTTACCAGACAGAAACTGGCATCTATACAGGATAATAGCTTAACTTAAAAGGTAAAATGTATATTTTTAATTTCAACTTTTACTTTCAGCTTTTTTTTGTTTTATGTATTTTTTCCCAGACATTTATTGTGACTACTGAATAATTTAAAATTAGTCAGCCACAAAAAACAAATGAAAATCTTTGCTTTTGCTTACATTTCCATCTGTTTGATTTTGTGTCTTGTTGAATTGTCGGTGGTTGATGCCCAGATAAGGCATGGGCTTGTAAACAGCAGGACATTCTAGTTGGGGAGGGAGCACCAGCAGGAATCTGATTCTGTTTCTGTAAACTTTTTTTTTTCTTTTTACTGAAGAGAAACCAACACATGTTTACATACACAACCACACAGTGACTCACATAAACACAGACACAACCCGTGTCTGAGGGCGCTGCTGTAATTGGAAGTCTGATTACTCTCCAATAGCCCATGTAGGAGGGAAAAAGGTAGTTGCCAGAAAAAGAGTGTTGTTCTTTGAGTTGAAGGACAGAGAATGTTGAAACGCTGAAGTTGAATGAAGGGATTGACACTTAGGTTTTGGAGTGGAGGAATAAAGTACTATACACAGTAGTAGGCATGTTCCCACTTGTGATCTCCAAGCTCAACCATGACCTTGTGCTTTTATCAGTGTTCTGACATCCAATAATTCTTTGCTTATCTGTCTTCTACCTTCACCTTACGCGTAAATCTTTTCATCTTTCCATTTCCTTCTCTCATCTTCTGATTCATCTCCATTTACCCTTATCAGTCCATCTGTCCTGCTCCTCATTTCTAGCTCTGTGTCCTGTCCCTTGCAATATTTTACCCCATGTCTGTCTCGTACATTCCTCTCATATCCCAACAAGAAGGTAGTGGAATTGATCTGATTGATTGGAAGTTCTGGCAATGTCTGGCAGGTTCCAAGAGGTCAGATGATTCAGTGGAGACTTTCTTTTTTCCACTGGAGGATGCATAGTCCCTCAGTTTGATCGTCAAGTGTCAGTGGAGCACAAACAGTAGGCAGTTTACCAAAAAAGGATGTATTGCTGCTTCACTATATAAATACAGTCGATTAAAGGTATATTGGAGGATGGTTTTTTTCCAGGTGGATCATCAAAATATGTGGTCGACCTAATTGTCAATCATTCTTGCGATATGTTTACGTAAGACCATCCTACGTGCTCATCCCTATTTTCACTTACCGGTGCGAGTCTGACATGGTGGAAAAATTGCATATCTTCTTTTGGAAAGTAAGCTTGTATGAGTGATGCAAACAGTAGGTTTTATTTAGAGCATGCACAAGGAGAAATGGGCTTGTGCATGCACTCGCACTCGTTTAATAGGCTTTCCCTCTTGGGAGCAGGTACAGAGTTGTGCATGTGCATTTTTTTTTTAAGTGGAGAGGGTGGGTCTTTTCAAAAATTCACACAAATCCTCCACTATATCTTTAAATGTGGGTCTAATATGTATCTTTCAATTGGTAAACAGAAAAAAAGGATGAAAGCAAAACTTCAGTTAAGGTATTTGGCACTGCAATGTAAGATAAGGATTTTTTCTGTATTTCCTTCTTTTTTATTACATGTTGCAACAATGCCTTTCTGTAGTATGTGGGATTTCATGTGATATTTTTCCTTATCTGGGATAAGGGATTTTTACTCAACGTTCTTGTGATCATTTTGACCCCACGGGGTGAGATCTTGCGTGGAGCCCCAGATCGAGGAAGATTATCAGTGGTCTTGTATGTTTTCCATTTTCTAATAATTGATCCCACAGTTGATTTCTTCACACCAAGCTGTTTACCTATTGCAGATTCAGACTTCCCAGCCTGGTGCAGGTCTATAATTTTGTTTTGGGTGTCCTTTGACAGCTCTCTAGTTTTGGACATGGTGGAGTTTAGAGTGTGACTGTTTGAGGTTGTGGACAGGTGTCTTTTATACTGATAACGGGTTCAAACAGGTGCCATTAATGAAGGTAACGAGTGGAGTACAGAGGAGCCTCTTGAAGAAGAAGTTAACGGTCTGTGAGAGCCAGAAATCTTGCTTGTTTGTAACTGACCAAATACTTATTTTCCACCATATTTTGCAAATAAATTCTTTAAAAATCAGACAATGTGATTTTCTGGATTTTTTTTTTTCATTTTGTCTCTCATAGTTGAGGTATATCTATGATGAAAATTACCGGCCTCTCTCATCTTTTTGAGTGGGAGAACTTGCACTATTGGTGGCTGACTAAATACTTTTTTGCCCCACTGTATTTATTTAGCTCCAGTTCACAACACATGTCATCTCAAGCGACTATACAAAGAAAACTGATTTCTTCAGTTTAAGCTGTTGTAATGATGCTCCAAACATACTGTTTGAACTTAAGTATTTTGGGAACTCTAATCTGCCAAATGCTGATGTCTTTTTCCACGGAGGTTTCAAAATGTAGCAAATATTTATTTCTCATTATTATAATTGCATGCACGGATACAGTATGTTTGACGCTTCTAAAGATCTTAGACAATGGCAAAGGTGGATATTTCATCCGGACAACAGTCCTAAACAGCCAAAACTATAATGTATTTGGACTTCATCATAGCTTATGGGTGTGTTAGACTGATTTAGTCAAAGTCAGGATGTAAAATCAAATGTGAATTATGGGGGAAAACGAATCAAAAACTAACCTTGAATTAGTTTGTAGATGTACAAACTTGGAAGAGATTTAGACGCAAAAGACTTGCAAGCAAAATTACTATTATAGCTGTTTCTACCAAGGATTTGGAATTTTTTTTTTTCTCTGCCTGCTTCTGCTTTATACTTATGCCATGCTTTGTCTTGGCCTTTCATATAAACATCTACAAGAATATGATGCATTTTGGATGTATGTAGAGGATCATCCCATTCAGAGTGGATCTATTTCAGTCTGCACATCTGACACATCTACAGCACTTCTTGCAGTACCTGTCTCCTCTCAGACCTGAGCAAGTGCTGACATCAGCTAGACTGCCAGACTCCTGTGGAGAGAACAGACCTGCCACTCCTCTACACACGCACACACATTTTCAGTTAAGTGGTAGGCAAAGTCAGATATTAACATTCTGCTTTTACGTATGAGTCTGGTCAAATAAACTGCAAATTCTGCATTTTGTGAAAACAGTTAAGATAAAGATAGCCCATTTTTGAGTCAGAAACTTCAACCTCCAGAAAGACACATTTACATAAATGTGAACGGCTTATGTCACAGGCAGACACAGACTGACCAGTGGGAGAGGCGGGGCAGTTGCCTGTGGCATGGCTTACATGCTGGCCAACTTAATGGTTGTCCAATGGAAAGGACCAATCTCTCTGTTTTGGTCAAGCTTGTTTTTTTTTCTAAATAAACTATCAATGTTTGTGTGTTCCGCTCAGCTCTCTGCCTTGTTTATTCACGTACAGATTTGCAAGAGCGATTACGAAAAAGCAAACACACCCCTGATTCCCACCTTTCTGTTTTTGAGGCACAGGACAGGTTGAGCACCAGCCTCGGCCCCGTGGAGTGCGAGAGACATTTCAGAGGAAAGGAGGAGGAAGGGAAAAATAGCAGAGAGAAATGGCTGCACAAATCTGCAAAAAAAAAAATGGAAAGCAGGCAAGACATAAAACCTATGGTGAAAATGCAAGCATAGTCTTTTCAGCACAACAAGCATACCTAAGGGGAGTCAACTGACTTAACAAAACAAATTTTAAAATTTGATAAATGACATCTAAATGATTAATTCTTACAAAGGATTTCACATTTTCTATACCTAACCTTCATTAACTACCAAAAATATTATGAATATTGGAACATATCTGTCGTGATATGAAAGAATCACTTGGTGAATTATAGATGCGGAAATTCTGGATGGCTTCTGGATTATTTCTATTGCAAAGGTGAAAATGAAACAGAATAATTAGCAGCAGTAGTTCTGCAGGAGCTCCTGCTGTCAGGGAGATTGTGGACATTAGCAAGGAGGAATCGGGTATAATTTAAAGCCCAACGGTTAGACTTCCTGTAAAAAGTAACTGTATTAGGACATGCAGTATCACAAAAATTCCACCGGTTTCTTAGGGTTCCGCTGCAACCATGCTGTGAACCTTTCTCAGCTTAAGAGAACGCATGTTCCAAAGCTCACAAAATTGAAAATATGTCTTAAAATTTAAATTGAATGACCTACTCTTGACCTACTCAATGATTTTACAACTCAAAACTTGATTGCTGTTATCTTATCCAGACTCAATAATCTTTTTGCTGTAACTCTTTGATCTTTGTAATTTATATCTGCGTTACAAGCCATGTCTGGATGATATACATTGATTTGTGTGTATTATTTTAAGTCGAACAGTGCCATACCTGGAGGGATTAAGGTGAGGTCAAATCTTGCTGTTTAGCTCTATACACTTGTAGTTTCTTCCCTGACCTCAGATTCAAAAATCGTTATAACTGAATGAAGATGCTGATAGCATTCTCGTTTCTGGTCAAACAGGATGTGGCATCTTAAATTGGAGGAAGTAATGTTTTTTGGGCAATGCTTTTGGAATAATTAGTACTTCACATATGACGACCTTACTACAATAAACTTTACAAATACTTAGTATTTGGAATTTTAATGTTAATTGGTTAATTGTTTGCATTAATCAAGTTGCGAGGCCTGAGGTACCAAATCCATCCACTGTTAGACAGTGAAAAACCCTCAGGCAGCAGTTGTTAAGTGCTGTTTTTGTAATTATGCATGGGAGAACCCTGCGTGAACCAAAATTCTGAAAAAAAACTTTTTTGCTGCTTGATTATGAACAGCAAATGATTTCTAATAACGTAAGATAAGCTCATCCCTTTCAATATCTTACACTGTCAGATATTTACCACTTGTTATCTGCCGTCAGCAGATTTTATAGCTAAGACCCTAGATTTCTCTACGATTTTGCTGGAAAATTGTTTGTGAATCCCTAAGATTGCAGTGTAGCAGAGAAAGTTAAAGACAATGTTAACCTGGTATTTTTTGTTGGGTGTTGTTTACCATTCTTAAATATCTTTCTATAAACAAATTAAATTCTTATAAGAATATACATGAAAATACTAGTACATGTATGTAAGGATTTGGAAACAACAGGTGAGAAATTTGTATGTTACCTGTTTAAATTAAAATCAACAAGGATGGTATACTACAAGCCATGAAAAGAGTAAACTTTTTAAACTTCTAATATTTTCTGGAAATGTAATTTATAAGATTTCTACAAAAAATGGTCGATAGTGAAAGATAATGTTAACTAAATGTTTTGAGGGTTAATTTTTGTTTAATTTAAACTAGAGAAAACATATATAGCATAATGAAATCCCCCCAAAAAAGATTATAATAATAAAGTCTCATGTTAAGTTTTGAATGACCGAAACAACTATTTTTAATGATATTTATCTAGTGAGAAGTGAAACGCCAGATGAATTGCTATTTTTAAGAGAAGATCCATGGAGACCTTCCAAGCCAGGGTTTCACAGAGAGATTTAAAAACATTCTGTACCAAACCTACAGTGACTTTCCTGAAGCTCACCAAAGCCGGAAATGACTGCTGATAACAAAAAATGCGGATTAAAACCCATCTTAAGGAATTGCAATGCAAACACGCTGTCGTAATAGTTTCTCTTAATATGACCACTGTTATTCTGATGTGCAGGAGTTTGTACCAGGAGTCCATCCAACTAACAACCAAGTTCCAGAATGCTCAGTTTTAATTGAGCAAAGCATGCAATGATAGTTATTGATAGAATCACTTTTCTCCACATAATGGACCTATGTTTTACTTGTGATGGTTTGTACCTGAATTGTAGTTATATAGCGGTTAATGTTCTGAGTTTTATGTTTTATTATACAGTGCTCACGACCATTGTCCTCTTTGTGGTCTGGCTGTTGCCTGCCTGCTTGAGCTACATATATTAAGAGGCCACAGCATGAATTGTTTTTGATTCTCATACTTTTTAACTTTCTCCTTTTCTTAAATCTTACATTTAAACTTTTATAAATTACTTGTTAAAAAGAAAACAGTTTGTTAGGGGGTAAATCCTTCTTTGTTTTGAGTTTGCTTCCAAGCAGCTCACCTCCTCTGATGCATAGATGATCTTTGTTGCTGTAATCCTTGCTCCATTTTCAATTTAAAAAGTATTCTTTGTCAAGAATCATTTCTGTTACAGCCTTAGACATTGACAGGCTTTTAGTGTTAACACACACCATGTCATGAAGATTATATGAAAGTGAATAAGTGGTTTCATCTGGTCCTCTTAAAATCAGCTGCATTTTATACAGGGCAGCTCTACATCTACAACTTATTAAATAATACAAAGATGTGTGTTGAAGATGAGGTAAATCTAGCACTGGAAGTTGAACGTTTATTATGTTTTTTACACAGCGGTTTTAAATTATGTTGTTCAAGCAACCCCAAAAGAGTTTTTACAGAGTAAAGCAATACAAATATACAATATCCACCCTCTAATATAATATAGAGCTTCTGTTTCTACTTGAAAGGAACTTTACTTTGTGCCAGTTTCATGCACTGCAGTGCTCCTGTGAATTTAGCTCACATTACTCCTCCTGCAAACTGAAACCGCTGCTGTTCTTTTTCTAATGCAATTATCTGTGTTTTATTATCAGCAAATTATAAGGAGTTTTGAGCCGAACTCTATTATGTGCTCTAAAAAGCTTCTCCACCTGAGGGTAGCTTTGGGATTGAGCCTCAATTTTTTTAAAGGGGACAGGTTAGAGCTGTCCTAAATTTTTCAGCTAAATTTGATGCTCCAAGACGTACATCCTTGAAGGCATACTTTAATGGAAGGATGTAAATTTTCTTTGGACAGCTGTTTTTGTGGGCGTTGTCAATGATTCATTAGCAGGCCCAGAGAGATGATTTAATTTTGAGTAGGGACAAAAAAAAAGAAAGGAAACCCCCTAAGCATTCACAACCCCTCTTAATCTACACCTGCGAGGACAAAAGCCACTATAGTTAATAGTTTTGCATACAGAGGCCGATGCTCATTGGTGAGCATGGACCTCACACAAGCACACTTCTTGGAAACACACAAGCTTATGTCAGTGACTTCAAAGGCCCATGCTGTTGTGCCTCAAGCCATGAACAAAGCATGAAGAAGCAGAGGGCAACTTTAATTTTAAAGCATGCACTAATTAGGTTTGGAGAGTGGGGGAGTGTCAGAATATTTGTTTTCTCATAGGTTTGTAGGATTCCGTAAAATAGCTCTTGGTAACAAATCACTGGCAGGTATTCACCAGAGGGTGAATGCAGTGGAAGGTTTTTATCTAAGAGATGCCAAGCCGGAGGGAGAAATTAATATCCAACTGTGTGGATTTGTGGGGAACATAAACCCTCATGTATGGTCTAACGACACAAAATATTGTGCTAGGATTAATAACTGACATTGAGTGCAAGTCTCCTAGTAGCAGAGACACACTTCACATAATCAGAGGGAGACAATGCTGCATTGTGAAAGGCAGAATCATTAAAGGCTGAGGCTTTGAATTCAAACATCTTTTATTTTTAGAGTTACAAGGTCTTATTTAACACTGAAGCAAACATTAAAATGCAAACACTTGTCCCAGCGGCATAAAAACATCTAGGTTTAACGTTACCGTTATTACTCATCTTGCTCAGCAGGAGGCCACATTAGCATCGCTGTGTGCTGGAGCCCTAATGCTAGTATAAATGCATTACAAAATATATAAATGTAACAGTGGGGGTGTATGGTACCACTGCAGTTTTTATGAAATGTTTTTTCAAAGGAAATAAAAAGTTATACAAGTGGCTAACACAGAAGAGAAAGTAATCTCAAAAATCCAGAGGTTTGGTCTGCAAAGATGCAAAAAAAATAAAGGTTTAGTAATGGAAATGGATGATA
Organism: Cyprinodon diabolis; assembly: GCA_030533445.1. NCBI lineage: Eukaryota > Metazoa > Chordata > Actinopteri > Cyprinodontiformes > Cyprinodontidae > Cyprinodon > Cyprinodon diabolis. The sequence goes on from CM060078.1 coordinate 21,327,458, forward strand.
AATTGTCTTGTATCCAGATACACAACAGCAATCATCTGCAAGCCCATCTGGGCAGCAATGCACCTCATAAACGCTTAAGGCTTTGTTAATGTCTGTCTACGAGAAGCCAATGGGCGGTCATCAGCCCCCAGGCTGTCCTAATAATATGTACTAATAGGGAGAAAACATTTGGAGTGATTTATCTGTGGGAATTTGATAGATGTTCGTGTCCTTGAAATCCCTAAGTGAGCAGTTTTTAAAACAGACTTTGAATGAGAAAAACACTTAGAGTGCAGACCACCATTAAGCAGCAAATCTCCCCCGATATCGTGACTTAAACCTATAGCTAAACTTTACACATAATCTTGATCTTTACCCAATTTTTATTAATTGTTACTTGACACGAGGCTTACCTCTGTTAGAAATGTTGTTAACATCCGATCATAACTTTTTAGGTTTTCCAGTACACAGAGAGAAAAACATGCACAAACTCTCCTAAAAACATAATTGGCGGAGGTAATCATGTTTTTTTCCAAGTTAAGGTTAGGGTGGATCCCAAGACATCACAACATTGAATGTGAAATTGTTTGAGGTGGAAAAAAGTTATCTTTAAAGATTAATTAAAGTTCAGTAATTGGCATTTTTTAAATGTACATATCAATTAGGTTTCCAGTTTTTTACCTATCATTCTTTTTTTTTTTATTCCTATTTTAACATAATCATCAAATTTTTCAGTCTATGGCAACATAACTTGAGAAAATTATAGCTCACCAGCTTGCCCTACTAATAGACTAATCAGTTGCTATAGATTATTTCATGTTAAAATCACTTTTGTAGAATTTTTCTTGTTTTTTTGTGATTCTTCAACCCAAGCTGCCTCTGTAGGAAGTTTCTGAGGATGTAATTTAAATGGCTCTATCAAATAAATGTGTTGTCTTCAAGATAAAATAATGAAAAATAATTAAATAACTTGTAAATTGCATTCATGAAAGAAATATATAACTGCCAATTCCAAAGTATTTCTGAAGCTCTCCAGAATCATTGGATGTTGGGGGAAAAAATCTATCCTATTATCTTCCTTTGTTATTTATTTGGACATTTTCTGAGAAGCACCTGGTTGTTGTCGGTTAATGGTGAATCTTTTCACTTCCGGCATATTTTCCCAGTAATGACAAAGCTTTTAATCGGGCCTGATTAGAATTAAATCAGCTGATGGTAATTTGCACTGATGGTGGTCCAGGTTCACTTGTCAGGAAATTTCTTTTTATAAAAGGTTTTGAAAAAATAGTGTCTACACACTGGAAGCGCACACAGCAACATTGAAGCAATTAAATTCATATGTCAAAATCATAGAGAAAAACACTGAGCTTGCAAAGATAGTTCATCTGTGATAAATACAGCAACATGGTGGCAAAGAGGTGCATGTGTGTTGCAGGAGGGGATGGCGCTGTAACGTCATTCTCGGGAAAAATTGATGCTGCTCCCATGTACAGTACACACTAAATTAGGGGTGCTCAAGTCCAGTCCTCAAGAGCTACCATACTGTAACTTTTAGATGCATCTCTTCTCTAATAAACATTAATCTAGAGGCTCAATCCCCTCATTTAACTAAGCAGAGGCCACTCATTTGATTCAGGTGTGTTAAAAATGAGGTGCATCAAAAACTTGCAGCAGAGTAGCTCTGGAGAACTGGACTTGAGCTTACCCTGTATCATGAAACCAACTTTTGCTGTTATCCAACTTCAAAAATCAGGGTTTGTAGTCTCCCAAAAGTCCTGCATAGGCTAAGCGGTAAAATCTATTTGTTGGTGCATCTAATTAAATTTGAGTTTGGATGGGTCCGCTGCATGGATCTATAATTTATGGAGTATATTGTTTAGATTTCTTTTGAAGAATAGATGTGTTTGATTTTTACCAACATCTGAAGATTTTGATGGTTTTTTTTCTGAAAGCATTTATTGTAAGCACGTTCTGGCCCAATGCCACCGTACATGCCCAAGGATCTATCACACATATCCAGATTTAAGAGATTACTATTTTTTATATTGAGTAGAGGTGTTTGCTTTCTTAGTAACTTCTTTATTTACATTCCACAAAGATTCTAAGAAACTTGATGAACCAAGAGTGAGAATCAAATGGCAGAAGCACACTGGCGATGAGAAAACAAATCCTTCCTCCCTTTTTCCTTTGCATTTGTCTGTTGGGTTATTGATGGAATGTTGCTGCTAGAGAAGCGCGTAGGAGGGAAGCAGATTAATTAAAGTCTGAGACAGCAGTGTTTCACATCCTCCAAGAGAAAGCATTCAATCCGACAACAGAATGCCTTTAATTGCCAACTGTAAAACTTTAATGTGGGCAGGTATTGAACACACTCAACATTTATTTTCACATCTTTGGCTGCAAATGTTTTGTTCAAAGGGGGTCTACTGTAGAAAAAGTCTGTGGAAGAGTGAGTGGGCTATATGAAAATCCACACCACATTTCTTGGATTTTTTTATTTATAATATATTTTTAAATAGTTTAATTTCCCTTCCATTTTTCAGTAGTGCAGCTTTGTAGCACCTGCTGTTCATTCTTCTTGCTTATTTCTTATTCTAAATTACAAACTTCAAACGTCAAACTTGGTATTGTTATTAAAAACAGCCAAAGAATAAGTGGCTTGAATTTACTCTCTGCTAAACATTTGAATTAAATGTTTTACCACGTTAGTCACAAGCAAGAAATATTAACAAATATGCTTAAAATGTAGACTCTATTAACATAAATTGCAAAGCACTGAGGTTTTTCTAGATATATGTAGAATTTATTTTTTTTTTTTTCATCCTAACATGGCTTGTACTAATTGTTTCTCCTGGGGCCCTCAGGTAAGCAGCTTGACCCTAGCTGACCACGACGTTTATGACTGTTTGGCAGCTTGTTCCTTTGGTGAAAAAAGTAAAATTCAAATTTTACCCTTTAAGCTATATTACAATACAAATGGTGACTTTTGGCAAAGGTTGACTTATCTTGCAAACCAATAACTGCTTCATCGGATGTAAATAAAGAGTGATTTTTGAATAAACTCCCATTAGTGTGCCCAGCGTGTGATATTATGCCATCCAATGATGATAAATGATTCAATTTATGTACAATCAGCCACAGCATGGGCCTTCATTTATTGAGTTGACAACTGCTTCAGGATAAAAGTAAAAATCAATTCAGCCTGTGTTTCTAATTGATTGCTCCAAATATGACTGATTCAGATTTAATCTGATGACGTGGGTTATTGGTTACATTCCAGCTGACAAATAGTATGTTTACTCCTGGCTTAATTTGTATATTTGATGCCCTCAGCCAGCATTCTTCATTTGAGAAAGAGTTCAGCTTGGGGAAAAAGGACTCACATTAGGCTTTTTATGCAAGGTTGATATTTTTATAGCATCGCTGTACAAACATTAATATTAAAAATTAAAGACGTATATCTCTTTTTGCACACCGTAATCCCCTATACAAGAAAAGGCATTGCCATGGAAATTCTATTTTTATAATTGATTGTTTTTTTAATCCATCTTTTAATTTGAATTAGTGTTGCATTTTATTTTTTATTAGTGAAACTGAGGAGATATGAAGTGAAAATGAGGCTTTAAGAAGCTTCCCTTCTATATGTCTTTAATGAGTTTTTGTGCTTTTAGTGAGGGTGGCAGCTACTTGAAAGCCAGAACTGTCCCTGAGTGAGAGACTTTTAATAGTTTTATGTATCTTTTGGATACTGGGGAAAAATAATAGATTTATTAAACTTGATATTTCTTTTTTTTATATTGCTTACGCTAAAAATACTATATTATTCTTGAATTCTTGATTTCTTTTTAAAATAAGATCAAATCCGTCATTAGTTTATATTTTGGTTGTTAAGCATAAAGTGGTATGAGATTCCCAATGAATAATCAATAGCTCTCTCCCACAATTCAAGAATTTATACCTACTGCAATTCCAAATCTCAAGCTTTAGTTTGTCTCTCATTCGGGTATCTCAGTGAAACAAATTCAAACCATAAAATGAATAAATGAACAGGAGAATAATATCTCGTGGATTCTAAAACCTAACTCTACTTTGATCCTTTTATGTTCCGATAGCCATGGTGAGCCTCTAAGGGGGGCTTCCCTTTCTTGGTGTCTGGCTGTCTCAGAAATCGGTTCGCTGGCAGAGTCAGTCTGTCTGCGGGTGGCATCCTGCCTCTTACCTTGGGCTGCTGCTCCTCTGCTGACTAGCATCCTAGCTCTGTATGGAGCATATGGATTTCCTGGGGAAATACTTTATCTCTGGCTTCCTGAGCTTGCTTAAACTTTGTGGGGCCAGGGGGTCTTGCCCTTTGCAAGAAATAAGAATGTACTATGCTGTATTCCCCAACTGAAGCACATAGTTGCCCCTCTATGGTGCAGAGGATGCCAGCCCTTCTAAAAATTTTATCAAATTCTCAAACGCACACCTCGAGGTGACAAACTTGTATTCCCATAAGCACAAGCACATCTAAACACATCAAACACATGCAATACACAGACCTATGCTCCTACACACCAACACACAATCACTCCAAACATTTAAAGGTCATTCATAACCATGATACTCTGACATTGTTGTGCGCTGTCTACTTTAAGAGTGGATTGGATGTGGATTTGATCAAGGTTTTCATGCAATTACTATCTTAATATATCCTTTTTGTACAGTTCATAGAAAAAAAGTAAAACAACTCCTTTAATAAAAGGTTCAAATATCTTCATCATGGCCATTGGCCCGTGTCTGTTGGCAGTACAGTTACACGTTTTAATACAAGTGGTTGTATTTCTGGAATTTTTTTGTGAATGTGAAATTGGTTGGTATGGTTGCGTTGTGATGAATTAATAAGTTGATGGTTCACATTAGCTTTAAGCTGCACTTGGATAGGTTATGGAAGTCACAAAGATGTGAAAACTGAAGCTGCAATCACAAAAAGGACAAAAGAAGCTACAGGGAACAAGAGGGAAATGGATCTCATCCCTTCCTTCCTTCCTTCCACCCAGACCTCCCTCTCCCTGGCCACTTGGGCCAAATCCACTGGGGAATCCCAAGTCGTTCCCGGGCCAGCCGAGATGCATAATCCTGCCAGTGGGACATGCACAGAACACCTCACCAGGGAGGCCTTACCCAAGCTTCCAGTCTTTAGACCTTAGAACAGCTCTATAGAAAGAATATTCCCAACAAGTTCAATTTATACATCTTCCCATATTATGAGTAATCTTCAACTGGAAATGGACCAGTTTATGATGGAAAATATTACAAATGGCCTGTACTTGTATGATGCCTTATAAAGTCTAAGAAACCCAAAGAGCTTTACACTACAATCAGCCATTCACCCATTCATGCACATATTTACACACTTATGGTGCCATACAATGGGTGCCAATGGGCCTTCTGACCAGCAACAGCAGGCAAAGCAAGTGAAATGCTCAAGGACACAAAAACAGAGATTGACAGAGTTGAGCTTAAACCAACAACCAACTTGTACTGTAACACAATGACCCTGATCTATTTGTCCTCTCCCTGATGAGACGTGTATATATAAAAAAATATTGATTTAAAAAAGTCTGGTTTTCTTCCCTGAGCTGCATTCACACTGAAAAGCAGATGTGGGTTCTGAATTACAGTGATTTGCAATTTTAAAATTGTTATTTGATACTTGAGGAAGCATTCCTAGTTCTCGCATGTTGCGTGTTTTGTGGGAGGGGGTTGGATAATGGGGCGTCTGTGCAGCTTTTGTCACTTTAGTAATTAGCCTTGAGAGGATTTTAATTCGAAGCTAATGAGAATTTGTTTTAGCAGTCATGCACTCTGTTGTGTGCGCCTGCCTGGGTATCAATGTGACTGTATGTTGATTAAGGATTACGATAAAGTGAAAGCGACAGACTGTACAGATGTTCAATAAATGGGCTGGAACAGGCAGGGAGATATCATTCACTCCCACTTTCTACACTCATACTGGGATGAAAGAAGACAAAAATGAAAGAGAAGATAGATGCTCAAAGACATGATTCTTTTTCTTCTGTCAATAGACCAAAACAATTTTCTTGTTAGAAATCAATCCCGTCTCCTTCCTTTGATTGGAGCTAACAATATAATTCAGAAAAGCCAATTACCAGTTTGGAGCATTAATATAAAGTCTGGATTAGTGTGAAACGGATATGGTTCTGCATGTATGTGTGAGACTGAAACTAAGGCAAAATAACCTTAAAATTAACTGGCTAAATAATAAACATTGCATTTTAAATTATATGATTATGCTGACAAAAGTAAACAAAATCAGAAGTATTTTTAATTCACAGATTTAGTTTTTTTTCAAACTCATTTGCTACGTTGAATGCACAATGTGAGCTCATGCATCTTTCCCCTCTTTGGAATAATTTTGTTCCCCCTTGTTGCATACAACATGCATTCATTTTGTTTTTTTCTCCCTTAACAGAGTTTATTGGCTTTTATACCACCTCCACCTCCTGCCAAATTTTCATACCAGCTTATGGATTTGTACGGCTATGCCTCTTAAACTTTATTTCCTTGTCTACTTTCTGCTTCTCCTTTCTTGTTATGAGCTTCATTAGAGATTTTAACTCTAAAGGCTTTTAGCCTAGTCTAGAGATAAAACAATTCTTGCTGCATAAAGACAGAACAGCTGAGGCAGGAAAAACACAAAATAAAGAGTCAGAGTCGGTGAGCCTAAAGTAAAAAGAGGATTTTGTCTTTCTTTTTCTGCCGCAGGTGGTGTGTGTATTGCCCAGTCTTTAAAGATTCCCAGAGAGCCAAGGCAGGGGGAGTTTGACAAGATCATCAGACGCCTCCTGGAAACATCCAATGCCAGGGCCATCATCATGTTTGCCAATGAGGATGACATACGGTTAGTGTTGTTCATTTGTGGTTGTACTGCATAATTTCCATCCACTTAATTACAGGGCCTTGCAAAAATACCTGTTGCACAGTTCATCACCTTATAATCACAAACTTCTAGATAGTTTTATGTGACTAAAGAAAATTAGGCCATGATAAGTAATAGAGAGAAAAGAAAGATATGTAAAAGAAATTCATTTTACAATTAAACCGTGTAAGGTGTGAAGTGCATGCTTTTTTGCTCTTACCTGCCCACATATAAGGTGGAAACAACTGGCCTTACTCTTTTACAGCATATGTGACTGTGGGGCTGTATATTGATCTTTGTATAAATGCAGCTTTTCTATGAAGGCCTCAGAGGTTTCTTGGAGAAACTTAGTAAACACACAGCAATTTAAGATTATTAATCAGACTAGACAGGTGAAGGATACAGGTCTGAGGAGGTAAAGCCAGGGGTAGATTATGAAATTAATAATATTCAAAATTTTAAACATCTCTGATCAGTTTATCATATAAATAAATGAAAAAAATTATTGACCCACTCTGATCAGAAAGTAAAGAATAAGCCATAAAATCCATTGGTTATTTGGACTGTGGGAGGAAGCCAGAGTACCCTGAAAGAACCCACGCATGCTCAGGGACAACATGAAAGACCCCGGGCCGGAAATCGAATCTGGGACCTTCTTGCTGCAAGGCCGCAGTGCTACCCACTTCGCCACTGATCTCTGGTCAGATTGGATCGACAATTTTGTTTCTGTACTCAAAGTAAAACTAGCACGCCATCATCTCTGAAACACATAGTTATGGCAACATTATAAAATGTGGATTCCTTTCTTCTGAAAAATCTATGCTGCCATGTGTTAAAATACAAATTTCAAGCTCCAGACCTGAGGTTGAATAACATTCTTTAGCACAAAAGCTCTCCATCCGTCTCGCGGGGTTTAGGCTTTATTCCCAAAAGGCAACAATTTAAGTGTCTGAATTTTCAAAGTTGAAACACACTCCCAAATAACTTGAAGCTGTAACAGCAAAAAGGTTCTATAAAGGGCTGAGCTGAATACACAGTCACAAACACACTTCTCAGATTTTAATTTGTACATGAAAAGTAAAATAAAGTTTATAGCTTTAACATGGCATTAAATGAAAAGTTTAAGTTTATATCTTTTATATAAAGTAGTTACTTAGACTTGGTCCTGTATGGCAATAAACAGTGTTTAACAGTGTTGTGTCATTAGCATTGAGGTTCAATAAGTTAAACATGCCTTTTTACTGAATTGGGGTAAGGTGTTTTTTTGAGTTTCTAACCTTGCTTTATTAACCCTGTCGCATACCTTAAAAAGGGAGACATTCGTTTTCCTTCTCATGACACAGTCAATTGTTAGTCCTGGAGTTCCTGTTAGAGTTTTAATTCTCAGCTTCTCTTTTTAACAGGCGAGTTCTCGATGCAGCTAAAAGAAACAACCAAACTGGCCATTTCCTTTGGGTTGGATCAGACAGCTGGGGGTCCAAGATCTCTCCTGTGATTGGCCAAGAGAGAGTGGCAGAGGGAGCAATCACTATTCTCCCAAAACGAGCATCTGTGGATGGTAAGATTGATGAAAAAAAAAAAGATTTAGAATGTTTTTATGATAATTTGTACAGTGGGAAAGGAAAGTATTTAGACCCCTTTAAAATGTTCACTCTTTGTTTCATTGCAGCCAATTGCTAAAATCAATAAAGTTCATTTTATCTCTCATTAATGCACACTCAACACCCCATCCTGACAGAAAAAAATTATTAAAAAAGAAAAACTGGGATATCAGATTCTCATAATTTAGACCATTTGCTCAGTATTGAGTGGAAGCACCCTTTTGAGCTAGTACAGCCACGATTCTTCTTGGGAATGAAGTTTTCACACCTGGATTTGCGGATCCTCTGCCATTCTACCTTGCAGATCCTCTCCAGTTCTGTTAGGTTGGATGGTGAGCATTGGTGGAAGCCATTTTCAGGTCTTTCCAGAGATGCTCAATTGGGTTTAAGTCAGGGCTCTGGCTGGGCCAGTCAGGAATAGTCACAGAGTTGTACCAAAGCCACTCCTTTGTTATTTTAGCTGGTTGCTTAGAGTCATTGTCTTGTTGGAAGGTGACCCTTCAGCCCAGTCTGAGGTCTTGACCACTCTGGAAGAGGTTTTCTTCCAGAATATTTCTGTACTTGGCCGCATTCATCTTTCTTTCCATTGCAACCAGTTTTCATGTCCCTGCAGCAAAAAAACAACCCCACAGCATAATGCTACTACCACCGTATTTCACTGTTGGGGCTGTATTGGACAGGTGATGAGCAGTGCCTGGTTTTCTCCCCACATACCACAGAATTAACGCCTTACAGTTTAATCTTAGTCTCATCAGACCAGAGAATCATCTTTCTCATATCTGAGAGTCCTTCATGTGTTTTTCGGCAAACTCTATGCAGGCTTTCATATGTCTTGCACTGAGGAGACGCTTCCGTCGTGCCACTCTGCCATATAGCTCATACTGGAGAAGGGCTTCAGTGATTTTGTGGAACCTTCTCCCATCTCGCTACTGCATCTCTGGAGGCCACCTTGCTTTTAGGAACCATGAATGCAGCAGAAATTCTTTTGTAACCTTGGCCAGATCTGTGCCTCGCCACAATTCTGTCTCTGAGCTCCTTGGGAAGTTACCTCGACCTCATGACCTCGACCACTGTGAGGTCTTATATAGACCGATGTGTGCCTTTCCTACTCAATTCCAATCAGTTTAATTAAACACAGCTGGACTCCAATGAAGGAGTAGAACCATCTCAAAGAGGATCAGAAGAAATGGACAGCATGTGAGTTAAATATGAGTGTCACAGCAAAGGGTCTGAATACTTATCACCATTTGATATTTTGTTTTTTCTTTTTGACAAATAAAATATTTTTGATTTTAGCAAATGGCTGCAATGAAACAAAGAGTCACTGTTAATCAATCCTGACATTTAAAACTTTAAATAATCATAAAAAAATAGATATATAAGCAGTATTTAAAAAAGTACACGGTGGAAAGCTTTTAATATTCACTGTTTGCAACTTTAGGTGGTAAATGTCTTTTTTCTGCTTTATTTATTTATTATTTATTGCATTAATATTGTCCAACATTCTACTTTAAGTTTAAAAAATTGCTTAAGAACTTTTGTTTTTAAAGGTTATTTCATCTATCATCCAGGGAAAGGCTTAGTATGCTACACTTTATAGACAAAAAAATTTATTTTGCCTTCTACCCAAGCATCTTTATTAGGGAATCATGGCAGCAGATAAAATAGTGGGCTGTAAATTGTATATAAAAGAATACATTTTTGTTATACACAGTGTTTTTCTCCTAAAATAAAGATTTACGGTCCCTTTCCATGATGTTAAACAGCTTGGTATTTAATAGTGCGGTGCATTGGGGAACAAAGCACAGTGGATTCTTATTTTTGACACAAAATGAGTACAGTACATCACTTGCTTGAGTTTACCTTTATTTATTTATTTATAAAATGTTACTGAAAAGAGTTGGTTTTAGCTTAATCCAAAAAGCCTTTTCTGGATGTTATCTAATAGAAGCAGTTGAGTTTCAAACTTTATTCAGTCTGTACTTTATTATGACGACAACCTCTGCCTGCACCAGCTGTATTTTATACTTATAGTTTTTAACAGTATTGCCTGAAAGTTTTTAACTGGCAGGTAAAAACATCAAAAATATTTTTTAATTATTATTTGTGTTTCTTGTTTTAATGTAGCAACACATTTGGAATAAAGTCTGGAGCTGAATGTTTCCTTTAACTGTGGCTGCTCAACATCAAACTAGAGCTTGGCTCCACAGCAATAACATCAGTTCGCATGTGGACAGTCTATAGTGCATTAAAAAAAACAAAAAAAAACTGAATTTTGGCCCCAATTCAGCCATGCACATTGGGTCCTGCTACTATCTCACCTGCTATAGAGGGGGAAAAAGGAAAAATGAGGATAAGAAAGAGGTCAGTACTTACAGCACTTTACCTCAAATAGGTAGAGTGAAACTCTGCATCACCAAATGACACATATGCAGGTTATTTGAAGTTGATAGAAAACACAAGCTTTAGAGTTCCCATTAAAAAAAAAATGCATTTGCCTTTTTTATCGAAGAGAATCGCTGATATTGAATATTATGTGGAGAACAAGGAGGACAAAAACAAGCATAACAGAGATTATGCACCCTTATTGAGGGCAGCTCAATTGTATCAGTGGAACTTTGATACAGCTTCTTAATATCCTTGTATAGGTATACACTGGGGCTGCACAATTTCCATCTTACTATTCTTCTCTGCAGAATGAATATTATAAATAATCACCCGGACTACAGTAAATGTTTGCCAACTGTATGGTACTGGGTGCTTATGTTTTCCAATTCCAGTTCGTTAAGACACCATAAATAATTGTTTTATTGTGAAAGCAGCAGCTGTACCAAGATTAAACATTTTCCAAAAAGCCCCATAGTTGGAAAAAGTAGCAATGATTTACATTTTAATCTCAAGTAGCTGGAAATAACACTTATTTTCTGTAGTCTATGTTTGCAGCGAATACAAAGCAGAAAGGATCTAACCGATTTTTGATTATTAAGGACTTATTGCAAGCCGTATCATTATTGTAACATTAACAATATGATTGGGTGTTGCAATGTTTCTTAATATTGCAAAGCCCTAATGTACAGAACGAAGCAGTACATAATGGCATGGTGCATGCTTTTTACAGTATGCTGTGAATAAGCTGGTTACCATGACGATACTGATAAACTCTTCCATACTTATAGGTAAATCGTACAAAGTGAAGATATCACACCCTGGGTGGTAGTGTTTTAATACAGATGCCATGAAATCCAAAAGGATGAGGTAGATTTTAGGTATTTAACCTTCTGTGATTATTTTCATTTTTTACTCTAATTTGCCGGAATCCAGTGTTATGCTAAAGGTTTTGAAGATCAGGGGACAGTAAATTGGTGTGAGAATGGTCTAAAGCAAATGCTATGGATCACATTTGAAAGGGGCACTACAACAATACAGCCACCTGAACTAATTTGATTTAGTTTTTAACGGGGTGTTTTATTTCTTCTTCAGTGAATTTTCTCTCCCAGCTCTCACTAAAGATTTTCAATTGAAAAAAGAATAATAGAAAAATGAAAAGGAACAAGTTTTATCAAAACAGATCTATTCTTTATTAAAGACAAAATCCCCCATATGGCAGCAAACCACAGTGTGGGGATTTTTTCCCCTATAACACAGAAAAAGAGATGCTTAGGTTACTGTTTTTGTACACATCTGCTATCACAGTAGGAGGTGGGTGATCCCACATGTCATGTGCCTCCCGTCGAGTAGCATGTGGGGTAAACTCACTGTTCCCAGCAGTCCATCTATCAGTAAGGTTGCACAGGTACACACAAAATCTACATCTGTGGCAGCAGACGAGATCAATCAAGGTAGCGCCTCAGCTTGTACACTGAGTCACTCCCAACAGTGTCTAAGTCAATCAGTTCCATATTCTGCATTGGATGGTGCAACATGAGCTGTGCTGCAGTTTCACTTCAGAGCATGGTGTCTTTTCATTTAAGTCTACTTTAATAAAAATCCTTTTTTAAAGTCCTCTAATCGTCCTACCCTGCCTTCAGCAAGCAGGTGTTTTCATTCATTTGAATTAAGAAAACTTTTATTCTTTGCCTTCATCTGGATTTTTCTTCAAGTTGGACAAGTAGGTAAACTTTTTTGAAAGCTTCATTAAAGAAGCATATTCTTCTTGCTCCCCTCCAAGAGATGCCTATTCCTGAAATGGTATTTTGATTTCCACAGAGCAGGGGTTATTCATTTTTCATTTCCTTTGTGTCAAAATGTGTTATACTGCTAAGAATACCCATTATTATCAATGCTGGTGAGCTCAGCATAAGCTCTGAATTCTGACACACCAGAAGCCCATCGAATTCTGATTCTAAGCCTCTGCTTTTCATCAGTGATGATGATTCTGTCTCTGTTCCTTAAACCTATGTGGTCTGTTTTCTCCTGCAGCATTTGACCGGTATTTCCGCAGCCGCTCCCTGTCTAACAACAGAAGAAATGTCTGGTTTGCTGAATTCTGGGAGGAGAACTTCAACTGTAGGCTTGGGATGCACGGCAAACGGCCCGGTGTGCTAAAAAAATGCACAGGTAAGACCCAGTACTCGAGTTCTGCTATGATCCAAGGCATTTTTCCAAACAGTCCTGCACAAAGGGTACCTACAGCTTTTAAGGGAGAACTCCACAGGTAGGTCTTAGAAAATGTTCTGGTTCATTGCAATTCAGTTCCTCAGGTGAAATAGAATATTTATCTTCTGAAAATAATCACAATTTTGAAAATCTGGGTTTTAATATAGCTTTATTTTTCTTAATAATTAAACTTTCTCATTGAACTTTATTAATCTCACACTGGAGAAATTCACCTCTGCATTTGACCCATCCCCTTGGGGAGGAGTGTGGGATTAAGGGTCTTGCTCAGGGACCCAAAGTGGCAGTCTGCAGGAATGGGGCTTGAACTCAGAACCTCTGGGAGCCAAGACCAATGCCCTAACAACTAGGCCGCCACTCCCGAACAAAAAAAAAAAAGCTCAGTACTCATGTTTTTAATGGATTCATTGTTTACTAAGCACCCACAATCATCCAGGCTTCGCAGATTTAAGACGGGCTGCTTTTGGGTCTATCTCTCAATATCTTTAGTTTTAGTTTTTCCCCTGAACATAAGAGGTACTCGCTATAGTCTATTAACAGCTGACTGCATAGATGTTAGGCTTTCCTCTAAGTTTAAATAGATTACAACATCCAACAAATGAATAAATGTTTGAAGCCAAAATAACTTTTTGATGTAATCCTTGTAGGTGACAATAATGCAGTCCTTGTTGTGCATATGTTTGTACAGTACATGTATTTCATTATCCGTACTAAAATCTCCTGCTGTTATATATTTGCACTGTTTTTGTGAAATCTGATTTAAGCTTTTAAGCCTTTGTGCTTTATTAAAATCTTTTGGCTTTTTATTTAATTGGAAAGGTGCTTACTGAAATTGGTCTTGAACCCTGGCTGTGTTTTATGCGTGTCCTCTAATTTTTCTTAACCAGTCACTTACTGAAAGACAGAACTGGGTTTAGAGGTGATTCCATGATGCACTGGAACATGACCAGTTGTTGTGACCTCTTCAGTTTAGATTCTGCTTGATCAGGTCTGTAGGTTCTTTCGAGTATCACGGTGCATAAGCACTGACTGATTACCGCCATCAGTTCATATAATTAGGTTTGTAAGGTCTACACCTTCCATTGAGCTCCATTTACATTCCCTGGTATCTTCACACATGGGCTCACATGTGTCCTTGGTCCTTTAATCGTATGTTAGAGTTCATTAATTCTAAGTGCACTGGCTTTCAACTTCCACATGATCAGCAAATCAACCAATTGGCAGCAAGCTGCTCAAGGTCATTAATTTGACATAGATGATGTAAACATGTTGAAAAGGGGAAGAAAAATCAAAATTTTTCTATGCCGTAAGATGAGGCAAAATGAGAAATGCTTTCATTGTCATGATAATAAAATAAGATGGGGAAGTTGCATCACATTAGGGAGACAAGATGTCCGCTTTTTCCCGGACATGTCCTACTTTTCACACCTAAAAAAATGTCCGGGGGGAATTTCAAAATCGTCTGGGATTTTGGTCGACTACAGTGCAGCAGAACCAAGCCGTCAGCTCAGGAGCTGGTCCGGGAACTCCGGCCGGGAACCCCGGCCTGGGAAGCATACCGTCAGCCTAGGAAGCATACCGTCACCGGCTCGGGCTTGGTTGCTCCATCCCCGGCTCAGCGGCACAGCAGCCGCTTATCTTATTGCAGGGACCAGCATACTGACGCTGTTGGCAGATAATTTTACTCACCTGCAAATAAAGGCCACATACACTTTTTACAAGATATTCTTTTATATTTTTGATAATTTTTTGTAGTGGGAAATATATATTTAATCTAAACTGTTTTTTTTCTACAGACTAAGTAAGTCGTAATGACCTCCTTCATTGAAGAAACTCTTCAATATATATATATCTCTATCTATATTTCTATATATATTGTCATGGGAATAAAATGTAAAACTGTTTTTTAATGTGTCAGAGTAGGGACAGTGTTAATTTTTGTTTTATCTGACAATGGGACATTGTCCCAGAAGGTTTATGGCTTGTCAGCATGTAGTCTGGCAAATGGCTTTTCTATGATTTTGTCTTTGACAATATTGCCCTCCTTGGTCATCAACCATTAAATCCACTTTGGCTCCAACAATGACGGATACTGGTCTGACACTGATGTTCCTCGAAGTTCAGCTTGAATCGTGTTGAAAGTTTGTCTGGGATTTTTGTTGTCATTGATATTATATGTCTGCTTGATTTGTCATTAATTTTCCTTCCGCGGCGACGTCCAGGGAGGTAGGCTACAATTCCATGGATATTAATTTAAATATCTGAATGATATGGGCAACTGTAATCACAAGAACATCAAACTGATTGGTGAATATCTTACAGCCTTTACGTTTAACATACTGGTCTATAATTTTCTTTCTAATCTTGTGAAAAGACTCTTTCCTTCGCTTCCTCTGGTCCATGTTTTGTGTGGTACACACCATGTCACCAAGAAGCACAGTGACCTGTAGTCCTATATATTGACCCACTCACTGATTACGAGATTTTAGACTCCTGTGATGCTAATTAGTGAACAAGTCTTGATTTAGCATTTGATTTTTGTTATTATCCTCAATTGCTGCTTGAATAAAGATCAAACAAACACCTGCTAAATCTGTTAGAGAAGGCGTTACCACATTAAACTACTTAAAAGGACGTGAGTTAACAACACGCGATTTTTGGTTTCTGTTATGTTGCTTCAGCTTAAACAGTCACAATTGACATAGCCGCTGCTTCAAGAAATTAAATTTAATGAGTCTTCAGAGTGCTTTAACACACATTTCAGCTACAGTATCATCAATTCAGTGTCTGTCAGTCAGGGAATAACATGCACACAAGCAAAAAATAAAAAGAGGAAATCCTAGGCACTCAGACATCGAGACACCGCTTATAAGCACATCAGCTCGGACCACTCAGACGCCTGGGCAAAAGCTGTGATACTGAAAGCATGCAGTCAGATAGAATAAAAAAAAAATATGCCAGAGGGAAAGCTGACTATAGCAGATCAGAGATGAGCCCACATACTAAGACACACTTGTATCCCAAGTGTCTGCAGATGAGAAAAAAAACCCTGAATGAGAACGCAAGCTACAGTATGTGTTGTTTACCTCTGCCATTATCCTTATTTCTACAGGATTCAAGTGTGTGTGGGTGTGTTTTTAAAGTTTTTTTGCATGTACAAATACTTTTTGCATGCTTCTGGTGAGAGAGAAGCTGGATCACAATTCAGATTGTCTGTGGAAATCATACTACAGTAATTGGAGCAAGATAGATGAAAAATCTAAAATTTTTTAAATCTGACTCTTTTCTCTTCAAATTTGAAGATTTTCTTTTCTACATTGAAGCCATCTTCTTGCACATTTTTACATTCCAATATTGCCCCTACCCTTTTCTAGCGGGAGCTTCTTAATCATTCACACTGGACTTTCCGCTCTTTACAAAGTCTCCCTGCAGTGTGACTTGGACTGATCTTTTTCAAAATTGTCACCTTTTGTATTTGCCTGAATTCACGAGTAGAAATACATGTAAACATGCATACTAACAGGACGAAAGTCAAGAATTAAGATACATTAACACAATGGCTTTGTGCATGACTTTTCTTTTTACCTGAGGGTTCAGTGCACCACTGAGCAACACCCACTGTGTCAGGAAATGTAAGCCTCTGGTAAACACAAACGAAACAAAGTGCACTGTGAAGAGGAAACAAGAATGGTACATTACTGGCAGTTGTCTCTTTATCTGTGTAGGTTGCGACGTATCTCTCTCAGGGGAGTGAGTGATGTCTACATTTGGTCTTTCTCTCGATCCGTCTTATTCTTTGATGTGCAAATCTGTTTCTGCTTTGATGGAATAGACATAACTTGGTCTGCAACGGTTTTTGGTTTCATGTTAAAGCTAAACTGTGAATTTACAGTAGAAAAATATTTTACTTTAATAGCTTAATGAACTGTTTAAATGTATTTTCCATTATAGAAATAAATGACAAATGTTAAACTTTTTTTTATAAGAGCTTCAATTGCTCTGAGAATCACTCAAACAAATCAGGTTTGTTGGCATTTATGTATTCCACGTGTTATTTTTGCAAATAGAACAGACTTTTAGATGAGGGCTTAAAGATTACATTAAGCAGTAATGATGGCTAACTCTTCAAGACTGCTGTTTACGGAGCTTTCCGCAAAGCCATTTGCAAAGCTATTTGTAATAATGTATATTTCATGAAGCGGTAGTTCGCAGTAGCTGGCCTAACTTATTATGAATCAGGCTGGTCTTGCATGCAAGGTTTGAGAGGTCCAATAAATGCCTGAGACAAAGTGAAAAGGCATGAGATACAATTGTTATTAAATGACAAGGAAAAAAATGGCAAATGTGATGTAAATTGCCTTATTGCAAAAGGAGAAATTATTCTCATGTGGAACAAGCCTGTCCATGAACTCAGACATCAATGAAATAGTTCGTCTTTGGAAATTTTCTTTTTTTTTTTTTAGCCAATCTGTATAAACAAAGAGAAGCAAGCATATTGACATTTTTAAGAATAGTAAGAATAGACAGTTAAATTCCATTTCTTCCACTAAACAGAAACACTTTTTGAACTTCAGAAGTAGTCCTCATCAGGTCGATGAGTAAATGCTTTTTGTTGCTTTTATGTGGTTGGTCGAAAGCATTAATATACTGATACCGATCTGTCCTAGAATCATATAACAAGATATTGTTAAATAGTTCATGCAAAATATTGCTATTGAGACATCAGTCCTTTTTAATGGACATGAAACTTTTAACAAGAAATCAACGTGTTCAAAATGTACTGGTGTTACTTGTTAATTTATGTTTTAAATATTTACTTGTGTACCTGCAAGGGTATTATACTACAAAGTGGTCTAGCCGGAAATTTGGATTTGCAGAAATGTTGCAGATTTACCGATTGGCATACAGTATAAGCTTAAGTGGCTTAGATGCATGAAAACCACTGCTCACTGTCTACATGCATAAAAAAGCTTAGTCAAGGATTTCAAAGATCTTTGCTGATACAACATTAGAGCTTCAGAGATTTTCAAACTTTCAGATTCACTTTACTTTTTTAAATTATTTATCATAACACCGTATTTCTTCCCACTACTAAATGAAGGTTAAGCTATAGCTTACTTTCTTATTGGCAAACATAGTCTTTGAGGAAAATCTTGTCTGCAGTCTTTCACCCTTCCTCACACATGCACACTCACTAGTAGATTCATATTTCCCAAGTTTGCTATCAATAATTAATGCTTTTCAGAGTGTAGTTAATGGTTATTTTTATTCTAAAAGCTACTAAATGATAGTTTGATGCACATGTCTTTTGAACATACCATTTAATTTCTTACTCGGCAAAAAAATGCAAATTTTTATTGTTCCCCTTGAATAAAAGTGATGAACTATGTGCAACATCTTTTTCCAAGATTTAAATACATCCAAACACTGCACAGCATGTGGACACTTAATCGTGTTAGCCCACACATTTACCCTTTTCAAAGGAAGTTAATGAGGGAGTTCATTCATGAAGTCCATGTGAAACCTGTGGCTTTTGTACATAGACCACTGTTTAAGGGGTTTCCTAGGACAAGAAGAGGACAGTTTGCAAACACACACAGAAACACTTTCCTGCAGTGAAAAAGTTGAGAGGCTGAAGTGCCATTTACCTGCAGAGAAATGATCCTTTTTCTATTTTGCTGCGGAGGACATGGTTATCTAACTGCTTTCACTGCTGTGCTAGCTGATTTATGGGATGCAGTCATCCAGTTCAAAGCGTGACTGTGACATCTACCGATGTTCCTTTATAGACGTGGTAGGGATGTGAGTCTACTTGTTGCCAGAATGCATTCTTTTTGAAATACAACCAAAAATACGGTTCCAAAGCAAAAAGTAGTTGTGTTCTCGTTTTTCTTATCATATCCTCATTAGGATTATTACAGGAACAGAAATATCACACATAAGATATTTCCATTAACCAGCCTTTTATTATCATCAGTATATTTATTTTAACATTTCACCTTAGCAAGCAATTATTTCATACATGCTGGTGGTCACTAAAAGGGCAGCAATAAGATTTTTATTTTAGATTTATCACAAGATACTTGACTAATGACTTCACATCCCTTAGAAATATGTTTTAGGTCTTCACCTACTTCAATAATCAAGACCTTTATTCAGGATGTTCACTAAATACCTTTCATTTTATGTATTTTTTGACCTTTTATGAAATTGTTTTATCTTTCAATCATCACAGATTTTAGTATTGCATTTCTGATGCACAACAGTATAATAATAAAGTATAAATATATATAAATTATTTCACTGTAACTATACTATAATAACATTTTTTGGGGGTTGGTTTATTAGTTTTCATTCAGCTGTTTACATTTGCAAAAAAACCTTGTTTCTCCAAAGAAGAGATTGCTAAGAATGTGTGTTGCAGGTTTGTGCTACATATTATTAGCCGACACAATCTCGACACAGACGTAAGCTATCTCTTTGAACAGACAGAAAGGTTCAACTTTTAACAAAAGTTTTTAAAGTTATATTTTCAGTATTTCAACAGTCCAGGGAAAAGTAAAGAATCAGCAATTTACTTGATGTTTTGGGTAGAGGTAGAGATTTCAGCTGTGGGATCACTCCACTGGAATTTTGGAGTCTAATTAGCATGTTTGAAGCTACTGTCAGGAGCAGGGGGTGCTGTGTAAATCCTGCTTAAGTCCTGCATAATTCTTTTCTCATTTATCAGTACAGACTCCAACAATTGTCTGACAAGTTCCTTTGCATTTAAAGGAAACACTGCCCACTGAGGAAATGAAAACTTTCAGAAGAAAGATGTCAATTTCCATCATCTATTAAAGAGATGGTTTCGATTTTTAAGTTTAAAAATGTAAGTTTAAAAAACTGCTTAGGCAATGAATTAAATATTATTTTATACAAAAGATGAGCAAGATGATGATCTGCATTGTTCTCTGTCTGTCCATCAGAGCTTGGATGAATTTCCCTGAAAAGAGGAGCCACACGACTGGAAAATGAACTAATTTCTTGGCTAATAACTTTATAAATAAAAAGTTTATAATTTCTGGGTTGGAGAAAATTAATTTATGGTTTTTAAGTAACATTTTTGAAGAAACTTTTATCTACAGTCTATTCCTACTACGAGAAGTAGTGTTGTAGCTTTAAATGACCCAGATGTAGAAATGGAGGCTCAATTTGAGTCACATTGGTTTAAAAAAAAAAAGTCTTTCGATTAGTCTTAAACATGTGTCTTAATGAATTGAAAGCCAACTTGGTCTACTGTTGTTAGTGTTTATCTCATATAATGAACCTTAGAAGGAAGGTTGTGAGTTGAGCTCTGATTTGTAATGAGAAAATTAATTTCCCCTCATGACATCATAAAGGGCATGATTTTCAAACAAGCCATGCTGAGAACACATTAGCTAAGAGGGCGAGAAAGGCAATTATAGAACAGAAAGGTTTTATTTTTTTATTTGTGAATCTCATATACAGACTTCATGACACATTTGTCTGTTATAAAATGTTTATAAATTTAGACAGTGCAGCTTTTTTTTAACATACAGTGATGCAGGGTTGAAAGTGACCTAGTCATGAAATGCTATGAAGAAATATATATATATTTTTTTCAGCTGCCATAATAAGTGTTGTTCGAATAGGGATGACAGTATGGTAGAAGATATAGCCTGTATGACTGCTATAATAATTAATTTAGCAGGAGGACCTCTCAATGTTCATATGTGGTACATAGGAGCTATAAGAAATCCCACAATCCCACAATCTTTTGCATCGGGTGGCATTTAAGCACACGGTATGTAACATATTGAAATGTACACACCCTCATATGTTTTGGTTTGTGTAAAGGAGAGCTTTAGCCTTTATGTTACTTGTGATTATGTTGTTCTTTTTGAAAGGCTGAATTCCGGGATTTGACAAACATCTTCCAGGGGCTTTTCCAGTGAATAATGATATCCAAAAGGCTAAAGGCTGTCCAGATTTAGTACAGCACTCCACACTCTTTCAAACCCGCAATAGTGTTCTTTTTATCAGCCTCACAAAAAGTGTAAGACAGGAGCTGAAGGTATAAATTAGCATTATTCAGATAAATCTTTAATTTTTAATTGTCCCTTAATGCTTTGAGACTTAACTTAAGAGTTGAACCTCCAGCCTAAGACTTAGTTGCTATGGGGGAAACAAACTAGTGGACTTCTCCGCCTTGATGCAGAAATCATGAAAAATCGTTGAGTTAGATGCAGACCACTGAAAAGTCTTTGGGGAACAGGGTTGCCTTACTTACTTAAAAAGGTAATTACTTATAGTTACTTCTCCGAAAAAGTAACTGAGTTAGTAATGCAAAATAACTTGTTACTAGCCAAAGTATCCATTTAGATACTTTTTATTTAAATTGTAAAACATTTTCTTATTAGAATTTAAATTGAATGAATTAATTATTCATTATAAAGTGTTGATCATTAAAATTGTTAATAATAATTAATTTAAACATACTGTACCATTTGGCTTTGTGTCGTTTAACAAGTGAGTTACAATACAATTATTGATGTGATAATATCTCTTGTTCACAATAAAAGAACAATGAGATGCTTCGGAACAAAAAAGTCAATTTTCAAAGAAATAAAACATGACACTAGTTTAGGCTTTTTTGTAAGATAAACTACCCATGGAAACCTGTTGATACCTTAACAACAGGACTATATCATTAGTTAGATTTTTACCTTGTCACTTGGTCGAACAGGGATTTGCTGACGAGCTTTTGAAACGCCAGGTGACTCAGCTGTAGAAAGAGGTAGCGCATCCTCCATGGAAGGTACACAGTCACCAGCCTTCTTATTTCTCCAGGGTCAAACATCCTCATCTCGGGTCTGGAGCAATACAGCTTTTTTAGTTTAGGTTTGCCCACCTGCGATGTTCTTATCCATTTTGGTGACATATTCAAAATAGATGGACTACTGTATATCAACTTGGGGCCATATCGTCATTTTGCTCTATTTTAAACATTCTTATTCTTTTAACTCTCTTCTTCTCTTGTTGTTTTAAAACCATCTCCTGATATCCAGTAAAACAACAAACCAAAACAGTCTTCTTCCCCTCATTATTAGATACTGTTCGCCGTGGTTTGTTTAACTCAGATTGCAACGCTTTACCCATTACCGTAACTGTAATAATATAACCAAAATGTAGTTTGCAATGAGTTATATTACTCCGTCACTGCCAAACATAATATAAAATCGGAATGCATTACTTTGCTAAAGCATTACTGACAAAACTGCTAGGGACAGTAGGAATTTCAAGAGATGTCCTTCTTTTTGTTTTTTTCATCAGCCTACGTAAATGATTTTTTGATGGTAGTGTGGTATACCAGCACAAATTACTGTAGTGTATAATTTTGAGGTGAAAGAAAACAGATTAATCCCTGAGATATAAACTTTCAGGTGTAAAACGGATATGTTTACACCCTTGATATTGACACCACTAACACAATCCCTCTGCAACTGATAAGCCATAAAAAGTATTTGCTAAAAAGAGTCCAGCTTTGTGTAAATGAGTCTTGGTAAAAATAGGGTCACAGCTTTTCTATGAATATCTCAGAAGCTAATTAGTGAACATGAGCAAACCATATGTATCATGAAGATAAAGGAACACTACAGCCAGGTCGGGGAAAAACTTGTGAAGATAAATGTAAAAGATACAGTTGGGTTATAAAACCATATCCAAACCTTTGAATATTAAAAGCTCTGCTCCTCTACCGCATGTTTTGCACCTGGAAAGAAGTGCTCTGAGTAAATGATCCCCTAAATTGAACTTTCTGGCCTAAAAAAAACAAAGCAGAGTGTGACAGAAAGCCAACACTGCATCATTCTGTAAAACCATTCCCCGGCATCAAAACATGAAGGTGATGGCATCTTGCTGTGAGGATGCTTTTTATTAGCTGGATAAAAGCATAGCACTACAAGGGGCTACAAAGGAAGAACCAAACAAGAAAGGGGGCTGTAGGGTATCGTCCAGCACAAAATCTCAAAATATTTATTGAACTGCGTGCTTGACAACATGCAAAAAAAAAAAAACCTGGAGGGGTATGACTGCTTTCGCAATGGATTAAGGATCTGCCAAAGGGGGTATGTAAGATTACTAAATGTACTTTTGCTTGAAGCATTTTTAACTTATTTTATCTTGAAACTAAGACCCAGGTTTTGTTCTTTATAAATTGACTAAACCCGTGGAAACATGACTTGCAGAAATTATGTCATTATCCAGAGAGCAGTCAGTATTTGGCAAGAAAATGCAGGCATTTGTGCAAAGATATGTTTAAATGGCAAGCATATGTGAATATCAGTGCCCTTCTGTTTCAGAACTCATCTGGATACAAGTGTACATTAACACTTTCTCCATGCACATATGCAAATGCATGCATTCTCTTGTAAGAAGTAATAAGGAACAATTCTGCTCCCCAATATCACTCCCACACTCCAATTTACTTCTCTATTTTCTCTACCAACCTTCCTTTTATGATTTATGTCTTCACATCTTGCTTCCATTTTCATTTACCACCCCTTTTGTCTTTTCTTTTACCTGAATCCAATTTTCCTCCCATCCTCTCCCACTTACCTTTGTCACCTGCTTTTTGTCTGTACTGTCGCTCCACATTCAATATCCCTCCCTTGATTGGGTTTAAGCTGTGCAAGAATGTGTTTGCTCAAGAGTTGGACATAAAAGACATGCCAACATAAAAAAGGCTGTCCAGTGAAAAGAGGAATGTACTGATAAAACTAAATGAGAAATCTTAAATGCACTGCAATAGAAGTCGAGAGCAAATCTAAATTGTGTCAAGGCTGTGATTCAGCACAATGTGAATAATGACCACTGAATAATTCACATTTGCTGAGTGAACTATCAGGATTAATATATATCAGTAATAATTTAGTGATTTAATATATTGTATATTAGTCACATATGTCAATGCCTTCATATTATTCATGAAAAGTGGTGTTCTGCTTCAAATAGATCTTTATAAAGCAGGAAAGTTTTTGGCTGCTGTTGCTGTCTGGATGTAGGGTTGGATCTTAGAGGAAAGCTTAACATGCCGCCGCTGTTCGAGGGTCCAGTCTTGTTCTTTGGATCGACGGATCAGATGACTCTCTCTGGCAACATAATGGACGAGCCTTCGTTTGGCAGTACCCAAAAGAACACCACTTGCCTGACTACATTGTGTCAAGTGCCCTTATTCTCAGTCAAAAGAGGAGAGAAATAAAAGCAGAGCTTGGATCCAAATGACTATTGACAACCCACAAACACAATGACAGTTTTATGGAGTTTAAGCTCTAAAACTCAATAAAAAACAGTTTGAGATGGACTTGGAAATAGTATACAAATGTTTAATGAAAGCCTACATGATGGCTTTGGGTTCTGTTAATTTACAATTGGCAAAATTGGATCAGTATTTCTGGGCAGCTCTGCTGTAATCTTAATATCTATATATAAAGGTTTTCCATCTTCTTGGTGAGCACAGAGTTGAACCTCTCTCTATCAATTAAATTTTTTCATTAATGTTGACTGACGTCAGTGTATTTGAATACCGACTCGGTTAAACTCTTCAGGATGGGCAGATGGGATTAAATGTTGCCTAAAAATAAAAAACACACAAATAGAAAATCTGCTATTATGTCATTTTGAAGTAAAAAGAAACCATGAACTGCAGAACATTCACCTCTTTTAAGTAAAATGGAGAACACATAACTATGGGACTGTAAAGCTAAATTACATGTGTGAAACATAATTTGAAAGCTAACACCTGCTAGTTTCTGAAAATATAAATGAAAATACTATGTGTAAAACACAGCCTAAACTCATTCATTCAAACAAGACTGTTGTTTTTCTTTTCTTCTTGAAAATAATAGATATTTTTTGAATAGCAGTAGAAAATAAATGCTTAATAGCAGGCATCTGTCATTGTATTAGTTTTGCTGCATCATGTCGACCACAAATGAAAGGAATTCAGACCTCTAGGAATAAAGGTGTCAGAGCTATGGGACTTTTAACTGTTCTTGTCACCAGCATCTCCACAGCAAATTATTTCCAAATATCTCAAATTATGCCAAACTGTGCTTATTGTTTTTACACAACAATTTGACCCTTGCAATCCCAATGAAGCATTGTGATCTCCACAAAACACTTTTGAAGCAAATAACTTTCCATTTTCTTAACATTTCAATCTAATGATCTATTAATGCGCAATGATCCAGTCTCCCAGGCGCCTGTAGGCAGTTACGAAAGGTTATATATAAGGTCTGCATTAATCAAATCAGCCATACTTACCCTTGTTTGAAAGCTAATTTAGATGGGTACAAAGCCAAAAATTACTTGTGGTCTTAACCAATAACAGAAGGTCTTTATGAGGGACTCTGTGGGCAAGACCATAGCAGATAGAGAGCGCTCGCTATATGTCAGGAGCTGTCCGGGTGTCAAATATGAACAGAAATTGATTTTGTTTTCTTAGGCTAGAAAGCAGTTAAAATGAACACATCAATCATCGAAATTACATGTTATATGAAGTAAGCTTTAGTAACAAGATGGTTAACAATAGCTCTGACAAGCAGAATTTTGTGATGGCAAAAAACTAACATTATGAGATGATTTTGTCATCATGAGCTGTTTTTATAATGAGTATGCTGGATTACTTTTAATCCATGGACCCTAACGGAAATATGGAATACCAACAAATGAAGGTTAGACCTATAAAATGAGTTCAGGACCTCTTCAAAGGTAGGAAGCAGAAGCTTTATTTTAAAAATTCTAATTTAATATGCTGCTACACTTTATTCACCTGTAACCGTTGGATTTTAAGAGACTAATGTAAACTTTTGATGAATTTAACAAAATCCTGCCAGCATTCAACAAACAACAAATGATTAGAATGTACAAAGTTTGACCCTATAAATGTTGCGCTGATCTATGTCCAAACTTCCCCATAAACACTGTGCTAATTATTATAAAGTATATCACAAAGATTTGATGTCATTATAGCCTGAAGCTTAGACAGACATATCAAACAGTCCTTCAAGTTCATGTGTGTTCAAAGGCTGAATAATAAATATATATGCACCATTACTATGGCTAACACCTTATGAAACTACTAAATTTAGGTTTTTCCTCAAAGCACACATAGTAGATGTTGCCTTCAAGACAAAATGCTGTGTATTTGATTAAAGATGTAGATCAGCTGTTCACCGTCCTCATCCTTACCCACTGCCCTGTGTGTTTTTTGTATCCCCTTATAGCCAGCAGCTGGAACAATTGCATTAATGATTAAAAGGCTTATGCAGAACTTGATGGCTGCAGAGGATATCATGTAATGAAAAAAATGACACTTGAAGATGAATGTTAACTAGAAAAGCACTGGAAGAGTGCAGACCTCCGCCAAGCAGAAAATGTTGTCCTAAATTGTGACCTACACCTATTGCTAAAAATCGCACATATTCTGAATCATTACCAGATTTAAACTAAGTGTTGGCATGAGGCAAACCTCTGGTTCAAAATTTTGATAAAATCTGTTCATAAATTTTCAATTGAGCCTGCTGAGAAACTAACAATATTCCCTTTTTGTTTGTTTTTTGTCTTCAGTAAAATACTTCAGTAAAATGGACTTTCGGAGTCCAATGCTGAGATGTTAATAGTTATCACTGCCATCCTCAGGTTTAGTGGGGAACTGTTTGTTTTGTCGAATATCCCATCTATCTCTGCTTCTATCTCCTTTAACCCCAGTCTGCCTCAGCAGATGGCCGCTCACACTGAGCCTGGCTCTGCTGGAGGTTTCTTCCTGTTAAAAGGGAGTTTTTCCTCTCCACTGTTGCTACAGCATGCTTAGTGTGAGGGATTGTATTTGAGTCAATGAGTCAATGCAATCAACTGGTTTTCCTTAGATTGAAAACCTTGAATCAATTTGACTGTATGATCTGGTTGAACTGTAAAGTGCCTTGAGATGACATGTGTTGTGAATTTGGCGCTATATAAATAAACTGAATTGAATTTAATTGAATTGAATTAACAATGTTGCATAATCTTTAAAAAAAATCTTGTATCTAGATTATAATCTGGATCATCTTAAAAAAAAAAATGAAAATCCACCTATAACTTTTCAAATGATCCTTTACACAGACAAACACAAAAACTCTCCCAAAAAACATAACCCACTTGTCGAAGGTAATATCCACTGATTTTGATCGATCTTGGCATGTTAGATTTCTTTAGTCATTGAATTAATACATTTGTTGGCTGAAATCAAATTAAATTTAGCTGCAAACTACTTAACAAGTCTAAACCTTACCAAACAGGTGTTTAGCACCAAGAAGTCATAATACAAAATATTTTTATTTAAAAAATGTTCTGCTTTAATTTATGGCATTGTTGATCTTTATTGACCCAGCTATCCCACCGAGAGAAAAGTATTGCCTCAAGGACAAAAAAAAAAAAAATAAGATACCATATCTTATTTCAAGATTGTATTCCTCAAATACTAAATCCTTGTTCCATTTACAGGAGAGATATGTTTAAATACTCTTGTACAAACTTAAAGTATCACTTAGACTAGGATTGTGCAGCTTTGTATCGACATAGCCCCTGGCAGCTTCAATGCTTTCTTGTCAAATTAAGTTCAGTCTCTGTCGTATGCTCATTTCCTATTCTCCTCTATTGATTGTTCATTTCTGTCTTAGCAAATTTGCCTTAGAACTAGCTCTGAGCCAGAAGATAATTCAGAGTAAAGTAATGTGAAGGACTGCATAAAGGGATAGCCCTAAATGAAAAACACACTTCATGGAAAAGCAAAAACTGTTTGTTGATTGAAATGGCAATGAATAGTAAATATAGATGATGGAACGTTGTGGGGTATGAGCATTATCTACTCATGCAGTTGTCTTCTGAGTGCCCTTCAAAAACTTTGTAAAATGGAGAAAAGGGTGATTTATTTTCAGTCAAATGCAAGTAAAAGATAAAAAAAAAATAGAAATGTGAATTAGAATGTTTGGAGATAAAGTTCTGTAAAAAATTAACCCTTTAATGATCCTTTATAAACAAAATCAGCATTTAAAAAGCTATTTTCTTTGACACATTTTCTTATCTCTATTTCAAAATGCAAGAACCCCTTCTGTCAGTGAAATACGACAATTTGTAATTTCTTTTGGATTTTATAAACTTGAAATTATCTGAGCAACATGGACGACAAAGAAAAATATCTGAAATCTTAAAAAAAAATTATATTAATTTTTAAGGGATATGAAGAAAATGATATACATTCCAAATTGAGGTTTAATTAAGGAGCTTGTTTAAATCATTAGTCTATCTGTCAGCTTTGGGCCCATAAATCACTGTGTGTGAAATATGTTTGAGGCGATAATCCATGAAGCCATCCATCAAAGCACTTAGCCATCCGGCATTCTTACATTAGTCTTACCTCACTGCCTTAATGTATTTGTATGTATTTGTCTAAAATACAGCATTGCCTTTGTTTGCAAGTAACTACAGCATGTTATTTTCTATTTTTATTTTTGTTTGTTTTTGTTCTGCTGGCATCTTGTAGGACCTTCTGTTAAATGAGCCAGGAACTACGAGCCAAGTTCTGCAGGTGTGCAAGTGTTGCTTATATGCATCAGTGAAGCAAGATTAAAGATGCAGGCTTTGGAAATGAAATTCATTGGAATTTTAATAAACTAATGTATAAAAAGCACTTTAATCCTGGTGGTTAAAATAATTAATATTTATATACTTGTTGGCTGCATGTGGAAACTAAAATTTAAACTTGCCAACCCATACCAAGTAGTTTTAGTACACAAGGTTTTAAAAGGTAAAAGCAAAGTAAAAACACACACACACATAAGTTAAATAGAACACAATCAAAAACCTCAGACATATTAAACATAGCATTCAGATCTGATGAAAGGAAACTAACTATACATGAGAAGTGGTTAAAAATACATTTAAAGGAAACATGCTAACAAAATATTAACTGTTGCATTATCTAGAAAATGTAAGAGCTACTGAAAGATGGGGCTTCATCATCTCTTTATTTCAGCTCTGCAGGAGTTGAGCCCGGTCTCTTCATTGAGTCAGGAGTTTTAATGCTGCAATTAAAT
The DNA here is from genome assembly GCA_030533445.1 of Cyprinodon diabolis. Lineage (NCBI taxonomy): Eukaryota > Metazoa > Chordata > Actinopteri > Cyprinodontiformes > Cyprinodontidae > Cyprinodon > Cyprinodon diabolis. Next base: position 21,356,710 of record CM060078.1, read on the forward strand.
GGCAAAATATGTGAATTCGGGACATTCGTTCTCCGTTGTGCCTGGTGATAGCATGTTCTTGGGCTAAATAAAATATATCCCTTGATTCATTATTTCCAACTTTGACTTCCCCCTCTGGCAGTTAGTAAAAAGCCAAAGAAAAGCCACACTTTATATACTGCATGTTTCAAAACATGGGAAAAAGGTAGCGGCTTATAGTCCAGAAAATACGGTATATTCTTTATTTAACATAGCTTTGGCATTGCAGCACAACTAACTGTGGGAAGAAGCTAGAAAAGTGGCCTCCATGAATGATGGAAGTTTTCTTACTGACACAAGTTTGAATTAACTGAAGTTGTGTTGTTTACATGCTCCATTTATTTGTTTTGAGCCTTGTTTATTAGTGGATAAGAGTCACTGTTCTGCAAAATGGCTATCGTTTTCAACTTTGTAGGTTAAAAATGTCCTTTTCTAGGTAGTAAAAAAAACATTTGCTTCTAAACACCTGGTGCTTGACTTGAAGAGATATGAAGAGAAACACTCTGTGTCTGTCCATTCCTTCAGTGAAAGCAAGTACTCCAAGCAATTGTTGTGATACTTTAAGATGTTTATTGCCCATCCCAGTAGAGGTGGAAAATATTTTAATCAGATATTATTTGGACTATCACATTTTGTTTATGAACACACGCCCTACTGACTGTGTGTTAGAATATCAAATGAAATTGTGAATCGAACTTAAATCATGGTCTAAAAGAAAATTCTGCACATATATGGAATAAATTCACCACAACCTCTGTTCAAAATATAAGTGTTTATTACCAAAAATCATTCAGCTCCAAGTCGAACATATTTCAGTTAAAACCTTCTGACTAAAAACTAGTGAAACTCAACTAGACTAAGCTACTGCACTATGTACAAAAAGGAAGGGAAAACACGATTGAAAACCATATCAGAGTTTAGCATAGATCTTGTGATTGAGAACCAAAGTTTATCTGGAAGAATTTGGGATGTGATCAAATTAGCTTTTCACTAATTTAGAGTGACTGGAATGTTTTCAAACCAGTTCATAATGCAAATCTATGAGGGGAATAAAACATTATTTGGCCAAATAATATTTTATTAAATTATGTCAGGAACCGATAACCTTTAGTTAAATCATTCTTTACCCTCTTTGAAATAGCTAGCAGTAAATAGAGATGAGGATTCCATTAAATGACTTTTGGTCATAATTTGCTAATGGAAATGTAGTGAGCATATCAAAAAATACATCAACACTAATGTTATATCAGTTTTTAAACCCTTAGTGAAATAAAGCTTGTCCAAGCTTCAACAACAGCTCAAAACATATTACTGTAGAACAGTATACCATGCAATCCATCCTGTTAGCTTTGTCTTTACTCATCAGTAAACGCATAAAATGATCAAAATCATCAAAAGACATATTCTTTAACTAGAATCTGTCCCCAACTTTGCCAGACCTTATACCTTTGCCAATGTCTGTTTGAAAGGTTTGAGTTTCCTTCAGTAGTAGCAGCTTAGCATTACAGGCTCAAAGAGGGTTTCCTTTGTCCCATGCACCTCACACCTAGGGAATGGCTTCTTTGGGAGAGTTTCATATTCTGTGAGTTCTGAAATTTAGAATTGTGTTGCAGAAAAGTTGCTTCTGAAGGTTTAACCATCATGACTTAGCCTTGGTCATTCTGGAGATCTCGGTCTTGAGCCTGGGTCTCTATGGTGGTGTCAGCTTTATGGAAAGAGAGAGAAATCCGGTTTGCTGTGGTTTCTACTATTCTCAGCTCTGTGGGGGGGCCAAGGCACATCTCTATGGGAGGTGTTCTGTAAAGCAAGTTGGCTGAGAAGGGGATTGCAGAGCAGAGAAGAGAGGTCTCACAGCCTTTTAATGAATAACACTGCATCTTCTTCTCCAGTGGACATGTTAAGATGAAGCATGGACATTGGTTGTCAATGTCCAAAGTTATTATCATGGTTTACGTCCCAACACAATGAATGGAAAATAGTTGGAAAACATTTAGAACCATCTGTTGGAGCCACTGGAACACTCTTATAACATAGATCCTACAAGGTGTCAGAAACTGTTTTAGGAGGTTTTGTCCACGATTGCATTATTGCTTTAATGATGAGGTACCAATGACTTTCTTATCAAGTTTAAAATACCTTAAGCTCTATGTGACACAGGGTAACATCCCAGTAAAAATATGGGGGTGCTTTGTCTTAAAAAAAAGTGGAGACATTATCAGCAGCAATACTTGCGTAAGCTCATTTGATGCTGTTTGGTACTAAGGACCACAAAAGATGCAAAAAAAAAAACATCCTTAACAACGTCACACCGCAACCCCCCTGAATCATTGATACAAAGCAGGAGGGCATTACCGTTTAATGTTCTTCTACCAAATTCTGACTGTAATATCCTAATGTTTCAGCAGCTGAATATACTTTATGTTCATATCAAGTATATTCAGACCAGCCAGTATTTCTCCAAACTCTTATTATCCAAATCTGGTGAGCCCCAATCATTTGATACTTCAATTACATGATCTTAGCTGACATTGATTGTAGCTCATCTGTTTCAAAGTTTGATGTCTTGTGAACGTATTCTCAAATCCATTGTTGTAATGAATAGTTATTTGCATATAAAAAACAGATCCCAAATTTGTCTCTGACCTCTGACATACCAAAGGTATCATCCTCCATACAACTACCACTCACTTGATTTGTTCTTTTCTCAGGCCAGATATGGCATGTTTTTTTTTAAAAGCAGCCTATTTGACACCATGAGCAATCATTTAAATCCCCTTTCTTCTCCCTTCTGATTCTCCATTTTAATTTCAGCAGGTCACCTACACCACTTATAGTTGACTAAATGCAATTATTTTGCTGAGCAATACAAATAATCACTGTTCATTTTTATTTTATCTTGATTACTTGCATTATTTTCCAGTGAGACATTTTTCACCACTTTCCATTTATTGAAATAAGTCGAGCAGTATATATTTTTTTTTTTAAATCAAAAAACAACAGCAGGTTGCTCTTCTTTTCTGTCTCTCCTATTGTTAATTCCAGTCATTCTGATGTTATTATCAGAACATGTTCCCTTTTCTGGACTGTGGTTTGCACATTAAGGAAGATGGGTGTTTCAATACTGAGGCTTACCAAAAAACTAACACAAACTATATATATATATATATATATATCAATACATCTATGCATTTTTATTATTCATATCACCCACTGGAACACAAACTGTTGGTTATCAGAACTGTGAAGTATTGTACATTTGTTTCAAAGTACAGTGTGTTCAAAAAGGGATTTAAACACATCAGGAGATAACTCCAAGCATCTAGTTACCATATCTGGACATAAAGTTGTCCAACAAAACTTGTACACATTAACACTGCATCCTACAAAGGAGAAAACAGAGATATACATCAGAAGTTTCTGAGAGACAAAGAAGATTTTTTTTTTTCAAAACACAACATACCCATCCATTTTAAATCTAACACACTCAGAGAAATAGTTGTTTATCCCAAACACAGAACAGCAAACTGGAGCTGAGTAGCTTTTTGAATGTTGTCCACTGCATCGAGGACTGCTCGAGACTCCTATATCAGAGAAACCAAGTTACATTAACACATGAAATATCAGAGGAGAGCCAACAGCGTGGGCCGTTTGCAGACGACATAACTTTAAAATGTGATGGCTACAAGTTTACCTCCTCCAAGCCAGAAGTAGTGCACTAATGCTTGCCTGTCCCATATTATTTGCCATCTGGTTGCTAGATCCACTGTTGCTAATGCTGACATCCAACTGACCTGTTCTAAGGAATAATAGCAACCTCTGTGTGGCTCATGTGCCTCATTGCTTTCTAAGGTCGGCACAAACACTTAAAAGCTTGACCCAGTTTTGCTTCTGTTGTCGATTTTTTTTTCTTTTGCTTGAATTGGAGGAACATAATACTAAGAAGAAGCCCTTTTACAGATACAGTTTATGGCAATGCCTGAGCTCCATCTCATGTGACTTCAACCTACTATTTTTATTGCTGCAGGATCATTGTGAGTCAACATTGGCAACATTACCAGAACTAGATACTGTATTTATCAATTATGGACTTGTCAAAATCAAAAAAACTGTCTTTATACAATTTTTTCATAGCAAAACTGCTACATTTATTCTGCACCACTCTATACATTTAGTGGATGCATTACTTTTGAAAAGCAAAATAGTTTTGATGATAATGTAGCTAATACCTTTAAAAACTTTCATGTTCGGATCTAAAACAGAGAGGACAAGTGGCCAGCTCTGTCTTTAAACTCATCCAGGGATCCATTCTCCTTCATGCTTATTCCTGGTGGGTTTGTGGGGGGTGCTGGTGCCTATCTCCAGCTGTCAATGGGCAAGAGGCGGGGTACATCCTGGACAGGTCACCAATCTTACGCATGTCATTGTTTTGGTTTTGTTCAAGTTTTATCTCTGAGTTTTCATTGGTCTTATTTCCATTCTTGTGTTCTAGTTATTTTTGATTGTATTGGAGTTCTTAGATATTTCTTGTTTGCCCTCTTCTGTCAATCTCCTTTTCCCTTGCTTCCTTCTTGCCTCTGTTCACACCTGCTCCCAATCTGCTAATTAGCCTGGTCTTTGTTTCTCTCTCACATATAATCTCCTCCTGTTCAGTCAGTCTTTGCTGGTTTGTCATCATTTTTTTTGCCCCCTTATTGTGAGTATTCCTGGTTCTCATTTTTTTGGATTTTGTGGATTTCTCTTTTGGATGTTTGCTTCTGTTGAACTTTTGTTATTAAACCTTTAAGTAACCACCTCAAGCTTTTGTGTCTGCATTTGGTTCCTGTCAAACCTCCACCCCCACTTGACAACGCAGGGCAACACAGAGACAAACAGGACAAACAACCATTCATGCACACACTCACAACTAAGGAGAATTTAGAAAAGTCAATTAACCTAACAGTCATGTTTTTGTACTGACGGAGGAAGGCAGAGTACCCGGAAAAAACCCATTCATACTGTACATGGGGAGAACATGCAAACTCGATGCAGAAAGACACCAAGCTGAGAATCGATCCCAAAACCTTTTATCAAGACTCAGATGGCCAAGTACACAAATCAAACAAAAAAAAGACCTTATTAACCCAGGATAACAGGGAGGAAGATAGGTGAGTCAATTCATTGTTTTGCATCTTACTTGGAATGCGCTTAAGAGAATGAGCTTAAAAAAAATGACAAAATTCTTTGAGCAAAATCTACATTTTAGCTTTCTTTCCCCAGCACTGCCTGATCACAGGATGTCAAGAAGCGTTCTACACTAGCGAGCGAGACATGCCAAGAGACGCATGTCAATGTTTATAGTGGTCTAAAATATAAGAAAATATTTTCAGTTTTTTTTCACCACAGTTAATTTACTACACACAAGTCAAATGGATTGTGAGCTACAAAATTAGCCATGTATGTGTGCTTAAAGCAGCAGTGTGGCATTCATCTAGTACGAGAGTTCTAGATCTAGTAGAGATTACTAAATAGGTGTGAGAAATATTTTTTATAAAACTGAGTGAAAGTGTGATTAGCTAATTCAAGCCTCTTTATGTTAAAATACAACATTTGCCAATTTGAATGATTTAAACAAGTTCTTCAGTATTTTAGGAATTATTTTCAAGAGATGTTGTAAAAAGCAGGGTACATATTATTATTTAAAAAAAGTATTGTTTGCAATCATTGGTCCTGACAGCAAATCTTGCGGAATTTCTGAGCTAATAATGCTATTTCAATGCAGATGTTAAGATGGACAGAGACAGAAATCTTAAAAAAAAAAAAAAAAAAATGAGATGGCTGTTTTTACAGCAAAGTTTCTCTGTGCCTGCTGCTTTTCTTTAAAGTCTATAATGGATTTGTACAAATCTAGAAATAAATTGCCTCTCTTCTTTTGCAACAAGGACAAATAATCAACCACAAAGTGTTTAAAATGTCTTACAGACAGACATGGAGATGATTGCTTCCTCATTCAGCTTCTGGTTTTCTCAACTTTTATGAGACATGAAAGCTACTTTTCATCTCTTGTTCTGATCTTTATGTTTATGTTTTTTTTTTGCTTTTTAGAATAAAGAACCCTCTCTTACTCAGCAACCAACAAGCCAAGCTGCCTGTGGTCTCTGATGTCATAAACAGAAAGCTGAAAGGCAGAATTTCATTTAGCAGCTCTTGGCTGAAAATGGATTAGAGTGTAACCCATATAAGACAGAGTGCATATAAATGCTTGTTGGTTTTATCTTGACCTTCATTTATGTTCAAGGAGGCCCCACTTTATGTCTCAAAGCTGTTTTTTGTTGTTTTTGGTCTATTTTACTTTACACCTGCAAGCAGACACTGCTTTGGGAAAATGAATGTGTGTAAATACTCTTCCATAGGGTGCTGAATATGTTCTGGCAGATCGAACAAAAGTCAGATTGGAGTGAACTCCTCACACCTACCCAAACATGCAGCCTTTGCTCTAGTTTCAGAACATGACGCAACCCAGAGTAACGCAGACAGTAGCATTTTCCCAAGCTTGCTCAACTCATAGGAGTAACAGTCGTTTAGCTGTCTGGAAGTGGGATTGCATTTTCTTGCGATATGCTGATTAATGATGCATCATGTCATTTCACATCTCATAAGAACTGCAGAGAGAGATTCTCATTATTGCATGGCAGTTTGATCTATTGCTCAAAGTACAATACTTTGTTCTGATACTAGTCTGAGTGGGGATATGCACAATTTCTGAATAGAAACAAGAGAAAACATCTGTCAGAAAAAGGATGCCTCTGGCTTTAAAAGAAGTCGGTTTATATTATGACGTTAACATTTGATTAGAAAAAAATCCTGGATTCAACAACCTGTTGCAAACTACCTCTTTGTTTCCCTTCCTATGATTTACATTGTCACTCACAGAATCAGTATCTATCTAAGCTATTGCTGTTGACAGGAGGCGTTCTTACGTTTAACCACATACTATATTTTTATTAATTAATGCTTTATTGCAATGAGTCTATAGGTCTTATTTTGTGTCAGACGTCTCCTGAAAAATACATTTGGTACCTTTTATCAGTTCAGATGTAGGATTAAGGATTTGCCTATAGTTAGTTGAACACACTTAATTGTTTAACACACCTAATTTAGAGAATTTACTCTATCTTTATTTACTCACTGCTTTATATTGGGGGGATTTAAGGTATCTTAAGTGATAGTATGATAAAAAAAAGATACTTTGAGATAATCAGTGCCACAATGAGTAATAATAAACACAAAGGTGTGTGTTGAGCAGTTCACTGATCAGCGTCTTGTGTCTCTTTTATTTATGGCTGATTAGCTTAATGAGATAGGTAATTATGGCTGAAGCTTAGACAAACAGCACTGCACTGTTTGGCTTGATAGTGAGAACTCATTTCATCCTGGTCTAGACAGCAAAACTGACAAATTCTTGTGATGCTAATGTAATCATCTTTTCACTCTCTGGCTTTTATTTTACTATGAGCTAGAGGCAGAGCTGCACTGCATTAGGAGTAGTTTTATTCATTTAAACTCCTCTGATGTGTGGTAAGTTCTTCAGTAGATGGTTCAATCAACAGTAAGTATCCATTACTATGAACTTCCAGACATGTGAATGTTAATTTCCTGGAAAGCATATATCGCAATGTTAAAAAAATTTACTTGTTTTTACAAGAAAAACACAATTCTATAACTAGTTTCCTAGAAGACTCCCAGAATTTGAGATTTTATTTCCCTTAAAAAATAGAAAGCTCGTCAGGCATTATCTCTCACATGTAGTAAAATAATCATTATCAACATCAGTGCACCAATCGCTTATTGAAAAGTTGTCTTTCAACGGTTAAATGCCTTCTTAACAATCACCTGCTATTTTGATGTCTTACAGGCTGGTTTCCATGCCAACCACAGAACAGGGACTGTCCTGATTATGGTGTTCAAAGACATTTGTACAAATTCAGACTGTTCCATGGTGCTGGTATTATTGGACCTCATTGCGGTGTTTGGTACTGTTAAACAGTTGATATTATTAGTATCTCAAAAACTGGGTTGATTTTCCTGGTACCGCACTGGACTGGTTTAAATATTAGCTGAACGACAGGAACTTTTATGTGTCAGTAGGGAACTTTAAATCAGAGACCAGAAAAATCTCATGCAGGGTTCCTCAAGACTCCATTCTGGTGCCCTTCTTATTCAACATCTACATGCTCCCCTTAGCTCAGATTGCCGCAGACAACAAAATAGGTTACCATAACTTTGCAGACGACACACAGCTTTACATCACAATGTCACCAGGTGACTATGAACCCATCAGTCTGTTGGCAAGATGCTAAGAACAGATGCCCCATAATATTCTCCAACTGAATAAAAACCCAACTGAGCTAATGATCTTCGGACCAAAGGAGGTGAGATCCAGAGTTAGCTCACAGCACTACTACAGCAAGAAACCATTGATTATGGCCCAAATCTTGTTGTCATGATAGACTCAGTCCTGAACTTTCAGAGGAACATAAAGACAGTTAATAAGTCAACCTTTTATCACCTGGAGAACCTCTCCAGGATTAAAGGACTATTGTCAAAGCAGGATCTAGTAGAAATGGTTATGCAACAACGTTGTCATAGGTTTGACTAAAAAGTCAATCAGACATTAGCACCTCAATACATAACAGATTTGTTGTCAGTGTATCAACCTCCTAGACCACTAAGGTCTTCTAGTCCAAGCCTACTCTGTACATCCAGAACTAGAAACAAACATGGGGAAGCAGCATTTAATTCTTATTTGGAACAACCTTCAATACGACTTTTAAAGTGCAGAAAGTAATTTGGTTATAATTCCCTTTTATTGTTAAACAGTTAACTGAGGTATTGTTAGTTAAAAGTTGTGGTCCAACTGTTATATTTGTTTTAATAATTATCAACATTTCTATTTGCTTTTCTTATTCTTCTATTTTATTGTTTATCTAATGCTTATACTTTCCTTGCCTCACTTTGACAACATGCCACCTGTGCAAAAGGTCCAGTCAGGATGTTTCCTAAATATTCTGCCATCCACTATTAGTGGTATTATTAAAACATATTAATATTGTCATCTTCTTATGGTCATTGTAGAAGTCCCAATGGAGGGCAAAAACCGTAATATTAACATGGTAGCTTGTTAGGTTACCTGACTATCTGAAGTCAGATGCTACAGAAAGAAGGGGTTTCCATGGCTGACTATCTGCTTCCAAGCCATATATCATCAAATGCAGTGGGAAGCATCCGATGGAGTTGTATAATGCACATTGCTAATGGAAATTAGAACAATCAAGGCACATTCACTCGAGTGAAAGATAACACTTCTTTATCTGGCACACCGACGGGTTAGTCGAAAAATGATCTGACTATATTGAGCCCTGTGTGAAGTTTTTTTGGAGAACGGGGCCTTTTTCTGGATTGGCTTTTCAGAAGCAGTGCTTGGACCTTCATTTCCAGGAAAAGAAACTCTAAATGCACCAGCATAACAACAGATCTTGGGCAACTACATACTCCCACCTTTGTGGAAAGAGTTTAGACAAAACAAATACATAAAAAGTCCAATGAACACATCCCATAAAAAATCCCATAAGCCTTGTGGAAAAAACTGCCCAGTAGAGATGAAACTGTTATAGCTGCAAAGGCTGAAAGAACATAATATTGAACCATATGGATTTTGGGTGTGATCCATATGCAAGACAAGGCAGGTGTGACACTACTATTGACACCATAGTGTTTATGTAGGAAGGCTTCTTGATCCCATTGTAACACTTTTTGTCACATAAAGATAAACAGTTTCCAAAGAATCCAGCTACTTCTAAAGCATATTTCTGAATCAATTTATAGCAGCCCTGAATAATCACTGTCTGGCTTTTTATTAAATATTGTTGTTATATTGCAGTTCTCAGTGAATGTCTTTCTGGTCTTATGAAACATTTTGAAAATGTTTCAGATTTATTTCAGCATTCTCCTGACTGATACCTTGGTGAAATATAATAATTTGATTGTTTATTTGTCTTCAAACTTGTGTTATACTAAAAGATTGCATCCTATTGCCCAAAAGCTAAGCTTGATTTCAGGTTTCTCTGACTCAATACTATTGTGTTAAACCCTGGTCCTCAGGGCCTACTGTCCACAATGTTTTAGGTGTTTCACTGCCTCCAAACATTTGACTTAAATAAATGGTTGATTAACCAGCTTCTGCAGCCTGTAATGGCTCTTCAGTAAAGAATTTATTTCAGGTGTGGTGGACCAGAGAGCCATCTAAGACATGTGGGATAGTGGGTTCACAGGACCAGGGCTAAAAACTTTCACTGTATCTTGTGAACTCAAGATGACCTTACAGAATCGGTCACAATGAACATGAAAATATTATTTTAATCATTGCTATCTCCCCCTTTTTTACAGAACAAAGGCTAGCATTTCATCAGGGGTTGCACAGTTATTAAGTTTATTCCTGGTTTAACTTGAAAACTATAACTAATCATATATGCTGCCTGAAAAAAACTGTTTAAGAAAGTATGGTAAACTCCTGTGGGTCTGAAAGGGGCTTGACAGGTTGAAAGAGTTAGGTTAGACGGCACAGCTTTTTAAGCCAGAGTGTAAACATGCATGAGAAATGTAGTGATGGTGAGGAAAAAGTGGTTGTCTTTGCACTTCTGTGAAGAATTAAATGCAAAGCAGAAAAAGATAACAACTCTGTCAGAGATGTTGCACCTGTCAGAGATGTAGTTTGTCCTGCATGCCCCTACACACGCATCACGATGCATTTCATTCTTGACAAATGCAGTAATGCCTCCCAGGGGCTGTTAGGACTAACTCTTTTCAGTCCTCTGTACATCAGTAGTGCCACAAACAAACACAAATATGGACATGAATACCAAACACCAGACGGCCACCGTCTATAAAAAAGGATTGGATTTCATCTTCGGGACCTCATTAATTCCTTATAGGTGCTCATATTGATTCCAAGGTGCCTCTGGTCCTTTTAATGCAGCTCAGCCTTGATGGGTTTGGATGCAGTCTGTGTCCCCAAACATGGCCATAACTTGTATGAAAGGGTTACATCTGAGTAAGATAAACACAGTAAATGATATAATAAGAAAAATGTGAATATATAAAGGGAATCTGAGAAATAGCTGTAAAAAAAAACAATATATAAAAGCATAATATATCAGGAATTTAAGTTCATAATTTTCAAAAATGGTGTAATTAAACTGCGTCCCATTGATATGCCAATAATTCAAAATAAATGTAATCTCGAGGCCTTTTACGAGACAGATTGTGATATCAAGAACATATGTAATATAATCGATGCAGAACAGTCCAGTTGCTGAAAATTTTAAAACACAAGCTTATCAAAGATGGGTGCCAGGGGCTAAAATCCTATATTTTTACTGGGAGTGTTTGTTGGAGCAGTTTATTCTTCATAAATATATCTGTAAGTATACAAAACTTTTATTTTCTGAGATTAGAAGCAGAAAATTAAGTCCTCCAGGCTCCAAGTCATGCATGGAGTCTAATGAACTATTTGTACTCATCTGGTGTTATGCATAAATACCCTGAGCATCATTCTTATAATTACAGCAATGTATCCCAAACTGTTCCATAATAACAACTAGACCTATATAGTTCAAACAAGATATGTACAAACAGTTTTATGACATTATTTGACATAATTGGAAGCCTCTGATACAATAAGTTAGCATTGTGCCTCGCATACTGTCAGGATATCTCTGAAGGTACAACATCTATCTGCTAAAACACCAATGGAAGGTATCCCTGTTTTGGTGTAAAATGCATATCCACCAATGAATTAATCAAAATGTGTTGAATATGCTGGCTAAATTTGGTCTGAGTCTAACATCACTGTGAAATAAGTCCTGTGCTGGCATTTTTTGAAAGGCCACACACAGAAAAAAAAATCCATTATACAAAAACAAACATAAAAAGTCACATTATAGTGTGCAAATGCTCTCTCGGCGAAGCGTTATGTTAGATGTGATAGGTTAGATATATCCTGTGGTCTGAATTATTCAGAGAGAAAAAAAAATCACCTTTTATGGGGAGAAACAGGAAAGCATGACACCCAGAGAACACTATACAAACTGTAAAGGGTTTTTGGCGTGTTGTGCGAGGGCCTGTGTGAGGGACTGGTGTGCTGAACAAATTGGATGATGTGACGAGAAAATAATTCTACATCTCAAGAAAGGTTGTTGAGCTAAAATTGGTCTTAAAGATACAGAAGAGGATTTTTGTGAATTTTTAAAAAGACCCACCCTCTCCACTCCCATTTCCCCGCCCATTTCTCCCTGTGCACGCTCTGTTTAAAAGTTGCTGTTTGCATCGCTCATACAAACTTAATTTCAAAAGGAAGATCTGCAATTTGTCCACTATGTTAGACTCACCAACGGTAATTGAAAAAAGGGACAATAATATTTTAACTTTATTGATCTCACATTGGAGTTACTTACCTCTGCATTTAACCCATCCCCTTGGGTGGCATTGGGGTTAAGGTTCTAGCTCTTAGAGCCAGATTGGTAGTCTGTGGGAGTGGGGCTCGAACTCAGAACCTTAGGATTCTAAGCTAAATGACCTAACCACTAGGCCGCCACTCCCGTACATAGGAAGGCCTAACATAAACATATCCCGAAAGTGATTGACAATTGGGGGGCCACTTATTTTGATGGTCCACCCGGAAAAAGAAAATCCTCCATTATACCTTTAAACTACAATGATACAAATTAAACTGTCAAAACAATGACAACATGGCTTAAAGACAAGTGAATTAATTTTAGAATGGCCATTAAAAGTCTGAGGTTGCATTCTCTTGAAAGTTTGCAAACATAGCTGAGTGAAAAGGTGTATGCAGTTAAGGTGGGTGACAGTCCTGACTTAGTAGAACCAATTTTGGCAGGGAAAATGGACCAATACTCATTTTGGGAAGATTTTAAAAGCATATTGAAAACCCTTTTCTAGATCATATACTATATAACAATACCATCCATCCATCCATTTAGATTTAATGCCAGATTTCCCAATCTGCTGGTCCAGCCGTCTCTTATCAGATTCCATAACACAGAGGGAGACCATTACATTTTTTTGAAAGTGCAGTGTCGCCAAATGATTTTTTTTATTTATTTATGTAGTTTTTTTTTGTTATTATTATTTTTTTTTTTTTTTGGGGGGGGGGGGGGGGGGGTAAACTTAGAACTTACAGGTGAAGTGCCTCCTAGTGGTTATGTTAGTGTTGTTTTAAGGTTGACCTATGAAAGCTGTGTCTGTGCTTTAATGGACACAAAAACCTGACTAAAGCCTTATCGGAAACTTTACTGTTTAAATAATCACAGTTGAAATTTTGTCAATAAAGTCTGACAGAGAAAGAAGGGAAGTACGGGTATGTTTTGGGACATCCTTGCAAAGCGTATGCTTATAATGTAAAGGGTTGATTACAGGAACTTTCTATCTAATAAATGATTGTTCCCCTTTGTGGCTGATTTTTGTATCAACACATCATATAGGTTATATTTTAACTCAGCTCTTTTCTCTTTCACTTATGCTAATAAGTACATAAATCCCTCTCAATGAATCACAACTAGAAGGTTTTTTTAAAATTTTTTTGTGTGTGTACGAGAGTGTGACTCTGCATATGTGAAACGCAAGTGTGCACACTCGCATAAAGGCCAAATGCAAATATGCAAATGTTCATTAGAGGCAAATAAACCCCAAGATTACTCTTCAGTAATTAATTAGGCTGCTACAGGGAGATAGGCATAGGCAGTGTCATCATGTGAAAAAAAATATGTATTTTTTTTGCTAGCAGCTTTGCAACCCGAGCCAGGGTATAAAGTGGTTTAGTTTTCTCCAGACATCTTCTGACCATTACCTTGTACACCAAAATGCCATTATCAGCAGTTCAGATGATGTTAAGAAGGAACATGTTGTTCTTTCTCCTGTAACTTTGCTACCAGGGTGAGAATGGACTGAGAGGAGTTATTTGTCATCATCAGTCTGAGTGGCATGCTGCCTCTCTCCAGGTCAAGCTTCCCTGTCTCAAACATTTTCATCTTTTTTCTCTATGTTCATATCTCCTAAACTTGTTCAGCTAACCCATCCTTTTGTTTTCATCTCTTTTTTATTTTATTTTTCTTAGGCAAACTCAGCAGGGATGTTCAATGACTTTTATTACAGTCATTAAAATGAAGTACAGATAAATATTTAAGTTTGATCCAGAGTCTCCTTTTTTTATTCTTTACAGGTTTGGAGAAGGTGGGCAGGGACTCAAGCTATGAACAAGAAGGGAAGGTTCAGTTTGTAATGGACGCTGTTTATGCAATGGCACATGCTCTGCATCGCATGCACCGGGAGCTCTGCTATGGCTATCCAGGCCTCTGTCCGCGCATGGCTAATACCATTGATGGGAAAGAACTGCTCAGCCACATCCGTGCAGTCAAATTCAATGGTAAGTTTGGCTCTTGTTTCTCGATTCCACTTCTTAGCTACAATTCTTCACAGGCTCCTTGTCTGCACACATACTGTCAAACACAATGATATATACATCCTGCATTGGAAGGCATCATATAAAAAAAATTCAGAAGATAATCTTGATTATGACTAAGCATTTGCAAGTCTATATAGTCTTTCAAAACTAGCAAAACAAATGTGAAATGCTTCAAAACGGAAAAAATAGTGGGCGTATGAAGGATGGATTAGTTAATTTTTCCAATATCTAGATATTCATGCCGAATAGGTTTAACAATCCACTGCACTTTGTTTCCAAGTTCGACAAGTTTGCTTCCCATCCAGGAAGTTTTCTCACCTCAAAATGTCAGGAATAGCGTTAAATTCGAGTTTTTATACAGTAGATCATCAAAGCCTAGTTTTTGTTTCGAAAACATGCAAATTGAAAAGGACGAACGGGTCCACCCCTTTGAAATGGGGGTCTTGTGGCTTCTTTTGTTAGCCTGCAATGCCCCATTACATTCTAAGTCTCTGAAAGGTTGTTAAAGGAGAATTGTTGGCCTAGCTGAATAGGCGAGGTCTTCTGCTCCCCAGTAAAGGATTTGGGGTTGTGATGATAGCAGGAAGGGATAAACTCAATTGCTGCATTGTAGGTTTTTGAAGGCTGAAATCTGAGTCCACTCCCTCTGTTTAGGGTTGATTTTTCTTTCTTAGCATAGATGGCTTCCTTCACACCCCTCTCAAACCACCTATTTTCTCTGTGTCTGTGGAGAGGTTGTTTGGTTTCTCCGGTATTGGAGAAACCAAACAACCTCTCGACAGACGTATGGCCCAACACAGACGAGCGACATCTTCTGTACAAGACTCGGCAATACATCTACACCTTGTGGACAACTGACATTCTTTTGAGGACCAGAATGTTCACATTTTGGACAAAGAAAATAGGTGGTATGAGAGGGGCATGAAGGATGCCATTTATATGCGGTTAAGGGTCTTACTCAGGGACCCAGAGTGGCATTATGCGGTAGTGGGGCTTGAACTCATTACTTCTGGATTCCAAGTGCAATGCCCCAACCACTAGGCCGTAACTCCCTTGGTCATGGTCATAAATGGCCATAAAAAGATTTAGAGCTATAAAAGTCACTCTGAAACACATTTGGGCTTTTGATTATCAGAAATATACAATGAAAAAAAATGATCTTACCTTGATGATTTCATAGAAATGGATAAATCCTTTCCAATGTAAGAGATCTGTACCTCTCATGTCTCTTAACGCTTTATGTGTATTTTGACCAGAAATATTTAGCGTTTACCTTCTTACTGTACTTTAACACCACAATCCTACCTTTGTTGCCTATTCTACGCATACAAAAGTCAAATGGCTTACTGTTGAAATTTACTTGACTTGTTTTTCTTGACCTCATTCCTACTATTTCAGCTTATAATGTATGATTCTCTCTTTTGCTCTGTTTCTCTCTGGACTATTGACTGATTTTAAGTAGATGAAAAACATTTGCTCATTTCCAAGTAGTATTAGACTCCTCCTTTGAATACACTATTATTAATCTCTTTGTCCCTTGATGCACCTGTACCTCCTTTTCATTTCCCATGTTCCTCTACTCGGCACTGCTTGGAATACATAAAATATGTTAAGATGAAGAGCAAGGGAGCTTGCAGAAAAGGTTGTTGTATCATGTGGATTACAGGAAGGCTCTTCTGATTTAGAGGCAAGATCAAGACTGCAGGAATATATCTGTGTGGGACTGTACGTGCGCCTGTTTGTTCGTATCGGAGTTATCTGCCGGTCAGAAACTGATTCACCAGCAGAAACTGGACGCTCTTTCACACTCCAGCAGCAGCTTTATGTTTAGGTGTGTTTCTCTTTTATTGCTGCCCCAGAGGCAAGAGAAATTATCCCATAAACACAAGGTCAGAAACTTAATACCCAGGTGAATCTCTGAACTCCTCTCAATCACTAAAAGCTTTAAGCCCACAAATTTTTTTTAGAGTGATCGAAGGAGGTACCTGGTAGATTAGACTGTACTCAAATCATTTGGGGATAAAAGTGTGATTGTGTCTTCTGATTAAAGGCCCTGACTAAGCTGACCAACTAGAGGGAGTTTTTGGGTAAGTGGAATAAAAATACAGTCACTGGAAACACTAAGTGCACCCTTGCTGATTCCTTAGGATTTTAGACTGACATTGCTTCCTTTAGGTAAGTTGCAGCCATTTATTGTTAATTAAATACAGTTGATTAACTTATTTTATTGCTTGTATAAGGACATTTGGCTTACACAGGTCTGCAGTCTTCAGGTGCAGTATGTTAACGGTTAAGAAAGTCAGGCTGACTGTTAAAGTCTTTAACAGTCAGTTAAAGATTGCTGTCTCACCGGTAGCTACACACAACCCCAAACAAACAAGATGCTATTATTTTTTATTTGTTAAATGCCAGAGGACTATATGGGTGAGTAATTGATTTTAACCATGCTAGTAGGAACCAAAAATAACTTCTGAATCTCTGACATCTTTTGAAAACTCTCCAGTTTTGGATTCTGATTACGAGGATTATGAGAAGAGGGTGTAGGCAGAAAGTAAGCGACTGTGTCGGACTGACGGGGGGGGGGGGGGGGGGGGGGAGTCAATGGGATCCAAGGAGTGAGGTGTTCAGCCCTGAACTAAATGCACAGTGATCATAGTGTTAGTCTACCCAATGATGCATTGAATTACCAAAACATTAGTTTATTGTCTATTTACCACTTGGAGCGTGTCTGCTTTGTATCAAAAATGGCTGTGTTTAAAATCTGTCCCCTAATTTGCTAGATGCACTACTGCAAATCATTTGTTCCTCTTCATCTAGAGAGCATACACACCTGTATGACAATGCACATTGTTTCCTGAGGTATGACCATTGTTTTTCCATTCTCTGTGGCAGTATCCTCCTCTCCATCTGCCTTTTTTGTACTTTAGAAATATTCCTTTCAGAAACTCCTGCTTCTTTGCTAAATGCTATATATCATTTGTGTAGATAAAAACTGATCAAACAATAATGATCTGTGAGAAAAACTGAATAGGGGTTCAAAAAAAAAACAAAAGTAGGATGAAAAACAAAATTTGGTACAGCTAAGTTTTAGTGTTTAACAGCTTGGCCTTACGGGAGCTGCTACTAGACTGCTGATCAATTTTTGTCATTCCACGTCACTCATCCAAGCAGTCCCGGTAAATGCTAGAAACATTTTTTCAGTGGTCCAAACTTAAGATCAGCACATATTTGCTTTCAACTGATGGTAGCTAAAAAACCCTCTTAATTGCCATTGAAGCAATGAAGGAATGAAAAAAAACTTTATCTATGATCGGAAATAAACAATCGATTAATCTGAGAAGGTTATCTGACCATTTCCAAACAATTTAACTCCAATATTCTTTAGAAAAAGACCATTTACAATTCCATAAAATTCATTACTCTTAGTAAGTCTTATTAGAAGTCCACATCCCTGATCAATTATAATGTTCTAAACCAGGGATGTCAAACTGGTTCCAGAAAGGGCCATGAGGCTGCAGGTTTTCTTTCCAACCAAGCAGTAGCACACCAGACTCCAGTCATCTAATTAAGTGAGTTCAATCTCAACACAATGACTTGATGAGATGAATGGAGTCTGGTGTGCTATTGCTTGGTTGGAAAGAAAACCTGCAGCCACACGGCCCTTTCTGGAACCAGTTTGACACCCCTGTTCTAAACAGTTCAGAATGTGTAGGGATTAAATAAATGACGCACTTCGAAGCCAAGTGTCACCATCTTAATGTTACTGATCATAAAAGAGCAGTTAAAAAAAGAAAATTGTTCTTTCTTAAAATACTGAGCATCTAACGTTTGCAAAGTTGTATCTGAATAAACCCCAAGAATTGTAATGATGCCCACTGGACTCGGTGGCAGAACGATTGCAATAGTCCAGTCTACTGAAACTCTCTCCTCCAGACTCAGAAATAATTTAATAATCCCAGAGGGAAATTACTTGTGTTACACACTCCAGTTACAGTTTGTGTGTATATACACGTCAACTACACAATATAATAAAGATAAAAAATAAGAATAAAAAGAATTAAAATATATACACATATATACACAAGAATGGGCAAATATTTTAAACTCTAATTTATTACTGATACAACAATCTCTACACAATGCATAAACATAATTTGATTTTTTTTCCTCCTTGACTGAATGACAAGTATTATATTCAGTCACATGCTGTCTCAGTAAATAAAGCTCTCAGTAACTTTCTCATATATCTAAAAAACTGCAACTGGGTTGACCTTCATTAGAAATAAATAATCTCCTTTTTTTAACTTGAGAGTAAGGATGTGGATATTGTGCAATGTGTGTCATTAGGATGATGACTTGAATATAATTTTAAAATTGAAAATTTCCATACAGTTTCCTGTCAACAAAGTCGAATCTGGTGCTTCACATTAAATTGGACAACAAAATATTTTCTAATTTGAAAATTATTTAAAATCTAAAGCAGTTTATTTTTTAGAGAAAAGGGTCAAATAACTGATTAAGTATGTCTGTTTTTGTTTAACTAAAACAGATGGCTAAAAAGTAGTTTCTTTATTGGTTTTGTCATTGAGTTGTTTTAAAATTTTATAATAATTTTAAACAAATCCTAGAAAAAGTAAAGTAGTAAATGTCAATAACTATCTTTAAGTCATATAAAGTGTCTTCATAGATAAAGCTGAAGTTTCTCTTGACTTTTGTCACTTCATCTTTCAGTCAGTCATATGACAGAGCAAAGGAAGAGGAAGGGTTTTTTATAGTGACTATTTTTCACAAGCTGCAGTTTGACCGAGCTAACTTGCAAAATCATGTCCATTAGTTTTACATAGCTGAGTATGGTGTAAAGAAATCCCCTGTTGTTTGATCCTACAATATTAAAAGAATACATTTGTTCTTGTCAAAATCTTTCTGGTAATCTGTTGAACTAACTGGACACTATTTTTCAGCCCTGGTTTATAGTTCTGAGCCTTAAGCTCGATACCTCCTTCTACAGTATCTACATTTGAATCTACATGTAGCCATCATACAAGCCATCGTACCAGCCATCACTTGAAAAAAAATAAAAATACCTAAAATATGCTATATTGCTAAAATCTAACCTTGTTTAACTACATTTAACCCCTATTTTTTTATTGTTTGTAAGATTAATGCTTATGGATGAGAATGAAATACAAATTTGGAATAAAAATCATGGCTCTTAACATCTTTTCCTTATATAAAACCGATGGCAAGGATAATCAAGACAATATATCTAAAACCAAGCTATATTTAAACCTCTAAGATAAATATAGTTTACTTTCAAGACAAATTTAGATAGTTTACAGTATAAACAGTGTTATCACAGTTTTAGTTCAGCTGGTAAAAATCTTGAAATGCTGGAAAGTCAACTTTGAATGATTAACAATGACACTGCTACAGCTTTATGCACAATAATAGCAGCAGCTGGTCCAATAAGCTGTGCTTTTGTTTAGGCTTTAGACACTGTTACCCAGTGCATACAGTATGTGCCATTTGCAGAATAGAGGTTAACAGTGAGAAAAAAAGTATTTCAAAAATAATTAGAAAGTTAAAACATGCAGCAACCAAAATAGACGTGTATAGTACATGTAAGGAAATTAATTAAGTAAACAGCTGGTAAGTTCTCTCTTTGCACTTAAACTATAGTTTAGCTTTTTCACAAGTCTTTTGCTTCTCAGACTGATATTGTATTTTCAAGAGATGTTCATTTATTTGTATCTAATTAAAATGCATGTGTTCTTCACTGATGACCATAGACAGCAAAGCTAATGAAAAAAACAAAACATAAAATCTGACTAAGAACTCATCGGGAAACAAAAAAAATCCTCATGTCTTTTTGTGTGTCAAATGAAATAACCAGGCATACACATTTTCATTAAAGTAAATGTATAAATCCTGCCAAACTTAAATGACTGCAAATTGTAAATGTTAATGCTGTTATCCTAATAAACTTAATAATCTATTCATTGTACCAGATGTTTGTCTCTCAAGGAATTTAAAAAATAGCCAATTACTCCTGGTAGTTGTATTAAGGAAAAAGTCAGTCAGGCAGATAATTACAGGTAATTATGGAAAAAAAATCAATTGCCTCTTTACCAGGATCAAGAAAGCCATCGAATAATATTTAACCTTAGACATTATTTGAATTTGAATGTTGCTTTTAGATAATGTTTAGCTCACAACATGCTTGTTTTTTTTCAATACTTTAACTCTTCCAGATTTCTATGATCAAATCAGAAATTATGATATCAGGAAGAGAGCAATGGAGAGTTTCTGATTCTTCACATTGTTAGGTGCCAAAATACTTTAAGAGCAAACTGGATACAAGTTGAATGTGGCTTCACGCTTTAAAAAAGCAAAATAAGCATTTATGGAGTTTCTTTACAAAAGAAAAAAAAAACTATTGGCTATAGGTTTGTTTAAAAAAACGTTTATACTTCTCTCATTTCAGCAAATCCATTGTTTTTATATTTAAACTCCATTTAATATTTTTTTTCTTATATTTTTTATTCTTGATAAGTTCTGAATGATATTATAACATCTACATTAAATGCCAGGGAAGAGAAAAGCTAAGCTTTTATCTTTGATGCAGATGCATGTGTGTGTGTTTTTTAACTTTGAGAAACTGATTGTGTTCACTGGCAGATAATAAGTCCTGGGGAGACACAAGATGGACATTCCCAGCAGAAGCAGCTTGCAATAATTAGAGGGGCTTGACTTTGAGACGACGATCTCTACACACTGCTAAACAACCTTGGGGATACACAAAAATGAGGAGTGATTGTAATTATATGGGGTAGGGGCGAACCGGCTGGGGATGACTAACTTCATCTGTTCGTTGTGACCTAAGGGAGAAAGAGAGAGGACAACAGAAGGAACTGGCTTAGACTTTATGAACTTCATCAGTTTAGTGTTTTGTGTTGGGAAAAATTAGAAGATGCTCAATGGAGTGCAGAAAACTGCTTGCGCAATGACTGGTTGGCCCCCTAGTATATCACCCTTAACTCATACTCATGGGGCAACACCCCAAAGGGCACAATGAGATCCTCCAGAACCATAAAACACATTTACTTCCTCTACGGAAGGCATGCCAACCGGATCCTACACTACTGCTTCCACCTTCCAACACAGTCCTCTGGGTCAGCAGCTCCCCCTAGTGAAGCACTGCCTTCCCCTCCAGTGGTGCTGGATGGTAAGCCAGAATGAAGGCCTACTAGTAGTCTTTCTCCATGTTTTCTACAGACTCCTCCTGGATGTTTGCTTATACACCCTGGAAAGGCAGTATGCTTTACCACACGGTACCTTCTTTCTGCCTCAGGAGTCCGAAAAACCAGCCAGGCTTGGTAGGACTCTTTCAGCTTGACAGCATTCTTTAATGCCTATGCCCACCACAAATGGCATAACGATATAACAATAGGCCCGTAAGCAACATTAACTGGGTTGGCCCCATATGAAGTACAACATGTGATTAAGGTTCAGGATACGGCGACAGTTCCATAAATTGGCCAAGAAGGTACAGTGACTGCACACCTTGAAAGAAACCATTGGTGACAGCGCACCACCACATGTTACAGACATCTTAAATTTTAAAAACTCACCCTCGCCTCCGTAGACAACCTCCCCAAAACGTACCCCATACATACACATTTCATCATTCTTCACCTTCACTAGACATGGATTTTCTTTCGTATATTAGCACAACAAACCTTCGGGCTACCTTAAGCTTAACAGCCCCCTCTCCTCCCACACACTCCCCCCATTCATCTCCTGGTGCAATCTTTACTCACTGTAGCAGTAACGTCCACCTCTCCCTCTTCAGTTCTTTGAAAGAACGTTTTTATTTTGGGAAGTTTTTTCCTTTCTTCCAGCAGCTCTTCTTTCCTTTTTATTTTCTGGAATCCGCTTAACTACCTCTTTTTGGTATCCATCGTCGCAAAAATATTGTACCTAACGGTTATGGTTTTAATCTGCGCTCTGGGTTATCCATAATTCCAAGTTGTATTGTAAAAAATAAAATACTCAAACACATCGTTCTTTTAAGATCTTTATTGCGGTTTGAAACATATTATATGAGTTTATTTTTTACCAACTGTCTAAATAACTATACACAGTTATTAACATAGGAATTAAAAGTACCAGTATCTGCTTTGCTATTGGTGGTGTATTTAAACGGCTCACCATCATGTTGAAATCTGGCATGTGTTGCAGTATAAATACGATCCGGTGCGGTCAGTCATTTCAGTATCAGGGGGGTTTAAGAGGAATTTTTGGCACCATTA
Source organism: Cyprinodon diabolis (assembly GCA_030533445.1). NCBI lineage: Eukaryota > Metazoa > Chordata > Actinopteri > Cyprinodontiformes > Cyprinodontidae > Cyprinodon > Cyprinodon diabolis. The sequence continues at coordinate 21,379,555 of CM060078.1, forward strand.
CATCTGCAAAGAGAGGTCCTAGTTTACAATTGCGTAGGGGGATCATCAAGTGTCAGTGACGGAGCCCATAAGAGCTCATGGGCCAATAAGCAACTGCTGTCTCTGCTTACCGATATTTACAACATTGCCCACCACCTGGTTGGGGGTTGCCATTGTGACAGGTATCACAGACCTTACAGCCACAACCGGGGGTCAGCCATATTCATAAAAGAAGCATTAAAAATGGTCCGTGTCCCCAGCCTAAGAGAAGCTTTCCTGGAGATGGGAGATGAACATCTCCATCACTGTCCCTGCAGATCTTCACTATTCACTTGGGATTGCCAACTCTGTCTGGCTTCCTCCTCTTCCAGCATATCCAGCTCACCACAAGGGGGTAATTAGATTTGCCTAGACAGATTAGCCTCTTATTTCACCCCAGTGTCCAAGACATGCAGTCTGTAGGGATATATTTTTAATGTAGGCATTGAAGGGCGAAGCAGGGAGTTGCGATATGTATATGTGACGCCGATTGGCTGTAGGGAAGTGGGATAGAAGCATAATAAGACTGTTTGGCTAAGGAGCTGCATTGTGGGCGGATGTTCAGCATGCCTCGAACATAGACTGAGAGGAGAGATGATGATGCAGATACCCTGATCTAAGCACTTGCTTAGGTCAAATACTAAAAGCATCTGTAGTCTGTTTATTATGTGCAAGAACAAAGACTTTATATATGTTGTTCTATAAAGAAGTTCCTCCTCCTCTCAGCGCTGACTGATAGCTGAATGCCAGCATTTTTGTCTTTACTTTGTGTTATTTACTTTTTTTTCTGAAAGAGTGCAACCTCTGTTTTGCAAAGTATATCTTATTTTTTGATAAACTGCTTGAAAAGTACAAATTTTCAGTATCTAGTTTATAGCCAGTTCAAGGCTTTCAATGTGCAGAAATATAAAGTTCTAAAACAAATCATTTGCTTATTTAATATTTCATTGTAAACAAAATCAGAACCACATATGCAAAAATATAGCTTGTGTGTAAGTAAACTTGGGTCACATTTTTTCCTAATATTTTATCCATAGCTTTAACATTTAAATTCATAATTGAAGCTTTCAGAATGTGACAGGCACATAGCTCCTGAATGTTGAATAGTTGACTGAATCTATGTATTAACTTCCTGGATGGACAGGTGTATGGACGGATGGTTGGATAATGGATGTTAAGATAGCAAATGAAAAACTGATGGATGAAAGTCTTTCCCTTTCATAGCCTTTACTTTGCCCAGGACTTCAATTTCTTATTTCACTGTTTGTCCATGGTGCAATCATTCCAATGTCTTGGTTCATTGTCATGTTGACTGGGTCATTTTTTAACCACTTGCCATTATTTATCTCAAGCATCCTTTACCATTTTTGACATATTCATGTTATGTTGAGGTTCTGCTGAGTAAAGGAGTCAAACACACTACACCTCTATTTGGTCTTTTTTTCTTTTACTAGGGTCCGTTCTCTAGTCCAATGTCCGCCTAGTTCAGTTTGATGCTCATCTGTCCAAAGATGACTCCAGAAGCCATGTTCTTTGTTTAGATTCTTTCTGGAAAACTTTAGTCTCACCTTCTTGCTTTTCTTTTCTTTTTTTTTAAGTTGTTTTGAGCCTCAATAACTCGTCCAGTGCCTCATGTTGGATGCTTGTGCACATTAAGTGTGGACAGACGCATCTGAGGCTCTTTGCCGGCCTTTTGTGCACAATGACAGATGGAAGGGAAAGAGTGGCTTTGCTTTATTTATTGTGATGAATGAAAAAAATGTCTTAGGGTGTTTTTAGATGAGAAAGTAAACCTTAAAATATGATTTGTGCAGTGAGAATTATGCAATTAAAGTTGCAGCTGTCCTGAACAGCAGACCGCTGCATAGTGGTGGGGGAGCCTTCAGTTAGAATACACTGAAAGCTCTCTCAAGCCGACCGGGGGCTTAGGGATTTCACACTGTCATTTGTAGTGGCTTGAAGTGAAAACAAGTTCATATAAGTTATATATATATATATATATATATATATATATATATATATATATATATATGTATAAAAACTTTCCTGTGGTTTTATGTAAACCTAGTGAATATCTGTTTTTATTCTTCAGTTTCAATTCAGTTTATTTCTATAGCATAATTCACAACACACGTCATCTCAAGGCACTTTACAGTTCACCAGATCATCCAGTCAAATTGATTCAAAGTTTTCTATCTAAGGAAAACCAGTTGATTGCATCGGCTCATTGACTCGAATGCAATCCCTCACACTAAGCATGCTTGTAGTGACAGTGGAGAGGAAAAACTCCCTTTTAACAGGAAGAAACCTCCAGCAGAACCCGGCTCATTGATGGTTTTTGATGGTTTTATGCTGACTTCTCTGTAGGAATAGAGATCACAGATTGGCATCCGATTTTTCAACTAGAGCATCTAACGCTTAGAACCCGCTTGAGGAACTTCAATGCTTGAAAGCCTCATGCTTAAAACACTAAGATATGCCTCACCAGATATTCGAAACCGGCCACAAGACCTTTCAACGCCCGTTGAGGAGCATCCACCATTTAAACCAGCTACACATGATGCTCAAAATGTCTTTGATCTGTACAAGCTATTAGACAGAAAATGTTTTTCTCCTTTCTCACTTTTAAGTTTTACTGCACAATCTATTTGTCAATGTAATTTCATTCTAACAGTATGCAGGACCTGTTGGAAGTCTCATGATGCCATTTTTGTCTTATCATTTCCAGATGCTTTGCCAAACCTGTGTGCAATTATTCCCTACCAGGAGTTAATCTTTTTAATTACAATTTACCAACATTGTATTTTTTAGCATATCCCCATCGGTCCATTAAATCTAACTGGACAGATATTAACAACCTCTGTTTTGCTCTTGGGGGGGGGGGGGAGGAGAATGTAAACACACAATTTGTTTGTGTGTTATTTTCTTGGTAATATGGTTATGTCGCAGCTCAGGACTGTGGCTGTTTGATTGAAACAGAAAAGCAATGTTTTGTATGATGCCCAAAGTGTGGAGAAATACATCTCTAGATATCAGTTATCAGCCGTAATAATTTTATATAGGTGTATCTCTAAATATCAATATGATCAAATATGTTAAAAAAGTGCATTTTCATATTGTAATATCCTTTTTTTGAAGATTTTGTAAACATTTTGTAAAGGCTTTGATGAATATTGCAGCATAATATTAATCCGGATAACTAATTTCTAAGACCTAAACTTGGATCCGATTTTGAATTTAACGTAGCCTAAAACATAATTTAACTTAAAATAGAAATTCAATCCAAAACTTGAGACTTTTTGTTGATTGGTAGGTGTTCTACTTAAACCTTTGAAGTTACAGAAACTGCTAAAGGGGATTTAAAAAGTGTTGCATGATTCCATATTTGCATAGCTTTGCATGACTATATAATATTACCCTTTGCCATGTTTTTTCACTCCAAAACAGCCAATAAAATGTTTAAATAATTTTTGCCCTGGAACTGGTTTTCACATATGCTTTCCATCTAGTTTAAGAAAACATATAATTATTGCATTTAGGGGTGTTGATCTGAAAATAAAAGGATAATGTTCAAAGGTTATACAAGGTTACCAGAAGTTGCCTTATTTTTTTGTTTCTGCTTAAGCAAGGCAAACTAAATGATTGCAGAGGAGGATTTAAATAGGGTTGAAAAAAGTTATATTTTAAATGCACAGTGAAGAGAAAGTGTTTTCTAAGTTAAGGGACGAGGCAAAACTATGAGGTAAAAAAATGAGCAGAGAGGATGAGTGGGATTTTATCAAGAGAAGAGCACATCTGCTTTTGGAAGATGGGTTTGTTTGATAGTTTTACAGCAATTGCTAAAAACTAAAAATAATGAAAAAACTTTTTTTTTAGATATAAAAACAAAAAATGAAAAGGATTGGACAAGTCAAGAACAATTGGAGTAAAGTGTTGGCTGGAATCTAGCAGTTACTCACATTCAGTTTCCTCCTCCACTGGAGAAAGCTGTGAAAATGCCAGCATCTCTGTGACTTGAATTCCAGCTTCATTATCACTTTTCATCTGTCATTTTATATTCTCTTTCTCCATTGCTTTAACTGTCTTTGTCGCTCTCCCCTATTAGTGCCATAGATGCACAACTTGCAGATGGGAGCCTGTTGGCACAAAGTCAGAACACACGCACAGGTCCATGTTTTATTAATGCGTGCTGCAGAGAATCCTCCTCATCATAAACAGTTAGTCGTCTTGAAAACTTGCTGTTCGTTCTTTGCGTTTCTGAACTGAATATGGCTTTAGGCATTTGAAGCCCTTCTGCTTGTTCTTCTTCTGAGCAAAAGCCCATCCTCAACATGTTTCCCCATTTTTTTGTCCAACTGTATAACTCTTTTACCAGAAGGATATGTTATAGTTTATGTACTCTTTTTCCCAAATGTCTTCAACTCCCAGCTGCCTGTTGGCTTTCAAAAGATTGATTTCCCACCTTCTGCAGTTCCTTTAGGTGTTCGGTTGTTCAAGTCCACTTTTTATTTCCTTATTCTTGTGAAATTTTCTGATCAGTCTTTTTTTAAATAGTTTATTTCTTCTTCCTGTTATTGTTGTGTGCAGCCTGGTCCAAATAACTGTAATCTGATTTTGGTCGTTCTTAGAACTGGATAAGTACAGAAAAAAAGCTTATCCTTGTTAATACACGTCCTTTCTGTCCCTCATAGCCCTTTCTTCATTTTCTATTCCATTTCCTTAATTTCTTATGTCTAACCTCTGTACCATTTTTTTCATTTTTTGCCTCTTGGTATTGTTCCTCTCCCAGCCTTCTTTTTTACCTTCCTATCTTCTGCATTTCCTTGCTATTTCACCTTCTATCTTTCCATTCTTTTTTCTACATTTCCTTTAAAGTGTTCTTTCTTCCTGGCATCTTTTCTGTCTAATTCTTCCTTCCTTACGTCTATACTCTTTTATTCTTATTCTAAGTGCACTTCGACTAACTTTTTTAGCATAAGGCTGATAGGATGACAAGAAAACTGAAATAGATCTTAATCTAAATAGAAACCTTCTTCCTAGGGGACCAAACAGTTAGGCTACGTTCACACTGCAGCCTAAAGTGACCCAAATCCGATTTTTTTGCCCATATGCGACCTGTATCTGATCTTTTCATGGCAGTCTGAACAACACAGATCTGATTTTTTCCAATCCGACCCAGGCCACTTGGCTATGTGGTCCTGAATCCGATACGAATCTGATCTTTTCAAATGCGGCCTGTGTGTGAACAGCCAGGGCACATTCATCAGACCTGAACGTCATTAATACCCGACAAAGGTCCGTATTCTGCGTCTTGCTTTGCAGAAGTGGCAAGAAAAATAACAACCATGGCAGATGATGATGCGGAGAGCAGTATTTATGTTTAACCATATTGAAAAGATTGTGTTTTTATGGTTGGAAAAGACCGCTAGATGCGCGCCGGGACTACCATCCATGTTTACTTCCGGAAAAAAAGGGCACGGTGGCCTGTGACGTCATTGCGTCCTCTACTGCGCATGCGGGACACTTGTGTTATATGACTGCAGTTCACACAGGAGATCGCACACAAGTCGCATATATTTGGAAATATGAACAGCAACGCAAAAAAATCGGATTTCGCAAAAAAATCGGAATTGAGCATCAAGGCCTGCAGTGTGAATGTAGCCTTAGACTGAGCCATTGCCTTTAAGTCATAGTAGTAAACCTGCTATACAGTATAAACTCAAAAAACAATCAACCACGGAACAATTTAAAAAGAAGAAATAATTGAAGACATCCTTTATATTGAATCTGACAGGACATTACGAGCTAATTGGTGTTTCTTTGTGTTTTATTTTCATGCCACTGCTTAGTTTAGTAAGATAATATCATTTGCCCTTTTGAATTCTTTAAATGGAAAAACTAAAGCGAACCACTCCACTCTATATGGGCACTTCACATTTACTTTAGCATGCTTTATTAGATTGAGTGAAATTCAGTTTAAGTCATAGTTAGGGTTATACAGAACCCTTTATATACTGACTGTAAACTATATGCTGTTCCAAAAATGTCAAGTGACATGAAATGATCAACAAAAGATAATTAAATATTCACAAAACAGTAACTGTAAAAGATCTTTAGTTGTATGATACTCAAGTTGAAAAGACCCCAAAGAGCTTTACACTGCAGTCAATCATTAACCCATTTATAAACGCTTTAGTAAAAATCTGTATTATAGCCACTGGATGGAACTGGGAAACTTCTGCTTCCTATGACATCTTTTGCCCTGCATCTTCAAAGGTTTACAAGACTTATATTCTGTTCTAATTACCCAGAGGAGAATGATTGATTCCGTGCAAAAGCTTTAGAGCTATGCCACCGGCAGGCAGGGATCAGAATCTTGCTTAAAACTACGGTTTTGCAGTAAAGCTTTTTCTGCGACTGTACCTTGATGCTGCTCAGAGATAAACTAACGAATTAACATAAACTGAACCCAGGACAATGTTAATTTGCACTTTGGAATTCACATTTTAGTCATTTAACTGCAGAGGTTTGAGTTCAAGCTTACTCTATTAAAATTACCTCAAAGAGATTTGATTATCTCACTTGAACCAATGCTACATGTAGTTACAAACACATTCACCTAATCTTCCCTTTCAGTTTTCCTTTAACACAGCAGCACTGTAGTCATCTAGGAGAAATAAAACGTAATAACAATAATTTAGTTTACTCATACAGCTAAAAATGCAGTTTAGGTGCATGCTGTGACTTACTTATTGTATTAGCAGGCGATTTGTAACAATGTAGGATATTTAATGTGACTTGTTGTCTAATAAATCCCCTGTTTTTTGAGGTAATAAAGTCTTTTGTGCATTGCAGCAAATTCCTTAGCATAATATTTATCCATCTGAGATGAGGTGGAGGTGTGTTGCCAGGGCGACAGGTGAATCATTACTCTTCAAGGTTATGCCAACTTAAGCAGTTTATTGTAAAAATGAACTTGGATTTTCAAAAGTCACAAAACACAGACAATGAGATGATTCTTCTGGGCCCTTTTCTTATTTCATAACTTACCAAAAACAGTATATAAATGTCCATGTAAAGGAACAACAAATTCACTGAATACATTTTAGTTTTCAGTTAAACAAAATTGCTACTGCCATAAACAGGATCAACAAAATGATTCTTACTCCGATACGGTATGTAGCAAAAATATCCAAATATTCTGTTTATTCATTTTTGAATTGAAAACTAACTATGTAAATATGTGGATCCTTTTTTTAGTTTCATAACAATACAGAAAACAATATAGAAAAACCGAGACCAGTTCCATTGTAAATTTAAGATTTCCCTACTTAAATAAATATGTAAAAAAAAAAAAAAAAAACTTATAATGAACGTATGATTACGTTTTTTAAATTTCATTTGGGCTTTGAGGAAATGATATTTTTCAGGAGCACATGGAACAAGCAAAAGAAGACAAGAGAATCACTGCTGCCACTCCTGTAAAGAACATTTATTTGCAACTTAGAAGGTTGTCCACATGTTTATCATACAGAATGTAAATTGTAGCAGTAACCATTATAGTAGCAGCTAGTAAATAAGTATCATAAAAAATGTAATATTGTCACGATGGCTGACTTCAACTGTTTATAAACACGAAAAATAGAGTGTTATTTTCTGCAATATAACATTACTTAATAGTTCATCAAATATGAGTCATTTTTAACACTGAACCATAAAAGAAGTTGGCTCAGAAATGCTATGTAGGTTCAAAACGGTGCTGCAGCTGCCTTGCAAAAAGGAAAAAGGTATTAAGTTTTGGATTCCTGAATCAGGAATAACTTTCCTGTTTCCTAGCAACCTCATCATTCTTGTTTATGTCTTTATTAGATCTAGTTTTGACTACTTCAGCTCCTTATATTTTGAACTCGGGAAATCATCTCTTTATCACCTGCAGTTATTTCACAAAGCAACTGATCCTCTTTTAACAGGTTCTAAAAGGCATTCTTATTTTACCTACTGTACAAGCTTTTACAATATTTATGGGAATCTATCATTTATGCAATCTCCCTTACTTTATACCCCTGAAAAAGCACTGAGATCATCTAGACAGATGCTCTAATTGCAGCCAGTGGTCAAATCAATGTGCAGAGAATATCAGGCTTTTGTAGTTGTGGGTCCCAGACTCTGGAACAGGCTACCCCATGACATTTTAATGGAACTGTCTGTAAAGTCCTTATTTTGTTTTACAATGGCTTTTATTTAAAGTTAAGTTTGAGTTCTATTGGATATGGTAAAATACAACTTTCTTTTAATTTTGCCTTCTGAATATGTAGTTTGACATTTTTATAACCTTAACCCGCTATAAGAAATGTCAAGCTTTGTACATATTCTAGTTCACTCACTCACTAAAAACGGAGTACGACACAAATACAAACCTAACCTTCAAACCCTGCACATCACCCTGAAATTACTGTGATGAAAGCACTGTGCTTCACAAAGTCCTTTAGCTGGGAACTTTATAGAGAAAACCAATCTGACAGTGGCTGTAATCATAAAACGTTAGCTGCAGTGTAAAGTTGTAAAAAGTTGATTAAGCTACATTTACTTTTTTCAAAAAGCCAGAGTCGGATTCCACCTCTGGGATTTTTTATTTTCAAAAAAATGTGGAAAACCACCAAGTACTTTGTCCACATCATACTTATGCATTACTATGCTTACTTCTGCAAGATAGTATTTCAATAGAACACTGAAGTTTTTCATTGTATTGCCAAATAAGAGTTAAAGCTACAGTGTGTAATTTTCAGCGACATCTAACGTCCAGACTGTAGACCGCAGCAACATGAACATCTCCCCCCCACCGCTTCTCCCCCCCCAACAGTACGGCGAGCGTTACGGGACAAAATGTCTTCCACGACGTCCGCATCTATGGGGTTTGTTTACATAGATAATTTTACAGATAGTATTTCATTAGTCTGTGTAGGGTATAGATTTCATGTAGACTTAAGATAATAAATATACCCGTTATTTTTTCTACATCGTTGTGACGTTTTGGTGAGTTGCTTTGCATGGTGATATAAACAGACGAGATTGTGTTCGCTGGAAGAATATATATTCCCCGTTTACAGAGTCCAAGTCTTGTTTGTGGCACGGGGGTTACAAGGCGAGGAAGAGGGCGAGGAAGAGGGCAGAGAGGCCGGGGTGGGCGTGCAGCCAGGGCCAGGTGAGGGAGAGGTGCCAGCGGGGTGACTAGAGCAGAGGAGGAAAGGCTTGAAGATCTCCAAAGGAGCCGGAGAGAAGTAACCGAGGTATATATCCAGAAAATTATTTTACAGAAAATTACAGATCATTACCTGTGAAACGTCAGGGATGTTGCTGAATAAGTATACTGGAGAGTAACAGCATCATCACGCAGCATGTTATTGTAATGGGCGATCTCGCAATCGCTAGTTTGTTGGCTCTGCGCTGCCGTAGCGCAAAGATGTCTGCCTCCATGGCTGCGGGACCCGCTCCTATGTAATTTTAAATAACGAATTCCAAGGCAACGCAAATATTAAGGATAAGAGGCTGAGCTCGTAGATGATGATAAATAACATAGTTATGTATAATATATTACATTTCTGACTGTATATCCCTGTAATTATTACACACTGTAGCTTTAAGTTCTTGGTGTCTAAATAACTTTTCTCAGCTCCATCAAAACCATCTTTGACTTTAAAATCATTTAACGCATGCAGAAAGTGTAGAAAATACTTTCAAATCTAAGAACATTACATAACTGTTGAGTGAAAAGAATCAGTGCATTTCTGTAGCTATATGGATAAATCCAGTGGATACAGCATGCACAAATGTAAATCCCTGTATTGTCCCACTCTAGGGAAATTTGTTCTCTGCTTTTTTAACCATCCCCTTGTGCAACAGTGGGCTGCCATTGTGTGTCAGGGGGTAAGGGATTTGCTCAGGAACCCAGAGTGAAGGCTGTGGGGATTGAACCGGGTACTTGCAACCTTCTCAGAGCCCAATAGCACTGCTCTGACCTACTAGGCCAACACTCCCCTTGACTGCGCTATAATGCATTTGACTGGGTAACTCTATGCTGCAGTTTTTCCCTCTAAGGGAAAACCTCCCTTCTATGAACCAGGACGCTGAGAAGCGATCCAGATTTCAATTAGTATATGGCAATGGAAGCTTTGAAAGCTTAGTGACAGTCTATATAAGAACAGAAACATTATCACAGCTCACTTTAAGGGAAACATGTAAAGACTGTGTGCAGTCCTCTAAAGCAGGTGTTAATGTGTGCTGCTCTTTTATGTTGTTACAATATGCTAAATAAATATATCAATGTAGGTCATCTTTATTGTCACAAGTGCAAAACCCCATAATTTATTTCTCAGTGCGTTGAAAAGGGTTATGGACACATTGGACATAGCGATTGTTACAAACATTTAACAGTATTTCCCCCTTTGTCAGTCACTGACATACATCTCAGTTAAATATTTAGTTAGTGTCTGAAACATACAGACCAGTCACACCACCATTATTGCAATTAAACCCACCCTCATTAGAACATCACTTAGTGCAATACTTCAATGAGCTCAAAAAGGTTTTTTGGTAACAAAATAACAATCAACTCAAAGGCTGGTTTCTGTTTGTATAGCTTTATGGGGGTGAAGGAAAACATTATGTTCATGGCCATGTTTTTTAATTCAGAGTTTGACATAATGTTTGTCATTACACTGTCACAAGTACAGAGCAAAGAAATGAACTCTGAATTTAACCCATTCCCCTGGGGAGCAGTGGGCTGCCATTGTGCGGCACCCAGGGAGCAGTGTGGGGTTAAGGATCTTGCTCAAGGACCCAGAGTGGCAGTCCGTGGGAGTGGGGTTTGAACTCAGAACCTATGGATTCCATAGGTTCTAGTCACACTTTGTTTTGCACTATTATTAAATATATACACAAAGCTTAAAACAAAAAACATATATTTTATCAGTAGAATTATCCCACTCTGAAAGAAATTGATTATAATGTTTAGGAATGTTTACCTGGTGATCCATGACTTTCAGTTTCAGTCATTGTCAATATGAGGTAAGACACGCATTTCCCTATCTGCTGTTTAAAATGTGTAATACAAAAAGACAAAATACTTTTGAAATCATAAAGATGTCTTGTTTAATTTATGTCATTATATTAGTTAGGAAATAGCTTCTTACCTTTTTTTTCCAATTTATCTGCTGTAGAGGCATTAACTAAAAAATTTAACAACTGGATCAAGACAAATTAAGACAAATATTCATCTTGCTACCTTTTGAAGAAAGGGTATTGAAATAAAATATCTAAACCTTTCAGTTTCAGTTGGAGAACTCCAGCATAATTATCAATGTAAGTTATTATGAATCAACGTATTAGAGAAATAGTGTTATATTAGTACCCGTTTTAGTTTTTCATTGGAAAAGTAACTTCTTTTCACATTTTTGTAACTCTGTGGCCTCAATGCAACCTCATGCAGTGTGTCACAACAACTAAATCAATTAAAACAACTATTTATATGCACACTCTCTCTGTGGGAAGACATTTTTACTGCAGTGATGAGCAAAGAACTTTGATGTCGATTGGCTGAAGGGAGCTGAGCTAGAGGCGCAGATGACACTATGATGGCTTAAATGCACACTGAGAGGAGAGAGGATGGCGCAGAGCCAATGATTCAATAAAGTCAATGCTAAATATTTCTGTTTTCCTATTTATAAGCGGGAACAAATGTTGTATACTTGTCAGATAGAAGGAGCTTTAATCTAAAGAAACTTCTCACATCAAACAAAAACTTTCAACTGCAGCCTTTATAAGCCATTCTTTACTTTCCCCGTCTTATACTGATTTCACTTGCATGGCTTAGGTTTTTGTTTTTATTTTACATACAAATACTAAAATTATACAGTCCTCTTTTTTCCTTCTTTGTGTAATTCTATTTTAAGGTATATTTCATTTTTGTTAAATTGCCTAAAATTCATTCCTTCTTGGCTTTACACCTATTTCATAGAAGTTAAATGATATCAACATGCTAAAGTATAACTCTAAAACATTTTTATTTTTATTACAAACAAAAAAACTCATTCACATAATTGTATTGTAACTCACTACATTAGTATTTTCAGATATGTAGTCCTTTGAATGGATTGTTTATTTATTGATTTAACATTAAACATTTATATTCCATAATTGCACTTCAAATTGTATTTAAAGTTATAACAGGAAATGAAAAAGTTTCATTTATATCATAAAATATAACCCATCTACTATTTTTGATTAGTAATAGTAATAACTACTTACAATTTAAAGGAACATTACCAACATTGCTAATGATAAGGCGAAAGGATTTTTTGAATTTTAAATATTTTCAGTGACGAAATGTTTCTAAGTACAAGTTTTAGAGACAAACTACCATGAGAATAGTTATCAGTTATTCCAATGTCTTGATAATTGGCCTGATTGAATAATTCGATTTCACACCAGCCTGTTTTATTTCACTGGTATCTACCTTGGTGTATCCGTGTTTAATAAGAGCTTTTATCTTTAGCCCCTTTTAGTCTTGCCACTCTACTGTATATTTTCCAGAAGGAAGTGTACATGAAGATTAGCAAGGGTCACAGACTCTACCTGTTTGGAGAAGTATTTTAGAAGGAGGGTACTTTAGGTATTTTCGACTCTACAAGTTCAAATAAAGCTGAACTCTCGAAAATTGTATTTCTTTTTTTTCCATAGAAGTGCGTTGTCCTTGAGCAGAAAGGTGCTTTATTTTGCTGCATTCTGCCAGAAGATTAGGAGGAACCCCATGTTTTTTGTAATGTCAAGCTGAACAGATAAACTTGACAGAAAAATCAATCACTGCACCACCCATGCCCTTGCATCTCTCCAATCAAAACATTAGAAAAGAAAGAGTGTCAGTTGGGCGCTTCCACTTGTTATCTTTCTCAGAATGTCACCCTTTTTAGAGTCTCATACATTCCTAGGGAATTCAAGTGATTTAAAAAAAAAAAGGTTCTGTCTTTATCTTATTAAACAATTAAGACAAGCAAGCTTTTTTAATAACATATTTCAGTTAAGTGTTTCATGTAAATTGAATAACGGGGAAAAACACAAAAAGTACATTTGAATGGCATGATAAACAGGATGTGCTCTACTTCATTACTTTTAGTCGAATAGTAGTCTGCAGCATTCTGGATCAACTGCAGCTGCTGGATCATCTTTAAATGCAGACCAGTGAAGACACCATTGCCATAATTTTTGGGGTCAGCATTATTTCTAACATTTTCAAGACATACATATGTAGGGAATCAGGGTGGGCATTATCGGGGTACTGGAGATAGGTCATCCATTCTGGCTTTGCTCCTGATGCTCATGCCCACCTGTGGTTGTTGGAATAATAAGGCTTTCTAAGTAAGTTTTGTAAATCCTTTATACACGAGCATGCCAATGCATGCATACCACCGGAATTTGGTTCCAGGCGCTCAAAGATGCACACTAATACTGAATGCTAAGCTGCAGCAACAGATGTATACCGCCATGGATAATATTGTGTAATCACCATAGGTTTTGCCTTACACATACACAAGGATTTTTAAGGGATACCTGATGCTCTTGAGGCTTTTTTTGTGATTTGGTTGTGTGTTTTCTTCCTTTTGCTGTGTGTTGTCTGTTTTCTGTTCCTCTCATCTCATACAGGTGTGCAAGCAGACTTCTAGGACTAACTGTATGTCTTCTTTGATGTCTATTTTTTGTTGTTTAGTTTTATTTTCTCACTCTTCAGGCACCCATTCCAGTCTATCTATTTATCTCTGCCCTTAGTTCTTATCCCTTCTTTCTTTCTTACCTCACTTTCTGTAGCCGTGTCCGTTGTCAATGATTTTACCCCCTAAATAACTTTCAATAAAGTTTCATGTACAAGTACCAAGCAGAACCTTATTTTCAATGTGGTGCCAGCTCATAATTACAAAGAACAAGCTCATAGTTCAGTTCACACAGATTTAAATGAACTAAGTTCGCACTGTGGAACGGTGTGTAGCACTGTTGCCTTGCAGCTAGAAGGTTCTAGGTTCGGTTCCTGGTCCAGGTCTTTCTTCATGGAGTTTGCATGTTCTAACTGAGCATGCATGGGTTCTCTCTGGGTAATCTGGCTTCCTCCGACAGTCCAAATAAAAGACTGTTAGGTCAATTTGCTTCTCTAAATTCTCCTTCTGTGTAAATGTGTGTCTGCTTGGTTGTGTGTCTTTGTGTGTCCCTCAGATGCTTTGTATCATTTAAGTCCTGGTGGCTACAGTTTTGAAAAAAACTTGATTTTTTTTCTGTCCCAGACTTTCTTTGTTTGTTCATAAAACTCTACCAAGCGCTCTGCAAAACTGGCATCAGAAATATCAGTAGATGAGTCTGAATTGCGCAGACTAGTACTAGCAGTAGACATGCTGCTCTGTCATGCTGTTTGCTGTAATAGTACCGTAAAACCTGAAGTATTCCAACGAAAAGTGTTGTTATCAACTGAACGCGAACGTGAGTGTGTGTGCCGTTTAGAATGTCAACCTTGTTCATGTTCATTTCATCAAAACTTTCTTCTTCATTCATTGAATGCGTTCATGCACAACACTGCTTAGGGCAACAGTCAAAATGGTCTGCTTGTGAAAGCAAAGCTGTTGCGCTAGTATCTAGCTCTGGGACATAGATTCCCAGAGGTATACCCAAAAAAGAAAAAGAAATATTATTGGAGTATCTGACAGTGATCTGCTGAAATGAAACCTTCATTTGGGGAAAGAGAACTTAGAAAAAATGAGTTTGAAGGTTACTAAAAAGTTGTCATATTGGAGAGGGTTTCTGAGGAAATGCTATTTTTTCTTCACAATAGATGCCTTACAGTATATCAGCACAAGGTCTGAAGTATAAAGATGTGTTGGACTACGCATATTTTGAATAAAGCCAATCGAGACAAAGATAGCATTAAAGGCTGCATTTAAGGTACCACCTCCAATGTCGGCAGAAATATAAATATTCCCCTCTATGTTAAAGCTCAAGTATTTAACAATAAATCTGAATGTGGAGAGTAAGGACCTGGTGGATGATAAAAAATTACAAACTGAAATTGTTTTGTTGCTTTACAATTTAGATACAGGAACTAAGGGTTAAATGTTCCAAATATTTGGCACTATTAACTGGTTTTGGACTAATCAATAAATCAGACTGATAGATTTATTTCCTTCTCCTAGTCCTCCTCCTGTCAGCCAGGGAATATGGAGCTTAGGCTACATTCAACATTTGAATGGCAGGGTCAAAATTTGGCATAACTTTAAAAGCATGGATCCATCTGGCTTGGATTAATGGTCCACAGTGTACTGTTATTTAATGGTGACTTCTAGTAGATAATGTAATAGGTTTTACATATTAGATAATTATGAGTTTGACTGCACTGTACGTGCACAGTAATCTAGGGACCTCTGAGATAATCTAACACATTGCAGGATCTTTAGGATGCTGTTGAACAGTAAAATTGAAAAAAATCATCTAAACCACAGCATTCTTTCATAAACAGAAATCTTTAAGTCTTTTTTTTTTTGCTGAATTTCTTTTACAGATGATATATCTGATAAATTAGCACTCCCTTACAATACTACTATCTGCACACAATAAATATAAATAATTAATGTAGGAGATGGCTGTTTTTTTCTGGAATAAGTTTTCAGAGGGACTATAGTTTAACTTAAAAGTTGCTGCAATTCATCTTCAGTGTTCATGCTAAGGCAGCGCCCAAGGAATAAGAACACTGATTCTTAATCAGAAGTTTAAAAAAATGTCTAAGGCAGGAAATTAAAGAAGGAGGGATAAGAGACTGCAGTTAGGCATTACCTCTTTCAGCGACGGCACTTATTTATAATGTATGGCATCCTCCAAAGCTTTAGACGTCTGCTTTTGTCTCACTATCGATTCACTCTCCCTCCACACTCAATAAGTTTCATTATCTTTCCAGCTTATTCTCTCTTATTACCATATCTTTCATAATTTCTTCTGAAATGGAGAGACCCTCCCCATGTTTATTATTTTCTTCATTTACGTCCAGTTTGCCTTCTGCCTTGTAATTGTGTTTTTTCTCTCACCACCTGTATTTCAGCTCATATCTCATGTCTTTTTTCCAGCATTATCCCTTTTTGAATAGATTTATTTCCTTTCATTTGGGCTTTGTTTCCATTTTCTGTGACACTATTTCAGTCTTTCAGTTCTATCACGTTCTCGTTTCACACTTTTTACATTTAAACTGAACATGAGTTATACATGACTTCCTGTTGATAAGTAAAATTTCCATAATGGTATATTTTCTACTCAGGAATCTAATTTATTTTATTCTTTTCACCATCCAGTAATAAAATGTGATTGTACGCCACTCTAAAGAGAGAAAAGCGGTGAGCAGGACAGAAAGAGGATTATAAAAGGTTTATGTTAAGCTTTATTGGAGGTGAGAAAACCAAATCTGAAAGGAAATCTAAACTTACCGATGCGTGCACACATCCAATCTGCAGAACACATACAGGTACAACACATCTCAGAGCAAGAACTAGAAGTTATTATGCCTTTGCTGTCATAGCTCATAAACATGCTGCCTGAGGAAATATAACTTCAAGAAATCTGTATAGACAACTCTTGGGTTAGCTGAACAGTTTGCGCATCCTGTGGAGGTGCTGTAAGCTATTTTGTTCAATAAAACATTATCATGGGTAAGCAAGTACCCGTATTTCAAAAGAAATTCAAAAGCTGTTTCAGCAAAGAAATGTAAATACTAAAGTTATTATTAACCCTTTAATGCAAAGTGGTCTCTAACATGTCATTTTTATATATATATGCATGTTGATATTAAAAGTTTAATGTACTTTAATGGACTTAAGTGAGGCACTTAAAGGTATGTGGAGGGCTTTTCTATTTCTTGAAAAGACCCATCCTCTCCACTTTAAAAGCAATGCACATGCACAACCTTGTATCTGCTCCAAAGAGGGAACGCCTATTAAATGCGTGCAAGAGCATGCAGGAGCCCATTTCTCCTTGTGCACGCTCTGTTTAAAAGTTGCTGTTCTAATAGCTCATGCAAGCTTACTATGTCCCAACATCCGCCCTAACCCCTAAAACCCTCATACACTGTATAGAGCGGGGGACTATATATTGAACTTAATAGTGAACTCAGTTAACTGAACGTTTGGACATATGATCACTACCTTTAGCTTCCCGTTGGTCACATAACTCCTCCTCCACTGCACGGTGCTTGCGCCATATTTGTTATTAGTCTTTTTCTCTTACAACCCTCAGCCATTTTCAAAGAACCGCAGTGAGAACGGTGACCTTCAATGACTGGCTGAAACCGTAGCTAAAAATAGCTAACTGGGGATGAGCACATAGGGCTGACCCATGTAAACATATCACCAAAATGATTCACAATTAGGAGGACCACTTATTTAGATGATCCACCCGTAAATAAAAGATTGTCCTCGATATCTTTAATACCTTTCTGCTTACTAGTAAAACAGTGTAGGAGCAGAGGAAAATATCAGGATGAGAGAGTGAGAGCATTATACAGATCCTGGTAGTTAAACATTTCAACTAAGTGCTTTAGATATTTTTTTGATTACATCAGCACAGTATTGGGGGGGGGGGGTATTGCTATCAATATTTGAGCAATCAAAGGTGGGATGGTGCTTAATTTCATTTCAAATGAAAATTTGCAACTTTTTTTGTAATCCAATTGATTTACACTATTTTAAAGATTATTTAGGTTGTTTGATTGAAGTCCTCATTCATCCTACAGTGGGTGATAGTTGGAAATGGACACTTCACTCACGCTCCACGTGTTTCACAAATTGTGTGAAAAACATGTGACTACTATAGCCACTAGGTGGCAGTCTGAGTCCATTTCGGCGTCCCATGAGTCAGGATTAGATAGGTGAATGAGCAGACTGGGAGGGGTATGACCTGTTGCCAGCTGAGCATATTATTGTTTCCCAGGTTTAGCGTGAGGGTAGGATGAATGGTCTGCAATTCAAAAGGTTGACGGTTCGGTCCCAGCTGTGGTCAAGTTATTAATGTTGCCTTAAATGTTTTTCTTTTTTTTAAATCACTTGATGGCCTATGATATCAGAAATTGTACAATAACTTATTTAACTTATTTATATATATTACGGATACTAGCCTATTATGTTGTTTGACTTTATGGCATCTTTCTTTTATTTAGATCAGCTGATGTGCGCTCCACCTTTCCAAGGAATTACATTAGACCATAGTAATTATCATTCTACAGCCTCAATATCTTACTCTGATAATAATAGGCGTATTGTTATACTACTTTTGTTATTTTTATTATCATCTAGCTGGTAAAATTTTCAGTTTGATCTGGAAAAGGACGCTATGATGCCTTACAACAAGCATGAAAGGCCCAACCCCCAGGCTTTTTGGGCACATTATGCAAGAATGCTGCTTGCTGCCACGATGAATAGTGGAGTTTCTAAACTGTTGTCAGGGATGGCTGTGACCCACCCAAAAGTCAGTGAGCTAATCCGGAGTATTCCCATTTTAAATACAGTGAACCCTCGTTTATCGCGGAGGTTACGTTCCAAAAAGAACCCGCGATAGGTGAAATCCGTGAAGTAGAAACTTTTTTAGAGTTATCATACAATGTAATACTCCATACAACATTGAAATCAGGGAATAAAAACTTTATACAGGCCCAAGCATTTGTTTAACAAATAAAAGTACGGTATAAACGTTAACTACTGTACTGTACTGTAAAATAATATAGTTATAAATACTTTTAATCATCAATACGAAATGAAGGGTTAATATTGCGGGGATCTTTACCGTCCCGCTGTGACGGATTGGATTTTTCTTCCAAAGCCTGCGGTGCAGCTGTGTGTTTTGGAGAGAAGAACATAATTATGTGATCAACGCGCAAATCAGTGAGCTAATCCGGTTTATTCCCATTTTAAATCATGTACTATTTAACCACGTATGACCAGAACGTAATCTGGATATAATGGTTCCTCTTTTGTATGTCATCCTGTTCTAAACATCACCAATTAATTAAGCAAACCACTTAATGCAGGAATGTCGCTACTACTGTAAATAGCGGTGCTTGAACTCTATTGTCACAGAACAAGAGAGTAAATGGCTACACATCTGTTTTTCCAAGACAACGATGAGGTCATAGCCTTGAATGGAGCAGCGACTGGCATGTAATATTCCCAGGGCCAAGAGATACATGTCATTTGCTATCAGTAATACATTGATTTGAAATGTAAATAAAAAAACATTTTCTATGAGACATTTTCCTGACTTTATGTTTCACTATTATATTATGGGTGACTATATAAATCTTTTTAAGCAAACCTGTAAAAATGTAATGATGTCAGAATATTGGACCCAGAATTCGAGGCGAGACAGGCAGTGGGAAAGTTCAAAACGTTTATTAAACACCAACAGGTGCGCGGGGATGCTTGTCTGCTGCGGGGCAGATCTCTGCAGGGATAGGAGAATACAGGTCAGAGACTGGATGTGGAGCTGAATGCGACTTGGAGCAAAGTCACTGACTTGATTCAAAATTCAGTTTATTCGCGGAGAACCCAGCAGAATCCAGAAGGGAGATTTGACCGCAGTCGCGGCGGCCACGCCCCCAGAGTTCCAAGAGAGCGAGCAGCAGAAGTCAGTGATGGAGTACATCACTGACTGGTCTCCCTGTCTGAGAGTCAAAAGTCCCCTTGAGGCTTCCCTACTCGGAAGAACTGGGCAAAAAACTCTGATTACTTCCAAAGAAAAATTATTATAAGAGCTGCAGAGTTCAGGATTATTCAACCACTCTGACGTTCCCCATAATTTGGCCTTTCCCGCTAACAGAGAGATTACATAGACCACCTTGGCTCGACCAGAAGGAAACGCAGAGGGCTGTAATTCAAAATGAATTTCGCACTGAGTCAGGAAGGCTCTGCATTGATCAGGATCCCCTTTAAACGCTTCAGGAGGGGACAGACGCGGTTCAAGAGAAGCTGGACTATCAGTAGCAGACGTGGGCGCGGCAGCTTTCACGGGCGGGGCAGCTGGAGCAGCCTGATTAATAATCAAGGATCTCCTGCATGCCTGATTCTAGCCGGGAAATACTTTGATCCACATCATTTCGCCACTGCCCGTCTGCCGATGGGTCCATGTTTTGGCCAGGTTATTCTCTAATGATCTCAGAATATTGGACCCAGAATTTAAGGCGAGACAGGCAGTGGGAAAGTTCAAAGCGTTTATTAATCAAAACAGGTGCGCGGGGCTGCTCGTCTGCTGCAGGGCTGATCTCTGCAGGGATAGGAGAATACACGTCAGAGACTGGATGTGGAGCTGAATGCGACTTGGAGCAAAGTCACTGACTTGATTCAAAGTTCAGTTCATTCGCGGAGAACTCAGCAGAATCCAGAAGGGAGATTTGACCGCAGTTGCGGCGGCCACGCCCCCAGAGTTTCTAGAGAGCGAGCAGCAGACGCCGCTGATCCACAGGACAGAAAACTGGTCATAATCAGGGAAGCAGACAGACTAAAGAAAGCTAGGAAACGTCTCACCAAAACACACAAATAACCTGGCGCTGATGGGAGGCAAACACACAACTTAGAACCGCAGAACCAATTAGACAGGGAGCAAGGAGCAAAGGAAAAAAACAAACCATCAGCGCCAAGATCCTGACAAAAAAACCCATTTCCATTTCTTTTTTTTTTAAATTAAATAAAAAAATTAAATGGCAAAAATCCAAACGTGTCTGCTAGTTTAAAGTCCATCTTATTTATTTGAATATTTAACGAAAACATTGCAGATGCCACACACGCACACAAAATGACAGAAAGAAAGATCCGAGCATTTTATTTTCTATATATATATATAATACCTTTCAAAAACTGTGAGTGTGTTCAAAAACTAGTGATTTTTTGAAAGAAAATAAAAGAATAAAAACAGTTAAGCATTTTAAAAGCATCTTTACAAAAAAGGAACACAACAGCATTTTTTAAATAAATGATTTATTATGAGAACATCCTTTCACCATTTATTGGGGGGTAATTAATTGAATGCTTATTTATTTATTGAACATGTATATATTTATGTATTTATTTAGATTGGATTAGATGAATAACTCCAATTGTTGTTTCAAAAATAGAAAACCTGGTTTCATTACTTAGTTTTGCCCTAGATGTTGTAGCGTTTGTGGACGCTACGTCGCTACTTGATAAAAACAATAACGTCACTACTGGAAAGTTACTTAATATATAATGCAGCGGCGCTACTGCCCATCACTGGAAACTATGTAATGATAATGATAATAATAAATAATAACAACACACAAAAACAGTATAACAATACGCCTGTTATTAACAGAGTAAGATGTTGAGGCTGTAGAATGATAATCCCTATGGTCTAACGCAGTGTTTTTCAACCACTGTGCCTCGGCACACTAGTGTGCCATGAGTGATCGTCAGGTGTGCCGTGTAAATTATCCAATTTCACCTAATTGGTCTAGATATTTTGTAAACAAATGAATTATCTGCAAATAATATGCCATCTTCGAATGTCTGTGCTGTAGTACCGTATTTTCACGACCATAAGGCGCACCGTACTAAAAGGTACAGTCTCAGTTATGTGTGCCATTTCTGTATTTAACACACACATAAGGCGCACCGGACTATAGGGCGCGGGTTTTATATACAGTACAGGTACATGTCCTCTACTACCTTTAAATACCTCTACTGCGTATTTAAAAATAGAGCGGGAGCAAAACTGAGTATGATTGTGCTTTATTAATTTATTTATTACAAAGTATTAATCAAACACAGACACATCGCTGATGACTGGGCGCTGTAATTTAGATTATTTAGATGAAAAACACCTGCCAGCTGCCGCGGTGAACCCGGAGGCGACCCAGCCCAGAGGCTGCTGTTGAAGGGATTTCTACTGTCGGCGCTCCGACAGAAATAGTATAGGCAGGATGATAATCTGGATGAACTGACTGCAATGATTAAGTTTGCAGGTGGACTTTCTCACTTAAAAACATA
The DNA here is from genome assembly GCA_030533445.1 of Cyprinodon diabolis. Classification (NCBI taxonomy): domain Eukaryota; kingdom Metazoa; phylum Chordata; class Actinopteri; order Cyprinodontiformes; family Cyprinodontidae; genus Cyprinodon; species Cyprinodon diabolis. Next base: position 21,401,637 of record CM060078.1, read on the forward strand.
TTAAAACTACTTTATCCCCACTGATCACAGCAAATATAGCTGCAAGATTTAGATTATTTAGATGAAAAACACCTGCCAGCCGCCACGGTGAAACCGGAGGCGACCCGGCCCAGAGGCTGCTGTTAAATTAAGTTTTCAGGTAGAAAAATAGAGCGGGAGCAAAACTGAGTATGTTTGTGCTTTATTCAAGTATTTATTACAAAGTATTAATCGAATCCATCAAAGTTATCATCCTCTGTTTCTGAATTAAACAGCTGCGCTAAACCAGACATGCCAATTTCCCCTTCTTCGCTGTCAGTCACTTTGCGTGCCGTGCGGCTCCTCGACACCTGTTCACACCGATGTCGAGCGGTTGAAGTTCCTTTGTCAGACCCCCCGGGATAACGGCGAGCACATCGTTCATTTGATTCACCTTTTTTTCACATCGGCTGTGAGATGAGCACGCATGGAGTCACAGATTAACAGCGATGGTGATGCGTGGAAAAAAGCACCTAGTCTCCTTACATACACCTGCCTCAGCCACTCTTTCATCATCTCCTCATCCATCCAGCCCCTTTCATTTGCCTTAATATCATATGTCATCAGAGCGATGTGTCTGTCTCGCTGTCAGCTCCCAGATCAGCTTCTCTGATTGGTTGATGCGCCGCTTCCAGCAGCAAAACTTCAATTCAACGCAGCAGCGCGTTGGCGGTGCGTCAGATGCTTAAACGCGCTGCGGGACCTTTTGCTGCGCCTATACGCGCGTCAACCATTGACTTTGCATGTAAACTCGCTGCTTCTGCTGCGCCTGCTGCGTCCGGTTCACACCGATGTCGAGCGGTTGAATAACAGCGAGCACAGCATTCATTTGTTTCACCATGTTTTTCACATCAGCTGTGAGATGGGCACGCATGGAGTCACAGATTAACAGCGATGGTGATGAGTGGGAAAAAAACACCTGGTCTCCTTACATTCAGCCACTCTCTCATCATCTCCTCAATGAGGTGGTCTCAAAAGTCCGCAGTAACAACACACATAGGGCGCACCGCACCAAAGGGCACGCCGCACATTTTGAGGGGAAAAAAGACGTTTATATGCGCCTCATAGTCCTGAAAATACAGTAGTGAAATATAAAATATGATAAAAAAATTACTTTTTTGTGTTTATTTGATTCCTATTCAAGACACTTTGATAAGAATGACTATATACTTAATATAGGTGGCTATAGAGAATCATTTGTTTACATTTTTGGTTGGTGGTGTGCCTTGTGATTTTTTCAATGACAACAATGTACCTTGGCTCAAAAAAGGTTGAAAAACACTGGTCTAACGTAATAAAAAAGTGATAAAAAAAAAAAAAACATTTAAGGCAACTGGGCCACAGTTGGGATCTAACCCGCAAACTATTGAACCACAGACCACTGAGCTTAACCTCTACGCTATCAGCTCGCAACACGTGACACCCCTCGCAGTCTGCTTCTTGACCAGACTGGGAGGGGTGTCACGTATTGCACGGCAAGAGAGTAACACACAAAAACAGTATGACAATACGCCTGTTATTATAAGAGTAAGATGTTGAGGCAGTAGAATGATAATCCCTATGATCTAATGTAATAAAAAACGGTGTTGTAGCGACAGGTGGCTGCTTTTTTTTTATTACAGACCAAGCACAGAAACTCTCGATGGATTTTAATAAACACAGTTAAAGATTAGCTTGACTTTTGATCCTCAAAGCTGTCAACAGCACTTATATTTTACAAAACTAAAGAAAATATATTTTCTTACATACCCTTTTGAATAACTTTGGCTTATCTTAATGAGGAATCAACTTTGGATATGATTTTAATTTCAAAATATCACACCAAGGTCCCCAATAAACCTGCTTTTCAGTTGACTGCAGGCCCACAAACGTCACCCTCAGCACGGCAGAGGTCCCAAGCGCCACCTGGTGGTGTTCCGGGTACATTGCAGCTCTTTTTGAAATAAAAAAACTGGCCTCAGGAAATACATCGTGATTCACACAGGAATCACGCAGGAAACCGTCCATTTCCAACCAGTACCCACTGTAGGAAGTTGCTACACATCCCAGACTTTAAAAAAAAGTTTAGATGCAAAAGATAAGAAATATCATTTTGTATTGTATTCAAGGTTCCTGTTTGTTTTCAGTAAATAACCTAATGATGGATTTTAGATCCTGATTTTGTTTTCCTTTGGGGGTAAAGGGCCCTTGTAATAACATATATGAACAATTTTATTGAATTTTAAGCCTTTTTATTTTCTACTTATTCCAGGAAGTGCTGGTACACCAGTAATGTTCAACGAGAATGGAGATGCTCCGGGAAGATATGACATTTTCCAGTACCAGATTACAAACAGATCCACAGCTGAGTACAGAGTCATTGGCTCCTGGACCAACAAATTACATCTGAGGGTGAGTTTTTGTTTCTCAAAAATCTACAAGCATTATACCACTCTGTTCCTGACAGACCGGAAGATCCCAGTCAGATCAACTTACAGAAATAAAAGAAACATGAAAGCCCTAAATATTAAGTAAGGGTAATTAAAATGGTCAGTTTTTCTTGATATCATCAGACAAAATTCAGTTTTTTTAACACCATATACTTGCGCAGCATAAGCCATTTTATTTTAATTTTTTTACAAATCAGTGTACAATATTACAATCAAATTTTTTTCATGTACTAATTTTCATGACAAGCTTAATGGAGACAAAAGTATAGATATTTTTTATACAATATAAACAGGCTTTAACACTAGCTTAAAATGCAGTATATATATATATATATATATATGAGCACAATGTTGAGACATTCACAGTAACCTGAATGCCTGTTAATGTAAATGGAAGGCGACAGTGGTGTTGTGAGGAGGAGTTTGCCCTGCAATCGGAGGATTGTCGGTTCGAGACCCAGCTCCCGCTTTCAGTGTCGTTGTGTCCTTGAGCAAGACACTTCACCTCAGTGTGAGGTGTGAAAAAGTGCTTTATAAGGACAGGCCATTTTACCATTTACCATAAATGTCACTCAGATTGGTTCTCAGTCAAACATGCATTTTAATATAATTTATCCAAGTTATTTTCTCAAAAGTCTTTTTTTCATTTACGTATATAGAGCTTTATCAATTTAAAATCATTATATGTAAGTTAGGGTTTCCATTGAGCCATTGAAACAGTAAGCATGCAGGAGTCCATCAATCACAGGGTCTAGACGGGGCTGTAGTTTCTCCCAGAAGTAGTTCAGCCAGCGACAGATGACACCCTACGCATCAATACACAAGCACTGAGTGATGGATTTTTTTTTTTTTTTTTTAAGGAGTCCATAAAATAAATATGGCTTAAACTTGCAAAGATGTTTCACACTGAATCTTCACACTTTCTGAATTCACGGCTAAACTGGATCACCTTTGACGTCTGTGAAAAAAATCCATCTGCTTTGTGCCGTGTTAAAACTTTTTTTTAATTATTTTTAGAGCTCATACAAACCAAGCTGGCACATTTTCAATGTTGATATATTTTTCCTCTGACTCATCTTGATGGCAACATTTAAAGTCACCTTGGTTACACAAGGCAGTACTGGTGTGCCTCCATTTTCTCTGGGTTTAAGTTCTACAACCCTGCTTTGTTGCTGCTGCATTAAAATCTGCTTTAAGTGATTTTAAATTATTTAAAATCAATTAAACACACAGTAAACAGTAGATATTACCTGTGGACGTTCATTATCCTGTCCTAACATATATACAGGTCTCATTGTAAGGATTGGTTTTCTAAGTTTAATGTTAAAAAATGGTAAATACAATTATTATGCATGGATTTGTTCTTTTATATCCATGACATTTATTTGTATTCTTCAGGTATTTGAGTTTCTAAAATGCAAGAACTTGCACATAAAGTCTGTTTGCCAGCATTATTAATAAACATTATAACTGATGTTATTATCCAACAGTTACTCAGTACTCCAGCAGCCTCTTTACCGAATACTTTTTTATATTACTTGAATTAATGAATAGAACTTATTGATCTCACAATGGAGAAATTCAATTGTGACATAGGCTCATATAAACAAACTGGAGGTGCACAATGGAGGAAAAGGTGCATGAAGTTTATACAGTGTATCCAGATAGATACAGTGGATGTTAAAAAAATAAAGGAGAGATATAAGGCGTCATAAGGCTTGGACCTCATCTCGGCCACCTCCTTCACAGAGTCCAGAGCGCAGCCGGAATAGAAGTGGCCTCCTCACCAGCTTATTCAGTCTCTTTCTGTCCTGCTCTGCACTGCCAGGGGCCTGGCAGTGTAGAGGAGGGCCAATGCCACAACAGATTCATAGAAGGTTATAAGCAGGGGCCAACTCACTCCAAAGGACCTCATTCTCCTCTGGAGGTGGAGTGAACTCTGGCCATTCCTGTACATTGTTTTGTTGTTATGAGTCCATTCCAGTTTATCATTAAGAGGAACCCCCATGTATTTGAAATTGTCCACAGTTTCTATATCCTGCACCCGGATGTTTATGGGATTGTGAGGTTAGGGTCTTCTCCTGAAGTCGATCACCATCTCCTTGGTCGTGTTTGAACACGTGCTTGTTCTCATACCAGTCCATGTTGACCAACTAGTACACCAGCTCATTCCCCTCAGACACACAGCCCACAATGGCCGAGTCATCTGAGAACTTCTGGAGGTGGCTGCTGTCCCTGTTGGGGTTGAAGTGCGAGTATAGTGGTTAAGAGAAATTGAGAAAGAACGGTGCCATGGGGGGTCGCGGTGCTGCAGGCTGCCACCTCTGACTTGACAGCCATGCAGCCGCATGTACTGAGGGCGGTCAGTGAGGTAGTTGATGTCCAGGCAGCAAGATGTTTGTCCACTCCAGTGTCCTCCAGCTTCCTTTCATGGTGTTGAAAGCACTGCAGAAGTCAGTCATTTGAATAAGAAAATGATAAGGAAGTGCTATTCTTACTTGAGTACATTTTACGGGCACTCAACCCACCTCTGATCTTAGTATAGCATTCCTAAAGCAAACTTTAAAGCTTCTAAGAAGTATGCCAGGGGTCTGTCTGTTTTGCTTTGTCATGAGGATAACATTGTTTTTATTTTATAGGAAAAAATAGCCTTTTATGAGATCATCTAAAAGCTAAACTTCACACAGTGACTCTGTCACTCTGTGACCATGATGCACATATATCAGATTAAGACTACATTTAATGTGCTTAAGGTCGCTGAAGTTTTGTGCTATTAATCAATGCAGGGCTTCATTAGAGAAACCCAAATGGCAGATGACGAGACTAATAGACACCAAATGCTTCCGTACCGATACATTATCGACAAAACAAAAAGTAAATGACCACCTGTTGCAATGCTCAGGCAAGCAATGCTACAGTCTCTTGTTTTTGAAAGGGCCAGGGAGAATGAACTGTCCCCTGAAGTGGGATTCGAAGTGGAGAAATCAAAGAAATCAAACACATACACACACACCCCTCTAACCCTAACCCCCACCCCCCACCCCCAGAATTCAGGGATTCCACTGATTACATTTGATTCCCTTTTTTTTATTACTTATAGTCATATATAACATATATATGTTACCCATACTTATGACAATCGATAGTTTTCTGAAATTCATTTTGCAAATAGACTTTTTCCTCAAACTCTTGCATGCATAAAAAACAAATTAGAGAACGAGCACATGAAGGCATAGACAAACCAGACAGATAGAAAGCTCAGGGATTCACTGTAATGCCAGTTTGACACAAACACAAACAAATGCAATGCACACATGGATGAGCATATGCACACACAGACACATACACACAAACAAAAGGGGGAAATACAGATGGCTTATTTTCTGCCAGTTCTGATTATTGTATGATTGCTGGCTTCTAGAAAAGCTGGTGTTATGTGCCCGGGAGCTCTCTCAAAAGCAATCAGAGGGTCTGCTTGTACTAATTCCTCTCCCAGATCGCCTCCAGATACAGTAGCTGCAGGTATGCACAAGGTTAAAGCACTGTTAACACACTGTAATGAGAGCTATGTCAAATTCCATGCTTCATTATTTTCACTGACAAGATTGGTAAGAGGTTAAATTGTCCATTTGTTTACAGAGCTAATTAATGATACATATGTGCCTTTCTCAGATGGAGGCAATGCGTTGGAAGATGGGTGACCCGTCCCTGCCAGCCTCCGTGTGCAGTTTGCCATGTCGTATGGGCCAAAGGAAGAAGGTTGTGAAGGGAGTGCCCTGCTGTTGGCACTGTGAAAGCTGTGAAGGATACCACTATCAAGTAGGTTTCTTTAAAAAAAAAAACAACTCTTAAGTTGTATTAATTTGATTCTTTGCAGATTAATACCACGTATCATAGAATGTCCAAAAATGTTTTTCCCTTACCCTCAGACTTTACATCTGACTAAAAAAACTTTATTTCTATATACTCATAAAGATAGATAATTACATGTTTGTTTTATGTTTTTTATTTTTGTGTGAAATAAAAAATAATTGATATAAATTTAGTTCAAAGCAAAAACTGTCTTTATATACATTAGTACCTTGTACAAATACGTTTAAGGACTGCACCATGTAATTCAGATCTCTTCTGTGTTCTCATTGATTGGTTGAAGTTTAAGTTCAGACTTTATAGCACAGCTGATGTTGTACACCTTATTTGCTCCACCCACGTAATGTTGATATCACTGAGATTAGGGCTAATCTAAAAGCCTGATTTTACTTCATTTGAAACAGTGTTATCACTAATTTACGTAGCAATATAGTAATTGTGTTAATCTATTAAGAAGACCCTTTTATTAAACAACTTTAACTTTCTGCTTGTTTTCTTTAGATGTTGCGTCTCATTTTCTCTTGAGAATTTTATTTCTTCTAGATGTGCACATCCCCATTGCAGTTTAACACCCCTATTATGGTGATAATGGTGTTTTCAGGCATTTAAGGACCTTTCTCTTTCCTCCAAATTTAAAGATGGTAACTATGGTCAATTTTATCAGAATGCAGGGCACGTATAAAAAAATTTGGGGTGGGTGCATTTAATTAAGCTGGCATTTTTTGTTGTATTGTTTGTTTTTATTGAGTACCGTTTCAGCTCATGCTGGCATAGATCTTGGTTAAGTGTGAATATTGCACTCTAACCAGCTTCAGTTAGAATTCACAGTCATTTGCTTTTTTTTCTTGTGATATGCAAATTGCTTACCAAAACACTTTCATTCTTATGACAGAGAAGCCTTCTCTCTCTTAAACAGCATAGTGGCTAGACATTCCCATATATTCTGTATTTCGATAGATGGATAGATAGATGGATGGATAGATAATTTTTTTTTTCATTTTTCTTTAAAAGATTGTACATTCCAAAGATATCAGTTATATGTCGACGGAAGCAAACCCCTTCAAATTTCTCTGCAGGTTTTGTTACTTTTTCTGATATACACCTGAAAGTGGTGTATTGAAATACTTAGGCTATCATTTGTCAATTTTGCCTCAGTATATTGTCATTCGTCGGGGCTAAAGGATGAGAGAACTCTCAATTCAAGATATAATGGATTAGTTTAGACCTGTAAATTCACAATAGAATAAAAGGGAGAAGTGGTGATTGTCCTTCACTGAATAAATTACGGTAACTAAAATTTTACCTATATCAAATTTAAAAGTGTTGTTCGGACCCTGTTCTGTCCCTGGAAACAGTCTTTGCTCTTTGTTTAAATACATACCAGCTGTTTAGGCAAAAAACTTACTTTGGTGGCTTATTATTAATGTATATATGCAGAAAGAACCCCAGATATGCTCTTAGAGCAAAGGAAACGCATTATATGAGATGAGGGAATGAGTATGATCACACATTATGAAGATATACTGTATCTCTCGTGATAATTATATCTTGGAGACAATTTTGCATCCTATCGTCCTTCTTATTACACTTGAAAATTCTACGAGCAGGCAAACATACGTAAAAAAGTGATCCCTGCTCAGTAAAGCAATAAAGACAGTAAAAATATTAGTCGGAGCAGCAGCTTGCTCATATGAGACCGAACATTCAGTACATATTTTACACATTCATTCATGGGCTATAAAATCAATGATCTGTTGATTTGAATAAGTGTGGCAATAGAGCAAATGCTCAAAGATGTGTGAATGGTTCCCTTAACAAGTGGTCACAGAATGAATAATCATATCTTCTCTATGTGGCAGATATCTACATTTTTGGGAATATTACAAAAAAAAAACAGTCTTAGCTTACATTTGCATTAATATGAAGTATATTGGAAAACTACATTAATTCAGATATGGTTGCAGTATATTGGGACACTTCTAGGGAATAGTGATTATCCATAGGGAATGATGCCCATTTCTACCATCTGCTGTTTTTGAATGGCTGCAATTCTTGTTATGAAATATTCCAATGGTTTTTGTTTTATCACAACAACAAAACCAAAAATGTATTCATTATCACTATGTTTAGTTTAAAGATATGGTTTTATTATGTGTCCATTTTTAACTTAAGAATGAGTTATTTTGGGGGTATTTTTCCATTTGTTGTGACTCACAGTTAAACTGGTGTGAACATGTTTTGTCCCAAAAACAATTAAAGTGTTGCTCTTGGCAGCCTTTCAGGTTTTAGAGTTTGGTTTTTCGGATGAAAATGTTGATTGTGTTTTTGTTTGTCACAACGGGACCTTATCAATGCAAGAATATCAGCATAGCTAATCTAAAGGTGTTGCATTTTCCCTTCTTGTTTATGTTCACATCAACCACTATCTGCCTTTTCAATACATTTTATTTTCTTTTGGTTGGATCATATTCTAAATATATCCATTAGACCCTCCATCTTGTCTAACCATCAAGCCTGCAGCGGTCGCTCTCAGATAGGGAAGGGCAGGACCAAATAAGCATAGCATTGTTGATTGTCCAACTTTTGACTGATGGATAAGGTGTAAAATAGGCAGAAATGTCAATGATTTTGTGCTTCTGATAATGAACAGAAGATCTAGATAACGATAAGTCACATCGTATTATTTGTTATTAATCTCTGTCTACTTATCATGATGAAAAAAGCTTCAACTAAATATTTTCATTATTGCCATAGTTGTTAAAAACAACATAAACCTATTGAATGGGATGCAACCTCTTGTGCCTCATTTTATACTGACTCTACTTGATGAAGCTCTAGATTTCTGGTTCGTGTTATTTGAGCCATCCAGAGGTGGACTTCCCCGTGTTTGTGTGTGCAGGAGCTTACTAGCTTACCACCACCAATATTAAGAAATTCATCTTTGAAATGTTTATTCTTGAGAAAAGATTTGATGGTTCTAATAATTATGATGAGTCCTCCAGGTCCTGAATTGGCAAAGTTATCAAAGATTTTACATTAAAAGATCCATGTTTGACTATGGTTGTAAAGATGATTTTCTTAACTGCTGTACGGTTTATTCAAGACACACAATTCTCTTTCATTTTTGTCCTGTCACTACACAGAATACTTTTTCAGGGATTGACAAGATAACGTCTGGCAGTTATGAGCCTGCCATGCCAAAGGTGCTCATTTCGGTCATAATTGGTTTCATCATTAGATGTACATTTTGCCCAGTCTTTCACTTGTGCTTTAACTCTTGGTTGTGCTTATGAATCATTTCGACTGGTCAACCCCTCCTTTAAAGGATCACCACTCTTTTATATATTCTTTTTTTTTACATGATGCTAATCAATGTCACCTTGACTTTCAAAGCCTCAGAAATGCCTTTGTGACCCTTTCAAGATTGACCATGAATTGCCTTGTTTCTCATTTGTTCTTGATTTTTTTTGCATCAGGATACAATGTGGACTTTTTAGGGGATCTTTGAACATATTCTACATTATATCTATTTTTTATCTATTAGCCCACAAAATCTTAAAGCAGGATTTATGTCTGCAAATGGCTGGAGACTCAGCTGTCCTTTTACCTTTATAGACAAAATAATGATTGGAAGTCAGTCTTTTATTTACTCAAATTATATTGTTCTATTCCCTATTATATGATAAAATAATATGTTTGTTGGACCTAAATGAATAAACGATCTGTAAAAATATATTTTTTCATCCCTGTGCAGTGTTGTAATTGAAGTATGTGATATGCACTTTGTTATGAGGCTGTGGCCATTGGACCATACAATGGATTAATGCATAGCAGCATAAATAATGAATTGTTAAAAATAATTAATACTTTTTAAAATAAAATAAATATTTTTGTTTATTTCCTGGAAATGTTTATGGTTAGAGACTGAGTTTGTACTCAACAGGCAAAACAGAACTTAAACTTTGCCCTGAATATGTTTAACACATAATTTCTGCTCATTCCTTAGGCCTCGGAGTTCACATGCGAACTGTGTCCCTATGAGATGCGACCAGATACCAACCGAACAGGGTGTGTTCCAATTCCTATCATCAAACTGGAGTGGCACTCCCCTTGGGCCGTTGTACCAGTCTTCATCTCCATGCTGGGGATTATCGCCACCTCTTTTGTCATAGTTACCTTTGTGAGGTACAACGATACACCCATCGTCCGAGCATCCGGCCGAGAGATGAGTTACGTACTCCTGACTGGAATCTTCCTGTGCTATGCCATCACATTCCTAATGATCGCAACGCCGGATGTGGGTGTTTGTTCACTGCGGAGGATTTTCCTGGGCTTGGGCATGTGTTTCAGCTATGCTGCACTGCTCACAAAGACGAACAGGATACACCGCATCTTTGAGCAAGGGAAAAAGTCAGTAACAGCACCCAGGTAATGAAAAAAAAAAAAAAGAAAAGAGTTAACAGCGCTATCCATCATAATAGACATTAACATGTGTGCCTCCTCATTATTTATGTCATGTAGTTTTAAATTAAGCTGTTTTATTAATGCAGAAAGCTGTAGCCAGCCACATATACCTCTAACCTACTACTCCCTCATCATTAGTATATTTGAAATCGTTTGTCATCATTACTTTTTCTGTAGTCTTAAATTTAATAATGAGCAGCATACTCATCACTTTACAGGTAGTGTTAAGGGGGTTTCATGTAAGTGGATAAAATGTTATTGCAGGATTTAGCCATTTTAAGCTTCACATACCTGCTAGGCACACAATCATGAGTTTCGCCTTTTTTTAACATCTATCTTAAGGGCTTTCAAATGTTTATTTGTATCTCATTCTCTTATTGATCGATTTAATAGTATTTTTGCAGCTATTCCTCACTATTTTTCAGTTTGTTCTTTTTGAATAGCTTATCTTTTGTCTAATAATGTCTAACTACAACTTAACTGACTGAGTTTGCACACATTGATTTAAAGAGCTAAATGCACAAAGTTTTAGATGCTCTAGAAAATGCTTTTTTTTTGTTCAACTAATTGAACAGTTTTTTTTAAAGTGCACTCAAAAAGTGATACGCGTCGTTTCCCCCATTTCCTTGGATTGTAGAGTAAGTATTTTTAGGAATTGGAAGATGTACTTTATAAATCTGGTCACCATGTGCTTTGTGAAAAAGGAAATGTCTGGAGACTTGGCATCATCACAGTAGCACTGGTTGTCGAGAAGATGATAGCGGCAGGCCAAGTGTAGATGACATATGCTTAGGGCTACGAAACATTAACAGGCAGTCTTGGAGGAATTCCCTTTATATAAATGGAGGACTGGGAAAACCCCAAAGTAGCTGTGTGGTGAGCCTACTCTTAATGAAGACATTAGTGTGTTGCACCAGCTGGGAGAATTCACTTCTCAGCGTTCATGGGCAACTTTATTGCTGTAAAAGGAGGGTTTGGTTGATGGTGGAGCCTTTGATTTTCGAGGATTAGTGTGCTTTCCTTCCTGGCTGTAGAAAAGTGAACCATCTTTTGATCTATGTTGGGTTGAGGAGTAACTGTCTAGCCCATATGGTTTCTACATTTGAACGAGGGAGAGACAATGGAGAGTCTCCATTTAAACTACTTCTTTGAGTTTTAGAGATGATTTTCTTCTATATAATTCTTTATGTAGTATCCTACAATGTATATATGTATAAGGAATCTTCAGCCAAGTTTGAACGATTGAACTCATTTCTTCTTTCCTACGAAATCCTTGATAAGATGGTTGAAAGGCACATTTCTTTTTAAGGTGGTTGGGGTCAGTCTTAGCTTATGGTTGAGGAGCTTCTCTGTAAGGGAGGATGTTGCGTTGATTAGGGAATCTTATGATTGCCTCCTTGACACATTCTGTTGGAGGTATTTTTCCACATTCCACATGGAGGAAACCATGTGGGGACCCACGATTTTTGGAAAGATTATAAACCTCTTCTGGCCTGGAGACCCATTGGATTCCCACGACAGATGGATAAATGTGTTTTTTTTAATAAAACATGGACTTATGTGAACTTTTCTTCCTCTGCAGGTTCATCTCTCCTGCCTCGCAGCTAGTCATTACCTTCTCCCTAATCTCAGTTCAGCTTCTTGGCGTTTTTGTCTGGTTCGCTGTAGACCCTCCCCACACCGTAGTGGACTATGGGGAGCAGCGGACCCAAGACCCCATGGCAGCCCGTGGAGTCCTGAAATGTGACATCTCAGACCTCTCTCTCATCTGCTCTTTGGGTTACTCAATTCTGCTAATGGTGACGTGCACAGTTTATGCCATTAAGACACGAGGCGTACCTGAAACCTTCAACGAGGCCAAGCCCATCGGGTTTACCATGTATACCACGTGTATTATCTGGCTGGCTTTCATCCCCATCTTCTTTGGGACATCACAATCTGCAGAAAGGGTGAGTAAACTACACTATTTACTTGAATATAAGACAGTAGACTGAGTGCTGAATGGGGGCACACTTGAGGGCAAACGATGTTGGGTCTACCCCATCTTTCATTTATTTACTGCTGGAGATGGGCAGAAGCCCCTCAATAACCCTGTGTACGAGTGAAGGTAATTGATGGATAGACACCAGACTGAAGTTTTTTTGTTTTGTTTTTTCAGATAGACATAGACACTTATCATCACTCAAGTCAGCTATTGAAAACAATTTTCTTATATCACCATTGTTTCTTTTTAACTGTTAACAACTTCGCTTCTTGAATTCCCTTATTTAAGTGATATAAGCATGTGTTAACTATAGTAAAACATGTCCTTAATCCCAGTTTTCAAACTTCTGAGATTAAAAACCCCAGCTCTTGATTTTAATGGGCAGATGCATCAATTAGCTTCAGCAATATTATTGGCTTAGAGTCAACATCTACTTACAACCTCTTGGGGGTATAAGAGGATTTTCTGACTGCTGATTAACTGGACTTAAGCCCATATTTAATTTTTTAATAGGGTTGCAGAAAAAACATAATTAATTCTACATATTTCTGAAAATGCAATGGCTGTAAAATGTTATTTGGCAAGATCAGTGATTGAGTGAACATATGTGAGGTTTAACTGATTTACCCTGTACTAAGTGGGGAGTAGTTATATAATACAAACTAGAGAGGAATAGTAAAGTTATGAGAGTGAAAACACTGCTGGATGTGTAGTAAGCTTTTATTATTATTTTTTTTATTTCAGTGTACTGATACCAAAAGTTGTTTGATTCAATTCACATCACTTAATTTACAGGAATCTAGTAATATACAGTGTTCTATATTTCAGTAGAATATTTTTGTCTGTAGAGATTGTGAAGTCATGTGACCACTGTTTGAAATAACGTGAGGGACTTGTAGAATCTTTAAACAAAAAAGATAAGAACTGTTAACTTCACTATTATTAATTTCATAAACAAAAATTTTCCTAAACACATTTTTTTTCTTTTTTTTTCCTGAAATTAATAGTGTTTCCCCAAATACTTAATTTGGCAAAACTAAATACTTTTCACATTCATTTAAAAAAGAAATAATTGTTGTGGGAAATTTTTCATCTTAATCTGCTCTTACTGCTTTGATCTGGATCAATTTTTATCCCAATCATGGCCATGCTTCACAAAGATAAAATGACTAGGGCTCAATATTGCCTCCGATTGACATTAGCTTCCTTTGTTTTTTGGTTGGCTTCACAATTTTGATTTATCTGAAAATAAGCTCAACATATAGTTCTTTAAGTCTTCTTTGATATAAAATCTCAACAAAATCACAGTATGATGATGGTTTCTTCCTCTGCCTTCTAATTGAGGGGTCACCACATCAAGTCAAGTTACTCAAAGCTTTGCCAGAGTTTTTACTCTGACAGCCCTTATTAATGGAACAGGGATTTTAACACCAACAGTTATACTGTACTCTAAGTTCTATTTGAGTCTTATGCCTTTGAAATGTAATATTGTTTTGCGCTTTTTCACTTTGGATCTTGCACTTTTCTTCATTATTTCCACAACTAAGCTGGGAGTTCCACACTTACTCGCCTGCATTGCTTTGGTTTGTTTACCAAATATGCACAGTGTTATTTCTATGGTCTTGTGGTGTTGTTGTGATAAATATACACAGAAGAGCTTTATATAGCAACAAACTGAGCAGAAAATGTTGTAAAAAAAAGTGAGTAACCACCCTATACATTTGATGTGTTATGAGACTATGCCCCTTTTTAAGATAATTATAGGAGTCTCTTAAGTCTAAAAGAAAACCTTGGTATTTTGAAATGGTTTTTTATACACCGCGTAGAAAAATAAAGGGAACACTCAAAAAACACATCCAAGATCTGAATGAATAAAATATTCTCATTGAAGGCTTTGTTCAATGAGATGCTGAATGTGCTGACAACCAAAATCAAACAAAAAAACAATGGAAATCACATTTAATAACCAATGGAGGCGTGGATTTGGAGTTGAATGACAGATGAGAAACACACAACAAGCCAATCCAATGTTGATGTAATCCTTAAAACAGGTCAAAATGAGGCTCACCCCTGGAATGCTCCTGATGAGGTGACAAATGGTCTCCTGGGGGATCTCCTCCCGGACCTGGACTAAAGTATTCGCCATCTCCTGGCCAGTCTGTGGTGCAAAGTGACATTGGTGGATCGATCAAGACCTGATTTTGCAGATCAGTTTCAGCTTTGGGTAATGGGCAGGCCAGTCGATTGCTTCAATGCCTTTCTCTTGCAGGAACTGCTGACACACTCCAGCCACATGAGGTCTAGCATTGTTCTGCATTAGGAGAAACCCAGCATAGGTTCTCACAAGGGGTCTAAGGATCTAGTCTCGGTACTTCGCAGTCATTCTACCAGGTTTGTCATGTGCTCAGTGCGAACCTGTTTTCATCTGTGAAGGGCTTAGGGCGCCAGTGGCAAATTAGCCAATCCTGGTGCTTTCTGACAAAAGGCAAGCATTCTGCACAGTGTTGGGCTGTGAGCACAATCCCGATGATTAAGGCCCGGATACTGTCATCATGGAGTCTGCTTCTGACAATTTAAGCAGACAAATACACATTTTCTGGTATACTGGATGGGCCATTTTGCATGGCAGTGGCAGTGCTCCTCCTGTTCCTTCTTGCACAAAGGCAGAGGTAACGGTCCTGCTGCTTGGTCTTTGCCTTCCTAAAACTTCCTCCTGGTATACTGGCCTGTCGCTGACAGACAGAGCAAACCTTCTTGCCACAGTTTACATTGATGTGCCATCCTGGATGAGCTGCCTACCTGAGCCACTTGTTTGGGTTGTGGAGTCAATCTTATTCTACCACGAAGGCAAAACCACCAACATTCAAAAGTGACAAGAATATAGCAGAGAAAGCATAGGTACTGTTACGGCTACTCTTGCATCAAAAAGGTTTCCAAAAAAATAAAAAAATGCCAGAGTAGTCTTAGGAGGAGGTTTTTCGACTCACAAAACAAAAAGCACTCGTGGAGAATTTTCTTGTTTCAAAATAAGGGTGTTTTCTTTACTAATAAAAAATAACAGAAATATTCTCAGAGTTGACTTTCAAAAAATTCAAATATAAAGTTATAGAAGTGGTCTCTGATCCCACCTGCAAAACCAGTCCTTTATTGAGTGGGTCTTTTCAATGGCCAAAAATCAAAACCCGTTGTCAATTCCATTTGCTCAAGGACATGTGAAAATGATGCATTAGTGTTGTTTGCTAATGGCAGGCATGCACTGTTTGAGGTTTTGCCCTTTTCAGGCCAAATCTTTCATTCATGCAAATGTATTTTTGATCGGACAGTTTCAGCTTTGTGTATCCTGCATCGTACAGTATGCAAGGGGTAACTATTGTCATTTAGCCTCTCATGACCAACTGCCGATCAGGAATCTTAAGGTTGGTAAAAAAAATGAGATAAGTTTGAAATGCAAGCTGCAAGCTGCAAGCTGCAAGCTTGCAAGCGTCTAGGAGCCAATTTACCTGAACCTCACTCACTGACCATGTCCAACAAGGAAATTCTTCTTTGTGTGTCTACATTTACCTTCTAGATTGAAGAGTCTGACCAGTGCCATCACTCTGTTCTGAGTCCGTATGGTTGAACAGTGTGAACAGTTAGATTACATACGTTTGAGCTGTAACCAAGTACAAAGGTTAAAAATATCATACAGTGCATGCCTGTCCCAAGTGGATAGTTTGATTTTGAACTGAAGTTATATTGTGTTGTATATGTGTACCCTTTATTTTTATTGTTTTAGAAATGTATTTAAAGCCATCCATGGACATTTTACACACCGACTCAGCAGTGAAGAATATACATGTACAGAGGAATAACGAAGGCAAGTTTATTTATATAGCACAATTCAGTAAAAATAAAAAAAAAATTAAAGTGCTTTAAAAGATTTCAACAATTCAATTCCATTCAACAATGAAAGAGAAAGGGAAAAAAAATAAAGGCAGAATAACAACAAGTACTTGATATAAGCAAGTAGTAAAGCATTCAAAATCCTACCTCAGTTAACAGTTTAAGTTTAAAACTCAAAGACAGTTCTAAACAAATGGATTTTTTGATTTGACTTAAGATAACTAAGGCTTTCAGCACTTTTGGTCTTCTGAAAGTAAATTATCTGAAAATGTATAGTCAGAATTGCTGAACATGTATACTATAATGTACAATATATCCAGTTTATGACTAATGCAGAAATGCAAAACTTTACTTTTGGTTGTGATGAAAAAGCTTTATAATCAAAGGTAGCATTATGTAAATGCTGCTATAGGTAGGCTGTTGTAGCTCTGTGATCTGTCAACACTCTGCCGTGTTTTCACCAGGTTGTATGTTACTAAATTAGCTTATCTGGTTGTAATATAAAAGTATTGGCTGCTATGATAGCATTCCACCTTCAATTCAAAAGTCAAACTACATCATGCAAGCACTGTAATAATAAAAATCATATTCAATGACATGCACATACACATTTCTTATGGCTCTCTTTAGACTCCTAAATACCTTAGATGAAAAGAAGAGACATAATACATTGATTTCTCCCAGACTTACTTAACCAATTTAATTTCATAGTTTAAGAGGCAGCCGAAGAAACTCACAAACACACAGCAAATGTCAATACAGCTGATGTGATTTATAACAGCTCACACATAGCAAGCTGTTATGTGTTACTGAATCTGGTGCTGCAGTGTGTTATTGATTCTATTCCTTGAGAGCATGACTGCTGTGGCTTTCACAATAAAAACACTTCATATGCTCATTGAGATTCATGGAGGGCCATTGATTGAAATTGTCATTTGTTATGCTTCACAACACATATGTTTTTGTATAGTAAATGTGCATCTTTTAAGCCTGACAAGTAAAGAGGTGCACAATTATGGTTTAAAATTTGTTTTCAGCACTGTGTTTTCGTTTTGTGGATTTTATGATGTCATCATGTATGCTGATGATAAAATAATTTAATACAAAAAAAAGAAGTTACAGCAATGGTCTCAAACTTCTCAGTGCTTTTTGTAAGAGTTGTCATAAAATACAACTTTAATCTCGTAATATTAGGACATAATATTACAAATATATTCTCGTAATTTCACGACATTATTTTCGTAATGTTATGACTTTATTTTCGTAACTTTAGGACTTTATTCTGGTAATGTTACGACTTTATTCCCGTACTTTCAAAACTTTATTCTCATAATATTACAACTTTATTCTCGAATTTAAAAAAAAGATCTCTAGCCTGGCCCTAATACTCCGTTGTAATTGCCTGCATTTTGAGGCGGAATGCAGCTAACTTTTTCCTCTTTGTTACAACAGTAGTTTTGTTCTGATTATTGGAAGTATGTGTGCTTGACTAGAGGTGGAAATTTTACAAGGAAGACATGAGTTCATTAATTTAGGTACAATAGTTTGTTTCATAGGTTAATTCAAACAGTAAGTTCACACAGCACGCTATGTAAAAAGCTACTGCTGCTTCATTTTTGATGTTTGTACACAGGTCAGACATGTAAAGATGCGTCTGATGCTTCTGCTGCTCCTGTGTTCAGTGGTGTTCAGTTGCTATATGTGCTGTGATAAGTGGGTATAAAGTATTTTTAATATATTTTTGTGTGAGAAAGTTCACCTTAAAACATCATCTGTGCAGTCAGCTCATAAGGTTATGATCCTGTCCTAGAAAAGCGAACATATTTTGCCGGCAGTTATCAATTTTATGTTATTTTAATTTCATATAGTCATAATAAACAGTTTCAGTGGAGTGATCACAGTGCCCTGCATCAGCTGATTTATGAAAAGACTCTGTAAAACAAAGTTTTTAGCAAAAGCTAGACATAGTGAGATGTCAGAGTGACTGATGTTACCTTATCGAATTTCCAACTGCCATTCTTGATTATGCTTTATGTTTGAAGAACTGGTAAAAGGAGTGAGTCTAGTATGCTCACTAAATGGATCAATTTCTGACTGAAATACATTTTCTACATATATAGTATTTACACTAATGAGTGATTAAAGACATAACTCTTTAATTAAAGATTCATAAAAATAAAAAAATCTCTTAACCCCCCCTGCATTACTTCCAAGGTACAGTGATCCTATCATTGAAGACCTCTGGGCTATACTATATGTTCTCTATAAGTATCAAGTTTAAAGAAACATTGTATGTTTTTACCCAAATATAATAAGATTTTTCAGGCCGCTATACAGATAGATATAGATATACTTTATTTATCCCAAGCATAGAAATTGCAGAAGCTGGGAATTTGCTATTCTTCAAAGCAGTAATCTATGTAATTTGAGAGGGACCTGAATTAGAGCGACCCTTTGTGGCTGTTGATAAAAGCTTTGGATAGGACGACAAAACAGATATGACTCTTACTGCACCTATCAGATGTATATATTTTTTTTAGTTCTCTGATGAGGTATTTAATCTAGAGGGGTCAATTTGGCCCTGTCTTAACAAGTAAATCAATGCTTTCTTAATCTGCTGGTCCAAAGTGGTCTGCTATCAGATTCTAAAACACAGACGGAGACAATTTTTTGACAATGTAGTGTTGCCAATTGCTCTCAGGGTGCCAAACCTACATGATACTGGTCTAGCACCCCTAGTGGCTAAAAGTTACATGATGTTGTTTTAAACAGGATGGATAAAAAGCATTTGTTTTGGAAAGTTTTTCTTCTACTTAAAAGTTTTGCATCACTTTGTGCTACTCTATCACATAAAGTCACAATAAATCATATCAGAGTGTATGGTTGTATCATCCTAAAATGTTCCAGTCATTCATTTTTTAAATTCTTCTTTGAATTTCTTTTTTTTTTCTTTAAAATTAGATGTCGGCCCTTATCTCTCACTGTTTTGCAGTGTCAGTCAGGCAACTTTCTTTCCTCCTTTTTACAAAACCGAGCCATTTTCCTTTCAAATAGTCTGCCAGTCTTAGTTGTGTAGGGGGGAAAGCACACATCAAAGTGATCCAGTCTAATCACACATCGGGGAAATCAAACTCTTTCTCCCTGCATATTTCTCCTTTGCTTGGTCTTGCTTTTTACCAAATAATCCAGTTAGTTTTGGGGTAACTATTATCGCAGCAAGTTTTTCTTTCCTCTCGAGCCCCTAGCATTTCTTGCCCTCATGTTCCCAAATCCAGAAAATAAGGTCAGTTGTTTGCTTCCTTGACATGGTAGCTTTGTCCGGCTAATGGTTTCAAATGAGTCATCTTATTCCTGCTGGCAGCTTCTTTAACCTTTAAAACACTAATCATGAATGATAGAGTAAGTCTCTCACTTTCTTAATCCTATCTTTCTTTCTTTGGACCATTTAAGGATGTTGATTCATTACAGCTGTAAAGAGGGTTGTGTTTCTTTGTATTTTTTTTTTTTGTGTGTGTTTTTTCATGACCTTATAAGGCCTCATCTGCATTGTTGTTTGTGTGTAGTTATTTGCTGTGACTCGCTGGAGTGATCGAACGGTGTCAAAGCCATATTTGCACCGTTAATTAGCATGTCCACCAGCAACTTCATGGGTTTCTGCGGTGAAGTGAGTTTGTGTTGTGTGTTAGGCTTAATTGGAATTTCCAGCACTGCGCATTTGCAGGTCTCTGTGTGTTGTGTCTAATTGGAATATCCTCTGGAGTGTATGGCAGCTGGCTGGCTAACAGAGAGAGCAGAAGAGAGGGAGGAGAGAGGAGTGAAAGGAGTAAACAGGTAATGATGTGACTTGCTGATGGGGCTTTAATGATGACAGCTCTACCAAGTGTAGAAGTTGTTTTGGGATAAAGCAGAGGGGAAATATGGGTAGATGACATTGAGAAGATTTTTAAAGGAGAGATAAATTCACATATTACTTAACTTCATAATTTAATACTTTGAATGTAATTGTAGCTCATCTGATGCAAGGACATTCGATTAAGATGCCCTCTGAAATACATCATAGACAGTTCCATTAAAAATAATCAACTCTATTATGTATTTCAGTCCATTAAAACCAATTCTAATATTCAACAAAGATGAACAGAAAAAGAAAAAAACAGTGTTATGATGGTGTATTTGAATGAAGCTTTCCAAATCAGTCTGTATCTATGGGAAAATTAATTGCATCCCAAATCTCATAACAGGTTGTGCCATGCTTGTAAACAATAAGTGTCATCAAGCTTTTGTGATAAATGGCATTGTAAGAGTAGTTTTAGCTCAGTCCTGTTTAGACAGTTGATTAGATTTTGTTTAGGGTCATTGCACCTCAATTGGACATAAGCCTGGACTTTGATTAAGTCACTGTGGGGAAAAACAAAAAGTTGAATCTCTGTCACTCATTCAGAGATGCTTACTCATTACTATTAAACAACTATGCTGCAGCATCAATGTTGGAAATTTTTTTTCTTTTTTTCAGTTCCTTTGTGTAATTTTTCCTTGTCTGTCTTTTTGCCTGTTTCAGGACATTACTTTGGTAATTCCTAAAGGAACCTAGAAAGTAATACCCTCCTTAGGAAAGACTTAAATTCATGAAATACTTAAACAAATAGTTGAAGTGGTCCTGGGTAATGGCATATTTATAGATATAGAGTCATCATGGTTTCCACATAATGTATACAGCAGTTGAAACTGCAGCTTTTTGTTTTGTAGAGACTTTTGTTAATTAAATACAAGTCTTCAGTCAAAGCCCGATGTCTGATTGTAGTATCTACAATCAGACATTAGGCTAAGGTGTCTCAAATGCTCCTAACAATAACCCAAAGGTACTTCCACATAGTGAGTACATGTACAGATGGATGAATATTTTGCTTCAGGATTTTTTTGTCTAAAGAGCAGAAATAATTGTGCCATCAGCTGAATCAAGTCACCCCAGATATGCCTTATATGATTTTAGATTCATCTATCGGACCAAAGAAGAAAAAAAAAAAAAAAAAAATATATATATATATATATATACATATATATACACACACCTTTTTTTTGCAAATGTAAAATTTCACAAGTTTGTTTTTTTGAGTTCTTCTTTTTGAAAACATCCCCAGTAGTCCTAGATGAGTCCCTACAAACAGTGCCAGCCTTCTTAATTAACTTGTTGAGCTTCTCTAAGTAATTTGCTCAGATTCTGCTACCACAAATATGATGGCTACAGAGATCACACTCTCCACAACAGACCTAAACAAGATATGCAGCATTTTGCTACAAACACTGAAGGATCTAAACTTCCCAAAGAAGTACGGTCTGCTCTGTCTCGTTTTATAGACAGTTTTACTGTTGCGTATCCAGTCTATTCTGTGGTGCTCCTGTGTTGCTGACTTCTTAGTTAGATATCTGACGTGCAAGTTTCACAAACTATGGTCTAGTTAGGGTTAGGGTTACTAATCCAGGTTTTTGTTGACTTGGGTTTTGGCTCAATAATTGCATTCTCAACTTCAACTCCACAGCAATTAGCAAACCGATAGCTTCTTGTTTACCTGCTTAGGTGAACCAACAGAGTCTCTCCAAGTCCTGCATGATGTGGGACGTCAGGGCAACAGGTCTATAGTCACGGAGGAGTGTTGGCCTAGTTTTCTGTCTTATAGGAACAAGTCAGCAAGTCTTCCACATCGCTGGAGCTGTCTCATAGGTCAAGCTAAGGTTGAAGAGGTGTTGTAGAATCCAACACTGCCGTACCCTGAGGCATTTGGGGCTGACACCATCTGGATTATAAGTCTTCTTCTGGTTCAGGCTTTACATTTGCCTCTTCACTTGACTTATAGAGACAGACACATAGATGGAGGAGGTTAAGGGAGCAGCACCATCGTCATGAGAACAAACAGATAGCAGAAGAGTCCATCCCCGAAGTGAAGATACAACATTACTCATTTGTTTTTTAGTTTCTGCAGGTCAGAGTAGGATGTGTAGCTGTTGGAAACCTTCTTCCCTACTTTATACTTTGAGATGGTTGTGCTAAAGTAATATCTTGTAGTAATCAGTCCAAGTGTGGGACTAATATCAAACAGAAACTGATTAGTCCTCACTGGTGAATATTATTAAACAGAAAAAAAGGTTGTATTTTCTTATGCATGTTTTATGCTACAAGGGGGAGTTGCCCTCTACAACAAATTTTCTAAGCAGTGGCAAACTAGTGATGTATCTTAGAACACCTCAATCTCATTGTGCCAAATTTTGTATGGTATGTATTGCAGAGGCTAAAACATGACATAGGTGTTTTTTTGTTTTTAGAAGGCTGTCCCGTCCATCCCTAGCATGCTTAGTTTTAGCTTCCTTATTGAGGATATTGAATCTTTATTAGCTCCAAAGGTTAGTATAACAGCACAAGTGGTTGTGCGTTTTTTTTTTTTATCCGAAACCTTTTACTACTTTTTGTTTCCCTATCTTTTGGAGGTTTTCTGACTGCGATCTGTGAGGGGGAAAGAAAGGATCTTTGGTCACCTGCTAGTGTATCTTTCACATTGATCCTGGTCACAACACTCCTCTGAATAACCAACAAGGCTCGGAATAACAGCAGGTAGAAAGCACAGAGAGAGAGAAACGTCAAAGAACTCTAAAGGTACACAGGAAGTAAAACCACCTAAAATAGAAAGTTTCAAACACAAAGAATGACATAAAGGATAGCTGTGAAAGAATAAGAATGTCAGAGATGAAACGGCAAAGAAATGGTATGATGGATCCTTTACCATCACTGAGCGATGAAGTATTGTTTTGAAAAAGGTCACGCTACGACGCAGTGGATTTTGGCTTCATATCGCCCCTCCTGCACCCTGCAGACATGTGAAAGGTTGTGTGGTGTAAATGTGCAAGTGTGTGTTTCCTCTCCCTGTTGCTGGAAACCACAGGGTACATTCTTTTTCCAACTACCTCTCTGTATGGGCCTCATCATTGCTTTACAGGACTCAGTGAATAGAAGCCCAATTTATTTCTCTCTTGTCTGTTTCGTCTTCCCTTTTTTCTTCTCTCTCCATGTGAGCTATGTCTCCTGCTCTGCTCCAGGTGTCCTTAATGAGGGGGACTTATCTTATGTCTCCTGCAAAGTTAAAGGCAACCATTTTTGCTTCATCCTGCCAAAGCACTCGCTGTGGATATATGTATTCTCCTTTGCTTTCAACTTGCATCACAAATGTCACATTTCAAGGTAGTTTGCTAATGCTTGATTGATGAACTTAATATAGGATAATATTTTTCAATTTCAGGTAAATAATAATTACTTAAAACCTAATAAAGTTAATCACTCCCAGTTGTTTTAACCATAAATATGCAAACATAAAGCACAATTTACATTTTTTTTTCTTTTGAGCTTAACAATAAGGTATGTAGGAGTGAAATAATATACTTAAACTTAGATTAAAGCTAGTTTAATATAACCAATCTGTTCTGGAACTATATATTTAGGTGCTTAAATAAATAGGTCCAGCCTTACCTGAATCAGCGTTCATTAGTCCCAGTAGGAGAAATAACATCTCATTTTGTATGTAAATTGATGTTAAACAAATTTTAACTATTGTTAAAGAATTAAATACTATATAGATTCTACATTTTAGTGATTGACATAGTTGGTGTTAGTTAGAATAATTAACTGTAATCGTCTGTCTTCATGTCTGTATCCTGGAAAATGCAAACACTTAGCTTAACTCAGAGAATCCCAAAAAGTGAAACCAGTGCGATTCAGAGTGTTCCATTATCGAGAGGTTTAAAATGTATCCTTTCCTGAAATAAGTGCAGGGAAATAGATTGTGATGCAGTATAGTGACAAAATGACTACCCAGTGACATCAGGTTTTTTTGTTTTTAGGTTTTTTTTGGGTGAAACATGAATAATTTAATCGGAGCTGAAAGGAACTCCCAGAATACCTCTCACTAAAATGATTGGCTCAGATATTTGTATAAAATTAATTGGAAATCTCTATGCTTTCATTTAAAAAAAACAGTTAAATTTTCCAGTTCTCTTTTGTGTAAGACCAAATTGTAAAGTAATTAAGTAGCAGCTTCACACAACCTTTTCAGCTCAAAGTCAATTCGCCCCAGTTGAATGACATGTTTTTAAGACTGGTATGAATTAACATCCAGTAACAGGTGTCCTCTTATTATACCTGAAAAAGTTGGCTATGAATCTACCAAAACTGGAAAGTACTAAATGCCAAATGAGCCAAATGATTTGCACTAGCTGTAGTCTTTTGCACTTCTGAAAATGCAGCACCTAAAAAGAAAAGGTACCGTAGAACACAAAGGTGTGAGAAAATATTTTACAGCTCCCCATTATTAAAAACAATCATTAATCCTTCATTAAAATATTCTTTTATAGTCTTTTTAATTTACAAATTGCATGCAAATATTTGTTAGATAATTTTAAGGTTTCATATACAAATATACTACTGTTAATGCAGTGAAATATAGATTTTACACTGAAAATAAAAGTAGATTTAATGTCTTGAAATACTTGTTGAAATGAAAACGTAGTTTACTGAATTACTCAACCATATAATCACTAATTGCTAATATATATACCTAGATTAATTAGTGTAAATCCAAAAATCCCAACTTTAAACTGAAATAGAGATTAATATACTTCTAGGGTGCATATGTATAGGCAGGTGTTTCCTTTTTTTAATATTTTTTTATTTATGGATTAAAAAAAGATAAATAAATAAAAAAAATATGCAGGTGATTCCATAATTAATTAGTATCTGGGAAACCAACATCTTTCCTTTTAGTAATGCTCTGTGAATTACTGTTTTATTGTTAGAATTTTTTTGATTTCTTTCACAGTTTGCTTTTCCATTACAACAAATACATTTTATTGCCAAAGATAATATGAGTTAATCATAACACACGGGTCTTTTTAATTGGTGAATTAAGGTGGGGGAGAGAAGGTTAAACAAGAAACAAGGTTTATATTTTCTCTGAAGAGGAGCGATGAAACGCCTCGGCATTCTGGGGAAAATGCAGCAGATGTTTCCTGAAAAGACGTCCAGCTACACTGATGCCTTAAATGGTATTTGATGTAAATGTTTATTATAATTCTTTTCTTTAAAAAAAAAAGCATATAAAACTTGTGTAGTTATCTTGCAAGTACATTTCTATCCGTTATGTACCACCTATAAGGTTTTCTTAATTTCTTTTTAAATCTACAGGATGTCATTTTAAAAAAATGTATTCACAGATGCGCTTTGTCTAATCTGATTTATTTTTGCAAGTAAGAATTGACAGAAATTCCAGGCTCTAATTTGAGAGGCTAGTAGAGAAGTACACAAAAATCACCCGTTGCTCTAATTTAAGTCAAAGTATGGACTCTGGGCTGAGGGATTAAATATAACTACATCCCATACTATACAGTTTTACATTTGCAAAAATAAATTAACCGTGTATCATTTTTTTTCTTCTCATATATTGTTTGTGTTGGACTTATTTATTTATCCTCCCAAAATGTTGAGGTCTGTTGTTATTTGACAGTTCAAGCTATGTCCATACATTGTCAGATGGTGCATAGACTATTAAATCGCAGTACTTGGTGTGCTGATGTCTGTACAGGGCACACATATCTTAAAACGTACAGCTCTTCATTACAACACAGCAGCAGAAATAAATCCAACCCTATTTTTAAGGTAGGATTTAGTTTAGTGTTTTGATTAGATGTAGCTGTGAACACAGGGACTTCTCTCATGTTAGTTTAAAGTTAATAACGCAGAAAACGAGTTATTGGCAACTGGTATATCCTCAGCAGTAAACTTATTACATATAACTTTGAATTAAATTGACTTTGGGCAAAAAAAAACATTCAAATTTAAAAGTTAATAAGATCTGGAACTAACAAGCTTCAGCATTAGAAAAACAGATTTGCTATATTATAAGAAAAAACCTTTGCACTTTTTCATCCACAGAGATTCAACAGCTGCATGGATTAGATAGAGGGGGGGAAAATATCTCGTTCGTGTTTCGTAGAAGGTAATAAGGCACTTGTGACCAGTGAGCCTGAGCCCAATTAGTTACACTTACACAAAGTTGCAATATTGTGCAAGACAGTCTTGTCTTGTCAGTTTTTTTTTTTATCCCTTTGACCATGATCACCTTGTTTGAAATGTGTGTGTGCTGATATGTGTGTGAAACTGTGTAACTTGAGGTTTTAACAAGCTCAGTAAAAAGTAACTCAAAAGCCACCTTTTTAATGTGTAAAGATTTCAAAAAATAACACACCTTTCTCACCTTTCTTTGTCACTTTTAGAGCAGAAATGTGTTCCTAACAAGCAGACACCTTTGTAGCCTTTTTTTGTGTGGTCATAAACTGATGGTTTTGATATTCTTCTTAGTCTTTCCATGCTTTTTTCAGTTAAATAAACTTAGCAAAATATACTGTTTTTATTGAATATAAATGTAAACCTTTTTACCAAAAGGGAAATTAAACATGTCTTTTATTTTTCCTGTTGTAGATGTTAATGCCGGTCGATAGGAAGGATTTCCTGTAGCGGCCTGTCTTGCAACGGGTCTGGAGAGGCTTTTAAAGTTTCTTCTACAATCAACTGTATGCGATAGATCAAGTCTTTTTTTTTTCACTGAACACTATAACACTCTAAATGTGATAATGTTCTGGCATCTTTAGTTGCATTACTAAGAAGTACTAGTAAGACTAATTACTAATTTATGAGACAAATTGAACAGTCATTAACAATGATGCAATTGATCTTTTTCCATTTCTAATGTTTAATTTCATGCCACAATTATGAGTATGCTTGCATGTGTAATGATCAAAACAGATGGATCTAAAATCCAAACCAGGCAACAAGCTTAACACAGTTTACTGAAATGAAACTGCTGCAGGTAGTCCCAGCAACCAGGGCAGGAACCTCTTGAAATGGAGACAGAAGATTAATGACCAGGTTAACTTCACGATGTGCAGCAATCACACACGTATTGTTCACTAACCTTCTCTTAGTCCATGAGGTTAGGTTTGAGCTGGTTTATAGTAGCACTGATGTTGCTGGTGAGGGTCAGAAAGTCCCAAAAAATAAATCCAACTAAGTTACGATGATCTGTTGTCAGGCAGAGGAGCAGAACCATAAAGACAATAGTTGACGGGAGGAACAGGAGGACAAACCAGAATCCATAGTCGAGGGCGAAGTCTAAGGTCAGAGCCAGATGATCAGAAGTCAGATTAAGCATCAGAGGGAAATCCAGGCAAGCAGCCATACAGATCAGGGTCAGAAAGAACAGGCAGGCAGTCAGGTCAGACAGGGATCAGGCAGGATCAGAAACAGGCAGGAAGTTGGGAATCAGAATGCTAGAATAAATCTCACCAATGGTTCAAAATAACCTAGCACTGATTTTTGGTCTGAAGGCTGGTTATATACTGATAGGTGCAGGTGGATCAGATGAGTAGTAATGAGAATGAAGCTGAGCTGAGCAGGTGTTTCTTCATCAGTGCTGAGATTATGATTATTGCAATCTTCTTGGCTAGGGATGGGAATCGAAAACCGGTCCCTGTTCAGAACAGGTTCCGTCTGTTCCAATTCCATGGCAGCTCACTTAACGGTTCTCTTATCTATTCCCAGCACCAGAGCTGGGTAGCTCGGCAGCACGACTTACGTCAAGTTTTGTACGCAAGGTACACATGGCATTCAGTAACCAAGTATGACGTGACTGAAGTCTAGAAAAGCAAAACAAAAGTGCTCAAAACATTTGAAAGTTTTGCTTTATTTTAATGAAAAGAAAGATGACGACAAGGCGCTTTGCAATCAGTACAAAGTGGCAATGCATTCTACATTAGATTTAGATGACTCTGACGTGATGGGTAGCCTGGCTGGCTCAGAGGCTGGCAGCTCCCATATATTGCCTTCTGTTTAACCTAGACAGGCAGAAATAGAATGTCCCAGGCAAAGGTAGACGAATGTCACCGTGCACTTACCAAGTTCATTGTTTCACAGAATCGATAAGAGAATCAATAAGGAATCGAATCATTTCACAGAATCGATAAGGGAATCGGAATCAGGAAAATCTTATCAATTCCCAACCATTTTCTTTGCGATGCCTCAAGGCAGCGGCCAAGAAGAGGTCTGGTCAATTCAACGAAATATGCAGTTCAAAATGCTACAAACCAGGCATTAATCCTGCATCTACGACCGCCAATGCCTGCTGGAGCCGCAGTCACAAAATTTTTTAAATACAGACATTCTTGACCATTTAAAAAGCTGCGAAGTGCTACAGGCGAATATAAACAAAACAACAGCGGGCTCACTTACCAGGCCAGGCCAGAGGAAGAGATGTGTGAGACGGAAGAAGCCAGGCAAAGTCAATGGTTGACGCACGTCAAGGCGCAGCAAAAGGTCCCCGCAGTGCGTTTTGAGCAGTAGGCGCAGAGCGTCTGAGCAGCTGAAGCAGCACCTCACAAACGCTGCTCGAGATGGAAAAGTTGAACTTTTGCTGCTCGACGCGCCGCATCAACCAATCAGAGACGCTGATCTGGGAGATGCCAGGGAGACAGACACATCGCTGATGATACAGAGCGTTGTGATCAAATTAACTTAAAATGCTCAAACCTGCTTGACAAAGCGTGTTCGCTTTTATTATCCTGGTGCCTGCAGTTTGGATTATGTACATGAAAACCACCTTCCAGCCGGGAAGGCGAACTGCGAGGAAGCAACCGGGCCATAGGCTGCTGTTGAATGGGATTCCTATAGACAGCTGGTAGAGTATGTGGGGGTCTGGGCGGCTCCGACAGAAATAATATTGGAAGGCAGGATGGTAATCTGGATGAACTGACTGCACAGATTAAGTTTTCAGGTGGATGGTAGAAATGGTGGATGTGTCACTTGGAGTGCCACTTGCCTCTTATACACAGAATCACTCATTTCTGCAACAATAGTCGTCAGTTTTCAGGTGCCGTCACTCTTACCAATGTTGCACCAACATCCAATTCAGACCTTTACGCATACAGCAGAAGCTGCTGGGCTTTAAAGAGCCCACCTCTATGTTTGTGGGTTAAAGAAGCATTGAAGTTTGGATTTCAAATTATGAATATCTTGACTTCTTAACTGACAGCCTGACTTCCAGCATTTTGCAAAGTCACCCTACTTCCAAAGCATTTGCCTTAGTCAGACACCTCCCTACCAAGGACACCCTTTCTTGTCTTTGTTCGACTCATTAAATGATTCAGAGCTAAAAGGGAGAATAGATAATAGCAAGAAGAGCAAGGTCTAATGAAGCAAAAGATAAAGTAAATGAGACTTAAATGCATAAGAAAAAAGAAAAAGCTGAACTTTAAGAGTTGTTATAATACTCCCAGTTTGCTTTGATTAAAGCAAGTAACAACATGCCATAATTGATTGCTAATACCGCGTGCTGTGATAAAGGGAGTTTGAAGCAGTGTTGATCTTGAACTGTAGAGCACTCCATGTTACTCTCCTTAGGAAAAGATTTTCATCGACTCCTAAACAGGAATCCCATGGCAACAAGTGACACAGGACTTTGTTTCTCAATTCTGTTGCTGAGCTTCTGCTTGCTCTTCCCTGCTTTCATCGTTCTCTCTCCCCAAGGCCAATATTTTTTCTCAGCATCGTTTTTTTTTTTCTTTTTAGTGTCTTTTATCTTTTTGTTTTTTACATTGAAAAGTTTCTGCATTAAATCTTAATTATTCTTTTCCCCCAAATCTCTCCTCTCCATCTCTCTTTGTATAAATTGAAAGCCAAACATGTAACTTTCCAGAGCTTGTTAATTTTCACACCCTTTGTCTTAGGCATGAAAAGAGTTGATGCTATTGCAGATACAGCACTGGAACTTGCAACTTATCTTTGCTTGGATTATCAGATGTAAAAATCAAGTATTTTTGCAAGCATACTTGTCATTTCTTTATCCATTGCTTAGAATTTTCCTACTTTTCACAGGTCTTAGAAATAAGTAAAATTGGTCATCTTTACTGAATATTTTTAAGGGTAAAAGATTCACAATTACATGAATGATATTCAAGGAACAAAAAAACCATTAGATACCTGTCTGTGTGAATTCTCAGTCGTCCTGGTCATGGCAGCCATAGACAAGTTTTAAATTGTAAGGCAACCAGCCTTTCACTCAGGTGAGTGAAAGTAAAATCATGATTTGAATAGTTTACTATTAATTCTTCATCTCATAATATTTATGCTTTTATTTATTTTGTATACTTAGCAGACATCCCAAGTTCCAACAACTCATTTCAGTGAGATGCTTATAACTTTAAGTTAAGTCAAAAATATGTAAAATTCCTAAATTATAAATATATATTGACCTCATAAGAAATATAATTTTTATTAAACGTAATTGAAAAGAATTTTCACTTCATGCAGCTCTCTTAATATATTTGAATTCCTTGCCCTGTTTTTTATTTCATGCTTTGCTGTGCCCCCATGAAAACACGCTGGCGCCCTCCTGGCCCCCTGGTACATTTGGTCTAGATCTGCCACTGTTCCTTACCTTCATTAGCGTGGATATACTTTAGTATATTCTGCTGTGAAATTAGTCCTATATTTACCTTTTTTACTAGTGGATTCAACCTCTGCCGTTTCACAGGATGCACTGCTTTGAGTGGTAACTAGGTGACTGCCAGATAGTATCCCGAAACTTTTCTGACCAATCCAATCCGCTCTCTGAAAACCAGCCGATTGGAACGCTGGTTGAACAGAGCATCGCTTTGGACAGATACGCTTCACAGGTTTCACCAGCAAACTGCTCCCCACACCCTGCTCTCTCTTGTTGTGTCTGTGCAGTCGCAGTAGTTCTAAACCTCACACGATGAACGAATTACTGTATCGCCTGCAAGCTCTCACTGGCATAAAAAAAAAAAAAAATTATCCGACTCGCTGGCATCCGTGAACAACTATCGATATCAGGGAGACCCCCGGAACTTCCGGGAGACTTGGGATGTCTGACTTAGTTTGGATTTTGTATCTGAACTTTAATGGTACAGTGGAGGATTTTTACGAATTTTTAAAAAACCTGCCCTCTCTGCTTTAAAAAAAGAAAAAAGTGCACATGCACAACCCTGTACCTGCTCCTGAGAGGGAAGACCTATTAAACATGTGCAAGAGCATGTTTGAGCCCATTTCTCCTCATGTTCCCAGCTTGTTCCCAGATTTGTAAGATTTGTAAGATTTCCACTATGTCAGACTCACCACCTGTAAGTGAAAATGTCGAAGAGCGCATAGGACGGCCTTATGGCCAATTAGAGGGACCATTAATTTTGATGAGCCACCCGGAAAAATAACATCCTTCCCTATACTTTTAATGTTGCTTTAATCATTACAGGATTTTATTTGATTTTTATCTTTTTTCCTAATAAACTTGACAGTATTTGGAACTTCTACACAATACATTTCTGATAAGACCGAGACAAAAGCTTTCTTTGAAAAAAAAATAAAAATCTACCAGATGGAAAACAAGTGATGTTCCTCGAACACTCATCAAACATGGAGATGACATCATCATGCTATAGTTGTGCTTTTCTTTAGAAGGGACAGGGAGACTGGTTAGAGTGGATGGAAAGATTGAGGTAAATCACAAAACATCCTTCTACAATATGTCTACTTTGAATCATACAGCAGGGCTTTGATGAGAAGTAATTAAATTACAACAGTAATACTGTTCACTGAGTTTGAAGTGTTGCCAAGCAGATATCCACAAAGAATTACTTGTGACACATAGTGAAATGTACACTCATTGTTCCATGCATGCGTGTAAAATTGCTTAATGTGCTTCCATCTTATTCTTTAATAACATACCATAGTCTTGAGTGACATTTTGAGCACACACCAAGTCAGACTAATTATTTACATTAGCTGTAATGCTTCAGCTCTTGTACATGCCGGATGAGAGAAGACAGCTCCCTCTGCACCCATTAATGTGTGGTCGAACTATTAAACTGCCTGTCACAATCAGTCGTGTGTCCCATGAATTACCGTCTTACATGGACACTGAGTAATAGGGACTTACTGTACATTTGTGGAAGATGTCGGGGATTCGAGCAATGAATAATACTTTAAGTGGGAGCTTCTGGACCTGCCTGTGCTTGCTGTCAGGTAGCAGCCTTCTTAGTGGCTATTCTCATTAAAGGCAAACTTGGTTTGTTTTAACCAGGAAGGTTCAGCTAATAGCGTCCTCTTAATGAGGTAAAAGTGTTTTTAAATTCTGTTACAATTTATGCCTCTGCAAAAATATTTAAACAGGGACCACTTATGCAAAAACATACAGATGATTAACTGACCAGCAGACATAGTCTGTGTAATTCATAGGGATTTGCAAAGTATAAGAAAAAAAAAACTGTTTCCTTTATTATACGGTTGCCATTTAAAAAAGTAAGATCAGTGTGTTTATATTTACATATCTGTACATTTTTGTCTGTTCTTATTGCCATTACTGTAAAGTTTCTTTAGTGTTTCTGTTGTCTTTGCACATCTTAAGGGTAAAGTTTTTTTTTTTTTCTCTTGAATACATAAAGCTCAAGCAGCGTTTTCATCCACAAACAGCAGTTTTTAAAGGCTCTAGATTGTATTTATGTCTTGACTTTGAGTGGGTCTTTCTTCACACATTATGTTTCGGATTGTTATCCTGCAATAGATACTGTACATTCTGCTATCATCCAGCCTCTTTAGGTTTATTCTATCCATATTCCTATAATTTCCTAATAGGTTTCATGTCCCAGTGCAAGAAAAGCAACCCAAAGCACAATACTGCCAGTACTATATTTAACAATGAAACACATTGAGGTTTAATGACATTATATATTTGTTGGAGGCCATAACTTTTAGCCAAAGACTAGATGGGGTTAGCTTTCTGCTCATATGGTGATAAAAATCCTTTTTTAGAAAACAATATTTTTCTTTGCAGTGTTAAGCTATTTTTCTGTTGGTTGCTCTATTTATTCTCCATTTGTCCTTTGCATCTTTCTTTTTATTTCTTGAGCTCTGAATAACCCTGCTTTCTGGGTGTGAAAATGTTTTGTTTTTTTTCTGTTCCTTTCTCCATCTGTTCCTTTGCAGCAATTCACTGATACGAATATCACCTCCATTCTTTCTGGAGCAGTTTGCTGAGGAAATGTGTGAACAAAATGTCGGAAAATAGTAATAATGCAGATTCTGACATGGTAATTTTACTGCTTTATTTGTAAAAAGACTTTAATTGCTTGTATGTGAGCAGTGTAAGCTGTCATTAGAGCCTCAGGAGTTTAGTTTTTATTCCTGCTACATTGTGAATTCTCTTTTATCTGAATCTTATAGTTCTTGACTGTGCCAGCACTCTGAGACCTTTAGGATTTGTTCTGTTCTCTTCCCATTCGGTGACCATCAATGAAATGACCCTGCCCTCTTGTAAACCTCTGTGGTCTTGTTAGTTTTAATGGAAACTAATCTGAGTTTGGTACATTAAGGCCAAGGCCATTATAGTTTATTAAAGTGAGAAATTAAATAAATTCAAATAACTATAAAAAAAAAAAAAACTTCATATTTTGTTTTTAACTGACACGTTGAGGTTCGGGTGAGCACTGAGTAGATTTAATAAAAGAAAAAAAACAACAGACAAAAAACTTTATGTATATTAAACAATGTGTCAACCCCCAAAACGTGTTATAATGATGAAAGAGAGTTCAACCTTTTTTAATGCTGGGGAAGTTTTCTTTATTAATAAACAATATAGTCTTTACCGTTTTCTAAAATTATAAATTTGTACTTACAAATTACTGAAAACAAATGGGAGATACTAGTACACCTGTTAGTTCAGAAATTGAAAATCTGTAAGAAAACTATAAAGGAGAGAACAATTTTTTGAGAACCTTAAACAAAACGTCGTTGATGGCATAAGTAAACACTCATTTGTTTTTTAAATTCAAGTTTTTAAAGGAAAATAAAATCTGTCGTTGAACAGATGGCTTCAGATTTAGTGCTGGAATCTTCATTTCTGTTCTGGGACAACACAGACTTTGTCCAGGTGTCTCAAATTGCCCCCAATGTCACAGTTGAAATTACATTTTATGTAACTACACCTTTCTGGAAGACTTACCCCAACAATCAAATCTTGAATTGGAGAAAGATGGATGGCTGTTTATTAGACTATTCCTATTCACATAAATGGTTTCATTTGTTTATTTAGTTTTTTTAATCCTGAAGTGAAAACAAAATTTACAGTCTTAGCAACTGAGGATCCTGGGATACAATAAGCATTTTAAGATCTGACCCAGGTAATTAGCTAACAATGACTTGGTTGAAAAAAAGCAACAAAAGTTGATATTGCAAATCTTGTTAAAAATAGCTAACCTGAAAGCAAGTTTTCTGGCTTTATAATTCCTTTACATCTCTCTCCTATTTCTATTGCAAATAAACCGTGAACATGGATGTGATCCTCAGTAAAATCCCCACTGTGATATAATAGTTTTAAACCACGCTTTTAAGATTTTCAATAACTGAGGTAGATGTGAAGTCTTAGACATTCCCTTGTGTTCTTTGTGTCTCTCTGTGTAACACTGCAATGTCACAACTTTGTGCACTTTTATTTCATTTGTCCTTTTCTCTCCTTACCATTGCCTCTACAAGTAACTTTCTTCTCCTATTCTTTGCACTTAGATTGTCCCAAAACAACAATTTTGGTGTCTTGTTTCCTTCTTCCCTGCCACCTCTCAATTGCTTTTCTCTTCTGGCGAGCTTCCATTTTTACCACACTTGTCCTTTACTCCTCTACCTCCATATTATATACACTGAGGGTAGCACTCGCCTGATAAGCCCCATGTCTTGAGAGCTTGTCAGCTGTGTCAGGATTGTGGGTGAAGCCCATCATTACATCTGTCCTCCTCCAAACTACTCTCTGAAACTCACCAAAGACTTGTGGGCAGTGTTCAGTCCATTGTATTGTGTGTGAGAAGAATTTCTGTTTTTGTTATTTTATTTTTTTTTACTTTTATTTGGCAGAACAGATTCTATTTAGTAAAACTGATCAATTTAGTGAGATGTACATAAATCTATTAACACTTGTTAACAGAAAAGGCTATGATTTTCAGTCTCTGCAGCCTACAGTTTAAAATAACTGTCTGAAATGTGAATTTATTCAACTCTCAGGTAAATAAATTAAAAGGGTATAGTTTGGGATGAGCATGTCACTCATCAATAAGTCAAGCCCTGAAAGTTGACATTTTTCTGTTGCTTTCTGGTCCCATGATAGTCCAGCTTTAACCAAACTTTATCCAAACTTGGTTACTTGACCCATAAAATTGTGGGGACAACAACGACAATACATAATTTAACAGTGGGGGTGTCTTCTAGTTTCTGCCTCAGATTTTCATCTCAAGGCCCGGCCTCATGTGGAAGTGATCTAGCACAATGCAAGGTTTAAGATGGAATAGTTTTGTCGATACGACTCCCCTGAGGGTTGGATGGTCCAAATGCTGTCTTTTGCTCTTTGGCTCTGGGTGTGCATGTTAAGTGTCAGTTGCCCATCTCACATGGGAGAATTTGGTGGAGTGTGTTGGAAGGATAATGTCAATCTGTTAAACTAAACTTGCCATATGGTATTGTATTTGGGAATAGATTATTAAAATGTTTAATCTAGTGTATCTCATTTGGAAATTTAGTACAACATAAGTTAAGCACTTTTTTGCAGTTTGACCAATAAGTCTGTTTCTCACAGAAAACTAGACTATCTCTAAAGAACTTTGTAGATATTATTATTTTAGCTATTTAATCTTGAAAATTTTGGTCATTCTTTCCTATGTTTCCATTAGTACTTGAATATTTTTTTCTTCAGTACTGGGCTGCAAAATTTTGAGAATGAAAGGAATCCTCACCATCTTTACCTCACCACACAGCTCCTTTATAATATCATTTGGGCCTAGCTAGGTATCTCCAAAGTAAAGTTGTAAATTACTTCCAGTCAGAAGACAGATGTTAACATTTAAAGGTGACGTTAATGATATATATATCTGCCAGGGTTATGAATAATATAGAGCTTAACTGTAATGCATGATATCTTACCTTGCTCTATATCATGTCTCTTTTTGCAGGAGATATGTACAGTATCACTTTGAGACAAACACCATTTTGGTGTCATTATTGCCTGATTATACCCATCCTGTGTCAGTGAGACTTGATGCAGAAGTTTCAGGATTTTTTAAATCTATAACCAATCTTTCTTTTAGATTATTCCTCAACTTCCTGTTAGTGAGTTGCTGTTTTTTTTGTATTTCAGAAATAAAGCGGTCTCATTTTCTCTCTCTCTGTATGTATCCTTCTTGTCTTAGATGTATATCCAAACTACCACCCTGACAATCTCTCTCAGCCTTTCTGCCTCTGTATCTCTGGGGATGCTCTACATGCCTAAGGTCTACATCATCCTCTTCCACCCAGAGCAGAACGTCCCCAAAAGAAAACGCAGCTTCAAGGTGAGCTGAGCTTCAAATTTCACATCCTAAACTACTGCTAAATTACAGACAGGAAAACTCATATGCAGAAAACAAAGTGAATCAAAATCTAATTGAATTGCCCGAATTGTGAATTTTACTGGTATCCTCTTATTTGCAAGAATAAAAAAAAACAAAAAAAACACTGTGTGCAAAATGGAGGACACAAAGCTGCAAAAAATGATATGAGGCTGTCTGAAATGATGAATTGGCTTCACTTTTCAAACAGGTGTTGGGATTACATTTGTGGGTGCATACAACCACAGACTGGGGATTTAGTGAAGTCACAGAGACAGACATGAGGAAGCAGGAAAAAAAAGATTACTTGGCCAGTACTGGAAATCCTGGGTTTGAAGTTACAGTGTTCTACAAAAGTATTCACACCTTTTTAATGGCAACCTTATTTTAAGATTTAATAGACATGCAAAAAGTGTATTTGTATTCAGTTGCCCAGAAACACCTTTTGCAGCTGTAAGTGTTTGAGCACAAGATAATTTTGCCCACTCAGACTAGAAATCATTGGTCTGTGAACTTGTTTTTCTTGCCACAAATTCTCGTTGGATTATTCCTTTCATTTATCTTTAAAGATATGAGTAAGATGACTTTTGAAAACCAGTTGTTTAGGTTGAAGGAATAAAAGCTTGTCTGATTTGGATTGGTTAAAAATTCAAAAAGCCTCGAATTGTGCAGTACTTTGTGTTGGCCTATGAAGTTTGTGATAAAAAGTCAAGTTTCAAGGTGGAAGAAATAGTGAAAACTTATTTCTTAGGTTCATCATAGATTTGTTGAATCTTTACAGGCTATCGTTACTGCAGCAACCATGTCAGGAAAGCTGACCCAGAAGGGAGACCGACCAAATGGAGAAGTCAAGACCGAGCTATGTGAGAGCATGGAGACCAACAGTGAGTAAGAGAACACCATTTTTTTTATAATTACACATCTAAACCACAAGAAAACCACTTCATGGATTAAATTTTTTTTCATTGCGGTTAAACGTTAAAAGGGAACTGTATTACAATTGACAAATTGGAAAAATACATTTGAATAGCATTGCAGCACAACAACAACAACAAAAATAAAATTGACACATTCTACTTGTAGTTAAACACAGAATTGTTGGTAACCTTCTGATAATACAGAAAACATGTATTAGTTTTGTTAGTTTAAAGTCATTTTAGTGTTAAACTGTTAAACTGTTCACAGACAGGGTCATCAATATTTTTATTAAATGTAAAATAATATTTTTCATATGACAGGCCATGGCAAAATAACCGCCTATAATGGGTGCAAACAGATTCCAGAGTAAGGACGGTTATTCACAACCACCCACTGTTTTTAATGCATTCAAAATATTTTGTTAATTACTTGTCCTCGTAGATTAGTGATGCACAAACAAACAAATACAACCTATCCCTAAATGAGTTCAGTGTTTGAACCTTTTTCATTAATTTGTTTTTTGTTAGTTTTCAATTAAATTTCATGACTCACTTTTTCTTTCCTGCCGTGGTGCCAATTTCTAAACAGCATGGTGTGAAGTACTGCCACGTCCATGTCAAAAGCCTCATTATGGATTGAACTAGCTAACCCCATTATCAGAATGGATCAGTGAAAGTGGATTTTCACATGCCTGTGTGTGATCTTAGAGTAGTACATATATATTTTTTTACTTGAGTTAAACAGTGGGAATAGTTATGAATGTAACATAGTGCGGAAACTGTTTTGAACACCCGAAATAATAAATGCAAACAATTAACTTTGTATAACATAGTATATGGCAGTCCCTGTTCTTAAGGTGCACTGCCCTGCAGTCATCTAAAACAGAGAAACATCTAATACATGCAGGGCAGTGTGCATTGAGGACCAGGGTTGAAATTAAATACACAAGTATTGGCACAGGGAAACAAGCCTTGATCACCTCAAACAATCCTGACTCCTATTAGATACATTTAAAAAAGCGAGATAGATGCTACAAAAAAAAAAAAAAAGACTGCTAGAACTGTAGAGGAGGCTAAGCAACAACCTCCCCTGAGCCAGGAAAGGGGACCCCTTAAGCACATATTGAGTCGCTTCCCAGAAGCTCCAGGG
Organism: Cyprinodon diabolis; assembly: GCA_030533445.1. NCBI lineage: Eukaryota > Metazoa > Chordata > Actinopteri > Cyprinodontiformes > Cyprinodontidae > Cyprinodon > Cyprinodon diabolis. The sequence goes on from CM060078.1 coordinate 21,440,856, forward strand.
GAAGGCTGATACTGCTGGTGTCACAATCAGATGCTCTAAATGATCACAGAGAGCCTCTGTGTTGTCATTGCCAGCTGTTGTAGATCTAAACCCAGAAAGCTAGCTGTTAACTTCATTAGAGCCCCAAACAACATCTACTCTGCAGCATGATCAGGGCTTAAACTGCATAGAACTGACAGCTGCGAGTGCTGCAGGTATCAAACCTGACATCCTGTTGTAATAGTTACTCAGATTGCTGCTTTAATGTAGCCATCATTCGAGTCCAGTCTAAATAGTCTATGGCTCCAATGCGACCCACATGCACAGAAAGACTATGTACACAGCAGTGCACTGTTTAGATAAGTAATAGATGTCAACATTTCTGTGTTATTATAAATTGTTGAACAGTAGGAGCCGACAATATTTTTTCCTTTTAATTTTTTTACATCATAAAATGGAGAAAGGTGAGAGAGCAAAACTACTCACACCACAATGAGTTTTTGGCTTTTGTGGAGCAGACGCTTTATCAGACATGCATTAGATTATTTCTTTGGGAGGTGAAAAAATCAGAAATGTGTTTAATTTGCCTGCAGTGTGAATGCAGCCAAAGTGCAGTTGCATAATAAATATATATATATATATAATAATATATAATAAATATGCTTTCTATGCCGCTAGCTTGGCTTCACCATTGATGTTTAGGAAAGTGAGGCTTCAGTGAACTTTTGTTTATAGCTGAAGAGATTTCTAATCAGTTGGATATCAAGTAAGAGAGTAGATATTAACCTGAAGATGTTTTGCTAATGGTACTACCATTAGCAAAACAATTAAGTCTCAAGAGGCAAAGTTTCCTGTATGCAGCCAATATCAGGCAGTATACCATTTCTCGGTTTATCCTCAAAGTAACAAAAGTTGACATGAGTGCACAGATACAGCTCTATGCATGTTACAAAGGCTAAAGAACAAGCCATATGTGCAGAGAAAAGGGAAATCACTCATATTTGTGCAAATATTTTAGGGCCTCGTTGTATTGAATCTGCGTTAATAAAACTGGTATTTCATATGGAGAGAGTTGTCATGCTGGACCAAAAAGACATTTAGGCCTAAAGTGAAGCCTTATTAGCAAAATGATTGGATGTTAGGGTACCTTCCTGTGAAGTCAGGGTCCAGCCTCTCTGCAGACCTTACACTCCACTCTGGATCAGTGGAAAAAGAAGGAGATAGAGCAGAACTGTGATCAAGCTGCCAGGGCACAGGCTGGGCTCCCTGACCTGAAACACCCGGTGACCTCAGCATACATCAGTGAGTGTGCCCTAGCTTTCATCAGAAGAGTTTTCACAGCGACCCTACATGCTTTAGATGCATCTCTCTTGCAGCACACCTGATACAAAAGATTGCATGACCTCCTCAGCAGCCATCAAGTGCTGCCAAAGTCTATTAATTATACATTCACATCAGTCCGGGGTTTCTCAGCAAGAAGACACTTTAAACATGCAGGGCAGCTGTCGCTGAGGCCCTGAAATGAGAACCAGTGTCCAATACATTGCTGGAGAGCTTGAGTTTTTACATTCATCTCTTTTCTAACACTGAAGGTAATGTCTGTATTCAGTTGATGTTGGAGAAATATTGTGAGATAGTAGCTCTAGCTTCTAGGACTGGATTTGATTTAGAGGCTCAGGATACCTTTCCAGATTTTGACATTATCTGTATAAATCAACAAAACTGAAAAGAATGAATAAAAGTTAGATTTTTTTTTTTTCTGTACCCGTTATCACTGGAAATCCACAAAGTTCCTGTCAGAAGAAACATGCTACTAAAATACAATATTTCCACTATTATTGTTGATATAAATCAGATAATTCGAAGAGAACACTCTAAAGAATCCAATATTCTGTCAGCATCAAATATCCCCTAGCAATGGTTGCAAAAATAAGTGCTTGTGATTCAAATTTTGAACCCACTTTTGGATTGTATTGTTTCCCCATCAGGACGTTTCAGATGTTTTGGGGTTTTTTTCATGGAGCTGTAATGATGATGTAAATTTTCACAGATAAGTCTTGACAGCAAATGTTATACCTTTTGATTCAATAAGGGTAGGACTCCAGCAGCTTCACGTATTCTGTGACTGACATTGCTAATTGGTTTTGCAGAGTTCCTTTTAGATAGCCCTCCTAGATAGGATGCATTTAAACACCAAATTTCATGTGTAGCCACCAATGCTCTATTTGATTTTAACTCTCGCTATGTGTTTTACATTATCCTCTGAAATGCTTTCTTCTAGAATTACCATCCATTGTTTTAATGCACTCAGAACAGCTTCCCTTTCACTACAGAAGCAGAGCATCAATGCTCTCTTTATTTTAGCTAACGGTAGGAGGTTATCTGTTCATTAGACGGATAACTTTTACAGTTTTCTGGTGGTGTTTTATTATTATTATTAAGGATTAAATCAAATTAAAGAGTTGAATGCAAAACAAATTAGCAATTTACATTTAAAATTTTTGAAAAACATTTTGCCCCTCCCACTTTTGATCACTACTTTGTGTTGTGTGTTACAGTATATACACTCCAAATGAATTAGTCTTTACTTGTACGATGACATGACATGAACAAGTTAAAGAGCTATAAATACTTTTGAAAGGCACCGTATGAGTCGCAAAAACCCATGGATACAAAAGTGGTTAAGCATCTATGCGGCTGCACAGACAATAATGTTTAACAGGGAATGCTTGAGGAGACAAAACATTGCACATGCTGAAGCCTCAACAACTTAGGTGTTGTCCTGATGGGACAACATCGCCAGTGATCTATATTGGGGAGTTTTGACCTAGTGGTTAGAGCAGTGAGATTTTGCTCTTAGAAGTTTGCAAGTACCCAGTTCAATCCCAACAGGCTGCACGCTGGGTCTATGAGCAAGACCCTTAACTCCCGGCTGCTCCCCGCACAATGGCAGCCCACTGCTCCCCAAGGGGATAGGTTAAATACAGAGGTAAATTTCTCCAATGTTAGATTAACAAAAGTTCAAATATTATTATTTTTTTTCTTTTGTTTCCTTGTCTAAACTTGAATTTTGCTACAAATGCATTCTTACACTTCTCTGTTGATTTGTCTTCATACAGCTTCATCAACTAAGACGACTTACGTCAGCTACAGTAATCATGCCATTTGAAGGGACTACGAAGGGAGGGAGCGTGTCTTCTAGGGAGCCAAGTAAGAGAGGAGGTGGAGGGGATCACATCTGATTTTGCCGAAAACCGGTGAATGCACAGAGCGCCCAATGGAAACCAAGCATGAGACATTTTGTATTTGTTACCCATCAGAACCACAGAGGTGGGACCACTCAAACAGCCAGTCAGTGTGCCTGCTTTGCTGCTACTCTCAGCTCATTGGTCCTGCCATGAACTTACCTGTTTAAAGAAAGAAAAAAAATCTTTAAAAAAGTAAAATAACACAGGACAATGGATAGCAAAAAAAAAAATTAAAAACGTTTAAAAAAATGTTAAAAAATATCTGAAGATGTGTAGAAATTATATATAAAAGGGCAAAGGTGGGGCTGAAAAAGAGATTTAACATTTTAAAAGATATTTAAAAAGAGAAATGTAAGAGAAAATCTATGAGACTCAAAGTGTTTGTTGTTGTTCTCTACTTGTAAGTATTTTTGTGGTTGTGACAATTTTTTCATTCTTGTCTCACCGTTGTCTTTGGATCGCCCTTGCATAATGAGATGAGTGTGTTTCCTCCTGCTGTCTTGGCGAACCAGGTTGTAGCCTTGGGTTGTGAACCTGTCTAATGCCATGGTTGAAGCATGCCAGTTTTTATACAAAAAGGAGATTTATTTATAATAAAGGAATGTTTTGCAAATGTGTAGATTTGTTGTCATGTTTTTTATAATTAAAGTAATTAAGGTTTTTAACACCTGGAATAACAGAAATAGGTACATTTGATCTCATTTGCATAAAAAATTGAGAATTCACATGCATGTCAAACAGTGGCATCATTTTAAAAGGAAAAAATGTATCTGACACTATCAAGTGGAAAAGGGTAGGTATACCAAAGCAATAAGGTTTTAGTCAATTTTTAAATTTCTAGGATAAAAGCAAACAAATTTAAACCGGCTGGTGAGAACGTTAAAGTCTTGTACATAGATGTTTTCTATGTGGGATAGACAATAAAATAGGGGATATGTATATTTGACCACCAATAAACCTTTAGAGGAACCTGGGGCAGGGTGATAAGGCTTAAAAAAATCTAACCTTGGATTATTTTTCTTACCAAATCTTATGAATCACTTATTTTGTCAATTAAGTTTTATAATAAAAATGACTTATTGCTTTGATGTCCATCATGCCCCCTAGGCGGTGACCTTATTTAAAGGGTAAATTTATGCTTTGAGCCTTTCTTTTAAAATAATGTTTCCCAAAATCAATTAAATATAACACACTAATTGCATCTTGTATTACAAAGAGACCAATTTTATCATAATACCGTTATAGTCTGATTACAAACTTTAACTGTGCCATAATGTCAGTGAAGCAGAGCCATGGTCAGAAAAACCCGGATAGTTTCCACGATGCCAGCAACACCAGGAGCATGTGGCAAGGTATATGGGCAATTACAGTGTACAACTCACTCACCCCAACCCCTGGGCACCCTCCTGTTCACTCTGATGACACACGACTGCATCCCCAGGTTGACCACCAATCACATCCGGAGGTTTGCGGACAACACTACGGTGATGGGCCTCATCAGAGACTACAACGACCAGGAAGAGAGAGAGGAAGTGGAGCAGTGGAGGAGAAAACGGAGATCATTGTTGACTTCTGTAAGAACCGGCCTAACCACGCTTCACTGCTCATCAACAGGTCAGCGGAGGAGGGGGTCTGCAGCACTAAATTGCTGGGGATGCACATCAGAGACAACCTGACCTGGATTGTAAACACCACCTCTCTAGTCAAAAAGGCACATAAGTTATTGTACTACCTGCAGAGGAAGAGGAAAGCCCAACTGCTCTCACCCAAATAAGCACCATAGAGAGCGTTCTGACCAGCTTTCTCACTGTGTGGTGTGGAGGCTGCAGCACCTCAGACTGGAAGAAGGTGAGAAGAGTGGTGAGGACAGCAGAGAGGATCATCAGGGCTCCTATTCCCTCCATTAAGGACATTTCATCCCAACGCTGCGTGTTCGGAGCCCATAACATCATCAGTGACCCCTCACACACCCACAATGGACCGTTCTCCCATCTGCCCTCTGGGAAGAGGCTTAGCAGTATTTGGTGCAGTTCAAGCAGGTTCTGCACCAGCTTTTCCCCCGCTGCCATCAGACTGTTGAACTGTTAAACTCTAAACTGGACTCTGCATCAGTCTTGCAACTTTATTTTGCACCACCAACGTGGCAGAATCTTGTATAATCCTTTTAAATAAGAGAACTCAATGTTATACAGTATTTTGCAGCTTATTTATTTTACACTACACTGAACCTTCCATATTGAGGCCCTTTTGCAACATAATTTTTTATTACTCATTTTCCTCCAGTCCTTTACTGTTTACATCCTGACCACTGCTGCACTTTTAAATGGTAATGTTCATTTCACTGTTCTAAGCTGTTTGCAACTGAAATTCAATTTTGTATACACACTGTGCATACAAAATGAAAAAACGTTTGTCTGAGTCTAATGCACATCTAAGTACAAAGTGATGTCACTCTGAAGCCCAAGAGGGATACTAGATGAGAAAAATCCAGATTTTCCCAAAAAATTATCAATCTAACCCTAACCCATTCTTTGTGTAATATGAAGAAAAGTGAAACCAAAATTCGTTTTAGCAAAATTACCAATGTAAATATATTGCCTGCCACAACTTTGATACAATATACAGCTACAACCCAAACAAAGAAATTAATATAAAAAAACAAAACGATATACTTGGTGGATGCCAGAACTAAGTGAATGACCTTCACCAGGCCTTTCTTTCTCATGAATCATCCACTGTGGCTGGAAAAAAAAAAAGGTTCTATAAAGAATATATTTTTCCTCAGAGCCCTCATGTATAAAACAGTGCACAACTTCCATACCAAAATGTGGCAGTAGGGCGGAATCTTGTAACCAAGTCGGATGTATAAAACCCTGTACATGTTACTGCACACCTTTATCCTAATCTTTTTTAATTCAAACGCAGCTGGTTGGAACACCCAGTGTCCGCCTACAAATTAATAGGTAATATAAATAGCTGAAAGGCTCCCACTGCATGTCCCAGTAACCATGGCAACGATGCTCTCAGGTTGTCCCAGAGAGACTTATTACAGCCAACCAACAACTTATTGAATGACATTAGCGACTCACTAAAGAAATCGGCTAAGTCTCTAGCTCTGTTTTTTTTATTTCTACAGAGTTAGTTTGAGGTCCAAAAGTTTCTTTACCAGGAGTGAGAACAACTGTCAAACTTAAATATGCCCTAGGTTTCCATTAGGAAAAACTATCAACACAAACAGGAGACGCAGTCTATAGTAAATGTTTAGAACATTTCAGAACAATAAGACAGATAAATAAATAGATGCTAGCCTTTGTGCACCTGTGCACTTGTTCTCAGCACAAGTATCGTAATTATTATCATTGTAGATTACCTGTAATGGAGTGCTGAGTCTAACTGGCCAGCATGCCATTTTTTGAAACACATTTGCACATCACAAATATGTGTACAGCTTTTTTACATAAACAGTCTATCTGTGAAAATTGGCTACTCGTTTCCACTTGTGATAGGATTTGTATCTATTATCTAAGATATCTAAGCAGCACAGGTGAGCCTGCCAATGAGACCTCTTAAGATGACTGTTAACCCAATACAACCTCCATTTAGAGAAGTTAGATCTGGAACTGGAGTTACACAGTTCTTTAGTGCCTCCCTGTGACACTAAACAATATAAACCAGCTACAGTAATAATCCATCCATCATCATGAATCAGCAGGAGCTCTGAATACCCCCCGTGCACAATTACGCACGCCTTTACACAGCTATTAATAAACATGCATGGACATCTACACCTTGTCCACCTAAATAACCATCACATCTGACTTGTTTGGTATTAGCATACTGATTCACCTCCTTTTTTCGTTTGAATCAAAGTGTCCCTTTGAGAAAAAAGTGATTTTCTGCTACTCGGCACACGGACCAATGTGTATTTCCATGACCTAAAGGGGAATATTTACAAATTACATCCGACTGAGACTGTTTCCATCTCTTGTTTTAGATGTTTGTGGTGTTTTATGAAGATAAATGTCATTCAGTTCAAGTTTACATCATTAAAAAGCTCAAACTCATGCAAGAACCTTGGGTTTGTTGCTCGTTTAATTTATATTTACCAAAGAGAGAAACTTTACTTTTTATTGGGTTAGCTTTAGTGCATTTTTACTTTTTCTTGTGGATTTAAAAAGTTCTATTCTAAGCATTTAACAATTGTGCTTCATGTTTTTTTCAGGTCATGTAAATCATATAGATTTTAAATCTTTGGATTTAAATAATTTTTCAACCTCACCATCTAGTAATAAACCTAAGTGCAGATTAAACTGTTTAAATTACTGTAGCTCTATCAGTGAGTAGCAAGCATATTGCCATGTTTGGAACAAAAAGAAAAACTTCAACTCCCTCTAAAAAAAATAAATAAAATCTTAAATTAATGAGCTGTAGTAAACAAAAACATTTTCATTTTGGCAAACAATTAGAGCTGAATTAAACACAAATATTTTTTCTTACCTATTAATTTATTTGTTTGCCTTATCTTTAGAACTAGTGGATTTATTTTTGAAATATTTGTTGTTAAATATTTTGTATCTTTATTTCTAAAGCAATTATCTTTTATTTGAAGTTCAAATTATAGTCATCTTTCCATTTTTCCTGAGTGTCGACCAAAGTAAGAAAATGAAATACAATAATTTACATTGCTCTTTTGCAGGTGCTCGTTTTACTGCAACTTAAGCTTTTCAATTCTTAGGCGACTGAATGTCCTTTCCTTGGACAGGAACCATAGCTCACCTGGTATAGAAATCAAAGCTAACACCATTATAATAATTTTATGGCCATAAGAATTATGATAAACTAGGTGAGCATTTTTTTTTTCCTTTAAGCTTTTATTTGGCTGGTTCTGTTAGGATGGGTTTATCTTTGACTGACAGCGCTGTGAGGTTTTCACATCAATCATTAAAAACGAGAGTAGTGGTCAGGATGAGAGTATATAACAACCCCATTGAAAGCATATGTCAGTAAGCCCTTCAGATGAAATCCATAATGTGTCAAAGGATAAAATGTGGCTCGTTTTAGCACTTGTCTGTTATCAACACTCGGAAGTCTGCGAGTCATCTGGTGTTTTCAGAGGAACCCAGATGGTGCCAATCTGTGTACAGAATGGATTGATGCTCTCTATCAGTACTCTATCAGATGAACATCAGTGTCAACGTGCAGGTAATAAAGGTGTAGTTATAGGCTGATTTGTTGGAGTGTAATATTTAGGCTGTGGCTTTATCATTTGCCTTGATGGTTCCTGATAGAAGGGTGTTTTGGCATACATAAAGGTTTCAAATATATTTTTAAAAGTAATCAGCTGGCCTGTATTGTATACATGCAGCTCAACCCTGAACTTTACAGCCACGTATCATCATCCTGAATGTCACATAAAATTTCAGATTTCAAATGGTAATAGTAGTAACCAATATCAACAAATGAAAAAAAAAAATTCCTATGTACAAGTTTCAATTCTGGATTTCCACATCAAACATTTTTTTTTTTTTTTTTGCAGCTCAAGTACACCTAAATTCAGATGTAAAATTATACTCTATGAAAAAAAAATCAAAATTTTCTGCCCCTTTACTGAAGATTTCCCTTTATTTTACTTAAAATTAACCAACCAGCTGCTTACAAAGCCATGACATCCACTTCTGGTGTGTAAACATTTGGCTTCAACTGGATATATTGTCATATTTAACCAGAAATACAGAGTGTACCCAACAATTTAAAATACTAATTTTCACATGGTCATCCCAGCAAAATCTGCTTCATATTTTCCACTGAAGAATTGTAATGTGTGTGTGTGTTTTGGATTGTTGTTCAAGTTTTAGCCGTTTGACCACTCTCTCCCTGAATTGAAAGAAACTGATTTAAAGTACATAAAAAATTCAATCATAAACTGTGAGATGATGAAGCAAGTCTCTCAAAGTGGAGTGAAGGCTAGTAGACATAGTCAATTAATTTTAATTTTAAGATTAATCCATTCATCAAGAAAATTGATCTATAGCAACAACCCTAAAGATATCAATTAAACTATAATTACCAAACATTAAGAGGCTTCAGAGGTGTAATGCCGAAGGATTGACACCTCTGTTCAGCTTTTAGTGGTGCATAGTGCACGAGGAGAATCCAACGATAGTTCATTAAGGACACAATTAGACTTTCCCGAAGTCCTAAAAGCGTGCGCCAGCGAGTTCACGAGCCTACGGAAACCGCGGCAGACCAAACCAGATGAAAGTGCGCATTCAGCTCGGCAAAGAACTCATGCTCTTCCTCAACACTGAAGTCCTCAGACATTTTCTTTCGTTGTTTCTTTCTTTGCACAGGTAAACAGCACATTTCTTCTTCTACACTTGCATTATCAAGAGCAGACGCTGAATGCGCACTTTCATCTGGTTTGGTCTGCCGCGGTTTCCGTAGGCTCGTGAACTCGCAGGCGCGCGCATTTAGGAAATCCTATACACTACTGTTTATGCTCTAAAAACATTCTAAATGACTTTGTTTCGAGTAGATTATGGACGCTACCAACTCAGGACACTTGGAATACATTGGACAAGCAGTATGGAGGAATATTGACACGTTTTTTGTGGACTTTTATGGACCTTTCTGCCTCGGGCACCATAGACCTCCATTATTTGAATGTCAGCAGACAGCAAGAAGCCTCCCAGATCTCCAGATGCATTTGAGATATCAAAAAAGTACTCCAGAGTGTTGTTCAGTATGGGGGTGAGTAGAAAATGAAGGCTAATCATGTTTTGGGTGTACTATTCCTTTAATAAGAGAAGTGGGCTTTAGGCTGACTTGGGAGGCTTTAAACCTGGGTTTGATTGTACTTCTGAAGCACATATCAAGGTGCTAATTTTTGAGCCTGGATCAATAGTTATTTTTGATTCTGTTCATGGTGGAGAATCCTGCTTCAAAGCTGTAGGTTGAGCCAAACATACTCAAAATGTGCAGGGTCGTCTTTGAGCACGCCATTTTACCTTTCTTTCACCAGTTCACTGCCGTTCTTCAAGCAGTCCACACTTTCTCTACTCTCTTTTTCTCATCGTCATCTCCTTCTTTCCCATCGCCCAGCTTGCCACAGGTTTGCCTGCTGTGTCTAGTAGTAGCTAGCTGCAGCAACTTTGACACAGCTCACTTGCTAATTTGTATCAAGTGCAGCCGGGTGCTGGACGCTCCGGATGGCTTCACTATAAAATACAGGAGAAGCAGCGCAAGTGAATTAACCCCCAAATTCCACATACTCCGTCAGCGCTCCACCTTATATACCGCTCATGTATGTCCTGCGGAGTCTGTCATGTTAATCAATGAGAACTGTTCCACAGCCACCGCTGCTCCTCTGCACGTCACTGTCCACGTATGTCTTCTTCGTCCGTCACTGTCAAAATGGTGACGGATCTTGTCCTGGTCCGGCCAGATCAAGATCCACAATTATAATAGCACCAAAGAGGAAAAAGAACGTTAAGAAGATCCGGTTTGTCAAAGTAAAATATAGTAATGACAGATCGGTTACTACAAATGAGAGCATAAGTCTTATATATTCCCAAAAACGTCGACCATTTAATTAAATGATTGGATGCAAATTATTGGTACTTCAACATATCAGGAAGCAGATTTCTCACCTCAGTCAAAATATTTATTCTATACTGAGAGGCTTAAAAGGTTTTATAAAATCCAGTCAAAAAACCCAAGAGAGAATCTGACAACTTCAAAAGAAACCTCTTATCGCAGGCATGGATGAAGAGATGAAGAGTTTGGAAGTAGAGAACAAACATAGTTCATACAAACAATGCATGATCCTAGTTATCCCTTTTATAAAAATCCACAACAAAAAGAAAATATTTTTGCAGACACTGCACATATGCTGGATGCTGATAGGGATTTGTTTTTTTATATGTCATATTAAATTAAGCGTTCATTTCCGAATTTAATACTAATAATATAGTGCATGCTCTCCTTGAGCTTTGGGAAAGTAGAAGCGCAACAAGACGGGAGGAACAGCAGAGGCAGTAGGCTTTGCTTTGGAAGGCAGTCTGGAGAGCAGTGGGTGGGGGATGGGGGATTTCAGGGTTACACACTGTCGTTGGACAACATACAGTAATTTATAAATATTTTAAATCAGGTTTGGTCCGGATTAGCCAACAGGTGGGTCCAGATCCAGACCCTGGTCCGCTAATCCATGACCTCTGTGTATACATTGTTCAGGAGGTAAACTAGAACAAGCAACCTCATATAGGATAACAGGACTGGGTGGGGGGGTTGCTGTAAGTCTAAATTTATTAAACATAAACCCTTTCTTGTGACAGTGCATGCACTGTCAAAAGAAAGGGTTTTTTCCATTTGTGGTTTTTACTCTCCTTTCCTACCTGGTTGACCTGTCTCTGCCCAAAAGGCCAAAACATTGTTCCTAATGCTGAAAAACACTGTTCCCTGATTCAACTAAACTATTTAATCTGTGATATTATTTTAACCCATTTCTAAAATATTACATATCTGGTGTTTTGTTTCCTTCCGTCCTGTTATTAGTAGTAATAATAAGTAATTAGACTCAGTTCTAACTTGATTCCAATCCTGTTACAGTTAACATTTTTACTTGCTACACAATTTTACTCTTTGTGTAAAATAACACATATTAGACCAATGTTTGTTGAGGACAAATAGAAAACATTAAATCATTATCTAATGTTTATCTTAAAGTTTAATAAGTTAACGTATTCTACTTGACAGGCAAAACATAACTTAGAATCCTATAAAATAAACATATAAGCTCTTTTACTGAAGAAAAAAGGGATAAAAAGACAACTGAAAGACTTGGTTTACTTTTAACAGCTACAGGAATCAAGTTGTACCACTCCAAGGTTTAATCTAAAACAATCTAAGTAACTGAGAGCTTAATGTTTGGGTATTTCATGCTCAGGGTGGGACAACATATTTTCTCAGAAGTTGAAATTGTACCTTGGTAGATTCAGTACTTAAGAAAAAAAAACAACAATATTTTTTGGCATACTTTCTGGCGGCCTGAGAACCGAAAGCTCACCAAACCCGGGAAAGAACCCCTTAAAAAGCACTGGTAATATTTAAAAGGGAATCTCCTCATCTTTGTGCAGCTGCAGCTGTGTGGTCAATCCATCAGTTGCTCTCCTCGAGTGATACAACCTATTCAGGAACTGGACAGAAACACCTTTTGTTAAAGAAAAGCTCTTTATCTACACCTTGAAGCTTTCTCTCTCCGGTTCTTTTTCAGGAAAAAGAACCGGAGATCACTCAGAACAAACTCTTTAAATAACACTTCATAACTTATATGTATCAAATAACCATGAGACATGACAACAGATTTTGATAGAAATTGTAATCTTACTCAGATAAAAGAAGTTGCTTTCAGTTACAAAAGGCAGCTGCTTACCAACCGGGCTCACTTCTCATTAAGCTGCCACAATAAATGGTTAGAGAAGCATTTTATACATCTCCAGTATGCCACATCATCACATTATTACATCATACACGTTACAAGATGAGGAGACATCCATGGCTCTACCTAATCTTCTTTTTTAAACTATGGACCGTTTCACAGACTTTAAAGGCACACTATGCAACATTTTTCAGTTAATTAATGTGTTCCATAACGTTTTGGAAGATTAAATGAGTCATTTCAGGTTGAACAAAGGTATTCTCGGCCGCCCTGGTGGGCTGTGGGGGAAATACCGCACTTGCAATTGCAGGAGCCCTCGGCCCGCACCCACAGGCACAGAAGTCTCGCGAGAGTCGGTCTTGCTTTACGACGAGAACTGCTACATGCCCCCAGTTAAAAGCATGCTCGTTGCTAGCACAGTGGCGATCTTTGTGCAGTTATCATGGCGGAACCAGCGAGAAAACAGCGAAAGCCCATGTCGGAGCAGGCAAGAAAGAGGAAAAGAGCTCCGGACAGAGAGAGGAGTCGTAAACGGGTGAACATCGAGCAAGCTTTTTCCGAATGGCGAGAGCTAAAATAAAAAGAAGGCTGCAAGGCTGACGTGGACCTCGCGTTTCTGCTGATGCGATTGTAAGTAAAATTGGAATGGTTTCTCTCTCTCTGTGTGCATGTTCATACTTTCACTGTGTTAGTCATTCGTTGCATTCGCCTGTCTGCTAAGCTCAAAACAACCGCGCCTGGCTTGACGGAGAAACCAGGAGAACAGCTGTGCATATTTACGACAGTGCACTTTTACTTTCGCCCTCTGGGGGGAGCCTCGCTGGAAAATCAACACCGGTTGCATAGTATACCTTTAATCCGATTTAGCAGAACTGGGACATTATACTGTATATCCATCCATCCACCAACGTCATGTTGCACTACAGACTGTCAAGAAGTTGGCAGATGCTTTAGTCCAGATCTGGGAGGAGGTTTTGTTCAGTACATTCAACTTTGTACAGAGCAAAGTATTCAATGAGAATATTTCATTCATTCAGATCAGATTCAGATGAGTGTGTTCTCTTCTTTTTTTGACCAGTGTTTTTAATCCCCCTTCTGTGTCTCATCACTTCAGCAATTAAGTAAAAGGCTTTTTTAAAAAGTACCAAATATTATGCATTTTTTTTTTTCATTTATATAGTTTACATAGTAAGGAAATAATTTTCCAGGTGTATGCATTTACATGGTGCATAATTTTAGTAGAGCAAATGATTCAAATACAAATACAGCCATCAATCATTAGAAAAGAGCAGAACTGCCTTTAATTTTTAGAAATAATGCAGGAATGAAAACATATAACATTGTTCTCTGTCTGTTTCACTACATCTTCCCAGCACTTAATTGTTCTGTGGAAGAAACCATCTTCTTTTGCCTTGCTAAAGATAACTAAAATACTTTACAACACAGGACAGGGCGAATAATAGCAAATAATCATATAGGGCGAAAATTGGCATACTTATGTTTTGGAGATACAGTATTGCAGCTAATAGACAATAAGTATTGCTGAACAGTTTTTGGCAGAAAGTCACTTTATTTACAAATGATGGGTGTCTGTTCAGCCGGAAGACTGCATGAATCAGTAAATCGTTACTGCATGGCTACTCTGCCTTGATTACAGAACTTCTTGGAAGTGGAAAACACACTCTGAAATCAGCAATGTGTTTTATCATTATGAAGCATTAGGCTCTGCAGTTATGTCAGAAGGTTTTGCATGGAGCACAAGTTATGAAGAAGCAACCCTTTGTAATATTTACAGCACTCCCTGTTTGCTTGTACTTTGAAGTCTCGATAGACAGGAAATGCTGGGGATTGCTGGTGTAATGCCGGCTGAAAAAAAATTGATCAGAAAGACTGATTTTGTAGGAAGGAAAGAGACTGCACATTATAAGCACTAAGTTACAAACTTTTAAATAAGAAAATCATCTACCACGAGATGTCTGCCATAAACATACTGACTAAAAACAGAAGCCAGATAACACATATGTCCATTAGGTGACGTTAAGGGGAGACAAATTTTGACACCTAATTTTGCAGAAACTGTTTCTGTCATCCATTACATGTTGTGCTCATTTCACGTTTTTAGCTTAAAAAAAAATCCAGTGAGCTTTTAGATGCTGAGGCAGCAAAGTGCAGATCTACTTTTCCCTTTATTGTGCTTGTTGAGCATTAATCGGTAGCTTCTAGCGATACATGCAAGGTCTATGTGCGGTCTGTGTGGACACAAGTTTGTGCAAGAAGCATTGTTCCAAAGGTCTGTCCACTTAATGGTATAGATGACAATCTTTTATTTCCATGTGTATTACCTAAATAGGCGGTCCTCCTAATTGTCAATCATTCTGGTGATATATTTACTGCTTATCCCGTTAGCTATCTTTTTCTGGGCATGTGTACTTTCAGGCCGATTCAGGCTAGTGTGAGCTACGGTTTCAGACAGACATTGAAGCTCATCTTTTTCACCAAGGTTCTTTGAAAATGGCAGTGTCTTAAGAGGAAAAAGTGTCTACGAAGTTTATGATAGGAATAGAAAGGCCTCAAAAAAGGCAGAAATGCTTTGGGCGGAGGGCTCTAATTGCAGAAAATGATGGTATTTCCTGTCACAGTGGCCCATTATCGTTACCTGACAGCGATGCGTTATAACAAATATGGATCCGGCTTCGTGCAGAAGAGGAGGAGTTACGTGACCAACGAATGGTAAGTTTAATGAGTTCGCTAAAAAGCTCACTATGTAGTCCCCGCTCTATAGAGTGATTGAGGAATTTAGGGCGGATGTTGGGCACAGTAAGCTTGTATGAGCAATGAGAACAACAACTTTTACACAGAGCATGCACGAGGAGAATCGGGCTTGTGCATGCTCTCATGAGTTTAATAGGCATTCCTGCTCGGGAGCAGTTACAGGGTTGTGGATGTGCATTTTTGCAAGTGTAGAGGGCGGGTCTAGGTGGGGGTGGCTGGGTTACATTAACAGCTGGTAAATGTGGTGTTATTTAGATGGTAAATAACAATTTAGTATAAAAATCAAGTTATTTTTTAAATCCCAAATATAATATTTACTTTGGGGGGGGGTATACTTTACAAATCAAGTCATACAGGGATAAAATGCCACTTGACCCTTTTGTACATGATGTCTAAACTGTTTATATTAATTTTCCAGAAGTAGCTGAATTTAATTCCACAGTTTCTTTATCTCAACTGTAGATGTAATACATTTGCAAATAAGATCTGGTTAACAAACAAACAAAGCCACTGATATTTAACAGGCTGGAAAGAATTAAAAGACCATTTCTAATGGTTCTGAGTAAAGTGAAAAATTCCTTTTAAGCCCTGCACGCTTGACCCATGCAGTGCACATAGGCCACCATGTGCCTAGGAGGGGACTATAATATTTGGTTATGATATTCAGATTTCTCCTGTTTTGAATTTGAGATACCTGATGTATATACAATTACAGAGGATGTCTGTGGCAATTTGGGCATTGATCAGGCTGCTGGCAGCGGTTGACAACAAGCAAGATCGGGAGAGGAGCTGTAGGCAGGGTGCGATTGAACACAGGTTGGCTGTGGTGGTTGAACTAAAAGGTGAGATAGGATAATATCTTGGATGTGCACGCTCGCTTCAAGGGCCAACAAATTTAGAATATTGGATTTGCCAGGTAGAGCCAGCATGAAAATAAAAAAGACTTCAGGCTGACTGAAAATTCCTGTGCAGCCTGCTCTCAAAACAATAAGTGTTATTCTGGATTCGGCCTCCCCTTTTATCAAAGTCTCCCCTGGATGTTATGGCGAAGGGGCACAAAAGAACTGCTCCCCCGCTACCTGGATGCGCCCAGAAGTGTTGATAAACTTCCATCTCATCAAGGACAATGGCCTGTGGACGACATTCACAGACAAATTGTATGCAGTCATCATATACACACAACTAATGACTCAAATGTCAAATTGATTTCATTGGACTCCACCTCAGATTTGACCCTCTGCTGAAATGTTTGAGGTTTTTTCATCTCAAACTGTATCCTGTCAAGGATAAAGTGTGAAATATGCCCCCCCGCACACACACACACACACACACACACATCTTCCCCGGGCAACAGAGATATAGGCATTAGGAATCTGGGAAGCCAAGCACACATGGTCTCAGTAAAACCGTTCCCCCTCTTAGCCCCCCCTACCCAACCCCAATGTATGTGATTTATTGTGATGAACGGTTTGTACCAAAACTGAAATCTCGGTTGCAACGTAAATTGTAGTTGAAAATAAAGTTGATTGATTAATTGATTGATTGATTGATTTAATAATAAGACTCGTAAAAAATACTTTTATTTATGCAATACAACATATTTGCACAAGAAAACAATTGACCTCTTTAGTCACTCCTCTAGTGCCCACCTAAGTGTCTGTGTCGCCTTCCCATCTAAAAAATGTCAGTGCCGCATTTGCTTGTCATAGATGACCCCATCTGTAGTTTCAATCCCTGTTTTGTATGTATGCAAACTTTTCAAATTAGACCCCAGACCCGGTAATGCCAACCTAGAAATAATTTGCTTTTCTCAAACCACTACGCTACTTATTTGCTACAATTCCTGTCATTATTAATGATTTGGAGATTTATTTGAATCCATCTTTTTAGTTGATTTATAGAAAAAGCATTCAAACCCTTAAAATCTTCAAAGCGTTCTATGGATTTTATAAATCGGGCAACAAAAAATATTATATATTTATAATAATTATATTAAACGTCACAAGAACATTAAAATGACTTGTCCACAGAGTACTTGAATATCTCCTTTCAGTTGCTATATTTGTATTAAGAATACAATTTCCTGTTTTTCTCTTTATTAGAAAATTTATTCAGCAGGGAAATCTGTTTTAGATTGAAATCAGTGTTTTCTTTAGCATAACAGAATATAATTGATTGCATTTGCATGTGAATAGTAAAGTGCACACCTGAGTCACTGGATTTAAAAAAAATAAAAAATATTACTTCCAGCTTCTTGCAGCAGATGAAAGTTTCTCCTTTCTACACACTGAATTACAACAACAGATATATTTGTAGGGAGCAGATTTACTCTTGAATGCTGGCAACAACAATATATAATATATTCAGAAACGACACAGATTCTGAGCTGAACAGATTTTTTTAGTGGTTTCTATTTGACATCTCTATTAAGTGCCTCATATTACAACATGCATATATTTTTTGGGATGCAGAATATTCACCTGTAAGCTCTACGCTGCTTGGAGGAGACTTACATTCACTTTCATTGTTTTCCCCCATTTGAATAAATCTGTACACAGTTACTTTGTGTCGGCCCCTTTCTGTGCATTTGTTTGTGCCTATAGTGGAACCCCGGTGAGGAAGCGGGACACCTGGGAAAGACGGCAAACGACAAGAAATGTCTCAGCCGTCAATCAAGAGCCTCCCCACACTCTTGGGCCGATAAGTTAGAATAGCAGCGAGTGAAAAATCTAAAAGGCTTCCATCCTCTTAATGAGAAAGGCCTCCACGTGGGAGTTAGAAGTGCTCAAGGAACGGAACAGTGATTTTGAGAGGGAAAACAAAGAAACAAAAACATGATGGGGAAAAAAACAGCGGTGTTTTAAGGTTTCTCAGGCATCGTGTGAAACCTCCCAGCCGAGACTTTTTTGTAATTAGCTCTGTCAGACGGTCTGTGCCAGGGGAAGTTATTACCTTAAATAGACACACCAGTGATACGGATCCTGGTTCTTACAGATGTTTGGATGCCTGGTAAAGATACAGCTGGCTGACACCTGTGTCGGGACTTTTCCAGCTCCATGAGCCTGATTACTGATGCAGAATTAAAACTGATTCATTGGGAGTTAAATAGGAAAAACAACAAAGCTGAGCATAGTCTTGATAAAGCTACATGCTGTACATATGTCCGATTACAGGTAAAATACAAAGAATCTCTAACATGAAATAGTTTATACAGTAGAGTAACTGATTAAAGCTTTTATTAGCAGTCAGCAGCTTAAGGTAAACGAAGCAGCAAAATGTCCGGTTGATTTGAATAAACAGTTGGAAGACCAACTCTCCTCGAATCATAGCCTATGGCAAAATTTTCTCTTAAGGTGATATTTCTGTGTCTTCTGATAAAAACAAACAAACACACACATACAAAAACATAAGCGTAATGTGTGCATAAAAATGGGCTGTTATGCCCTTTAAATGGATCTGTAAGTGAAATACGGAGATACATGTACAAGAGAGCAAAAAAACAAATCTCATTGACCTCTGCTATTTGAAAAACAGGTTAGAATAACCCTTAGATGGACTACAATACAATTCAGAAGCTAACATGCAGTAAATAACTGGCATATGTAACATTTTAAACTTTTTAATATTTATTCTAACCATTCTTGTTTTTCAGCCTAAGGTGAAAATATAACATCCAGCCTGAATCTTCTACAAAATTATTAAATGATTTTGGATTTTCTCAATTCCACAGAGAGGACAAAATTCTACATGGACTTAAATGCAATACTGTACCTAGGCTATTGCAGGTGCAGAGAAACCATATAATATTGCTGTATGTACCCAAACAAACACAAACCCTCTATAATTAGTAAGTTAAGCTACCAAAAGGTACTTTTTTTCTGGCATCATTTACTACCTGCTATAGTGCAGTTTGCCTTTTTTTTTTTACCACATAAACAATTTCCTTAAAATGGCATTTATTTAAAATTATTTGTTTTGTAACCTTTAGCTATGTTTTTTCTTTTTTTATAACAGATGAATCTAGTTCAAGCTAAGTATTAAAACCACCTTATCAACTCACTTCAGGTTTAGTTTTTAAGAACAACATTCATCTTTAAGAACAGGAAGGTTTAGGTGACTGGGTTGCAAGAATGAGGCTAAATAAAGGAAATAGATGTTATGAGAAAAAGACTAACTACAGTAATTAAAGCTCTTCACATTAAAGCTTGTAAGAAATTATTTTTCTGTAAGAAAGCAGATGTAGTAATTTAAGTGGAAATGCATGTAATTATTCTTTATGAATCAGTAACGTTAGCTGCACTACTTATGCACAAACATGAAAGAATTATACATTTTCTCAGTCTGAAAATATATTTTAACACATTTTTAGAAAAGCATAATTATTCATTTTTAAATATAGAATTCTTTTTATTTGTGGTTACAGTGTAAAACTATTTTAAAACATAATTCACATATTTTTTTTTTGTATTTAGTTATAGTTTTAATAAGTCTCTAATTCATATAGTCTGGCAAAAAACTGAATAAATGATCATGACTGGCTTTAATTTCTGCTCTTTCCTTTCTATTTAATGACTTGGGTATTTCTTCCATTAACAACAGCTGCAGTTTCATTTTTCAGCCAGTAAATACGCAATAATATTAGAATGTTTTTTGTGTATGCAACATTTCTGAGCCAAGAAATTGAATTATTTTCACAGGATTTTTATTTATCAATACTACTGGGCCTTAAACCATGATAATTTTTAAACATTGAGGACCAATGGTCATATTTTATTGAAACCATGTTCACTGGGATGGAAGATACAGTTTTGCCCCACAGAAATGCTCTCATCTCAAAGCTTCGGAGACCATGCCTTAGCCTACTCCCAGAGAGGTATGCCTTTGCTCCCCACAGTGTTTGAGAACAGTAACACTACACCGCAGATGATCTGTTTCTATCTCTGGGAAGCTGTCCGGGGAGTTCACATTGTAAGAAGCACCAGCATGGAAAACCCGGGCCCATGCTCCATGCCCCAGATCTCCAGATGAACCAAGGCTAAGTTGTGATGGTTGACATTTCAGAATCGAACTGCTGCAAAAGACCATTCAAAACATTTTCCCCTTAGTTACAGAACCTTTAGAGGCTGACTGGAGATGGAGGACCTTCCCCTGAAGTGTGGTTGGAACAAAGGAAACCCCCTGCTGTAAACCTGCTCTCTTAAACTGTTAAGTGCTGTAGAAGAAGCCAACCATTCCCTATGGAGATCAGCAGAGGTTTGCATGTCTTACACAGTAATGGAAAGCTTTTGATGTAAACAATAGGTATTTTGATGATTTTTGATCATTTCATGTGTTTACTGTTTAGTAAAGAAAATGCTAACAACATGGCAATGTGTCTGAGCTGCTGTTTATACAGCTAACACAAGCTTTGTATTACGAACCAATAACCTATAGTTAATTAATTCTTCACCCTCCTTTTATGAGCTACCATCTAGCAGACATGATAATTCAATCAAATGACTGTTGGTCATAATTTGGTAATCAAAATATAATTAGCATATGAGAAAACAAATTAACATTAATGTTATATTAGTGTTTCAACCTGTAAGAGCAAATAATTTAATAAAACATTATTTTCCCAAATAAAGCAATATTCACCTCTTGGATTTGCAATGTAAATTGGCTTGATAACATTGCTCTAAATTAGTTGGTTCTTAAACACAAAATCTGTGCTAATCTTTGATATTATGTCAAGTTCATGTTAATTCTATTACTATTCTGGGTGTTTCTTGCAGACAAAGATAACAGGGGTACCAACAGTTTTGTCCATATGTATATCAGCTTATGTTTGCATGTCTGTAGTTTTTTTTTCACATTTTGATTAAATTAACAGTTTAAAATGTTTAAGTTGATGTTACAGTTTAAAAGTGAATCCCATCAAAACAGAATGACATGTATATCACTGTTCTTGCAGGTATATGTATAAATAGTGATCAGTAACCATAATGCACAGCAATAGCTCAATGCACAATCTACACCCATGGAATTTAAGTGTTGCCACACAGACATGTCATAAAAATAATTAAACATGTATATTTACCTGTAGATTGTGGAAGAATACCCACATTTCTCCAGTTGGAGTAAATATAAAAGAAAAAGCAAGCCTGAATTTAGGCTTGTGCTTATTTCTGATTTCCTAATTGTTTTTGGAAGCCAAAAGGGGTTATGATTAACTGCACAGTTGCTCCGACACCTGTTCCAATCAAATCCATTCTGGGACATGAGTGACATAAAGGGCCTCCTGTGGCTGATGCATGGTGTTTCGCTTGTCATAATCAATCCAATAGGAACCATGAATTTGTTCATATGTTAGAGCCACTAGTTGGTTTTAGGTTTTTTAATAACATACTTTATTTATTAGGACTACTTGTTCAGAGATTGATGGATGGTATACTATGATGATTAAAACGCTGTTTGCAGAGCAACTGTGTTTGATTAGGATCAATTATAAAACTTTTTTCCTTTTAAATAAAAAAAAAGTATAATCACACCTATTGGTTTTCAGCTCTTTTAGGATCCATTTATTTTATTATTTATGATTTTCCCAATGCATTTACAATATAAACTATATTTTGATCTCCTGTGTAACTTATCTGATGATAAAATGACAGAGTGAGTTATGCTCCTTTCTTCGGAGTAAAAAATTTTCAAATGTCTAGAGCAATCCAAGAGGTTTTATTAGGGAACATTCACTTTTTGCTAATGCTACTTTCAGTAGCAGAATCTAAGCAAATCCTTTACATTTAACCATAAAAAGTGTTTCTTAAGCTTCCTATGTTGCCATCAAGCTGCACACCTGACATTCAAACATGCCCTACACTTGTATTTACCTTTAGGTTGTTTTTTTATGAATAGAAAATTACTTTAGGTGCAATATTTTAACAGTGTACAGTATATGCTTTTAAATCTTTTCACCTTTAAAACATTCAGTTAAAAGGAAACCACAGTGCTTTCTTCTAAATTCATTGTTATTGTAACTCCTCACCCCACTTAACCCTGTTCTGAGTTGTGTCTAAAGGCAATTCATTTTTTGGTCTCATTTTGTGCTGTCTTTGAGTGCAAATGAATCCAATCAAAATACCCCCCTCTCCAGGTTGTAGAACATTTCACTACAGCCCATTTTGGTAGTTTGATTGAGATTATATTATCTAGCAGCACATAAACTGGAGGGGAAATTAATTCTAAGGGTTGATATACTCAACAATTGAACATTTTGACTCATCCTGTTTCAGCTTTGACATCCATGAAGATTCGCAATAGATATCCATAAAACACCTGAAGAGACATTTGACTTTTCTATAATCCTAAAAACTCCAAGTACCCAAAATGTATTTAGGGACCAAAAAGTGGAGTTTACATTATATATAGCTTTAACGCTATTTACTTACATATGGGGCGTTTTAATCCAAACATTGAGTGACTTCTCTCGTTTTTTCAAGAGCTACCATTGTATTTAGCAGCTACAATACCAATAAATATATATTATCATTATGCCTTTTCAGCTGTGCTTACTATGTGAGCACACTTAGGGTAAGCAGGTTAATTTATGCCAAGTAACAAGAGGGATTTTTTCCCCCATATATTAAAGCTTGTAGACTACTAGGAATAACTATATAATTATTCACAACAATTTCGCAATTTGCTTGTGACATATGAGCACAATACCCAAGCTAAAAGTATGCAAAACATTTAGAATTGCCAAAAATGTTTAACTATTATTCTATAATTAGTTTTTTTTTAAATGATTAGCCTTCATTTTTGTTAAACACATACTGTATATAATCAGGCCATTTAGCTGTCAAAATCTCCACACCAAGCAACAAAATCCCTTATAAATAAAGTCCATACAGCAGTGAGTGATTAATTTCACTATTATGGAAGCAAGAGATAACACTTACAAACCCTTGTCCTTCTCTTTAGGTATCATGGCAGGACATCTGTCGCTGAGGACCCAGATTATACGTACACACTGTTAAGGTCATATGTTGACGAGATTTTTGGGTACAAGGCTATCACCTCTGGAAGCAGCTGCTGTGCTGACTTATGTTGTTAATAGCTGCTGTGTTACTCCGCCTGCATAGTGTTAGCATCTGGCATATGGCTCTGTAGAAGATAGCTGCCCTTAATCTTGTAAAGGAAACCAGAGGAAAGTGGATTGCATTTATTTTCAGAAAGAAGAATGAACGGTGTGTGTTACTGTGGAGTAGAGGGTAACTTGACAGAGGATAAATGTTGGGGTAAGATAGGATGAAAGATTAGAAACTGATGGTGTCTCAGGCGACAAAGATGCATACAAGTCATGCATCTGTGATTTGGATTTCGCATGTTTTTCACACTACATGTGGCTTCACACTCCCTGAAAGGAGTTGAAAAAGGGGTGATGGTAGAGGAGAGAAGGATGAAAACACCCCTCCTGGGTTTCAGCTTGCTACATTGGTAGCCCACTTTGTCTCTGATTGCAGCTTGGTGCATGTGGTTAACATCTGTGGTAGCATGTGGCTGTATAAATATTAACCAGAGAACTAAGCTGTGAGGGGTGGGGGTGCTGAGGAGAAGGAGCGGGTGTTTGAACAGGCCCATTGTGCAGCTGTTTCCAGTTCATACGACTTCTGCACAAATCTATTTAATTGTTCAGGTTCCTTCTCACTTTAACACAACCTACACCGGGGCGTATTGACATGAAGTTTTTCAAATTAATCTTTTACTGCTCTATAAAACTATTTTATTGATTAATTAATTTAAAAACAAGCTAAAAATATTGATCTATGTATTTGGGTATCTTGCAGAAAAGCCCAGATTATTTTATGTTGCTGAATAATAGAATGTCTCCAAATACCTTCAGTATGTTATGGGAAAATATCTGAAAGACCACCACTTGCTTTTTGTACTGGTTTAAAATCTGTGGTCATTACAACTGCTAAGAGGACAAAGAAATATATATAGGTAATAATTGATAATTAAAAAAAAGTGTTTTGTGCTTTTTTTGTGCTACCATGTGTTTTCTGGAAGGGGCAGCCTTTTACAGTTCTCTTTTGTATCTCTGCTTCTGTCTTCTTGAACACCAGTCAGCCTCGGGAGATGGCCACTCCCACTGAGCCTTCTGCTGGATGTTTTTTCCTGTTAAAAGGGAGTTTTTCCTCTCCACTGTTGCTACAAGCATGCTTAGTGTAAGGGATTGCCTTCAAGTCAATGAGTCGATGCAATCAATGGTTTTCCTTAGATAGAAAACTTTGAATCAATTTGACTGGATAATCTGGTGAACTGTAAAGTGCCTTGACATTACATGTGTTATGAATTGGCGCTATATAAATAAAATGAATTGAATTGGATCCAACAGAATTACCCAGTCTTCCATTGCCAAACTGACGAACCACCTTACCGTGCATCACAGCAAAGTTTTGAACATCTGACTGTTTAGCTTATCATCTGTGTCTAATGCAATAAAGCCAATCTGAATACCTTCCAATCCCATCAGATAAATAGAGCAAGGTTCAGAGAAAGAGCAAAGAGATCCATGATAACTTTAGAGGAGCTGCCGAGTTGCACAGCTCATGTAGAAGAACCTGCTGATCGTACCACGTATCACGTGGCAAAATGAGGCAATTTTTTCATAGAAAAGACGAGCAGCGTGCAGCATCATATTGTGGGCATGTTTTTCTCAGAAGTGAAAGGGTAGCTGCTTAGATTTAATGGAAAGATGGGCCGAGCTAAATACAAGGCAATTCAGGAAGAAACATATTGTGGACTGAAAAGAGCTTTCAGCAGGAGGAATACATTTACAGCAGAGTGATTTACATTGAACCATATTAAGGTGTTAATATAGCCCAAATTAAGTGTGAACTTAAATCTAAATTAGAATCTGGAACAAGACTTCAAAACTCCTCCTCAGATTCTCTCCATCCAATCTGACCGAACATTAGGTACAATTCAAAAGAAAACTAGCTTTACATAATTTTCCTTCTCCAGTTGACATAGTTGCAGAGGACTAGCAGCTGTTGTTTCAGCAGTGACTAGACAAATTGATGACTGATGGAAGCTGAATACGAATTGATGCAGAAATTTACATATTTTTTCAGCATAAAAGGTTATCCTTTTTCTTCCACTTAATTATTAATCACTCTAGTATGGTCTTTCACATGAAGTCCCAATAAAATACACTGAGCTTCCTGGCTGTGCCCTGTGAAAATCTTTTAACCACCACACTATTCAAATGCTTCAGGAACAGCAGATATAGATGTTATGCACCCGACAACAACCATCTAAACACCACTGAAATAAAGCATGGCAAACACCTAAAGGTGTCTGCTACTGGCACTGGGATGACTCATGTCTGCTAATAGCTGCTTTAAAAATAGTATAGTTTTGCAAAAACTTGAGATTTTGAGTTTGATTTGGCCAAATAAACACCCAATGAATTAGGCTCACTGTGACCTAGTTGCATCTTACAATTCTACTTTGAAAAACTTCATATGAAGATTGAAATAAAATAAGATAGTTATATAGGTGCAAAGTTTTGGAAACAAAAATAAACTTTCACAAACACACGTCTGATTTCTTTCCAGTTCATTTACTCAGTCCAGCTGGGAGAAAGACACATTTTTGCTCCCATGTGCATGACAATGGGAAATAATTTTAAATCACCCGTATGTCTCCCTGATGATAAACCTAATTGCTTTTCAGACTGCACTTTCCTAGTGAGTGGCTTGACAGTGGAAATGGAGCTGATACACAATCTTGTCCTCTATTGTACATGTGTGTTTCTGGCTAGAATTTGCCACTTTTCTTTGTCTCACTACAATAGTTGACTTTGTTGCAGTTACTGATGCTGAACTGAATTTATCTCTATTATATTTTCATAGAATAAATAGGTAAAGATTAGCAGGAAGCAGAGAAAGGATAAATGAGAGGCTAAAGAGGCTTGAAACCTATCACACAGGTGAATAAAACAGTTTACAAATGTTAAATGTTTTGCAGAACCCACTGGAATTTCTTAGATAAAAAACTTTTAATCAATATGTCCTTTTAAAGCACCTTGAGATGCAAGTTTTGAATTGGCACTACAAAAATGAAATTAAGTGAATGAGAAAGATATATATGTGTTAGTTTCTATGAATTAGAAAAAAGAACTAAAAAGTTCAGATTTGATGCAAATAACCAGGGTAATGTTAATCTTTTGCAAAACAAGGACATGTAGCACACATTTGGCTCTTTGTGTTCTTTACAGCAGTGCTTCATAATTTTTGTCAAAAAAGCATATAAATCAAAATGGTAATTTCTAAAAAATTAAATAGAAGCATATTTATTGTAGTTTTTCTGTTGTTCGGGTTAATATCCACATAGAAATTCCACAACATCATGAGACAAATGGAACACAAAATACATTTTCAACCACTTCTTTTTCACTGGGTTTCCAATTAAGTTTCTTTTAATTTCCATAAACAAAGTTTTTTTTTGTATCTAAGGTCAATTTTTTAAAACTTAGTTTTTCAAACGAAAAAAAGAAAATATTTCATTTGCATGCGGATTTAAGTTAAAATGAAATACAAAATATATTGATAAAATAAGCTGTACACAACAAGATTGAGCTCTCTACATCTATAAGAATTGTGAACAGCTTGAGGGAGGTTTTATAAAGTTCTCGAGTCTCATACATCAAAAATTGTGTGCGATCTATACTACATGTGTATGTCTTCCAAAAAAGACAAAAATTGCATACAAAAACGTATTTCAGATTCATCAGACCATGCACACACACACACAAATACAAGCACATTTCCTTGATAAGTCACACCTGGGTGCACAAGGCTCCACCTCATGCAAAGCACCACATGAATGTCATTGTTTATTTATGAGCCAGCTGGTCATTGTTATTTAATCATTACCAATGGCAACCACAGGTAACAGAACAAAAAAACGTAGTTTAACAAAGGTGGCGATGGATGTGTTGGTGAATGAGGTGGAGAGTTTGATATTTACTTCGCAGCCACAGTGACATGACAAATAAATGAAAGTGTTTTGAATGGCAACAACAGCTTTGTTTCCATCTAAATGAATTCTGAATTTTAAGCAACCTTTTAGTTAAGTTCGGAAAAAGGAAATTTAAATATGTGGTGTTTAATTTAAAGCAAATTAACTACTGTAGCACCACAAAGCTTAAAGTCATCATAAATCTTTGTTCACATAACGTCACACATGGCTATAACAAACAGGAAGAAGAGGCTGCAATCTAGCACTGACCACAAATGAGAGAGAAAAGTTCTAATGAATCTGTTGCCATCAGCCAATTTGTTGTTAAGTGAAAAAGTCAGCCAGTAATGACAATGTTGCTCCCAGCCATGTCTATGTGCAACTTCCATCTGGGAATACACTGACAGCAGCAACAATGAATCGGTCAAGTGAAGTAAAAGTTCTTAACTCTAGAGCTGATCTGAAAAAAGTGTTTTCATCCTCGGTTTTGCACATTACCCACGTTTTGCAAAAGCCAAAAACCACCTGAAGCCAACTTTTCAGCTAATTTGAGGGAGTTTTTTTTTTTAATATTGCCAGTTTCATCAAGCTCTTCTGATGTGTCACATCAAAATGCGAATTACTTAAGTTTGATGTATAGACTAATTTTATCAACAAGGAAGTGAGGCAGTTGGCAATATTGAGCTTGTGCCTGGCTGTAATATCGCAGCTCTATGGAATAATTCTGTTAGAACTTGCCTTAGGCCAGGGACTTCTAGTCTACGGGCAAAGAGCATGTACCCATAAAATGTAGCTCCCTCAATCCAGCTAAAGAGCGAGAATAAAAACACCAATGAAAATTCCAGGAATACGATAAAATAATATTTAAATGGGCAGGTGCTTGGCAAAAAAGACCCAAAATACTTAAAGTAACTAAAGCCTGAATCTACATGTAAATGTAAATCCCTTTATTGTTGGGGGTTAAGGGTTTTGCTCAGGAACCCAGAGTGGAGGCTGTGGGGATCGAAATTGGTACTTGCAGATTTGAAATTATTCCCAAACGAAATGACAACTCAAATAACAGAATTTAGAGATGACATGAGTCAAAAACTTGCACATTTAAGATGAGAGTGCAAAACAAGAAGATAAACACTCCAATGACATGTGCAGGAGAGATCGAAACATGGAGTCATAAGGCTAACAGTGTCCTGTAGGAATTAAAGAAAGAGTCAAAACAATTGCAGATAAGCTTAATGACTTGGAATCAAGGTTGAGACGAAATAAACTCTGAATTTAGGCATTAATGGGCATAAGGAGGCCATGGGCAAGTCGGTGGGAGACTTTATGAACAGGTGGCTAAAAAAGGAGTTTTCATTAAACAATGATCTTCACATTCAATGAGCACACATATAAATAAGCTCCAAAACCTAAGCCAGGTCAAACTCCAAGGTCCATTGTCATATGCTTCCAGCAATATACTAACAAAGAAATGGTTCTGAGAATGGCGTGGGAGAAGAATGATGCCACGTTTGGAAGAAAAAGGATCTGTTTTGACCAGGATTACTCATTAAAGACAATACAGCAAAGTAAAGCCTATGTTTATATCAGGAAAGTTTTAAAGAGAGAAGGAATTTGTTACCAAACGTTGTTCAAAAAGATGCACGTACACTGGCCAGGAGTAGTGAGGACCTATGGATATGTTGCGACATGACCAAGGACCTGAGAAATAGAGGATATGAAGTGGTAGACCAAGCGGGCTCCCAAGATGACTCTCTGACTCTCTTTGAGAGGCTGCAGTCAGCCAGGATTGCGACATGGAAGCAGAAACAAGAGATCAGGGGTGGCTGCTTAATGTGTGAGAACAGCTATAAGAGTATGAGTATGATAATACTTATGCTCATCTGTTGTTTATTTTCCAGGTAGCTTTTGTGGCTGTGACCAGTCACCAGAAGAGGCCCCTTTCTTTTTTTAGGGCCCTGTCACACCTTATTAGACAGCTTATGCCTGAAGTCCCAGAATCTTTTAAAACGCTGGCATACTCTGAACTTGTATTGTATTTTTCAATTTTGGCCATATACATAGGGTATTCATAACAAGTACACAACTTAAGTCCAACGACAGCCTAACTTATGCATAATGCGCGGCAGTGTAATGTTTGGAATTGAATGGGATTCATCTACCTGATGAAAGATTTCAGTCATTATTCAGATAAGCATTTAATCAGCTCAAGAAAGGACTTTTTTAAGGATAGGGAACATAGTGACAAAATACAATATTGCTATGTAGGAATCTTTGTTGTCTCAGATTGCAAAGCTATCTACTTTAACACTGGACTTAAGTGCAGAGAGAAATACAATATGTAGACTGAATTCTGGGATTTAAACAATAATACAGTGGTGCAACAGATTTGAAAGTAAACCACAGTAAGGAGACAAACCTGAAAATTTTATGGGATGTATAAAAAGCTGTAATACGAGGTAACTTGATAGAACTTGGAAGTAGACAAATGTACAGTAGAAAGTATTTGCTATATAAAATCACATTTTTTGTTAAGAATCAACCAACTGGACACAATCATGAAGTGGAATGAAAATTATTATGAACTTTTTTAACAAATAAAAATACTGAAGACTGGAGCGTGCAAATAACTGCAACTTAATATTTGTTATAAATATTTAAAGAGTAATCTAGGGGAACAAACATATTTTTGGCTGCATTTAAAAAAGGAAAACCTTTAGAATAACATCTGTGCAGCAGGTCTAACTTCCCTTTTGCTTTACAGTAGTTTTGCTATGTTTCCTCTTTTGATAAGTAATGTATTTTGCTATGTAGCCGTTGAGAAAATGCACCACATTCACATACACCTCTGGATTTGTAAAGCTCAGTACACCAGTGAGAACGAGTGTGTGGTGTTTTTCCAATGTTATGGTGTTTATCCTCTGAGTGATGAAGGAAATCCAACAGTGATCAAAGCTTAAGTGTTTTGCCCATTGTGTGTCACACTGAAGGCCAATGGGTTCAAGTCAAACATCGGCAGGAGCTTGACCTCCATTGCAGGTGGATAGAGAAAACAACATGTGCATTGAACTGCTTCAAGTCTTCCAGTCATCTCAAAAACTAGCCATCCTGTTTTAAAGGCATGAATAAACTACTAAAGCTATTATCAGCTGGCAGTCAGCTCAAGAGGCAGTCATCCTGTTATATGAAACCCTACCCATAGGTGTATACAACTGGGATGAACTTTGGCACTGTATTTGTTTACCCCTGCATATAAAATATCAATACATTAAACATCTGTAAGATGTAACAAACAAACACTGTTTAACAGCTACCAATTATAAGCTCCATTCTGTAGATAAACCAAACAACAAAATAAGAAAAAGTATGTTCTTATGTTTTATTTAAACACAGAAAATTAGATTTTTTTTATAATGCCATAAAGCCTTAAGTTTAAAGCATAACTAGCTGCAAATCACAATAAGAAATTAATTATAATGCTCTATGATTGATACTTGGAAAAATACAACTTTGCAAAGAATCACCACTTTTAAAGCATACAAATTAAAGAGTTTAAAACTTTAGGATAAATCATATGTGTTGTGACACGAAGGCTGCTGAAATAATCACAGTCTGAGCAGCGAATGACTGTCATAAACGTGAGAATGTCTGTTTTCACTGGGCTCCACACCTGTTAGGAAAGATGAAATTCCACATGGAATCTTTTTGGAAGTGAGCCGAAGCAAGGCTTCTTCCTCTGTCCTTCCATCAGAGCTGCTCGCTGCAGTGTATCATTGCAAACCTACCTGCTGTAACACGGGGAAGAAAACGGAGCCTCCGCCTGGTTAACCAGTGTCCTGCGTCTACTGAATTGGGATTCCCTTTGAGGAATCACCCAACTATCACCCAGCGAAGCAGGGTGTTTCTGCCATTGAACTGGAGGGATGCCTCCGGATGAAGCTGTAAGTTACTATGTAAATTAAAGCCCATCAAATACCTTGTTGCTTGGATCAGACTGATTCAAATCTCCCGAGAGATGACCTGGTTGTAGAAACAGACTGGATGTGAACTGGACCGAGCAAATACTTGAAGCTGCCTCCCCTTTCCCATCCAGGATCTTCAAAATCGAGCGTTGTTAAGTTCAAGTTTTAATGTGTTTTTATTGAACTTTTGAACTTCTATGCAGATGGTTCGTTTAAAAGGGTTCCAAACTGAGCCCTGGTTTCATGGTCTGAATGAATGTGGTGTGAATGGCTGTGAGTGAGTTTGTGTTTCTTTCATCTTGACTTCCTAGTTTCCTATGTTCGGAGTTTGGTGTATTAGAGGAAACAGAGGCATTGTAAGTCCTTTCAAATCTTGTGAGTCTTAAAAACCTATTTGGTGTATTTATGGGCTGCGTCCTCGAAAGGCCAGACTCTTTTTTCTCATGAGTGTAGTCTTTGTTCACTTTGCAATAAAAAAAAGAAAGAAAATTAAAAAGAAACAGTTTTTTCAAAGTTCAGTATTCATTCTTTTCCTGCTTTGGTGTCAACTGTCACGGTTGCTAAGAGACAGACTGGTGAAAGCTGCGGAAGGCTAGACCTGTTTGAATTCACAGCCAAAACTCTTCCGGTCTTATTTTCACGAACTTTGAAGGACCCAGTCCAAGTAGGCCGTGTCCTTGGAAGATGCAGTCCATGAATTGGAAAATACTCATTGTCTTGAGATCTGCAGTCCAGCCCTCCTCTGTGTCAAAGGGTAGGAGCAGCCATTTTATGAGTCTCTCCCCTTTTGGTCACATGATAGCAGCCACCATTTTGTGAAATTCACAACCTCCATTGTTTTTCCAGCCTTGCTGCTCCACCTTCTTTGACTGCATGGTAGGGGTCTACTATTTTGTTTTATGACTCTTTGTTGTAGCATTAACATTAACCATTATAAGCTGAATGAATTCACACTGTTTTTAACTGCAACTATTATTGTTTCCTTATATCCACTGCTATTTTTGAACGGACTTTATTGAATGTATTGACATTTGGTCTACCTTGGAAACTCCTGAGAGGTCATTTAAACAGACTCTTAGAGACAGACTCCCTTTTCCCCTCTTTCCAAATTATTCATTTAATCTACTTCATGTTTATTTTCTAGTAGTGTGAAGTGTTTGCATAGATGTTAGATTTCCTTGAAGTAAAGACATCATTATTTTAGCCTGTAGTATTTTCTGTCCATGTGCAGCGAGTGGTTTATCACTCAGGCCAGACTCACCTTCCTTTTGGTAAAATTTAAATATTTTACTATTTACTACTTTTTAGGGGTAGGTAATTAATAACGCTGCTAATAGCACTAGCCTAATTCACTAAATGGGTGGAGATAACTGAATTTTAAACAGCCGGTCCAAAAGCCCACCTGGAATGTGAGGCCAAGAATCCTGGTAAATATGCAGATTACATCTTATAATTATTCAAATAACATTCAATTGGTTTTATCCTTGATTTTGAATGACCTATAAATTAACTACAACTTCCAGTTCTAGTTAATCATATAATCATAATGTAGGCCTACAGGTGAAATATCACAACATATGTAAAGGAATCCTTGCACCAAAATTTTTTGAAAAAACATCAAGAAAATGTAATCAAAGTCACTCAAGGAAAAAAAATCAAATATGCTGGAATAATTGACAAATGACTGTATTAAAAGTAGTAATTAAACTGGTAGCTTTTGCATAAAAAATGTGACGGACACCATTCCACTTGCAGACTTCAATAGCAAAGTATTGATCATCAAGGCAAGCTCTGTCGAGCCTTGCTGCAGCCCTAGAGAGGTTAGTTTAACCTCTTAAAACCCACCGGGTCAGTTCAAACAAGGCTTGTTTTTTGGTCCATCTATAAAGCCTCAAACGCAACACTGTTTCTGACATTTTGAGTTGAATAAGCTTCTTTAATGAGAAGAGAAATGTCTTCCAACTTTGTTTTTTTTTTTTCAAATATTTGTAGCCTTGGAGATCAGCTAGATGTACTAAACAAAGTTGCCATTAAAATCCAGGTTAAACATTAACAGCCTCTGACCTTTTAACACAATGACACTTTGTAGATTCCCTACTATGTTTCAATCAGGTCATTTTCATCATCTCCAGAAGATGCCCACACCCGATCGATGATGGAGCTGAAGATTGCTATAAATAAAATTATTGAAGAGTTTGAAACAATACCTGTATGTAATACCGAATAGGAGATGGTGGCACAACACACAAGAGCCAATACTATGCAATGAGTCAGGGTGGCTGAGAAAGGAGAGGCAGCATCAGAGGTACATAAAACAGGTTCAGTTTTCAAGACCAATAAACTTGTACAAATAAAATGACATATTGCTTGAACATTTTAACTGTAATCTCATTAACATCTAATTGACAAGAAATGCTATCAGTGAAAAATATTTGAAAGAAAATAAACAATACACACAGGCCTTACATGAAAAGTTATAAATCTTAAAATACTTTAATTATTTTTCAAGATGAAATCAAATATTATAGTACAAAGTATTTTGTAATTATAGCTAGTAGTTTATCAGAGAAGTTAATAAAGTGGTGCTGAATATTTTGACACGACATAAAGATTTAAGGCAGTTTTGGCTGGATAGACTATGCTCGTGTTTTAACTTTTTGCCTCACCTGCTCCATAAAAAACAAATATTAATTCACAGAAGCTTAGTGCTTCTTTCTCTTTTATCCTCTCCCTCTCTCTGCTGTGTGTTTCACTACACCACTGTGACTGACAGCCTCAGCCCCAAAGGAGGAGTAAGGAGGTGTTTGCCTTCAACCTGGGAGCTTCAGATATCCGACCCAAGCCAAACAAGCTGCACTGATCAAGCAGGACCAAAACCAAGCCTATGGCCTGGCCCCTCAGCGATAGGTGATCCAAACAACTCATCCAGCCTGCCCTTAAAGATAGAAGTCACATGAACCCTCTCCTATTAGAATATAGTTCAGACATTTTAGTATCAAGGCCAGAAATGAACAAACTGTGAAACAATAATCACAACTAGGCACTTTGAGCTGTTGAAACAACTGACAGCACCTTTTTATCACAGTACTGTAGATATATCCATCAATGCTAAAATGCTTGGTCCCCACATTGCTTATGGGTTTATGTTTTGACATTCTACTGGACACATTTCTGTGTACAATAATCTACAATTTTTAGCTTTAATTTGAGCCAAAATTGATACAAATCAGAAAAAAATCAATCAAGGATGTAACAACCATTTATATTAAACACACCCGAGTGAGCATGTCACTAACTTACAGCCACCAATGGGGTATTTCCTATCCACTAATATTTCAATGGCTGTATTCTGTTTCATTATATGATTCAACTCAACTCAACTTACTTTCTGAGCTCAAAGGTAAGCTGGCTCTGTTTGCATAGAGCAAACATTCTCTGGATAAAATAAAAATCAAAGTAAACATTCAGAAAAACAGAAGAACCTGTATATTTTAAGATTTCTGACATCTGATTTTGAAAATATGCTACTAAAATGATACCTAAATGTATCAGTTTTTGGTTTGGCATGCCATGTTTTATTATTCAATAATACTTTTTTAGTTTATATCAATTAGAGCTTATTATTACATAACTTTTTTCTTTTCAACTAAAAATATAAGGGAAGGAGCAGGATCTGAGAAGTTCTGTGTGTGTGTAACTATTGCCCATTCCTGATTTAAAGTGCCTTGAGAAGCTCTTCAAAGGTTATTGCAGTGAGTATGTAATAAAATATTTGCTTTTTAATTTATTGTTATTAATTCTCTTAGAGATGTCAGTGATTTGTGTTAAAGTTTAGTTTACAGTGGCTTTTCTTCTGTTTCAAACTGAGGTATTAAGATAAAATTCAAGGAAATGTAAAGTAAACCTAAGATACCTTGTTTTAGACGTATTCACCAGAAGGCATATTGTATAACATGAAATTTTTATATTTTCATCTATAGCATATACGTGCTGATAAGTCCCGCCATTCAATTTTCTCTTTAAACCATCTAAATGTCCTTAAAAGTCCCCAGAAGGTCAGAGAATGGATTAAAAAAAGGTAAGAAAATACCCAAAGCAATCGAGCCATCAGATAAGCTGCACCTTGGAATGCGCCGAACCTATCAATGTAATGGTGTTTGATTCTGAAAAATGGATGCCCCCGAACAATCGTCCATTGTGGAGCCACACTTTTATACACATAAACCCTCTCCTCTGCCCTTACCCCGTCAAGGCTTTCATCTAATGGTTGAAATGGTGCTCTTCTGCTCGGCTTTTCAGGAAAGCCATTCAGAAAGTGCCAAAAGGGATCTTGCTGCGGTGCCGGTGATTGGTCATGTCGTGCCATGCCCGCTGGGTGTGTCACCGAGTTAGCTGTCGAGGGTGTGAGTGTGCATGCACTAGAATACAAAACAGCCGTTTATACTGAGGCTCTGAGGGAAACCTTCTTCAGCTCAAGGAATATTCTGCATGTTAGATTAATTTGATTTATATTTAACAGGGAAAAACTCAACAAAATGGTGATGGAATGATAGTACTAAAACAAGAAATAAGTGGAAGTATCTGATAGTCTAGATATATATATATATATATATGAAGACTTCTCGCTGTGAAATATATGAAAAGTATAATTTTTTAAATATTGTGTAGGCCTACTTTGTTAACTTGACATGCTTTTGAGTCCTTATATTTTTCTTGGATCACTCCAGTTGCCTAGTAACCAGGGGTCAAGAAATGTGCCACATAACCCAGTGTGAAACAGCAAATTCATGGCTTAGAATTTGCATTTTCTATTGATTAAAGCAATGGAACTTGCTTGACTTTTGTAACTCAAGACCTTATCTTTCAGCATGATAAACTATATAACAGCACCTTTCACACTTATGCCAGCCCTTGTGAGAATGAGTAAAAAAGGGTAGTAATGCAGCTTTTGTTGCTGTATTATATATTTTAACTAAAAAGATTTCAAATCTATTTAGTGTTACAACCCATCTATCTTAATAGCATAGAACCCCTTTCCTCTCTTTATTGGACAGGATAGTATAATACAGGGAGATCAATTTTGGAACTTTCTTTCAGAAAACCTTTCAGCAAGTCGTAATAATAAACATTGTTGGAAAATGTGAATCAATTCGAATATATGTAACGGAATCTGAATCTGTCTAGATAATTCAATTAAATTGCTTTTTGTTTTTAGGTTCATTAAGACAACCGTTTGGGAATTGGTGCTATATGACTAAATCAAACTGAATTGTTTACTTTTGTGATAATGGTAATGTTCTTGTAATGTTCTAAGCAACATAGATGGCATTAAATGCTTTTTATGAAAAGGTTGTAACTGGAAAATGGACTTTCTACAGTTATTCAAAAGTAGCATTGGAGATTTTATTATTTACATTATCCTCCTCCTTACTTTAAGCTCTGGCAAGATAAATTTGGGTCTATGACAAGCTATATCTGTCACAGGTCCAGTTATTTTACATATAAAGTTATTATTCTGACTGCAGATAAAAGCAGGTTTATTAAAGAACGCATTTTACTGTAGCCATTTCTCATCATTTCAGAATTCACTAATCTGCTGTACTTGAAAGGCCTGTTCTCTTATTTTTAACCTTATAATACCTTGTTAGCCTTTCTGGTAATCATCATTTTTCATATTCCTATTTATATTCTATTTCTATTCATGTTCTACTAAATTAATATTCTACAGACTGATAAACTTAAAAAATATAAACTAGAATTTAAATAATATACAGTATTCTAGAAAAAACTCTGACCTTATAATAGTTATAAGGGCAGGGTGGTTGTGTGCAAAACACAAATGCAAAATATCTTCAATATACTTTTGTAGAATGGAATCCTTTTAAAAGAAACAATATATATCTATTATAATTATATTTGTGTATATTTAATAAGTGACAAAATAAAACAATAATCATCTCTTTGAACAGAATATTCATGGCTAGTAGCAAATTTGTCGTTTATGTACAAATTGCAGAACAAGAATCTCTCCTGCATGGGGAACAGCTGTAATAAACTGAAATAAATATATATATTTTTATCTTTACTTAATTGTAGTTCTGTTTGGCTTTAAAGATCTCATATTGTGTAAAGACAGTATCAGAGGCACTATACATCTAATCAATAAAATTATAATAAGAAACATGATCTGGTGTTCAACAGCCCCCACGGAGGCCACTCAGAGATGCTTCATTAGTCAGCTTGTGTGATGTGTCAAAATGAAAGATGATATCAATAAATTACTACTCAATTATTTGGAGATATTAGCACCACTGTCACAAAAAAACTTTGTCTGAAGTGAAGTACTTTTAGTGTGACGCATTCTGAAATCTAATCCCTGCAAAAGTTGGAGGCACTTTTTATTTCTTCTAAAGTTTCTATTTCATTCCCTTTTAAACATGTCATTAAAGCACATATTTTGTATTTGTGAAGCTTAAGAGAAACCTTATAAGGCAATACTTACATGTTTTATTTTTAAATGTTCCACAGTGAGAGAGATCAATATTCAAAGCATACTGGCGAATTGAAACCAAAGGGAATCAGTCAATGTTAAAACATGTAAGGAGGGTGTGCAGCTGGCACAGCGGTTAGCGCACACGACCCATTTACGGAGGCCTTAGGGCTGATTTATACTTTGAAACTAGGTTATCTGCGTAGGTGTTGTGGTGAACACAGAGACATCGCTGCCCCCTCCGCAGACACTCTGCAGACAGGAGGACTCTGATTGGTCAAATCTACATCCACTCTACACTATGCGCATCTCCTGTTTGGTACCTTACCGGCTTGTTTTGTTTGTATGACTGCCATTGTGGAAAACAACTCATGAAGTTGGACCAGCAAAAAGAGCGAGGTGCGAGAGAACACTGGGACCCTTTTTTCACCTGGATCCCCGCTCTTTTTCGCCCTCATGTCCCTCCGTTGTCGCACAAACTTGCCCCATTTCCTCACCACCTCGGCCGTACTTAGACACACAGCTAGTTTGTGATCTTCCCCCCTTTGCATTGTGGCATGGAATAAACATGGCGCAGACCATGCTTCAATATTGAGTATAAATCAAAAATGTCTGCATCACACCTGCGAAATGCTCACTGTGACACACTGCTGCAGGAGTATAACCAGCCTTTTAGTCCTCAACACGGCCGACCTGGGTTTGAATCCTACCTGTGGTCCTTTGCTGCATGTCTCTCCCCAACTAGTGCCGCAAAAACTCAAAAAAAAAAAAAGATGTAAGATGTGTTTAATTTCAGAGGCTGCATCCACCAAGGACCCAGTCTATCTGGACTGGATCCTTCAAGGTCTGTAAAAAAAAGAGACCGGAAGAGTTTTGACTATGGACTCAAACAGGTTAAGCCTACTTCGACTTTCACCGCCCGTATGCTCTGTTGCCTAGCATCCGTTACAGTTGACACACAAAGCAGACAAAGAATGGATATCGGACTTCTCACAACTGTTGTGTTTGCTCATAAAATTTTCGAGGAGCTTCAGCAGCAGTACCAAACCATTAGCACAAACAAAAACCTTTAAATAAACCAAATATTACCCACCTAATTTTTGACTCAAAACATAAAAAATATATATAATTTCAGACGAATCCATTTACATACTTGCATTATATTAAACTGCCTTTCCAATATTCACCACTGTTTGGTGCCATTTACCTTTTTTCTCTGAGCACGGAGCAGCCAGCTTGCTTGGACTTACAATGAATCACGGGATACCCAAGGCTACGTAGGATATACACCAGACTCATCCTTCAAAATGGGCAAAGGGAAGGCTGCATGTATCGGCCACATAACGAGGAGTCTTTCAATCTGTACAGGCCTTGGCACCGTGCTATGACGTAACCAGCCATGAATCTTGCTTTTGGAGGATGCAACCCCTGAATTCGAACTTAGCAATAATGTCCTTTTCCTCTGACTGGCATAAACTCAATACAACCTAAATGTTATGCTAGTTCTGCATCCGTTAAATACTTAGGCCAAAGACTTAAAATTTCAAAAAGGGAAATTTATAGATGCCAAGTGACCTTAACATACATATTTTATGAATGGGAAGAAGTGAAACCAAATTACAAAAATTGGTTGCATAAAAGGCGTGGTTGTGTGCAGGGGTGCTGTGGTTAAGACTTCTTATCCCCTTTGTGGGGATTGAACTTCTTTGTCAGTCTCCTGTTAACCTTGATCCCTTCTGCTGCTGTTATGTGTGTGTTAGACAAATTGTTGATGTTTGTGCTCCCAAAGCCTGCAGCCTTGAGGGTGACGGTTAAAGCAAGTGCCTCTAACTATCAGTCTGTGTCAAAGCGCTCTCTTGCATAATACAGCTAGCTGCTGTTTTAACATTAAAAAAAAGAAATTATCCATACACTATAGTAGAAGTTTTACCCTAAAGAATTAAATATCATGTTTATATATATTTTTAAAAAATCTGTTTAATATGGAATATCTCCAAAAATCTCTTTTATATTCCAGTTCAGTGAATATTTGAATATCTTTTAAATTGTACTCGAAAGCAGTCCAGATTACTTGAACAAAATGTCAGTCCATATGGTTTTAAAAAATTAATTTAGCATATGAATGAGCATGATTAATCCGTTACAATATGTCCTAACAGTACTCATAGTCATTACCTACTGAATATGCAAATAAGCTATTGCGCACCCATGGTTTGTAACTGACACCATTTTAAGACCTTTAAACTATACCTAAGATGCTAATTATAGACCTGCGGTTATTCATGCACTCACACTCTTGCTTCTGTGTGTCAGTTTCATTTCATTGTTCATAAACTGTCTCAGTGCTCCCCTTTTTCCTGGGTTCCACCACACACACACACACATACAAGCTCCCACTGCCCTCGCTAATCAATAATGGATAGAGCCACACAGTGATGGGACTCCTCTTCTCTCACCCAACTCAGATGTGGTGTGAGAGGCCAACATCTATCAGGACTGTTACACCACTGACTCCTGCTGCTTCTGCAGCATGATTAGGAGGACTGAGTGTGTGACTGCGTGTGCGAATTTGTGAAAGGGCAGAAAGAGCGATTCGATAACACAGTCTTAGCCTGGGAGCTTAACATTTCTATTCATAACCCACCTTGGACACACTCAGACACAATGTCTGGTGGTGAGCCACAACTAAGATGTGAGGTAATCCTCCAAGCACCAACTCAGCACAGAGGAAGAAGCAGAACCAAGTTAGTTACTCCACCTTTTAATTACTTCAGTTAACATTCTGTTTAAGGCCACTGGTCATTTAAACATGTCCAATAAACCCTGTAGAAAAGAAGAGGAAGCCAACCAACTCTGGTAATGAGTTTCTTTGAAAAAGAGAGAGTTACGACAGCCAACATGGTCTCTCCATCATATAGAAATGTCAGTATTTGAATTATTTTCATGCTCACTTTCCACTTTAAAAATAATGCACATGCAAAACCCTGTACCTGCTCCAGAGAGGGAGCCCATTGCTCCTTTTGTACACTCTGTTTAAAAGTTGCTGTTCTCCTGGCTCATACAAGCATACTGTGCTTGCCCTAATCCCTTAATCACTATTTAGAGCAGGGACTACATAGTGGAATTTATGACAAACTCAGTTGCCTTACCGTTTGGACGTATGATCACTATTTTTTGCTCCCCGTTGGTCACTTAACTCCGCCTCCACCATAAGGTACCTGCTTCCATCTTTGTTATTAGTCACCATCTATACATCCACTTAATATCCATCCATCCATCCATCCATCCATCCATCCATCCATCCATCCATCCATCCATCCATCCATCCATCCATCATACAGATATCCCTTTTTCCCAGATTAAATGTGTAAATTTGATTTAAACTGTTTCCCCAAATTGTGTACAGTAAATCACAATTTGTTGTTTAAATCAATCATTTATTCATCTCTCTTTTTATTTATCCACATCAATTCTTTACATGATTACCCAAATCTCATGTGGAACTTTTTTTTCCCTTTATCACTAGAAGTAATCAGAAAATTAAAAAGAAAATCACAGCACAACATTTTGACAATGTTTAGAAAGTCCTTTTTCGGTTCAGATTTGGAAAAAAAAATTAATCCAAAAGAAGAAAAAAAAAAACCCAAGAACAAATTTATTAAAACTTCAAATTAAAAAGCCAATGATATGGCAAAAGAAGAATACAATATCAAAAATGCAACAGTTTATAGAAGTAATGAAGGGAAAGTAAATTCAGAGTCATGCACACAGTGGAAGTGGGATAAAAGAGGAGTTTTTTAAAAAAGTCTGAGAAAAGAAAAGAAGCTAAACTTTGTGAGTGTGGTTAATATCCTGTCACGAAATGTCAAAGAGACCTACATCCACAGTCTCAATTTTTATGATGTAACTGACTCACTGTCCTGTTCCTCTGTAAAGGAGGGGTCAAAGAAAGAAGTCTGGCCAAGCATCCTTTGAAGATAGATCTGTGATGCCACCTTCATTTTTCCTCTATTACTTAAAGTCATTCATCACAGTTCAGTTCTGACTGAAGAATTTATCTACCACACATTGCATGTATGCCATCCGTATGCAGTTCTGTGGTTTGTGGCCCTCACTTTAACTATTTTAAAAGTTAGGGAAAAAAGATTATCTTTTTTCTGGATGATCCTGAAATATTGTTAAGTGTGATATAGTGAATATTTTTCAGGTAAGCTATATTTTTCAAACGTTTTATCTAAATCCAATTATAAAGTTTAGCTAAATCAAATAAATGCAAATGAGTGATTAAATATGCTCCATTTTAAAATTTTATTTTTACTGTATGTACATCATGATTTCACTGTATAACCAAAACTTTCAAAAATTAATCTGTACAGATAGAAATCCAATGCATTTTATTCTGCATAAAAACTACATCTTTAGATTTATGATTATGTAATGTTTTTAGTACACTTACCTATGATACTATTTCCCAAATTTAATTACTCAAAATTAAACATTAATTGGTATAAAGCTGATCACTAAATAATAAGAAATATTTTCCAATCTTTATGATCCTTGGCATATATAATAAGCATCAATAAGCATATTGTCTTGACCACCTTGGCTTGACTTTACATACGCTATGGTTAAGGATTAAATTATAGCCAATCAGTTTGTTTTTTATCCTTCAATATTTCCATTTTTAATATTAAATGTTACTTATGTGCAAACATTTAATGCAATTGTAAATTAAAATAATGAGATATGATTAATTTTTGATCACATAACAATCTTAATGGAATTTAGAAATTTGTATGATGTTGAAATTCCTCAGATTATCAGGTTTAAAACAAAAAAAAGTATGAACATTTGAGAATAAAAATAATTACTAAATGTGCATACCAAAGTATAAGCTATGGTGCTAGTAGTCTGGAACATTCTGAAAACCGTTTACACCTAAAAGTAACTTTGCTGCTCCCATTAGGTAGAAGGGGACAAAAAACTACTCATGTATACAGTACCTCTGGGTTTGTTGAGGAAAAAAATACATACATATACAGATTATTTGCACATATATACAGTAGTGTACAGTTGCAGCCATTCAAAATCGCCTTTTCCAGTCAAACGCCAGCCGATTGGCAGCCTACTCCCCTGTGATCCCAGCAAATCCCCTACTGTAGAAATTCCAGCCACTGGCCTTCTCCTGGGCGTGCATTTTTTTTACTCTGACTCTACCCTTTCACTGAATTACAGGGTCTGACCAGGAGATGACGACTACTGTTTAGGTCTTAATGTCCACAAATCATGACAGAATATTTTAGTGCAAAGATTGCTGTTTTAAAAGGAATTGTAAAGGACCAGGCAAGGGCCCATCAAGGAAAGTGGGGAAATTTTGAATGGCAATTACTGTAGTACGGTATATGACTCTCGGTGGTTTTAAAAATCCATTTCACCAAGTACTTAAGATGCTGAATTTAAAAGACAATATGATCAATAGATCTTTGTTACAAGTTAATCAAATCTGATGTAATTTAATT
Source organism: Cyprinodon diabolis (assembly GCA_030533445.1). Taxonomy (NCBI): domain Eukaryota; kingdom Metazoa; phylum Chordata; class Actinopteri; order Cyprinodontiformes; family Cyprinodontidae; genus Cyprinodon; species Cyprinodon diabolis. The sequence goes on from CM060078.1 coordinate 21,484,265, forward strand.
GTATTGTATTAAATTTATTTTTTTACAGACTGAAACATTTGTTAAATACTGAGTGAATAAAAAACAAATAGGCAATATGTTTGACATTGTTTTAACAGTTGTGCTCAGCAAATGGTGTTATCAAATGCAAATTAAAAAAAACGCTATAGTTAAGGTAGATTTTTTAAGTAAAAGTAAGAAGCTTTCACAGTTTCAGTTAGCTACTAGCTTTATACTGAATAAATACAGTATCAAAATTTCCCCAATTTCCTTGAAGGGCCCTTGGCTGGTCCCCTACGATTCCTTTTTAAACATCAATCTTTGCACTAAAATATTCTTTCAGCCATGATTTGTGGACATTAAGATCTAAGGATCTTCCCCTGGTCAGACCCTGTAAATCATTGAAAGGGTGGAGTAAAAAAAAAATACATGCACAGGAGAAGGGGGGGGGGGTCACTCCAGTGGCTGGATGTTGGCTTCCATTTGGCTGACGTTTGACGAGGAAGGGCCATTGTGAATGGCAGCTACTGTAACAGAAGCAATGGTGGTTGGTGGAGGTTTCTCAAGGGAGGGCTATAAATTCCATATAGACATATACCAAAAAACAATCAAACTTATGCTAAGTTATCATACCAGTATATTCATATGAATGCCAACAACAAAAAACATTATAAAAACACTTTATAAAAACAAAAACATAATTTCATGTACAGGTCTACTTTTTGTGTCATGAAACGAGACAGATGGACCCAGTATTCAGGAGAGACAGTCAGTAGGAAAGTTCAAAAAGATTTATTAAAATAAAAACAAAACAAAAGCGGAGCTGTGGCTCGTGGACACTGCAGGCGGGGGGCGGGGCACCGCCCAATCTCAGACACTCTGGGGGAGAAACACAGGTAAGTGACCACGATAAACTGATAGAAGATTAACTGTGTTGGTCACTTACATGTTTTAACAGTCCAGACCACGAGTGTCCCCAGTGCTGCAGTCCCAGAGGTGATGCTGGAAGCCGATCCAGGTGAGGGATCCAGAACAGACAGGAACAGACAGAAACAGGCAGGATCCAGATCAGACAGGAACAGAGACAGGTGACATGATCCAGACTTCCAGGCATCCACAGGCTTCCAGGAGGGTTCAGAGTCAGACTGGGACCAGAAGCATGACCAGGTGGTCACGCACAGGAGCAGACAGGATCAGGGGCAGACAGGCAGGCTCAGTGGAAGAGGGTAGCCGAGACAGGACGTAGGAACCGGAACTTGAAGCTGGACTTTAAACTGGTCTCCTCCCTGGAGCCAGGCTTACTTTGATAAAAACTGAACCTCCCCCCATAATGAGCCAAAAACCCAGAGGACTCCGAGGGGGAGGAACAGTGGACAATCAGGAGACAAGACAAACACTAAAACCCTCTTTCCACTGGCAGCTAGGATCCAGGACATGAACCAAATAAAAACTGAACAGAAAGACTGACAGAGAGACAAGCAATGATCTGGCACTGAATGCTCAGGCCTAACTGAATATAAACCAGAGGAAACAGGTGAGGGGAATAAATTATAATTGAGGCTGGGAAGGAAGAGGGCAGGTGAGAGGAATTACTAATTAGGGGAGAGCAAACAGGCCAGATCGTGACATTTTGTACATAAATCTCTGAGGGTTTGTGAAGGCAAATCTGTGTTTTGCATGATCCAATATTGTGTCACAAACCTTAAAAAATGATGTGCCAGTTTAATAGTGCAGAAGCTATTAGTCACCTTAAGGTTTTTTAATGTCTAAAAAAACTAGTTATTTTATGAAAATGTGTTTAATTAAGACCAATTATGTAAATTAACAAACTTCTAGAAAAAATGAACTGTATTGTATTATTTTCCAAGTGAATTACAGATGTTCATGCTTCTTTATCTTTTCTAACAAGTTATTTTAAATCAGTCCTACCTGTCTTTATCCATGCTGGGTCAGATCCTGACATTTGAAAAAGGAGGCAGGGAAAGCAGAATAAAGCATTAGCCTCACTGCATGCATTTAGCCAAGCATTTTACCTAACCCAGCTCCTCGAAAAAGACAGTGTACCATCTTCCTCCGTCTTTGGACTGCTGATTAATTTTGACGTTCAACTCATCAAGTCCAAATGCTTTCACCTCCAGCTTCTCTTGATAAGTTGGCTTTAAGGAACTTGATTTCCGCGACTCGACCTCTCAATGAGCTGCACTACAACTGTGACTCCTGCGCCCAGGGCTCTCCTGTCCTTTTGCATTGCAGAGGAGCTACTGCCCATGTACAACTTTTAACGAGAGTGGAAATACCTCACCAATCCGACGATGAACGAAACAGCTTTACTCATCATTAAAGATTAAATATTTATCTTGCAGATCTAAAAAATATATAAATATATTTAGAAATATTTTAATTTTATAATGTAATGTTTTTATTTGTCTTGTATGTCTTAATCAACGTCATTGGGTGGATGGGGCCCTAGCACCCTCTATTGGCCAGCCGCCACTGAACAGAGGACTTTTCCAGCTAGTAAGTTGACTGTTATAAGTAATTACAATTTGACTGTAATTTTACTATAAGGGTGATTAAATTACATGTTCAGAATTTTGATAAAAGACATTTCCTCTAACTGTACGGCAATTGTAAATCTATAATAGCTTTTTTAATAATTCTAGAAGAAGACAAATGTGTAGAAGTAACTTGCAGTGCAAAGAAACAGAGGACTAGCTGCTCCATATAAACGAAAAAATAACTCTGGTCCCTACCAAACCTTTTCAGGCAACGTAATAAAACTAAAGGCAATAAAGTATTCCACAGAGTGGATGCAGTTTAATAGTAAAAGTTTAAATATGTATGCTTAAATACTTAAAAGTGGGAAATAGTAATTATAGTTAAGGTTAGTTGAAATTTTGCCCCTGGTCATTTCATAATTTTCTAGTTGAAGTTGTACCAGACTTTTTACAGATACGAAAAGGAGCAGTGCTCCATGGGAAAAGTCTTGCATTCATGCATTGATTCATACTGAGCTCTGGGATCTTTCATAGTGCTTTGTTAAAAACAAAGGAAAAAATATCAATTGTCAATTATGTGATATGAGTGATGATTGTTAGTTACCATCATTAGGTTACACATAGTGTTTTGGTTTGGCCAGTGCTTATAATCAATCATAGTTCTAAGATAGCAGTCCCCAATGGGTATCAGGACCACAAGTAACAAAAGCCCTGCTGTCAACAGGTATAATAAATACCACATAAAACTCAAGACTTTAAGACTATTTCCCTGAATACTAAATAACCTCATAACCTAAACTACCAAAATAAAATAAAACTAAATATTATGATAGAAATTTTACCCAATGCTAATCAGTGTTTTCTATACACTTTTGGTCATTTGCATTTTCCAGTCCTTTTTTTTCACCAGCTTAGGTTTAAGTTTAAATTTTCCTACAACTGTAATGTTAATTCATATGCTTCTCAACTAGTCCTTGGAGCCCACTACCTTGTGTTTAAAACATGTACCTGTTCCAATATTTGACAGAATAAGTTCCTCAGCAGGTCATTAAGTTCAGCAGAAGCCGGTTAATGACTAATTATTTTTAAATAAGGCGCATGGCAGCAGGGAAGTGAGCACTAGAACAGGCCAGTGGGTCCAGAGCATCAAGAATGGAAAACACTAATTTAAAAACCTTAAAGGTTGACAGTCAATCACCTATAGATATGACATTTCTGTATTATCAAGCTGTCAGGGAGACGAGAAAAGACAGTTTCAACAATTAACTAGACATGATTATGTGAAATAAATGCAATTAAACAGCTTTCTCTGGCACTGAGTGGTACAGTTTTCTGACTTTGCTGCAAGTGATAGCCTCAAATTATTTGTTTCAGTAGATAATAAGATGCAAAGCAGCAACGAGAGTGTTATTTAATCATCTTTTCATAGGTAAAATATAGAACAAAAATATACGAGAATAACAGACTGATAATGCCTTTAAACTATTTATGAAGTATGACAAGTTGCATGAGAAAGGGCTAAATAGCCATATAGAGGTAAGTAGACAAAAAAAAACCTTGGAAAGTTTAAGTAATAACCAAGTGAAATTGATTGTAACAGCTAACATGCATTACGATAAGCAGTAATTGAATAAAAGTTTAAACAAAAAAAATAAGGTCAGGGTTAGTTACCAAATGAGGTACCATTGTGATTAGCATTGTGCATTAACCAGAGAGGCAGCCAAGAAGCCCATGTTAAATTCCCTTAAATATTAGCTGTATACTCTACAACTATAGCTTTCATGAAATAGAGAAACTTTTGTTCATCTTTTGAAGAAAAAAATCATTAAGTTGTCCCCTCAACAGTAAAACAGCATAAAAGAACATGTTATGCCTATTTTAAAGCGACATTCAACTAACGGCTGACGAAACTTCAGCAGGGACAGAAGGCTAGACAGAGTTGACAGAAAGGTGGCTGGGGTTAAATTAAGGTGACAGTCCTGGAAGAGGTTCACCTTTCAGCTAAATAATGTCACAAATACAACCAAAAATACAATGGGTCAAAGTGTCCTCATACTTTTGCTCTTGAGGAGGCTATTGCGTGAACACAGTAAATCAGTGGATGTGAGATGGTGGAGGGTGATGGCTACAAAATCATTAATACCAGTAGAGCAGGGTTGACATGTGGGCAGAAATCTCATGAAGTTCGACGCAGGGAGTTGGTGTTGAATATACAAGCGATGGTGGCTCCCTCTAATCCAACTGAGTGTGAATCAAATTGCAGAGTACAGATAAGAAAAGCTGATCTGGACATGGCTCAAAATACAAAAATTTGACTTTCCAAAGAGTAGACCCAGGGGAGCTGAATTCAAAAGCACGACACACTTCTCACAATTCATTTTTAAAGATTGTTTATGTTTTCCATTTATAAAGTATTTTACTTCCACCTCAATTATGCACCATTTGTGTTGATTTTAATAAAATACATAGCAGTTTGTGGACTTGCAGTATAACAAATATAAAAAAGTGCCTTTGCTAAACTGTTTGCAAGGGACTTTTTGAGCAAGTGAATATAAAGCTGACCAGTGTGAAAATAATAAGAAAAATATATAAACCCATTTATTTTTGCAATTTCATTGCCTCAAAAGTGAATCAAATTCATTTTGTGGGCCTATTTTACATTTCACAATAAAATGGCTTGAATCACAATCTGCAGTTGCCCATATTGTTGAATCATTTATCTGATAAGAAGACAGACATAATAAGGAAGAACCAAGATAAGGCACAGTTGGAGGGGAAACAGTAAAAGTATTTAAGATTGAAAGTCTGAGAGGAATCCCAACGCATGTTAAATTTTAGAAGGTAGTGTATTTATAATTGGTTGGTGGGGATATTTCAGCTGGCATTTGGAGGGAAAAGGCCATACAGACAAGACAGTGCTTGAACAAGTTTGTGAGTGTAAGACATATTTTATAATAAATTCAGCGAAGCAAGAGGATCATCAAATCATTAAGTTATTTTAGTAGTTTTAGTGTCTGTGAAATCAAAGTTTTTTTATCCATCTTGTATCATCAGCATATGAACCCCATCAATCTCTCATGATCAAATCCATGAGATCAGGTTAATAAATACTTTTAATTTTGCTCTCTTGAATGTTGAGTAGATTTCGGGTACAGCTTCACAATGCTAAAAGACTAAATCCGAGCAAGAGTAAAACTGTTCTACTGAAAAACAACAAATTAAACTGAAAAAGGCTGTTAATAATCCAAGAAAAAACTTGAAAATCACAGCCCTCAATAGCAAACATCTGCACACAAACTTTGATCACACGACAAATTTCAAATTGTTAGCACCTTCTGATGGGAGGGAAAAAAATCTCACTGAATTTAAATGTAAGGTGATGGTTGAGCTGCATAAGCATGGCCTCTCACAACATGCTGATGTTGATCTGACTGCTGATGTTGGATTTCATAAGGGTTTTCAATTTCTTAAAAGATCCTTAGGATTATGGAACCATAAAAATTCTAGTAGTAGACCCCAAAAAAATTCAATAGGGCTAAGTAACAGGATCGAAATACCTGTAAACATACGGGACGATCCTTGAACCAAGTTGAGGCCATTATTGGTGCTGACTGCAGCCCAATAACCATCAGAAGTGATCAGATCAAATGCAGTAATATTTGAACATTAGAATAGAACTCTTGCACACAATAAATAAAAAGGTGGAAGAAAGTTATATTCTCTAATGTGAATAGAGAATTAACCTTGATGGTTCAGGTGGCCTCCAATGTCGCTTGGTTGTACAGGAGTGTCAGCAGTAGGCCATCTGTGGGTTCTGCAGCAGGAATTCCTCACAGGTGAAGGCTTATATGTGGTAATTACTGGTATTTTCAAACAGGATAATATTGCATCTCAAAATGCCTGCCTGAAAAGGCTATAGTCCAAGAGAAAAATGTTACTCTTTTGGACCACCTTGTACATTTTTCTTTATCCAAATCTGAGTAAATTTGGGGAATGAAAGCCAGAGAAGTTTCATTTATTTTTTAACAGCAACTGAACCTTACTTTAAGGAATTAGAAAGCAAATGTAACATATGTAAGGTATTTGCTCATATTGGAATACTAAGCACGTCAAGTAAACATGTACATCTTTTACCGATTGACAGTATTCTGTCACCTTAACACGGGTACATTCGGACAATGTGTAGTGTCCTAGCTACTTGTACAAGTGTATACCTGGAAGGCTGGCAAATATTAAAAGACAACAATAAAAGCAGATTGAAATAAACTTGATACAGGAAAAAATGCTGTTCAGTTTTATCAGTTTAAACGTAAATTTAAGAAATATTGTTTATTAGGGCTGCAACTAATGATTATTTTCCAAATCGATTTATCTGTTGATTATTTTTTTTGAATAATTGATTAATAATCAGATAGCCATAAATCCTTTAAAAAAGACCTTTCAGGAAATTAAAGAAGGTGAAACTCAAACTTTTCCACTGGAGGACTTCAGGATGGGGCATATTTGTAACGATTCAGAAAGGAGGACCCAGTATTCAGGCAAAGCAGACAGTGAGTTCACTCAAAAGGCATTTATTTAAGTCAATTGGATCTGTGGTAAAAGCTGCTTGGACATCTGAGGTAGGAAACTCTGGAGAGAAGAAACACAGGTTGGTGACCTGTAAATCTAACGTAGAAAGATTATGAACATAAGTCACTAACCTGGTTTACAAGTTCAGTCCATAGACTGAGAAGGAGGTAGGATCCAGCCAATGGGATGCCAACAAGATGCTGTGGGTGCCGCCCAGAGTGTCCCAGATCCTGCAGCCCCGGAGAGCATGCAGGAGTCTGAAGTCAGGTCAAGCAAACAAATCATAACAGGAACCGGCAGGCTCAGAGGTCAAGGAAGGAACTCTGAAACACTTTCACCTATGGCTGGAGAGAACAAGAATAATCTAGCCCTGATGACTAGATGCAAGCGACTTAAATAGAGGCAGAACCAGGTGGATCACATGAGCAGTGATGAGAAACCGGGCAGAGTTAGACAGGTGAATGCAAGAGTAATTAAGCCAGTCACTAGTGCCAAGATCGTGACAATATTGACAATTTTTTATTTTAAATGCAAAATGTTAATATATTATTTTACATTCTTAGTATACATACTACACTATGTGGGTTGCTGTATAAGCAAAAGGCATGGTTTAGTCTCTATACACCAGTTAATGATTAATAGATTACTACATTACTTGAAGATTTTTTTTCAATAATGAGTTATTCCTATTAATCCGATTAATTGTTTCAACCCTATTGTTTTTTTATCAAAATCATAAATATGATGTTTGTCATTTTTGTTTTCTGGATTTTTCCATTTCTCTTTTGCAACCTAGCATAATCTCATTGTTACAATTTATGAGTGCTTCTGTTAGATGATTTGACAATTATTAATAATTTAATACAGACTATAACAATGTACCTAAAAGGAGAGTCCAATCCCCCGCCTGTCCTGAATAATGATAAATTAAAACCACTCTGAGTTTTACAGAGTGTTTTACACCCTCTGTTCTCCTCACCTGTGTAAATGAGCAAGAGATCAAAAAATACTTCTCACATTAAGAGAATAAAATATCAGCTTAATTTTTATTTGAATTGTGAATATATCAAAGAAATAAGTAATTTGTCTAAATATAGGCTGGTTTAGATAAAGTAGCATAGCTGTGTTGAAACATAGAAGAGTTTTGGTTCCAGTGTTAAATTGTGGTATTAGCACTAAAGAGTCTTGAATCAGAGTAAATCAAGACTTGAATCAGGTTTTCAATAAAAGTTTGTGTAAATTGTGCAAATGTCAAAATGCTCCTCCCCCAAGGCTGTCTGCATAACGACAGAGTCTCAAACAGGCACCTTACAAATCCAGGACAGCGCATTAGGATGGGGAAAAATATATGCTGAGAGGTGCAGAAAACTGAATGTGATGGAAATTATTAATTTCTGGAAATGCTTGAAAACATCATGTCACAAATATAAATGTATCTGTAATAAGCTGTCTGAAATGTTCTACCAGTCTGCGGTTACTAGTGTCCTTTTCTACACTGTGGTGTGCTATGGGAGCAGCACATCCAAGAAAGACGGCTCCAGTCTGGACAAACTGGTGAGACAAGCCTGCTCTGTGATTGGCAAGAAGCTGTAGAGGTGTTACACGCCTCTTCAATGGGCTCATCCGCCATTCTCTTTGCTTACGCTTCTGACTGGATTGGTGGAGACACAGGATTAGACAGATGGTTAAAGGGGAAGGAAACACCAGCGCACACAAGCAAAACGGCGAATTAAGTTTATTTCTTTTACTTACATGGGAAAGTTGTCACCAGTTATCGTAGTGAATGAAGGTAATGGTAAAAATCTGGTTTATTGCTCAGCCCTACTAGGGAGGCTAAACCTCCCGTGTAAATTTAAAAAATGTGTTGGAAAAAAATGCATTTTCAAACTTCATAAATGTAAACAAAAAATTTTATTAAATAAGAGCTAAAATACGTCTGATTTGTTGGAAGTTATTCAGCTATTCGTTGCACACTAGGACGCATTTTCCCCTCTGCTGTGGAACATCAGGACTCTGCCTGTCAGCCTCTATGAGAAATCATTGTTTAGGTTTGAGCCTCCATCTATTGAAGTAAGCAACGAGAAAGTACAGCTCTGATTGGTTAACATGCCAAAATACGCCACATCCAATGAGGCCAAACCTCTTAGGGTGTCTGTGGAGCAGTGGTGGGACATTAAGCTGACTGCTAACTAGCAAACATACTTAAGGACTTTTCACTTAGACTTAGACAGACTTTGTCATTTTGGACACAAAGAAATTTCATTCAGTACAGCTTTCAAGCTTTTCATTTTTTAAAGTGCAGCCATGATAAAGGTAAGCAGCAGTGATAATGTAAACATACGACTGTGTATTAGCTACAGTTCAAACATTCATTTTTTTTTTTTTTTTTTTTATATAACCCCATTTTATACAACATTCAGCAGTCTAATGGCAGTGGGGAAGAAACTGTTCTGGAATCTGCTTGACCTGCATAATCTGCTTCGAAGTTTATTTCCAGACAGCAGAAGGAAGAACAGTCCACGTTGGGGGTGTGAGGGGTCATAATGTTACGGGCTCAGGACATGCAGTGCTCGGATGAAATGTCTTTTATCGAGCAAAGAGGAGAGGTGGTGTTTACAGTCCAGGTGAGTTTGTCTGATATGTGCACCCCCAGGAATTTGGTGCTGCTGATCACCTCTATAGCTGAGCTGTTGCTGAGAAGTGAAGTGTGGTTAGGCCAGATCTTCCTGAAGTCGACAATGAGCTCCTTCGTCTTCTCCACATTCGGGATCCGGCTGTAATCTCTGCACCAGCCCACCAGCTGCTCCACCTCCTCTCTGTAGTCCTGGTCGTTGTCATCTCTGATGAGGCCCAACGCTGTAGTTTCATCTGCAAACATCACAATATCATTGATGGTGAACCTGGGGACGTATTCATGTGTCATCAGGGTGAACAGCAGGCGGCTTAGGAGGCACCACTGAGTGGAGCCTGTGCTTAGGGTGATAACATCAGAGGAGTTCTGTCTGACCCAGACTGACTGAGGTCTGTTTGTGAGGAAGTCTAAAAGCCAATTGCAGAGGGGTGTGTTGAAGCCCAGCTGTTCCAGTTTACCTATCAGATGCTGTGGATTGATGGTGTTGAAAGCTGAACTGAAGTCCAGGAACAGAATCTGCATGTAGGTGCTCTTCTCCTCCAGGTGTGCTAGGCTGAGGTGAAGAGCAGAGGAGATGGCGTCCTCAGTGGAGCGGTTTCGTCGGTAGGCGAACTGTAACAGGTCGAATTTTAGGGGGGAGACTGAAAATGATGTGTTCTTTAACCAGCCTTTCAAAGCACTTCATCATGATAGGAGTCAGTGTGACAGGCCGGTAGCCATTAAGTGAGGTGACCTGAGACTTCTTTAAGACGGGAATGATGGTGGCAGACTTGAAGCATTCTGGCACTATGGATTGGTGCAGCAAGATGTTAAATATGTCTGTGATGACACCAGTCAGCTGACCGGCACACTCCTTGTACACCCGCCCAGGTATGTTATCGGGGGCTGGGGCCTTTCTTGGGCTGACTCTCCTCAGAGTTTTCCTCATTTCAGCTATGTCAAGGTTGAGTGCCTCCTGTCCCTGGCTTGGGAGATTTAGGGGATCCCTAGTGTTGTTTTCCACTTTATTAGTTTTTTCAAGGCTGCACTTTAAAAAAATGAAATTCTGTAGAGCTGCTTTAAATGAAATTTCTTTTTTATACACTCGTGTTTAGAAAATGACAAAATAAATCTGTTTCTAAAGCCCGGCGTACACTGCAATTTTCAGGGTGATTTTCCACTCGTGTGAGAATCTTTCGATTGGGCCGACTTTCAGCCTGATCGTGAGTCGTGTAGTGTACAGGGGGTTGCGAGCGGCGATCCGCCTCTCACGACCACCTCCCGATCAGGAATCGTGAGATCCGAAGTGTTAGGTTTATTCTTTATACATCATGTGCATTGTTATTCTGTTAGCCAGATTAGACAGAGTAGAAGGCCTTCCTTCACATTGTGGATGTCACTGTGTGTATAGAGGTCATCTAATCAGGACGGCCTTTGTGTCTTTACAAATACACAGGATATGGGTACATCTTGGAGCCGGTCTGATAAAGGGGAGCTAGCTGTAACTCTTGGGCATAGAGGCAAGACTCATTAAGGTCAGGGCATTGATGGTGTGTCAGTTTCTGATACGGACAGCTAAGCATCCACCTGATGCAACACATGGACTCATGAGGTATAAGAAGCAGGAGATGACCTTGTTCGGGGCTCAATCGTTGCCAGACGCTCGCTGACGTTCTTTTGAGCCCACAGCTGTGCAAGCTCCAAGCATTTTCTCTGTCCTGTAACGACCTGATCTGGAATAAATGCTATTACTTTTTACTCCTGTTTTTATAGTCTTTTTTTATATGGTTTTACCCAGTTTGAGTTAAGAGTAGAAAAAACTTGCTCCCAGGAAAAGAACCGGTAGGGAAGTTCCGAGGCGCAGCTGCCTTCAGCGGGACCTAACTTCCACATTTAACAAGTGAAATGCAGTTCTGTCTGTAAAATTGACAGACCGTAGTAGCCACATTTGCTCAGCCATGTCTTTTTTCAAAATGTTGTCGCTTATTATTTTCCAGGCTTTCAGCACAAAATTGCACAAATTTGCCAAGGCAGGGCATTTCACTCTACTGAGCTTAATATTCCACTTCTATTTGTTTGGTTCCCAGATAGATGAGTCAGAGCAGCTGCATCTCACTGCGGAGCTGAGTCCGACGTGCTTTTTAGTCGTACAGTGTGAGCAGGTAGACCCCATGAGAGCGTTGGGCCGAACATACATCGTGAGCTGTCAACTCACACTGAACGACTAATCGCAGGGTTTGGTTGTACAGTGTGAGCAGTAGCTGCGTGCAATGACTGGAAAAAAAAAAAACAGTGTACGCCCGGCTTAAATCTAAGTGTTTTCCACTGTGGTGGTGTGGGTGGGCGAGTAATAGTGCTTGAACCGGTTGGGGAGGTGGCCCTTAAAATACCACTCTAAATTTTACTTCTAACCAGTCTCTTTTAGTAAGTAATCTGTCGCAGTTTGCAACCCTTTGTCTAAGACCTCCACCAACAAAAGGCCATTTCTTTAATGAAAAGAAGAAAAAAAAATTCTACCCAGACAAAAACCTCTGACCCCTCTGAAGCCTAAATAAAGAAAAGAACAGAGTTTCACAGAAACTACCATTGCAATGTTACTGTAAGGCCAATCTACCGCAGATTTCTGAAGTCTCCAAGCAGATCATTATGTTACAGTTCCCTACTCTGCTCCTTTAAAGGTTGCGCATTCAGGGGGGTCAATGGAAGTCAGAAGGAGCAATACACTAAAAAACTTATAAAAACTGGAGTAAGGATTGGGAAGCAAAATTATAGTATATTTGGGTGGTATTAAAAGTCTTGCAGTCTACTTTGTATATGCTCTGCAACAAAAGAGCAATTGCAGGGGCTGGTATGTGAAGGGCTTTACATTTTCACTGAGTATGACATATAATATCTGCTTGAATACCTGTATGTGAATTTCCTTTCCAAATAACAAACTACTGTTGCTGTGTTTGAGCAGCTCTCTTTTTTCAAATTTTGTTTTTTCAATCTGTTGTCTATAATTGCCACAAAGAACCTTAGTGATACTTTTCTATCAAACGCTTCCCCCTCTCCAACAAACTTTTTTGGGTTCTTATCCCAAAATGTATTAGAATCATTAAATATGTGTTTGGGATATAATATAGGGATGCTTTTTAAAGTAACCACAGGATTATATTGCAGGTATCTTAAAGAACCAGCATGCAGCCCCTAAATCTATGACTGATCCATAGTACTGGACCGGTCTGACTTACTTTCACCCCTTGGGAACTTTACCCATTCCCCCATTGCCACTTTAATTAAATCTCAGTGGGTAACCAAAAAAGGGACCACCACACTTCAATGGGCGGCTGTTCTCTAAACATTCAGGGATTCCTAATGTGGAGGAAGTACTTCACTCTAACTGAAACAAAGCTATCACTGTAAAATATTTTCTGACAAAAAAATATGTTTCATTCATATTGATATATCAAACATGATCATAAGAAAGCTATTAATGTATTTGGGGAATGCTTCTAAAAGTCAACAAACTTCCACCTTTTGCACTTTAGAACCCTATCCCTTCCAGCCTCTGCAGATAATAAAGGTTTCACTGTGTCTGTGAGTACTTAATAGTGAGAGTTCAGACTGGTGATTAGAGAAAGTCACAGAATGGCTAGTTCCCAAGTTCTTTGGAGGGTGTTTATGTCTGTGCACCCATTCAGTGCTCTATGTTAAACACGTCCACTCATCTCCTGTGTCACTGAAAGCCTCGGGCTCGCACCATGACATTAATAGTTTGACAGGCTTTGCTGCTCTTCTCACTCTCCCCCTTCCCACCATCTGCTGCTCTTATGCTCCCTTTCTCTGGCTCTCTTTGTCAGTTGTATTTCTTCATTGTACAATCTGCTTTGTTGGTACCTTGTACAAATACAGTTCATGAATTTGTTGTGAATAAATGTGATGAGGAAAAAGTTTAGAGATTCTACATTTTCTTTCTATTTCAGCTTTAAGGGGTTGGGAATACTAATCTTTCAGACAGAATTTTTTTTTTTTTTGCCCAGATCCAATACTGTTGTCAAATGCTCCACAACAAACAGGAAGCCATCCTTCTCGGATTTAATTTTTTTGATCTCACACCTGCTTTGGTCAGTTTCATTTGGCATTTGGTCAGTCATTTGGCTCCAAATATATAATCTGATTTGCTCCATATTTCTTACAAATCACTTAATAACCTAATATTTTATGAGCTTTTGAGAGCATCAACAAGTTGTTGGTGTTAAGATCTGGTGGTGCTGGTTATATGGTAGCCTCACTTCTGTTGTCTGCCTTAGGCCAGCTGTGGCAGCAATACAGCTTATCACCAACAGGGTGTAAATGTGTGCGTACATCGATGAATGAATGTAGTTTGAAGTATACATCTACTTGATAATATGCTATACAATTATGGACTATATACCAGTTTTGTTAAATATGATGGATCTCAACCCAGCTCCTAAAAGATATTAAAGCAAATACTCATACTAAGCCTAATTGCTTAAAAAATAAAAATAAATCAGCTTAATGTAAAACTAAACTAGATATTCAGTACTTAACTACCATTAAATCCTTAGAAACCAAGAGGCAAATCCACCAGAAAAACCACAAGTCTTTATTTGAAGAATATTCCTTTTATACAGGGTCAATCTGCCCATTCAATCAACTTCCAATGCCATGAAAAATGCGATCAAGATAGAGGTTAAATTAATAATGAATGGAATTATGTTAAACATTAGCAGCATTCAAGTATCTCTATGCAATTTTAGCTGAACTGTGAATTGTAACCAGTTTTGAATAACAATGGGTGTTGATTGCATATTCTTACATATTCGCTCAGTTAATTCTATATATAAAAAGTAACAGTCTATGATGTGTAAAAAAACAAAAACATTGTTGGGTATCTGTGACAAACACCATTTGTCTCAGTTTATACATTTGTTAATTTATTGTTTGCTTGATTTAACCATCTCTTCATTCTGTAGTTTGCATTCATATACTATCCAGTGTTTGTTTATGTTTACATTTTTACAGATTATTTAATATAACATCTTGGTGTAAATTAGGTTATAACTTTTTTAGGTTTTGTTTGATTATTTAACTTTTGTGTTCTATTTTTGGTATATTTTGTATTTTGGTGAACTTACCTGTCTATCAATTACAACCTCCTGTGTAGAGGTGAGGTCACAGGAAGGTACCGGGGGGGGGGGGGGGGGGGGTTAGCTACATCCGTTAATGGAAGAGTCCATTGGAGGCCATTTTGTATTTCAGGCAAAAAAGTATAAGAGACAATGGCGAGGTTAAGAAGAGAGAAGAACCAAGTCAGTGAAGCTGGGTGCACCTGGTCGTAATTATGGTTGATTTAAGTTCAGATAATGTTCTGTTGAGACATGTTAAGCATCTGAGGTATTTTTTGGGGGTAATTTTCTTTTGGAAATATTTCTTATTTTTGCACTTTTGTTTTTGCAATGTAAATAAACCACATGCTACAATAGGCATTTGCCTACCGCCTTCTTCAGCCACTTGGCCAGTCTAACCATTGAAATATTTACAATAAGCCCTGGCTATGATGTCGTAAAAATGCCTTATGGTATTTCAGTTATTCATTACTATTTTACTTAAAGGTGGCTGTGACTTACTGTTTTTAAGGTGACTTTGAAGTTGATGGCATAATCACTAATCAAGGTAGTAGTTTTGCACCACGATGCCGAAAAGAAAATGGCACATGAGTTTTAATACTTCATGGCAAATGAAAAGACAAAGCTTGTCTGGTATTATAAGAGTGGATTTGGCAGTTCTTATTAAAATAATTCTTGAAAGTGTCAGGAGACTTACCTTGCTTTATCATGAAAACAAAGGTACATGTTTGATAAATATTAATTTCATAAATATTCAACAGCTGTAATTTGGAGAAAAGGGGAGCACTAGCTGTATCAAATGTTACTAAGTGAACAAAAGCTTTTTGTAAAAGTAGGATGGTTTTTAAAGATAAATAGGAAATGTACTTGCCCAAACAATAGTACAGTATGACAGGTGTGGATAGATTAATGAGTAATATAAAGTTAACATCACTTTATTGTGAACAAAGTTTCTAATCCTTCTCAAAATACATAGATATTTAGTGACTTTTTGCAGAATGTACCAATTTGTTCGCTCCAAAGGAGTTTGTCGTCAAGTTGAACATCCAAAAAATGAACAGTGGTAACTTTATCAATTAGTTGATTTTGAATACAAATTCTTGTTTCATCAAATGTAAAATTTCTGTGCCCAGCAAAAAACACAAAATTGCATTTTTTCACAATCAAAGATAACTTATTGGCTTGGAACCAGGTTGATATTGGGCTAGATCTCTATTCAGTTTCTCTGCAAGAATAGTCAAGTCTTTGTGGAAGATCACAGGTATTGTAAAACTTGTGACTTTGGCAAGATGGTCAATTGTTAGAGTAATTGTACATAAATTTATCTGTATAGTGTTATAATGCATAAAGCTGTATGCTGCGTGTATGCAATTATGATCACCTTTTAATCTGTAAGCTTGCTTTTAAGATAGTTGTGGTTGACTTACTGGCAACATTGAACCTTCTTACCTCTGATGTCCAACACAGCAGCTGCTACAGCTCGATCTTGACTGAAGTCTGATGTCTAGCAGAAATGAATTGTTAATTTTATGTTATCTGAGAGCTGTAGCCTTTTTCCCCCCTCCCTTAGTCCAATAGATACAGTATGTAACTAGCGAATGCCTTATACTAATAAATTGTGCGAGCTTTGAGGCTGGCAGAGTGGTTTGGAGATTGTAACTGTACGGTCTCTTACTACTCTCCTCGCGAGTAAAAATAATTAAAAATAATTCTGACTCTGTGCCTTTCTTTCCTTGTATTACAGTGTTTTAGGTGTTTGAACCTGATAATGTAAACTAAAAACAATAAAGGTCCTAGGATGGAGCCCTGGGGTACTCCTAATTGTATTGATTTTTTCTTTGAATCAAGACCATACTGATATCTACGTTGTACATAACTAGTTAACTATTTATGAACAAGACCTTGAAACCGATAGTTAAATAACTTTTTAAATGATGAACATGGTCAAATGCTTTCGATAGATCCAAGAACACCCCTATTGTATATTGATTATTGTTTGACGCAGTTAGTATTCTGTCAGTAAATCCTACAAGTGCCATATAAGTGGAATGATTCCTTCTAAAACCACATTGATACTGATAAATGACATATGTATTTAAATGTTTTATTAATGTTTTGTAAATAATTTTTTATAGAACTTTTAAAAAACGGTGTAAAACGGAAATGGGACGGTAATTTGTGAACATACTTGGATCACCAGTTTTAAATACAGGTATGATTTTTGGTACTTTTAAATCTGTAGGGACAATACCAGTAGTCATTCACACAGTGCACATATGTGTGTCAGAGGTTTGCTTAATGGAGTCTGTACATCTTTAACCAAAGAGGCTCTGATGCCATCATGCCCTGGAGCTGAATTTTTTGTAACCTCACACACTTCATTACTGTTTGGAAGATCAATGCTATTCATCGTTGAAAATGAATCTTTAATATAATAAACTGGATCAGTCATTGTGTTTTGGATCCTTTTGGCAAGTGTGATACCTATACTTTAAAAAAAATTGTAAAATGACAAACAATTTTATATGGATCAGACAAAACAAAGTTTCCATCAACAAAAGTTGAAGGAAACTTTGATGCAGCCTTTTTTTCTTTGTAGTAACTGGTTAATGGTTTTCCAAGTGTTTTTTATATTATCTAAACATTTTCTAAACTGATTGCAACAAATGAGCAAATTTATTTCTATATGTTTTATATATAGCCAGGTTTAGTGGAGTTGGGATTGCAAGATATTTTTTATATAATTTATTTTTAATTCTGGAAGATTTTTTTAAGCCACTTGTAAACCATGGCTTAATGGGAAACATTTATCAATACAACAATTAAACAGTTTTATGAACAGAATAGGCAGATTTTGGTTCATTTCCATTCTAAAGTTCAGCAAAATAAATTTCTTGTATCATTTTTTGGAATTTTATTTTATTTGACCTACTAAAAAGTTTCTAAAGTATTGAGAGTCAACTTGTCTTGTCTTCACCTTTTAATAAAATGTATGAAATGAAACACTGGTAAATGATCATTTATGTCTGTAAATAAAAGTCCAGACAGTGTATCATATTCCAAAGTATTAAACAGTATTGACTAGTTCTTCTGGTTGGTTAGTCTATTACTGGAAAACATAATTTGCATGCAGCATGTTTAGAAATTAATTTGTCGGACAATAGATTTAAATATTAATATTAAAATCTCCCATAATATAACATATTTTTTCCTTTCGATTTATTTTTCCAAGAACTTTGTTCATTTCATCATTAAATTTAAAAATATCAACATCAGCTTATGAATTTGACCAATCACAATATTTTTTTTAGAAGTCTCAAGCTCTACAAACATTTGCTCTATATCAAATTCTTTATAATTTATAATTAGATCATCTCATTGAATAAACTTAAAATTTTGTTTTACAAAAATTGACAGCCCTCCTCTGTCTGATAGCATGGAAAGAGTTGTATCCTGGAAGTTCAAATAAACCAGATTCTTTGGAATTTTCTGTAAACCATGTTCTCAAACTGAGAAGAGAAAATACACTATCATTACATGAAGACTTCAACAAAAGATTACATTTTTCTTCATTATAGTATTTGCAGCAACGGAGGAAGAAGTTAATATCAGGATCAAAATCAACATTATAAGAATTGTCAAAATCATTCAAATCAAAGTGGTGAAATATTATTATATTTTCATCCAAATTTCTATTCATAGTGTTTTTGTTCTGACCTGAAAGCAGGCGCTCATCTTCAAGCATGTGGAAAAGAAACTCAGCAGGGCAGTCTCTACAAAACCCAGAGAGCCAAAGAATAAAATCATGTCCAGTTATCTGAGAATATTTTAAATGGAATCCTTTTTTTGCAAATAGAACATGTTACTTGACATTTCATTGCCTTTTGGCGTTTAGAACAACTGTCTTTGCTGTTCATGTGAAACATAAGTAAAATTGTTCACATCATGATGGTCATTTACATTATTATTGTTTTGCTTAGTTTGTGGGACAGTGTTTTATGAGCTTATCAAATCTCAGATAAGCTATATCCCCTCGCTTTCTTGCTTCTTTCATGGCAGGAATAAGTTCTTTGCGCTTTTGTCTCACAGTCTCAGAGTGATCCTCATTGATGTAGATGTTCAATCCTTTGAGGTATCTTGCATTCTCCAAAACAATGTTTCAGCCTTCGAAACCAAGACACCTGGCCACTATTGGTCTTGGTTTTTCATCTCTAGCAGGTGGCTTTCCAGAGCAATGGACACGCTCGAGCTCAATGTGTTCTTGGTCTAGTTAGAGTTTTTCACTCAGGATCTTTCTTATTTTATCCTCTGAAACACTTCATTTTTCATGTCCAGATTCAGGTATGCCAGGTTTTTACGCCGAGACTAATTTTCCAAGTAGTCAACTTTCACATTCACTGTGTTCAACTTTGTATTGAGCATGTTGACAAGTCTTAGCAGTTATGGGACAACTTTTCTGCATGAAGCTTTTCATCCTCAAAAACCTTTTGAGTGAACCAAAGGCTTGTAAAATGTGTCTGTGCTCTTACCTAGTGTCCAAAAAATGGCTTAATTCATGGTCAATCCTCTAATTAAAAATCCATGGGAGGCCACATTTCTTTAAATGTTGTCTACATTACTGGGTAAGGATCTTCATCTCACAGGGTCTTCCAATTTTCCCTCAGCCATTTTTAAAACCTGTCAAGATTAAAGGTGCTGATCTGTTGCCAAATATTTTTCTAATGATGCCCAGTATCATGGAAACTAAGGACTTAGGTAAACATGCAAACACATTGAAAGCCAGCATATGCCTGACATCCCAGGATCTTATAAAACCCTGGCATACGCTGAACTTTCCATGTATTTTTTCAATTTTTGGCATCAATTTTCAGAACTTATCTCCATTGACAGCATAATGCACGGCAGCGTAATGCCACAAGTCAGCGTCCTGAAGGGGACAGCAATGCACCCAGTGGCACCTGGCCAGCATAAAAGGCACAAGAAAAAGATTCCACAAAACCAATGCTTATGAATGACTTACACTTAACGTATGTTAAAGATCAAATAACTTTACATTTTAAACTTTGATTGTGATTGATTGTGTGTTTAAACAAAATAACAATGACCACTGTACAGCAGGTAACTATTAAATGCATTAACATCTTACATGCCGATACAAAAATGGCCAAAGCTGATTTTCAAACACCTGAAAAAGCATGAATGAAATTAGCTGCTGTTTTATAAATTTTGGGAGGTTTAGCCTGCCATAAGATATCTCAACAGCAGACAGTAGCCATTACCTTTTATTTACAAATAAATAGCATTAAATATACCTGGACATAAATTACCCAAAGCCCTAGGCAAAAAAGTTCTTCTAATAGGTTTATTTCTGGTTCCCAATATCCAAAGACCATGATCATGGCATATGGCAAAATATAAGTATAAGCATCAATTACGCCACATTAGTTGGACAGAGGCATCTCGAGCTGCTGACCATTTTGCCAATCACTCCAAATCCAGAAATCAAAGACAGAACTCTGCCTCAGACCAATCCATAAACGCAGTGTAGAACCAGTATAAGTGAACTTTAACCACTGTTCAGCAGCATTTTGATTCTACTGATTGTTAATCACAAGTGTGAATGCTTGGCTGTACATTAGTTAAAGGCTTCCTCCCTATGTTTGGACTTCTCGATTAATCTTATTTTCACCCTGCCTGAAATTTGAGTGAAGAAATGGTTATGATTTACTGGAAGTGAAATTCTCATACAGTACCAATCAAAATCTCCCTCAACCCTACTCTTAAAAGCTATATTGAATTATATGTTTATGTGGGGCAGGATATACATTAAGCTCTTTTTTGCCTGCAGTGTCTGCCAAGTAGATGATACTACTTTGCCGTTGGGGCTTTATTTAGATGTGTATTTTGAAGAAAAAAAATAAATATACTTTATAATGCCTTTCATCTTAGTCATTATTAATTGTTCTTACTAAAAAGGTAAACATATATTACAAACCATCAGACATCTGTTTTTAATATTTACTTTCTGTGATGATATTGTCTTCAACTTCACTCTTGGTACAAAAATACTAAAAACATCTTATCCCAAAGTATAGATTTTTATATTTGTCAAGTTAAACCAGGAAAGGGCAAGTGACACTTTCTAATGTCCACCCGCCTGGAGTGCTTTGAACAAAAAATCAAGCGCTTTCCCTCCTCAAGCCAAACACCTGATTTAGAAACAACTCTGCTTGCCTGGGCTTCACAGAATGATGGAACAACAAGCAAAGAACTCCAACTCAAAGCTACAACAAAAGACACCACTGGTAGGAGATGAGAGATTTTGTGCAGTAGAACCAAAATACATTTTGTTCGACAGCATGTCTTAAATATTCGAGATTATGGTATGCAGTGCTTGCAATATGCATTTTGTGGCTTGTTGCTTTCATTTAAAGTTAAGTTTTAAAAGCTGGTTGGAAATGTAAAACATTCAAGAGATTTCATTATAATCTCTGGTATGCATTTTTTCTTTGTAGGATATCAACCTACTCATGTTTGTGAGATGTGTCTGAATCAAATAAAAAAACAAAATAAACCAAACTGAGTTGAGTTGTCCCAGCATCATTTTGGTTGTGGCTAGGCCCTTTCAAGTTTGGGTAAGAGAGTGCACAGCTCTGCATTAAACCAGGGAGCCAACTTTCTATTTTTTAAGTATTTGTTTTTTTAAAGGGGCTGCGTAATATAACAAGCAACCCAATCAAGTAAATCATCAACCTGTGAAGGGAAATACACTAACCTTTTCCCCTGTGCAGCACTGCTCAGTGACACAGAGGAAAGACAAAGTGAAACAGATTCTTTAAAATGTATAACTGCACTATCTGATAATGATCTGCTTAATTGAAGCCTTCTTTTGGAGGAGGAAAACTCTGTTAAAGTATTCTGAAGGTTATTAAAAAGTGGTTAGAGAGGACAGGATTGTGAGGAAATACTGTTATTTCTCCACATTCAATGCCATATGTCAGCACAAAGTCCAAAGTATGAAGATGAAAATGTGTGGGACTATTCACATTTTGATCAAAGCCAATAGCAAATGGTTTAAAGGCTGAACTTAAGGTATCACCTTCAATGTCAGAGCGGATGTTAAAATCCCCCACTATGATTACCCTGTCAGTATTCAACACAAAATCAGATAGGAACTCTGAAAATTCATCTAAAAATTCATAATAAGGACCTGGTGGATGATGCAAAGTTACAAAGATGAGATTTTGTGGCTTTGCAATTAAGATGAGGGAAACTAAGAGTTTTAATTATTAACTGCCTTTGGAGTAATCAGTAAGTCAAATTGAAAGACTATTGCTACTCCTCCCACTCTCCCAGAATTTCTGGGTTCGTGGAAATTTAAATAACCAGAAGGAGTTGCCTCATTTATGCTAACATAATCCTCTTGGTGCAGCCAAGCTTCTGTAAGGCAACATAAATCAATGTGATTATCATAAAAAAGTCTTTAACTAGCAGACTTTTTGAAGAAAGAGATCCTATGTTAAATAAACCACATTTAGTGCAGGTGGCGCAGCGGTTAACGCCTATGACACATGTACAGAGGCCTTAGTCCTTGATGGGTTAGAATCTGACCTGTGGTCATTTGCCGCATGTCTCTCCCCCTCTCTCAAACCCCCTTTCCTGTCAGCCTACTGTCGAAAAATGAGCCAATAGTGCTGCTAGTGCCTTGAAAACTCAAAAATAAACCACATTTAATCGTTTTAACAGTTATTTTGTTTAGATTATCATGATTTACTCCTTTCGGAATCTTTTCTAACTTAGTAGATTTTTGTCGTGGGCATGACACTGTCCGGATGGAGTAA
This sequence comes from Cyprinodon diabolis, assembly GCA_030533445.1. Taxonomy (NCBI): domain Eukaryota; kingdom Metazoa; phylum Chordata; class Actinopteri; order Cyprinodontiformes; family Cyprinodontidae; genus Cyprinodon; species Cyprinodon diabolis. Next base: position 21,506,895 of record CM060078.1, read on the forward strand.
TATACGGGTTAAAGTAGAGAAGCTGCAGAGAGGTGTTAAACTACGACTCTGCTTCCTGGTCTGCACCCTGGGTTGTTTTGGAAGACTAATAAATTTGGCCAGATTCCTAGACAGAAGAGCTGCACCATCCAAAGTGGGGTGGATGCCGTCCCTTCGAATCAGACAAGGCTTTCCCCAAAAGGATTGCCAATTATTAATGCAGCCCACATTGTTTTCAGGACACCACCTAGACAACCAGCGGTTGAATGACAAACTGTGTCTAAACATGTCATCACTGGTCAGATCACGGAGGGGACCAAAAAAATTAAGGAGACCGACATTGTTTTTGCAAACTTACGCACCGAAGCAACACTAATTTTGGTGACCTCCGATCAGCATAACCCGGTGTCATTACCGCCAGTGTGGATAACAATCTTACTCTATTGAACCTTATCCTTAGCCAGCAATTTCAGGTAAGATTTGATCTAGCCCATTCTGGCTTCCGGCAAAACATTTGACTATGGTCCCTGGTGTCTCCCTGAGATGATGGCAGGAACCATAGTATAGTATGACCTCCAGTAAAAATGCTGAAAATTAAAAATAGAGATCATATCTCTCCTACCCTAGCTTCTCTTCATTGGCTTCCTGTTAAATCCAGAAAGGAATTTAAAATCCTTCTCACTTATAAATGTGAATGGCGAAGCTCCATCTGTTCCTTCTGTCCCTAACAGAGCACTTTGCTCTCAATCTGCAGGTTTACTGGTGGTTCCTACAATCTCTAAAAGTAGAATGGGAGGCAGATCTTTTAGTTATCAGGCTCCTCTCCTATAGAACCAACTACGAGTTTTAGTCTGTGAGGCAGACACCCGTCTATTTTTAAGGGTAGGCTTAAAATCTTCCTTTTTCATAAAGCTTATAGTTAGAGAGGCTCAGGTTATCCTGAGGTATCTCTATAGTTATGCTGCTATAGACTTAGACTTCTGGAGGACATTGGGACCCTATTTCATCATTCTGCTTCTTTCTATCTCTACTCTCCCACTCTGCAGAATCTTAGTTTAATCTCTAACGTTCTGCTCTCTCTGCTTTTTCTCATAGTAGCTTCACCTCGTCTGTTCCTGTTTGGCTGTGGCACCATCCTGGAGAGAAATATCAGCTGTGCTGCTGCAATCAATACCTTTGTTTATAAATGTTCGAGAATTGCCTGTTTATCAGTATAGTCCAGTTTCTCTGACTGTGACTGGCTGGATGTGCTCTCTTTATCCTCTGACATGGAAGCTGGTCTAACTGGCTGTGTACTTCCTGGAAGCGGCCGCCTTTTACAGTTGCTTTTTGTATCTCTGCTTCTGTCTCCTTGAACCCCAGTCAGCCTCGGCCTACAAGCAGGTTTATTGTAAGGGATTGTATTTGATTCAATGAGTCGATTCAATCAACTGGTTTTACTTAGATAGCAAACTTAGAATCAATTTGACTATGATCTGGTGAACTGTAAAGTGCCTTGAGATGACATGTGTTGTGAATTGGTGCTATATAAATAAACTGAACTTAATTGAATAGTATAGTATGACCTAAATAATAGGCTAAAATGAGTCATCTTATAGTAAGACGTAAATGATTATGTAACGCTCTTATTAAATGCGCAGGTCTGACTACAAGGTTTAATGTTAACCACGTAGAATCAGAAGTAGGAACGGCATGGAAGTTCAAATAAACCAGATTCTTTGGAATTTTCTGTAAACCATGTTCTCAAACTGAGAAGAGAAAATACACTATCATTACATGAAGACTTCAACAAAAGATTACATTTTTCTTCATTGTAGTATAGTATAGTATTTGCGCTTTTGTCTCACAGAAATAGGCTTAAAAGAGTCATAGTAAAGTAGGACATAAGAAATAGGCTAAAAAATCCATAGTGAAGTATGATGTCAGAAATAGGCAAAACTAGTCATAGAATAGTATGACCTCAGAAATAGGTGAAAAGGATTTATGGATTCATATGACATCAAAAAATTTTATAAAATGAGGCATAGTATAGTATAACCTCAAAAATAGGTTAAAAAAACTAATCATAGTATAGTATGACGTCGGAAATAGGCTAAAACCAGTCCTAGAATTGTATGACATTAGAAATAGACTTAAATGAGTGATGGTATATTATGATCTCAGAAATAGGCTAAAAATAGTCATACTATAGTATGACCTCAAAAAAAGGTTTAAAAGACTGTTGTAAATACAACCTTTGACATTCCTGGAGCTTAAAAATATAGAAAATTTAACAAAACCTAATAACTCCAAATATCTCTTCAGCTAGTGATAAGCAACTTTACTTCAAAGCAAAACTCAGATGATTCAAATCAATCTGATCACTTTGGTCCAACTAAAACTGAAACATTTAACTCCCAAGTTTAATTAATTTCAAAGTCAAAACTCCAACATAACTGATTATCTGCAAGAAGTTGAGAACTGTCTAAAATACTTGCCATTTCCTTCTTCCCATGAGAAATTGAAGCTGATTTGGAAAACAACAGCTAGAAGTGTCCATGTTCTCATAAAATCTTCTAAAAATCAGAGAAAGTATTCAGCTCTTTGTCAATCCCTAAGAGAAGAATATTCTGGTTACAGAGATCTGGCATTAGCAACACTTGAGGAGTCTTTAGTTCTCCAAGGAGAACATGAAACACCCAGAGAATATTACTTTTGCTTGAGACAGGTTTATTTTTAGGGCTGCAGTTCTCCAGATATTGACGAAGAAGATCACACATTTAAACCATTATTCATTCAAAATCTCCATGAAAGTGTTAGATATGATGTAGCAATGTATTGCAGGACACAGAACCTTTCTATGCAGGACACTCGCAGATATGCTCAGCTTGTTTGGGAAATACGTCTTAAATCAGATAATTTCAGAGCAAACTTAGACTCTTAAACTTTCAAACAAAACACGGGATCAGGAAAAGACACAGATTCAGTTCCCCAGTGGTTCCCCAAGATGAAGGAATTAATAACTTGAGAAAACGAAAGCCAAAACCCCCAGATAAATGTCACTAACCGTATCGCATTGCAAAATGAAAGGTTGACACTGGTAAAGTGGGACATCAACGAGCTACAGAAATAATCTCAAAGGAAAACTTAGAACAGATCTGCAAAACAGTTCTTACATAGCTAATGGCTTCTCTGACCAATCACAAAGTACCACAATTCCAAGCTAATGGTAAAACTTATCATATCCAAGAATATGATCATTGATTATCATTTCTAGCATACTTTAACCTGTTTTATCCTTTATTTTGTTTCACAACTTGAGAAATGATAAAGATTGAACAACAGCATCATGAAGGTGTTAGAAAATTTTGTTTGGGAGCTATATATTTGTGTTCCAGGGTCAGACTTTCCTGCCAGACCTGCTTCAAACAGACACAAAACCTCTGGAGAAACCACTGTTTTATGATAAGAGGGGGTCAGCTTCTGCCAGACTTGCAACAAATCATCCAGGGACAAACATGAGATAATATCAACTCTAAATGAGCTTTCTTCCTGCCAACGGAAACTGACTCATCGTTCCAGATCTCATGGTTTTATGGACCTATTTGTTGATCTGAAAACAAAGAAGTGCATCTTTTATTTCCAGATCAAAGAGGGGGATATGTTGTGCCATATGCCATGATCATACTTCTTGGATATTGGGAACCAGTGTCCATATTTCATCTTGACAGGATGACCAGAGGAGAACACGCAGCTTTGGTGAATAACAGTGGGGGGACTCTTTCAGCCAAAGCAGGTCACCAGTCACATAGCAGCCACCAGAGGTGTGAAAAACCACCCCCTCTCTGTGAGGACAGAACAAAACCACAGAGAAAACCAGATTCTCTCCTTTTTGCCTCCTGCTCTCTTTGCCTCCTGTGCTTTTTGCCTCATCTCCCTTGCCCAGTTTCCTGGGCTGAGATGGCTAGTTCACCACCACAGCAGAGATGCGGGCCCCAGGGGAATCAGATCTCCAGAACCATCAAGGATAGGTAAGAAGCTTTCAGAACCAAACTGCTGCAAAACAGACCTTTTGCAACACATTTCTCTTGAGTTTCAGAACTTATATAAAGCCAAAATGGATGAGAACCATGCCCTAGGTGTGAGCCTGAGGGGACCCCTGCTGTGAGACTGAGACAAAGAACCCCTGGTTGTTGCCCTGACTACTGAGTTGCAGCTGGATGGAACTCAAGCTTTCCAATTGGACATGGAAAAAAAGGTTTGCAGGTCTGGCATGATTAGGGACAATACTCAGAATTCAAGCCAACAGAATAGACCTCATGCTACGCTATGCTACAGGAATATGTGTGTTGAGCTGTTGTTGAAGCTTGGACAAGCTTTATTTCACTAAAAGTGTAAACACTGATATAACATTAGTGTTCATATGTTCCTCAGATGCTCATTACATTCCAATTACAAGGTATGACCAAGAGTAATTTAGTGGAATACTAATGTCTATTCGATGCTAGCTTTTTCAAAGAGGGTAAATAATCATTTAACTCAAGGTTTTTGGTACTTGATTAAGCAAATCAGTGGATAAAACATTACTTGGCCAAATAATGTTTTATTCTCCTCATGATTTGCATTGTGAATTGGTCTGAAAACATTCCAATTTCTTTAAATGAGTGAACAGCTTCCAGATAAACATTGGTTTCAAACACAAGATCCATCTTAAGCTGTAATGTAGTTTTCAACCATGTTTCCCCTTCTGCTTTGTACATATTAGTTTAGTTTAGTATCACTAGTTTTAGTGTTAAACTGAAATATGTTTGACTTGGAGCTGAATACTTTTTGTTAATAAACTCTTATATACAAAAGAAGTTGTGGTGAATTTATTCCATGTATGTGCAGAATTAACTGTTTTACCATGATTAGTTCTCGAATCACTCTTCCATTTATACAGCTAGTAGGGCGTGTGTTCATAAACAGTATATAACTGCCGAAATAATATCTGAGTAAATAAGATATTTTTCACATCCCTACGGGAGGGCAATACACATCTTAAAGTATCAGAAACATAAATTCCCAGCTGGCTGGGAATAGAATTGAAAAGAACATTAAATCACAAGACTCATAGTATGGTATGATATTGGAAAGAGTCTGATACCACTCAGAAAAGGGATCAAATGAGTCAGTGTATGGTATGATGTAGGAAATAGGTTAAAATGAATCCTAGTATAGTCAAAATTGGCTAAAACAGGCAATAGTATATTATGGCCTCAGAAATAGGCTATAACCAGTGATAAGCATAGTATGACATTAGAAATAGTATAAAAAGTCTTAGTATATAGTGTGAGGTCAAAAATTGGCAGAAATGAGTCATAGTAAAGAATGGCTTTATAATTAGGCTAAAATCAGTCCTATAATAGTATTAATTCAGAAATGGGATAAAACAAGTCATAGTATAGTACGACCTCAAAAAGTTAAAATGAGTCATAGTATAGTATGATGTCAGAAATAAGCTAAAACGAGTCAGTACAGTATGACCTCAGATATAGGTTAAAACGAGTCATAGTATAGAAAGACATCAGAAAAGGGGTTTAAAAAATGTATAGTATATTATGACATGAACAATAAAACCAGTCATACTATGATGTCAGAAATAGGCTAAAATGAGTCATAGTGTGGTATGACATCAGAAATAAGCTAAAACGACTCTTAGAATAGTATGACGTTAGAAATCAGCTAAAATGAGTCATAGTATAGTATGACATCAGAAACAAATTGTATGAATTAAGAAATAGGATAAAACAAGTCATAGTATATGATAACCTAAAAAAAGGTTTAAACGAGTCATAGTATAATATGACATCAGAAATAGGCTAAACCTAGTCCTAGAATTGAATAAGTTCATAAATAGGATAAAAAGAGTGATAGTATAGTATGATGTCAGAAATAAGCTTAAACGAGTCATGGTATAGATAACATCAGAAATTGGCTAAAAAGAGTCATAGTATAGTGTGACATCGAGTGAGAGCGAGTTATGGAATAGTATGATGTCAGAAAAAGTCTAAAACCAGCCATAGTATAGTTTGATGTCAGAAATAGGCTAAAATGAGTCAGTATAGTATACCCTCATAATTAGGCTAAAACCAGTCCTAGAATAGTATTAATTCAGAAATGGGATAAAACGAGTCATAGTATAGTATGACATTAAAATTTGCTAAAATGAGTCATAGTATAGTATGGCGTTAAAGTAGGCTTAAATAAGTCATAGTACAGTATGACCCCAGATATAGGTTAAAAAGAGTCATAGTATAGAATGACATCAGAGAAGGGTTAAAAGAATTTATAGTATAGCATGACATCAAAAATAAAACCAGTCATACTATAGTATGACCTCAGGAATAGGCTAAAACGTTTCTTAGTATAGTATGACTTCAGAAATAGGATAAAATCAGTCATGGTATAGTATGACCTCAGAAATAGGCTAAAAAGGGTAATAGTAAAGAATGACAGGAAAAATGCTAAAAAAAAAAGTCAGAATAATATGAAGTTAAACTGAAGAAACTCATTGCTCTCTTACATCCCCCTGCGATACAATGAGCTTTGAACCACGACTCCACGAAAGCCAATCGGCATCCAAAGTTCATCTTAAAAGTCCTCTGATCCACTTGTGTGATACTGTGTGCAGGCAGGGGACGTGCTGTGTGACTTAATTCAGATGACACCATTTCAACCCACCTCCAGCCCCTCCTCCACCTTCGTAGCTAAAGCTTGACAAGTGTATCATTCCTTCCTGCTCTTAATGCATTCCCTGTCTCATCTAAACCAGTCTGGCAGAAGACCACCATGTTGAGCCGGGTTCTGAGTTTTTTTTTCACAACGGGGAGTTTTTTCCTCTCCACTGTTGCTTCATGCTTGCTCATCATGGCCAGGTTCTTTCAACCTGTGTTATCCAAACTGGACTTCCATCTTCCAGGTCCCTGAGTAGGGCTCTAGAATCAGCTCACACAATCCACTGGATCTCCCATTAAAGCTCAGCATACCATCTCACTAACCAGCAGTCTACAGACGGACAAACTTCTATCTCCACTCCACCATCAGTTTAAGGACTGGGGGGAAACAGCCCTATTCTTTGCTCCTGTCCATGCATATTTATCAGGCCTCCTGCCGAAGCCTGAGAGCCAAAGACAAAGTAATTGTATCAATAAATTTCTCCTAATTGTCTTTTCTCTTTGTGTGAGTTTTTTTTAAATGAAATGATGGATAAATAGGCTAAAAGGCTAGACTAAAATGATTCATAGTATAGTAGAACCTTGGGAAAAAGCTAAAATGACTCATAATATAGTATGACCTTAAAAATAGGCTTAAACAACTCATAGTATAGTAAGATATCAGAAATAGTCTCAAACCACTCACAGTATAATATGTCAGAAAAAGGTTAAGACAAGTCATACATAGTGACAGAAATATCTCAGAAATAGGTTAAAACCATTAAAAATAGTCATAGAATGACCTCAGAAAACAACTAAAAAGAGTCATATCATAGTATAATATAAAAAATAGGCTTAAACGACTCATGGTATAGTATAGTATGGCGTCAAAAATAGTCTAATAGTCATAGTATAGCATGGCATTAGAAGCAGGTTCAAACGAATCCTAGTACAGTATGATGTCAGAAATAGGCTGAAACAAGTCATAGTATAGTATGGCATCAGAAATAAGCTACAATGAGTCATAGTATAGTATGATGTCAGAAACAGGCTAAAACGAGTCATAGTATAGTATGGTCTCAGAAATGGGCTAAAAAGAGTCATAGTATAGTATAATGTCAGAAATAGGCTAAAAATTGTCATATTATAGTGTGATATCAGAAATAGGATAAAACGAGTCATATGATAGTTTGATCTTGAAGAGAATCTAAAACCAGTCATAGTATAGTATGGCCTCAGAAATAGACTAAAATGAGTTATAGCATAGTATGACGTCAGAAAGGGATTAAAAATAGTAATATTATAGTATGTTCTCAAAATGGGCTAAAATGAGTCATAGTATAGAATTCTATCAGGAATAGGCTAAAACGAGTCTTAGTATAGTATGGCCTCAGAAATAGGCTAAAATTAGTAATACTAAAGCTAAATGTTTTAAAAAAGCCTGAAAATAGTCATAGTGTAGTATGTTCTGAAAAAATTGGCTAAATTGAGTCATAGTATAGTATGCTCTCAAAAAATGGCTAACTTGAGTGATGGCCTCAGAAATAATCTAAAATGGGTCATAGTATAGTATAATGTCGGAAATAGGCTAAAACAAGTCATAGTATAGTATGGCCTCAGAAATAGGATAAAACGAGTCATACTATAGTATGATATCAGAAATAGGATAATACGAGTCATATGCTAGTTTGACATTGGAGAGAATCTAAAATGAGTCATAGTATAGTATGATGTCAGAAATAGGCTAAAAATAGTAATACTATAATATGTCCTCTAATATTGGCTAAAATGAGTCATAGTATAATATGACATCAGAAATAGGCTAAAACGAGTCATAGTATAGTATGATGTCAGAAATAGGATAAAATGAGTCATAGTATAAATGATGTCAGAAATAGGCTAATATGAGTAATATTGTAGTATGATGTCAGAAATAGGATAAAACGAGTCATAGTATAGCATGATGTCAGAAATAGGCTAATATGAGTAATATTGTAGTATGATGTCAGAAATAGGCTAAAAATTGTCATAGTATAGTATGGCCTCAGAAATAGGCTAAAACGAGTCATAGTATATTATAATGTCAGAAATAGGCTAAAAATTGTTATAGTATAATGTTATATCAGAAATAGGATAAAACAAGTCATATAATAGTTTGACCTCGGAGAGAATCTAAAAGGAGTAATAGTATTGTATGGCCTCAGCAATATCCTAAAAGGAGTCATAGTATAGCATGATGTCAGAAATAGGCTAAAACAAGTCATAGTATAGAATGATGTCAGAAATAGGTTAAAAAGATTAATACTATAGTATGATGTCAGAAATAGGCTAAAAATTGTCATATTATAGTGTGATATCAGAAATAGGATAAAACGAGTCATATAATAGTTTGACCTCGGAGAGAATCTAAAAGGAGTAATAGTATAGTATGGTCTCAGAAATAGGATAAAACGAGTCATAGTATAGCATGATGTCAGAAATAGGCTAAAATGTGTAATATTATAGTATGATGTCGGAAATCGGCTAAAAATTGTTATGGTATAGTATGGTCACAGAAATAGGATAAAACGAGTCATAGTATAGCAAGATGTCAGAAATAGGCTAAAAAGAGTAATACTATAGTATGATGTCAGAAATAGGCTATAACGAGTCATATAATAGTTTGACCTTGGAGAGAATCTAAAACAAGTCATAGTATATTATGCCCTCTGACATAGGCTAAAATGAGTAATATGAGAGTGTGAGGTCAGAAATAGGCTAAAACGAGTCATAGTGTAGTATGGTCTCGGAAATAGGCTAAAACGAGTCATAGTATAGTATGGTCTCAGAAATTGGATAACTTGAGTGATGGTATAGTATGGCCTCAGAAATAATCTAAAATGGGTCATAGTATAGTATGATGTCAGAAATAGGCTAAATTGAGTCGTGGTATTGTTTGGCCTCAGAAATATCTTAAAATGAGTCATATTATAGTATGGTCTCATAAATAGGATAAAAAGATTCATAGTATAGCATGATGTCAGATATAGGCTAAAGATTGTCATACTATAGTATGATATCAGAAATAGGATAATACAAGTCATTTTATAGTATGGCCTCAGGAATAGGCTAAAATGAGTCATAGTATAGTATGGCCTCAGAAATAGGGTAAAAATTGTCATACTTATAGTATGATATCAGAAATAGGATAATACAAGTCATTGTATAGTATGGCCTCAGAAATAGGCTAAAATGAGACATAGTATAGTATGGCCTCAGAAATAGGGTAAAAATTGTCATATTATAGTATGGTCTCATAAATAGGATAAAATGAGTCATAGTATAGTATGATGTCAGAAATAGGCTTAAACGAGTCATAGTATAGTATGTCAGAAATAGGATTAAACGTGTCATAAAATAGTTTGCCCTTGGAGAGAATCTAACAGGAGTCATACTATAGTATGGCCTCAGAAATAGGCTAAAATGAGTCATAGTATAGTATGACGTCAGAAATAGGCTAAAAATTGTCATAGTATAGTATGGCCTCAGAAATAGGCTAAAATGAGTAATAGTATAGTATGATGTCAGAAATCGGCTAAAAATTGTCATAGTATAGTATGGTCTCAGAAATAGGATAAAACGAGTCATAGTATAGCATGATGTCAGATATAGGCTAAAAAGAGTCATAATATAGTATGACATCAGAAATAGGCTAAAAATTGTCATAGTATAGTGTGATATCAGAAATAGGATAAAACGAGTCATATAAGAGTTTGACCTCGGAGGGAATCTAAAAGGAGTCAAAGTTTGGTACGGTCTCAGAAATAGGATAAAACGAGTCATAGTATAGCATGATGTCAGAAATAGGCTAAAATGAGTAATAGTATAGTATGATGTCAGAAATAGGCTAAAAATTGTCATAGTATAGTATGGCCTCAGAAATAGGCTAAAATGTGTAATAGTATAGTATGATGTCAGAAATCGGCTAAAAATTGTCATAGTATAGTATGATCTCAGAAATAGGATAAAACGAGTCATAGTATAGCATGATGTCAGATATAGGCTAAAAAGAGTCATAGTATAGTATGACGTCAGAAATAGGCTAAAAATTGTCATAGTATAGTGTGATATCAGAAATAGGATAAAACGAGTCATATAAGAGTTTGACCTCGGAGAGAATCTAAAATGAGTCAAAGTTTGGTACGGTCTCAGAAATAGGATAAAACGAGTCATAGTATAGCATGATGTCAAAAATAGGCTAATATGAGTAATATTGTAGTATGATGTCAGAAATAGGCTAAAAATTGTCATAGTATAGCATGATGTCAGAAATAGGCTAAAACAAGTCATAGTATAGAATGATGTCAGAAATAGGCTAAAAAGATTAATACTATAGTATGATGTCAGAAATAGGCTAAAAATTGTCATAGTATAGTATGATATCAGAAATAGGATGAAACGAGTCATATAATAGTTTGACCTCGGAGAGAATCTAAAAGGAGTAATAGTATAGTATGGTCTCAGAAATAGGATAAAACGAGTCATAGTATAGCATGATGTCAGAAATAGGCTAAAATTAGTAATATTATAGTATGATGTCGGAAATCGGCTAAAAATTGTTATGGTATAGTATGGTCTCAGAAATAGGATAAAACGAGTCATAGTATAGCAAGATGTCAGAAATAGGCTAAAAAGAGTAATACTATAGTATGATGTCAGAAATAGGCTATAACGAGTCATATAATAGTTTGACCTTGGAGAGAATCTAAAACAAGTCATAGTATATATATTATGCCCTCTGACATAGGCTAAAAATGAGTAATATGATAGTGTGAGGTCAGAAATAGGCTAAAACGAGTCATAGTGTAGTATGGTCTCGGAAATAGGCTAAAACGAGTCATAGTATAGTTTGGTCTCAGAAATTGGCTAACTTGAGTGATGGTATAGTATGGCCTCAGAAATAATCTAAAATGGGTCATAGTATAGTATGATGTCAGAAATAGGCTAAAATGAGTCGTGGTATTGTTTGGCCTCAGAAATATCTTAAAATGAGTCATATTATAGTATGGTCTCATAAATAGGATAAAATGAGTCATTGTATAGTATGATGTCAGAAAGGGACTAAAAATAGTAATATTATAGTATGTTCTCAAAAATTGGCTAAATAGGATAAAACGAGTCATAGTATAGTGTGATGTCACTATTACTACTATTTTTAGTAGTATTACTACTAAAAATAGTAATACTATAATATGTCCTCTAATATTGGCTAAAATGAGTCATAGTATAGTATGGCCTCAGAAATAGGCTTAAATGAGTCATACTATAGTATGGTCTCATAAATAGGATAAAAAGATTCATAGTATAGCATGATGTCAGATATAGGCTAAAAATTGTCAGACTATAGTATGATATCAGAAATAGGATAATACAAGTCATTGGCCTCAGGAAGAGGCTAAAATGAGTCATAGTATAGTATGGCCTCAGAAATAGGGTAAAAATTGTCATATTATAGTGTGGTCTCATAAATAGGATAAAATGAGTCATAGTATAGCATGACATCAGAAATAGGCTAAAATGAGACATAGTATAGTATGGCCTCAGAAATAGGGTAAAAATTGTCATATTATAGTGTGGTCTCATAAATAGGATAAAATGAGTCATAGTATAGCATGACATCAGAAATAGGCTAAAACGAGTCATAGTATAGTATGGCATCAGAAATAGGATAATACGAGTCATATGCTAGTTTGACATTGGAGAGAATCTAAAATGAGTCATAGTATAGTATGATGTCAGAAATAGGCTAAAAATAGTAATACTATAATATGTCCTCTAATATTGGCTAAAATGAGTCATAGTATAGTATGACATCAGAAATAGGCTAAAACGAGTCATAGTATAGTATGATGTCAGAAATAGGATAAAACGAGTCATGTAATAGTTTGCCCTTGGAGAGAATCTAACAGGAGTCATACTATAGTATGGCCTCAGAAATAGGCTAAAATGAGTCATAGTATAGTATGACGTCAGAAATAGGCTAAAAATTGTCATAGTATAGTATGGCATCAGAAATAGGCTAAAATGAGTAATAGTATAGTATGATGTCAGAAATCGGCTAAAAATTGTCATAGTATAGTATGGTCTCAGAAATATGATAAAACGATTCATAGATTAGCATGATGTCAGATTTAGGCTAAAAAGAGTCGTAGTATAGTATGACGTCAGAAATAGGCTAAAAATTGTCATAGTATAGTGTGATATTAGAAATAGGATAAAACGAGTCATATAAGAGTTTGACCTCGGAGAGAATCTAAAAGGAGTAATAGTATTGTATGGCCTCAGAAATATGCTAAAAGGAGTCATAGTATAGCATGATGTCAGAAATAGGCTAAAACAAGTCATAGTATAGCATGATGTCAGAAATAGGCTGAAAAGATTAATACTATAGTATGATGTCAGAAATAGGCTAAAAATTGTCATACTATAGTCTGATATCAGAAATAGGATAAAACGAGTCATATAATAGTTTGACCTCAGAGAGAATCTAAAAGGAGTAATAGTATAGTATGGTCTCAGAAATAGGATAAAACGAGTCATAGTATAGCATGATGTCAGAAATAGGCTAAAAAAAGTAATACTGTAATATGTGCTCTAATATTGGCTAAAATGAGTCATAGTATAGTATGACATCAGAAATAGGCTAAAATGAGTCATAGTATGGTATGATATTAGAAATAGGATAAAACGAGTCATATAATAGTTTGACCTCAGAGAGAATCTAAAAGGAGTAATAGTATAGTATGGTCTCAAAAATAGGATAAAACGAGTCATAGTATAGCATGATGTCAGAAATAGGCTAAAAATAGTAATACTATAATATGTCCTCTAATATTGGCTAAAATGAGTCATAGTATAGTATGACATCAGAAATAGGCTAAAACGAGTCATAGTATAGTATGATGTCAGAAATAGGATAAAAATTGTCATACTATAGTATGATATCAGAAATAGGATAATATGAGTCATATGCTAGTTTGACATTGGAGAGAATCTATAAAATGAGTCATAGTATAGTATGATGTCAGAAATAGGCTCAAAATAGTAATACTATAATATGTCCTCTAATATTGGCTAAAATGAGTCATAGTATAGTATGGCCTCAGAAATAGGCTTAAATGAGTCATACTATAGTATGGTCTCATAAATGGGATAAAAAGATTCATAGTATAGCATGATGTCAGATATAGGCTAAAAATTGTCAGACTATAGTATGATATCAGAAATAGGATAATACAAGTCATTGGCCTCAGGAAGAGGCTAAAATGAGTCATAGTATAGTATGGCCTCAGAAATAGGGTAAAAATTGTCATACTTATAGTATGATATCAGAAATAGGATAAAATGAGTCATAGTATAGCATGACATCAGAAATAGGCTAAAATGAGACATAGTATAGTATGGCCTCAGAAATAGGGTAAAAATTGTCATATTATAGTATGGTCTCATAAATAGGATAAAATGAGTCATAGTATAGCATGACATCAGAAATAGGCTAAAAATAGTAATACTATAATATGTCCTCTAATATTGGCTAAAATGAGTCATAGTATAGTATGACATCAGAAATAGGCTAAAACGAGTCATAGTATAGTATGATGTCAGAAATAGGATAAAACGAGTCATGTAATAGTTTGCCCTTGGAGAGAATCTAACAGGAGTCATACTATAGTATGGCCTCAGAAATAGGCTAAAATGAGTCATAGTATAGTATGACGTCAGAAATAGGCTAAAAATTGTCATAGTATAGTATGGCATCAGAAATAGGCTAAAATGAGTAATAGTATAGTATGATGTCAGAAATCGGCTAAAAATTGTGATAGTATAGTATGGTCTCAGAAATATGATAAAACGAGTCATAGATTAGCATGATGTCAGATTTAGGCTAAAATGAGTAATATTATAGTATGATGTCGGAAATCGGCTAAAAATTGTTATGGTATAGTATGGTCTCAGAAATAGGATAAAACGAGTCATAGTATAGCAAGATGTCAGAAATAGGCTAAAAAGAGTAATACTATAGTATGATGTCAGAAATAGGCTATAACAAGTCATATAATAGTTTGACCTTGGAGAGAATCTAAAACAAGTCATAGTATATTATGCCCTCTGACATAGGCTAAAATGAGTAATATGATAGTGTGAGGTCAGAAATAGGCTAAAACGAGTCATAGTATAGTATGATGTCAGAAATAGGCTAAAATGAGTCATGGTATTGTTTGGCCTCAGAAATATCTTAAAATGAGTCATATTATAGTATGGTCTCATAAATAGGATAAAATGAGTCATTGTATAGTATGATGTCAGAAAGGGACTAAAAATAGTAATACTATAGTATGTTCTCAAAAATGGGCTAAAATGAGTCATAGTAATCTATGACTATATACTATATACTATGACTATATACTATAGTATAGTATAATATCAGAAATAGGATAATACAAGTCATATGCTAGTTTGACATTGGAGAGAATCTAAAATGAGTCATAGTATAGTATGATGTCAGAAATAGCCTAAAAATAGTAATACTATAATATGTCCTCTAATATTGCCTAAAATGAGTCATAGTATAGTGTGATGTCAGAAATAGGATAAAACGAGTCATATAATAGTTTGCCCTTGGAGAGAATCTAACAGGAGTCATACTATAGTATGGCCTCAGAAATAGGCTAAGATGAGTCATAGTATAGTATGACGTCAGAAATAGGCTAAAAATTGTCATAGTATAGTATGGCCTCAGAAATAGGCTAAAATGAGTAACACTATAGTATGATGGTATAGTATGATGTCAGAAATCGGCTAAAAATTGTCATAGTATAGTGTGATATCAGAAATAGGATAAAACGAGTCATATAAGAGTTTGACCTCGGAGAGAATCTAAAAGGACTCATAGTATAGTATGGTCTCAGAAATAGGATAAAACAAGTCATAGTATAGCATGATGTCAGAAATAGGCTAAAAAAGTAATACTATAATATGTCCTAAAATGAGTCATAGTATAGTATGACATCAGAAATAGGCTAAAACGAGTCATAGTATAGTATGGCCTCAGAAATAGGCTAAAATGAGTCATAGTATAGCATGATGTCAGATATAGGCTAAAAATTGTCATACTATAGTATGATATCAGAAATAGGCTAAAATGAGACATAGTATAGTATGGCCTCAGAAATAGGGTAAAAATTGTCATATTATAGTATGGTCTCATAAATAGGATAAAATGATTCATAGTATAGCATGACATCAGAAATAGGCTAAAACGAGTCATAGTATAGTATGGCCTGAGAAATAGGCTAAAATGAGTCATAGTATAGTATGACGTCAGAAATAGGCTAAAAATATTCATAGTATTGCATGGTCTCAGAAATAGGATAAAACGATTCATAGTATAGTGTGATGTCAGAAATAGACTAAAAATTATCACAGTATAGTATGATATCAGAAATAGGATAATATGAGTCATTTACTAGTTTGACATTGGAGAGAATCTGAAATGAGTCATAGTATAGTATGTCAGAAATAGGCTAAAAATAGTAATACTATAATATGTCCTCTAATATTGGCTAAAATGAGTCATAGTATAGTATGACATCAGAAATAGGCTAAAACGAGTCATAGTATAGTATGGCCTCAGAAAAAGGCTAAAATGAGTCATAGTAAAGTATGACGTCAGAAATCGGCTAAAAATAGTAATACTATATTATGTCCTCTAATATTGGCTAAAACGAGTCATAGTATAGTATGGCCTCAGAAAAAGGCTAAAATGAGTCATAGTAAAGTATGACGTCAGAAATAGGCTAAAAATATTCATAGTATTGTATGGTCTCAGAAATAGGATTAAACGAGTCATAGTATAGCATGATGTCAGAAATAGGATAAAACGGGTCATATAATAGTTTGCCCTTGGAGAGAATCTAAAAGGAGTCATGGTATAGTATGGCCTCAGAAATAGGCTTAAATGAGTCATAGTATAGTATGATGTCAGAAATCGGCTAAAAATTGTCATAGTATAGTATGATCTCAGAAATAGGATAAAATGAGACATAGTATAGCATGACGTCAGAAATAGGCTAAAAATATTCATAGTATTGTATGGTCTCAGAAATAGGATAAAACGAGTCATAGTATAGTATGATGTCAGAAATAGGCTAAAAATTGTCATAGTATAGTGTGATATCAGAAATAGGATAAAACGAGTCATAGTATAGCATGATGTCAGAAATAGGCTAAAATGAGTCATAGTATAGTATGACGTCAGAAATAGGCTAAAAATATTCATAGTATTGTATGGTCTCAGAAATAGGATAAAACGAGTCATAGTATAGTGTGATGTCAGAAATAGACTAAAAATTATCATAGTATAGTATGATATCAGAAATAGGATAATATGAGTCATATACTAGTTTGACACTGGAGAGAATCTAAAATGAGTCATATTATAGTATGATGTCAGAAATAGGCTTAAAATAGTAAAACTATAATATGTCCTAAAATGAGTCATAGTATAGTATGACATCAGAAATAGGCTAAAACGAGTCATAGTATAGTATGGCCTCAGAAATAGGCTTAAATGAGTCAAAGTATAGTATGACGTCAGAAATAGGCTAAAAATATTCATAGTATTGTATGGTCTCAGAAATAGGATAAAACGAGTCATAGTATAGTATGATGTCAGAAATAGGCTAAAAATTGTCATAGTATAGTGTTATATCAGAAATAGGATAAAACGAGTCATATAATAGTTTGCCCTTGGAGAGAATCTAACAGGAGTCATACTATAGTATGGCCTCAGAAATAGGCTAAAATGAGTCATAGTATAGTATGACATCAGAAATAGGCTAAAAATTGTCATAGTATAGTATGGCCTCAGAAATAGGCTAAAATTAGTAATAGTATAGTATGATGTCAGAAATCGGCTAAAAATTGTCATAGTATAGTATGACATCAGAAATAGGCTAAAAATTGTCATAGTATAGTGTGATATCAGAAATAGGATAAAACAAGTCATATAAGAGTTTGACCTCGGAGAGAATCTAAAAGGAGTCATAGTATAGTATGGTCTCAGAAATAGGATAAAACATTCATAGTATAGCATGACATCAGAAATAGGCTAAAACGAGTCATAGTATATTATGGCCTCAGAAATGGGCTAAAACGAGTCATAGTATATTATAATGTCAGAAATAGGCTAAACATTGTTATAGTATAATGTGATATCAGAAATAGGATAAAACGAGTCATATAATAGTTTGACCTCGGAGAGAATCTAAAAGGAGTCTATCCTATCCTAGGAGTTTTATCCTATTTCTGATATCATACTCTACTATGAAAATTTTTAGCCGATTTCTGACATCATACTATACTATTACTCATTTTAGCCTATTTCTGAGGCCAAACTATAAAATGACAATTTTTAGCCTATTTCCGACATCATGCTATACTATGACTCATTTTATCCCATTTCTGAGACCATACTATACTATGACTCGTTTTAGCCTATTTCTTAAACCATACTATACTATGACTCGTTTTAGCCTATTTCTGAGACCATACTATACTATGACTCATTTTAACCTATTTCTGAGACCATACTATACTATGACTCTTTTTAGCCTATTTCTGACATCATTCTATACTATGACTATTTTTAGCCGATTTCTGACATACTATACTATTACTCATTTTAGCCTATTTCTGAGACCATACTATACTATGACAATTTTTAGCCTATTTCCGAGTCCATATTATACAATGACTCATTTTAGCCTATTTCTGAAATCATACTATACTATGACTCGTTTTATCCTATTTCTGATATTATACTCCACTATGAAAAGTTTTAGCCAATTTCTGACATTATACTATACTATGACTCTTTTTGGCCTATTTCTGAGGCCATACTATGCTATGAGTCGTTTTAGCCTATTTCTGAGACCATACTATACTATTACTCGTTTTAGCACATTCCTGACATCATACTATAGTATTACTCTTTTTAGCCTATTTCTGACATCATTACTCTTTTTAGCCTATTTCTGACATCATGCTATACTATGACTCATTTTATCCTATTTCTGAGACCATACTTTACTATGACTTGTTTTTGCTTATTTCTGACATCATACTATACTATGACTCATTTTATCCTATTTCTGATGCCATAGTATACTATCACTCGATTTAGCCTATTTCTGATGCCATACTATACTATGAATATTTTTAGCCTATTTCTGACGCCATACTATACTATGTCTCATTTTAGCATAAAACTAAGACCATACTATACTATGACTCATTTTAGCCTACTTCTGACATCATGCTATACTATGACTCATTTTATCCCATTTCTGAGACCATACTATACTATGACTCGTTTTAGCCTATTTCTTAAACCATACTATACTATGACTCGTTTTAGCCTATTTCTGAGACCATACTATACTATGACTCATTTTAACCTATTTCTGAGACCATACTATACTATGACTCTTTTTAGCCTATTTCTGACATCATTCTATACTATGACTATTTTTAGCCGATTTCTGACATACTATACTATTACTCATTTTAGCCTATTTCTGAGACCATACTATACTATGACAATTTTTAGCCTATTTCCGAGTCCATATTATACAATGACTCATTTTAGCCTATTTCTGAAATCATACTATACTATGAGTCGTTTTATCCTATTTCTGATATTATACTCCACTATGAAAAGTTTTAGCCAATTTCTGACATTATACTATACTATGACTCTTTTTGGCCTATTTCTGAGGCCATACTATGCTATGAGTCGTTTTAGCCTATTTCTGAGACCATACTATACTATTACTCGTTTTAGCACATTCCTGACATCATACTATAGTATTACTCTTTTTAGCCTATTTCTGACATCATTACTCTTTTTAGCCTATTTCTGACATCATGCTATACTATGACTCATTTTATCCTATTTCTGAGACCATACTTTACTATGTCTTGTTTTTGCTTATTTCTGACATCATACTATACTATGACTCATTTTATCCTATTTCTGATGCCATAGTATACTATCACTCGATTTAGCCTATTTCTGATGCCATACTATACTATGAATATTTTTAGCCTATTTCTGACGCCATACTATACTATGTCTCATTTTAGCATATTTCTAACACCATACTATACTATGACTCATTTTAGCCTACTTCTGACATCATGCTATACTATGACTCATTTTATCCTATTTCTGAGATCATACTATACTATTACAATTTTTAGCCTATTTCCCAGTCCATACTATACTATCACTCGTGTTAGCCTATTTCTGACATCATACTATACAATGACTTATTTAATCCTATTTCTAAGACCATACAATACTATGACTCGTTTTATCCTATTTCTGAGACCATACTATACTATGATTATTTTTAGCCTATTTCTGAGACCATACTATACTATGAATATTTTTAGCCTATTTCTGAGACCATACAATACTATGACTCCTTTTATCCTATTTCTGAGACCATACTATACTATGAATATTTTTAGCCTATTTCTGACATCATACTATACTATTACTCACTTTAGCCTATTTCTGACTTTGACTTTTAACAGCACTTTATTTACACAATTCAAACATATATACAATTGACGTAAAACAAGTGTCAGTTAAAAATCATTATTATAGTAAAACAAGTGTCAGTTAAAAATCATCAAATGAGGAGCTTGTTAAAATGCAGTTCTCCATCATCTGACACAGTGCATAAAATGTTTTTAAAACCCCACAACTGAATAAAATCCTCAATGTTCTGTGTGGCTCTGTGGAAGTGAAACTCCAGCCTGATCCTGGCTTTAAGGTTGCACTTCCACAGAGCCACGGCGTCAAGGTGAGGTCTCTCCTGCAGTCTGTCTCTACGGGACAAATAAATAGCCAGTTTAGCTTCACTGATTAAAAAGTTCAAAAGTCTGGCCTTTGTCTTGTTGCCCTTGTTTTGACACACTCCTCCAATAAATAGAGAAGTTGTAAAAACGGAGCTAAAAAGACTAAAGACATTTGCTAAAAGGCTAAAAATTGTCTTTAGTCTGACGCAGTCCATAAAAACATGAAAAACATTTTCAGACAGACTGCAGAAGGGACATTCGTTTAAAACACCCTGATAGATGACGGATAAAAACGAGTTTGTGGCGATGGCGCCATGTAGTTTAGCAAATTTTTTAGAACATACTATAGTATTACTATTTTTAATCCCTTTCTGACATCATACTATACATTGACTCGTTTTAGCCTATTTCTGAGGCCATACTATACTATGACTCGTTTTAGATTCTCTCCAAGGTCAAACTGTTATATGACTTGTTTTATCCTATTTCTGATATCACACTTTACTATGACAATTTTAGCCTATTTCTGATATTATACTATACTATGACTCTCTTTAGCCTATTTCTGACATCATACTAAACTATGACTCATTTTAGCCTATTTCTGAGAATATACTATACTATGACAATTTTTAGCCTATTTCCAAGTCCATATTATACTATGACTCATTTTAGCCTATTTCTGAGACCATACTTTACTATGAGTCGTTTTAGCAAATTTTTAAGAACATACTATAGTATTACTATTTTTAATCCCTTTCTGACATCATACTATACATTGACTCGTTTTAGCCTATTTCTGAGGCCATACTATACTATGACTCGTTTTAGATTCTCTCCAAGGTCAAACTGTTATATGACTTGTTTTATCCTATTTCTGATATCACACTTTACTATGACAATTTTAGCCTATTTCTGACATTATACTATACCATGACTCTCTTTAGCCTATTTCTGACATCATACTAAACTATGACTCATTTTAGCCTATTTCTGAGAATATACTATACTATGACAATTTTTAGCCTATTTCCGAGTCCATATTATACTATGACTCATTTTAGCCTATTTCTGAGACCATACTTTACTATGAGTCGTTTTAGCAAATTTTTAAGAACATACTATAGTATTACTATTTTTAATCCCTTTCTGACATCATACTATACATTGACTCGTTTTAGCCTATTTCTGAGGCCATACTATACTATGACTCGTTTTAGTTTCTCTCCAAGGTCAAACTGTTATATGACTTGTTTTATCCTATTTCTGATATAACCCTTTACTATGACAATTTTAGCCTATTTCTGACATTATACTATACTATGACTCTCTTTAGCCTATTTCTGACATCATACTAAACTATGACTCATTTTAGCCTATTTCTGAGAATATACTATACTATGACAATTTTTAGCCTATTTCCGAGTCCATATTATACTATGACTCATTTTATCCTATTTCTGAGACCATACTTTACTATGAGTCGTTTTAGCAAATTTTTAAGAACATACTATAGTATTACTATTTTTAATCCCTTTCTGACATCATACTATACATTGACTCGTTTTAGCCTATTTCTGAGGCCATACTATACTATGACTCGTTTTAGATTCTCTCCAAGGTCAAACTGTTATATGACTTGTTTTATCCTATTTCTGATATCACACTTTACTATGACAATTTTAGCCTATTTCTGACATTATACTATACTATTACACTCTTTAGCCTATTTCTGACATCATACTAAACTATGACTCATTTTAGCCTATTTCTGAGAATATACTATACTATGACAATTTTTAGCCTATTTCCGAGTCCATATTATACTATGACTCATTTTAGCCTACTTCTGAGACCATACTTTACTATGACTTGTTTTAGCTTATTTCTGACATCATACTATACTATTACTCATTTTAGCCTATTTCTGAGGCCATACTATAAAATGACAAATTTTAGCCTATTTCTGACATCATGCTATACTATGACTCATTTTATCCTATTTCTGAGACCATACTATACTATTACTCATTTTAGCCTATTTCTGAGACCATACTTTACTATGAGTCGTTTTAGCAAAATTTTAAGAAAATACTATAGTATTACTATTTTTAATCCCTTTCTGACATCATACTATACATTGACTCGTTTTAGCCTATTTCTGAGGCCATACTATACTATGACTCGTTTTAGATTCTCTCCAAGGTCAAACTGTTATATGACTTGTTTTATCCTATTTCTGATATCACACTTTACTATGACAATTTTAACCTATTTCTGACATTATACTATACTATGACTCTCTTTAGCCTTTTTCTGACATCATACTAAACTATGACTCATTTTAGCCTATTTCTGAGAATATACTATACTATGACAATTTTTAGCCTATTTCCGAGTCCATATTATACTATGACTCATTTTAGCCTATTTCTGAGACCATACTTTACTATGAGTCGTTTTAGCAAATTTTTAAGAACATACTATAGTATTACTATTTTTAATCCCTTTCTGACATCATACTATACATTGACTCGTTTTAGCCTATTTCTGAGGCCATACTATACTATGACTCGTTTTAGTTTCTCTCCAAGGTCAAACTGTTATATGACTTGTTTTATCCTATTTCTGATATCACCCTTTACCATGACAATTTTAGCCTATTTCTGACATTATACTATACTATGACTCTCTTTAGCCTATTTCTGACATCATACTAAACTATGACTCATTTTAGCCTATTTCTGAGAATATACTATACTATGACAATTTTTAGCCTATTTCCGAGTCCATATTATACTATGACTCATTTTAGCCTATTTCTGAGACCATACTTTACTATGAGTCGTTTTAGCAAATTTTTAAGAACATACTATAGTATTACTATTTTTAATCCCTTTCTGACATCATACTATACATTGACTCGTTTTAGCCTATTTCTGAGGCCATACTATACTATGACTCGTTTTAGATTCTCTCCAAGGTCAAACTGTTATATGACTTGTTTTATCCTATTTCTGATATCACACTTTACTATGACAATTTTAGCCTATTTCTGACATTATACTATACTATTACACTCTTTAGCCTATTTCTGACATCATACTAAACTATGACTCATTTTAGCCTATTTCTGAGACCATACTTTACTATGACTTGTTTTAGCTTATTTCTGACATCATACTATACTATTACTCATTTTAGCCTATTTCTGAGGCCATACTATAAAATGACAAATTTTAGCCTATTTCTGACATCATGCTATACTATGACTCATTTTATCCTATTTCTGAGACCATACTATACTATTACTCATTTTAGCCTATTTCTGAGACCATACTTTACTATGAGTCGTTTTAGCAAATTTTTAAGAACATACTATACTATTACTATTTTTAATCCCTTTCTGACATCATACTATACATTGACTCGTTTTAGCCTATTTCTGAGGCCATACTATACTATGACTCGTTTTAGATTCTCTCCAAGGTCAAACTGTTATATGACTTGTTTTATCCTATTTCTGATATCACACTTTACTATGACAATTTTAACCTATTTCTGACATTATACTATACTATGACTCTCTTTAGCCTATTTCTGACATCATACTAAACTATGACTCATTTTAGCCTATTTCTGAGACCATACTATACTATGACTCATTTTATCCTATTTCTGAGACCATACTATACTATGACTCGTTTTAGCCTATTTCTGAGACCATACTATACTATGACTCATTTTAGCCTATTTTTGAGACCATACTATACCATGACTCATTTTATCCTATTTCTGAGACCATACTATACTATGACTCGTTTTAGCCTATTTCTGAGACCATACTATACTATGACTCGTTTTAGCCTATTTCTGATATCATACTAAACTATGACAATTTTTAGCCTATTTCTGACATCATGCTATACTATGACTCCTTTTATCCTATTTCTGAGACCATACTATACTATGAATATTTTTAGCCTATTTCTGACATCATGCTATACTATTACTCATTTTAGCCTATTTCTGACATCATGCTATACTATGACTCATTTTATCCTATTTCTGAGACCATACTTTACTATGACTTGTTTTAGCTTATTTATGATATCATACTATACTATGACTCGTTTTATCCTATTTCTGATGCCATACTATACTATGACTCGATTTAGCCTATTTCTGATGCCGTACTATACTATGAATATTTTTAGCCTATTTCTGACGTCATACTATACTATGTCTCATTTTAGCATATTTCTAAGACCATACTATACTATGACTAATTTTAGCCTATTTCTGACATCATGCTATACTATGACTCATTTTATCCTATTTCTGAGATCATACTATACTATTACAATTTTTAGCCTATTTCAAAATCCATACTATACTATGACTCGTTTTAGCCTATTTCTGACATCATACTATACAATGACTCATTTTATCCTATTTCTAAGACCATACAATACTATGACTCGTTTTATCCTATTTCTGAGACCATACTATACTATGATTATTTTAGCCTATTTTTGAGACCATACTATACTATGACTCATTTTATCCTATTTCTGAGACCATACTATACTATGACTCGTTTTAGCCTATTTCTGAGACCATACTATACTATGACTTGTTTTAGCCTATTTCTGATATCATACTATACTATGACAATTTTTAGCCTATTTCTGACATCATGCTATACTATGACTCCTTTTATCCTATTTCTGAGACCATACTATACTATGAATATTTTTAGCCTATTTCTGACATCATACTATACTATTACTCATTTTAGCCTATTTCTGAGGCCATACTATAAAATGCCAATTTTTAGCCTATTTCTGAGACCATACTATACTGACTCGTTTTAGCCTATTTCTGATATCATACTGTACTATGACTCATTTTATCCTATTTCTGAGACCATACTATACTATGAGTCGTTTTAGCCTATTTCTGAGACCATACTATACAATTACTCATTTTAGCCTATTTCTGAGACCATACTTCACTATGAGTCGTTTTAGCAAATTTTTAAGAACATACTATAGTATTACTATTTTTAATCCCTTTCTGACATCATACTATACATTGACTCGTTTTAGCCTATTTCTGAGGCCATACTATACTATGACTCGTTTTAGATTCTCTCCAAGGTCAAACTGTTATATGACTTGTTTTATCCTATTTCTGATATCACACTTTACTATGACAATTTTAGCCTATTTCTGACATTATACTATACTATGACTGTCTTTAGCCTATTTCTGACATCATACTAAACTATGACTCATTTTAGCCTATTTCTGAGAATATACTATACTATGAGAATTTTTAGCCTATTTCCGAGTCCATATTATACTATGACTCATGTTAGCCTATTTCTGAGACCATTCTTTACTATGAGTCGTTTTAGCAAATTTTTAAGAACATACTATAGTATTACTATTTTTAATCCCTTTCTGACATCATACTATACATTGACTCGTTTTAGCCTATTTCTGAGGCCATACTATACTATGACTCGTTTTAGATTCTCTCCAAGGTCAAACTGTTATATGACATATTTTATCCTATTTCTGATATCATACTATACTATGACAATTTTTAGCCTATTTCTGACATCATGCTATACTATGACTCCTTTTATCCTATTTCTGAGACCATACTATACTATGAATATTTTTAGCCTATTTCTGACATCATACTATACAATGACTCATTTTATCCTATTTCTAAGACCATACAATACTATGACTTGTTTTATCCTATTTCTGAGACCATACTATACTATGATTATTTTTAGCCTATTTCTGAGACCATACTATACTATGAATATTTTTAGCCTATTTCTGAGACCATACAATACTATGACTCCTTTTATCCTATTTCTGAGACCATACTATACTATGACAAATTTTAGCCTATTTCTGACATCATGCTATACTATGACTCATTTTAGCCTATTTCTGAGACCATACTTTACTATGAGTCGTTTTAGCAAATTTTTAAGAACATACTATAGTATTACTATTTTTAATCCCTTTCTGAAATCATACTATACATTGACTCGTTTTAGCCTATTTCTGAGGCCATACTATACTATGACTCGTTTTAGATTCTCTCCAAGGTCAAACTGTTACATGACTTGTTTTATCCTATTTCTGATATCACACTTTACTATGACAATTACAGCCTATTTCTGACATTATACTATACTATTACTCTCTTTAGCCTATTTCTGACATCATACTAAACTATGACTCATTTTAGCCTATTTCTGAGACCATACTATACTATGACAATTTTTAGCCTATTTCTGAGTCCATATTATACTATGACTCATTTTAGCCTATTTCTGACATCATACTATACTATGACTCGTTTTATCCTATTTCTGATATTACAGTCCACTATGAAAATTTTTAGCCGATTTCTGACATTATACTATACTATGACTCTTTTTGGCCTATTTCTGAGGCCATACTATGCTATGAGTCGTTTTAGCCTATTTCTGAGACCATACTATACTATGAATATTTTTAGCCTATGTCTGATATCATACTATACTATGACAAATTTTAGCCTATTTCTGACATCATGCTATACTATGACTCATTTTAGCCTATTTCTGAGGCCATACTATAAAATGCCAATTTTAGCCTATTTCTGAGACCATACTATACTATGACTCGTTTTAGCCTATTTCTGATATCATACTATACTATGACAAATTTTAGCCTATTTCTGACATCATGCTATACTATGACTCATTTTATCCTATTTCTGAGACCATACTATACTATGAGTTGTTTTAGCCTATTTCTGAGACCATACTATACAATTACTCATTTTAGCCTATTTCTGAGACCATACTTTACTATGAGTCGTTTTAGCAAATTTTTAAGAACATACTATAGTATTACTATTTTTAATCCCTTTCTGACATCATACTATACATTGACTCGTTTTAGCCTATTTCTGAGGCCATACAATACTATGACTCCCTTTATCCTATTTCTGAGACCATACTATACTATGAATATTTTTAGCCTATTTCTGATATCACACTTTACTATGACAATTTTAGACTATTTCTGACATTATACTATACTATGACTCTCTTTAGCCTATTTCTGACATCATACTAAACTATGACTCATGTTAGCCTATTTCTGAGACCATACTATACTATGAATATTTTTAGCCTATTTCTTAGACCATACTATACTATGACTCGTTTTATCCTATTTCTGATGCCATACTATACTATGTCTCATTTTAGCATATTTCTAAGACCATACTATACTATGACTCATTTTAGCCTATTTCTGACATCATGCTATACTATGACTCATTTTATCCTATTTCTGAGATCATACTATACTATTACAATTTTTAGCCCATTTCCCAGTCCATACTATACTATGACTCGTTTTAGCCTATTTCTGACATCATACTATACAATGACTCATTTTATCCTATTTCTAAGACCATACAATACTATGAATCGTTTTATCCTATTTCTGAGACCATACTATACTATGATTATTTTAGCCTATTTTTGAGACCATACTATACTATGACTCATTTTATCCTATTTCTGAGACCATACTATGACTCGTTTTATCCTATTTCTGAGGCCATACTATACTATGACTCGTTTTAGCCTATTTCTGACATCATACTATACTATGACTCGTTTTATCCTATTTCTGAGGCCATACTATACTATGACTCGTTTTAGCCTATTTCTGAGACCATACTTTACTATGAGTTGTTTTAGCAAATTTTTAAGAACATACTATACTATTACTATTTTTAATCCCTTTCTGACATCATACTATACATTGACTCGTTTTAGCCTATTTCTGAGGCCATACTATACTATGACTCGTTTTAGATTCTCTCCAAGGTCAAACTGTTATATGACTTGTTTTATCCTATTTCTGATATCACACTTTACTATGACAATTTTAACCTATTTCTGACATTATACTATACTATGACTCTCTTTAGCCTATTTCTGACATCATACTAAACTATGACTCATTTTAGCCTATTTCTGAGACCATACTATACTATGACTCATTTTATCCTATTTCTGAGACCATACTATACTATGACTCGTTTTAGCCTATTTCTGAGACCATACTATACTATGACTCATTTTAGCCTATTTTTGAGACCATACTATACCATGACTCATTTTATCCTATTTCTGAGACCATACTATACTATGACTCGTTTTAGCCTATTTCTGAGACCATACTATACTATGACTCGTTTTAGCCTATTTCTGATATCATACTAAACTATGACAATTTTTAGCCTATTTCTGACATCATGCTATACTATGACTCCTTTTATCCTATTTCTGAGACCATACTATACTATGAATATTTTTAGCCTATTTCTGACATCATGCTATACTATTACTCATTTTAGCCTATTTCTGACATCATGCTATACTATGACTCATTTTATCCTATTTCTGAGACCATACTTTACTATGACTTGTTTTAGCTTATTTATGATATCATACTATACTATGACTCGTTTTATCCTATTTCTGATGCCATACTATACTATGACTCGTTTTAGCCTATTTCTGACATCATACTATACTATGACTCGTTTTATCCTATTTCTGAGACCATACTATACTATTACTCATTTTAGCCTATTTCTGAGACCATACTTTACTATGAGTCGTTTTAGCAAATTTTTAAGAACATACTATACTATTACTATTTTTAATCCCTTTCTGACATCATACTATACATTGACTCGTTTAAGCCTATTTCTGAGGCCATACTATACTATGACTCGTTTTAGATTCTCTCCAAGGTCAAACTGTTATATGACTTGTTTTATCCTATTTCTGATATCACA
Organism: Cyprinodon diabolis; assembly: GCA_030533445.1. Lineage (NCBI taxonomy): Eukaryota > Metazoa > Chordata > Actinopteri > Cyprinodontiformes > Cyprinodontidae > Cyprinodon > Cyprinodon diabolis. Next base: position 21,536,357 of record CM060078.1, read on the forward strand.
CTTTACTATGACAATTTTAACCTATTTCTGACATTATACTATACTATGACTCTCTTTAGCCTATTTCTGACATCATACTAAACTATGACTCATTTTAGCCTATTTCTGAGACCATACTATACTATGACTCATTTTATCCTATTTCTGAGACCATACTATACTATGACTCGTTTTAGCCTATTTCTGAGACCATACTATACTATGACTCATTTTAGCCTATTTTTGAGACCATACTATACCATGACTCATTTTATCCTATTTCTGAGACCATACTATACTATGACTCGTTTTAGCCTATTTCTGAGACCATACTATACTATGACTCGTTTTAGCCTATTTCTGATATCATACTAAACTATGACAATTTTTAGCCTATTTCTGACATCATGCTATACTATGACTCCTTTTATCCTATTTCTGAGACCATACTATACTATGAATATTTTTAGCCTATTTCTGACATCATGCTATACTATTACTCATTTTAGCCTATTTCTGACATCATGCTATACTATGACTCATTTTATCCTATTTCTGAGACCATACTTTACTATGACTTGTTTTAGCTTATTTATGATATCATACTATACTATGACTCGTTTTATCCTATTTCTGATGCCATACTATACTATGACTCGATTTAGCCTATTTCTGATGCCGTACTATACTATGAATATTTTTAGCCTATTTCTGACGTCATACTATACTATGTCTCATTTTAGCATATTTCTAAGACCATACTATACTATGACTAATTTTAGCCTATTTCTGACATCATGCTATACTATGACTCATTTTATCCTATTTCTGAGATCATACTATACTATTACAATTTTTAGCCTATTTCCCAGTCCATACTATACTATGACTCGTTTTAGCCTATTTCTGACATCATACTATACAATGACTCATTTTATCCTATTTCTAAGACCATACAATACTATGACTCGTTTTATCCTATTTCTGAGACCATACTATACTATGATTATTTTAGCCTATTTTTGAGACCATACTATACTATGACTCATTTTATCCTATTTCTGAGACCATACTATACTATGACTCGTTTTAGCCTATTTCTGAGACCATACTATACTATGACTTGTTTTAGCCTATTTCTGATATCATACTATACTATGACAATTTTTAGCCTATTTCTGACATCATGCTATACTATGACTCCTTTTATCCTATTTCTGAGACCATACTATACTATGAATATTTTTAGCCTATTTCTGACATCATACTATACTATTACTCATTTTAGCCTATTTCTGAGGCCATACTATAAAATGCCAATTTTTAGCCTATTTCTGAGACCATACTATACTGACTCGTTTTAGCCTATTTCTGATATCATACTATACTATGACTCATTTTATCCTATTTCTGAGACCATACTATACTATGAGTCGTTTTAGCCTATTTCTGAGACCATACTATACAATTACTCATTTTAGCCTATTTCTGAGACCATACTTCACTATGAGTCGTTTTAGCAAATTTTTAAGAACATACTATAGTATTACTATTTTTAATCCCTTTCTGACATCATACTATACATTGACTCGTTTTAGCCTATTTCTGAGGCCATACTATACTATGACTCGTTTTAGATTCTCTCCAAGGTCAAACTGTTATATGACTTGTTTTATCCTATTTCTGATATCACACTTTACTATGACAATTTTAGCCTATTTCTGACATTATACTATACTATGACTGTCTTTAGCCTATTTCTGACATCATACTAAACTATGACTCATTTTAGCCTATTTCTGAGAATATACTATACTATGAGAATTTTTAGCCTATTTCCGAGTCCATATTATACTATGACTCATTTTAGCCTATTTCTGAGACCATTCTTTACTATGAGTCGTTTTAGCAAATTTTTAAGAACATACTATAGTATTACTATTTTTAATCCCTTTCTGACATCATACTATACATTGACTCGTTTTAGCCTATTTCTGAGGCCATACTATACTATGACTCGTTTTAGATTCTCTCCAAGGTCAAACTGTTATATGACATATTTTATCCTATTTCTGATATCATACTATACTATGACAATTTTTAGCCTATTTCTGACATCATGCTATACTATGACTCCTTTTATCCTATTTCTGAGACCATACTATACTATGAATATTTTTAGCCTATTTCTGACATCATACTATACAATGACTCATTTTATCCTATTTCTGAGACCATACTATACTATGATTATTTTTAGCCTATTTCTGAGACCATACTATACTATGAATATTTTTAGCCTATTTCTGAGACCATACAATACTATGACTCCTTTTATCCTATTTCTGAGACCATACTATACTATGACAAATTTTAGCCTATTTCTGACATCATGCTATACTATGACTCATTTTAGCCTATTTCTGAGACCATACTTTACTATGAGTCGTTTTAGCAAATTTTTAAGAACATACTATAGTATTACTATTTTTAATCCCTTTCTGAAATCATACTATACATTGACTCGTTTTAGCCTATTTCTGAGGCCATACTATACTATGACTCGTTTTAGATTCTCTCCAAGGTCAAACTGTTACATGACTTGTTTTATCCTATTTCTGATATCACACTTTACTATGACAATTACAGCCTATTTCTGACATTATACTATACTATTACTCTCTTTAGCCTATTTCTGACATCATACTAAACTATGACTCATTTTAGCCTATTTCTGAGACCATACTATACTATGACAATTTTTAGCCTATTTCTGAGTCCATATTATACTATGACTCATTTTAGCCTATTTCTGACATCATACTATACTATGACTCGTTTTATGCTATTTCTGAAATTACAGTCCACTATGAAAATTTTTAGCCGATTTCTGACATTATACTATACTATGACTCTTTTTGGCCTATTTCTGAGGCCATACTATGCTATGAGTCGTTTTAGCCTATTTCTGAGACCATACTATACTATGAATATTTTTAGCCTATGTCTGATATCATACTATACTATGACAAATTTTAGCCTATTTCTGACATCATGCTATACTATGACTCATTTTAGCCTATTTCTGAGGCCACACTATAAAATGCCAATTTTAGCCTATTTCTGAGACCATACTATACTATGACTCGTTTTAGCCTATTTCTGATATCATACTATACTATGACAAATTTTAGCCTATTTCTGACATCATGCTATACTATGACTCATTTTATCCTATTTCTGAGACCATACTATACTATGAGTTGTTTTAGCCTATTTCTGAGACCATACTATACAATTACTCATTTTAGCCTATTTCTGAGACCATACTTTACTATGAGTCGTTTTAGCAAATTTTTAAGAACATACTATAGTATTACTATTTTTAATCCCTTTCTGACATCATACTATACATTGACTCGTTTTAGCCTATTTCTGAGGCCATACAATACTATGACTCCCTTTATCCTATTTCTGAGACCATACTATACTATGAATATTTTTAGCCTATTTCTGATATCACACTTTACTATGACAATTTTAGACTATTTCTGACATTATACTATACTATGACTCTCTTTAGCCTATTTCTGACATCATACTAAACTATGACTCATGTTAGCCTATTTCTGAGAATATACTATACTATGACAATTTTTAGCCTATTTCCCAGTCCATACTATACTATGACTCGTTTTAGACTATTTCTGACATCATACTATACAATGACTCATTTTATCCTATTTCTAAGACCATACAATACTATGACTTGTTTTATCCTATTTCTGAGACCATACTATACTATGATTATTTTTAGCCTATTTCTGAGACCATACTATACTATGAATATTTTTAGCCTATTTCTGAGACCATACTATACTATGACTCGTTTTATCCTATTTCTGATGCCATACTATACTATGTCTCATTTTAGCATATTTCTAAGACCATACTATACTATGACTCATTTTAGCCTATTTCTGACATCATGCTATACTATGACTCATTTTATCCTATTTCTGAGATCATACTATACTATTACAATTTTTAGCCCATTTCCCAGTCCATACTATACTATGACTCGTTTTAGCCTATTTCTGACATCATACTATACAATGACTCATTTTATCCTATTTCTAAGACCATACAATACTATGAATCGTTTTATCCTATTTCTGAGACCATACTATACTATGATTATTTTAGCCTATTTTTGAGACCATACTATACTATGACTCATTTTATCCTATTTCTGAGACCATACTATGACTCGTTTTATCCTATTTCTGAGGCCATACTATACTATGACTCGTTTTAGCCTATTTCTGACATCATACTATACTATGACTCGTTTTATCCTATTTCTGAGGCCATACTATACTATGACTCGTTTTAGCCTATTTCTGACATCATACTATACTATGACTCGTTTTATCCTATTTCTGATATTACACTCCACTATGAAAATTTTTAGCCGATTTCTGACATTATACTATACTATGACTCTTTTTGGCCTATTTCTGAGGCCATACTATGCTATGAGTCGTTTTAGCCTATTTCTGAGACCATACTATACTATGAATATTTTTAGCCTATTCCTGACATCATGCTATACTATGACTCATTTTATCCTATTTCTGACATCATACTATACTATTACTCATTTTAGCCTATTTCTGAGGCCATACTTTACTATGACAATTTTTAGCCGATTTCTGACATCCTATACTATTACTCATTTTAGCCTATTTCTAAGGCCATACTATACTATGACTTGTTTTAGCAAATTTTTACGAACATACTATAGTATTACTATTTTTAATCCCTTTCTGACATCATGCTATACATTGACTCGTTTTAGCCTATTCCTGACATCATACTATACTATGACTCATTTTATCCTATTTCTGAGACCATACAATACTATGACTCATTTTATTCTATTTCTGAGACCATAGTATACTATGATTATTTCTAGCCTATTTCTTCTTCTTTCTTCTATTCATGCTATACTATGACTCATTTTAGACTATTTTTGATGTCATACTATATTATGAGTCGTTTAAGCCTATTTTTGACATTATACTATGGTATGACTCATTTTAGTTGTTTTCTGAGGTCATTCTATGACTATTTTTACTGGTTTTAACCTATTTCTGAGATATTTCTGTCACTATACCATGACTTGTCTTAACCTTTTTCTGACATCATATTATAGTGTGAGTGGTTTGAGACTATTTCTGATATCTTACTATACTATGAGTTGTTTAAGCCCATTTTTAACGTCATACCATACTATGACTCATTTTAGTTTTTTTCCAAGGTCCTACTATACTATGAATAATTTTAGTCTAGCCTTTTAGCCTATTTCATAAAAAAAAGTCACACAAAGAGAAAAGACAGTTAGGAGAAATTTATTGATACAATTACTTTCTCTTTGGCTCTCAGGGCTCGGCAGGAGGCCTGATAGATATGCATGAACAGGAGCAAAGAATAGGACTGTTTCCCCCCAGTCCTTAAACTGATGGTGGAGTGGAGATAGAAGAAGTTGGCCAGTCTGTAGACTGCTGGTTAGTGAGACAGTATGCTGATGTTTAAGGGGGAATGCAGTGGATTGTGTGAGCTGATTCTAGAGCTTTACTCAGGGACCTGGAAGAGGGAAGTCCAGTTTGGATAACACAGGTTGAGAGAACCTGTCCATGTTGAGCAAGTGACAGTGGAGAGGAAAAGCTCCCGGTTCAGGAGGAATCACACTCTGATGAAGCTAGAGTTGGGTTGAAACAGTGTCATCTGAATGAAGTCACAGCACATCCGCCGCCTGCGCACAGGAGCAGACAGGGGTGTATCAGAGGCCTTTTAAGGTGAACTTTGTATCTTTATTGGCTTTCATGGAGGTGTGGTTCAAAGCTGATTGGCTGTGTCACAGGTGGATGTATTAAAAACAATTAGCTTCTTCAGTTGAACTTCCGCTTAGGCTCCATTATAAACGTTTCAACCTATATCTGACCTCATATACTTTTAGCCTATTTCTGACATCATACTAAACTATGACTCATTTTAGCCTATTTCTGATATCATACTATTCTATCATTGCTTTTAGCCTATTCCTGACTTTTATTATGACTTTTTTTAGCCAATTTTTAACCTCATGCTATACTACAAATAATTTCAAACAATTTCTGAAGTCATACTAAACTATGACATTTAAGCACTTTTCTGACATCATACTATAATATGACTTGTTTTATCCTATTTCTGACATCACACTATACTATGACTCATTTTAACCTATTTCTAACGTCAAACTCTACTGTTAGTGGTTTTTCTGTCTTTATCAGAAATCATGCTATACTATGACTATTTTTAGCCTCTTTCTGATGTCACACTGTATTATGACTCATTTTAGCCTATTTCTGACACCATACTATACTGAGTGGTTTTTGCCTATATCTTATGTAATGATATAGTTACTATTACTATTTTTAGCCTCTTTTTGATGTCATACTATACTATGACTCATTTCAGCCTATTTCTGGGTTCATACTATACTACAACTCATTTTAGCCCATTTCTGACATCAAATTATACTGAGTATTTTTAGCCCATTTATTATATCATACTATACTTGTCAGGATCCGGGGCTTTGCCCACCAGAGGGCGCCGTGGATCCATGCCTGGGGAGTTTGGGCTCAGCTTGGATCAGCTGATTAAGGAAGCTCCCTATATAAGCTGAGTCTGAACTTCCCTCTTGGCTGGATCGTTGTGTTTCCTGTGCCACCATGCCTGTCTGATTCTGCAAACCTGTGAGTTTGTCAACCGGTTCCAATAAATTACTGGACTTTTAATCCTCCCTCTGTGTCTGTGAGTCTGCATTTGGGCTAGTAAACCATTGCATCATGACAGAACGATCCAGCCAATAGACTAGCCCCGCAGACTCCTTCTTCGCGCTCCTGGAGAGCCCGCTCTGTGCCGTCTGGGAGACCCCTGAGCCCGCTCTGTGCCGTCTGGGAGACCCCTGAGCCCCCTCTGTGCCGTCTGGAGACCCCTGAGCCTGCTCTGCGCCTTCCAGAGACTCCTGAGGTGGAGCCACGGTCGGTGGCTTCCTCTGTTCCTGAGGTGGAGCCGCAGTTGACGGCTTCCTCTGCTCTGGATGTGGGGGCGGACCTGTTGCAGAGCTGCGGGAGCGGAAACGGCGTCCTTCCCGGGGCTTCGTGCTGAAGCGGAGACAGAGTTTCTCCCGGTGCTTCCTGCTGAAGCGGAGGTGACGTCCTCCTCCAAGGCCCCTGCAGCTTTTGAGTCTCTGCTCTGCTGCCGGTTTCATGGCCGGCCACCTGAGACTTTTTCTGGCATCCCTGGTTCGCCCTTCGCCCTCCATGGGTGAGTTGTTTTTTTTGTTTTTTTTCTTTGGGGCGTCTGGAATCCGCCCTTGAGGGGGGGGTACTGTCAGGATCCGGGGCTTTGCCCACCAGAGGGCGCCGTGGATCCATGCCTGGGGAGTTTGGGCTAAGCTTGGATCAGCTGTTTTCTATCTGCTGATTAAGGGAGCTCCCTATATAAGCTGAGTCTGAACTTCCCTCTTGGCTGGATCGTTGTGTTTCCTGTGCCACCATGCCTGTCTGATTCTGCAAACCTGTGAGTTTGTCAACCGGTTCCAATAAATTACTGGACTTTTAATCCTCCCTCTGTGTCTGTGAGTCTGCATTTGGGCTAGTAAACCATCGCATCATGACAATACTATGAAGTGTTTAAGCCAATGTCTGACATTATACTATAGTATGACTTTTCTTTTATCCTATTTCAGATGTCATACTATACTGTGATTTGCTAAATATGCAAAAACCAGTCCTAGAATAGTATGATGTCAGAAAAAGGTTAAAACAAGTTGTAGAATTGGTTAAAAGGATGGTATGACATCAAAAATTGGCTAAAGCGAGTCACTGTATTGTGAGACGTCAGAAATAGGCTAAAATAATTCATAGTATCGTAGACATAAGAAATAGGCTAAAACCAGTCATAGTATAGTATGATGTCAGAAAAAGGCCAAAGTATAGTATGATGTCAGAAATAGGCTAAAATGAGTCATTGTATTGTATGACATCAGAAGGAGGCTAAAATGAGTCCTAGAATAGTATGACTTTAGAAATAGGCTAAAATGAGTCCTATGATATTGGAAATAGGTTAAAACAACTCATAGTATAGTATGACATAAAAAAGTGACTTAAACAAGTCATAATGGAGCCTAGTGGGAAGGTCAAGTGAAAAACTAATTCTCCTACATCGACCTGCGACACAGCAAATCAGCTTTAGTATAGTGTGACCTCAAAAATAGGCTGAAACGGGTCATAGTATAGTATGCCATAAACAATTTGCTAAAAAGAGTCATATTGAGCCCCCCTCGCACCAAGGAAAAAAAGACATGGAATTCACAAAATAGCTATAAGGAGCTGTAACATTAAAATGTCAGAGTTTTTCTTTATATATTAATATATTTCTGCTCTTTTGGAAAATGAATACTGAAACCTTCACAATAATACCATTTGTGTATGATATGTAATCATTTGTCCTCATTTTAACCTTTAAATAAGATATAATTCAAGAATTTAGTCAGGTTTACAGAAGGTTTCAGTTATGGTTACTAATAATAACATGTAAGTAAATAAACATCTATCTGTAAAACACTTATTTTTAATGTGTATATACATACTAGCTTTCGTTTATGTAACAATACTGTAACTGCACATATATCTGCTTTTGAAGTTGAGCTAGCAGCAAAGATTGAGTCATAAAATCACAGAGGTCAAAGTTAATGTGAAGAGCATCACCTGCCCTGACCTCAATCTGAACCTCAATAGAAGCCTTTAGTTCAAACACCAGCTGCCGTGATCTACAGAGACCCTTGCATTAGTAAAGTTAACCTTAAACACTTCAGATCAAGGCTATTAAAGGCAGAAAAACCTATCAGAACATAAGAAAATAATTTATTCACAAAGACAGAGTAAAGAACACAACATACTTCTGTCAATAAACAACCAATCTAATAGAAAACAGGATGTCATTCAGTGAGATAAATGAAAAGAAAACATGACATAATACAAACATATAAATGTTAACTAAAGAGGATGAAATACTTAGAGGTTATTTATTGATCTGGGCTATATCTGGATAAGCATAAACATCTAATTCCAAGAGAACATATTTAAAGACATGTACAGTATCTACAGGGATGCATCCATCTCCAGATTATAGGGCTGGGGGGGTTCTCTAACCTCTTCAGACATCGCTGTTCTCCCAGCAACTTTACCAAAGGTTTGCCCCCTTAGTTTCTGGGGCAGAAAGTGGCACTGCCAAATCAGCTGTATCCAAACTGTTGTGTTTTGGCCTGCTCACATGTGGTGCAATTATTAACAGCCAACTGTCTCCTCTGCCGCCTAATCCTCTGAGTGAAGTGGGACATAGAAGCTGTGGGTGCACAGTCACTGTTGTGGCAGTAAAAACCAATGTAGGAGCCAGGGAAGGAGCAGCGAAGGATTGACCATCATCTGCTGCCATCACCGTTGATCCAGGGATCACCAGAATTAACTGCAGTGGTGGCACAGGAGCTGGGAGAGGAGGAGGAGCTGCTGGGGTGATGAGCTGCACAACCGTGGCACTAGGTGGTCATCTGCCTGGGCACAGATTAGGAGCTTGCCACTCTCTGTTTGGGAAGAGGAAAAACTACTGCTGGAGCCCTGAGGTGAAAGGAGTTTGGTCCAGCCTTTCCCGTGTAGCTGGGAGCTGGCCACAGCGATGCCACCTTCTGCAAGGCCCTGGGTGAGGACACTTATCTCCAGGCTGCTCTCCCTCAGATTAAACCTGGAATCAAAAAGAAGAAGAAGTACAATTTGAGTCTTATAGTTGTTGTTCCATATGCCATGATCATGGTTTTTGGACATTGGGAACCGGTTCTTTGAGATAGGGCCAACGATGAGGGAGGTCTTGTTGGTCTCCGTCTCCAGATACACTCTTGCCTGTGTCCGACCTTTCAGACATTTCGACATCTTTTTTTGAATCCAACATTGTAGCATTGCATAGACAATTCGTGTTTGCAGTTTGAAGAACTCCTGCTTGCTTTTGATAATTTCCTTTAGCATCAGCATACATTTGACAAATAGCTAACCAATGAGAGTTTTGTGTTATATTGCAAACCCAATCAAACTAGTTTTCATTAGATGTGGATAGTGCCAATGATCTGCATTGCATGGCGCACATGACGTGAAATGAATATTTATAAACATTAATTCGAACCCAGGAGTAATGAGTAACATTTGTTTTCAAAATGTACAGAATAGAGACTTGTGAGAAAATATAATGAGTAGAAATCAGAAGTAGGAAGAAAAATAAGTAATGGGGTAAAGTATTGATATCTGAAAAGTGTGCTTAAATACAGTAACGAAATATTTGTACTTCGTTACTTGAAACCTCTGTGTCTGACCACTCTAATTTGCCAACATGATTCACTATTGTATGATCTCAGTAATTGAGAAAAATTATTCATAGTACACTCCTGATCAAAATCTTAAGACCAATTAAAAAATTGCAAGAATTTGCATTTTGCAATATTGGATCTTAGAAGGTTCAAAGTAGAGCTTCACAATGTTAAAGGAAAAAAACAGTGCAAGAGACAAGAACTTTTGAGCAGGGAATTTTCTGAAAACTGCATTTACACTCAAACATTATTTTTTCAGCTGATCAAAAGTTTAAGGACATAGTCTTTAAAAGCCAAAATCTGTGCAAAAATCTGGGTTCCATGTCATTTTCTGTCAAGTCTTTACACTTTTAAGGCCTCCTAATGGCAAAAGCTGAGGTTGGACGCAGTAAGACAGTCATTTTGCCTTTTTTAAATGATTCTGAGGGTTATGGAACAAAAAAGTCAAATGGTAGACCCAAAAAAATTTCACCAGCTCTGAGCCGCAGGATCCGATTGGCTGTCCGTCAAGACACAGGACGATCCTCTACCCAAACTAAGGCCATTACTGGTGCTGACTGCAGCCCAATAACCATCAGACGGCATCTGCGAGAGAAGGGCTTCAGAAACAAAAAACGTCTTCAAAGGCCACATCTTCTTCAACACCACAAAATTGCCCGTTTGGACTTTGCAGGGGTGCACCAAACATGAGACATTGAAAGGTGGAAGACAGTTGTCTTCTCTGATGAGAAAAAATTTAACCTTGATGGTCCTGAGATCCCACCTGAGATGTTTTCTACACGGCACAGTGGTGGGGGCGCCATCATGATTTGGGGTGCGTTTTCCTTCAGTGTAACAATGGAGCTTCAGGTTGTGCAGGGGCATCAAACAGCAGCTGGCTATGTGGAGATGTTGCAGTGTGCATCCCTCATGACTGAGGGCCCTCGTCTGTGTGGTAATGGTTGGGTTTTTCAACAGGACAATGCTGCAGTTCACAATGCCCGCCTGACAAAGGAGTTCTTCCAAGAGAATAACATAACTCTTTTGGACCATCTTGCATGTTCCCCGGATCTAAACTCAATTGAGAACATTTGGGGATGGATTGCAAGGGAAGTTTAAAAAATTGGACATAAGTTCCAGACAGTGGTTGCCCTTATTGAAGCCATCTTCAACACTTGGAGCAACATTCCCACTAGCCTCCTGGAAACACGTCATCAGCAAAGACTTAAAACCATTATCAGGTACATAAATAATTACTTAATCATTAATTAAGTTCCAGCAGAAAATATCCATATTCAAAATTCAGATTTCACATGTGTGTTTATTTGTCTCTTGTTAGGTTTGACTAGGTTTAACAAAGGATGAGGATCAATAAAGGCCTTTTGCTCTTGCCAACACCTTGTTTTGGACCCTCATGAGCTCCCATCACTTTTAGATGTAAAGAAAAGATATCAGGTAGGCTAAAGTCTCTGTGAGCCGGACTCACCTTTAAGCCTCTGGTTTTGATCTTTGTGAAACAGTTTATTATTGAAGACTGACTACAAATGTCTCCTTGTTATTACAGCTTTGCACGTCTGTTGAATTTATCTTTGCTGAAATGTTTGTTCCCTATCGGATCGTTTGGGTTGAAAGACTGTATTTAAATGTTTATTACAAGAATATTCAGACTGAGATTCGCTAAATTCAAACCTTTTTTGTGCAACTTTATAGTTGATTTTTAAAGGAGGTTCTTGTCAAAGCTTCTATATAACCAGTACCTGGATACATTAGATAACTCCCTTGGGGCCTTTATTTGGTGTACATCCAATTTATGTAGCTAAAGTAAACTGTTTTAAAGGGGCCAAACCAAAGTGGATTTCTGCTGAATTCAGATTTCTTAATACTTAGTTTATAAAGTGTTTACACTGAAGTAAATTCTCTAAACATCAAGGAGCAAAACAAGAAAAAAAAACAAAAAACAGTTTGTTTTTAGGGGTCTGTTTCACAAAAGCAGGTTTACTGAAAACTAAGTTTTCTAAACCTGAAATATGGGAAACTCTTGAGGTTTCCGTTTCACAAACAAAATTTGCTCAGCCTCTGTTTCAGTTACTGTAGTAACATTCTCCCCAGCTAACCTGGTCTGGAGCGAGTTTTGTTCTGTCCTCTGTCTCCGTTCTCCTTAGAGCCAATCATGCTATTTTATTTCCTGATCTAGTAATATTTTTGCTGTAGTTTTGTGCTTAAAAAAACTAAAAACATTTACTAGGTCTCCTAAACACATTAGGTTTTAAAGTCCTTCAAAAGTTCATCTATTGAAATTTCTGTGGTAAACATGGGAAAAGATGAAACCCTCCATCATATCCAGAAAAGCTTGACCAGGTGCTACTGATGTTTTCCAGACTGTTGTGCACCATGTAAATGTTTTTCTTCAAACTTAGTAGAAAAATGGCACTTTTATATTTCAAGAGATTCCTGTATTATCTAGTTTTTGTTGAAATAAAGAAACCCATATGTTAATGAACGGTTTTCATTTCATTCTTGTTATTTACTGTAGCAGATCATCCAGTCCCTTTAAGAGAGGTAAAAGGAATTAAAACTGTAATGGCATCCAATCTTTTAGTTAAAAATGTTTATATTATCTCCTGATAGTCAAATTTGGGCTTTTATTTATTTAAACCAAAATTAACTGTTTATTTAAGGAAAACATTTAACTCTATGCCTCACATTATACAAAAAGCAGCAATGTAGGTAAATTAACACAGTTAATTGGTAGGTTTTGGGTTTTTATAGAAACATTTTTCATGTAGATTTGTTCATCTGGCTCTTTTTAGGACCTGAGACAATCTGAGCAATTTTGATCGTTTAAAGATGTTTCGCTTCCCATCCAGGAAGCTTTTTCAATTAAAATGTGACAAACAGCATTCAGTTGCTTTATACAGTAGCCCAACAGTCTTGTTTTTTCTTAGACAACATGAAAATTGAAACTGACAAACCAATCTACCCCTTTGTAATGCCCCATACCTGTCTTTGTCCAGCAACAACACAAAAACACTCCATAAAAAAAAAAAATTTCTTTAAATATCATGTTGAAAGCAGAAAGCAGGCTGTCATGGTCTGGCGGCTTCTAATAGCTCCTTTAGAAAACAGTGATTGGGGATCCCATTGTTCGGCATTTAGATTCAGGTTAACTCAGCTGGATTAGCTCTTCTCTGTCTTTGATGCAGTAGGCTTCAGTGGACATTGCGTTCTACTCTGTTTGAATCGCATGAGGAATAAAAATACTGCATTCAGCTCCTTCTGAACCATACACTGCATGAAAAGTGGGATTTTCGTCAATATGCGGCACTGTAGATTGTCGTGGAACTTCAGGTTAGCGGCAGTTTACGGCAATTTGCAGGCTTCGCCGAAAACCCCCGTAAATTGTCAGAAATTGACTTGGACTTTCTTAGGCAGTGTTCCCCCCATGCCTCCCCCCCATGGAATTCTAGGGGAGGCTTTAACATGTAAATGAAAATGCTGTGAGCTATACAAATGCAAATCAGGGTTGCAGGGGGAGTTTTACCCCAAGTGACATTTTTCTAAAAGGTAAGAAAATCTCTGATACAAAGAGATCAGGCTCAGTATAGCCTCTTACATTTTAGCTTGAATTGATTTATTTAATTAAAGTATAGAGACCAAAACAGATCTTTAGCTGACAGAGCAATACATTTAGAGCAGTAATTATTTAAAAAAAAATTGCATTTAAGAGAAAAAATAAAATGTCTGTCAATATGCTCAATTCACAATTACTTAAGTGGAAAAGTTTCAAGAAATGAGTCTGAGATGATTCACTTTATAACATGGCGCATTATCCTGTTGGAAGAAGGCATCAGAAGATTGGTACACTGTGGTCATAAGGTCAGCAACAATGCTGAGGTAGGCAGCCTCATTTATTTGATGCTAAATTGGTATTAAGTGGCCCAAAGTGTGGCAATAAATATCCCCCAAATAGATGGTAAATATAGATCAGGCTCAGTATGGCCTAATTATAGACTCTTACATTTTAGCTTGAATTGATTTATTTAATTAAAGTACGCTAGATTACTGTGTATGCCATTAGCAATGGCAAATGTTATGTAAAAAAATACACAATATAATTTATTTCAAAAATTAGTTTTAATCAGAATCAGTTTTTTTAATATGTCATATTAAATTAAGCGCTCACAGGGTTCATACAGGAATGAGTGACTCTAATTTAATGCTATTTTAATGCTATTAGAAATGATTTTAATGCCATCAACAAGAACCATGTACACAAGTTATTAGTGTACATGAAATATGAAGGAGCTGTAAGCACAGTTCCATGACTCCTGTATGTATGTAAACACACACACACACACACATATATACGTATATATATCCTCTAGCTTTTTCTCCGCCTGGAGCTTCCTTTCCGAATATACGGCTTTATGATCAGTTCCACGCAAATTAATAGCGATATAATATATCTGACGAAATTGTTTTTATAAGCATTTTTTATTAAAGAATTATAAATACTTCGATAAACATATTTAAATAATTTTAGCGCCAATTTAGGCCTTGATAAAAAAAAAAATGAATGAATTGTAATTATTTTTAATGATATGCTTTGCTTTGTGCAGGCGGTCTGGAGCGGAGTATGTGGGATTTCGGGGTAAAGCTCCTCTTGGACGCGATTGCGACTCTGCAGTCAAACAAGACGAACTCAAAGACGAGATGCTAGCGGTAAAGCCTAGCCTAAAGCTACGGCTAATAGCAGCCTAGCCTAAAGCTACGGCTAATAGCAGCCTTGCAAGAACAAGCTTTATTAAAGTGTATTTTTTGTGATTCACAGGAAGCAGTACGCCGTCTTCACAACTCGGAGACTAATTGCAGGCGCTATGAACCGGAGCAAGGGTAAGATTTAAAGAATATGCTTTCATTCTGCGGTAAAAGGAAATGGATACGGATAGATACCGATCATAGCTGTACATTTTGTTTTCACAGACTACTGTCGCCTCACAATGAGGCGGTGACCTCCTATTTGCTCGGAGCCATATCAGCAAGTCCAGATTTGCACGATGTTGATAAAGACGACATTGTGTGTTATTGACTTGTTTTAATGTTTTCTCCTTCCTTGTTACTGTGACTTTCGTTTGATTTTTTTATTCATACCCCTCTCATTTAATTGTTTTCCAGCTGCCTGTAAGACGTATTTTGAGACGGTACGCAGGAGCTTCAGATATACGCAGCCTGAGAACACGTTGCGTGCGGAGGCTGCCAAGCAATCTGCTTGGAGTCGGGCTAGAAGAAAGAGGGTAAGACTTTATTTGGTGACTATTTTTCAGGTGCATTGATAGATGTGTTGTGTCCATACGCAGTGCGCTGATTCATAGTTTTTTTTCAGCTGCTGAAAGCGAGGCAGAGTGTGCTAGCAGATGAGGAAGTGGAACTCTGGAAGTCCGCCACCGTCGACCTCATGTCCGACGAAGAAGATGGCGTCGTTGGCGGTGTCTCTGGATGGATTGTACGGTCGCCGCCATTTCGTAGGCCGGATCTCACTGAACTCTGTGTTAAGCTGCAGTCCCGGTTAGAAGCGATGCCGAAGTACAGGGCCACGCACAGTAGGCGTCTGCACATCGGACCTGCCTCGGAGGGAATGCTGCCAGTTACCTCCAACCCCGAGGAAGCAAACGGACCGTTCACGGACTTGTAATTTTTAGATACGCATGTGTTTGGATACGCGTTGTATATAGTTGTGTGTGTTTTAATAAAGCTCTTTCTTTGCATAAACAGCTTCCTGGCAAATGTTCATTTCCTGTATAAATTCATTCATGTCCTTGATGGTAGCCTAATAATTGTGTAGTAGTGTAGGATAACATTAAATACACAGCATATGAATGAATAAATATATGAATGAATAAATATATATTCATATATATATATGCCAACCAATCACGAGCGACTTTACTTGTTTAAAAAGAAGTGGTTCCGTCCAGTACTCAGTAAGAAAATTAAAGCCTGGCCTGTCCACGTGTGGTTTTGCTGCCAATCACGAGCGATTTCACTTGTTTGAGAATAGTGGTTTCAGCCAATACTGAGTAGGTTATTCAAGCCAGACCTGCCCAGCCGCGCGGGTTTGCTGCATTCATATGCTAATTAGGGCCATTAGTACAGCTGATCGCTCTCCACATACGTCAGAGTCCGTTTCCGACAATTTGTGGCACGACAAACGCGGA
Source organism: Cyprinodon diabolis (assembly GCA_030533445.1). Taxonomy (NCBI): domain Eukaryota; kingdom Metazoa; phylum Chordata; class Actinopteri; order Cyprinodontiformes; family Cyprinodontidae; genus Cyprinodon; species Cyprinodon diabolis. The sequence continues at coordinate 21,552,995 of CM060078.1, forward strand.
CAAGCGCGGGTTGCAAATTGTCGGAAACTGACGAAAAAAAGGGAGATCTGCAGGACTTTACGGGGACGAAAATCTCACTTTTCATGCAGTGATAGAAAAAATGGCAGTCTGACTCGGTCCAGCGAGCAGACTTCTCCGGAGGGATTTGGTTGCTACGTAGCGTAGCCTTCAGCTGGAAGCACTTTCGTATCTAGCCTTAGTTGGTCCAGGAATAGGAAGTTTAACAGGAAATGGCGGCTTTTATAACCTCCGCCAGAGGGGTGTGTCTTCAGAGGGGAGTAGTTCCAGTTACATCAGCTGCAATTGATCATAACAATAACTAAACGGTTTAAAAAAAAAACTTTGAAGTACAGCAACAACAGCGCCAAGTCAGCAACAATGGCTCTGTTCACATTTTGTGGTTCTCATTGCGAGAATATTCAGGCCAAATGTTCTTGATTGAGAAAATTAATGCTTCAAGTTTTGTGACAAATTGGCACAAATTAAATGCTAAATCATTATTTTCGACTAGAAAGATGAGGTACAAAATTTTTGGTCTCACGTAAATGCATTTTCTAATCATTTTTTGTAATTTACTTAAAATTATTATAATTTATTTATCAAATAGCTCCTTGGTCATGTTGCTGAATGACTGACAAAACTAATGTCAAAGCATTATGCTAGACTGAACAGATGATGCAGATTTGTTTTCATCAAATTTTTATGAATTTACTTTTTTTTTTTAAGAAAAGCTTGATTTAATTTGATTTTTTTATGATCAGAAACTCCTCAAATATATGGTCAATCCCTAACTGAAAGAGAAGAACGTGGCACAAAGGGGGAGGGAGGAACCAAAAGAATGACAGACCTTTATGCTTGAATTTTTAAGAAATTGCACATTTTAATGACATTTAACTTAGACTGTCAAAGAAACATGTGATTATACTATTTCTGTAGTAGCCCTTCTGTTTTTTGTCGCATATTTCTTATCCAGTATAAAAATGCTCCAGTATGTTGGGAGAGGAATCACTCACCATGGTGGGAAGTGCATAGCTGGTAGGAAGCCATCAGCAGCTTATGGGTGTGATAAGATTTTTTACATTTTTTTTTTTTATTTAAAGTTGTCCATTTCATTGCACAAACTAAAGTGCAATGAGAGTTGATAAGAATAATTCTTGAAAAATTCCTGTAGAAATGTGTTAGTGCCTGCTGCTTTAGGCTTGCCTCTGGAACCAGAACCAAAGGTTCTTTGATAGGGTAGTGCTGAACTTGCAACTATCATAACTATTAATTCATTAGACTTTCCAAAAGCCACTTATGCAGTAAAGTATCAACTCATGCGTTGATCATGTGACTCCAATAGACAAGAAACCATCAAATGCCTAAAAGCACCACATTACTGTGGACAGTTCAATGCCATTGATAGAGATTTAAAACTGTCAGTGTCATCAGAATTTAGCATCACTTGGAATCATTTTGCTGATGTGTCTCCTGAAATTGTAGAAGCATATTATTTTGTAGATTATAAGTCAATTTTATTGAGGACAAGCTTTGGTCTTCTTACTCAAAAGAGATGTGTGCTGTTGCAACAGCGATTCCCTCCTTTACTTACAGCACATGTGCATCAGTGAAAGAAAGGCAGAACCATTAGACCATTAATTTACTCTGCAATAAAGAGACCTTGAAGTCCCTAAAATGTTCAGAATAAAAGTTTATAGTTCATGGTAACCGGAACATTTTTTTTCCTTGGCTTCAGTAATCCCTTCTCTTCAATTATGTACATTTTACATGGCTCTACTTACTTTTATGTAAAAATAGTACATAATGATAAACAGGGATTTTAAGTTATTTTACATTTGTAACCAGTAGAAATAAACAAAACAAAACCTGAGATATACAATAGTATAACTTTAAAGCTAGTGTTGAAGCAGCCGCTATTTGTGGAAAGCTCATACACTACATTATGAAATTAGTTACCAAATCAGTTAATGAGATTCATACACATTACTCTATGAATGCATCAACTGGGAGGCGGTTTAAAGCAAATTCACCACCACAATGGCAAGAATTCTAGAAATTAATGTAGAAAAACTTACAAAAAAGCTTTATTTTACACCCCATTTAGTGAATATAGCTTTTGTTAGCACATGCTAAGAAAGGCTCTTGCATAAATATCTGTTAATAGAAATGTTCATATTTCGGTAGTAATGGCTGCACAAAACAAGAATGACAAAAGATTTAACTTGTTTGGGTCAAATATGGTAAGATTTTTTAAATTATTTTTAGAATCATTGTATTACATACCATCAAACATGTACTATAAGATTCAATGTACAACAAAGTTCGTTCCTAAGATACAATGTATCATCTCCGGAATGATTATTAAAGTTACATATATATAATATCCTCCTCACAAAGGGAAGGTAGCAGACGCCCAAGGTTTTCAAATCTCAACATGAGGTATCAGCATCAACCAAAACACACTTGTTGGAAAGAATTATCTCGGACTGCGGGCCATTTTGACAGGCACTCCCAATCCAGAATTTAAAGATAAACTCTGCCACAGACTGATGCCTTGTGGAACCAGGATAAGTGAAGTTTAACCACTGTTCAACAGCAAACTGATCCTCCTGATCCTCAATCAATAGCAATCGTGAATGCCTAGCTTTACAGTAGTTGGAAGCCTCCTCCCATCTTTTGGACTCCTCAATCACTCTGATTTTTAAACTGCCTGAAAATAAAAGAGAGGTGAGATTTTATGGAAAAAAAATTGTTTAAACTTGACTAAATGTACAATTATGTTTGAGCGAGTCAAGGAATACATCAATTTTGCTTTAAAAAAAATGGTGTAATTTTCAGTTTATTACATCCGAGTTCAGCTTAAAGTTACAACTGTCTTTGTCAAAACTCTCTTAACAGAAACAGTGGCATACTTTATCTTCGAGGCTCAAAAGATTGAACAAAAGAACAACTTTAAAGATTAATTTTGTTCACCACAAACCTGTATAGCAAATGATTTCCTTGTTATCTTCATAAAGCATTGGTCTCCATTTAATTCCCTTTCCATATATTATAAGACATTCCTCAGCATCCTCTGTAATTTCAATCTTCTCTCTATAAGTTGAACAACTTATGTCTGCCTGCTTCCACTCATGCTGAAGTCCGATCCAAAAGCTTTTTCCCAGACTCTCAATTTTCAGCTCTTCATTTTGCAGTTCGTCACTGATACTTGCTAAATCATTCAAATGTTTTCTGCAGTGATGCAATGCATGGCACCAGTTTTCCTCAAGTTCTACAAGGGTGTAATTGTTACCTGGGGAAGAAAAAAAATGCAGTTCATTCCAAAAACAATCCACTGGACTTTGTTTCCAAGTTTGAAGATGTTTCGCTTCCCATCCAGGAAGCCTTTTCAATTCAAAATGTCAGAATTGGGTTGAGTTTGAGGCTTTACACAGTAGACCATCAAAGCCTTGTTTTTGTTTAGAAATCATACAAATTGAAACGGACTAACGGGTCCACCTCTTTGGAATGTGGGTCCTTTGGCTTCTTTTGTTAGCCTGCAATGCCCTGTACCTGTTCATGTCACAATTAATAATGCAATTAATAATGTATAATTATATTTAAAAGTGTAGAAATGTAAATGAATTACATTGACATTTGTTATTCCACACACTTATTATAATACAGCAAGGTTTGCCTTTATAGAAATAATATCACTTGCTGAAACTTACCATTTTGGCACATAAAGGTCTTTTCTTCTGAGCAATTAAAGCTCTTCTAAGTCCCATTTTCAATAGCTGTGCAGTGTTTCTCTCCTTTTTTTTAAAGTCTGCGGTTGACTCATTAAATATGACCTTTTCTCCATTTGACCATGTGGGGACATAGCCAAGATCCCTTTTCAACCCAAGCCAAACTTTGAAAAACTATGTGTTCACAGACCTACTGAAGTTTCGTATCATATTGCCATCTTCTTCATCATATAGGCTCAATAATGACCCCCCTTTGCTCAAGCATTTGTTCTTTGCTTCAATCCAGGTATAGTCACCATCAGTGTAACTAAGCCATTGCAGACAGTTTGCAGCTAATGAAACCTGCAGAAGTCCTGCAAAAAAAAGTGTAATTAAGCTTAGAAGCTTCTGAACCACATTACGTCACAAAGTTGAAAAGTTGCCTACCCCTTTACGTACGCAGAATTTACTGCATGATGAGCAGTTGTTGGAGGGAACTCAAGTTAGATAGCTACTGGTATGATGTGGGATGAATCCAAAGGCCATAGAAATACCAGCAGTTAATATAGCATATAGTAAAGTGAAGAATATTTAGCTGAACCCAGCATGATGATCAAAACTTGAACTGTATACATGATGAATTAATTAAGCACCAAAGACAAAAAAAATAAAAGCACAAATTATAAAAAAAACTTAATTCTTTTTGATTTACTGATATCTATACATTGTATAGGTGAGTAAATAACAGCCTGAAAAGAAAACTGTATAAAGTATTTAATTGTTAGTAAAAGTGCATTTAGATATTATCTGCTGATGTATCTCGTCCAGAATGACCTTATTGTTAAATGAAAATAAGTTGTTCTGCTACACAGCGCTATAAGCTCACAGTGTTCAAAACACACAAAACAAAAAGACGTCATGAAGTTCCTAAAAAAGATGGCCAATAGCAGACCCATAGTCAAATCAGTCCTATATAAACACCATATTATACCCAAGTTAATGTTCAACTTTAAACCATACATCCAAATAAGGATGGTCAGGCTTTGCCTTACATGGCCATAAAAACACATTGAAGTTGTGACCCTATCATTCTAAACACCATCCTGATATTATCCCTAAATAAAGCAATGGAAGTCCAACTTGTATAAGACAGCTTTTATACACTTTTTTTAGTAATATTAAAACAATAAAAGTATATAAGTACATGTTGAGATTTCCTAAAAAATCTACCAAAGAAAAGCTTGGCTTTTATAACAACTACATTTTTTAAAAGTCTGCCGCAACCTAATTTTCTGAGGGCATAACTTTTCACCTTGCCTCTTCCTCTCCTTCTTTTCCTGTGCTGCAGTGCTTATTAACTTCATAAATCAGTGGTTGCTAACGGATGACTAGCTTTCTATGCTCTTTTCAAGTTTCTATTACAACAACAAAATCAAGTGCTAAGAGCTACTAGTTGTGTTATTTAGTGCTTTGAACTCCAACTGGTGGAGAAGGTACCTATGTGAACCTTTGGCAATTTTAGCTGAAGACCATTGCTGTATGACTGAGCAGGATACAAAGATATAAATGGGAATATGATAAGCTTTCTATTTTATACGCATAACAGAACCATTGTTAACATAACTCAACTAATCTGGGTTTCAGATTTAAAATTAAAGTTAGGTTTATTTTTGCTATACTAACAGTCTTGGAGGTATGTTAATATTACTAATATTAAATAAGCATAAATATACCCATTATCAACATTGAGAGCAGTTTTAAAAGGTGTAAGCCAAAATATCGTTTGATTATTTATATATTTGATTATTAAAAATGCACAATATTGCTTAATTCTTGGTGTATTGTCAGTAATTTATTCAGTTTGATCATTTATCATCCATTTATTGGGCTAACATAATTGATAATCATAATAATAATAATTAAATTTTTATCAATTTCACACTGCAGAAATCGACCTCTGCATTTAACCCATCCCCTTGGGGAGCAGTAGGCTGCCACTGTGTAGTGCCTGGGGAGCAGTTAAGGGCCTTGCTGAGGGACCTGGGATGCAGGCTGTGGGGATCGAACCGGGTATTTGCAACCTTCTCAGAGCACAAGTGCACTGCTCCCACAGGTCATAGGAGTGGCGACCTAGTGGTAAGGGCATTGAGGTTTTTGACTTCAAGCCCCACTCCCACAGACTGCCGCTCTGGGTCCCTGAGCAAGACCTTTAACCCCACACTGCTCCCCTGGCGCTGCACAATGGCAGCCCGCTGCTCCCCAAGGGGATGGGCTAAATGCAGAGAGTTAATTTCATTGTTTTGTACTTGTGACAGTGTAATGACAATAAAGTTGAATTCTTTTCTATTGGATGTCTAAGGATGTCAGTGGGATGCAAATAACACTAACAATCAAAAACATCAAAAGCAAAAACCAGTAAAAATGTTTCAAATCTTTATTGGATTTATTTCTTAATAGATTTTCTCAAACCTAACACTACACAAGACCTTTAGTGTATGTTCTTCAAATGTATCTTGCCCATCTTTAGCCCTCTATACCCATCCATATCTGTGAGCTAATTGAGTTAGTTTAAGAAAGTGGTCACATTATCTCCTATTAGCCTCATAAGAAGTAACCAACAACTTTACAACTAGAGAACTAAATTAGGAACTAGAAATTACCGGTTATGTAGTACAGACTTAACAGTTGCTTTTAAGAAAGACATTTAACTGTCTGTCTTAATATTTAACTTTGAACCTAAGAGAAGGTTGTGGTAAGGAGTTACAGTAAGGTCAACTATTGTCATGACGGTGGCGAATTGCTGCTGTTTTTATTGCTTTTATTGTAATGTCTATAGCCTACTCTATATTTATCTTATCTTCTTTTACATGTTCAATGTAAAATTTCGAATGTTAACGTTAAATGTCATATGTTCTTTGTACTGTATTTATTATTGACCACTTATTGTTACCAGTCTATTACTGTTATCAGTCATGTCCTGCACTTTGTCAGTCTGTAAATGTCAGTCTTGTATACTTCTTGTATATTTCTAGAGAGAAAACGTAATTTCATTTCCCTTGTATGTCTTGTGCATATGAAGAAAGTGACAATAAAAGCTGACTTGACTTGACTTGAAGGACATGCTGATGTTTTTTTAATTTGAGGCTTTAGCCAGAAATAATTTAAAGACGAAATAAAAAAATAAATAAATAAATATATATATATATATATATATATATATATATATATATATATATATATACTGAATAACCTGATGCACCTTACTACATAATGCTTCCGTACTGTAGGTGAAGAGTATCTGGGTTTTGTTTAAGACCAATGTCATAGAAACATGCTTGTTTTAAAAACAGTGATGCTAATGTTTTTAAAAAATTATGTAAATACAATTTTCTTGATTTTTTAACCTGTTATAATTCATATTGAATGATTTCAGTTATTTTGAGAACCGTTAGTTAAGAGATACAGAGGATAAATTGAGTAAAGGATGGTTTGAAGATCAGGTCCCATACTTGGAAAGAATTGTTAAAAAGGCTGCTCAAGCTGGTATCTTCACTGTGCATAACTGGATTTAATAGTTAAAATGAGAGAGAGACAAATAAAGATTACTGAAAATTCAGTGTGACTTAAATGTAAAATGTAGAAAGAACATAATCACAAATGAACATTTAGCCACATGATAGTTTTTCCAAAACGCTATTATATATTTATTTAGACTTAGACGAACTTGGTGATTTTCTATACTAAGAGTGCATAATATACAAAGTTTTGTTTTGTATAGCTCTCAAGACATTTCCAGTTTCTAGTGTGCAGCAGTGCACTATTTATATTAATAAAAAACAGGTGGTGCCATTCTAATAATCTGATAATCTAGGTAATTGGTTAGTGGTAGCCTTAGAAGGCTGCAAATACCAGCTTCAAACCCAACAACCTGGCACTTTGAGTCCCTGATTGCACCACGGCCTGCACTGCCCACTGCTTAAGGAATGGCTTAAATACAGAGGTCAGATTTTATTCTTACCTGCATTTGCATAGAGTAGTGTTGGGAGCATTACTTAAAAATATTACTACTTATAGTCACTAGTTTCTTCCTAAAAATGTAACTATGTAATGATGTATTATTACTGTGTAAATACTGATTTATTACTGTAACTCAGTGTAACCAGGATACATTTTCCATATTAGATTCAGTTTATTTTCCATTTTGTTAAACTTAGTTTTATTTATTTTATTTAAAGATTTAATTAAAAAACCCTCCTTTTCTTAATTTATCCTATACAAACCAAGCGAGAAAAACATTGTTCTCGCGTGGTTTTGAAGTCATGTGACCGCTGCACGTCAGCGTCCCAAATTAAAAGCTGCCGCATATATGGCTGCTTATCGGCACCTTAGGTAGGAGACGCTGTCGGACGCTGGTCTGCAGGTAGGCTTCTGGTCTGTTTCCAAAGCGGTTATGAAATGTCTATTGTGCATCCTTCAGTCGTATAAATCTGTTAACTTGCAGACGAGTGAGCATTCGACCGAACGTTGTAGCGATCACGGTTTGTCAAGAGGGAACAGGTGAGTGTTATATTTGTAGCTAGCGCTAGTCTTCCCGGCTTGTTAAGTTGATTACGCTCCGGTCTATTTTTTTCTTACATTCAGACTAAATTGTTTACCGGTATGAAACACTACTGTTGTGTAAAAGAATTGAATTTACATAAGTTGCATAATTATGTAAACTTATTTTATTATAAAAAAACTACATGTACATGTTAACTGATTATTTATGCCTGTTTACACAGGCCAAGTGTGTTACAGATTCCCAATCAAAGGAATTTGGTGCTGAGGATAAATCATGGATTGTCTGGTATGATGCTGACCAGACTGGCGAGCTAACCAATAAACAGATCCTGAAATACTACACCTTCTATTAAAGATAACTCTTCTAATTGGTTGGAGACATCCAGCCATAGAATCTTCGCTCTGGACTGACCTGCTCCAGAAAGAATTGGATTATTTTGTTTTATTTTTTTTCCCCTTTCTACACCTGCATGAACTGTTAAGTTCCTTGGATTAAGGAACCATTATTGACTTCATCAACAGTTGATAACCTGTATATATTGTAAATATTAACATAATTCACCAATTTTGCACCATTTGATTGTCTCTTGTGTTTTACGATTTGCCACTTCCTCTAGCAGTCGAACCTAATTTACGAATTATTTGAATTTACTCTAACTTGGATTATTTATTTAATAATCCTAACATTTCTAAAATTTAATATAGATTACATCAGTAATTGGATATAGTAAATAGTAAAAGTAACTATGGAGTAACTTTTGATGAGGCAAAAAGTATTGTGGATCTGGATGACTTTCCTATTACCGTATATGGACTTTTATTACAGCTTGGAGTTCAATTATAAAAAAGTATAAGCTGTTCAATATTAATGAACTAAACTAAAATATTAAATATATTAAAACTAAGCCTACATATCTATGCCATCGGAACTGCAAAATATTTATGCAGATATGAATGTTTTTTGTTTAGATGGGTTACCTGTGTGCCAAACCTCAGTGACTGGATATGTAAAGCTGGTCTGGAGATCTCCCATATAATGTTAAAGGTGCCACTCTTTCACTGTCCAGTAAAAGTTGAATTACTAAAATTCCTTGATGTACAAAACGTTTTACTTTAAGAACCTTGACATTTTTTAAATAGAAAAAATGATGGCCGCCAAAATATGTATAGACATGTGGGGTGGTGTTATTTCTGATGCTGCACTCATATTATTTATGTAAGTGATTAAGAGTAAGATGCATTTCTACTAAATAACTGGAAAGCTTATTGATATTCCTATGAAGACAGGAAATTAATTTATAGAATAAGTAACATTACTAATGTACCTATAACTGAGCTACTTGCTTACTGTCTCTGATCATCATCAGATAGTCATATATAAGTAATATAATAGTAATATAACCAAATGACTTTATGACCCTTAACATTTCAGTCTCCCCTGAATTGGTGTGTTTTACAACACTGAGTGCTTCCGGGCTGAGCAGAAAGTAGCAGGTTTTTTTAATAACAAAATATTTGCATCTATGCGAATAATGGTTTAATAATTTAGGCTCATGGTAAATCATCTGTAACTGAGATGGCCTAAAACTGTAGATGCATACAAAACATGAGGTTTTAATTGAAGTATTTATGGATTGTGGGCCACAGTAGTCCCTTGTCCTCAGTAGTGGAAATTTTAAATAGCTTTACATCACTATAATTAACACATAGGGTGATAGAAATTAATGGTGTGCAACGCCTTGAAATATACTCAAAAGGTCACATTAAACAGGAAGTTAAATATCTTTACCCTTGTTTGACTGTTATGGGTTTGACATAAAATCCTAAGACATAGATCAGTTACAAAAAAATTTAAAAGAACACATTTTATTTTTATTTCCGATCAAGTCAATGCAGCTTTTGGTGACAATGCAAATAAAATCTCTCAAGAAATATCTGTTAGCAGAAAGAGCTGAAAGCATGAAAGCATCTATGGTCGATGTCTAAACAAGAGAAAATTAAAACCATTTAACCAACTAATGATTCAGGTCAAATATCGCTTAACATATTTTTCATTGTTCTATTACACAATTCAATACAGAAATTTAAAAAGCTCTACAATCAATGATCTCTAATGATAAACATTTACTCTTTAAAGCCATTACTAGAGTTACATGTATATAATATCCTCCTCACAAAGGAAAGGTAGCTTATTTCCACAATCTTCATCACTCCATTCGAAAGTATAAGCATTAATTACACCACAATGTTTGGATGAAGGCATCACTGGCTGCAGACCATTTTCCCAGTTGGAATAGCTCACTATTCGGTCACTCCAAATCCAGAATCCAAAGATTGAACTCTGCCTGAGACCGATCCACAAACGCTCTATGGAACCAGTAGAAGTGTAGTTTAACCACTGCTCAACAGCAAACTGATCCTCCTGATCTTCAATCCATAACAGGCGTGAATGCCTTGCTTTACAGTAATCAAGGGCTTCCTCCCATGTTTTGGACTCCTTGATCACTTTGATTTTAACACTGCCTGAAAATAAAACAGAGGCGAGATTTAATGAAAAAAATGTAAATGGTATAACCTTTACTAAATGTACAATTATGTTTGAGTGAGTCATGGATTAAATTTAGTTTTTTTTGTAATTTTCAGTTTATCACATCTGAGTTTATCTTAAAGCTAAACTTGTCTTTGTCAAAACTCCCATAACAGAAACAGTTGAATATTTGCTTATTTTTTCTCTTTATGATGTCTTCTTGAAATATTACCATTTACCAAATAAATGAAGGCTCAAAAGATTGAACAAAAGTACAACTTTTAGGATATTACCAAATGCTGCAGTCTGCCTAATTTTTCAGTAAATGTTCACCACAAACCTGTGTAGCAAATGATTCCCTTGTCATTGTTACAATTCATTTCCCTCCATTTCATGTTGTTGAATACTACAACACAGTCTTTATTTGTTTGAGGTTGAATCTTCTCTCTATAAGTTGAACAACTTTTGTCTGCCTGTTTCCACTCATCTTGCTGAAGTCCGATCCAAAAGCTTTTTCCCAGACTCTTATTTTTCAGCTTTTCATTTTGCCCTTCATTACTGATACTTGCTAAATCAGTGAAATGATTTCTGCAGTACTGCAATGCACGGCACCAGTTTTCCCCATGTTCTAGTTCTACAAGGGTGTAATTGTTATCTGGGAAAAAAAAAGGAACATATTTAAAAAGATAAATAATACATTTACACTTCAAAATTTAGAAATGCATTTACACAACAATGAGATATTAGAGTAACTCAAAGAATCATACTAGTATTATTTTTAATTTCTACACACTTCTTTTTAAACAACTGTGATGCAACCAGTTTTTTTTTTTTTTTAAGGGAATTATCACCAATTGAAACTTACCATGTTGGCACATGAAGGCCTTTTCTTCCAAACAATTACAACTCTTCCATGTCCCATTTTCAATAGCTTCGCAGAGTTGCTCTCCGTTCTTAACGTCTGCTGTTGACTCATTAAATATAAATTTTTCTCCATTTGACCATGTGGGGAAATAGCTACCATTCCTTCTCAACCCAAGCCAAACTCCGGAACGACTAGAGAAGTTTTGCATCATACCTGCATCTTCTTTATCATATAGGCTCAATAATGACCCCCCTTTGCCCAAGCATGTGTTCCTTGCATCATCCCAATGTTTCGGCGTTTTCTCTGAGAAATTAAACCGTCGCAGACGGTTTGCAGCTAATGAAACCTGTGGAAGTCCTGTAAAAAAGAAAATAAAATAGCATCAACTCTCCAAACATTTAAAGGGACATATTAAATAGAAAGTAATCAGCTACATGTTATGCATTGCATTTAATTGTACATCATAATAAAAAAAAGTATCCACCCCTTGTTTATGCACATTTTGCAAAATTAAGAAGTTTAAAGGAACAAAATAAAAATAATGCTGGTAAAATGTAGGATTAATTCAAAGAACCGATGCAACAAAAACTAACTGTGCAAACTAGGTTCATATTTTTACATTAAGACATTTGGAGGATCTCAAAGAAAATATATTTACCTGAACACAGCACGAGGAAGAAAGCCGTTACAAAGGTATACATTTTAAAAGTGTTAAAAACAAAACTAAAGACAAAGGAAACAAAATTATTAATAAACAAAGCCTGATTCTTCAGTTAATTGTCCATTTATATCCACATAACACATAAACAGATTCAGTGATTAGAAACTTGCATAAATCTTGTTCAAATCCAAATAAATTTAGTTCTTACTTGCTGATGCATCAGGTGCAGAATGGTCCTTCCACGCAAGGAAAAGAAGTTATATTCTTCATAGAGCACCGTAAACTCAGTTTACTTATTCAAAATGACGACGTCATGAGATTAATCAGCTACAAGATGGTAAAGTACGACAGAGCCATAGTCAAATTAGGATTTAACAGCCGTATCACTAGGCCAATGTCTCATAGTTAATGAAACACATTGGAAAGATATAGTGGAAAACACAACAAAAATATAAAAATCAACAGCAGTAACTGGACGGTTTAAGTTTGGCTTTGTCCTGAAGTTATTGAAGGTTATGGAAGGTTTTTAGAGTACAGACATACCAGTATAAAAATCTTTTTTTTTTTTTTTTCAAACTTTAACTTCAACTTGAAAAAGCCCAAAGGTTATTTTAATATAACATGTATATTGCATATGCCTAAGATTCTAAGAATTCAGAAGACTAACTATACTTCTAGAATACAACTGGCAACATTCTGAAGGGAACATTTGTATGATTTGTATGTTTATGAAGGAGATAAAAGTGAACAGTGAGCTGAATGCTCCTTATGATGTGGCCAGTTTACCATTTTCAAATCTAAACTTTGACATATAACAACTTAGTTCAGGTCTCAGTGGTTTAGCTGTTTTTTTTTTCCTTAGGGACTCAATCCACTCCCATCATTAAGCCAATAACTGTGTGTTTCTGTGCATTTTGTTCACCAAGTAATCAATAAAGATTGTGTCCGTTATGCCAGGATGCAAAATAAAGATGTTATTTTATATTAACTGTATTCTGCATTTAAAGGTCAGGGCTGTCGATGAACCCCTCAATCAGAAATCAACCTTTCAGGAAGTCTACTGATAATGCTAGACAGAAACTGGAAAGTTGACTTGTTGATTAAAAATCAAATGTCACACAACTACATTCTACTCCCAACCTTTTTCCAAATCTTTTTGGCTATTTTTGAAAATGTTGTGCTACCATCATAAAACTTGTATGATGGATAAATGCAAAATTTGAACAATTGTCATATTCTAAGGAGTTGTTCCTTATTTGTTTATTTTTTTTAAAACTGCTTTACAAGAGTGGTTTATATCAAGAGTGAAGTCTTGGACAACGGTTTCAGGAATATTGATTCTTGGTGTCACTAACATCACATTTAATATTTTCATTAGAAAAAACAGAACTTGTTTTGATAGAAATAATGTTTAATCTATCTAGCACTTAATTCTAACAATGAAAAGGCAGTGAGGTTTACTTTACAACCCTTCTTTTTTTCTGTGATAAATTTGCTTATAGTAAAGTCATAGGGCCCCTATTTACAAAAGTGTGCCTTCATTCAAAATTGGTTAAATTTACTGTCTGCACACTTTGAACTAGATATTATACAAACAAATGTTGATCCAAAAATGCAACTACACCATCTTAACATCTCCATTTTTTATTTCTTCTTTTGGCCACCCTAAACTGCATTTCATGCAATTCGTATTTGCATCGATAGCATTTGCAAATACCTGATAAAAGCTCATGGATAATTATAAAAAGCAGAACTGGATTTCTGTAGAAGACTTGCCTAAATCAACATCCTTACATATACTCTGATAACACTATATTAGAATGCAAAAACTATTGTCAGGTAGAAAAAACCCTTATGGTAATAACTTACAGTTTATTACAAAATCATTTCAGTTTGGGCATTAGATGATCTTTAAAAAAAAACATTCAAAACCAAAATGTCTACTTTCCATCAGTTGCAAAAAAAAAAAAAAAAAAAGGAAAATTCAGTTAAATAAACCACTATAAAAAGAAGGTAATAGCTCTGGCCCAGTTACGTAATGGAAGCTCTGCTTGTTATTTAAAAGCAATCATCTGAACTAGTATCATTAGGCCCATGCTTCAGCTATGGATGGAATCAACAAGAGAATAAAAAATGAATTTAAGTTAATCTCTTGTAAATATTTAGCGTCTTTCTCTCTGAGGAATTATAAAGATTATTCATATAGGAACATTTTTGTTTTGCACTTAGTCACTGAATGTATCTATAAGTATATCCATCCATTCATCCATTTTTTTATGATGCTTACCCCAAGCGAGGTCGTGACGGTTGCTGGTGCCCATCTCCAGCTGTCTATTGGCGAGAGGCTCTATAAATATATATTTACCTTATTTGAAAAAGGTAATTTTAAAGAAAAAAAAAAGTACTTATGTAACCCATCTAGTGTCCTGTCATATTTACACTTCTTGAGGTTTTTCCAACATCTATATGAATTTGCTCTATGATGGCCTTAAACAATTTTCTTAGTATTTTCTGTGTACTTGGTTAATGAGTACCCACGGTCCATGTTTTAGATGGCTGTAAAATATCAGTACTTCTAGGCAAATAGCTGTGTTTGGATATGCAAAGTAGGAGGGGACCGGCCCAAAAATGAGTTACAGTTGAAATTCTTCCTTATTTTATGAGGGCCTGTAAGAGTTCTTAAACCATTTGCTGCTAAAAAAGTCAGACATAATCGTAGTGTAAAATGCTTGATACTTTCAGCCTCTTCTAAAAATACAATCATGTAGAAAGTATTGTTTTATCTTGAGGAAAGAGAGGCTTCAAATGTTGCTAGCCATAAAACAGAGTTACACTTCTAATTTTAATAGCATGATTACTTTTGAGTTACATAAAATTACTCTTTTATACAGTTATTTTTAATATATTAGGGTATTTGAGGCAATAAAAGTGCACTGCCCCCCCCCCCAAAAAAAGAAAGGGAACACATAAACACAATATAACTTAACCATCAATTAACAGAGGCACAAAATAGATGTTTTACTTATTTAAGGTAGTAGTTAACCAAATAAAACTTCAACGATCATATTTTAATTTAATTTAATTTTTAATTTTAATTTATTGAGGAAAGAAAGGTTTACCTCAGTGAGAAGCTTATAAAATGAATAACCAGTGTATTACTTGACAAGATTTGAATTTTAAGGTGATAATGGAGATAAAGTATTACTTATCTAACTTTATGTACACAGTATGTGCCTCAGGGTTCTCTTGCAATAATTGTAGGACATTTTTTATTTTCTGAACTAATAACACATAACTACAGTATACAAAAAATGTAATGTGCTACAAGTTCAGTTGTAGTAAATCAGCACTTCAGATAATTCTGTTTGTTAGTTTTTTTTTTTTTTCACGAGATGAAATTGACTCCTGGGCAGGTTCAAACTGAAAATAAAAATGACTCTTATGAGGATTATTTCCTTTCCAGATCAGAAACTCTGTTATAACTTGTATTTTAAGTATTCTTCCTTAGATTCAAGTTATTAATGGAGTTTTTATTCAGCCTTAGAGTCTCCTATGTATGATATCTTGTTCACTTAAAGAGTGCAATCTGTATAAGAATTGCTTCAGTCCAGAAAGTGGCACTTTTGTCTGCTGCCAAACTGCGTATGTGTAGGCGTGAGGCCACAGTGACCCTGAGTATTGATGGAATTATGAGGAAAGCTGTCAGATAAAGGGGCATGTCAGCTTGGTTCAACAACAGGTGAAGCCATTTTATCCATAAAAGTGCAGTTAGACATTTGAGCAATCCAGTGGCTTGTTTCTTTTAAAGGTCTGTCTGTTTGTGTGTGGGTGTGTGTGTGTGTGGGTGTGTGTGTGTATTGTTGTGTTTATATGTTTCTAGGAAGTAGCTGTGAGCTCCTGATTGCAAGCAAGTATTTTCTGACACTAGAACAGGAAGCAATTTATGTGCAGGTTGAGTACTTGAAGACCAAACCCCTCTGAGGCTTAAGGAACATGTTTGTGATATTTAAACAAAAATAAATTTGCTTTTTGGCAAAGCCCACAGGAAGCATGGCTTTAGATAAAACAGTATACACCAGCTTTTAATCTTTGGAGCCTTTTAAAATTACACAAAAGGTCTTTTTACACCCAATAAGGTTTCAGCTTTGCACCTCAGACACATCTGACTTACTAAACAGTAAATAACTATGGACCTATAGGCAGATAGAACATTGACTCTCAGCTGAAATCAGCCTTCCATTTTAAACCTCTGGAAAATTATGTGCAGTGTTTACAAAAAGCTTCATTTTGAAATTTACTTTAGAAAATACTTCAGGAGTTATTGTAGTTAGTGCTATAAAGAGCATAGCACATTTAGAGTTGGCTAAATGTCATAATTTGCTTTGTGTTCGGCTTAGAGGTGTGGTGGTTTTCCCCAGGTGCTCCAATTTCATATGCCTGTCTAAAAGCTTGAATGTTGAGTTAATTAGTAACTCTTTAGTTGACTGTAATGAGCCCATGGTTAGGTGCTTTATTTTTTATTGTGTAAAAAAAATGTTAGACCTCTTCTCCCTATAAAATTTTTATAATTTTCTTTGGCGATACTTTCAGTGTTTTGCAGTATACCATATCATAGTCAACAAAATTTGTTTGTCGACTATAACAATACATTAATTCACCGTAAAAACATTCCGGGTGGGTCTTGCGGTTTGGCAAAAAAAGTTAAAACAATGAGATATCTTTCAGTAAATCTCAGTACAAAGTAAATTATGTATATAAAAAAAATATTTTCTTTATATGCATTAAATTTATATTCTTCACAGTTCTAGGTATTGGTGAAGGATGTCAAATTGAAAGTTGTCAATTAAGAGTTCACACCCTCCAGAAGCTGGCTATTCTGCATACGGTAATTGCTAAAGAAGCTGGAAGTTTAGGTATGTTTAAGCATTCTCTTGCAAAGTTTAGTGGTAGGAAAAGAGTGTGCTAGATAAATATGTACAAACAATCAGGATAATGGCAGTCTTGAGAGGATTTTGATGCAAAGGCTATTAAGGTGTTAGGGGGAGATTCATGAGGCATGGACTACCGCTGGAGTCAGCGCTACAAGAGCCACAACAGAACACTTATGCTAAGGAGAAAAAGCACTGAACTGTTGCTTAGTGATTTCAAGTCCCCTTTTAGATGAAAATACATTTTACATTTAATTTGAAAACCGGGTTCCCAGGGTATTGAGGGAGAATTCAGAGGTAGAACATTCAAGATGCTTGAGGCACTTTATGATTCCATCTGGTGACAGGTTTTATGGAGATGCTCATCTAATTTTTAAATGGGAGCTGGCATCTATCCACTCTGCCAAAAGCACATATACCTGCTTTAATAACCACGGCATTACTGTGTTCAACTTGGCAGGAAACTATCATGACCTGAGCCCCATAGAAAATCTATGAAGTGTAGTGAAGAGAACAATGCATCATACTCAGCGATGCCTAAAAGCTGAACGCCACCATTACAGAAAACTGGGCTTTCCACCTAAGCACAACTACAGGCTTATCCTTTCCAAGCCACACTGCTTTCACTTAGTAACTACTGCTAACAGAGGCCTAAAGAAGATTTACGTGCACATGGAGATGCTGTACTTCTCAGTAGACTAAATATTAGTGTATTTTTATTGGGCACATGAAGTAATCGAATTAACACACACCACTGTCAGTTTCTGAACTGATTTTTTCCCATCTGATTCCCCTTTTCTTTTTTGCATGACTCATTTTTTCCTTCTGCCACACAACATGTTACACCTGTAATCCCAATGGCAATATAGCAAACAAAAAGAGGGCAACACAGAGCCTGATAAATCCCCTCCATCAATTTAACTCAGCAGTTCTTGAATATCAATTTCCAAAGGGTAGTTTACCCAATTAATGCACTGTAAATAACAATAGTACAAAAGAAATAAATAAGCTACAGGATAGGAGTCAGGACAGCAGGATAGATTTGCATGTGCTCCTTTATAGAAAATACCATTTTCAAATACAGACTGAAAGTAATAATAGATATCATAATATAATAGATATTCCTTACCGATAGTCGGATACATTAAAAGAGATGAACCCTGACCTGCATGACCAGAGAACAGAAAACAACAATTAAGAAGTTCTAATTCCAGAATGTGATAATAGATTTTAGGAAGGAGAAGTTCCTGCCAATACTGCTGAGGCATAAAAGTGTTAGGGTAGCTTTTCTTTTTTTATTATTAGGAGGGCACATGCATGAACATCTTAATTCGGACACAGGAAAAGCCTAGATCTTTGAAGAAATCTTGGATCCAAGGTAATACATGATGCACTTTTTATTAGTTTACATACACTTAGAAGTGCTGTTGCAATATAAGTGCCTTTTCTTGCTTGTGATTAAGCAATGAAAAGAAATCACTCAACTTAGCTTGCTCTGATTCAGTTTGGCCTGCATTAGCATTGATAGATATTCAAAAATAGTTTTATATTTGAAACTTGGTGTTTTGTTTTGAATATGTAAAATCAAAAGACTAGTTCAGTGAGACAAGCAGGTTTCATAACAGACTGAACATCAATGTAATTGATATGAACACATACATATAGCTGAAAAGTTCACTTAAAAAATTACGCATACTACTCACCTTCAAACATTTACTTTTTTGCTATTAATTATTTTATGTGGTTGACATTTATTAAACATTAGAGTTAATTTGGAAACTCCAACTGAAGGATAAAAGTGCAGTTGGAATGGAACAACAATATACAAAACCTTTTGTTTCCCTTTTTAATATGGCAAAAAGAGGCTGTTAAATGCTGATGATATGGCATTTCAAACATGTGTAAATAAAAGGAAAATGAAAAATTTTATCCCAGACTAAAAGTAAAAAAAAAAAAAAAGAAAAAAAAATATTAAAAGCTTAAATTGTGGCTATAACATTCGCATATGAAGCATAATTCATGATTAAAGAGAAATAGTGACAGGTAAGGAAGTTAAGGAGTTGGCCTGGTCCTTTTTTGAATTGATTAGCAATACCGTAATTTAAAGATTTTGTGGATTTATACCAACTATAGTGACAACATTCATTTACATTTCAAAATATGTGTGTCTCAGAAAGCTGTATTTTTTTTCCTGGTTTTTAATGGAGCCAAAGTTGGATGCTTTTTAAGAACTCTAGTCAATTAATGCAACTATAAATACTGCGTACTGGTATACAAGTTTTTTTTATTCATTTTTTTTTTTTTACATTCCATTCATTTTATGTAAAAAGTTAAGATGCAAGTTCCAGGTTATAGCCAGATTTCTCATTTCCACCTGCAGTCCCTGGAAAGTTTGATGTTAATACAAAAGCTAAGTTTGACAATGGAAACAGTAATCCAATAAATAATATACATTTTCTATATACAACTAAGATACAATCAACCTCAAACATGCCCTATACTAAGACTATATACAATAACACAATCACAAAGACAAAAATATCCCTCCATAACTCATTTGCACTAATTTACTTTCAGACACACCTACAGTTGCTTTGCTTGCTCATACATCTTTTGTGAGTGCAAATTTGTATTTATAGCAGCCGTTTCTTTGTTTACTGAGCAAATATTCCATAGTTTGTACATGTGGTTGATAACACGTCCACTGACTCATAGAAACTGAAGAGAAATCATGCTTTGCAAAAGAGGTACTACATTGTACAAGGCTGCACGCCCCTCTAGGTCACCCTTTTGACTCTGGGGGAAGCCTTACCATCAAGTAGCCTATTTTAAAAAGTAGGTAGATACTGGCATGTCTTATGAAATTATCAGAATTTAAAAAGTGTTTTGCAGTGATGATACCATTGGGTCTTTTACAGTAAATTTATGTGCATTATACAATCCAAGCACTGCAAGGATATTTTTCCTCCATCTATTCTCATTGGATAAACAGAATGTCCTACACAAAATGTTGTTGATACGATTTTAAAAGTTGTACTTATATTTTGGTGACTAGGTAAAATGGTAAATGGCTGTTTTTAAATCTTTAAGTCAGGGGGACCCCAAAATACTAAACAGAAGTTTTAACTACACTGTTCAAAATAAATAAGCACTCAAAAAACACATTCTAGAGCTGAATGAATGACATCGTCTCATTGAACACTTTGTTCTGTACAAAGTGGAATGTGCTGACAACAAAATCACAAAAATCAACAATGAAAATCACATTTATTAACCATTGGAGGCCTGGATTGGGAGTCACAAATTTAAAGTAGAAAAACACCAACAATTGATCCAACTTTGATATGTCCATAAAACAGGTCAAAAGGCAGCTCAGTATTGTGTGTGGCCTCCACGTGCCTGTATGACCTCCCTAAAACACCTGTGCATGTTTCCAATGATGTGGTGGAAGGTCTCCTGAGGGATCTCCTCCAAGGTGGATGGATCGAGCAATGTGGTGGATGGATCGAGACATGATGTCCCAGATGAGCATTAGGAGAAACCAAGGACCAAACGCAAAGGCACATGGTCTCACAAGCGGTCTGGCAATTTCATCTCGGTACTGTTGAAAACCATCATGGCTTCCCAGGGTCCGTTGGTTCGAGTGCAGGTCACTTAGATGGAGTGAAATAAAGAATGCTAGACAATGAAGCTTCGATTTGCCTTTTGCAAAAGGGAGAGCAGTAGCAGCAGCACGTATCTGCGAACAGCAACTCTCACCCCCTGTGCAACACAGGCTCTTTTTATGAGAATCAGACAGTCCCACAAGAAGTTACAGAGTGATCGTACTCCCTACATTCCTATCCCCATGTATGGAGTTGTTTCCTGTTTTTCTGCTCCCCTATTAATCAGCTTTTCCTTTGTGTGTATGCGAGCAAGGTCATTCTCAGTCTTCTCATCTGCACCTGCTGTTTTGTACACTCTGTTCTCTAAATCTGCCCTGATACATATAAACAATAAGTTTTGCTGCAGCTTTAACTTAGCGCTATACTTCTTTTAGCTTAAATATTTATATATATATCTTCAGTACCTAATTGCAGTCATGCTACCTCTGGTATCATATGGAGGGCTGTGCGACCCTCCAAAGAAATGCCACCCCACACCATTTCAGGCCCGCTGCCAAACCAGTCATTCTGAAAGATGTTGCAGGCAGAAGATCATTCTCGACGCCGTCTCCAAACTCTATCATGTCCGTCACATGATCACAGTGTGAACCTGCTTTTATCTGTGAAGAGCACATGGGGTCAAGCATCCCACACAGTGTTGGGCTGTGAGGACAACCTCCATCTGTGACATAGTTAAGGTAAAACATGGTTAAGAGAAT
Organism: Cyprinodon diabolis; assembly: GCA_030533445.1. NCBI lineage: Eukaryota > Metazoa > Chordata > Actinopteri > Cyprinodontiformes > Cyprinodontidae > Cyprinodon > Cyprinodon diabolis. The sequence goes on from CM060078.1 coordinate 21,574,606, forward strand.
AATGTAGAAAGGATTTGGTGGGGAGGACAGTGGGCATTCTTTGATTTCATGGATTAATAGATTGAGAATCAACACTAACCTAAAACAGTCATTTCACATTTTTATCCTTCACTTGGAAAGTTTTTTTTTTTTTTTCCAACAGCTTCATTTTGTCTTTTTATAGGATCTAAAACACTCTTGCTAAGTAAATGCATGTTGTACTTCCATTTTTCCCATCCTTTCTCCTTGGAAACCTTACAGCATCATCCACCCCAGTCTCCAGTCATTGTGACACTGTCAGTCACTATCAATTACATACATGATACATTTTATGAAACAAACTCTTACTTTCTGAAGACATTTGTACTTCTGAACCTTGATATTCAATAAATCCTTGTTGCATCTGCCTGAGGATCCAATTGCTGTTTAAAAATCTAATCGTAAGTTTAAAAATAAATCAAAATGCAATGGCATTTATTGCTAGTGCATATTTTGGTTCACAAAGAACTAAATTTGTGATGCAGTTTTATACAACTGTTAGACATTTTTCCTGAAATCTGTGACAATGGACTGACTCAGTCCATAAAGTGTTGTTTTTGTTTGCCTTAGCCATTTCTATCACACTCCTCACTGGTCATCCATCAGTTTCATCACCAGTACCCAAACTGACAAATTAAAATGGCTCAAATCCTGCCTGTAGGCTGCTGGTCCTTCGTCTTTTGCTTCACTTGCCCTCAAAAAAAAATCTTTGTTTTTACCCCTCCTGATGTCTTTGCTTCATCATGTCCTGCCTCAAACAATTTCTCCATCCTTTGGTAATTTCATCACCAACTTTGTAAACTTTCCTATCATGTCTACTGTTTGAATATTCTTTACTACCTCAATTTCTATTCAGACTTCATTGTTTATGGCCTTCACTGACACCTTTCTAAACCCATTTCATTGCTGTTTTACTTCATATATTTCCATCTGTTTTTAACAGTCACTGCAGTGTCATTTTCCTTGCCCCGTTAGATTTTATCTTCAGACTTCATGTGCAGACCTCCAGTCTCACTTTTGTCTCTTCTGCATACATATCTTTCTTTGCCATTTATTTTGAGAATGTTAATTTTCAATCAGGGCATCTAAAAAAAAAATTATAATACATACTTAATTCATACAAGTCCCACTCAGCACCAAAACTTTTAAACTTTTTCACCAGAGATTATCCGTTTTTTTTTTTTATTATTATTTTTTTTTTAATCAGTTTTGCAAACTGAAAACAGAATGATGGTAGCAAATATACCTTGAGCACCATGTGAAACAACAGTTGCCAAAATAAGTCAGATCTTTATTAAACAAAAACTGAATGTTTTACAAGGGGAAAGAAATGGGATTCATTGCTCCTGGCTAATTTTCCTAATTTCACAATCTTGATGGGCAAATTTTAATAAGGAGAATCAAATTCTTAAAAAGTTAAGGCTAATTTTCTAACTATACTTAACGTACAGTATAAAATCTTTTCAAAAGTTGAAGCTGTTAGACCGACCACCAGTGTTTTCTAAAACTGTAAGGATTATACACCAAACTCAAGTTCACATGGTGTCAGTTTCAGTTTTATCCTCTCACCTGTGCCTGCATTACAAATATGATCCAGTTATAATTGTTAAGAGCATTGAAACTGCCTCAATTCCCTTTTTGCTGGACACCAAAGCAAGATGGCAGTTAATGAAAAGAAATCACTTTGCACCAACAGAAAAATGACCCGTCACGATTCTAGATCATAAAAACAGCTCACTACGGTAAATACAGACTAAATTCTAGCCAATATATATATATATATATCAAACTTTTATAAATTTATAAATATTTTAGGCTGTTTTCAAATGCACAGACATGGCCAGTGTTTGTATGGAATGGTAAAGGGGATTTAAGTTAGCACCTGAAGGCAGTGCGTTTAAAGCCGGCTGCAGGCTAACCTGAAGAGAACATCCTGCAAGCAGCTAAAAATCGGTTTGGACTGATCTGTAAAGAACAGAGTGGTGAAAGGTCTCTGTTCTCCACATCAAACATTATGAAGGCAGATATATTTGTTTGCATGGTATGAATGTTGACGTCCAGGATTTAAAATCATAGGAAATGTTAAGACGTTAATATTACAAAGTTTCCATGTTACATTATTTTACAAGCACTGGGAATAAATAGGGCTTTAGTTTCATTTAAAAAAATGAATTCAGTTTCACAGCAACTTGAAAATTTATTTACCTAACTGGCTTTTTATGGTTGATTTTAATATTCTAAGTGACAGTGTCAGGGTTGAGTTGAGGTTTTGAGGACCCAAATGCAGAGTTGAGGAGGGAGAGGTGAGTTTTGTAGATTTTATGTAGTACTCACAGGCAACTGAGGCAGGAATCCAAGAATGCAACATAAGTACAGAAAAAAAAAAACAGATCCTTGTAGACATCAGGGAAAACATGCATGAGGAGCCAGAAAAAGATGAGGAATCAGCACCGAGGAACTGCACAGGGAGAGTATATATGGGAGACTGAACAAAGACAGGACTAATGAGCTGATTGGGAGCAGGTGTGTACAAAGGATTCTAGAAAGGAGACAGGGAAAAGGAGACAAACACAAGAGGGCAACAGAGGGCAATCAAGAAATACCTAAGAACTCAAATGCAACACCACAAATTAGAAATGAAACCAATAAAACTAGAAAACAAAGAAAAACATGGATCAAAGTGAAACTGAAAACTCAAAAGAAAACTTAATCAGAACCAAGACCGTGACAGACAGATTTGTAACCAATAGTGAAACAAAAAGAGGAATGTTAAAAAAAGAATTACAAAAATACAGAGCAAACCTCTAAAAAACTGTCACATGTATCACCATCTTTGCTTTAAAGCTCCTAAAACATTTTTGATACAACCAAGACAATACAAGGTAACATAATTAGTAAAATTAAGTCCACCTGAGCACATTGTGTTACATTTTCTGTAAGCAAAACACACCCTTCTCTGAATGGCCAAAGATGTGCAAGACAAATAAGAAAGAGGCTTCACCCAAGAATACTAAGAAGCCCTCCAAACAAGTCAGGGACCAGGAGAGGACTGCCAACCAGAACTGGGCAAGGAGGGCACTGGTAAAAAAAAAAAAAAAAAAAAGACAGTACAAAGACAAAAGGTATTTCTGGGAGACTTATGGAAAATAAGGATATCTGTTCACAGGTCAGCAATAATACACAGCACAGAGGTGGGTGTTATGGAAGAATTGCCAGAAAAAAGCCATAGTTTAGTGTTAAAAAAAAATCAAACCGAATATGTCCCGACAGATGTTTAAAGATCGAAAGGGTGAAAAGAGCAATAACATAACATGTTTATTTCCGTTTGGCAGTCAAAAAATCAAAATAAACCAACTGATACACACACAGTCCAGTAGAGGGGAAAAAAAAAAAAAAAAAGTTAGAACTGTAAATTTGCAGTCATATATTTAAATCATATATATATATATATATATATATATATATATATATATATATATATATATATATATATATATATATATATATATATAAATATTAATATCAATTAATCACGATTAATCCAATTAATTGTTTCAGTCCTGGTCCAGATTTAGATTTTTTTTTCCTTTTTTTTGGTCCACTCATTTTTTTTCACCCCTTATATGTGAGGGCAGATTAACACTTTTGTATTCATTTTGTGTTTTTATGTCCTGCCTTTAGTCTTTAGGTCACTTCCCAAAATATACACATTCCATGTTGCTATTATTCTTAAATATCTGAGACCCGATCCTGTTTGGAGTGTGATCCTGGATTCAGACTGCATGTAATCATTCTGCTGTGAATTGAGTGCATTATAAGTTTGCAGTGAAAAATTGTAGTGTTTTACCTGGGTTTGTCTACCTAGTGTGATGTTTAAAAATTGGTTTGAAAGTTATTAGATTGACAATGAATGGTTAAAGTTAACATGAAATCCCCTTATTTGTGTAAGACTAAATATTGTTAATTAACTCTTCTTGTTTTTTTTATTACCCTTACACTCGGTGGAGTCATAATATTCTCACAGCGCTTCTCTCCCACTATGCTCAAGTTAGGGACGTAAATGTGTGGACACTTTTGTGCCGCATTGCTGCTGGACATCTAAGGAAATAACCAGTTATTTAAGTATTTTCCCCATATAAACTTACCATTTGGCTTTTTGGAAATGTCTTCCCTTTCATGTTTTCTTAATAAAAAGAAAATTTTTTTTATGCTTGCACTGTACAGCCATGAAAACTGCAAAACTTGCCATGATGCATTGTGATATATTGCCAAGATGCATGAGTATTGGTCATGCTGGCAAGAGAAGAAAGGTCTGAAAAAGATAAAATACGAAATTTAATAAATCTTCTCATTTATCTGCAATGGCCTCAGAAAATGCAGAGATTATTTATTGTTTCTCCCAGTTAACTCGTATTAAGCGAAACACCATTGAGTTTGTTTGATCGATTTACATGCAGTAAGTTTAAGCCATAAATATTGCGCAAACTTTGCAATTTTAAATCAAAATTTGCATCCAAAAATCAAATGTTCTAAAACTGCAAAGAGCTGTATCATACTAATATTCTTTTTCACGGCACAGAAACTTTTTTTTCTTAAAGAGTCTATGTTGCAAAGCTACTAAGATTTACAATTGTTGTTTGACTGTTTGTTACCTGTACACATCAATTGCAACTATTCCTTCTGACAGTATGATAAAGTAAATATGAGATTATTTTCATCTCTTTCCCATAGAGCAATGAGTTAGGTAGGGATTATGTGCATTCCCGCATGAAGCTAGCCTGGATGCCCAGACTGACCAATAATGAGTGAGAGTAAGTCTCAGAATGTCCGGTCTAAAATCGACTGGACCAATCACAGGGTTGGAGGCAAGAGTTTATGACACAATAGAATCATCCATAATGCTAAATCAATAATGCCCTGTATTATGTATTGTTTAATGTCTTAAATGAGCTTTATATATTTTTAAAGTTTCTACAACTGGCTGCTGTAAGAACTTTTCTCTAAAAGATGTTTTTGCATCACACCTGTAGTGATCTAATCGTTTCTTAACTGTCGAGTTAGTTGATAAATTCAACATAATCTCATTTCTAGCTAATTAATTTACCTCAGCTGAGAGTGTCCCATTGAATGGCTGAGCAGAATAACTTGCATACTGAAAAGAAACTATCTGGCTGTGATAATCGATGGGAGAGGACCTATTGTAAGCTTTCGCCTCAGCACTGAATTTACATTTTTTTCCAACCATGTAGTATAAAACATGCTCCATCTGCTTTCAGAGTTTCTTGCTGCCTGGCAATCTCTTTACCAACTTCCTTAATTAATTTTGCCGCTTTGCAAGTTTAAATTTTTCATTCAATACCTTTAATTTATTTTCCAGGAAAGTTTAGTAAAGCTCAGCATTCCTGGTGTTTTGGGGAATATAACAGCACAATAAAAGCAATATTCTCTTCTGCAAAGCTTTGGGGTCTAGATATTTGGAGCTGTTTGATAAGCCTGTCTAAATTAATTTGGCACCTTCTCCAACATCATTACTTTTGACAAGTCTGTCTTTTTTTGAGTGTTGTTTATTTCATGCTGAAGTTTGCACCTCCCATGCTCACATTACTCAAATCTTCTACTGCTTGCTTTGATATATATTTTAATTTAGCAAAAATCACAATATTTTCCAGGAAAGCTCTGACTTGTACACTGCTGCTCTGGATGATGAACCTCACCAATGGGGCTGTTTTCTCAGACTGGAATGCCTTTACCTCAGCATGGCTCATTGGTTACTTTCTGAATTGAAGTATTTTAATGTATTGCAAGTAAAAAAAAAAAAGTTAAAAGCTGCTTGTGGTTATACTGTTATGTAAACCTTAGACTCTAGCATACTACTCTTGTAATTGTTTGTTTTGAAGCTATTGGCATATGAAGAGCTGGATATTTCCCCAAGGTACTTGACAATGAAACTGAATCTCTGTTTAGATGAATACTGATGCATTTGTGCTTTCTGCATAAATGGATGTTTTCTATGTCAATAAGAGTATTAAAACACACGTTTGGAGCTAAAATCTGTCCGGTTCTGAATGATAATTCAGCAGTAATGAAACATTTGTGCCCATGTCAGTGGGGAGAATTAATATCCCAACAGTACATTCATCACACTCTCCCTTTAGCTCTGGTCGCTCATATTTCATGCATTGTGGGTGTTTATCTGGCAGCCAAGTTTTCAAAGTTTAAAAAGTTAATCTGCCTGCCAAAGCTGTGTCTTCAAAAACAAAGCTGTTTCAAATAAAAATCCGAAAGTGGCTCAGTGCTCTCAGCTTTCTTCACTGATGTGTTTTTATTTCACATTTCAGAAAAAATTTAAACAAGACATTATAGATTGTTATAACAATAAAGAGGGGAGGATTTCCCGTTACTCTTTGTGTTGCAGCAAATATGAAGAAGCCTCCAGCTAGAGGAACACTTGGGTTGTAATGCTGGGAAGAAGATGATTAAAGTTGTCCTTTATGGTTTTCATTTTGTGAGGTACCATTCTTTGTACGATCACCTTAAGCTACACTGAATTATATTTTTAATCCAGGCAGCTACAGGTCAAACTGTATAAAGAAATGGCAGGGTTTAAATGTTCACTGTTCGTGAACTCGATGCTCTGATGCGATCTAACTGCTCACACTGCACATCCAAAAACCACACGTTGGACTGAGCTCCAAGAGATTGCGCATGTTGGACTCATCAATCTGGAAGAACTACTCCATTGTTTGCACATGCGCAGTGCTCCAGGTTCTGGTAAATCAACTAGTAGATGCTCGTAGCTCTGCTTCAACAGCAGGATTTTGCCACGAACACCTCACAAGGGCCGACTGGATTTCAAAAATTTTGATTTTCTCCCAACATTACAATTCCTGACCGGGATGTGGTCACGAGAGGCTAATGGCCCCTTGTTACCCCCCTGTATAGTACATGACGCAGGATGCAAGATGAGGCTGAAACTCTGCCCGATCAAAAAAAAGAAATTCTTGCAGGACTGGAGAATGGGTGAGAAAAGGGCAAAAAATCGTACAGTGTATGCTTACCTTAACGTATGTTTTAAAAGTAACCAACCCTGTGCTGTCATAAATGAAATCAAACTCCTGTAGTGGTTTATGTAAATCTTTACTCACTTCATCAATCTTTGCCGGGAATAAAAAGCTTCGGAACAATAATAGATTTTGATTACATTTAAATTAAATGTAAACATATTCAATTTATGGTATTTATTATCCCACTTAGGGTGAAGAATTGCAAGAATTGCTTTTTTTTTGGTTTGTTATTTTTATTTCGTCTTTTTAATGTGAAAAAAAAGATTCTAATTAACAATACATAATTCAAATCATTTGCAAAAACACAAACAACTCCCTATTTTATTCTTCTCTATTGGCATCTCACCTTCTCTCCTGGCTAGTATGGCAAGTTCCGCATGCATACACTCATTATTTCCAGCACAGAGGCTCTTTTCGACTGGGCAAAGACGGAGACAGCTTTGACTGTAAACCACTTCCATCTCTTGCAACAGTCTAGCTGAGTCTGTAAATGGCCGATTCTTAGTTGGTTCAGCTGGCTTACAGAAAAAAAAGAAAAGAAAGGAACTTTGTGGAGACAACAAAGACAACCTGCGTTTGTTGTAAAACTTTTATCCATTTGCTTTTGTGTTAAAACCGTGCGGCATGTGTTGAGAATAAGACATTAAGATGCTTTCTTACCCTCATACTCTTTTCCTCAACATCTTACTTTTGTAAAGATGATTAAAATTCAGAGGAATAAAAAAAGCGTAAAACAGCTTATCTTTCTCACTTATTGCTCTTTGACCTGCTCAGTTATTCATTTCAATGCTGTCACACAGTCAATGTGGCTTTGAAAACTTCCGAACAAAAATGGCAGAGTTTAAAATATATCACTTTTTTTTTCTTTTACATTTCCATTGAAAAAAAACCCAAATCTAATCATGTACTGCACTATCAAATTAGCAATTAAACTGCAAACAATGTAGCTGGTTTCACAGTTCTCTGTGCCACCCGAGGGCAAACTGGTCTTGCCTTTTCAAAGATTTGTAAATGTCACAGTGAAAGAAGTTGAAAAAAAGACATTACCAGTGACATTTTATGCTTCTGCTGATGTGTGAGAGGGTGTGTGTGGTATTGGAGCACAACAACCAGCTTGCATTATGAGTAAACAGCATTTTATCCACTGCAAATACTTGTCCTCAGGTTGTCTGAGATTTTTGCTTGTTCATCACTTGTTTTATCAACTGGGTCTCCTCAATGTTGAGTTTGTTTTTAACCCCACTTTGAACTTTTGTGTTATCCGAAGGCAAAAAGGATGCCCGTCAGTGGGCCTTTTAACTGAAAATGTCATAAAATGTAGACTGCTGGATCCCTATGTGCATTTCCATTAGTCTTCCCAGAACATATTTTACCTTTAAATCTTAATCTCTAATGTGTTCATTTCCCCTGCCCTACAGGATAGGACTGTTAATGTAAATATTATCCGACAGCAGTGAGAGGAGCCCTCTTCTCTACAAACAGCATCACTTAAGGTGTATTCAGTAGAACATATAATAAAATGTGTACATTGGTCATAAAGTAGAATAATCTATGAAGGCAATGCATTTCACAAACATTTTCCCTTCCGTAGCATGTCTCTGCATCCTGGCATTATTGGAACAGGCTGCTCCATGATGTAATAGTGAAATATACAGGTAAAGCATGCAATTGCAGATTACAGTAAATTGTAATGCACATTTAAAAAGAAGTTGACTATGGAACTAGTCAAGAATCAAAAAATAAAAGCATATAAGACAAAAATTACATCAACTTTAACATGCTTGACACAATAAAAGTAAAGTAGATTTGAGATATTTCTAATCTATTATCAGAGGTGTCAAGTAACGAAGTATAAATACTTCGTTACTGTACTTAAGTACACTTTTTAGGTATCTATACTTTACTCCATTACTTATTTTTCTTCCTACTTCTGACTTCTACTCATTACAATATCACACAAGTATCTGTACTTTCTATTTCTTTCATTTTTAAAACAAACGTTACTCTTTACTCTTGGGCTTCGGTTTAATGCAGAGGTCATGGATTAGCGGACCGCTATCCGGTGTTATGCCGAAAAGTGCATGCCTGCCGAGCGGAAAATGAAACGTGCATCTACACAGACCAGTGTGATGCATTCGTGAGCATCAGATAGCTATGGTGCATTCAGGAGCATGGGACATTTCATACTTACAAGGAAAGAGACAAACGGAACAGAACTTAACTTCTGTTATGTTTTGATTATGCACATCTGCTACCATTTTATTCTAAAAAATCTATAATATTACAGCAGCAAATTATCAAAGTTTTTCAAAAGCCTGTTTAAAACCTCCAAATGGAGCTTCAGATCATACAGCGACAATTGCGCTGTCATTGTTTTCAAGGCAGAATTTGCATTTGCTGACCCTTGTCCTTTAACTATTGCTGGATATACAGGAATACAGTCATACAAGTGTCAACTCCGCTGAGATAGCACTGGATGCAATTTTTGGCTTTTTTTTAAATTTATTTATTTAAAAATTCAATGTATAACAAGAATGCATAAATACCTAATTTTATTTCAGTGTTAAATTCTGTTTAAAGTAACAGATCATTAAAAATGTCTCTGGACCTTTACTGGTTGATGATTGTCTTTATTCGGACCCTGCTGATTTTAATTGGTTACCCCTGGTTTTATGTTTATAAATATTTGTTTCATGTCATGTGCGCCATCCAATGCAGATGAATGGCGCCATCCACATTTAGTGAAAACTAGTGTAATTGGATGAGTCATATAACGCAAACACTCATTGGTTAGCTAAAGGAAATCATCAGAAGCAAGCAGGTGTTCTTCAAACTGCAAACATGAATTGTCTATGCCATGCTACAATGTTGGATTCAGAAAAAGATGTTGAAATGTCTGAAAGGTCGGACACAGGCGAGAACGTATCGGGACATGGAGACCAACAAGACCTCCCTCGTCCTTGGCCCTATATCAAATAATTTTTGCCACTATATGAATTGAGCTTTCAATTCATGTAGTGGCATCTGGCTGTTTTTTTTTAAAGGTTACTTTATACTATCATATTTTAAGTAGTTTTTGGAGTACATACTTTTCACTTTTACTTCAGTAAAGAGGTCAAGTTGATAATTCAACGTTGTTTTTATTTAAATCGTGCTATATAAATGAAGTGGATTGGATTCAACTTTTACCACAGTGTTTTTAAACTGCAGGATCTATATTTCTACTTAAGTAACAAATGTGTGTACTTTTGACACCACTGTCTATTATGCAACATGGGTCTTAGCTGTTCAGGGCAGCTCTTTCAAAATTCTCTTCAGTTGGGTCCATCCATATTTGACATGGACTGAAATGGTCTTTTTCTTTTTTTTTTGTTGTTGTTGCTGTATATGTTAACTGCAACATATTCCAATTATAGTTAGAAATGTATCATGGAAAAAACAAGCAGAGTCTAACCATTTATTTGAGGGTATTTCCATTTAAAATGGGTGATTATTTATAAGGGTTTCCGCTCCTAAATATTGCAAACCCTCTTTTAAATGGGACAATTGGTAATTTGGACAATTGAATTGTTATTAGAGCAGAGTGCGTCAGTGTAGCAGGAAAAGGGCTGTGTGGTCCATTGGTGGTTTGAGATTAGATATTTGCCCTATGACCCAAAGATCTCAATCCCATTTGTCTCCCTAAAATTACGGACATGTTGCCTAAAACCAAAAAAGAAATAAATGAAAATGTCTAGAGCTGAGAAAACAATCCACTGGATTAGAAATTAACAATGATATTACAATTAGCCCAAGGCTATATAACCTGTTCAATTTATATACTATGAATAGGCTTCACCACAGCATGCTTAAAATAAGCCGGAATATACAGTTTAAAACATTAGAAAAAATTGTTAAATCTTGTCAACAGTTGTAATTAAGAATTTGTACAATTTATAAAGTATCTGCTTTAATTTGAACTTCAAGCTTTTATTTCTAGTAATTATTATGGCATGTTTTTTTTTTTTTTTTTTCCAAGCAAGTAGCATTATTTGTTTTTTGGTTGCCCCTCATTTATGATCATTTGTACTCAATAACAAAACTTTAATGTATTTCAACAGTTAAAAAATAATAATAAAAAAAGAAAAATATCTATTGAATTAACTAAAATCCCTCCATGTCTGTAGTTTTACATCTTACAGTTTACAAATTGGAGCTAAATCTAAATGGGACCAGGTCCTTTGGTGAGTATTTTTTACCAGCTGTAATGAAATGGATCTGATAAAAGTTAACTGCAGTTAAAAAACAAAACATAAAAAAAAAAAAAATATTATTTGGTAGAAGTGGCAAAAAGATTTTTGAATAATGGCAGTTTGATGACCATACATGTTACAGTCGACAGGTCACACAGCTTTCTCAAATCCCTGCTGGCAAGTCAGTATAGTAATAATATCACGTACTTAACTTTATCCTACAGTCAAACTTAGAGGTAGATTTAAGAAGTGGTGTTTTCCTAAAGGTACTGGCAAAAATTACATGTCCCTTTAACAAGATGAGACTCTGGACACATTAAGAAACTCCATCAGTCTAGACTTTATGGTCCCATCTGTCCCACCTCCAGAGCTCAGAGCAACATGACTCATTACCTCTACTAGACTCACTCTTTTTTCTTTATGTGTTGCTTTCAACCAGCAGAAACCCACTGGGTAACATAAGGCATAGCTTGTCTGAGGGGTACTGTAAACAAATCTCTTACATATAAATTCAGATTTTTGAGTTGGTTTAAATAACAATCTGCCTGGCCTGTCGGAATAATTTTGTCAGCGTGACCGAGGCACTAGGTTTTAGATGGTGTTATCACATTTCCGGACTGTGGAAAAAATAAATCCTTCTTCTCTTGCATTCACACTTAAGATTGAAAATATAATCCCTTAAGTTCTGGTTAGGCCTCATGTTCTCATCAAAATAAATCTTACAGGAAACATCCTGAGGGAGATGTCTAGCAGGCACTCCTTTTTGACACAACCCCAGTTCCTTTTAGCCGGAAATTTAAGCAACTCAAACTGTCCCAGTAGGTGAGCCAAAAACCCCTGAAGAGGGTGTATAACCCAAAATCTTGTTTTGATCATTATCCAGCACCATGACTGATGGTGAGAGATAAAACTAGACTGAAAAGTAATCTGAGTTTCACCCTCAGGCTCAGCTCACTCGTTATCAAAACAGTCTCATAAACCATCACAATCTGTCCATTCTTTTATTTTTGTTTGTTTTTTTAGGCCTCATCTCTATCTAAAGAACCAAAACCACAGAAGTACAAACCAAACCAAACTGTTATTTGTTAAAATCAAAGTTTCTTTTATTTAAAACAGAATTCAGTTTAAATAAACTGAAATAAATAAATAAATACATATTTATTTCAGTTTAAATAGACTAAAATAAATAAACATTATCACAATTTTTTTTTATCACTGTTGCCCCACCTACACTTTAAAAAATTAAATAGTCTAGAGAGCTGTACTTAAAAAAAATTGTTTTTGTTTACACTTGTGTGTACAAAATTACCAAATAAAATCTGTCTAAGTCTGAGTCTCTAAGTTTCTGTAACTAAAAAATAAGTGTAAACATGTTATGAAGGAAGCTTTGATTTGAGAGCAAAATAAATTTGATTTTACAATCTCTTTGGAAATTCCATTTTTATTTTGCTCATCACCACATATTTCCTCAAGACAAACTGTAATTTTGCCATTTACAGTAACTACAAGTCATGACAGCTATATAATGTTTAAAGGTTAAGACTTGTGTCATTTTCATATTTTACAAAAATGAAAATTATATTAATTCTTTTTCTGTCTTGTCAGTCGTAATGGTGCTTTAAAGGTCTCAGAATATACTGATCCTCATAAAATGTCATTGCAGAAAATTCAAGGGAATTCAGAATTTTTTACTTTGCAAAAGAAATCCAATAAATAATTGTTGAAGAAAATCTAAAACTATCGAAGTTGGTGGAAATCTGTCAATTGCTTTTAGCATCTTAACTCATAACCTATTTAAGTAATTTTTAATCATTTAAAAGTTATAATTTCTCCTGGAGTGATCAAATACTTAATTTTATTTTAGCTAATATTTCAAACGGGAAAGAAATTAGAGAATTTACCATTTAACAGCAGGCCTGTCCAAGGTCGGTCATCCAGGCCCACTGTGCTACACGTTTTAGATGGTTCCCGACTTCAGCAAAGCTCATTCTCATTATTGAATTTCCCCAGAGGCCTGTTAATCACCCTCCAATAGAAATCATCAATGCTGAAGCAGAGAAACCAGCAAGACAGGAGCCCTCAAAGACAGACTTTGGACATGTCTGGGCAAGATGATGTTCTTCAAAAGTCAACAAACTGCAACATGAAAATATCTACCCACATTATAGTGACCATATTTATAGTCAGAACAATGAAAATTAATCAAAGCTGGAACAATAAAAAAACAAGTACCAAACTTATCTCAAAACCACATAAAGTCAGGAGGAAAGTAGAGGGGTCAATTTTTTTTTTTTTTTATAAAGCTAAAAATTAAGCTTATGGTTCAACATTTACATGCACAGTAAAAGAGAGAGGTGAAATAACTTTTTACTACCAGGTTTCTTAAAAAATGTGTCTGTAGCCTTATATGAATCTACAAAAAGTGACAACCATGGGTGATTTCCATGTCAAAAAACACTAGTTACCTGAAATGATACAATGGCCTACATGACTTTTGCCTCCAAACCTTTTTATCCCCTAGTCCTTTGGGGCAATATTCTTTGAACTGATGGGAAAAGGTTGAACCTTTTTGGATGATTTGTGTCATGTTGCACCAGACCTAAAGCTAACCCAGCATTTCAGAACAGAACATCCTGCAGGGGAATGTTCATTCATCAGTGCAGGAACTCTGGTCCAGTTGCAGTATCGTTAAGCAAAAGGACAATGATTCAAATGTAACGTAGCAAAGCAAACTATAAATTTCTCAAACAGAAAATAAAAGTTGTGACCTAACTAAAGTCTGTACTTAAGTTAGGCCACTTTAAACATACTGCTTAGACATACTGTTGTAGAACCGTAAACACCCCAGACATACTGGAAAACCTTCAAGCTTGGCTTAATTAAGATTTCTACTAATTACATTGGACACAATGTCCCAGTTGGGGACCTAATTCATGAGATATAAACAAAGTAGGCCTATCTGTTACTGCTGTTAAGGGTAGTCATTAGCCTGACTTTGTCTTTATTTAGTGAAACTATTTTAAAAACACCTTATTACTCTGTTTATCTCTAAAAATTGCATCCCGTGATTCCACAAAGCAAATAAGCAAACTTTTACAGAAGTGTAGGTATGTTTAGACCAAAGTTAAAATGAGTATAACCGGGCTATACATTTTCATTTGCTTTCTATAACAACAGTGGTCAATTACAGCAAATTCCCTTAATCAATACTGAAAGAAGTACTGAAAGTTCTCATCTCAGAAAAATCCATAAGATGTTTTTTTTTTTATATATATATATATATATATATATACCTAGCTTGCACTTCTATGATCTTCTGCCAGTCATTGTCAAGATTTATGGTTCATCCTACAATAAGCCATCTGACCCACAGAATGATATGTCAACCCCTGGTTATGAAAGTGTAAACCACCAATCATCTGTAGAGAGGGAAAAAAGGCATGCTATGTGGCATATACTGCGAATCATCTTATGGATTTAAAGGAGGCCAGAAGCTGCAGAGCGGGGTATAAATTTTACAAATGAAAATGATAACATGGAGGTGAATATGAATGGTTGGATGGCTCCAGATAGGTATGTGTGTGGGAGTTTTAAACTGTGAATAAAGAAAGGGGGATTCTTGAATGACATCTGGGCTGCTACGAATCATCAATTCCCAACACGAATCCTCATGAATCACTTTAACAAATGGTTAAGAGCATGTGCAGACCAAGGTTTGTTCATGTGAGTGCTTAAAGCATGCTTTCTCTGGGTCATGAAATAAATATTAGAAAATAACCCTTCATTGAAAAGTAAAGATTCTTGGAGGGCTTTAGTGTCAAGCCTTAACTTAGGGATTGATTTTCTTTTCTTGAACATATCTTTTTTTCCCCAGCCAAGTCGTTTTTTATTGACATGATATCTAGTAGTACTATTTTATTAGACCTTTAGTCATTACCTTGATTTTGATTATAGCTACTCGACAAGAGGAACCTTCTCAGTAACTATAAGCACCTTGATCAAATAAGAGCAGGAAAACAAAAGGAGGAGGATCCACCAGCCTGGAAGATTACCAATTAAGGCCTAATTTGTAGTGAGTTCGCAATCAATGTTAACTTGTTCTTTTGTTAGAATAATTACAAGGCTTTGTACATTGACCTCAGACCATGTTTAAGCTCCTTGAAAGTCGCCAACATTTGTGTTTATCATACAGGTTCAAGAGGCCATCAAAGTTTCCTGCTGTTTGTGTCCCTGTTAAAAACATTGCTAATCTGCAAAGTTGACAGTTTAATAGCTTTTGTTTAAAGTCTCATTTAAACAGGGAAAGTTCAATTAAATCAGAGGACAAAATTATGCACAACCTTTTCACATTTTGTTCTATTAAATACAAAATTTTAATGTATTTCATTTAAACTGTATGTGACAGACCAACTGAAGTAGTGAATCAATTTGAGGTGGTAAAACATGATGTTTTCAATGTCCTTTTTTAAAACTAAATATGTCTTAGTGTTTGGCAATGTTTACTCTGCATTGCTCATATTAAATCCCATGTTATCAACTTATTAGTAAATGAAGTCCAGCTGTGGGTGACTCAATACTGATTCATTTGTGGGTGATTCATTTAGAGCAGGAGTTCCCAAACTTTTCATTGCTACAGCCACTCCCAAAGAGTATTAACGTTTGGCCTGGGACTCCCCTTTTTTAAACAAACAGGGAATGCTATGAAATGTGTTAAAAAAAAAAAAATCTAGTTTTAGTCTATTTTATCCCTATTCTTAACATTTTATCCCTATTTAATAGACAATACATTTGTTTGGCAGAAAAATAAAAAGTAAGTTTTGTTCAACACTATTCTATTCAAATGAAGCTCACAAGACTGTGTGTTGTGGGTGGGCTGTGCTTACTGCCAGCACTTAATGAATGTGAATGTGAACTTGTAGATATGCTCTGCATTTCATTTTTTAGAATCAATGAAAGTTATAAATGCAAGACGTGCACAGTTATTGCAAAAGTAACATGCATTTTAGTACCCCTTCAACCAAGGTAGGAGATTCTTTTCTAACATATGCATGCATAAATTCTCAGCCACTGGTTCATGGTGACCACAAAATAGAATTGGAAGACAACTGGATTGTCCGTTTTTTATTAGTTTTTTTCTGAATTTGATGTATTATTTGAAGTTGTATGCAGAAGTTATAAACGACAGTGAGCAAACATCAGCCAAACAGGGCCATAAATGTGAACAAGCTGCACAAATCTGACAGGACAACAATCAGTTAACCAACAAATGTAACTATTGAGAAAATGTAGCAAGACGAAAGGCAATGCTGAATAAAAAGCCATGGCAATTCCCATTTAAAGTTTGCTCAGACACCAAATTTTACATTTTTGGTCTATATGCAAAGCTTTACTGTGTTAAGTCATTACCATAAACACACCATCCACTCTGTGAAACAATTGTTTTTGGGATGGTAGCTTTTATAGAAAGGTTAAGGAAAATGGTAACGATTCTGGGGAGGTGGAAGGGAATTAACCAAAGAACAGGAAAAAATGTCATTGTGAATCTTTGGCAAATCATTAAAAAGTATGTTCACAGATACTAGAAGGGGTCCAGCTACAAATACATGGCAGACATCTTAAATCAGCATTGGGTTAATTTAAAATCCTGTATCATTTCTTTGACCTTCAATTAGGGCTGGGCGAAATTTCAACAACGATATATATCGATCGATAGACGTGTGGCACAATAGAAAAAAAGAGGGTCGATAAAAGTTCGATAAAGAAACGCAGTTTTCCTTCCTTCTCATTGTAGCCTAGCATGTATGTTTATGCTAGTCACTACTTACTCCCAACCAATCACAATCGCGGACCCAGACACGCCGTCACAAAGCACCGCCCTCTCAAACCACAACACAGAGCACATGAAGGAGAGGCGGGGGAAATTGTTCCAAAGAAGGGTTTTTGTAGTTCGCCAGTTTGGCAGTATTTCGGTTATGGCAAGTCGGACAAAAAACAAACCACAGTCATCTGTAAAATGTGTCGGGTACCAGTGAAAACGAAGTCTGATAACACAACCAACTTTTTTTTATCATCTCGGCCGCTCACACCCGCAGGAGTACAAGCTGTGTAGGCCACGGCACGCTTCTGCGTTGTCCTCCGAGGAATCTTCGGGAATTTCGGGAAAATATATATATATATTTTCATTTCTGGGCAGTTTCCCACGTAGTTCTAACGAGTGAGAGAAAAATGCTGAGGGGCCAGAAACTTCAAAGTAAGAACTCAGGTTAAAGCAGGAAACTAAGCCGAACCAGTTTCAGCTTAGAAGAATGCGGGGGGGGGGGTCCATTTATTTATTTGTTATATTTATTTTGGTCACTTTTCTGGTCACCCTAGTTTATTCTTTGTCAGTATTTAATAACGTAACTCAGGTCTTTTAAGTTATTTTTCTTTAAAACAATTCTGTTATGGTTAAAAAAGTTGGTTAAATAAAGATTTAATTGGAAGTCTGTGTTTGTGTTGTTTATTAAAATTAAATAATTTAGCAATATCATAAAATGTCCAGGCAGAGCTGCACATAAAATATGGTTTCAAATCTTTTCAATAATTATCGATATCGATCAATATGCATTTTTTTTTATCGATAAGCTTTTTTTCTATATCGCCCAGCCCTACCTTCAATTAGAATTAAATTCGCAAAAAAAGGCTGCAACGTTTGTGTCTATACTGTTACTCATAATTTATTTACAGCATCTTGTCAGCACTCCTCTTTTCTCAGACAGAGACCGTAGGAGACTTGATTTCCCTATTAATCTCAACAAACGGCTGCTTCAAGCCTGGATTTGTGTGACTGTTGGCTATGTGAGTGACAGAACTAAAAGTGATAAGGGAGGAGCAATAATAGACTCAGTCAGGGGGTGGCGCCAAACAGAGCAGCTCAGATCAGCAGAAGAAAAACAACAATACGCTTTTCAAGGAGATACAGTGGATATATGTCTTTCATTTTTATAGGACAAGAAATGTATCAATGAGACAACACTTGAGACACTTTTCATTATTGCTACATGAGAGGCTTTAGTTTAAACCAAGTTGAATGTAATTCTTCAGTTGAGGTACAGAAAAATAGTTTCAGCAGATCTCTGCAAAGATTAAAACTCTGGCTCAGACAGAGTGAGAAATATGTAAATCCCTCAAGTTCAAGGGGTATAAATACTTTGCATGGCGCTATAAGTTGAAGTCTGAAGGTCAGCGTCAACTAAATTCTGTTATGAATAATGAATCTTTAATGATGTAGAGATGGGTTTTATCTTCATTATATGAGCAGCCTAATACTGTTGACTTAATAATGTTGACATAGGGATTGTAAACAGCATAACTTCAATTAAACTTGATCTTTTATAGGATTCTTGCTCCCAACATAAGGCATTAGTTCAAAAGCAGAGATAATGCTGGAGAAAAGTCTGCTGCAGTTTTAAAGTCAATGTCCTGAGACAGAGTATGGATCAGTAAGCAAGCATTTTTACTCGGAGGAAAGGAGCCCTCTATGGCGATTCTGCACACACTGTTGCCCATTGTGAAATCCTTCAATGCTCTACAGCCGGATGAGAGTTACTGCTCCACATCCTTCGCAGTTCAGGGTTGAAGTGCTCCTGGTTTTTGACTATTTTGGTGCAGCCCTCCAACACTCACACAGCCATGCTCCATGTCTTAGAGAGACTTATGTTATTTCACCCTAAATGGCTCACTAAAAGCATTCTGAAGTCTTCTGAGGGTAAAACAGAGTGTTTAAAAGTTTTAGATTGGAAATGTGTCATGGCTGGCAAAGTTGACTTTAGATTTTAAGCTTTTTTAAAACCTAGCTGATTAAACTTTGCATAATAACCCTCAGCTAAACTGTTAAGCAGTAATCTAAGAACAGGAACAGAATGAGCTCAGTTTGACTACTAAGAAGTAAAAAACAATTTGTTTCAAGCCCTTTGGAATGAAATATTATGGAGGAGGGCATCATGAAATAACATAGTGCATCTGCTTAGGATAGTAACAATCAGTGTGGATTATATAGACCTGTGAATGGAAGGGATTCTTTCTCAAAAGTTAAATGTATAAGTTGATTTACTGTATTTGTTTTAAAACAGAAACACATATAATTTACAACTGCTGCCAAAGAACAGATTATTCCAGATTTAATAGCCTTCTAATGTTTACAGCTAGTATTTGCATTTTTGATAAAATAAAAAAAACCCTTTATGATATTAAGGTTTCTAAATGCTTATGGCAGATTATTCCTGTTTTTACAATAACTGAGTTAATCACATAGAGCAAAACTGTCTTGTCACAGTAAATGCATTGGTAGAAAGGCAGTTTTATTGATGGACATATGCTTCATTGTTTTCTTTATCTTTGATTAGATCCCTTTACTCACCTTTAACTTTGCAAAACACACCTGTCTTTTAATCATCACAGTGTTTCCTGTACAGTTTTACTTTCTTTCCTTATGTTACGACTCCTTGTGGTTAGGTTTGGCATTTACTTCCCTTGACATGCTAATTGTTGCTGTGGGACACTTGGGCACCGGGGGGCTTATTTGCTTGTGTAAGCACAAAATGGGGCCTTAAATTTGCGATATCAGAATTTCCCGCAAAAGTTGCGACCTATAAAAACCAAAGTTGGTTGCAAAATGTGCAGCCCCTCCCACCAACTACAGGGAAGGTGCTCTTTGGAGATGGGAAATTGAGGACACAGATGGCGAAGTTTGGGAGCTGAAACCAGATTGGATCCTAATTCCTCAGACGTTTAATTTTACTTCATTTGAAACTTTCATTACCATCAGCTTGGAAACAGAAGTGTGATAAATGCTGGTACTGCTGAACCAGCATGTCAAGCAAACAAAAAGAAAAAAAAAGGTTCATAAAAAAGCTGAAATTTAAATTTACAGTCTGCATTATATTGCCATGTTTTCTCACTATCACATTCCTCAATTACCAACAGGGCGATTCATTCCACAGAACAATACAATAATATCACGAGGTAGGAAGTTTTTACCCTGATTTTTGTGAAAAATTTAATTACAGTTGAAACTCCTGAGCATGATGGTGCGCAACCAATGTTCATACTATGCATGACTTAGTAGATTGGAGAATCATGAAAGCGGGTTTTCAGGAATCACCAACTTTAAGTAGCCCATTATGATGACTGGCTTAGAGCATATTGCGCTCCCTAAAGCATTGCTCTCTGATCTATGCTTTGAAACACATGGTACAAATAAAATGTAGAATCAATTTATGTAGTGTTGAAGAAAAATGATTATTTTTAGTTTTTAATACAGTTAATCTTATGGCATGTGTAAAAGGTATGTTGAGCACTCTCATTTTGAACATATTTCTTAATTTTGAACAAGTTTGTGAAGATAACCTTTCCTTGAACCAAAGGACTGAATTTAAGTTTGTTCCTGAGAATTTATGGCAGGAAGAGGCCCCACATTCCATAGCTATTTTGTGTTATCTTATTGTATGTTTATCTTAGCCAGAAGACCTTAGAATTCCTGGACGCCAGGCCGTAAATTAGGGGAAGCTCTAAGTTTTTCTGAGTGTCAGAGATAGCTCCTGGTTGGAGGAGCAAAAGCCAGCCTTATTTGAATAAATTAAATACAAGAGGATAAAGCTTTTTACATAGAAGTAACAAATCAGATTTGCTCTTGCAACTCTCCAAAGATGTCTTTGTACGTCTTTGCTTTCTTTCCTTCTCTCCATTTATGTCAGGTAATTGAATGTATGTCTCCGTTGTTCTGCAGTTTCTGGTATAAGTTTGTCCATTGTCTTATTTCTAAGTTTGTGCATTGTCTTATATTGGATTAAACTCTGTAATTCTGTGACGTCAACACTCAATGCTGGTTTTCCTTGTGGCCACACGCAGCTCGCCGAGAGGAACCTGGGAAAGGAAGAGAGAAGCCAACCTTTTTCCAAAGTTACCTATTTTAGAATATTTTCTTCCTTAACAATTGGGGGCTCGTTCCGGTTCTGGAATCTCGGTGGGCGGCTGTTTGGCACTGATTGATCCGTTTCGGCCCGACACTTCGGTGTGGTAAGACAGTGTTTGATTATTTTTTAGTTGTCTGAAGCGCCGTGTGGTTGGACCGTGGCTGATTGCTCTTGCTGTGTGCGGCCTCACAGAATTTAGAAGCTGCAGAGGTAGATAGAATCCCTCCTAAAAGAGTCGGTTGTTTAAGGATTTGAATAAATACACATTACAGGGCACTTTGGCTAGTTCAAACAGAGCCTTTACGTTAACTCTGATTTTAAGCTGGGTTTTTTTATTATATTCTTTACCCTGAGGATTCATGCCTGTGCCTCAATAAAAGAATTTCGGGTGTCTGTGTATTAATTAGCAGGGGCTTGTATCAGCCCGGAGATTATGGCTCATCTCCAGTGGACTTATAATTAATTGTTTGGGTTAATTGGACCGAGTTGTATCACTCATGGAAAAAGGACTAATAGGTTGGATCACCTTTCTCTGGCATTCTGAATCGAGTTGGTAGTTGTATAAAGGACTGAGAATAATTAATTTAGCAGGATGAATCACCTTAAAGGACTGATAGCAGGTTGAATCACCTTAACGGACTGAGAAGTTGAAATGAGAATAAAAGGGATTTGTAAAAGTGAAGTTGGAAAATGAAAAGATGCGTCATACATTCCTTTAGCCGGCACCTGACATTTTCTTTTCTTTTCTGTCTCTTCTTGACTGAACTACGACGTTGTCTGTGTTTCTGTGTTTTGTACGTTTCTTTGTGTTGGTGTGCGTGCTTGGCTGCGGGTTGATCTATGGCTGTGTGTCTGTCTTCCCCCGTTATATGTTCCACCACGCGCTGCTGTCTATTTGTCTGTCTGTGTCTGAATTGTGCTGAGATTGTGCAGAAGTGATTTGTGTTTCAAGATTGTGTTATGAAATATTTTCAAATGTTTTTGCTGGATGTTATATTACTAACTTTCTGTTAAAATGTGCTTCTGTGGGACAGAGGTTTCTCCATTTTGGTTAAAAGTTTTGTTTCACAGCAGGGGGATTGATTGACCCCCCCAATTGCATTTTGGGAGTGCTTCAGTTCTGTTAGCACTGATATTTCCAGCTCACTCTTTCAGGATTCTTGGATTTTGATGTGAATTACTTTTAGAACTGTGTTTTGTGTTGAAATGAAAAGTACAAAATAACAGATTTACAGATGTTTTTACTTTCTCAGCGGGAGAAATGTGTGGCATCAGTTCCAGGCTGGAGCACTGGAATGATCCAATTGTTTTTTTTAAATAATATTGTGACATTGACAATCACTTCAATTTCTAGGTTTCCTTACACAGGATGGAACACCCTCACTGTGTGGAACAAGAGAACAAAAGCGAGAACATATGGATGTTTTTCTGCTTGACAGTGTTTTCTACACTGTTAATGTAGGACATGTTGAAACACTAATGAATGACTTTGTTTCTTGTAGGACGATCTTCGTGTGCAGCCCATTTTGCATATTACATGACCACATGAACGGTTTTTGGGTTTTCCTACAGGGGGTCTAGGTAGCCATTTAATAACAGTGGGCTATCATGAAATACGGTTGTGTGTATAATATGGAGTTTTTAAAACAGGTTCACTCAAAACTGAACAATTTTAGAACTATTGGATAATTATTTTTTTTCAACCATGGTGTTATAATAATTGTGTTTAAGACTTTCACAGGAGGAATTTTGGTTTGAACTCTGGGGTAACATCCTGCATCTTTCTTACAATGGGGTGTTGATGAGTCTGCTTGAGTGTGAATGAGAGTGAATGTGTAGGCAGATGGCCTTTGATGGGTTTTAGGAAGCTCTATGTAAATATGACGTCACTTTAGTGAGTAGCTGTGTGATATTTTTCTTATTTTAAACTATTTAGGGACAGTAAAGGTTTTGTTTCATAAATATACTTTTATTACTGCTTTACGGACAATTTTAAGGTAAAGACGATTACATATTTTGGTGTCACAATCTGGTTAAAGCTGAATCATCTGCTTGTGCAGTGGAATTAATATGAAACGAGAATTCAGCCTTGGCTTAAAGCAGATAAATGTCGTTATTAGGACACTGTGTTATCCACTTTTACTAACAACACTAACAAACTAACCTAAATTCTAACTAAATTAACTTGGTTTATGTTTCATATGGGTAACTGATTGGACATGTTGAAATTTTAGCATAATGGGGGAAAGTTCTTTTAGTTTTGTTTTCCACCTCTAAATTGTTTTTCTTTTGGAAATAAGAAAACACAGGGGGATGTTATAAAGATAAGATATTACAGATGGAACTTTGAAATTTACATCATCTCAGTCTAGTTTGAATACTAGATGGAAGAATGGAGAAATGGTGGAACATCTTAAAATATTTTGGTTTTTCAGCTAATTATTATATAACAGTGAAAGATTCCAAATTGTTTTCAAAATGATAATTTTATTATATCAACAGGGGGAGAAGGAGAAGTAGACCCTAATTCCTGGTAAATTTTTGGATATGGTTAATGGTAAATTAGTTAATCAATCATTTTGATTTTTTTCATTCAACAATAGTGAATTATGGATTTCTTTAATGTAGAGTCATATGGCCTTCCTGCTTGACTAAAAAAGGGTGTATGTGATATAGAAGCTTCTACTAAATTAGATTTGATCATCTAAAATTGAACGGTTTCAAATAACATCTATGCCATGTTTATTTACATTTAAAATTGTTGATAGATTTCTGCATCACTGCTGACTTGATTATATACAGTTGGGTGTAAATTGTTAATTTTGAGGAAAATTTTGGTTAAAACTGCTATGAAATTCAAATAAAATGTAAATAATTTCTGAAATTTTAAAATAGGACTTTGTCTTGAAGCGTGGGACAATGATAAGGATGTTTGGTATTTAGTAGAACAATATGCAATTCATAATTATTTGACAAAGTGCAATTCAATCACAACTTTTATTAGTGTCAGTACTAGGACATTCTAGAGTTTGTTCTAATCCTTTAATGAGTTTGTGAGGTTGTGATTTTAAAATTTGTAGTTGATATTTGGCACAAGCAGAGTGAATGTCATCGAGGTATTGACGTTTATTGATTTTGAACAGTAAGTGTCAGTATTTTCTTAATTCTGGCACATCTGATCGTGGACTATTTTAACACATTTCTATGTTTATTCTTTTTGCGGTTCAGGATTTGGGGCAGTTGGCCGTTTGTGCTATAACAACAACAAATCTAGAGCCACACGGGAGGATGCATCACAAGATAAATTTTATTTATAATAGTGACAGTAACAAAATGTGGCATATATAAGTTTTGATTTTTTAATTACTTTGTATTATTTTTTCTCTGGCAGTTCTCCTTCCTTCTGACTTGATGGCAATCTTGGGGAAAGGGTCTTTTAAGCTCAGAGATCATGGGACGATGTATTTGAAGGGATCTTCTTGTTTACCGCATCAGGCCGCTGTTGTTGCTGAACAAAGACATGATGATGCTGAACTGTGCCCATCTTCTGCTGGACTGCTGTATGAAAGCCAAAAGCTGTTGAATGATTACGAAGGTCAGCGAAGACGAGCTGTTCTCCTGCTATCACGTGAGGGCAAAGTGCTGCTCACAGGACCTGGCAACAGATGTCTCCTTTGAGTGTTGCTTTTCATACCTGGCTTAAAACAAAAGGGACTCAGGCGTTATCTGTGGGAGTCTTCTACGGCTGGGAATCAGCAGTGAGTCGGGACCACAAAGATCATAGCCTT
Source organism: Cyprinodon diabolis (assembly GCA_030533445.1). Lineage (NCBI taxonomy): Eukaryota > Metazoa > Chordata > Actinopteri > Cyprinodontiformes > Cyprinodontidae > Cyprinodon > Cyprinodon diabolis. The sequence continues at coordinate 21,599,661 of CM060078.1, forward strand.
TTGTCCAAACCCGGACGGGGGTTTCAGTGGATGACTGATCTGCTGGTTTCTACGTCCTGCTCTGTCGACCACGAAAGGCTGACCAAAGTTCATCAAAGCGGGACTGTATCCAGATGCTTCTGCACTGCGGGAATGACTGCTACTCTGGACACCTTCTGATTCAGCAGATAAAGAATGGGGCATGGCAAGTCGCTCAGCGGTGGTCCTGTTGTGTGTTCTCATGTTTGATCCTGGATTCTCACCTCTGATCATGTGACCTGGTTGCCAAAGCCCACTCCTGGGGTTCCCTTCAGTCTGCAGGTTGGAGACGAAATGGGTGCCAACAAAACTTAGTAGTGGTGAATAAGTTCTTTTTAAATTTTTGTAGTGTGTGATGCCATTGTTCTCTTCTTACTTTAGTTATAGCACTGATGCGCCCTGTTGTCTTCACGTTCTGAACTCCTGCAGTGTAATGCTAAGTGTTGAGGACACCCCATCTCCTGGGGTCAGAGGTTTTGCAATGCAGTTTGAGGGTTGGTGTGCACCAACTGTTACGACACTGCATTCCTCGGAAATGCATTAAATTCCTCCATGATTCACTCTGTTTGTCTCACAAAATGCTAATGTGTCTTTTTTCCCTTCCTGCCTGAAAAGAATGGGCAGGGACTAACTATTGCAATTACATATTTTTCCTTAACCATAGCTGAATTGCATTGTGTGTTACGCTTCATCTACTAAGGAAAATGATCGAAATTTTATTTACATAGTACAGAGGCTACTATTCAGTAAAACTAAATTTACATTTAAATGGAATTTAAAATTAAGGTGTTAAAGTGGATTGATGGGTGTCTATAGAGCTTATTGACCTAATGACACCAAGTTCTGTGTTGATTTCATAAATTTGATCAAACATTAAATTCTTTGATTGAGGTGTGCAGATTGTAACAGCATCTGGGACACCATGTTTGAATTGCATCCAACTGTGTTACATGAGGCTAAAGTTAGTGGTGATAGCGGATTTCATCTCAATGAGTTGTATAGGATTTTTATTGTATTCTATGACAGAACATTTGTTCTGTTATAGAAACAGGGGGACATGAATGGAATTGATCTATTAAGCAAATTTTTAGTTTGGATCTCTCTTTACTTTTCGGAAAAAGAGGTTATTGAAGTTAAATCAAAATACATTAAATGTTTTACGGTGTATTAGCAGCATTAAATATGAGCTAACTATTTGGATATGAAAGAAGTAAAATTTATAAATTGAATATACTAAACTAAATATTGCCTATCAAAAAATTTACATAAAACAGTGTTTCTTAAACTAAGGAAGGTGATCATTGGATTGTTGCATCTCTATTCATATGATTTAAAATAAGTTGTTTAACTAAGACATCCAGGAAGGTCTAAACTAAAGATTTACATCATTTAATAAATTTAGCTGTATCAAATCTCTCTCCAAAACTGAGAAGGCATTGATAATTGCTAAACAATATAAAAAGGGTAATACATTATTCAATTAAATATTTTATAAATAGGTTTTCAAAAGAATAAATGGATCAAAGGTAAAAATGGTTGAAATTTTTGGGATTTAAAACTATGATTGGAATAAAGTAGGTCATTTTTGATATTTAGTGACAAGGTTAGCTATACTCATGTAAAACAGGCTGATCATTCTTTAAGGTTTTAAAAAAATAGAAAATATGATGATTGAAATTAAATTGGTCTAAATTGGAGATTTACAAATTAACAATTATGGAACTGCTTCTAAAATACAGTTAAGTTTTGGGTTCAACATGATAGGAAACATTTATTTCTCATGTAGGCCTTATATAAAAAGAGGGTCAAAGGATTGATAAAATACAGCTCTAAAGAAGCAGATTTATAATACAAAAGGAAGACAGCAAAGCTGTCATAAAGTGTCGGATCAATCATTAACCAATCAACAGGGTTCTCTCCATATGAGCTCCAGACAGGATGGATGTTTCCAGGACCTGCCACCCGCATTCCAGGATGGAAAGGTGAGCTTGCACATTTATCTCATAAAGATTTCTTCAATGAGTTACAGGTTCTGGCAGCAGAATTTACAAAATACCAGACGAAACAGGAACGTCCAGGCTCGGGACCAGTTCCGGGAATCGACTGGGTGCGCCTGAAGGTCATCAAAAGAAAGTGGTCTGAACCTCACTTCACCGGACCATACCGAGTCATGGAGAGGACGTCTCATGCTGTCCGTCTGCAAGGGAAAAGGAGACACCGGGTTCCATTGGAGTCAGTGCATAGCAGCTGTGGAGCCACAACGCACGCTACAAGGCATACAGGAGAATCTACAGTCTCAACCTGCGGTCGAGGAGTGTCTGCAGGCCCATCCCAGCACGGAGGAGGATCTGCAGTTCCAGGCAGAAGTGTAGCAGGGATTCCTGCCAAGAGCACTTCATTTTCCTGAAATACAAGGCTTAAAAGGCCCGGACAGGCACAATAATCCTGTTCCGGTGTCCTTCCATTGAGAAAAGGAGATTGCAACCTCTCCTTAAACTCACTGTTATATTGGCATAATACTCCAATTTTCAGTGAGCAACGGACACTCAGGTGGAAACCTGAGGTTTACAACCGAGGAGGAACACGTGAAGGATCAGGCTACAAGATCATCATTAACTTATCTTCTCTTTATTGCGTGTTTTCGTTTTTTGCGAGCTCTTAAAGAACATTCGTTTCTTTTTGCGCGTATTTTTGGATCGTTTCCTGACGAAGAATTCATATTCATTTTTGGAGGACTATCGAAGGAGCATAGAGACGAACTCTAAGTTCTTATTATTGAATCATGTGAAAAAAAAAAGGTATTTTGTAATTTTTATGTGTTTATGATTTATTTTCTTTTTTGATGTTGTTATTGTTTTGTATTGACAAATTGTAATTTTAAGTCTTGTCTTTTAAGTTTCCTGGGCATGTTTTAGTAATTTCGAGATATCTTACTCTTGTTTTCTAATTTTATACTTGGGCTGATATTTCTATTGTGTTTTTTCTTCTATTGACATAACTGAGTTTTATGATTTTTCATGTTTGATAAGTGAAATGTATTTTTAGTTGTAGTTTTTACTGGTTAAAATTTTGTGGTTCATCAGGTGAGTATTAAATTGTTGGATAGACATTTGATAAGTTCAGATAATGGAGTTCAGCTTCAGACACATGACCTGGCCATGGAGCTAGGAGGTTCTGCTTAAAACAGGGACTGTTATATAATTAGGCAATGGTTTTAGTTGTTTAATATACTAAATAGTTTTTTGGTTGCTCTATTAGAAGGCTTAATTTGTTTGTGAGGTCTGTGTGTCTCAGACCTCAAAAGAGGGACTGTTGAAGAAAAATGATTATTTTTAGTTTTTAATACAGTTAATCTTATGGCATGTGTAAAAGGTATGTTGAGCACTCTCATTTTGAACATATTTCTTAATTTTGAACAAGTTTGTGAAGATAACCTTTCCTTGAACCAAAGGACTGAATTTAAGTTTGTTCCTGAGAATTTATGGCAGGAAGAGGCCCCACATTCCATAGCTATTTTGTGTTATCTTATTGTATGTTTATCTTAGCCAGAAGACCTTAGAATTCCTGGACGCCAGGCCGTAAATTAGGGGAAGCTCTAAGTTTTTCTGAGTGTCAGAGATAGCTCCTGGTTGGAGGAGCAAAAGCCAGCCTTATTTGAATAAATTAAATACAAGAGGATAAAGCTTTCTACATAGAAGTAACAAATCAGATTTGCTCTTGCAACTCTCCAAAGATGTCTTTGTACGTCTTTGCTTTCTTTCCTTCTCTCCATTTATGTCAGGTAATTGAATGTATGTCTCCGTTGTTCTGCAGTTTCTGGTATAAGTTTGTCCATTGTCTTATTTCTAAGTTTGTGCATTGTCTTATATTGGATTAAACTCTGTAATTCTGTGACGTCAACACGCAATGCTGGTTTTCCTTGTGGCCACACGCAGCTCGCCGAGAGGAACCTGGGAAAGGAAAAGAGAAGCCAACCTTTTTCCAAAGTTAACTATTTTAGAATATTTTCTTCCTTAACAGTAGGCAATACCTTTATACATGTAAATTATTTGTAAATTATCTGTCGTTAATTTGGGCAAAAAATGGATGAGGTTTCATTGAAGATCAACACGTGATCAAGAAACATTTAAATATCCGATGATATAGCCAAAACCCAACAATTTTTACCAAAACTTAATCCTATAAGTAATTGTGCTGCTTTCCTCAGATACAAAAAAAAAATATTATTAAATTATTTACAACTGTTAACCACTTTGCGGTTCCTGAGAACCGCTCTTGCCATTGCAAATTTTCCAAAGCGTTTCATATAATGAATAGTTGCCTATTGTAATAGGCAACTATTCTAATAGTAGCCACTTTTAGGGACAAATTGTTTGAAAATTTCCCTAAATCTGAGTTATCACAGCCAGCCTGACATTTGATACTGCCTGTCAACTCAATCTGCTTGTTGATATATCCAGTCCATACATCAGACACCGTTTTATAATACTTTTATATAATAAACATTTAAATACTTTGTTGTATTTATCACCCCTTTTACTGTTGCTTTCAAAGAAATGTATCAAACTCTCATCAACACATCCATCTCGCCTACCTTAGATAAATTGTGCTTTTTTTCAGCTTTTTTTCCTTGCGGTTGCCAATAGTAACCACCTAAATGCAACATTGATCAGCTTGCTCATTTAAAACACACATCATTCATGCAGTGCTTTGCATGAATCATTTAAGGATTAATGTGCTCGTATAGAAGACCAAAGATGAGGCAGGAAAACTGCTTGGTTTGATAAATCAGCACATTTGTTTTGGCATACACCACTTCTGGGTGTTTGACGTACAGTGTGTACATTTTAAGCATGGATTCTACACAGCGGCCATTTTAAACCCTAAATGCCATCTAACCAATCCCTGCTCTCTTCCACAGGTATGCTGCTGATTTTTGCTGCCTAGGCACATTTTAACTCTCCCACATACATTTTTTACCCTTACACACCTTACACCTCAGATTTTACAGATATCTTCTTTTTTTTTTTAACCCTTGGTAGGATTTCAATAGTTTAATATATTTTATGTAATCCTTAAAGTAACAACTGTGCAACCGAAAATCTTCAACTGCTTAACATAACATAGATCAAGCTTAGGGAAACTGAATGATAGGCTTGGTTTCTTTTTTGTCTCAGACTTGCTCTAAGAGAGGGACATTAGGACATTCCATGTTGCACACTGAGCATTATTACACTTAAGGCATAATGTACTGCATGGTTCATGCAACAAAGAAAATGGGTACAGTTGGAAGAGAAAAGTGTTTTGGGGGAAAAAAAACTATACATGTTTCAAAGTCTTTGCCTTTATATGTGTATAATAAGAATATCAATTGAAATCTCCAAGGAAATGAACAGTGTGTGTGAAAGACAATATTTGTTTCCCCTGTACATACATTTGGAAAATGAATGCCTGAAAACCAAGTAGCATCCTCCCAGAGAATTGATTTTTGCACATCAAAAATACCCAAGAAGAAGGAGTGTTGGCCTAGTGGTTTACAGCAGTGTAGTTTTGCTCTGAGAAGGTTGAAAGTCCCTGGTTCGACACCACAGCCTGCACTCTGAGTTCCTGAGCAAAACCCTTAACCCCACACTGCTCCCTGGGCGCTGCATCCCTACGGGGATGGGGCAAATGTAGAGGTGAATTTCCCCAGTGTGAGATTAATAAAGTTCTATTATTATTATTATCATCATCATAATGTGGACTAATACCTAACCTGTAACCTACCAAGCTAACAAATTAACCAGATACAGTACCTCTATCCAACAGAAACCAAAATTAAAAGGATATTATTTTCAACAACAAAAGCAGGACCACAATCACAGCTGAAAACGATAGCAGTGCTTATGCTCATCCCGTAAAATGTATTATAATTTAAGCACTCCCTTTAGGGTTGATAAAGTATATAGGTAAAGAACATTCCAACTTTGAGGTCCCTACACGATCCAACAGGAGAGGCCTAACTGAGGTGTCCTCAGCTGACATTTCTATCTCCGCTCATTTTTTAATGTGCATCTTTACTGGTTTTGTCCATTTTTCTTTAAACTTTTTGTGTTTTTTTTTTCCATCCTACTACGTTAGAATGAGAAAATAAAATTGGATGGAACGATTCATATATATTTTTTAAAACAGAAATATTAGACACTTGCAGAGATCTGAGGGACACTTATTTTAACAAAATACCTGGAAATGAAGCAGTTTGGCTTGCAATGTGCTAAAGTGGGCAAATAAATTATTTACGTCCATTTTTTTCCTAGGGTTGTATTACATCGTGTAAAAATACTTGTAAAAACCTGATGCCTGCACTTGAATACAAAGCTGTCATAGGTAGGCAACAACATGAAATCAAGTCTTGCACTTCAGTCTTTTATCAGATTAGTCACTTTTTAACAATAAAAAAAAAACTATTTTCACTATACATCAGACCACAACACATTCACACTGCCTGCAAGAGAAAACAGCGTGGCTATTCAAATATCATTATTGTCAGGTTGTTTTGCTTTGTTGGGCATATTTATTTAACCTGACAACAGCCAGATGCATGTCTTGCTCCGCCTAGCTCCACTCACATATATCTGGGAACCCGCTCATTGAAAGTGATTTCCCCAACCGAATATATGGTCTGTCCAATCAGGACGCAGGGCGGGTGTGTCCTGGAGTGGAGAAGCAACCGTGAGATTCCAACAACAATGGCGGTTCGCATTGAGGAAGCAAGCGTTAGCATTGATGCTGCTATTTCTTCTGTGTTGTCCAATCTATCTGATATTGTTTCATTAAAAGAACATCAGAGAACGGCTTTGAAGGCTTTTGTTGGTGGAAACGATGTTTTCGCACTTCTCCCGACCGGATTTGGCAAGAGCTTGATCTACCAAATGGCTCCTCCTCTCACAGCGTCACGGGTTAGCTTCGGTGTGAGTGGTTGAAATAGCACGTCAATAAAGATGACAGACAAGTGGCTTATCCAATCAAAAGCAAGGAGTTTTGATAAGGCCCAGCCTTCAGTAAAGGCAATTCCTATGGCGGGTTCCCAGATGTATGTGAGTGGAGCTAGGCGGAGCGAGACATGCATCTGGCTGTTGTCATTTAGAAATTTCACATAAAAACAACACATGAATATACTATCCAATGAACATTCATTCATAGTGTAAATGTAATCTAGACTGTCAATATTTTTTGTTAGTAAGCAGTTCAAGAAGTTCATGACATTTATATTCTATATTGTGTTTAATGGATTTTAAATATATCGAAGGTCTTGATCTTTCCGTTTAATTTTTTGGGATAATGCTTCATGGAATGAATGATTAATTATTAAGAACACCATTAGTTAGGTAATTTTAAAAAGAATAGCTGCTTAACAACATACGTTTCAAAATCATATAAACCAAAACTAAGGAAAATTACGTTACTCAGCAGAATTTGGCTTATTTAAAGAATTCAGAAAATTTGACTTCTGTTTTCTAAATCAATCTATGGCATTTTTTCTCAGACATCTAACATAATACCGTAAATCCTCCAATATAGGACGGGGCCTTTATTTCACTCAGGTACATCTTGATCCAGGCCATTATTGGAAGGAGGCCAGAATTAGAGGCAGGCCTCTATTTCTATTTCATCAAAACAGACTACCAGTGTAATGAATAAAAATTAATTTTTGTGGCTCTTTGAATCTATAAAATACTAGGTTCATTTATTGAAAAAGTACAGTTACCATAACGGTATACAGAACATTATTCAGACATCTTCCAGCAGCTGCAATTTTTCTGCACGGAAATACGGAAAAAAAAGAGACACAGAATGGAATCTTTGCCGAACTGACTTGCGAAACAAAGTTTAAAAAATAAATTAATGGAAACTGTTTTGCCATCACAGCAAAGTTTTATTTGAGGCAGGCTAAGTGGAAGTAGGCTACCAGTATCATACATTTTAAGGGAAATTCAGAACAACGAAGGCCAACGAAAATCTGTCATTTTAACGCTGCCTGGTTACCACCAGACCTACCGGTAATCACATTTGTCTTTCAGATCAGAACAATTGTGTAAGGCCACTACGATCTCTGTGTAAGTATGGGACTTCCCATGCTAATGGATTGGATTCATTAGCAAACATTGCCACCCTGTGGTACTTGTATGTTACTATCACAAGTTGTTAAGGACTGCCCAGGACCATGGTTGGTTCCAATTATAGCCCCGGCCTGTATACGAGTCCGGCCAGTATTTACCTCCGCTGACATTAGAGACCCGGCCGCCTATGGAATACAGGCCAATATTACAGGATTTACGGTAGGTATGTTCCCGAAGTGGCGATTTCACCGTCAAAATTAGGGAGGCTAAAATTGTCAAACTTCATAAATTTAGTCATTAAACAGCATTAAATATGCACTAAAATATAGTATGCTGGCCATTAATCAGCTGTTAACCTCTTAACATCCACATCATTTTGGGTAATCCTCGCCTATTTTGCATACCCAAATGAAAAAGCAAATAACTTAGGAACTGTAAGCCCAAATCACATGTGCAATACATTATTTGAAAGCTAACACCCACTAGTTTCTGAATATATAAATTCGAATTGGATGAGTAGAACACAGACCAACCTGCTTCAGTTCAAACATGACTCAAAGTTGTTTGTTTTTTTTTATTCTCAAAATTATAGGTATTTTTTGAACAGCAGTAATAAAGACATTCTTGAGGAAAAACCATTGTATTATATATTTTCTACATCATGTCAACCACAAATGCGGAAAATTTGAGACCTCTTGCTATAACAGTTCCAGAGCTGTGGGCTTTGGAGCTTTTGGTGTCAGCTTGGGGCTGCGCACAATGGCTCCACCTGCTGGTAAACATTTTACTGGTGGAATTTTATGCAGTCTGAATTATTAGCCCCACTTAAGGTCCACCAGGTCGCCTTTAAGAGGTTAAGCAAGCACTCCGACATAATCTCCCCTCCACTCGGGAGTAGCAGGACCAGATTTGAACACAGCTCCTGTTGAGGTTTGAGCCTCGATATGTTCAGGTAAGTAGCAAGAAAGTAGAGGTCTTATTGGATAACATGCCAAAATACATCACTTCCAGTGAGGCTAAATCTATAGGGGGGCCTTTGGAGCATGGATGAGTCATAAAGCTGGTTGCTTGATGCTGATTTGGCAAACATACTGTAGGATTTCTGACTGACAGTGGCAGGACAGCTTTGATTTTGAAAGCCCATAGAATTATCTTTTTTTCCCTTTTATCTGCATCCTGCGAGAAAGGAACTACCAAGTCCCTTATGTCTCAGATAATATCTGTGGTAAATAGGAAAAACAAGATGGATCTTCCTTTCTATTAGGTTTTATCATAATTTGAATTTGCAGATAAATTCTATATTCCTGTTGGTTTATTTTACAGATTATTTACATGCTTTAACTTCAGTCAATAAAGATTTAAAACATTAGGCTTATGTTGTTTGCCTCTTATATATTGCTAAAAAAAGAACAAAAAAAATAGTTCTGAGCAGTTATAAATCTGAAAGACTGTACAGCTTTGAGAAAACATAATGAAATGCTTGGTTAAAGTTCACTATTTTGAATTTTTCTCTTGCTGCTCTTTTTATGACAGAGGAGGGCTGGTAGCGTTTAAGAAATAGACCTACTGAATAAAAAGGGAAGTTTAATCCTGTTTCTCTCTTTTTCATCTTGCATCTCTTTAATTTTGAGTCGCAATCTTCTTTCAGATTCTTTCTTCCTTGTGCCTAAACCCCGTAACAGAAAAAGTGATTGGATCTCATCTTTCTCTCTAAGTCAGATACTGTACATAAATATCCTGAGGCAGAACACAAACAGATGTCTGTTATTTTAGAAAATAAGGGAAAGATAAACATAATTTTGCTGTATTCCTTCATATCATGTTTAAAGAAAAAAATCTTTGATGCTAAAGTGCTCCAGTTTGTCTTTACAGCAGCATTTTTAGTGCCAAGAGAATTCCCAATACAGTTAGTCTTTTCTTTATTCTTTTATGCCGCTGCTGTTAATATGAAATACACAGAAGAATCAAATTGCTACAAAAATAAAACTGAAATAACATTTATTTTATGAACAGCTTTGCTTTTACTGTATTTGTTGTTCTTTAAAAATGTATCTAATCTTCAAGTAATAACTGATTCATAAATTCTGCAGTTCTAGATCGTCTACTGTATGAAAGGAATAATTTAATTTTTAACAAAATAAATACAATCTAATGGTTAATCTGAATTAGCCATTTATCTTGTTAAATAGATTTATACTATAAATAAATTTAAGCTATGAAAATTATGTAAAGATTTGTTGCAATGAAGTTGGACAAACGAAAGGAGAGTCAAGTTAGGGAACAAAAGGAAACATTTAAGAGCATAAACTGAGAAACAGTCATATAATTCTGTTGGATTGACATGAACATGCATATGCTAACATTTTACAGTTGACTTTTTTGGTTCCTCTGGGAATTTTGTCAAAGCAGGAATTTATAGCAACATCCTTTTGTTTTGTTTTTTTAACAAAGATCACATTGACAAAGGTTAAATCAGTCCCTTAGCTTGGACACACAGGGAGTTTGACTTCAACAAGAAATCTGTAGCAATGAAACACCTGAACAATGGTAGAATAAAATGAATCTCAAAAATTGGGAAACCTTGTCAGTTTGGATTTCATAATAGAGGATAGTTGTTCTTTTTTGCATTTGGCTGAGGATTTGATTTGAGTTTTGAGTTTTTTGTTTGTTTTTGTTTAAGAGAAAACAGATATTCAGTAAAAGTTTTCAAACATTCAGCTTTTATTGAAAAGGTTGGCTTAGTTGCCACAAAAAAAATGATAAAGATATACTCTAGTTGTACATTAATCCTTAATACAGTTCCACAGCCTGAATGTATAAGACTGTCAGATATTTACTTTTGGGTATACTATAGGCATAGAAATATATTGATTTACAGACTTTTCTTTTTTTTGACCAATCCAATTCTGTAGTCTTTGCTCTTAGATGTAAAGTGTATGATTTTCTTTTTCCACGAGGATCATCAAAAAAGTGGTTCTCCTAATTGTAAATCATTTTGGTGACATGTTTATGTGCATGCACACTTTCAGGTGTATATGTGTGTGGTGAGCTACAGTTTAATTCAGTCATTGAAGCTCGCCTTTCTCATTGTGGTTCTCTGAAAATGGCTGAGGGTCAAAAGAGAAAAAATGTCTACGAAGTGTAAGAGAAGAAGAGAAAGGGCTAAGAAGAGGAAAACAAGACCAGTGTTTTGGGAGCTACGATGGTGACGCTGAAAGCACAGGTGGGGCTTCCTACTGATGCCTGGGTTGTGAAGTTTCTACTGGACAGGTGAAGTTTGGCATGTTATTTCATATCAGTGCTAGTAAAACGAGGAGAAAACGGGCTCATGCATGCTCTCCCACATGTTTAGTAGGTGTTCCCTCTTGGGAGCACGTACAGGGTTGTGAATGTGCATTTTTTTTTTATTTTGTTCAAGTGGAGAGGGCTGTTCTTTTCAAAAATTTGGGAAAATCCTCCCCTATACCTTTAATCTTTATAATGGATCAGATAAATGGGGTTTATATAATTGTTTAAATTAGACAGCATGAAGTTCTAGTTTCATTATTTGTAGCCTAAACATACAGTACCTTGCGAAAGTATTCACCCCCCTTCAAACATAAATATATAAAATTTTAAGTTTTATGAAGAATTAACAATAAGTGGGATGCAGTCGTGAAGTGGAACATAACATAAATATGTTCTTCCAAAAAAGTAAAAAAAAACACAATCCACTGGACTTTGTTTTCCAAGAATGAAGACATTTTGCTTCCCATCCAGGAAGCTTTTTCAATTCAAAATGTCTGAATTAGTGATAAGTTCCAAGCTTTATAGATTAGCCCAAGAAAGCTTTGTTTTGGCTTAGAAAACGTAAATTGAAGAAAGAATAGGTCTGCCCCTTAGTAATGGGTAGTTATTTAGGTCTTTATTAGCCTGCAATACCCGATACTTGCCTGTGCCTCTGAAAAAGGAAGTTGTTAGGGGCTTTGTTGGCCTGGCTGACAAGACGGGATGTCTTGGTATCCTGCATGGCAATGAGGATTGTTTTTTAAATTTTTTGGAATGACTATGACCTGGATGACTGAGAATCTCCACCAGCAAAACATAAAAATTATATTGCTGGAAAGTCTTCAACCTCCACACTGTTTTAGCCATGCTCAAGATTTTCCTCTAGAGGTTACTATACTTGATATTTGGCACCTCCTGTTTGCTGTAATGGCATGACAGCATTTAAATAAATATTTTTTTTATATATAATCCACAGTCGTCTATTTTAAAATTTCTGTGCAGCATTTGATCGTCATTTCTCACTAGTAAACAACAACTTTTATTTTTCATTTAAAATCTACAGTCCAAGTATGAAAACACTAGGATGCACTTCTTGATGTCAGTGAATCCAGGTGGGAATTTCTTAAACTCTCGTCTCATCCATCAGAAGCATTGAAATACAGTACAGATGCCTCTGTTGCCTAGATACATCTATAGGTTTAATAAAAGCATTAAAGCATGCAACCTACCCATTCTGAAGCAGTCCCACCCACTCACACTCCATCACATTTAAACCATGGCAGCTGAAGCTGCTTTCTGTCCTTCAACATAGCAGAAAATGTTTCTACTCTCAGGCAGCCCCACTGGAGGGGTCCACTGAAACTAACCCTCAGTAATTAATTGTCACAATGCTTCAAAACTAACAAATGGACTTTGTGTGAAGGAAGGCCCATTAATTTAGTGGCCTCCACTCGTCGATCCAAAGCCTATTATCTCAATTACAGCAAGCTTTCGTGTCTAGCCATCTTCACCCAATAACCTTTAATTTCCCTTTCTTACATCAGTGAAATTCCTGAAAATATAAAAAAAGAACATTTGTCAACACATCAGTTGACAATTCTAACACATTCAATGAGGAAAAAAAATCAGCTCTGTATTGCTGGACGCAAAGATGTTCTCATGCCATTTGTCCTGGCAGCACATGTAAATCAGAGGCATGACTCATTATAATGTAATAAGTAGTGATGCTTGGAAGATAAATATTTGCAAGCCAATGCACTTGAGCACACACAAATCATCAAATTCTTACACCTATATACCCTTATTCATTCTGCATATTCCTGCTTCCCTTCCCAGTCAGGCATATTTTAAAACTCATACCCCACTTCCTTATTGGCTTGACAACCTTGGGGGAGAAATCTTCCATATGTGACACTAATAAGTGCTGCTCGGAAGGAGTAGAGAGCCACTTCACCGTAAGGCATAAATAACTAAATAGCATGCAGACTATGGGATTTGTGTGATTTGTGGTTCAGCTCAAATTTATTGCTATTCAGAAGTAAGGTATTACTGGAGATCAGCAGAGAGCTGTGGATACAGGGAGACTGTGTGAAAAGGACAGCTGATCTCAGTGGTCATTTTAGTGCCAGTATGTTTATGATGCTTAAAGGAATTTTGATGTCTAGTGCTTTTTTTTTCTTTTGTTGTTTTTTTTATATATACATATATATAGTCTAAGCTGTTGGAAAGGCAATTTTGAATCCTGAAAACAATTTCAAGGCTTGGTTGACTGGAACTTAACCAAACAGAGTCTTTCATCCTTATCCCAGAAGTTGTCCTAACTGAATTTGTAATGAAAAATCTCTAAGGCTGCGTAACAACATTTAAAAAATATATATTTTTCTGTTTTTTCTCATAGCAGCTTTGCCTCGTCTGTTCCTGTTTGGCTGTGGCACCATCCTGGAGAGAAATATCAGCTGTGCTGCTGCCATCAACACCCTTGTTTATAGATGTTGGAGATCAGCCTATTTTCCAGTGCAGTCCTGTTTCTCTGACTGTGACTGGCTGGATGTGCTCTCTTCATCCTCTGACATGGGAGTTGGCTCAGAGCTCGTTTGCCTGGCTGTGTGTTTCCTGGATGGAAACAGTTTCTTTTTGTATCTCTGCTTCTGTCTCCTTGAACCCCAGTCGGCCTCAGCAGATGGCCGCTCACACTGAGCCTGGTTCTGCTGGAGGTTTCTTCCCGTTAAAAGGCAGTTTTGATTCTCCACTGTCGCTACAAACATGCTTAGTGTGAGGGATTGCATCAGAGTCAATGAGTCGATGCAATCAACTGGTTTTCCTTAGAGAGAAAACTTTGAATCAATTTGACTGTATGATCTGGTTGAACTGTAAAGTGCCTTGAGATGACGTGTGTTTTGAATTGGCGCCATATAAATAAACTGAATTGAATATTTTCTGTTGAGTTTTAAGCTTTACAATAACTGGAATAAAAATGTATTTTATATACATTGTTAGAGAAATAAAATTATAACTGTCTTTTAAAATTAAAATATTCTCAAGAATGTGACTGTGGATAATGCAGAATCCATTTTTGAAATGTCTAAACTGCTGTCATCTTTACAACAATCACCTAAATGTTTAAATGATTATTTGTTTTTTTTTAGACTCTCTGACTAAAATATTACCAGACACTCTTATTTATTATATTTTTTGTCAGTCACATCTACAGTTATTACAGCCATATTTACCAAGCAAAATGTCAAAAGTACAGCTTATTTTTGCATGAACAGCTTGCAAAACCCACTTATGAGTTGTGTCATAGTTGCCTATTTTAAAAAAATATGGATTTGTACTCTGTACATTGACATTCAGAGTAATATAGACGTCATTGGTTTTTCACTCCTTGGAATTCAAACTGTATTTACATAGGGCAACTGCAGCAGTAGATTACATTTTTCCAAGTTTTATCTTCATAAAATGAAAACATTAAAAAATTTATATTTTATTAATGCTGAATAAAGTTGCTATAGTTGGTCTATCATTTCAGAAAACTGCTCTGCATAAAAACACCCAACAGGGTAGTGAGGTATTTTATTAAAGCTCTTTGCTGTATATCTTTAATCAAATATATTAAGAAAAAAGTAAGCATGTTTGAAGATAATATGTTTTCAGACATATCAGAAGGATTAACTTAATTAAATGCGTGTTGGGAAAGCTTCAGAAAATGGCTGAGACAAAATAGTTTATTGCATAGCAGTATCTTAATAATATTGGTGAGAACTGGGCAGTAATGTGTTCCTACTAACAGTTACTTTTGTTAGTCAATCCGTTTCTCTTTTAAAAAAAAAAGTTATTCCATTATCGTTACTTTGTGGTGCAATTCTCTGTTACTCACAGGCAGACCAGTCATCTGCAGATTGAAAGAAAAAATTGTTAACATCCTTCATGCATTTCACTTTGGTTTCTACCCTGCTAAGGCCACAACAGACCGAGTTGAAATGATTATGGGAAAACAGATGCAACCCATTTATTTCTGTTTCTGAGGCACAAGGGAGTTAGAGCAGCCACCCTGTTTATCTTGTAGCAGGAGAGAGATGAGAGTAAAGGAGGAGTAGAGAGGGAGAGGATGAAAAGAAGAGAACTTGACAAAAATTACAGTAAAAATAATATCACAGAGCAGGTCAGACAAATGATAGCAGAATTTGCTTGTTTACAGTTTCATGTACAGTCGCTCTCTGCTTCCATAATGATGCATTTGGGGTATGTTTTTTTTTTTTTACTTGAGTTTTAAGGACATTATGTGTGCACTTTTAAGAATAAAAAAAAAAACTAGCAAAAAAAGTTAATTTCAACTAACCCATTACTCTTTGGTGTAACTAATCAAAGCACCTGTTGCTTTTTAAATGAAAGGTATAGAAGAATTTTTGCATATTTTTGAAAAGACCCACCCTCTCTACTTAAGAAAAATAATGCACATGCACAACCCTGTACTCGCTCCCCAGAGGGAACGCCTATTAAACGTTGCTGTTTGCATTGTTCAAACGAGCTTACCTTCTAAAAGAAGATTTGCAATATTTCCACTATGTCAGAATCACCACCAGTAATTAAAAATGGGGACGAGTATGTAGGATGGACTTACATAAACATACCACCAGAATGATTGACAATTAGGAGGACCATTTATTTTGATGATCCACCCGGAAAAAGAACATACTCCACTATACTTTCAGTAAGTAGTGGTGAGGAATGGTGGCCTAGTTGTTAGGGCATTGCGCTTGGGTCCCAGAGGTTATGAGTTCAAACCCCACTCACATGGACTGCCACTCTGGCTCCCTGAGCAAGACCGTTAACCTCCCCGGGTGCCGCAACAGCCAAGGGGATGGGTTAAATGCAGAGTTCATTTGCTCATTTTGTTTGTACAAGTGACAATCTAATGACAATAAAGCTAAATTCTATTCTATTCTAATTAATATCTAGGTAACTAGCATAACAGTGTTAATGGGTAAATAAGACATAATTACCTTACTAATGTAACCTTGATGAATTATCTCTTATGTTTTTGGAAGCGCACTCATAGCAGTAGTTTTATCAACATTATCTCAAGAGTTTAACAGGACTCAAATATCTAAATTGTACAGCGTTGAATCTGCATTTGCAGTGAAGTCTTTGTTCAGTTTGTCCATGTAAAACATATTGCAAGTGAACTATATACACCGCAAGAGGTCATCTTTTGCTTAGCTTAAAACGATAAAGAAAGGCTGCAAATCATCCACAAAAATCAATAAAAAAAAAATCATTTGGATTGTGTGTTTAGTAGCAGTATGATACTGCATACCAGATATATTACTTGGATGATGCTTGACTGTTTTGAATTAAAATTACTACAGCATTTACAGCCTGATATAATTAACTGAACATATATTTAGTAACTAGTGAAAAATAGTTACAGAAAGAGATTAGGAATGGTTGGGTTCAACAATATATTTGTGTTAATCCACCTAAGGAACTCTATGAAGAGAAAGAATTAAAGCTATTTTAGGCCCCGTCCACACGAAGCCTAACCCTGGCCTAAACGCACAAATTTTTCACCAAACCAGCCTCTCATCCATATGAAGCCAGCGTTTCGGGGTCTGTAAACAATCTTTTTTTTATTCAGCCTTCAGAGTGGGAAGATTTTGAAACGCCGTTTTCGCGTTTCCATCTTTAAGCTCTAACCGCATTTTTTTTTTGACACGCATGCGTCATAGCGTCGCCTCTAAACACGCATGCGTGACACAGTATAACAACAACAATGGCGCCGTACTGTGTTGAATGGTTGCTGCTCATGCTACTCACCCTGCTGTCGGGCTTACAACAGAATCTTCTTCTTCTGGAATATCTCCAGGAAGAACAGAGCAGTATCGACGACATAGTTCAGCACCTGAATTTGACTGAACCACGAAAATGGACCCGCAGGGCAACCATGTATAAATATTAGTGCGCATGCCCAACATTTCGTCGCCTATATTTGCTTTGGCACCACAGCGCCACTTATAGGCCTGGCATACATTTTGCAGCGTTTTCATGGATCCGTGTGGACGATCACATTTATTTTACGTCTCTGTCTTTACGACAAACGTTCTGGAAAATATTAGCGTTTCGTGTTCGTTTTGACTTCGTGTGGACGGGGCCTTAGAATACAGCACAGATTAGCCTGATAGGCCAAATTATCACTGATAAAAGCAAACAGTTTAAAATGCAGCAGAGGGGTTCTGCACAGCAACTTGAAGAGGAGACCAAACAGTTACCAATGCCAAAGCAGCATAATTACTCCATCTAATATGAGATTAACTCAATGAATCGATAGGATGAACTTCTTTGATCAACTTATGTGGGCTGCGAGTAAAAAGGTCTGACCTCACAGACATGAAATGCCTGAAGTAATGCTGTAAACTTATTATTATTTTGCTTTTGCATCTTATTTATTTTCATTTTTCTGTAAAATATGTAGCTACACATATTATTTTGGTCCAATCACATTGTTGGGGCAATTTAAGCTAGAGACATTTTTTTTTTCTCCAACCTAAATTAAAAGTCTTAATTTCAAAATATGGAGTGGCAAATTTGCCAAAATATTCCTAAGCATTTAGTTGCATCTCTCTGCCCTAATGGAGGTTGCCCACATTTAATTGATGTATTATATAAATACATTTAAAAGGAGTGTGTCTAAATTCATGTAAATTAGTTATAGAAAATTACTTAGCTTTCTCAAACACAAGAGCTGCTGAATTATGTAAATAGTGTGTAAAAATACCATGTGCTGAAAGCCAGTGTTAATTTTGATGTAATGATGGAAAAAAGTAAAAAAAAAAAAAAAAAAAAAAAAAAACTGCTGCACTCCGAGCTTTCACTTTTCACTCTGTTAGTAGATTGTTAGATTTGTAATTAATTGTACTAATGAAGAAAGTCTTCTGCATTGTATTGGAAATCTTGTTTTATAATTTATGAAACACTAAAAAGAAATTGTACAAATATGGAAACAGAACTTAAGAAGTTGGGGGAATGGGTTTACAGGCCAGATGAGTTTTTTTTTCAATCTTCTGTAACATGAAATTAACATCAGTTTTTGTGGCTGCAGAGAGGGCAACCGTGATTTCTGTGTAGAACTGCCCCTCATCTGTGGGACTTGACGGACAAGATTGTTTTGGAATATACTTAAACCACTTAGCTTTGTAAATCCTGCAACAACTCTGAAACTTTCACCAACTGCAACTTAAAAATGATTAAATAAAACATTGGTCTTACTGATGGCAACCTGCTTTATCGGGCCTTTAACGCAGGGAAAAGCCCTTTAACTAACCCTGCATAGCAAATTTGTGCATTCACAAAAACAGATGAAATAATCCTTGAACTCCTCTCCAATTTCAACCATTCAAGAAAGTCCCAAAATTAGTCACATATTTATCTAATTTTGGGATTAATATTTTTGAATTGAACTGTATCATGATACAGTATTGGGGTTTAACACACAGCTGTGACAAAACCAAAAGCTGCCAAACCCTCAAATCTGGCAGCAGCTTCAGCTACAAAGAACTGAAGGGACTTTGCCACCTGGAGCTCAACATCTCCAATATGAAAGAGCATGTCATAGACTTTGAGAGAAATGAACCAAAGACTAAGCTAGTATTACTGGAGGGGGCTGGGGTGGAGGCTGTGGATTCATACAAATACCTTGGCGTGTGGCTGGACAATAAATTGGACTGGTCAATAAATTGGACTGGTCAACACACACCAACCATCTGCACAGGAAGACACAGAACAGGATGCACTTCCTGACGAGACTGAGGTCGTTCTACCAGTCTGTGGTTGCCAGTGTCCTCTTCTGCACCATGGCGTGCCGGGGTAGCAGCACATCCATGGAGGACCCCTCCAGTCTGGACAATCTGGTGAGGTGAGCCAGCTCTGTGGGGACGGTAATAGAGACAAGGACACTTAAACTGCTGGAAATTATGGACAATGCCAGCAATCCTCTGCACACTGTCCACTCAGAGGAGCCTTATAAGTGAGAGATTGCTCCTTTCCAAATGCAGGACCTTTGTTCCTCAAGCCATCAAGCTCTACAACTCCTCACTTGGGGAAAGGAGGAGGTGATAGGATGAGGGACAAGAGCCAGCATCCCTCTCCTTCATCTTATGCACAACATTACCCATTGTCACTCGTGCAATATTCTTCTGTCACACTCTGCAATAAACACATGCCAACTACTGTGTAGACCGTGTCATTTTTTACTTATTTATAAGGTCAGTAAATTTCTTCAGTGCAACTGCAATAATCCAAGTGAACTACTTTGTCATCTTCCCTTAGCTCTCTATTGTGCAGACATTACAACTTTTTTCTTTTTTAAATGCTTTTTGTTACTGTATACAGTCTTTTTATATTGTCTGTTTTATTTGTATCCTTAATGACATCTTGTTTAACTCTTTGTACTTTATATAATGTGCTGGAACCAGAATTTCGCTGAAGGAGTAATTCCAAAGGGTTGAATAAAGTTAAGTCCAAGTTTATAGTTGGAAACCACTGATTATGGCTGAAATCTTGGTCTCATGCCGGATGCAGACTTAAATCTAAAAGCACATAAATGCTCTTACAAAGTCTTTCTTTAATCACCTGATGAACATTTCCAGGATCAAAGGACTTATGTCCAAGCAGGATCTTGAAAAACGCATTGATGCATATTTTCTGTATAATTGATCTCTGCAGCAGTGTCTTCACAGGTTTGCCTAAAAAGTCCATTAGATAGCTGCAGCTGCCAGTGTTCTCACCAGAACCAAGAAACTAGAACACATCACCCTGGTTCTGAAGTCCTTACACCAGAGATGGGGGATCTGGAGTCAACAAGTCATTTCTATGTTCAGAACAAAAACATGAAATAGAAATGACTTGTTGACTCCAGATCCCCCATCTCCGCCTTACACTGGCTCTCTTTAGCTCAGGAAATAGGTTTTAAAATTCTTCTGTTATTCTATAAATCACTGACTGAATCGGCACTTCTATACATAACAGATTTGTTGTCAGTGTCTAGGTCTTCCTAGTTCAAGGTCTTCCTAATTCAAGCCTACTCTGTTCACCCAGAACTAGAACCGAACATGGAGAAGCCGCATTTAGTTCCTATATTCCACTTATGTGGAAGAAACTCTCAGAAGACTATAAAAGTGCTTAAAGCCTGAGTTCTTTAAGTCAAAGTTAAAAATCCATGTGTTTAGAGCTGCTTTAAAGTTAAACTGCTAACCGTGGTATCAGTTTAAGTTTGTGGTCCAGTATGTTTTTACTTGATTTACCATCTGCTCTTATCATGTTTTTTTATCTTTGTATTCTACAGTACTTTATTTTTCTTTATGTTACTTTTAATTGTCTTTGTACTGAATTAAGCTATAAAAATAAACTGCCATCTGTTTTGTCAAATTAACAATTGAATCTTTGAAAGAACAGCAAGAGTGTAAAAGCATAAGTTGTTTTAGGTTTCTCATAGCATTTACTCGCATTTTTATTTGTTATGAATATTGGCCAGTACCAGACTTTGGTAGGTGGACACTAGGTGTCGCTTAACAGAATGAGGCCGGAAGGTTCTGCTAAGAGACTGGTTTACTTTTCCAAAACAGAATAAATTTGAGGAGTTCCTGGTTAGTAATTTAAAGAACCAAACCTGAGGCCTCACGTTATGGCACATCTGGCTTTTTAGCTTACACTTCTGCCCGTACTCTGCTCAAAAATAAACTAAATGCACATTCCTTTACTTATACAAAATAAATGAATAAAAGAAAATCTAGTGTTGCATTTCTTTTCACAAATTACTTAAAAATTCTTTGATGAAATATTAGCCATGTAAAACAAACTAGTTTAGATTAAAACGGGTGTATGTGAACTGTTCACACTGAACTAAGAGGCTTTCATAAATCCTGAATAAATTTAAAAAAGCATGCTGTAAACTCAAACTCGAGTGGTCTGTGTTATGGACTCTAGTCGTGTTGAACATATGACCCATACCTGATCCTCACAATGATACTTTAAAAAGACTTAAACTCTGCATATGTTTCTTCTAACTCAGCAAGTTATAAAAGAAATTACTAACCACATTTTACAAGATGTGCGGAATACAGTCTTTATAATTGAGCTTACCTAAGACTTAAATGGGACACATAATTGCATGTCTACATGTGTGAGTAAATATGTTAATGGCTGTTCTGCTAGCTATAATAACAGTTACACGAGTGGTTGTGGGTGGCTGTATAAGGAGAGTGCAGACATCAAACTCACTAGGAATAAGTATTTGCTGCACAATGATGTGCCAATCCAAATGTTACTGGAAATTATAGTAAAACTTAACATGTTTTATTAGAAAAACATCTGGAGCTGAAGTTCGGTGCAAATAACATATAATACCCAATAAGAAAACTGAAAGAAAGCTAAAAACAATAAACACAACATAAATCCTGAAGATTTGGATTTAGATTCTCTGCATAAGCACACCTACAGAATCAAAATAGGAACTGACAATGCATTGTATCTGCTTCACTGAATAGGATCAAATTGTCAAGGACACAATGTTGTTTTGACCAGTTTTGCACAGTGAACTGAAAAGTTGTTTCATCTTCAGGATTTCATGTATTGCAATTTTGGCACCCTGATTCAGATGACAAATTTTTATACACTGATAAGATAAGTAAATAGATTCTGCTGTTTTGAAAATACACTTAAAAAATAGACAAAAAAAGCTATTCCTATTCATACTAAACTTGTCTATTGTAAAAGCCAACTGTCTATTGATGTTGGAATTTATTTTGTAACCCTTGGCAGCTACAGCTTCAAAAAATTATAAAGCAAGAGAAAAAGTGGAAACTATCTACACTGGACTTGCAAATCATCAAGGAATTTTTCTATTTTTTTCCCCCCAGACACAATGGAGAGTTTACAAGCATGAATACCCCATTACAAATCATGCTATACAGTCTATATTGGCTTAACACAATATAAGCTGTTTCTTTTTCTGAGTGGACCTACCTTACCTACCTTTCCTACACATACTGTAACCCAGAAAGGCTCATTTAGATGACTGATCTTAAGTTACTATGCCTAAACAAAGGCCCAGTTAGGATACCAGAAGGTTTAAGGGGTTTTCTCGGTGTCAGACCTCTTGGGAAAACTACTTAGTCCAAATTAAAAGAAAGAAGTAACAGCAGAACAATGCTGTCATTAATGTGGCAGGAGTATCCAAGAAACTAAGGAGGACATTTTCCAATCATGACATTTGGATTCTTTTTCAACCAAACAGCACTAAGACAGATGGTTTCAGCTCAATGATAAAAAAATAAAAATAAAAAAAAAACACGTACACAAACAGATAAGTATGGTATATGGAGTCCAGCCTGATGAGGGATTATCAGACCTCTACGTCGGAAAAACTAATGCAGAGGAGCAGCTCCACAAGCTGATGGTTCAACATAGAGGACCAGACTCATCCAGTCAGCAATTGTTGGTTCATTTACATCTCAAAGTCAAGAGATTCTTGTTGCAGGGTAAGCCTGCTAACCCATTTTATATATATATATATATATATATATATATATATATATATATATATGAATGACCTGGCAACAATTCATAATTCTGTTCATTTCAACTATGTTCAGAACAAAGCATTATAGATGTCAAATGTCTTTAGGAAAAAATACAGGAAGAATAGAAGCAATTAGTAGTCTGATCTCACTGAGGATCTACAAAAGTGATAAAGTGTAATACGGTAATAAGTGAGTTTTATAAGTCTAAATCAGAATAAGAATCAAGTTTATTGCCAAGTAGGTTTGCACTTAAAAGGAATTTGACATGGTGTTGTTGGTGCAGACAGCAAAAACATAACAACAAAATGATCAAGTTTGCCTCCTTTTTATTTTATTTAGATCAAGGCGAGTCAAGCGTATTTATATAGCACATTTCAGGAGCAAGGTGATTCAAAGTGCTATGAATGATAAAATGAAACGTAAATTTCAGTTGCATATAGTACCAGGAATGATAAAAAATAATAATACCTTGACCAGGGCATTCTCTGTACACTGATGCCTTACTTACATTTTTAGGAAGTTGTTTAACTGTTGAAACAGCTTCTTTCGATAATCTCACTGAAGAAAGGGAGGTTTGAGATGGGCCTTAAAACAAAAGATATCTGCAACAGCTTGTTAAAATCCTCTGTGGTGAAGGGAGACATCTTGTGCTTATTACTGTACCTGTGCTGATTGACTTGAACACCTTTTGTGTTTGGGTAAAGAAAAAAAAGGAATCCTTAGGAGTCACTGCTAGAGTATTTCTCTCCCCCTTTGTCCATAGTTTTTGCTAAGCGATATAATAAAATATATATCATTAAAAAATATATTAAAAAGTCTATTAGTAGTCTTTTAGTCTAAGGTAAAGAGGTCATTTGTGTTCGTCATGATGTGTGGCTTTTTTGGACGTTTTTGCCTACTAGATGTTTTTCAGGTTCTCTCTAAATAACTTTAGTTGGACAGGTGTGCACGTTATCACGCTTAGATGGAAATTGAGCATTATGAGGTTTGCTTAATCAAAATTTTAGTTGTTTTTTTTTCTAAAAATTAGCAACCTTGTTTTGTTTTTTGCTTTGTTTTTTTAACCAAAGCACAAACTGGTTTAAAAGTTTTATCTTAGCAAAAAAATTTTCCTATATGTGATGTGCTTTCTGATTTATTTTCTTACCCACTACAGGTCAATTTTAATCTCTTTGTTCAAGAAACTGGGTATAAAGCCTTAGAATTTTTATATCAGTAAGTGCCTAAATTTGCTGTATTTCTTAATCTCTAAAAAAGCAGTGATCACTGATCCTTACTACACTTTCTTGCGTTTTCTTTTCTTCCCCTTAATGGAAATGCTTGTGCACAACAGATTACATGATTAAAATAAGGTGTAGTGAGAATAAGGGATAAGAAAGGAAGAGTGAGAAAAATTAAACATAACTAGACGGAGGATAGAAGCAGTTTAGTGAGGGTAAGGAAGCATAAGAATAGATATCTTGCTAATTATCTGTCACCTTTTAGCCCCTACGGTGGTTCTTAGCTACTCTTTCTTTCATACAGGAAAAAAACATAACTGCTGGCTTAATGTGTTAATATGGCTCAATGTACACAGTCTTAATTTTTTTTTTTTTTTTTAACAGTGTCCTGTCTGGCAAGGTGGCAATAAGAATAATTGTCTTGATGCCAAAAGGAGCCCAACAGATTTTACTTTCACAAGTGTAGCGGTATGGCAATTGCCATACTGCTCCAGTTGTTTCATGCATATAAATTGCTTTATTATAATTATGCAGGGAGTTTTACAGTTCATATGGACACTGCAATGTAAGTAGAGCAGAAAAACAGAAGAAGAAAAAGGAAAAAGAAAAAGAAAAAAAAGAACAAAAGATGAAAGAAAGAGGAGATAGGAAGGAGACAATGACAAAACATTTTCAGTCTGCTTCATCACCTGTAACGAGATGAAAAAAAGAACAGCACAACCAAAAGACATGGTACGAGATATACAATAAAGCAACACCTTGAAACTATCGCTAAAGTAATATTATTAAGTCTGATATGTACTCTGTGTTACCTGAAGATATGAATGTGGGGTTTCTGTTTGGAAGTGAATCTCTAAGTACCTGAAGCCTAGCACCTGTTGTTGTTTGTGAGGGTGAACTTGTGCATGTAAAGTTTTAACCATAGAAAAAATGCTCAATAGTGGTTGTGGAGAGCCGGAGAGGCACACCCCCCAGAGCACTGAGTCCAGCGCCGGGAGACCCAAAGCCCCGGGCGCCCAAAGGGACCCCAGAAGCGAAGGCAACAAGGAGGGGCCAGCCCCGGAAATCAGACCCCCACCAAGGGAGGAGGAGAGACAGTCACGAAGAAGCCCCCCAGCAACCACCATGCCGGCGCCCCGGGGA
Source organism: Cyprinodon diabolis (assembly GCA_030533445.1). Classification (NCBI taxonomy): domain Eukaryota; kingdom Metazoa; phylum Chordata; class Actinopteri; order Cyprinodontiformes; family Cyprinodontidae; genus Cyprinodon; species Cyprinodon diabolis. Next base: position 21,624,984 of record CM060078.1, read on the forward strand.
GCCGCGGGGACGAGTCCGCGGGCCCCGCCGGCAGCCGGCCACCCTGAAGTAGGGCCGGGCACCGAACACCGGCCCCCCCACGGCACCGACCGAAACGCCCCAGCCCCACAGGGCACCGAAACACACCCCGCCCCCCGGCACCAAGCCCCGGCGACCGGCCGCAACACCCACCGCGACCGCACCACCCAGGAAAAACACACACAGACGGCCCTGCCTGTGTGTGTTTTTCGGCCGGGGCCCTTGTGCATCCGCCGCGAACCGGCCGCGAGCGCCGCGGGACCCCCCCAAAACGCCCCGCCGGCCAAAAGCGCAGCCCCACCCCACCAAGACTGACGCCAACAGCGCGCAACGCAACACATCGCACACAGAATCAACCCAAGAGCAGAAAAGCCGCCCGGCGTAAAACCGCAAGAAGAGCAGACCGCAGCCGGCGCAACCACCCCCCCCCAGCAGCCCGAGGGGCAGCACAAAGCCAGAGCGGGGCGAACCACGCCGCTCCCCCACCAGACGAAGCCAAAGCAGCACAGCCATGTCCGCCCCCCCTGCCGCCCGCACCAGGTCCTGACACGCGGCCAGAGCAGCTCCGCCGCCCCGGCCCCCCAACGCGCACCGGCCAGAGCCACTCCAACCCTCACCCGCCCCGCAGCCTCACCCGCCGTGATCAGCGGGAACAAAGCAGCTCCGCCATGCCTCCAAGAGGGAAAACCCCACCCCCGCCGGAGCCGCCCGGAACCCCACACACAAGCGGCGCGCCGCCAGCAGGACCCCACCCAGCAGGCGCGCCCGCCCCCCGAGAAAACAGACATGCCAAACCCCCCCCAAAAAAAAAAAAAAAAAAAAGGAGACCCCACAATGCGACAGTGGACACCAGACACCGACCCGCCCGCAACCGCTCCCCCCCCACCGAGGAAGAAAAAAAAAAAAAAAAAAGAAAAGATAAATAAATAAGTAAATTAATTAATTAATAAATTAATAATTACAATTATGAAATGCGAGTGGAAAAACCGGAGCCCAAAACAGGACCCAAGACTCGCACCCCACCATGCCGTGCAGCTCCCTCCCCCCGAACCGATACCACAGAACCGGCATAGGAAAAAACACCGCCCAGGAACCGGCATTGTAGCGAAGGCACTGGCACCGACACCGAAAATCCCCGAACAACACCCAGCCCCACCCCGAAGTGGATCCAGTCCCGGGCCTCGAGGATCCGAGGCCCAGAAACTTAACTGGGAGGCTAATATAAAAAAACTGAGCATAACCAAAGTGGTATGAAAATAATACATAGCATTATGATCTTTAGACAGAAACAAACATGCCTCAAACTTACGTTAATAGATGCTAGATATAAATTGGCATCCCTATATTGAGAACCTTGGTGGGTGCCTGTTTTTCTTTCCGTCCAATTCCCAATTGGTCACAACTTACTGCTGGTCTATCGCACAAATGTACAGAATTTTTTGGTTTTAATACAAAGACATGTGAAAACGATTCTGTTATTGCAATCTCATTTATTTATTTTTTTTTTTTACCATGCTTTTCCTTTTATCTGCTGCTCTTATCCAAGATATTCACCTCTTTTCCACCCCCCACACTAGTACCCTAAAACTGTTCCTTGTTCTGTTCAACTTCTCTCTCCTGTTACACAATCATATGTACCCTCTGCCTGCCAGAAATCCAGAATATCAATAGACCAGCAGACCATACAGTAGCTCTCTGTCTCCCTATTATCCAAATCTTGTCTGCAACTCAAATCCACAGAGTGCCAACACTCTTGTAAAGTATGTACTCTACCTTCATGTGACATTATAAATTCATGCATTCATATATAGCCTTCAGCAGAACATTCTGCAGAAGCCATATAGCAAACCACAACTGCCTTTTGACGTTTAAATGAAGAGGACAGGTATAGAATGTACATCCACTACTTATGTAGTAACTTTCACACCCAGAGCAGCAAGCCTCTTATCAATTTGCACTTAAAAGAGCCTCACCTTTCCCTTTAGTGTTTCTCTGTCTCCAGCTACTTTATCATTCCCATTTTTACCCCACCCCCTTTGACCATAATTTCTTTTTCTGTACCACCCCCTGTCATGCTTCAACCAACCTACCCGCTCTCTTTCTTTAAAGCTGCATTTCTCTTTCATTGCCATCACATGCAGGCAGCGTTACATTCCTTGGCATTATATCTTCACACAAGGCCACACCGCCTGTGGATGAGTACCATGTAGAGACCAAAGGGGGGGCTCTTTTTTTGTTTTTCTCTTTGATGGTTTGTTTAACTTTTTTTTTTCCCTTCTACATTGAATAGATAATATGAGCATAATTTAATTGGCTAATGTGAAAGAAAACTGGAAAGAGATCAAATGGTGCTCTTTGTCATTTATAAAAATAAAAAAATATATAAATAGTGAATATATTCTGCTGGGTTATCAATGACCTTTTGTGAGAGAAGTGATTATGTCCATTTATTGAAGGCTGCTTTGTTTGTTTACATGAAAAGATATCCAGCACATGTAGGTGACAGAAAGATTAGTCAAAAAGTGGCAGTAATCTGTTTTTAATAGACAACCATGAAAAATAAATAGAGTCCACTGATCCATATCAAGCCTAACAGTTGATAGCACTAATAAAGGAGGCAATATAATGTTGAAAAACAAATCGGTGCAGATCAGTTTTATTATATGTGATTAGATTAGAGCTCGGCCTCCAGTCGATATTATGAGATTCAGATATTAAAAGTGATGCAGGTCAGGAATTAAAATACCTTGATTGAGGTTCAGAATTCAAATACATCACATCTCACTCAAAGAAGAATAGCAGTGTCTATAGGAAAGATGGCAGCGGTGAGTATACACTGGAGGGATAGCTATGCAGAGTTCTGGCATTACTATTTATTTATTTTTTTTAAACTTTTATTAAGGTAAACAAAATTGTGAGATTTCTCATTTACTGTCAGCTGCTGATTTTGCACCATTTCATAACTTTGCAGATTTAGATGCTGTGTCCTAAATTTATTAAAGTGCTTTCAAGTAATGTCAATATTCTAAGTATAAATGTACCTCTGGTGTGAGCCTTTTTTGTAATTGATCTCACCATCTTATAAAAAATATACTAATACAGTTTGGGTGTCTTTATCACAAGCCTGTTATTTTGGTAAATTTCCAAGTCCCAAATTGGGATGATCAAACTTCATGGAAAAAAAGAATATACTGTACATCCTATTAATTGTAGATATTGACTTACATCAATTAATTTATTGTGGGTGACCTATATTGTGTAATTAACACTGTATTGGAACATTTCAATCCTAAACCTATGAGTCTTATGTTGAGAAACTGTACCAGTAAAAAAACGCCAATCCATAATTCAAATTGGTCAAACTAAAATTGCAAAGGTGGGAGTTACATCAACCGTCACTACTGCTACTTATTGCTATTTATTGTTTATTTGGAACAATAAGTAGCAAAGTATCATTTTGGAATTACAACTATGACCTAAATCCAGGGTGCATTGCATCGCCCAAGTCTTTGTTATTACTAGTGAACTGCAAATATTCAAAAGGAATTTCAGGGGTTTCTAATGTTCTGATTTCCTGGTGCCATTTGGCCAAGTCTTGCATATCAATGACTCTAGGGGGCTGTGTTTCCTTCAAACTTCCATCTCTCTACGTCTGAGTTTACAAACATCCCAGTCACCATAAATACTCTCAAGATATGATCCCAGTTCATTATGATATTTCAAGTTTACACCGGCGCTATTCTGAAAAAAACATTTGTCCCCAAGTTAAACACATATCTAACTATATGATTTAATCTGACAGCTTCAGCATTCAAAACTCATTTTGCCATTTTCAAATGCGGCATTTTTTTAAGTTGTCAAGGTCCTTTATTAAAAAATGTTTTAAACAACCAGTTAGTTTACTGATATACTGTAGTACAACAACAGATAAAGCAAGTGTGTTTGTTGATTTGTTAGTCCCTCAGTCTTCAGTTAGATTCTTCAGAATATCTTGATATACTAATTAAATTAACAACTCAAAAATAAATGCTAATGCCATGAACTTTGCTGACATGATGAAAAGATAAATAAAATATTCTTTCACATCACTTTATCTCCAGTGCCTAATCATTCTCAATTATAGAATCTCAGTGTTTATAAAGACGATATGATGCTCCTTAACTGAAACATTTCATATTCATATTAAGTTTCACTCAATTACAAGAATAATTGTATCACTACTTAAATTATCCTGTGCAGTCTTCAGACCAGGCATCATCAAGTGCTGCTTACATTTATTGAAAATTGATATCAATATAGGAATTACCCAGTGAAGGCATGTATAAGCTGTAGAACTTTCCTGGCCCATTTTCCAATTTTGTCAAAATTATTTTTAACGGGCTGTGTTTAGCCTCATCGTGTGTCCTGCATCATGTAGTATAAAGGTGTCTAGGAAGGGTGATCATCCTATCCCGACCACCTCCTGATCAGGAATCGTAAGGTTGGGAGAAAATCAAAGATATTTGAAATTCAGTCGGCCCTCGTGAGGTGTTGGTGAGCAAATCCTGCAGTTGAAGCAAAGCTATGACAGCAAATTTACCTGAACCTTGTGCACTGCACATGTTCATACATGGGAATTCTTCATCAACTTCCAGATTGACGAGTCCCACCAGTGCTATCTCTCGGTACTGAGTCTGACCTGTGGTTTTTGGACATACAGTATAGGCAGTTAGATCGCATTAGAGCATCAGGCCATAAAATGTAAGTATATAAGCCTTTTATTATACAGTTTGAGCTGTAGCTGAGTACAAAGATTGAAATGTTTTTACAGTGTATGCCTGTCTAAAACACCCATGCGGGAAACAGCAGTGACACCTGTAGGGCGAGTATCGATAGAGGTGTAGGTTCAAATCTCACCACTGCCACAATTGTCACCGACCAAGCAGTCAGGCAAAGGACAAAGGTGTAGATTAAATATCATCCATTTATTTTTATCACAATACAAACAAACAAAATCCATCAAAAGACTCAAAATTCAGAAAACATGGACCCAAAAGAAGATGTCAACTACAACTAATCTAACTAAGGATAACAAACCAGAACTGACCTCTCACAAGGAACACAGGGGTATTTAAACACATAGGCTAGCCTACAAACAATAAATAAAGCTAGACAACCAAGTCAAACCTATAAATCATAACTACAACTCAAATATCAAACTAAGACATTTAAACACCAAAATTTATTTTAAAGAAGTGGATCATTGAGTGTTTACGAGCTTCTCCAGATTCAAGTCCCCTGTCACTATCCGATCCTTCCCAGAAGCAATATCCATCCTGGGCATGCGCCATCAGTTCATTCGCGCATGCGCATCCAGATATACGTATTTGCTCCCCCAGCTAGTTCTTGTAACCTCAGCAAAAGAAAAAAACATTTAAAGATCTTCAAATACAAATAAATTCAAATATAGGGGCCGGTTCTCAGTACGTGTGCTTGTGCATTCTCATGTGCTTGTGTACGTGAAAAATGTCATCAGCCTCAGCACTAGTACTGTTCCAATTTACAAGAACAAGAAGACCGAGAATGGACAAAGTCATCAGATGTTTTTACCATCCCTCCCGCTTTACTGAGTATGCATCAGAGCAGACTTGTCCGTTCTTGAGATTAACAGTTGTCCCAGCATGCACTGCGGCAGCAGCAGCTTACAGGGGATTGCTCACACAACTCTAATTATTAGGTTAAAAGTTCACTTTTCTGTTGCCGTTGTTGCATAAAAGTACGTTTTTAGATTGTTTGAGGCAAAAATATTATACTTTGAAGCTTCACTATATGGTCCATTTACTGATTTAGTGCGTAATTTAAAAAAAACTTTCTGACGTTGAGAAGACCGAGGCTACCAACGGACCTCCGAGTCCAACTGCTGCCAGGCCTTATGTTAGCCAGTCTGCAGCACCCCTCTCTTGGCATAGCCATTTGTGAAGTACCACTGGCTCTGATGGTGATTTTTTTAATTTCTTTGGCAAAAGGGTTATTTTACTTGTGTATATCTGTGTTAATTATTATTCCCCCACTACATGAAAAAAGTAAGAATTTATTTTTATCTAGAGACTATTAATAAAACGAGGTGAAATGCAGCTGCAGTTGGGCCAAGGGTGTGGTGATGCCACGAGTACACTTCTGTTCCAATTGCACACGGTGAGGTATCGGCTGTTGCGCAAATCCCAATACTGTATCTGGCATTTGTCACAACGCGCTATTATCCAATTAATCTTAAAAACATTCTTCTTCTTCTTCTTTTTTCTCTGGCCAGAGGTTTGATGGCAATCCAACGACTAACCCGTGATGGATCTTGAAATAGCTTTTTTTTTTCACTTTTACCCAATGTATTACAACATCTAAGTGCCATGCACGTAGCCATTATTAGTTTAACTATAGCTCTCGCGAATTTCAATGGTGAAGTCCTCTCAAAATCTTAAATAGTTGTTGTTGACTGCAAGCGTGTCTAGTAGTTCCAATCGATATTGCCTGTAAAGCGGGGAGAATGGTGCCTAGGCTTACTGCACCGTGACGTCACTGCCGGAAGATGCCAGGAGTGAAGTGTTACTGTATTTAGGAAAAAATGGCCAGTCCCAGACTCTGTGATCGCGATAAAAATTGTTTTAACTTCTTTACTGATCAACCCTAAAATCATTAAATCACCGCAAACATTTTAGTTTTAGTTATAAATAATGATCCACTGATCATTCCGTGCTGACTGGACTTTTCCTTTGATGGTAAAAGTTATGTACGCTGTAATTTTAGGTGAATCTTAATAAATGAGCATAATTGTAATTCAGTAGTTACCTTACGGTAAAATGTTTCACATTTGCGTAAGAGTTGTGTATTTACATATAATATTGCTTATTTGCATAGATTTTTCAGCATTCGTCTTTAAGTATTTTCCAATACTACAGAAGCATTTCACTTTCTGGCCCTGTTAAACATGTGGGAGGATGCATACAGCTTTTTTCTTTCCTTGAGGCTTGGAAATCCTCTTCAGCTGCTCCTAAAATATTGTTTCGCAGACTTTCCCTTGATTAAGCCTTCAGTTGACACTCAGACTTCAATTTATCACATTAATTATTTCTCTACCAAATTACAAACAAGTGCATCAGTTCACCATGGCTGCCATCCATGGCACGGACAACATAATTTACTTGAGAAATGGAGGCACATCTAAGTTTTTACACTCAAGCTTGAGTCATTTATACATGTATGGCATAATGTTGCATTTAAGTCCTGTGTAGCATGTTTTTCAGTCATTACTAAGGATTAAAATATTTGTCCTTCTCCTGTTATCATTCTTCTCTCAGGTGATACCTTGACAGAGGAGGAAAATATGAGAGGAACTTTATTTTCCCCAAAGCTTAAAAGGACTATGGCAAAATAACAAGACATTTGACTGAAGAAAAATCTTTAAATTGTTAAGACTAATGCAAGTATGGCAAGTGTAAAAGGGCAACATCATTAGTTGTTATACAGTCATGTAAATTATACCATTGTTTTCTTCAATGCCTTGCTCTAAATATATTTATTTAAATATATTATCTGTACTTCATAAAAAAAAAAGAAATTAGATAAAAGATCCACCTAACATTTTTCCATGGCTGTTTTTGTCAATTTGTCCCTTACTCTAACCCTAAAGACCTCACTTAAGACCGTTCCACATGCTTGGCATAACTTAGGGTTCACTTTTCAAAAGATGAGACATTGCATGATACCCAAGGAGTATACGAAGATTTTGAGCCAAGCTAGTAAGACAATGCAAGAAAACCTGATTGTTTGAAATAAACAAACAGAACATTGGAAAAACAAACCTTGATCTTAAACATGAGTTTTAATATTACAACTTACTGTGACGCATTTCTAGAAAAAGGGTTGGCAGGCCAGGTACCAGATTGTTACGCCATCACAAAATCTTTTACTGTTGCCAGATAATGGGTTACTAGATTAACATTTGTTTCATCTGATTAATAACTATGACTCACATGGAACTTCCTTCAGTGTTGTATTGGCTTGGCCATCCAGAAGAGGCAGAAGCTGTACATCTTCATGAAGAGCCGGACGCTAATACTTCCAAGCGCATGCTAAGTGCTATACAAGACTGCATGACATCCCAAAGATTGTTGGTCGACTTTAGTGAAAAAGTGGCAAAGTAATGTCTGACAAATTATGTCAGAGTGACCTAGTCACTAATTGATGGTTTACAATAGCTGCTCATAGGGGATTAGATATATTGGTTTGTGTTTTGGTACATATCTTTCATGATTGGTTCAGAGAGGCCCAATATGCAGAACACCACGGGAAACAGGGAAAAGGTTTAAATGAGTTTATTAAGAAAGCACATGGAAATGAGTCTGGAACTGGTTCACATCTGGAGGACAGGTTCACAGGAGACTGTAGGGATGACAGTTCAGTTAGCCACGTAGCAGATGAATGTGGAATTGTTATCTTCAGAGATCTACCTTGAAGAGTCCGGGTTTGGCTTTGAGAGAGGCACTGTTGGGTCCAGAGACTATTTTTTTTTTAGCAGAGTTCAATGTCAGCTTCAGCGTCTTGCATCTAGCGTTTGGACAGACCTTGGTTTTCCAGCTCTTAGTCCAGAGCAGCATGGGAATCCAGAGGAAGGTCTTCAGGTTTGGGCTCAGAGGGCAGGCTCGGCAGGTTAAGCTCATCCAGAGCTTACAAGGCAAAAACAGGTTTCCTGTAAGCAGAGACAAAAAGGGAATAAGAATCCAACTAGGAGATTTAAAGCAACAAGGATTTCACAGAGGAAGTGAGGCTCAGGTGCTAACCAAACTGGATAAACACTGCGGCGTTGATGCGAGGTCTGAGGGCTGCTTATATAGTGGAGGATCCTCCTGATGATGAGATGGGCTTCAGGTGTGTCGAAAGGCTCAGCTCAGGAGGATCCACAGCGAACTCTGCTGGAGACAGGTGGAACTTCTCCAGATCCCAACAATATCATAAGTATCTCCAAATTTGAATGTGATAAGAAAAAAAAATGGTATTTACATATTTTTTGTATTTTATAAAAAAGTTTTATAATAAAATATCAAAATATAATTGTGTTTTCCTGCTTTTGCTTTTGTCACAGTAGCATATTCTAAAAATTGTAGTGTTTACATTATGCAAAGACAATCTTGATACGAGATAAAACTAATTTTTTGAGAAAATGGACCCTAATTAATTACTACTGGATCAATAAAATCAACTTCGGATCAACTCTTGGCCTGAATGTTTTGGATAGATTTTTGTTAAATAGAAGAAAACTGATAATAAAACCCAGGGATGCAATAGCAGTGCTTTTTTGAAGATACCAAATTCATAGCTTTTGGGGGGAAAAAAGTGAAAGAACCCCATTCTTGTAATTTTATGGGCATGCTTTGCTCCTTTGTTTCAATTGTGTCTATTACTGTCTAAGTTTTACAGCAGTCAAACCTACACCCCACAAAATGGCAAGCTGTCTGAACAAAGGATCAGCCGCGCCTTCTCCTAGGAAGTCCTTTGGTTTTAAATGGAGGCCTCAACAATGATTGGTGGAGCCAGCAATTGGTGATCCAATCACGGTAGGCCCCAAGGTGTGTCACAGGAAAACATCTGCTTCCAGGTGCAGTCAATTTAATCAGGCCTCTGAAAAAAAATAAAACACAAACACAGAAAAGGCCACTGGCCGTAACACCTCCCCCCCTTAAAATCCTAACCTAAAAGGGTTTGAGAGGAACATTTCCAACTGAAGGAAACTACATAAGCTACACTCTAGATAAAGCATCTGCTAAGAAGTTGTCTGCACCTTTCTTATGTTTAATATTAAGATGGTAATCCTGTACCAGTAACACCCACCGCATGAGTCTCTGATTGTGGTTGTACATTCGAGAAAGGAAAACAAGGGGGTTGTGGTCGGTGTATACTGTGATTGGCACAGGGCTAGACCCTAGGTAAACCTCAAAGTGTTGAAGTGCAAGTAGCAAAGCCAGAGTTTCTTTCTCAATGATGGAGTAATTGAGTTGACTGGGTGTAAATTTACGGGAAAAATAACAGACGGGATGATCAGCTCCGTCCCAACCTTCCTGTAACAGTACAGCACCAGCTCCAACAGCACTAGCATCCACTTCAAGTTTGAAAGCCTTTGAGATGTCTGGAGAGGAAAGCACAGGTGCATGTGACAAAAGAGATTTTATACTTTCAAAAGCATGTTGACATTCAGGAGTCCAGACAAAGTCTACTTTTGGGCTCAGCAGAGTAGTGAGAGGGTGGGCTACCGTCGAAAAATTTCGACAGAAATTTCGGTAATAACTGGCCATGCCAAGGAAACGGCGAAGGGCTTTTCTTGTGCTAGGGACAGGAAACTGAACGATGGCTTTTATTTTGGCTTCTAAAGGGCATACTTGTCCCCGGCCGACTTGCCTACCAAGGTAAGTGACAGTTGCTTTACCAAAATCACACTTTGCTAAGTTTACAGTAAGCGAAGCGTCAGCAAGCCGAGTGAACACAGCTTTTAAGATTTTTATGTGTTCTTCCCAGGTAGAAGTGTACACAATGAGATCGTCAAGATACGCATTACAGTTTGGTAACCCAGACAGAACAGTGTTAACCAACCGCTGAAAGGTGGCTGGGGCATTACACATGCCAAATGCCATGACTTTATATTGCAAAAACTGATCTGGTGTTACAAATGCAGAGATCTCTGATGCACGGTCAGTTAATGGTACCTGCCAGTATCCTTTTAATAGGTCCAGTTTACTTACAAAATTGGCATTACCAATGGTATCAACACAATCCTCTATACGAGGAAGTGGATACGAATCAATAACAGTAACTGAATTAACTTTTCGGAAATCTGTTATAAAACGAGGAGAGCCATCAGGTTTCATCTCCAAAAGACATGGGAGCTCCATGGGCTGGAACTATGCTTAGCAAACCCATGTTGTAACATGTAGTTTGTTTCACTGTTCATCAAGATTCTTTTAACTGGGTTTGTTCTGTACGGATGTTGCTTTATTGGCTTGGCCCCAGCAACATCAATGTCATGTTTAAGAACTGAAGTTTGTGTAGGCACATCACGGAACAGTTCTGGGTAACTATTGAGCAAGACAATAATATCATTTTTTTGTCCCTCTGTTAAATGTGAAAGCTGGTTAGGTAGGACCTTCAACATTTCAGAGTTTGACAATCGTGAGCTTTGGTAAGAAATGGAACGCAATGTTAAACCATCCTCTACAGCAGAGTCAGAACACTCCCTTACAATCAATGTTGAGGAGCAAGTTGAAGGTAAAGGTTGACCTGTTTGACGGTCAGGATTACCGTTTGGGTCTCGAGAACAGTACGGCTTTAACATATTTATGTGACAGACCCGAGATTTTCTCCTTCTTTCAGGAGTGCTGATTACATAATCTGTCTCACTCAACTTCTCCTGAACCACATAAGGTCCTGAAAACTTGGCAGAAAGAGTAGAACCAGGAACAGGTAGTAAAGCCAGGACTTTTTCCCCCTTGGCAAAAGAACGAGACAGGGCAGACTGGTCATAATGCTTCTTCATGGACCTTTGAGACTCCCCTAATGTTTCTTTTGCAAAAGCACAAGACTGTTGCAGTCTTTCTCTGAACTTGCAGACATAGTCCAAAATGTTCTCCTGGGGAGAAACATTTATTTCCAAGATTTTCTCTTTAAGGATTTTTAGAGGGCTACGGAGCGTATGGCCAAACACCAACTCAGCTGGGCTGAATCTTAGAGACTCTTGAATAGCCTCCCGAGCTGCAAACAAAACAAAAGGTAACCCTTCATCCCAGTCCTTTTCTGTTTCTGTACAATATTTTCGTAGCATAGACTTTAACGTCTGATGCCAACGCTCTAAAGCTCCTTGAGATTCAGGATGATAGGCACTGGAGACTGTATGCTGTATGTTCAGTTCCTTAAGGACTTGCTTAAAAAGCTTAGACTGAAAGTTTGTGCCTTGATCAGTTTGAATTACTCTAGGAAGGCCGAAGGTGGAAAAAAACTTTGTCATCGCTTTTACTACTGAGCTGGAATTGATCTTACGCAGTGGGATTGCTTCTGGGTAACGAGTTGAGGCGCACATTAAGGTGAGCAGGAACTGATTACCAGATTTTGTGCGTGGAAGTGGCCCAACACAGTCCATGATAATTCGCTCAAAAGGTTCTCCAACCACAGAAATAGGATGGAGAGGAGCAGGAGGGATAACTTGGTTGGGTTTACCAGTTACCTGACAAGTATGACAGCTGCGACAATACTGGCGTACATCTGTTTTTAATCCGGGTGGGTAAAAATGTTTCAGAACATTCTGATAAGTTTTTGTTACCCCCAGATGTCCTGCCCAGCTTCCTTCATGTGCCAAGGCCAAAATGTGTTTGCGGTAACTTGATGGAATTACAACTTGGTGTACCACATTCCAGTCAGCATCAGGGAGGACAACAGGGCACCATTTTCTCATCAATACTCCATTTAGATAAAATGCTACTTGTTCAGCTCTAGCTTTGTCAGCACTTACAACACCTGAGAAGTACCTTTTTAGAGTTGGATCCACCTTCTGAGCGGCACAAAGCTGGGATCGAGAGATGGGAGAAGAACCGAAATCAGCTTGTCGCACATCAGGTTTCAGCTGGGGGACTGCGGGCAACTGTGTTGTAGCTGGTACTTTTTCCTCCTCTGAAAAGATTGACATAAGCACACTGTCAGACAAGTCTACATTTTCTTCTGAGGTTCCCTTCAATTTTTGAGCCCTGGTGAGCACACAGGAAGTAGAGACAGTAGTCTGTATTGCATCGTCGTCCTTAGGACGGGAGCAGGGGACATCTAATATTTCCAGGGAAGGTGTTACTTTACCACCTACAATATCATTACCAAGTAAAAGGGAAATACCTTTAACTGGAAGCTCAGAACAAACAGCAATGGGGAAAATACCAGAAATCAGTTCTGATTGTAACTGTACCAAGTGTACAGGCCGGGGGACATAAGCCATTTCCAGTCCTTGCAGAACAACACTGTAGCCACAAGATGACAACTCAGAAAACGGTTGGGAATCAGTTAACATAATAGATTGTGAGGCACCCGTGTCACGCAAAATACGAACTGGATGTGGATCTGCAAGTTTTCCTGGTAATGAAACATATCCAGTTAGCAAAAAAGGTTCATAACACGGATCAGGAGTACAGCCAAGGTCAGCCTTTCGTGGGGTAGGAGACTGGTTCCTTATTAGCCCCACACCTTTTGGTTTGGACTGTGTGTTCTGTTCTTTTCGTTTCAAGGCTAAACAATTAGCAATGAGATGACCTGTTTTGTGACAATAGAAACACTCCTTGTCATTCTTTTAAGGAGTTGACTTGGGTGGTTCAACAGCTGATTTTATAGACACACTTCTATTGAGCACAGACTGAAAGGTAGACTTATGTGTAAGCACATACTCATCAGCTAACACAGCAGCAGAAGACAGTGAGTTTACCTTTTGTTCATTCAAGTGAACAACAACACATTCAGGTAGACAATTTTTGAACTCTTCCAATAGAACAAGTTCTCTCAGAGTGTCGAAATTTGTCACCTTACTTGAAGCACACCAACGGTCAAAGAGACTTCCCTTTTCTCTGGCGAACTCTACATAGGTCTGTGAGGGGCTTTTCTTAAAAGATCTAAATTTTTGCCGGTAAGCCTCAGGTACAAGCTCATAAGCTTTCAAAATGGCAGCTTTAACCACATCATACTTTAGGGTGTCTGAAAGAGGGAGGGCGGCTACAACCTCTTGAGCTTTACCATGGATTCTGCACTGAAGCAGCAAAGACCAAAAATCAGGGGGCCACTGCAACGCCTGTGCTATGCGCTCAAAAGCAGAGAAGTAAGAATCAATCTCTGCCTCTCGAAACTCAGGTACTAAAGAAACATACTTTGTAACGTCAAAGGGTCTAATAGAGGGCCCACCAGAACTACTAGGGCTCCCACTGGTTGTTTGAACTGGAAATCTGGCCTTATACTCAAGCTCTAGCTGTCGAAGCTTAATAGCTTTTTCAGCCTCAATTTCCAACCGCTTAATTTCAAGCTGATATTGCCTGAGTTGTGCCTTCTCCTCAGCCTCAGCTTGCAATCTGGCGAGACGAACCTTCAGGCGAGCATCAACTTTGGACCCAACAGATCCAGAGGAAGCCGAGAGGGGATCAAACCTAGGAAGTGTGACAGGAGTCTGAATCCCACCGACCACCTTCATGTCGCCCTCTGGTGTTTGCTCCTGAGGTCTCTCTGCAAGGTTAGAGGGGCCAGCAGACTCCATCTCTGCAGCAGGCTCAGCAACAGTTGGTAGAGCCGTTGAGCTTTGGATCTGTGAAGGCAAAGATAACAAATTCAACTCAACCAGTTTATTTACAATTAGATCCCTTAGTTCCTTCTTCAGGAGTTGTCTAGAATGAGAAATAGAAAAGTAACTTGCAATCTCAAACAAATCAGCTTTACGACAAGATGCAAGTTGCTCAAAGGAAGGCTGTTCCAAGAACTGGTCAATATTAAACTGAGCCATTTCTGAACTAACAGCACAGATCTTACAGCGGAACCCCCAAGCAGCAAAACCAAACAAATTTCCCTAAACTGTAGCCACAGGATTGTATTAAACATATCCCGGACAAGCCCTCATTTAAATGTTACGACCCGTCTCAGCCAGGGAAAAAGGAAGTAATATTAAAGAAACCCTGATGGTAAGGTTTTAACAATTTAAGGGTTTATTGTTTGGAGTTTTTCAACATAAACAAAAAAAAGGGGTAACAATTATTAATCAAAACATAGGGACTCTCAACAACAGAGTATTCACTAAAACAAAATCCACAAAACAGAGGTGTAAATCAAAGAACTTAACCAAACAAAAATGATATTTCAAAACAAGTTAAACAAAAACTAAAATACAAATCTCTAACGGCGTTTCAAAGTTCCCCCACCAGGACAAAGCAAGTTACACAAGAAATCAAGGTTAACAAAATCTGTTAGAGCGGACTAAGCTATCAAAGCTAACATAAGTTTTACAGCAGTCAAACCTACACCCCACAAAATGGCAAGCTGTCTGAACAAAGGATCAGCCGCGCCTTCTCCTAGGAAGTCCTTTGGTTTTAAATGGAGGCCTCAACAATGATTGGTGGAGCCAGCAATTGGTGATCCAATCACGGTAGGCCCCAAGGTGTGTGACAGGAAAACATCTGCTTCCAGGTGCAGTCAATTTAATCAGGCCTCTGAAAAAAAATAAAACAAACACAGAAAAGGCCACTGGCCGTAACACTGTCTACTGAAAATTTCATTAATATGTTTACAAAACTATTCAAAAGCCAAAAGTTTCAGCAGCACTCTCTTGTTGCACAAGATTAAAAAATTAGACAAAGATAATACGATTTTAAGCTAGATCAAAGTTTAAGTCCTTATCTTGATAAGCCATGAAAAGAAGTCCTAAAAGATTTTTGATATTCACATAAAATTGGATGGGCTGAATTACAAAATCAAAGATGTATTCAGAGCAACGGATTAAACCTTTCTGCCTGGTTAAGCTTTTTAATGGATTAAAACATCCTACAGACACATTCTGGAAAGGAGACAAGGGAGCCATTTCTCAACATGATTCACGTTCTAATTAAGAAGACAACAAATTAACTACTCCAACAGCTGGCTGATAAACATTAGCTAAAGATGTCTTGACCACCCACAGCTGCAAAACTCTGAAATGAATTCAGTTCCAAATTAGATTAAAAACTGCCACTCACTTCTCCATTCCTAACTAGAAGTCTAGAAGGCAACTTTGAAGTGTGTTATTGTGGACTTAAGTGCATGAATATAAAAAATAGCTACACTAAGTGTTTTAGACATTTAGCATTTATATGCATTATAAAGTGTTTTAACTCTTTTAAAATCAGTTATCTGCTAAAAGAAATATGTACTACGATAAAATCAAAAGGAAAGGTAATAATAAATGTAATTTAAGTGCATAGAATTTAAGTATTCACATGCATTTACCATTCTGTTTACTAAATTCAGTTATTCATGTTGAGCCTAAATACTGTTCGAGATATATATATATATATATATATATATATATATATATATATATATATATATATATATGCGTGTGTGTTTGAATCTACCCTGGATGTTTTTTTTAGATCATTTTTTTTTTTTACAGTTTGACATTATTTGTGTGTAAAGTGTTTTCGATTTTGACAGAAGTAGATGGGCAGTATTGAGAGATCGAGACTTTACAAGCTCCTCGCTGTGCCGTCGTGGAGTACGAACATACTCGCCCCGTGTTACCATGGCAACAGATCCCCATTAGGTGGTTAGAGGGTGAACGAATGAATGGGCAGGCATGCGGACAGAAAAGGGGAGAAGTAATGAACAAAGGGAGGGGCACATGGAGGTGATGGGGATGGAGAGATGCAACACAGAGAAAGGTGTGGAAAGGGAAGAGGAAGGTGATGTTGCAACTACAGAGATATATGGATGGATGAGAGAGAAAAAATAGAAAGACAGGGTGTTGAAAAGGAGAAAGTGAAGATGTTTAATAGAATATAAGGGAATAAAAAGTTGTGAACGTGGTTGAAAAACAGGTGAAAAAAGTGAGATAAAAGAGGAAACTTCAAAGATGATGGTAGTTTCTCTGATGTCTAAATGGTTTTTTTTTTTGCCATTTGCATAAAGTATATAAATGGAAAACTTTCTTTTATGGTTTCCCCACCCACTAAAAACATTATGGTTTTCCTTACGTTAGCTTATCTTAAAAAACAAAAACAAAAAACAAACAAAAAAAACATCAGTACAGATTAGAAAAATGACATTGAAAATTGTAGAATTCTATTAATCTATTGATTGATTGTTTAATGAAAAATTGGAATTGAGATAGGTGAGGATATAGTTTAAAGGAATTCAAGAGACCCAATTGAAAGTATTTTTTTTACAAGTTTATTGAAGATCAAGTTTGACTTTAAATGACTTTAAATATGCTTATGCCCATTTTAAAATCAGATGTGCCACACTGTCTGACTTTTCTCTTAAAGGAATAGTACACCCAAAACATGATTAGCCTTCCTTTTCTACTCACCCCCATGCTGAACAACACTCTGGAGTACTTTTTTGATATCTCAAATGCATCTCGAGATCTGGGAGGCTTCTTGCTGTCTGCTGACATTCAAATAATGGAGGTTATGGCACCCGAGGCAGAAAGGTCCATAAAAGTCAACAAAAAATGTGTCAATATTCCTACATACTGCTCGTCCAATGTATTCCAAGTGTCCTGAGTGGGTAGCGTCCATAATTTACTCGAAACAAAGTCATTTAGAATGTTTTTAGAGCATAAACAGTAGTGTATAGGATTTCCTAAAAGCACGTTGACGAGTCTACGGAAACCGTGGCAGACCAAACCAGATGAAAGTGCGCATTCAGCGTCTGCTCTGCCGATAATGCAAGCGTAGAAGAAGAAATGTGCTGTTTACCTGTGCAAAGAAAGAAACAACGAAAGAAAAATGTCTGAGGACTTCAGTGTTGAGGAAGAGCATGAGTTATTTGCCGAGCTGAATGCGCACTTTCATCTGGTTTGGTCTACCACGGTTTCCGTAGACTCGTGAACGCGCTTTTAGGAAATCCTATACACTACTGTTTATGCTCTAAAAACATTCTAAATAAGAGAAGTCCCATCGACAGCTCCTTTCTATGCAAATCTAACGAATCCAAACTATAAAACGTTGATTCCAAACAAAGCCCCGAGATGACGTAAACTCGGGGATGGTGCCTTATTTGGTTCTGGCCTGTACTTTTGTCATGCACTGAAATTTACATACAGACCAGCTCACTGGACCAAGAACATGAATAGAGGTCGCAAAGATAAGGTAAGACACCTGTTTAGCTGTTAAACCTACAGTTGGGTTTACTTCTACAAGAATTACAAAGCAGGCAGTTTCTCTATTAAGAATGAGCCAGGGCCACGGGCATAAATGCAGTGTTCAAGGTTTCACTGAGAAAGGGGAGATTTTTCACATTCTTCCCAAGGATCCGAAGACTCGACAGTCATGGATCATTTTTGTCTATCAGAAGATCTGCAAAGTTTGATGCTCAGCTGTTAATTTGCTCGAAGCATTTTTCCGAAGACAGCTTTCAAAATCTTACAGTTTAAAAATGGATTAGCTAAACTTTTTACTAAAACGAGGGGCTTTTCTGACCATAAGGCCATCACAAGCTGTAAGTATTATTTTGTCGCTAAGCTGTTGATAGCAATGCTAGCATATCTAGTAAGGCAGGTGGGGGGGACGCATGGGGCTGCCGGTGTCCAGGATACTGTCACTGGGTCGGGTTCGGTTGCTCCATCCCCCGCTGTCTCCCCGCCTCCGTCCACGGGGGTTCCCGGACCAGCCACGGAGCTCAAGGCTCAGTTTGAATGCCCGGTGTTTTTAGACTACGTGCTGCACTATAGTCGACCAAAATCCCGGACGATTTTGAAATTCTCCCCGGACATTTTTTTAGGTATGAAAATTACGACATGTTGGGGGGAAAAAAAGAGGACCTCTAGTCACCCTACAATATCAACAATGAAATTGATGTTTCAGTGATTGAGTGCTTTGTGCTATGATGCATCGTTGCTCAGTAGCTTTGCTCATTGTAAACCAACCAATCACCGCACAGTTCATCTAAATATCATTCTGGGGCTTTTAACCAGGCTTGCATTAGGTCGCATAGAACAGCAAATATGCCATTTTCAGCCCATCCAATGTTACATACACTATTCAGAGACCTTAAGGACCAGCACAGAATACACTATATAAACAATCTAAGACCCTTTATGGGCTGGTTATACTCTGGCAGCAGTGTGTCGCAGTGAGCTTGTTGCAGATATTTTGATATGCCAAATTTTGAAGCATGGTTTGCACTATGGTATTCCATGCAACAGTGCAAGAGGGACAATCACAAACAAGCTGTGGTTTTAGATATGGCCAAGGAGGTGAGGGAGAGGAAAAACGCAAGGGGCCAGTTTGTGCGACAGCTGAGGGACATGAAGGTAAAAATGAGCGGGAATCCAGGTGGAAAACGGGTCCCAGCGTTCTTGCACATCTCCCTTTTCTAGCTGTTCCATCTTCACGAGTCGTTTTCCACAATGGCAGTCTTACAAACAAAACAAGCCGGTAAAGTACCAAACAGGAAATACGCATTTGTCTCTGTAAAGGGTAGTTTCCCTCCATCCACAGGAGACTACTGCAAAGGTAATTTCTCAAAGAAATCAGCTTTTGTTTTTCTCTTATAAAAAGGATTTGAATGTATTATTTAAGAGAAGAAATAAGGACGGAATTTACTTGTAAGACTTGGAATCTCTATAATTGGACTGAATTAAGAAAGCACTATTTTTGTGTATAAATGAATAATTTTTTTAAAGCTTCAAAGCTGTAATAAAAATCTGACCTGAAATTAAATAAAACTTTCATTTCAAAACTTTTGGCACAAAGTGTGACATTAAGACTGATCTGATTTTGAATTTTTCGCTCTTCGTTGTACCTGTGCCATCTTTTTGTAACCCATCCATGTTCAAATTGCACAATTACACATTTTCTGAATAGATAATCCGCAAGTTAAATGGCAGCTAGAAGGGGATTGTAGTTAAGGTGGAGATAAAAGTGTCAAAGGACTCGGTGTTTACATAAGTAGAGGAAAAAAGAGGCGACAAGATATGGAAAGAGGAAAGATAGTAAGGATAATTGAAGTGGGGTAAGGAGAGACTAGAGATGCTGATGGACGGCAAAGAGAAGTGTATTGCAAATTAACAGATAAGATATGGTTTGAAATCATTCAGTCTAGTTGAGGAGCATAAACGGTCACTAGATCGCTCTGCTGCACTTTGCACCAATTTACATTCATCCATGCCACCTATAGGCTACACAGAGGGGATGAGAAGATGAGCAGTGAAGGGTATAAAGCAACAGAGGAAGGAAAGAGGAGCTTCTGAGAAAAAAGACAACATGGAAGAGAGGCAAAGCTGTGAGGAACACATGTGAGGAACACATGAAAGGAAGCAAGGGAAATTTGAACTACAAGAATGATGTGTGATTAAAAGAATGAGAATCCAACATCTGATAGATTTCTTCTTTTTTTGTTGAGTTTATTTCAAACCCTACTTGCTTTAATTCGGGCATACACTGTACGATATTTTTTTAATTGTTGGACAGGGGACCTTACATGGATTCCCAGGAAGTTCCAATAGACTTCTGTGGTCTTAGTATAATATGAATTTAAAGTAAGGTTCTTTAGTGCACATATCCTTACCAGGCACACCAATGATTCTGGCCAGCACTGTAGGTTAATGTGTCCATTTCAATATAATCAGTATTAGGTTGATTCCAATCATTGGGCCTTTTTTCCCCACAAGCGGAACATTCCAAGACTATTTTTTCAGCAAAAGAAAGTCGGTCACTATACATCCCCAAAGGACACACAGAGCAGCGCATTTTATTTCATATCTTTTTTTCTCCAGTCACTGTTAACACATGTGCCTAACGATGGGATTTTACACCTATTCCTTGAAGTGTGGCGTGTGGCAAAGAAATTATGGTACAGGCTTGATAATTAGATGAAACACTGTCTCATTCTCTTCATTACCTCTCTTTGCAGCTGCTCCTTTTCACCATCTCAATCCCATAGCATGACAATCTCTGTATGGTTTCTGTTTGTGTCTCCACTGCTGTTACCCTCTGGCTCCTTCCTATTTTGACTAACTAGGGCATGAAAATAAGCTTGCATGTTGCCAGGAGAATGCTAAATACATGGCTCGTTTTCTTTGGCGGTGATTCTTTAATCAACTTCCTCTTATCTCAGCTCTGCATCCCTTGTTTCCCTCTTTTTAGTGTGTAATAGAGGAGAAATCTCCACACTGCCAACATCCTTTTCTCACAGCAGCCCTCCTCCGCTGTCCCTCACCCACTGGTTCATTTGTCTGCTGTTGCATTTCTTACACTCTCTCAATCTTCAAAATTCGTCTTGCCACCTTGATTATTGTCTGCCAAGCTCTTTTACCGGTTTTCTGTCGTTTTCTGCACTGAGTCTAATGTCATTTGATTCTTCAGTTTCTTCTCACAGGTTTTCACATATCGTTCCTCAATAAATATTTGAAGATGAACAAGTACAGGGCTTTTAAGAACATTACTCACATATTTTAGGATTCAAATTAGCCACATAAAGTTACCATGTAACTTTTGCAATATCGGGGGCAACAGCCTTAACATTGGCCAACACATTTGGTGATTATATTAGACAATATTTACAGATAAAAAAAGTGATGCTGTTCCAAGTCTTTATAGGGGAAAGCCCATTTTGATTGTCTAGTTTCATGGAAGTGGATCAACTACAAGGCATGACATTAAGAGACACATACCTCTACCTATAAGACCTTTAGTAATTAGTAATATCATAAAAACCAACAACCCCTATGCCCCCCCCCCCCCCCCCCCATATCTACACCGCACTGTATGTCTCGAATGTAAATCTCTCCTTATTTATGTGTAATTCAATACTAAAATACTTTATTCATCCTGAAGGGTCATACAATGATTTAATCAGTGTTTTTTTTTTGTTTTTGTTTTTTTTCCCATGAGAAGTTCTGTTAATAGTTGTAGGCAGGAAGATCATCTGTAGCGGTCTGTTTTGCACCAGATCTGGCAAAGCCTTTGACTAAAGACACACTGTTGCTTAAAAGGATTCTGAAGACGATGCTTATGGTTGTCCATCATGTTCTTTATTTTATGAGTAATTCTGTGAAATCACTTCCAGGGGTTTTAGAGGAGTTTGTGGAACAAAGCTGGGTTTCTTAATCAGCTTGTTGAGCTTCTTTTAATCATTTGCTCCAGCAGATGAGATCATACTCGCCACAATATACCTACAGAAGATATGCAGTGTTTCTTTCTGTTTGAAGCCTGTGATCTTTTTTCATCCCTGAACATACATCTGAGATTGTTCTGCTTCAGTTTGATTTCTAGCTTCCTGAAGCATAGATGTAGACCCCAACAATAGGTATATGCCCAAGATTGCATATCTCCATTTCCAATGGTTTTTTTATTGTTGTTTTACAGTTTATTTAAATCACAAGTTATACAGGGTTTGATATTGGGAAGGCCCCTTTCTGTTGTGGTGGGAATGGGGTTACCTGCACAGAGGTGTATATCGTAATTCAAATGCAAACTCATTGCATTGATTTTCTCTCCATGTTCCTGATGGTGCATCCCAATATGTAATTTTAAAACGCCTTCAGAACATTGCCATTAACAGATTTGGCTGGTTAGAACAGTGTGCATGCGCACTAAGAACGTTACAGGTTTCTGGTTTGATCCCCACAGCCTCCAGTCTAGGTTCCTGACACTAACCTAGTACTTTTATAGATTTCCCAGGCTTTTTTTAATCATACGGTCCAAAAGATGATCAAAAGACACTTAAACAATTTACTTAATGGTGTGTGATGTATATATATACAGTGGGGCAAAAAAGTATTTAGTCAGCCACCAATAGTGCAAGTTCTCCCACTCAAAAAGATGAGAGAGGCCGGTAATTTTCATCATAGATATACCTCAACTATGAGAGACAAAATTAGAAAAAAAAATCCAGAAAATCACATTGTCTGATTTTTAAAGAATTTATTTGCAAAATATGGTGGAAAATAAGTATTTGGTCAGTTACAAACAAGCAAGATTTCTGGCTCTCACAGACCTTTAACTTCTTCTGTAAGAGGCTCCTCTGTCCTCCACTCGTAACCTTCATTAATAGCACCTGTTTGAATCTGTTATCGGTATAAAAGAAACCTGTCCACAACCTTAAACAGTCACACTCTAAACTCCACCATGGCCAAAACTAGAGAGCTCTCAAAAGACACCAGAAACAAAATTATAGACCTGCACCAGGCTGGGAAGTCTGAATCTGCAATAGGTAAACAGCTTGGTGTGAAGAAATCAACTGTGGGATCAATTATTAGAAAATGGAAAACATACAAGACCACTGATAATCTTCCACAATCTGGGGCTCCAAGCAAGATCTCACCCCGTGGGGTCAAAATGATCACAAGAACGGTGAGTAAAAATCCCAGAACCACACGGGGGGACCTAGTGAATGACCTGCAGAGAGCTGGGACCAAAGTAACAAAGGCTACCATCAGTAACACACTACGCCGCCAGGGACTCAATCCTGCAGTGCCAGACGTGTCCCCCTGCTTAAGCCAGTACATGTCAAGGCCCGTCTCAAGTTTGCTAGAGAGCATTTGGATGATCCAGACGATGACTCGGAAAATATCATATGGTCAGATGAAACCAAAATAGAACTTTTTGGTAAAAACTCTACTCGTCATGTTTGGAGGAGAGAGAATGCTGAGTTGCATCCAAAGAACACCATACCTACAGTGAAGCATGGGGGTGGAAACATCATGCTTTGGGGCTGTTTTTCTGCTAATGTACCAGGACGACTGATCCGTGTGAAGGAAAGAATGAATGAGGCCATGTATCGTCAAATTTTGAGTGAAAACCTCCTTCCATCAGCAAGGGCATTGAAGATGAAATATGGCTGGGTCTTTCAGCATGACAATGATCCCAAACACTCCCGCCCGGGTAACGAAGGAGTGGCTTCGTAAGAAGCATTTCAAGGTCCTGGAGTGGCCTAGCCAGTCTCCAGATCTCAACCCCATAGAAAATCTTTGGAGGGAGTTGAAAGTCCGTGTTGCCCAGCGACAGCCCCAGAACATCACTGCTCTAGAGAAGATCTGCATGGAGGAATGGGCCAAAATACCAGCAACAGTGTGTAAAAACCTTGTGAAGACTTACAGAAAACATTTGATCTCTGTCATTGCCAACAAAGGGTATATAACAAAGTATTGAGATGAACTTTTGTTATTGACCAAATACTTATTTTCCACCATATTTTGCAAATAAATTCTTAAAAAATCAGACAATGTGATTTTCTGGATTTTTTTTTCTCATTTTGTCTCTCACAGTTGAGGTTTATCTATGATGAAAATTACCAGCCTCTCTAATTTGTTTGAGTGGGAGAACTTGCACTATTGGTGGCTGACTAAATACTTTTTTGCCCCACTGTATCTGTATAAAAATACTTTAAGTTCTTCACATCACTAGTTTTAACATATCTAAAATAAATATAACTTTAATATATTTCAATATAAAATAAGTACTAATTTTACATTCTTAATTTAGCATTACATTATACTGTAGTTACTAGTTTAAATCTTTCAGCCACTAAGTGTCTCCATTATGCTCACCTGCTTTTATTCCGTACCATTTGCCAACCACATGCCAGGCCTGCTAATACCAAAATTAACCTGTGTACTGTACTGTACACATAGTTTGCACATTTATCTAATACTTTGGATAGAGATTTTTGTTGATTTGGAGCATGTGCAAGGGTTTCAGTAAAAAAAAAAAAAAAAAGTTTAATATAAAACACTTGAGTCTTATCAATACATTTTCAGGCTACAAGTTTTTACAGAATGAGATGATGGGTCAACTAAAGTGAGGAAATATATCCGAGGCTTGCTATATACTGGGGCAAATGCGGGCAGAGCCACCTCAAACAAATGCCTTGCCCCCTCTGCTGAAAGTAACTGAACATCATTACGGTTCTGCAGCACATTGCTCGGCACAGAATGCGACTTTCTCCTGTCCGTATGCTGTCAGCAAAGAGCCCAAACCCCTGCACAGCTCCTTCTTGTGAAAAACAAACAAAAAAACAATCAGCAATCAGCAAATAAGACTTCAAGTAGCCCAACTAGGAACCAGGGTCAGATCTCTCACATTGAATATAAACTGACACCATTGATTTCATTGCTGTCATTTCTCATTTTAAAATATACTAGCCCAGTCTCATGAAGTAAACATAACTTGACAATAATACAAATGGAGCAAATGTATACAGATAAAGATGCCCCCCTTGACATTTCTTCCTGCCCCCTCATTAAGCCTAACACTAACCCTGTTTTTGCCTATTCTTCCATTTTCTCTGCTTAGTGAAAAAGGCCTAATGCCCAACATGATTCAAATATACCCCACTTTGAGTCAGTGCTTTTTGTGTCTGAAAATATAGAAAAACACTTTTTTTGTCAAATTATACTGTAAGCTACTATGACTTATCTTTTTTCACTAGCAATCTATTGGTAACTTGCAAAATCCTCCACACTCACACATTTGCAATGTAAACTTGAAAAGCAGTAAAAGGAAACCGATTAAAAGAAGATTAAGGCTTATCATGTTTTAATCTGCTGTATCTATACTCCTCTCTGCCCTCTGAAAATGTCATTTTTTGTCCACACACGGTTATCGGCTCTCTCCAATTTTGTTTCAAATCCTTTATCTTTGTGTAAAAAGGAAAAAAAAAAGGCTTCTCGCAATCACTTGCTGAAAGGGTTCAAACTGGTGTCAGACACTAGCCCTCCCACTTTCCTCAACTTCTCTCTCCCAGTGTGGTCAAACACTACTCAACTTTTATCAAAGATATTTGGGGAGGATTTGCCTTCACACACTTTTCTATACTGCTGCTATGTAGAAATAATTTTTTAAATATCTTTTAGATATATTGGGAATTTATTGGGATACAGGAGTGTATATATATATATATATATATATATATATATATACATACACACAGTGGGGCAAAAAAGTATTTAGTCAGCCACCAATAGTGCAACTTCTCCCACTCAAAAAGATGAGAGAGGCCGGTAATTTTCATCATAGATATACCTCAACTATGAGAGACAACATGAGAAAAAAAAAAATCCAGAAAATCACATTGTCTGATTTTTAAAGGATTTATTTGCAAAATATGGTGGAAAATAAGTATTTGGTCAGTTACAAACAAGCAAGATTTCTGGCTCTCACAGACCTGTAAGTTCTTCTGTAAGAGGCTCCTCTGTCCTCCACTCGTTACCTTCATTAATGGCACCTGTTTGAACCCGTTATCAGTATAAAAGACACCTGTCCACAACCTCAAACAGTCACACTCTAAACTCCAACATGGCCAAAACTAGAGAGCTGTCAAAGGACACCCAAAACAAAATGATAGACCTGCACCAGGCTGGGAAGTCTGAATCTGCAATAGGTAAACAGCTTGGTGTGAAGAAATCAACTGTGGGATCAATTATTAGAAAATGGAAAACATACAAGACCACTGATAATCTTCCACGATCTGGGGCTCCACGCAAGATCTCACCTCGTGGGGTCAAAATTATCACAAGAACGGTGAGTAAAAATCCCAGAACCACACGGGGGGACCTAGTGAATGACCTGCAGAGAGCTGGGACCAAAGTAACAAAGGCTACCATCAGTAACACACTACGCCGCCAGGGACTCAAATCCTGCAGTGCCAGACGTGTCCCCTTGCTTAAGCCAGTACATGTCAAGGCCCATCTCAAGTTTGCTAGAGAGCATTTGGATGATCCAGACGATGACTGGGAGAATATCATATGGTCAGATGAAACCAAAATAGAACATTTTGGTAAAAACTCTACTCTTCGTGTTTGGAGGAGAGAGAATGCTGAGTTGCATCCAAAGAACACCATACCTAGAGTGAAGCATGGGGGTGGAAACATCATGCTTTGGAGCAGTTTTTCTGCTAAGGGACCAGGACGACTGATCCGTGTGAAGGAAACAATGAATGGGGCCATGTATCGTCAAATTTTGAGTGAAAACCTCCTTCCATCAGCAAGGGCATTGAAGATGAAACGTGGCTGGGTCTTTCAGCATGACAGTGATCCCAAACACACCGCCCGGGTAACGAAGGAGTGGCTTTGTAAGAAGCATTTCAAGGTCCTGGAGTGGCCGAGCCAGTCTCCAGATCTCAACCCCATAGAAAATCTTTGGAGGGAGTTGAAAGTCCGTGTTGCCCAGCGACAGCCCCAGAACATCACTGCTCTAGAGGAGATCTGCATGGAGGAATGGGCCAAAATACCAGCAGTGTGTGAAAACCTTGTGAAGACTTACAGAAAACGTTTGATCTCTGTCATTGCCAACAAAGGATATATAACAAAGTATTGAGATGAACTTTTGTTATTGACCAAATACTTATTTTCCACCATATTTTGCAAATAAATTCTTTAAAAATCAGACAATGTGATTTTCTGGATTTTTTTTTCTCATTTTGTCTCTCATAGTTGAGGTATATCTATGATGAAAATTACCGGCCTCTCTCATCTTTTTTAAGTGGGAGAACTTGCACTATTGGTGGCTGACTAAATACTTTTTTGCCCCACTGTGTGTGTGTGTATATATATATATATATATATATATATATATATAAAAAAACACTACTGTTCAAAAGTTGGGGTCACATTGAAATGTCCTTATTTTTTAAGGAAAAGCACTGTACTTTTCAATTAAGATAACTTTAAACTAGTCTTAACTTTAAAGAAATACACTCTACACTCTACAATACACTATACATTACTAATGTGGTAAATGACTATTCTAGCTGCAAATGTCTGGTTTTTGGTGCAATATCTACATAGGTGTGTAGAGGCCCATTTCCAGCAACTATCACTCCAGTGTTCTAATGGTACAATGTGTTTACCCATTGGCTCAGAAGGCTAATTGATGATTAGAAAACACTTATTGACATGTTCACACATCTGAAAACAGTTTACCTGGTTACAGAAGCTACAAAACTGACCTTCCTTTGAGCAGATTGAGTTTCTGGAGCATCACATTTGTGGGGTCAATTAAACGCTCAAAATGGCCAGAAAAAGAGAACTTTCATCTGAAAATCAAAAAACCAATTCTTGTTTTTAGAAATGAAGGCTATTCCATGCGAGAAATTGCTAAGAAATTGAAGATTTTCTACAACGGTGTGTACTACTCCCTTCAGAGGACAGCACAAACAGGCTATAACCAGAGTAGAAAAAGAAGTGGGAGGCTGCGTTGCACAACTGAGCAAGAAGATAGGTACATTAGAGTCTCTGGTTTGAGAAACAGCCTCGCAGGTCCCCAACTGGCATCTTCATTAAATATCATTAAATATTACCCGCAGTAGCTTGTTTGTGCTGTCCTCTTAACGGAGTAGTAGTTTTCTGTTTATTTTTGGGAATCAGTGAAGAGATATCCATGATGCTGGTAAAAAACTAAAGAGCCCCGGTTTAAAGCAAAAACTATTTTGAATGGAAAAACCTCTATCCCCAGAAATAGCTCTGCAATAGCTGGATTTTATGGTAGCTTTCTTTCCAAAAGGTATCGTAGATGCACATCTACAATTGTATTTTTCTTACCAAACACAAAACATTTCTATGTGGAGATTGTTATGTTTTTGTAGGTAAAATAAATTCATGGTGGGATATCAAATATATAAATATTTTTAAAACAGGGTTAAAAAAAACTGTTACGACATTTTATGTCTTTTTTTTCCCTACGAAAATTTTTATAATAAAGCACAAAAAAACTTTACCTGAATTTTCATTTCTAAACATATTCTAAATTACAAGAAATTACAACTGCAGCATCTGAACATAAAACATTTTTATAAGTAAGGTGAGGCTTATTTCAAGATTACACACTAAAAAAATTTCAAACTATAAATTGTTTTGAAAGAGACATCTGAGCCCCTAATAGGAAAGTTGGTAATTAAAGGGATTTTTTTTAAAGATAC
This sequence comes from Cyprinodon diabolis, assembly GCA_030533445.1. NCBI lineage: Eukaryota > Metazoa > Chordata > Actinopteri > Cyprinodontiformes > Cyprinodontidae > Cyprinodon > Cyprinodon diabolis. The sequence goes on from CM060078.1 coordinate 21,653,643, forward strand.
GGACTATTGACAGGTTTTTAGAGTAAGTATCTTCTCATTGCGAGTAGTGTGTGTTTTTTGTGATCAGCCATGTAGAATTTCTTGTTTGGTTAAAATAAAGAACAGGGTATCTTTTTCATGTCACAGCAACACAACAATACGATTTATTTTTGTAGGGTCTGATGAATATTGGCAAAAGGAGTAAATATCAATTTCATAATACATTTCTAAGGGTTTTGGGTGCCACATATAGTCTTCAGTTACCTATGAAAGAAAATTCAGATAAGCACTAGGGGCTATTAATATTCTTCACAAATTCAGCAACTGCGGTAAGAGTCTTGGCATTAAAATAAAATAGAAAGTATTTACTCCACTGACTAATCTATTTTAATTTATTATCCTGCTAATGAAAATCTGCAAAATGCATCTGAGACTCAGTCCTTTGAGGCTGCATGTATATTGGTAACAAACCTGAATGTGGTTAAGAGTAGAACCTAAAAAGTAAAGAACACATACCCATCTCAATACTTACAGTCTTGAAGGGTTTCTGATGTATTTTTTTTTATCAGGTCCAAATCAGTTCGGGTTTGGATCAATAACATGCTCAAATTGAAGAGGCAGCAGACCAAAGATGGAAAACGGGCAGAATTTCTCCCTGGACGTGGAAGGAATCCTTATCTATTTTGAATAAAAGGATAATAGAAGGTCATCTCTTTTCTTTTTGTGTTCATGTTGGGCTGATTATTTCTGGGGAAAACAAAAGATGTGCAGACAAAGAAAGTAATCCATGTGGAGCCAGAAAAATTATAAAAGAATGCATTTCATTACTACCATCTGAGAACAGCTTGTTTTATATTGTGTCTTGCTTAATTAGTGATTATATCACAACATAAAAGTCAAGATTTGTGACCCATACCTGAAATCTGGTGAATACACAAGAGAGGAGATTTTATGTTTAAGCTTGTGTTAAGAAAGGGAATTTAAATGTTGATTTTTTTAACATTATGTCTAATTTAACTCAATTTTAAAGTGCATTTAAATCTGCAAAGGTTTTAAGTAAATATTTTGTTAGTTTCACCCTGCTGCTTCAAAAATACTTAATAAATAAGTAAAATCTCCAGAAGTAAAATGTCAACCCTCTCAATAATATTGTTTTGATTGAGACCCACTGGAAGGAAGGCACTCCTTTAGCTCAAGTTTCAAATGTGACATTGAATTGTCCTTCTTAGCTTTAGTGTTGCATGGTTGTCTCATAAGAGTTTATCTTAATATTTGATATTTTATTGTTTATTTTGTTTATAGCAAATAATGCAAAGACCTAAAATTAATATTAGTAGCTGTTTCATTCCTCTTTGCTAAAGGTTTAATGGTTCTCTGAAGCCATATATACCCTTCATTGCCTAAGGTGTTGCCATCAGAAAAACAATATATAGTTGAACAACATTAATTTTTTGTGTTTGTTAGCCTCCCGGTGTTGAAAAGTAAAAAATTTGTTCTCTTATTAAACACTGACCTAAGTATCAACTTAGACCAACAACACCTAGCATTATAGCCAGAGAAGCAGAAAAAAATTATGTTGGTGATGATACCCAAATTGTTCAGTTTATAAATATTCTTTTTACTGGTTGTGGCAAATCCCACCCCCACCTAAGACAAATGATTATCTGTTAAAAAAAAAGAAGAAAAGTTTAATCCTTTACCCTTTCAGCCTTGAGCAATATTTAGTAATTTAACCTAAATCAGAGTTGACATCATACCTTGTAACTGAAAAAATGTAAATTTGTTTAGTATTTTTCTAGTGATAACGGAGCTGATGCTTGAAATAAGATTTTGTGTTGTATATTACCCATTAGCACAATTAACTAAGTATAAAAACAGCATACTATGTCTACAGGGAAAATCCACAGAGCCTCTGCAAATTATACTAAAAGTCATAATTATCCCAAATGATATCAAGGTTTATGGTAAATTGCATGTGCTTGTATGGTACTTTTACAAGTCAGGAGACTTGAGAAAAGTGCTTTACAGTACATTCAGTCATTCACGCAAAAAACTCACACACTGATGGTGGCAAGCTACACTATAGCCTAGGGCTGGGCGATAATTCAATAACGATATATATCGATCGATAGACGTGTGGCGCAATAGAAAAAAAGTGGGTCGATAAAAGTTCGATAAAAAAGAAACGCAGTTTTCCTTCCTTCTCATTGTAGCCTAGCATGTAGGTTTATGCTAGTCACTGCTTCCTCCCAACCAATCACAATCGCGGACCCAGGCACGCCGTCACCAAGCGCCGCCCTCTCAAACCACAACACAGAGCACATGAAGATGTCGCAGCAGGAGAGGCGGAGGAAGTTGTTTCAAAGAAGGGTTTTTGTAGTTCGGCAGTCTGGCAGTATTTCGGTCATGGCAAGTCGGACCAAAAACAAACCACAGTCATCTGTAAAATGTGATAACACAACCAACTTTTTTTTTTTTTATCATCTCAGCCGCTCACACCCGCAGGAGTGCGAGCTGTGTAGGCCCCGGCGCGGCTCTCCTCCGAGGAATCTTTGGGAATTTCGGGAAAATATATATATATTTTCAGTTCTGGGCAGTTTCCCACGTAGTTCTAACAATTGAGATAAAAATGCTGAGGGGCCAGAAACTTGAAAGTAATAACTCTGGTTAAAGCAGGAAACGGGGGTATTTATTTATTTGTTATATTTATTTTGGTCACTGTAGTTTATTCTTTGTCAGTATTTAATAACATAATCCAGGTCTCTTAAGTTATTTTTCTTTAAAACAATTCTTTTATGGTTAAAAAAGTTGGTTAAATAAAGATTTAATTCGAAGTCTGTGTTTGTGTTTTTTATTAAAATTAAATCATTTAGCAATATTATAAAAAGTCCAGGCAGAGCTGCACATAAAATATGGTTTCAATAATTATCGATATCGATCAATATGCATTTTTTTTAATCGATAAGCTTTTTTTCTATATCGCCCAGCCCTACTATAGCCACAATTGCCATTGGACTCAATGACATATAACATCTGCCCCTAGGGCCCTAGGTAATGCTGGTGAAGCATCTTGCCCAAGCCAAAGGTATTGCTCAAGGACATGACACTAAAAGCCAGACCTGGTGCTTGAACGGGTTGTGGGGAAACTCCTGCATCCAAGGCCAGGGTTGCATTGGATCTGTTAGAGTGGCAGCATGAGTCAATAGTTGACATGACTGAGCAAATGTCTCCTTTAAAGATTTAATTTAGCTTTTTTTTTTTTTTGATAATTTCAAACACCTTAATGGCAGGTTAAGATAAATTCTTATTTTTGATTTAAAATTCTCATAGGAAGAGGATTTTTGCCTGAAATATTGTGTGATTTCATACAATAAATGATCAGAAGGTCAAAATATTATAATTTTCCATACAGTCCTGAAGTTTCGCCTCAGTAATTCTAACTAACTTATAGAACACTCATTCAAGTACAATAAAAAATCTTTTCTATAGACCGGTAATTTTCCATACTGTTGGAAGGAATTACGAAATTTGCTTTTTGTCTAAAAATACAATCTATTAATCACAGCAAAGACAAAATAATTATATATAAAAAAGGTACAAATACAAGCCACTATATCACATTAGATATTGTCCTTTGAAACTAATTAATATTCCATTTTATGTTACTAGATAAGGCTGAAATTTGGCAGTTCTGTCAACATAAATCTGTCATACAAAGATATGAGCACACTGGCTTCTGTCAAGACACCCAGGGTGCATTTGTAATACAGTATACTTTTCATGATTTTTATACTTGTAGGACCATTATATTTAATGTTCCTATTATGTACTTGGAAGAGTTTTGAGAGTCAAATTTCAAAAGTCATGTTCAAACTTATGTGCATTTGGAAAGTTTCTATATGAAAGTTACCTGTAAAAACTAACTAGATGGTATATGTAGATCTGCTTTAAGTCATTCAATTTTAACAGATGTTAAAATTGCTAAGAGATACTGAATGTTTGCAAGTGTTTGACTGTAAAGCTAAAAATACTCCAAAAAATATTTTGGCATTTAGCAGGAAAGGTCATGAGTCTTTCACAAAGTTTTATATAAGCCTCTGCTTTCAGCTGAATATTCAAAAGCTAATGCAAAAAAAAAAAAAAAAAAAAAAAAGAATTCAAGAGAGAATTTGTGGGAAGATTGATAAATCTCTGATATTCTACATACAAATCCATGTGCTCTCTCTTAAGCTATTTTGTAAAGAAAGAACCCATAATTTAGACATCCATCCTAATCACAAGCTGTGACTAGAAAAAGTGGCCCCCAAAAGGCAAAAGTTCATTAAAACATAGTTTAACATAATGAACATCCTTAAACAAGTGTTCATTATTTGCTTTTTCTTTAAATTAAATAGAAGAACAAATGAGCTGCTGTCCACCTAATTTACTGTATGGTGATGAAGAAGCTTTTGCTTCGGGAGTTGCATCCTGTGATGGACCAGCATGGCTAAAGTTTGATAGATCTTTGTCTAATGAGGGGGGAAGAGTTTTGACCTGTGAGCATGTTCTTAGCCTCCTGTTTAGTCTCAGTTGAGGCGCTGTAAATAAACACTTATTAGCACACTTACATTTAATCAACTGGCTCAAAACAGTCATTAGCATAGGATTTTATTAACATGGAAGTGGGCCACTAGCATCTCTCATTAAGTGAATGAAATGCTGACTTGTGTGCCGCTCTTGGTGATTTGATGTGACATGACAGACTGAGAAGAAAAGCAAGGAAGATAGTGTTTAATATGCAAATGATCTGTGCTTAATAAATAACAAGTGTGATCTCCCGAAGTAAAATGTCTACAGTTGTGTTTGATGTTTAGAGTCTTTAGAGATTTTAAACTTGAAGATGTGACTTTGAAGTTACCCATAAATTTACCTTGGGCATTTATTACATTCCCCTTATAAAAAAGTGCCAATATGAGGATGATTGAAAAACATAAGATGTGTGTGTGAAGCTGATAAAGCAACTAGAATATGGAACGTTAATAGAACTCCCTGCCGCTCAAAAAAGATGAATTTTGCTTCATATTAAAAGGTAACTCAGCTTTTCCCCAAAGAACATTTTGTTAAATTGCATCTTAAAAGAAAAAATTCTAATGGACGGCAGTAATATAAGAAGTCTTCTGTATCTTTCACAAAGTTTAAGCAATTACAGAAGACTCTGCATCATCAGCTGAATCCAGGTGGCCTAAAAGAATGTTATCAGGACTGCCACGGCACCCAATCATACAACTGTGGAATGTTAAAAGTAGACATTTTACAGTCTCCCACAGCTGATAAAGAGCAGCCTACATAGGCAGAATGGTTTGAGAAAATGGTTCGAAGAATGATCAGACTTTGGAAAAAGAATGAAATCGTAAAACAGTATAAAGGGCAAAAAAATCAATTTCCCCAATCACTCATAATGGGGAGTTTAAGAGTTTAGAAAGTTAAGGTATTTAAAAAAAAAAAAAAAAAAAAAAAGTTAAGACAAATAGTGGTCATAAAGTCAATGGAACATTAACATTTTTCTCATGATTAAACATCAGTAAATGACATATATTCATCTTAAACCAGGCCAACTTTTCTTTTAGTTAAAGTTCTATTGATTTACTGTAGTTTAAGATCCCCTATGTAACTATAATGTAGACTTTAACAATAACTCTTTGTAAGAAACATGCATCCATTAGATTGTTTCCGCAAAGAGTATCATAGTATGCCACGTACTTTGTCATTCTATACTAGATTCTTTTCAATTTACAGAGGAAACGGTAAAGTACTAAAATCCTTCTCACATCTATACTGTTTGTGTCAAATAGTCATACTTAACTTTTGTTCATACAGTCTCTCATATTGCTCTGGTGATACAGCAGCTAGGGATATATCCATATTTTACTTTTTGATTCTACTTTTTCCTCCCACACTGTAACCTAATATGTTGATCAGCTGATCAAAGGTGATAACTTGCTATAGTTGCGCCATAAAACTATGTTGGTTTCAAGGTTTTGTCTTTCATGGTCTCTTGGTTGTGGCTCCTACAGTATAAATGTCATTGCTTCAACCTTGGTTAGTCTGTAAAAAATATAGGAAAATCCTCAGTCTATAAATGAATTAGATTACAGTATGTATATTTTTGTCCACACATGACAATAGAATGTCTGAATATTCATCAGTATCCTTTTCTACTCAAGTTAAATATTTCAATTTATATGAAAAACTGAGGAATTAGTTTTATTTATAATGCAACAGTAGGTTTGATGTCAATAGAGCAGTCAGGTATTTTATTTTCATACAAACCCACAAAAAACAACAAAAATCAACCCTCATGATTAAGTTTGAAGCACTTTCCTGTAAGCTTCACAGATCATGAAGCTTATGTGTTACACACTGTGGAATACATATGGTTGGACACTAATGTGGTTCATAATGCCAGTTACCTTATCTTCCATAAAAACCTTTAATACATTTGGGAATTTTCAGAAATGCAGAATTCTTATAGTAATTGTACACTGAATATTCTAATGAACCCCAAGCATTTAGGGGGAATATACTGTAAACTGGACAAACAAAACTGGAACTTTTGATTACAGTGGGTGGGATTGGTGTCAACAAAAAAATTTTTTATATGATATTTAGGTTTGGTTACTTGTGGTTCAGTTTTTTTGTTTTTGTTTTTTTTATGTATTTTTAAATCAACATATTGTCCATCCTCTATTTTTTGTTTTTTCCAAGTAAACTTATACGTTGCTGTAGAACATCATGCGGAACTTAAATTTTAGAAAAATCCAATAATTCCTTTTTTTTTAACCCCTTTCTGCTCAATTAGTTTAGCCAACAGAGTTGGATGCAGCTATCTCTGTTCAGAGTGTTTTGAATCAGTGTTTTTTTCCTCTCCCATGTCCCATCTCTGGGTGAAACATCATTGGATCTGTCGCTTTAAAAATCTGATTTGCGGTTGCATTTCCCTGTGTACAGAGTAGCTACGCGGAGGAGGAGAGACACACAGCAGCCCTCAGTGAATATTAACCCACAGATACTTTGATGTATGTTTAAGTAAAAATTAGAAGACGGGTTGCTTAAAGAAAAAATTTGAGATGTCACCGAAAAATCTGTTTGTTATAAATAGGGAGCTGTTTCAGCTAAAAATGGTAAGAGATTATAAGTTTACAAAAGTTAGTATTATAATGCAACAAGCTTGAGAAAACATAGTTTGTTATTCTTTACTAGTTAGAAAAAACTTGGTTTCTCAGAGGACCATTACTACCAATTACAGGTTAAAATTAACATGTTTTCTTATTCAATGGCGTGACGACACAACAATAGGCCCGTAAGCAACATTATCTGGGTGGGCCCCATATGAAGTGCAACACTCCATCCAACCCAAATACAAGACGTATTGTAAAAAATAAAATACTCAAATACATTGTTCTATTAAGATCTTTATTGCAGTTTGAAACATATTATATGAGTGTATTTTTTTACCAACCAGGTGGGTGTAAGAGGAAATTTTTCACACCATTAAATCTGCTAAGAGATGTCCTAGTTCACAATTGCGTAGGGGGCCAACCAGGTGTCAGTGAAGGGGCCCCTAAGCAACTGCACTCTCTGCTTACTGATAGTTACGCCATTGTTCTTAATGTGCAGACAGAATCAGATTGCAGCACTTCTACATGTCTTGAAATGTTTTTCTGGCATCATTCTATTAATTCAATTCAATTCAGTTTATTTATATAGCGCCAAATTCACAACACATGTCATCTCAAGGCACTTTACAATTCAACCAGATCATACAGTCAAATTGATACAAAGTTTTCTATCTAAGGAAAACCAGTTGATTGCATTGACTCATTGACTCAAATACAATCCCTCACACTAAGCATGCTTGTAGCGACAGTGGAGAGGAAAAACTCCCTTTTAACAGGAAGAAACCTCCAGCAGAACCAGGCTCAGTGTGAGCGGCCATCTGCCGCGGCCGACTGGGGTTCAAGGAGACAGAAGCAGAGATACAAAAAGCAGCTGTAAAAGGCGGCCCCGTCCAGGAAACACACAGCCAGGCAGACGAGCTCCAAGGCAGCTCCCATGCCAGAGGATGAAGAGAGCACATCCACCCAGCCACGGCCAGAGAAACAGGACCACACCTGAAGACAGGCCGATCTCCAACATCTACAAACAAGGGTGTTGATGGAAGCAGCACAGCTGATGTTTCTTTCCTGGATGACGTCACAGCCAAACAGGAACAGACGAGGCAAAGCTACTCTGAGGAAAAGCAGAGAGAGCATAACGTTAGAGATTGAACAAACAAATTCTCCAGAATAGGAGAACAGAGAGAGAATGAAGCAGAATGATGAAATGAGGGTCCCTATGTCCTCCAAAAGTCTAAGCCTATAGCAGCATAACTTTAAAGACAGCTCAGGATAACCTGAGCCACCCTAACTATAAGCTTTATCAAAAAGGAAAGTTTTAAGCCTAGTCTTAAAAGTAGACAGAGTGTCTGCCTCACGGACTAAAACTGGTAGTTGGTTCCACAGGAGAGGAGCCTGATAACTAAAAGATCTGCCTCCCGTTCTACTTTTAGAAATTCTAGGAACCACTAGTAAACCTGCAGATTGAGAGCGAAGTCCTCTGTTAGGAACATAAGGAACAATCAGATCTCTGATATAAGATGGAGCTTGGCCTTTTAAGGCTTTATATGTGAGAAGGAGGATTTTAAATTCTATTCTTGATTTAACAGGAAGCCAATGAAGAGAAGCCAGGATAGGAGAGATATGATCTCTCTTTTTAATTTTCATCAGAACTCTGGCTGCAGCATTTTGGATCAGCTGAAGGCTTTTAACTACAGTTTGTGGACTTCCTGATAGTAAAGAATTACAATAGTCCAGCCTTGAAGTAACAAATGCATGGACTAGTTTCTCAGCATCACCCCTGGACAGGAGATTTCTAATTTTTGCAATGTTCCTCAGATGAAAGAAGGAAATTCTAGAAACCTCTTTGATCTGGGATTTAAATGACAGGTCCTGATCAAAAATAACACCAAGATTTTTTACTTTATTATCTGAAATCAGTTTAGTCCCATCCAAATGAAGTGACTGGCTAATCAGCTTCTTTTTCAGAGACTCTGGTCCAAAGACTATAACTTCTGTTTTGTCTGCATTCAGAAGCAGAAAGTTAAGAGTCATCCAGGTTTTTATGTCTTCAAGACATGCCTGTAATCTATGTAATGGGTTAGCTTCATCTGGATCTATAGACAGATATAGCTGGGTATCATCAGCATAACAGTGGAAATTAATCCCATGCTGTCTAATAACTCTACCAATTGGGAGCATGTATAAAGTAAAGAGAATTGGTCCTAGCACTGATCCCTGTGGTACTCCACAGGTAACCTTTGAGCGTGTTGAAGATCTATCATTAACATAATCAAACTGAATTCGATCAGATAGATAAGATTTAAACCAGTCTAGTGCTGTTCCTTTAATTCCAACAAAATATTCAAGTCTTTCTAAAAGAATATTATGGTCAACTGTATCAAATGCAGCACTAAGATCCAACAGGACGAGCACAGATACAAGTCCATTATCTGAGGCCATGAGAATATCATTAGTGACTTTCACCAGAGCTGTTTCAGTGCTATGATGAGCTCTAAAGCCAGACTGAAACTCTTCAAAAAGTTCATTATGGTGTAAGTGGTCGCAAACTTGTTTGGCAACTACTTTCTCAAGAATTTTGGATAAGAAAGGAAGATTGGATATAGGTCTATAATTAACCAAGTCATCTGGGTCAAGAGACGGTTTCTTAAGCAGAGGTTTAATTACAGCAACCTTAAAAGCTTTAGGTACATATCCCTGTAACAGAGATAGATTAATCACATCTAAAATGGAGGAGGAGATCAAAGGGAATACCTCCTTAAATACCCTGGTTGGAACTGGATCTAACATACAAGTTGAAGGCTTAGATGAAGACAATAATTTTGCTAATTCAGAAAGTTCAACTGGATCAAAGCAGTCTAAACCCGGTTCAGATTCCATGACTACCTCAGGTACAATCGCGGATAGAGGAGTGCTTATGATCTTATTTTTAATAAGATCAATCTTATTTATAAAGAATCCCATAAAATCATTGCTGCTAAGAGCAGGTGGAATGGACGGTTCAACAGAGCTATGGCTCTGGGTGAGTTTGGCAACTGTATTAAAAAGAAATCTAGGATTATTCTTATTCTCCTCTATTAATGAGGAGAAGTATGCTGCTCTTGCTTTATAAAGGGTCCTCTTATACAGCAGTAAACCATTTTTCCAGACTAGGAAGGACTCCCGCAGGCCTGTGGAGCGATATTTTCTCTCCAGTTTCCTAGCATTTTGCTTCAAAGTACGCAGCTCTGCATTAAACCAAGGAGCAAGCTTTCTATTTTCAACGGTTTTCATTTTCAAGGGAGCTGTGTTGTCTAAGGCAGTACGCAGAGAACTAGCAACCCCATCAACAAAATCATCAACCTGTGAAGGGGAATAAGCTATGCTTTTGCACTCTGCAGCACTGCTCAGCGACACAGAGGAGAGAGAGAGTGAAGCAGATTCTTTAAAATTTATAACTGCACTATCTGATAAAGATCTACTAAAATTGAACCTTCTTTTGGGGGAGGAGAACTCTGTTAAAGTAATCCTGAAGGTTATTAGAAATTCAGAGTAAGGACCTGGCGGACTATACAAAGTTACAAAAAGAAGAGGTTTTCTTGCCTTGAAATTTGGATGAGGGAAATTAAGGGTTAAATGTTCAAAAGAGTTGTAGGTATTAACTGTTTTGGGAGTAATCAGTAAGTCAGACTGGAAGATTGTTGCTACTCCTCCTCCTCGCCCAGAACTTCTGGGTATGTGAAAATTTAAATAGCTTGAAGGAGTTGCCTTGTTTATGCTCACATAATCCTCTTGCTGCAGCCAGGTTTCTGTAAGGCAAAACAAGTCAATGTGATTATCACAAATCAAGTAATTAACTAGCAGACTTTTAGAGGAAAGCGATCTTATGTTAAACAGACCGCATTTAATTGTTTTAACTTTTTCCCCAATTGGAGTTATTTTGATTTTAATTAGATTATCATGATTTACTCCTTTGGGAATCTTTGCTAATTTATTAGATTTTGGTCGTGGGCAAGACACTGTCTGGATGGAGTAAAGAGTGGGTAACAGTAGAGAAGCTGCAGAGATGTCTGTTAAACTACAACTCTGCTTCCTGGTCTGCACCCTGGGTGGTCAGGGTTTTGGAGGACTAATAAATGTGGCCAGATTCCTAGAAAGAAGAGCTGCACCATCCAAAGTGGGATGGATGCCGTCTCTCCGAATCAGACCAGGCTTTCCCCAAAAGGATTGCCAATTATTAATGTAGCCCACGTTGTTTTCAGGACACCACCTAGACAACCAGCGGTTGAATGACGACATGCGGCTAAACATGTCATCACTGGTCAGATCAGGGAGGGGACCAGAGAAAATTACGGAGTCCGACATTTTTTTGGCAAACTTACACACCGAAGCAACACTAATTTTAGTGACCTCCGATCGGCGTAACCAGGTGTCATTACCACCAGCGTGAATAACAATCTTACTGTATTTAACCTTATCCTTAGCCAGCAGTTTCAGGTAGGATTTGATGTTGCCCGTTCTGGCCCCCGGCAAACATTTGACTATGGTCCCTGGTGTCTCTAATGCCACGTTTCTGACTATGGAGCTGCCAATCACCAGAGTGGGCTTCTCAGTGGGTGTGTCACTGAGTGGGGAAAACCGGTTAGAAACGTGAACGGGTTGGTGGTGACCAGTGGGCAGAGATCCACGACTACGCTTTCTGCGTACAGTTACCCAATCGCCTGGCTGCTCAGGCACTTTTGGAGGACAGCTACGTGGGGGGCCTACTTTAACTCCTGGATCAACAGCCTGAAGCCTGGGTTCTAACTCTGACACCCTCGCCTCCAAAGCTACAAAAATACTACACTTATTACACATCCCATTATCACTAAAGGAGGCAGAGGAATAACTGAACATCTGACACAGAGAGCAGGAGAGAGGAGAGGAAGAAGGAAGAGTTGGAAAAGAGTCAAGGGAGGGAGAGAGAGAAGCCATAGCAATGCTAAGCTAGCGCTAGCCTAGGCTAGCTACTCCTTGCTATCAGAAATAAAACCATGTGAAACTGACAAGTGCTCAGTAGAAAAGTGCAGCAGAAGGTGCTATGTTTTAAAGTAGTCAGTTAGAGTTACTTAGATACAGAGATATCACAGAGAAAATAACTTAACTTCAGATGGAGTTCCTCTAGACAGCTGCAGCAGCTGCACACTCAGTTAATCCAAACAGGAAGTGAACAGGTCCAAACAGGAAGCAAGAAGCCAGGAAGCACAAGCCACATTCCTTAACCAACCTGTTAGTTTTCAGCTCTAGATCCTAGTAAAGAGGTTCTTAAATCTTTTTAAACAGAGCACAGAAAGAAGAAGGGACGGCTGCAGATTTAAAGGTGAAACTGATTTACTTAGATATGCAACATGCAATAAAATATCTCCAAGTTTAACATAAAGTTTACAAAAAAAATATGCTATGCTATATTTAAAATGCAGCATATCCATATTTTTCTGGATAGATGGATGGAATTATGGCATGGCAGTGGAATCGGCTGTTATTTTTTTAGGCCATTATATATATATATATATATATATATATATATATATATATATAATGCACTAAAAGGCATTAAAGGTATAAATATCAGTGTATTATGGTTCTCTTATGTTCTCAACAATAGGAAAGTGTTCAATAAATATATGTATGAGCTCCTTTTTGGAAAATACAAAAACATAATGAAAGCGTTTGGAGTGAAGCAACTGTAGGTCCGTCAGCCCCCACCATTAGAGTGTTACCACCAACTTACACCCTTGTTGTCTGCCATTGTTTGTCACAGTTTTAGTTATTTCAGAACTTAAGTTTTGCCCAAACTCTAAACGTGGCCATTTCAAATTAGTAATTTTTTCTTTCAGCCCTTTTCTGACTTAAGATGGTGAGCGCAACTTGAGTCCTAACTTTTGAAGAAATGGACCTCTTTGTTTTGTCATTTACATCTTAAGGTGAAAAGTAATGAGTAAAAGGTTCTCTACCAAACATGCGTCATTACCAATAGCTTCATATTATTAATTAGAGAAACAGTATGGCACCTGCACTTATGCTAAAACAATTCCTGATGTGAAACCTTTTGCCTCAATGTGTTAGCATAAAGTAAGGATTTCTCAGTGTAAGACTGTGCTGTGAAATGAACAGTGATGGGACTAACGGCGTTGAAAGTAACGGCGTTACTAACGCCGTTACCTTGTTTTAGTAACGAGTAATCTAACTAATTACTTTGACTGTAACTATAACGCAGTTACCATTGCAGACACCCCGTTACTGCGCGTTACTCAGGTCGCGCAATGAACCTTTTTTCATGATCGGACTCGTGCGCAGCTGCGTGAAGCTGACACCCCACCCACGTCAAAAAAACTCTCCAAATAGACTGAATGGTTAGTGCAACGTTAGTGCAGATTTGTGCAGAAAAAAAAAATTGTTTGTGCTACTTTTGTTTAAGAGATATTAAAGATTATTTTTTAGGTCATCAAGAGTTGCGCGCATTGTCATGAGAGAGGGGAGAATGGCTGATGTATAGTGAGATTCCGTCTGTCAGTTGGGTAGGTCGGTGTTTCTGCTTGCGGGTGTTAAGGTACAGCACACACAGAGAGATGGAGAGTGAGGATGAAACAGACAAAACAGCGTTTTCCACATGGAAATACTGGTGTTACGTCGAGCTGCGTTTCCCCACCACATCTCCGCACAGCGCAGGCGGCAAGAGTCACCGCGCAAGCAACAGGAAACGCGCATGCTCGCTAAAGGTGCGCAACAGTCGCCCTGTGCTCGCGCCACAGGAGAACTATGGAGAGCGTGAACGATCAAATGATAGCCTATATGAAGAAAGGGAGAAATCTGGATGGATACTTATTTTAAACATAATTTGAGAGAGAGAGAGAGAGAGAGAGAGAGAGAGAGAGAGAGAGAGATTCATTCATTACAGCTCCCCCCTGATGTCATTCACTTTGAGTTACAAGAAATGCAAAACTCTCTGCAGGTTCTTGTCTTTGTCGTCCTCTCTATTCAGCTGGCTTTGGAAACACGCGGCGAGAAGGTGGGGGCTGGGTGGTGAGGTTTACGGGGGCGAGAAACGCAAAAGTAACGCAATAGTTACTTTTACTAGTAACTAGTTACTTTTATTGTGGAGTAACTCAGTTAGTAACTCAGTTACTTTTTGGGAGAAGTAACTAGTAACTATAACGAATTACTTTTTCAAAGTAACGTGCCCAACACTGGAAATGAAAAGATGTATTTATTTCAGGATTTCATAACACATTTCACAGTGGCACAGGGCCTCATCCGTTTAAAAATAAACATGCTGCAGCCTAAAGCTTATTTCTTTCATTAGTTTATTAACACGTGTTTTCAACCTACCCCTTTATATATTGACGGTGCAAGGCCTTTTATCTGAACTTAACCTTTCCTACATACTCTTGCTATGGTTTGCAGTGCTTCTTTTTTTATTTGCAGAGAACTATAAGAGAGCAACACAAGTATTGCAACAAAAATTACTGTGAAATGCATAAATTTGTTTATAAATTTAATTATTCATCATTCAATAAAGAATGTTTTTAAACCTTCTAAGGTTTAGAAGCCTGATGGGGCATCCAAGACCATGTAGCATTGCAAGCATTTTGTTTGTCAGGATGAGGTTGAGGTCTCTGCTAAATTGAAATCAATGTTAAAAGTGAACACAATTATCAAGGTAGCAACTCTTAACTCTTGTATGACCTCATGGCATAAAAATAATTTACCATGCATCTTCTGTATATTATCCACTAGCTATTGGAGAATCAGTTTTGAAAACAATAATTTGGTTTAAATAGGTTATTGCACCTTGAATTTTACTATTCAATTGCTAAATAATTCAACATACCTTACAATTATTTAAGTATATAAAAAAATATATACTTTCTTGACTTTATTCAAATAAACACAACTATACTGAGAAACTATGTTGTTCTGCAGAAGAGTCCCCATTAAAGTGTTCTAAAACTGTCAAATGGGCAAATCAGTCAGTTGCATGAATGTTCAAAATTAAAAATTTAACAAGCTGCAATATTGGAAAACTACACAAACTGTCCAACATTTAAGAGGATTATGACATTACTAAGGACTGTAGGATGCGTTTTCAGAAGACGGAAATAAATAAGCAGCTGAGGAAGTAGTGATAATTCAAAACAGACCAAACCTGTAGGAGATTTGCTCAAAAACACAACAAAAAGCAAATGCATGGTGCATTTAAAATTTAATGGCATTGACAGCCACTGCCTCAAATCGGTCTAATATTACCTGGTGCAAGTTTGGATGGTACATCCCAAAATGGAAGTTAATCCTGGTGTAAAAAGAAAAAAAAGATTTTGGAACTCAAGTTTGTGAAACAGGCATGTATGGTCTTAAGAATAGAAGAGCAAAAACTCTCAATGCATTTAAGCTGCTAATGCCGTTTGTGCTTTTATTATACTTTATGAAATATTTATTATTGAGCTACAGAATAGCATAAAGACTTGATATAGGATCAAATGGTAAAGCAGTAAACTTTTCATCATTCTCAAAACTGTTGACAGCAACTGTAGATCTGAACAGCTGAAGATATTAAAAAGATTCATCTTGTTGTGACACAAACTGCATGACATGAACATTACTTTTGAAGAGTAACATCACGGGAGCATGCAAACAAAAATGCAAATGTGTTTCATTAACTGAACATGGCTCATAGTGCTTAGGATCAGCCTGGTTAAAATACTTGCAGATGACAAATAAAACACTACTTGGATGGGGTGAAATTGATTAAAAACTGAATTCCAGTAAATACATGTTTGAGGAAGAAATGCATTTATAAATATATGCTTTTTTTTTAGGATATTTACAGTTGAATTTGTATACTTGTTTCTGAACACTCCTTGCACTTTATTAAAACTTATTCCTATAATACAACCTTTTGCCATCTTGGGAAACTGTTGCAATAAACCATTTTCATAATTCATTTTTGCTTCATTCTTTTATTACACAGCTCCCCCTCACACACAAACACACATATCCCAATGTTATGGTGTAATTCATCATGGGAATTACCTCATAACCAAGGCTCTCATGTCATACTGTTGCAACAATGGGTATTTAACTAACCAATTAAAATGTTTACTATCTTATCAGGAGGACACAAATTAATATAACAAAGGCTTTATGGCCGCATACACATGTATGTGCCTTTGTCCAGTTAGACCTTTCATTGCATGGCATGGTGGTGTGCAGATTACATTTGGCAGGTGCACAAAAGAAAAAGTCTGTTATGATGCTTTTGGCAGCATTTGCCCTGGAAAAACAATGGTCAGCAAAGCTCCCTGACACTACCGCCAAATCATTTAATTTAAATAGTATTTGTCCATTACCCTGTTAGTTCCTTTAAATCTGGTTCGGTCATTTCCCCAAATTATTCAGACCTTCAAAGATCCCATGTTTCTCTGTCAGATTTAGCATGTTGGAGGAAAAGCTTGCTTGTTTTGGAAAAGCTAATTTTATTGGCTTGAAAAGGGAGTGCTGAGGGAAATCCTAGTTCGCAAAACTAACTTTGTAACTTGCTGACTGCAAGCCTAACCAACCACCCAAGGACAAGCAGATTTGCGGCTAAGTGACTGGTATGTTTTGCGATTCAGGATGGCAATTAAAACATATGCTTTATTAATAATTGAATAACTATAACATGTAGTTTTTAATTTTTTTTTTAATTATTTGTTAAATTAGGAGAGTGAAAAATTCATCAGGGCCTTAACAGAAATAAGACTGCCCACCTTGTCTAAGTGTTTAAAAACAGTAGCTCCCAAGCTGTTAAGAAGCTTCATTTATTGATCCAAAAGTAAAATTTGATGCAATAACTCAAATAGTTGTTTTTATTTTATTTTATTGACTTGCTGTATAAGATGATAGCTGTGGGCACAAAGCATCTTCTGTAGCAGCATGTAGAAACATTTGACTGAAGACAATGTTTTTAAGTTTTCTGAATATGATGTTCACCGCTCTCCTCATCTTCATCTTAGGAATTCTTCTGTGAGAAATCATCTCCAGAGGTTCTAGGGGTGTTCATGGAGCTGGTCTTCTTAAGCTCAATAAGCTTCATAAAATTATTATTTGCTCTGATACCTTTGCCACAGTAAATGACAGCAGAAGAGGACACAATCTCCATAGCAGACTTATAGAAGATATGCAGCACCTTTATCTAACCATAAAAATTTTCCTACTGTGTGATGGTAGTAGTATTCAACTTGTTACATGTTCTAATGAAATCTAAAACCTTTGCTTTGTAAGTATATATGTCTTTATGCTCAAACAGGTGCATCCAATATAGGATAATAAATGAAGTGGAGGTGAACATTTTGATGGCCGACTAGCAGGTCTTTGAGGGTCATAATTCTGGCTGATATACAGGTGTTCAAATACTTACAGTTGTATCATACAAATAGTTAAAAAAAAAATCATACTTTGTGATATCTGGATTTTTTTAATTATGTCTGTCACAGTGGACATGCACCTATGATGACAATTTGAGACCCCTTCAGGATTTCTAAGAGAGAGAACTTGCAAATGCTTATTTCCTCATTGTAGATGCTGTTTGTTATTAAACAGAGCCTCTGCACTACGTTTCATGACAAAAATTCAAATTGTTTGTTTTGATTATTACAGCCACTGTTTCCTGCCATCAAGTTGGGTTTGTGTGTGCGTGAATTTCTCTCTTATTCAATCATGTTCATCACTGTGTGCATTCTGCAGATTCTTCCAGTCCGAATTCACATTGGCCATCCGATGGAAGGCAGTTTAGTTTGGCTAAGTATTTCTATGACTTGTTTTGGCACGGTCCGACATCTTGTGATTCGTGGTCTGTGGTTACCATAATAGCTTGCCATTGTCCAAGAAGTAGCCTGACTTATACTGCATTAGTGTGTTTTTGGCCTGTGGGTTAGCTGGGGATTAGCTGTGTTAGTTACTAAACTATTGGTTGCCTTGTCAGCAGAAGGCGTCAACATATCACCACTTGTTCCATACACACTTCAATGCTGCCACATCAAGTGCATTGTGACTATTGTTCAGTATTTGATTAAGTGAAGCTTGATTGTTTTGACCGTTACCAAAGACCCCTGTTACACATTTGTCTGCTGTATATCATCTAAGCAGCTAATCTGATGGAAATTCCTTCAGTGCATCACAACAGCTGAGCTACTGTAATGTACTGAACATTATCAAAGGCTCTAGCTCTAGGACTCATTTGGACACTTTTATGTTTACTGACTCTTTGAAGTATTCTGTTTTTATACAAGTATCTTGTACTGTTTGCATAGTTTATTAAACATAATACTTTGACAGCGATTATTAGGTTTAATAAAAACACCCTTTTGTTTTTAGTGTGGTTGTAAATAGCAGTGACTGATTGTCTCTAAGAACTGAATAAACCTCCTTTGAGTTAACAACTTGAATACACAGAAAAATATTTTCCTTGCAGTTAATGATTAATAACTGTACTGTACTAATTCAAAGTAAAACATTAGTTAAGAAATTAATGACTAGAAGGAGACATAGATGATGGATTAGTCAAATTAAAGTCTGGACATGAATTAAATGTTGTGGCCTGGGCTTAAACTGGCTGTTGATACTTAAAAGACCAGTAATTTTGGAAAGGAAAGCCACAAATTTCTTAAGTGATTTTAAAATCACTGGTATAAATAATAGTATAAATGGTTAGGGGGATTTGTGGGCAAGGGAAGCACAACTACTGTAGATGTTAGGTTTTCTAGGCCATTTCTTTTCAAATAAATTGCATTTCTACTTGCCAATATAGAAACTTCAGAAAATTACTTTTACTTCACTTTTAGTGATAAGGAATTAAAAATAAACAAATAAAGGGAAAAAAACATCTGCATAGCAGAGTATATACTCAAAAGTATAAGTGTTTTATTGCAAGGGCATGATTGAGCAGATCTTGAGTTAAGGTCTTGATTTTAAAAAAAAGATTTGTTTTTTGAAATATGCCTGTAGTTATGACAGTTTAAGAAGAAACTACAACACTGCATCTGCTTTTGTCTGCAAGCCCTGAATTGTAATGCTTTAGAGAAAACGCATTTATGGTAGCACACTGGCATACGTTGTCAGGATTTGTCAAAATTGTTACTTTCCTGTGAAAGGGAAAAAATTTAAAGGAATAGGTGAGGATCGACTTACGCAAATAAGGGAGAAAACTAGAAGAAAGCCAGTATACAGTGTGGGCATGGAAAATGTCAGGGGATAAGCTAAACGGGTAACGGAAGAAGCTGACTACAGTGAAAATAAATATTTTCAGGAAGCTATTGATTTTTTTTTTAAGTTGGGAAGAAATATGTCAATATAGTCATCCTGAGGCAATGTTAAAGAGGACAACCAGTAGTGCTTATTAACCTGACAACAGCGAGATGCATGTCTCGCTCCGCCTAGCTCCACTCACATACAGCTGGGACACCGCTCATTGAAAGTGATTTCCCCAACCAAATGGTCTGGCCAATCAGGACGCAGGGCGGGTGTTTCCTGGATGTGACGAAGTGGAGAAGGGAGTTCTGTAAGTCGTTCGTCTATACTTTTTTGGTTGGCTCCTTTTTTTTAAATAAGTCTGCTGTGCACAATGTTACCTTTTATCCGCACATTTTCATGGCACAAACGACATTGATCATTTACCGACATTGCGCTGATTCCACTGTTGCTATATCCAAGATGTCGGCTGTTCTTTTTTGTTTTTTTCCTGCGTAGCTCTCACAGCGTCACGGGTTAGCTTCGGTGTGAGTGGTTGAAATAGCACGTCGATAAAGATGACAGACAAGTGGCTTATCCAATCATATGCAAGGAGTTTTGATAAGGCCCAGCCTTCAGTAAAGGCAATTCCTATGGCGGTGTCCCAGATGTATGTGAGTGGAGCTAGGCGGAGCGAGACATGCATCTGGCTGTTGTCAGGTTAAGTGCTAATAGCTTTTAGTGAAAAATTGATCCTATAGATTTACTGAACCTATTTAACCATTTCCAGTATGTATTGGTTCCCATTTTCATAGAAGTTTGAAGTTTTCAGACCACTGAGGGAACTTGAAAGGTGATATCAAGCCATGTTTAAATCAAATCTATAAGGCCTAGAAAATCAAAGCAATAAATACTGAGGAGTTATACATTGTTCTACTGCACACCCTCCACAATTAGAGTTAACCAGTAAAGATCACTTCTAATTCAGCTGGCTGTGCCACCATCTTCTAAGATTAGAGGAAGATGGGAAAAAAAAAATAGTGCTGTAAAATTTTTCAAGCAACATCAGCCTACAAGAAGGTTGTGAAGCAAATCATATTTAAAGGCACTAAAATTTAACATACTGTAATGTACTGTATGATCCAAATTAATTGTCTTTGCAAAGTACCTTGAGATGATGTGTTTGAAAAGGGGTTTATAAGTGAACCGAATTGAATTCTAGACGATATTCATTTGCTGTGATGAAACTCAGATTGTACACATTTTAAAAGCAAACAGTTATATCATAGTCTCGGTTTGATGGTTGGCTTTTTCAGTTGGCCGAGCTGATTAACGCCGATCTTTTCCACCTGGTTCCCTCTGCTATTTATGTTATTTGCCTGCCTACCATCAGCGCAAGATTATTCAAGCTGTGGTGAAGGTAACTCTTGCATCAATTCTGATTCTTGCCCGTTTCCCGTTTTTGATAGTCGAGTTTTTGCTTTGCCCTCGTCTGCTCTGTCTTCGGTAATTTTTGTATTGTTTTTCTACGGCTGCAAAACAGTGGACAATCTCCCTCCCGGATTCCTCTCTCTCCTCTGGGATTGGACTGGACTTTGAACCAGGTGTGAAGAAAGGTGTGAGAAACCTGTGTTTTCCATCTCTGCAGAGAATCCGCTTATCCGCCCAGCTGACGCCCAACCGCTCGCTGTGTGCTTTGTTAAAAATAAAGTTGAAAATCATTCTGGTCTATCTGTCTGAACATTGGGTCCTAGTTTCTGAGATTATTAGAAGTTACATTATAAAAAACTATTATTTCCTAACTGATATGAATACAATTACAACTATTGCTTTTTTAGTTATAGCCTAATTACCAGATTATAATCCCCGAATATCACTATGGCTTTCAAATTTAGACGTATATATCTTCATTTAAAGTTACCTTTTACACTATGGAAAGAAAAGGCATGACAGATAATTTTATGGGTTTACAAGTTTAGGCCACACAAACAACTTTATTATTTGGCTTCAAGGGGGGGAGGGGAAAAAACAGACAGTATAATGTAGGTCTGGAATTGAGGCCCTCTGGAAGATAATCTATGGTCACAAGAATCAGATTCAGGAAGACCCATCTTTTTAATAAAGGGATGAACATTTGCTGAGAATTATGATCATCAACCTCAGGACAAATCAAAAGACCTTATGAAGATTCTGGTTGAAGGTGATAAGAGTGAATAATTGTCCAGAGTAAATCTACTGCCCAGCTAACATAAAATAAAATCAATTCCATTACAGCAGCCGCATCTGCAAAAGCAAGACTAAAGGCCGAATACAATTTGCTGGATAAAAAAAATCTACTTTCAAAGAGTATCCTTCACCTGTGTTCTGATAACAATAGGATTAAAGCTTTTGGCAACTATGACCATCATTACAGCTGATGGAAAAGAGAAAAAAAGGACGCAAGCCTAAGAACACCATTCCAATAAGGTTTGGCACGGAGCAACACACTTTGCTGAAGGATGACCTCTTACACTTCACAATATATAGTAGCTATCATGAGGAAATATCTTGTAGAAATATTAATGGAACATTCAAGAACAGCTAAGAAGTTAAAGCCTGGGCATGTATTGATCTTCCAGGTAGACAGTGACCCTAGGCATGCAGCCAAATCATTACAAAGTGGCATCAAGACAATTTAAACTTTCTTGGTATCGGTAAAAGTCAGACTCAATGTAACAAAACCAATAGAGAAAAGGTTACAAGTCAGAATCGGTTTAATTGGACAAGTACAGTAAATGTGGACACAAAAAAAGAGTTTGTATCACACCAGTGTATGGAGAAACAAATAAAAGTGTGCAGTTACACCTAATATTTTCTCTAGAAAGTTTAGAATATATTTTACAGAATTTTTGTAACCTCGTTTTATCAGATGGGTTAGTTAGAGCGTTATATGAACTTTTGCAAATGTTAAATTCAAGTCAAAGTTCAGAATATTGTTGCTGGTGCTACTGCTACATTAAGAATATTTTGAAAAGTTAAATATTTGAGAAACTAAATATTTGTGTTTTTGTGTAGGTTAGACAAAAACGTATATAAAGCCTGTATTTTTTGCATTTATATAGATGTCTCAAAAGTATAATAATCATAAGGCTGAAGGCCAATCATGCACTTGGACTCTGTTTAACATGCTTCATACAGGTTCATCACAAACTGTAGCACCATGACATCTTTGTGGCCTGTACTCTTTGGTGGAGTGGCTATTCTTCTCAACGAGGAGGCAGCATAATTGGTATAATTTTATTTACAATGCCCTTCTTTGGTTAGTGCACTCTTAAAGCTGTACCTTACTTATAAAGAAAAGCATAGCCTCTCAAGTCCTGAGATCCAACAATCAGCTGCTGCTCATTGTTCCTTTTGCCCGCAGGGCTAGGGAAGAAAGCCCGTGTCTACGCAGCTCCTTTTGCATGGAATTCTTTTTTACAAGGAGAATGGAAATTGACTGAGTTTTTGTCCTTAAATGCCTTTAAGCTGAAAATGAAAGAATTTGAAATGGCTTCAATCAGGCTCACCCTCCGAACGATTTTCGGCCCTGGCATTTTTTCATCACCTGCCCCCCCCCAAAAAAAAGCATAAAAACACAGTCAAACATGTGCATCTCAAATGTGAAACACAATACAAATATGTTGATTAACCGATCTATCTTCAAGCATCACACGACAACCATCACCAAGGCTTCTATAATGCGTTTTTACTGGCTTTGGTTATTAACACGGATGCGACAGTGGCTGCATCTGCGTAAGGTCCACACTTGCAGGAAGCAAGCCAGACACCCACCCACTCACATACTAGGTCTAAAACGTAAGCCCAAGTGTTGTAAAAACACCAACATAAATAAATACAATATACAGGCAGTTCTTTAAGAGTGAATCCATGAAAGCTCAGCAGAGTGAAAGCTATCACTGCGGATCTAGGTGGCATGTGGGCAATACAATGGAATAATGTAAACAGATGCAAAACCCCCATCATGCACCGCAACATAGTTTTGCAAAATATTCAAACATAAATTCACCAAATATAAGAAGGAACTTCCTAGTTTGGTTTAAAGAAAGCATTTTAGTTTTATTATAATTTTTTTGAAGAAATTGAAAATTACACCATATATCAACAGTCACAAGGAAGGGCTGTATATACTGCATGCATCATTTTGATAGTTAACATTCTATTGCTTCTTGAGCTCCTTGAGTTATTTGTCTTTACAGAGAGTAAGTGTTGGGGCCAGTATGATTTAAGGAGGGACGGCACTCGCACGCTGAAATTAGGAGCGGCCAGATTACCAGTCCGAGTCTGGCTCAATGTTTTACTTGATATGTTTATTATGTACCTCTGATTTAATTTAATGTATTTCTATTTATATGTATGTAACTTCACTGCTGGCTTGTGGTCCCTTGGCAGTGTTGATCTGTGCTGAAACCTGATTGAAAATGAAATTAGCCTGTTTTAAACAGGAAGTATTAAGTGGTCTAAAGTTGTTGTGTTGACTGGATTTAGAAAACACAGTGGGCCAACACCAGTACACCCAAAGTTATCCCTAGCTGAAAACTTCACACCGGACTTTTTAGCACCGTTGAAACAGGAGTTTTACCTTATCTAAAATAAATACTGGATCACTGAGAAACAGTCCAGTTCATTTTCTAATCAGCCCAGAAAATATGCAGGTATTCCTGTTGCCGGTGCAGCTTTTCCAAGCAAACTTTTTCACTTCAACTCAACTTACCATGACTGCACTTGCATAGAGAATTTTGAAAAAACGGCTTGCTCAGTAGTTCTACACTTTTTGTGGCTTGCCCTCTTTGTGGAGAGTTTGAATAAGTCGTCTGGGCATCTGCCACATCAGCTGTCCTTCCTAAAATCGTGTAGCCTACTGACCCCAACAGAGACCGTTTAGAGGGACAAGAAATGTTTTCGTGGTTTTAGATAATAAGCAATGAATTTCCAAGAATTTCCAAAATTAAACCTTTTTCACAATAACCCTTTCTTTTTTAATACAAGAGCTACTACTACTACTACTAATACTTATATTTTTTATAGAATAGTATAAACTGTATGCAATAAATTTAAGTGAAATATTATTTAATACCTTTTACATTAATAAAAAAACATGCTTAGAGTGGATTCTAGATATTCCATTCTGTTTTATCCAACAATGAAACACAAATACTCCTCAGTCCACAAATAAAAATCCTAAAAATTTTATTTAATTAATAGAAGTAATTATTTTTGAAGCCATAAAAACATTGAACAATTGCAAAGTTGCTTTTCCGTTAAAACAGCCATGTTTTAACCAAAACAATTCAGTCTGTCAAAAATACTGCCGAGATGAGCCCTGAAATTCAGAGAGCCACTAGACTGAAATGAGTCACACAAACAGACAAGCACCCCCACACACAGTTGTAAGGGGCTCAATCAACTGCATATTGGAGAAGCAGTCCTAAGTAGCATTATATGGCTCTTGACTCAGCATTTCTTCACCAACAGAAAGGCAGGGAGACAATTGCATACCACAAAAGTCTGCTATTGATCAAGATTCTTACTGAAATACATACATTTTGAAGGTTCTGGGACAATTTTCTCAAGCAAATCTCTTTTTAGTGAGGTTGTCTAGAGAATAATTACAGAGACTGATGTGGATAAAACAAACAAATAGAATCATACTTGATCATTAGAATTTCTTCAAGAACAGTAGGAATTCATATTGAGCAAGAAATTACTAACCTGACAACAGCCAGATGCATGTCTCGCTCCGCCTAGCTCCACTCACTTACATCTGGGACACCGCTCATTGAAAGTGATTTCCCCAACCACATTTATGGTCTGGCCAATCAGGACGCAGGGCAGGTGTTTCCTGGATGTGACGTAGTGGAGAAGCGAAGTCTGCTGTGCACAATGTTGCCTTTTATCCGCACATTTTCATGGCACCAACAACATTTATCATTTACGGACATTGCGCTGATTCCACTGTTGCTATATCCAAGATGTCGGCTGTTCTGTTTTGTTTTTTTCCTGCGTCGCTCTCATAGCTTCGGTGTGAGTGGTTGAAATAGCACATCGATAAAGATGACCGACAAGTGGCTTATCCAATCATATGCAAGGAGTTTTGATAAGGCCCAGCCTTCAGTAAAGGCAATTCCTATGGCGGTGTCCCAGATGTATGTGAGTGGAGCTAGGCGGAGCGAGACATGCATCTGGCTGTTGTCAGGTTAAGAAATTACAGCTTTTATCTCATAGCAACATGACTTAGAAAAAATATTATATTTTGTCAGGTTCTGTATTTTCTTTACCATTATCATTTTTACATGCAAGCTGGAGAGAAGCGCTGGAACTAAAATGATAGAAATCCCTTTAGTAAGAACAATTTAGTTACATGTAATGAGTTTAATATCAGAACTTCGAGAGTTACATGGTGGCTTGCAAAACAATTTAAAGCCCATAAACTTTTACGCACTTTGTGACGTTATAGCCACAACAAAACATAATTTATAGGAATCTTACATGTACGACAAGCAGAAAGTAGTGCAGTAAAGACCCCACCCCATCAGCAACCCTGATTTTGTGGAACCACCTTGCTGCAGTTACAGCTGCAAATTAGTGATGAGAGGTTTGGCTTTTTTTGGCTCTAAAATGAATCCATCGTCTCTTATTTTAGCTGACCTTACCAAATATGAAGGGTTATCTTAATAAATCGTTTTGCATTTAGTGTTTTTTGCAAGCTTACCTGCTTACCTAACTATTAGAGCCATCTGTCCACTGGACCCTTCCTTGTTCAAACCGTCACCAACCTCTCAAATTTTCCATAAAATTAACTATCAATTTGTCATTACTGAGTGCTATAAGCTAAAAATAAAACATTAATTTGGTACATTAGAAGATTTTTTTGTTTAATATCTTTATTTAAAGCTTGAAAAAAGAAACTTACCTCTAAAATCATACCTGATCTACTTCTAATCTGCAGGTTTTTCTGCGGTTGCTACCAAGGAAGTTTTCACAGTCAGACTCATCTGGATCCCTTATCATTAGGTAACAGATCAAAAATTGACCCACTAATGGTCGCAATTTAATCAGACAAAAAATAGAAGCTTCCGAAATACAAAACTTTTTAACTTAAAAATTCCTTTGGATTTACTGTACTCCATGTGAACAAAGCAAAGTATCTTCTCCTCCCCCTGTAAATATAAATGTAAGAAATCCCATGTCTGGTTCACATTCCTCATGGCCCTCCAGTCAAAAGAAAGTAAACACAGATATTAGATCATTGTTTTAAGTCATCTAAAAATGTTAGTTTTAGGTTCTCCTCAACTATCATATATTATTCAAAATAGATTACTAAGGTGGGTATAGGAGTGTTACGTCACACTTTTTTTTTCTTTAAAAAAAAAAAGATAGATGACCTGATCATGTCGGTCTATGGGTTTGATGCTCAACACATACGCCTGCCTACCTGGAGATAATATACAATGTGCTACAGTATCAGATGTGTTGGTGGGCGATGCTGAAATTCTATTCGCTAAAAGCTGCTTATCTTTAGGCATCACAACTTTGAAGGTATTTAAAAGTGCGATGAAAGTAGACAACCACAGTTATTAGGACATACAGGTTACCCAGGTTACAGCTGTTGTTTTGTTAAATAGCCTTGGGAGAAAGAGTGAAAAAAGGCTGAAAGAGTAAAAATGTGTGGGATTTCTCCCAACAGGAGTGGAAAAAAAAAACATTGGTCAGCAAAACCTGCATGTCAAACTGTCTTGTTAGCCAGTCTGCCATATATGAGAGGCGGTGTGTGTGTGTTAAAATGTAAGTTATACATTAAAGAAAGGTTTGTTAAATAATATATTTTACTAAAGGAGGAAAAAGCACACTGGCATAATTTTCTGTTAAAACAAAATAGATTTAAAGCAGCTATATACAAGATTACAAGGGATGCATTGATATACAGTTACAAAACTGATATGGCCTGTGATGCCTTATTGATAACTAGTCATTACAAATACCTTTCATTAACTGTTGCAGTTTACCATTGGCACAATTTAACATGCATCATTTAGAACAAATAGGCTAAAAATGAAAAAAAGTTATGCCTAGTGAATTATATTGAAAGGCATAACACACAAAATAAAATTAGTTTTTTTTTTTCAGTGGTTGACAAAACAAGACAGCGTTTTTTTTTTTTCATCTTTTTTTTTCAAGAATTTCCTATGCAGACATTGGAAATGAAGATGAAAGTAGTAAAAGATGTAGCTATGGTAGAATATATATTCTGTAGCAAATATTTTTAGTCAGGCTCAGCCTGAAGCTTGAACAAAACAAGCAGCCCTGCAGCAGCAGAATAGCGAGTAAAATTTTAAAATTGCCAAGGTTTTAGTGTGTGCATTTTTCCCCAAAGAGTGATCAATCTTTACAAAATTGCTACTTTTAGTTAATTTTTGGTCTTCAGAGCAAATCAGAAAGTCTAAGTTAATATGTGTAAACCTTGAAAACCAAAAACCTGTCAAATAGCGCACATCAAAAATCCAATAACCATAAAAATATTTTGTTCTAGTAAACTTCTTCATATCCATTAACAGTTCTTTGTAGCTGTGAAACCTCTTCTTACCCATTAATATAACTCTTTGTATCACTGAACTAGTCATTTCATAGAGGTAAATCAATGTATTAAATTTCTGTTTTCCATTTGGGTTAGTGTAACCAACATTTATGATAGACAAATATTGATGCTTTATTAAAACTAAAGAATAAGAAAACTCCTTGTTGTAGATATTTTACTTAGAGTAGGTTTTCAGTAAGAGGCAATGTGGCATAAATTCTCAGTGGGAGACAGCCGCTTTTGGTAGCCAACTCAAAAAAAGTTGGAAAAAACTAAGCCATCCACAAGGAGTTGAAGAATTTATGCACACAGAGTCTGAGAACAGAAGGACCAGATGAATCCAGAGGAGCTATAATCAGACTTGGGCACGTTACTTTGAAAAAGTCATTAGTTATAGTTACTAGTTACTTCCCCCAAAAAGTAACTGATCTACTAACCGAGTTACTCCACAATAAAAGTAACTAGTTACTAGTAAAAGTAACTATTGCGTTACTTTTGCGTTTCTCGCCCCTGTAACCCTCACCACCCAGCCCCCACCTTCTGACCGTGTGTTTCAAAAGCCAGCTGAATAGAGTGGACGACAAAGACAAGTACCTGCAGAGAATTTTGCATTTATTGTGACTCAACGTAAATCACATCGGGGGGAACACTATCTGACGGGCCTTTAAACCCCGTCAGATAGTGTTCCCCCTGTCTAACATGGGGACACTATCTGATGCGGCATCAGGCTGCATTACCTCTACTAATGGGTGTGAAGTTTTTTAACAGGGTGTTCAGATCTGGTGAGTGTATGAAATTAATAAATGGGAATGTCTAAATCTGAAATCCTGTGTTTTTGTGTTGTTATAGATACTGCAACATCCATCAATCTATCTATCCATCCAGATTTCTCCATATAGGCTAACATTTGATCGTTCACGCTCTCCGTAGTTGCTTCAGTTGCTGTGGCGCAAGCACAGGGCAACTGTTACGCGCCTTTAGCGAGCATGCGCGTTTCCTTTCGCTGGCGCGGTGCATCGTGCCGCCTGCGCTGTGCGGAGATGCAGGGGAAACCGTATCTGATGGAGAAACACAGCTCGACGTAACACCAGTATTTCCATCTGGAAAACGCTATTTTGCTGCTAGAGTCCTCCTCACTCTCCATCTCCCCGTGTGTGCTGTACGTTAACACCCGCCTTCTGGTATGCTGTCTTGGTGCGAAAAAATTGCATTTGTGGGATGAGTTTATGATAAGAAGAACAGGCCAAATTTACATGCCTACCTGTCAATCTATCGATTAGGATGGTCACCATCTTACAAATCAGTGATTGTGATTTGTCCCAAAGTGAAACGGCCTCCTCTGCAAAGAGCACACTGACAAAATAGCCAGGATTTTGCATAAGTAAGGCAGAGGACTAAATGTTGACAAAGGGAAACATATAATTTGACATTGTTAGCCAAATAGAGTAAACATAATTCCATTTCTTAAGCTAAAAAGAGGTCTTTGTTAATAAAAAAAAAAAAAAGCAAAATACAAAAAAATATGGCTGAGACCCAGACAACATTGGCAGCTAAACAATTTTCATATGTACTAAGGTCAGATAATTTTCTATTTGTAATAATTATTTGTTAGTACTTGCTAAGAACTTGCTTTGTTCAGTAAATTATAAACATCTGTGATAAACTGTATTCATAGACTTAGACTTGAGCTTTACTGCCATTTTGTATACAGAGAGTATATACAAAAATAAATTTCAATTAAATCCAGCTTTTCAACAGTGAAGGAGCAGCTTATCAATGAAATGAACATTACCGTTTATAAAGTGCAGCAGTGATCAAAATGTAAACAGTGGACGAGCAACAGTTGTTTGAGAATTTTTTTGCCAACCACTAGGTTCATTTACATCTTTTGTATTACCTAGGGGCTAAGCCTCCTATCCTTAAAACCTACTGATATCTCTGGCTTTACCAGTGATTTGTCCCTTGCTGAATTAATGCATCTTTACAAAGTTGATGTCTGAAGAGAAAATGCCAGATGGCTTTGCCGTAGTGTTTGCTGATCAGGCAAATTTCTCATTAAATGCCTCGGGTAAGGTTGTGCTTCACTATGTAGCCGTTAAAACTATCCCGAGTTTATGGGAGCCTTCTTTTCACTGGCCTGCATTTATCTCTAAGCAAAGCTTGGTGTTATAATTATCATCTTACGTAAGCCGGAGCCCAGATTCCCCCCCCCAAAAAATATAAATATTAATACAAAATTGTTTAGGTATCATTTTATTTATTGTTCAGGGTATAATGGTTTTTGTGTTATTGAGGAAGTGTTAGTGTCTACCCAGCCCCATCAGTATCATGGCCTGGTTCCTCTGGGGTCCCAAATGAAAGCCTTTTGTTCAAAGACACAACAACCCAGTCTCATGGGAAAATGTACCTCCACTACGTTGGTCCACACTGCAAAACGTAGTGGAGGTACATTAATGGCCATTTTTTTGTGGTACTGTTACATTTCTTCTGCCTATACGCTTTCTATTGTTTTACGTCCTAGTCACGTGACTTTCAAGATTCCAGCTGGGAGAAGAAAAAAATATATATATATGGCCGACATTCGCTCATTTTTTTGTGGAAAGATTAATAACTTGAGTTTGTTTTTGCATTAAAATGAGTTTTGATTACATTTCTAGTGAGAAATGTATAGTTTGTTGCCAGAATATTTACTCAGGGAATGTACATATTCACTTGCTTGTTCGTTTCTTGCAAAGATTTTTCAAGATAATGTGAAACTGTAACGTTTTGGTATAAACATGGCCGAGATTTCTCTAACTTTTAGTGGGAAATCAATCATTTCAATCAGTTTCTGCATTTAAATGGGTTTTTTGATTACATTTATAGCGAGAAGTGTAGGGTTTATTTACATAATATTTATTTAGTGAACATACATAATCACCTGCCACCCCTTCATGTGCTGGAACCCAACAAAACCAAATATCAATGCCACTCCTGTATAATCTAAATAAACTGTGCTGAATTTCTAATAGTAAATCTTTCCTATTATTTCCTTCTCCCTGAATACTTTCTAAAACTGCTTCAACCCATTGGAAACTCAGTATAACTGCCACCATCTCTGCTGTGAAAACAGTTGATCTGAAATTCTTTTAGAAATGTGTATTTTGAAACATGAAGGGGTAAAAGGAAATGAAAAGGCAGACAAATTAGCAAAAAGGGCTTTAGAGGAGGCAATAGCAATTACAATTCCTTTAGGGAAAGGGGAAGGAAAATCATTTATTAAGAGGAAAGAAATTGAAAAATGGCAAAAAAGGTGGAATGAAGATAAAAAAGGAAGAAGGTTATATAAAGTACAAAAGTCAGTATTAAATAGAAATATTAATGAGAGAAACCGAAGGGAAGAAATAATAATGATCAGATTAAGAGTAGGTCATACTTATTTAAATGACAATTTATACTTAATAGGGAGGAAAAATAATGATAAATGTGAAGGATGTGGAGAGATAGAAAATGTAGAACACGTATTGATGAACTGTAAAACATCTGAACCTGAAAGGGAGGAATTGAAAAGAGTTGAAAGGACAGGCCAAGAATGGAGTCTTAAAGGATTATTGGGAAATAAAGGAAATATAAAAGATATTTATAGATTAAGGAAAGCATTATTTATTTATCTTAAAAAAATACAAAATTAAAAAATAGCATTTAATATATGTAAAACAATGTTGCTACACACTCATGAACAGTAGGTGGCGGTATGCACGCCCCTTCCCTAGAGCCCAGTGGGACCGAAAACATTTTGAATGGAAATCAATGGGGAGAAATGAATAAACTTCTGGTCCCAGTCGCTCTCCGTCACTGATTCCAGATATGCTGGTTGTGTATTTAAATTGTTTTGGTTTTTTTTGAGTTCCTCTTTGGTCAAAATCTGGTCAAAACCCATCAATGAGATCGCACCAAACAGGAAGTTAAATGCACAAAGGATCCGGTAGATTTCCAAATAAAACACATCCGATCTTAACCCACGATCATTTTGTCAACATTAGTTTTTACCGTATGCCACGACGTAATGCATTGATCTGAAAATCAACCTCAGACGCAACGCACGCAGTGGCGAGGGTTTGATCCGTCAGATGGAGTTAAATCACAAAGAGTTCAATGTTGAATCGGGGCGGCAGCTAAATGCTAGGCGATGGGTAGCAGCCAAAACGTTGCAATTTCACATAATCCTGACGAGATCCAAAAAACCATAGCAAAAACTAGCAAGCGGGTGATTATGTATGTTCACTAAGTAAATATTATGTAAATAAACCCTACACTTCTCGCTATAAATGTAATCAAAACCCATTTAAATGCAGAAACTGATTGAAATTATTGATTTTCCCACTAAAAGTTAGAGAAATCTCGGCCATGTTTATACCAAAACGTTACAGTTTCACATTATCTTGAAAAATCTTGGCAAGAAACGAACAAGCAAGTGAATATGTACATTCCCTGAGTAAATATTCTGGCAACAAACTATACATTTCTTACTAGAAATGTAATCAAATATGTAATACAGTTCCTGTATCTGTATTTTGTGTTTTCATCTCTTTTTATTTATTTTTTGTATTATTTGTAAAGAGACCTTGAGTGTCAAGAAAGTCGCTGTTAAATAAAATGTATTATTATTATTATTATTTAGTGTTGTGTCTATTTAGCGCAATCTTTTTTGCAAATTCATTGTAGAAATAAAGGCCAACAACATGATTGACACCTTTGCTGAAAAAGAAAGCTTTCAAGTTAACCCCCCATATCTCCACTTCTCCCAGCTGGAATCTTGAAAGTCACGTGACTAGGACGTAAAACAATAGAAAGCGTATAGGCAGAAGAAATGTAACAGTACCACAAAAAAAATGGCCATTAATGTACCTCCACTACGTTTTGCAGTGTGGACCAACGTAGTGGAGGTACATTTTCCCATGAGACTGGGTTGGACACAAATACCCTTTTTAGGCTGATCACCAGTAAGACTGTATAAGGGGGAGAACATGGTCAATGTAAATCTTTCTGGTAAGTGGGAATCCTTCCACAAAGTTTCCTTTAAAGTAAAGTATGGTGTGCTTCCTACATATGGCAAGAGGCGGCAGTAGATAAAAAGCCATCTGCATCTGTCTCTAAGTTTTGCAGGAATACTGGAAATAGAGACCCAGCAAATAATGGGTGAAATCTGCCTCCTCCTACCATCTTCATAGATCTTAGGAGAAACTACTGTAGAAGCTAGCCTGATAAACCAGACTAAGTATGAGATTAAATGTGTAATTTAGTCTGGACCCAATGAATGAGACATCGGAAGATTGTTGATGAGAACAACCCGCTGTTTTTCAAACCATGTCTGTGCCTATTGGCCAATGCTCTGACCAATGAGCGCAACTGACTATGATGTGGTAAGCGCGACAGAAAGCTGGTGAGGGAGTGTAAACAAACAGCCTGTCGGTAAAACGGCAAATACGTCCTTAAAAATGAATGAGCATAGAGCCTCTTCCTGCTCATGTTTCAACAAAAACCTGTCTAATCCTTCCAAAACTTATTCCAAAGTTGAGCCAAACGAGAACTGTTCAATAGTTGTTGCCATCTTCCTTGTTGTGCTTTCCCCAGCATCGTGCAGCTTTGTCGTCCCGCCCTCAAAACCCCGCCCACTTTGCATTCAGAACACATCTCTGCGTTGTTATTGGCCTGCCAGTTCTAGGGCCTGGGGTATTGATCGAGGCTGGACAACTCACAGGAAAAAATTATTTTGGCCGCTGGCGGGTGGGGTTACTTTACTATGTAGAAGCCACTGACAGTGGTAGATTATTACCAATTACTGTGTAGTGAGCTGCCCTCTCAGTCATGTTTGCACCTAGCCTCAGAAATCAAGAGACATTTTGATATGCAAAATTTCATAAGTTTTGAAAATTGCTCAGTCAACATAGCAATCCATCCAATTGCAGAGGACTTTAATCGGAGTGTTGCAAGAATAGGGAACGTTGTTTTGAGAGTGGCAATTTGGGTGTTGTTAGTCATTGTGTTTGATCTGCTTTATGACAAAACTGAAAAACTAAGCTGACAGGTTATACCGTGCTGACTGGTTAACATTTTAATGTGGCTTGGTTCATGCATTATCTGCAAAATATTTCCATATTTAAACATTTAACAGGTGGGGGGAAAGAAAGATACTTTCTGCATCCGCTGTAGTTGTAGATGAATAGAAATTATCAATTTGAGACAAGCATGTGTGTCATTTGCTCCCACCTGTTAGATTGATGGATACATTTGTGAATATACTGCTCTTTTCCCTATCCATGATTGTTTTTTGTTTTTGTGTTCCTGTATCTGTATTTTGTGTTTTCATCTCTTTTTATTTATTGGGGGGCCACATGCCGAAGGCATGGCCCACCTACTACTATCTCACATATTTATTCCGCGTATTATTGGGGGGCCACATGCTGAAGGCATGGCCCACCTACTACTATTGCACATATTTATTCCGCGTATTATTGGGGGGCCACATGCCGAAGGCATGGCCCACCTACTACTATTGCACATATTTATTCCGCGTATTATTATTGGGGGGCCACATGCCGAAGGCATGGCCCACCTACTACTATTGCACATATTTATTCCGCGTATTATTGGGGGGCCACATGCCGAAGGCATGGCCCACCTACTACTATTGCACATATTTATTCCGCGTATTATTGGGGGGCCACATGCCGAAGGCATGGCCCACCTACTACTATTGCACATATTTATTCCGCGTATTATTGGGGGGCCACATGCCGAAGGCATGGCCCACCTACTACTATTGCACATATTTATTCCGCGTATTATTGGGGGGCCACATGCCGAAGGCATGGCCCACCTACTACTATTGCACATATTTATTCCGCGTATTATTGGGGGGCCACATGCCGAAGGCATGGCCCACCTACTACTATTGCACATATTTATTCCGCGTATTATTGGGGGGCCACATGCCGAAGGCATGGCCCACCTACTACTATTGCACATATTTATTCCGCGTATTATTGGGGGGCCACATGCCGAAGGCATGGCCCACCTACTACTATTGCACATATTTATTCCGCGTATTATTGGGGGGCCACATGCCGAAGGCATGGCCCACCTACTACTATTGCACATATTTATTCCGCGTATTATTATTATTGGGGGGCCACATGCCGAAGGCATGGCCCACCTACTACTATTGCACATATTTATTCCGCGTATTATTATTATTGGGGGGCCACATGCCGAAGGCATGGCCCACCTACTACTATTGCACATATTTATTCCGCGTATTATTGGGGGGCCACATGCCGAAGGCATGGCCCACCTACTACTATTGCACATATTTATTCCGCGTATTATTGGGGGGCCACATGCCGAAGGCATGGCCCACCTACTACTATTGCACATATTTATTCCGCGTATTATTATTGGGGGGCCACATGCCGAAGGCATGGCCCACCTACTACTATTGCACATATTTATTCCGCGTATTATTGGGGGGCCACATGCCGAAGGCATGGCCCACCTACTACTATTGCACATATTTATTGGGGGGCCACATGCCGAAGGCATGGCCCACCTACTACTATTGCACATATTTATTCCGCGTATTATTATTATTATTATAATTCTCCCGTATACCCAAAACTTCGGCACGTAACTAGTCCCGCACGGTTTGGCGGATCGGGCCCAAAGTTGGCACACGCGTCGGGACCAATGGGGTGATGTGTGCTTGTATAAAACTTTCTCATTAGTCCGAAGGTTTGCGAATTATTAGCGAAAACGTCGCAAAAAAATCCCATAGGAAATGAATGGGGAGAGGAAAAAAAAAGCATAAAAAACAGCACTTCACTGTGTCGGCATACATTCACCTAGAAAAACAGTTTGAAGCTCAGTTTGTAGATAAATCCTTCGTCTATTTAAAACTGAAGACGGTATGTTGATAACTGCTACGGTTTTTGTATAATCAGACCTCAAGCGCCACAAAGTTTTAGCAAAATCCAGCCTGCTAGAGTGGAGCAACTGAAAAGCTAGAGTGTGAGGCAGGCGTTTTTTAAACACAAAAAAACATTTTAAACTCGCCCTCACGGCCACATATTTATAGCTAGAGTCACCATTTTTGGTCAGTTTGTAGACTGAAATCTCTGGACCCACACAATATCTTCGGAATTACGGTAGGATTAATACTTTTCCTTAAAAACCCTCCAGACCGACCTAAAGTCGATGAAAATCAGAGCCGTTTTTCATTGGTTTTGGAGCAGAAGAGGGGAGAAAAACGAATCAGACTATGTGTTTTAAACTCGTCATAAATATTTTTCTGAATGACACACATACACCAAAGTTGGCATAGTTGGAGTCGAAGGATGGCTGACGCTCACGGTGAAAAAATATTTTGAATAACTCATACGGTTTTTGCTCAGCAGTCGTTTGTTCGGAGGACATTTTAAGCAGCTGAAAGCTGGGGGAGAGTGTCCTGCTGCAGCTAGCTCAATTAGAAGATCAGGTGTGACAAAACGTTTTTTCTTTTTCTTTCTCTTCCCATTCAGGTTGTAGATGACCTACAGCCATGAAAGTTACTCCAATTGAAGACAAGATATAGCTGTCGCTTAGATAAAAATAATTTTTCAGATACCTTTTACGGTTTTTACTCAGCAGTCGTTTGTTCGGAGGGGTGCTTTAGCAGCTAAAAGGTGAGTGAGAGTGAGGTCCTGCAGTTCAAACAAAGGGAGGAGCAGGTGGGCCAACCATTTTGTTTGTGCTTCGTTTTGGGTTGTGAAAGACCTACAGACATGAAGGTTACCCCAGTCTGAGACAAAGGATAGATGTTGCTTTCACTGAAAGAATTTTTCAGATATCTTTTACGGTTTTTGCTCAGCAGTCGTTTGTTCGGAGGGTAAGCACCTGGAAGCTAGCTGACAGTTAGCTTCTGCAGCAGCCTGCTAGAGTGCAGCTGCTGAAATCTTAGTGTGAGGCGGCCATTCTTTTAAGATCAAACATCTTATTCTCGCCCTCACGGCCACATATTTGGAGCTACAGTCACCATTTTTGGTCAGTTTGTAGACTGAAACCTCTGGACTCACACAATGTCTTCGGAATTACGGTAGGATTAATACTTTTCCTTAAAAACCCTCCAGACCAACCTAAAGTCGATGAGAGTTTCAGCCTTTCTCTATTCTTTTTGAGCTGAAGATGGGAGAGAAACGAATCAGACTATGTGTTTTCAACTCGTCATAAATATTTTTCTGAATGACACACATACACCAAAGTTGGTATAGTTGGAGTCGAAGGATTGCTGATGCTCATGGTGAAAATGTTTTTTGAATAACTCATACGGTTTTTGATCAGTAGTCGTTTGTTCGGTGCCGTTCTTCCCATACAAAAAAGCCTGGGAAGAAGAAACCAATAGTGAGTGCAGCTGTTGTCTGTGTCAGTGAGAGGCTCGTTAAGCGTTGTCAAGGTTACCAAGCTTCAAACAGATTTTACCTCTGCTGTTTTAAACAGCACATATTAATCTAATGGAGGGTGAAAGGACTGATTTAACATTGGGAAATGGATACTATATGACTGCTGTCCATGACACTTCCCTTGCCACTCAGCACTGATAGACTTTCAAAATAAGACTCCAGGGACCCTACAAAATAAAAGCCTCTATATTTTTTACATATATTTATTGCCCTATATGGCTCAACATTATGACCCAAACTCAACCCCGTTTTAGAGAATAGACTCTAGGAGACTGTTTAAAACACACCCTGTAGCAAATTTCAAAATAAAAGCCTCCCATTTCCGCTTCATCTACTGCCCTAATAACATGGAAAAAGAGTGATTTAACGATTGGAAAGTAATCAACTATCATTGACGGGTCTGAACATTTTCTATAAACACAACTCTGTTGGACTTTCAAAATAAGACTCCAGGGACCCTACAAAATAAAAGCCTCTAGATTATACTAATGCATTAATTGATGCAAATGGCTCAACATTATGACCCAAACTCTTCCAGGTTGTTTTTATTAGACTCTAGTGACCTTTTCAAAACACACCCAGAGCAAATTTCACAATAAAAGTCTCCCATTTACTCTGTAATACAGCAACTATTCACCTAATAACATGGAAAACCAGTGATTTAACATTTGGAAATGGATTCTATATCACTGCTGGGCGTGACCCATCTTTTGATGCACATTCATGATAGACTTTCAAAATAAGACTACAAGGACTCTACAGAATAAAAGCCTCTTCCTTATACACACTCATACATTCTGGCATATTGCTCATTGCCATTGGTGATTTCATCACTGCAATGGCTCTTAGAAGGCGGGCGGAGCCCGCCAATGGTAACAGGCGGGCGGAGCCCGCCAAAGGTGATTACATCACTGCAATGGCTCTTAGCAGGCGGGCGGAGCCCGCCATTGGTGATTTCATCACTGCAATGGCTCTTAGAAGGCGGGCAGAGCCCGCCATTGGTGATTTTTTTCTTCACTGAGATGGCTCCTAGCAGGCGGGCGAAGCCCGCCAACTGGGCTTTACCCACTGTGTTTCAATATGGACAACCCATATTACCCTTGTGCATCATACGCTGTGCACGTCTATTTCCCAGATTTCAGCACAAGTGGCACACAGCTCTCTTTGCCCATGAACTTGCCCTCTTTCCTTCCCTCAGCAGCCCTCAAAGGCGTAAGCAGTTGGTCTGGGGAGCCCCGACGTCACTTGCCAGGGCCGTATTGGCCCGGTTCCCCAGACGGGCAGTAGGTGGCCCCCCTCAAAATTTCTTTAGAAATTTTCTAGTTCCGCGTATTATTATTATTATTATAATTCTCCCGTATACCCAAAACTTCGGCACGTAACTAGTCCCGCACGGTTTGGCGGATCGGGCCCAAAGTTGGCACACGCGTCGGGACCAATGGGGTGATGTGTGCTTGTATAAAACTTTCTCATTAGTCCGAAGGTTTGCGAATTATTAGCGAAAACGTCGCAAAAAAATCCCATAGGAAATGAATGGGGAGAGGAAAAAAAAAGCATAAAAAACAGCACTTCACTGTGTCGGCATACATTCACCTAGAAAAACAGTTTGAAGCTCAGTTTGTAGATAAATCCTTCGTCTATTTAAAACTGAAGACGGTATGTTGATAACTGCTACGGTTTTTGTATAATCAGACCTCAAGCGCCACAAAGTTTTAGCAAAATCCAGCCTGCTAGAGTGGAGCAACTGAAAAGCTAGAGTGTGAGGCAGGCGTTTTTTAAACACAAAAAAACATTTTAAACTCGCCCTCACGGCCACATATTTATAGCTAGAGTCACCATTTTTGGTCAGTTTGTAGACTGAAATCTCTGGACCCACACAATATCTTCGGAATTACGGTAGGATTAATACTTTTCCTTAAAAACCCTCCAGACTGACCTAAAGTCGATGAAAATCAGAGCCGTTTTTCATTGGTTTTGGAGCAGAAGAGGGGAGAAAAACGAATCAGACTATGTGTTTTAAACTCGTCATAAATATTTTTCTGAATGACACACATACACCAAAGTTGGCATAGTTGGAGTCGAAGGATGGCTGACGCTCACGGTGAAAAAATATTTTGAATAACTCATACGGTTTTTGCTCAGCAGTCGTTTGTTCGGAGGACATTTTAAGCAGCTGAAAGCTGGGGGAGAGTGTCCTGCTGCAGCTAGCTCAATTAGAAGATCAGGTGTGACAAAACGTTTTTTCTTTTTCTTTCTCTTCCCATTCAGGTTGTAGATGACCTACAGCCATGAAAGTTACTCCAATTGAAGACAAGATATAGCTGTCGCTTAGATAAAAATAATTTTTCAGATACCTTTTACGGTTTTTACTCAGCAGTCGTTTGTTCGGAGGGGTGCTTTAGCAGCTAAAAGGTGAGTGAGAGTGAGGTCCTGCAGTTCAAACAAAGGGAGGAGCAGGTGGGCCAACCATTTTGTTTGTGCTTCGTTTTGGGTTGTGAAAGACCTACAGACATGAAGGTTACCCCAGTCTGAGACAAAGGATAGATGTTGCTTTCACTGAAAGAATTTTTCAGATATCTTTTACGGTTTTTGCTCAGCAGTCGTTTGTTCGGAGGGTAAGCACCTGGAAGCTAGCTGACAGTTAGCTTCTGCAGCAGCCTGCTAGAGTGCAGCTGCTGAAATCTTAGTGTGAGGCGGCCATTCTTTTAAGATCAAACATCTTATTCTCGCCCTCACGGCCACATATTTGGAGCTACAGTCACCATTTTTGGTCAGTTTGTAGACTGAAACCTCTGGACTCACACAATGTCTTCGGAATTACGGTAGGATTAATACTTTTCCTTAAAAACCGTCCAGACCAACCTAAAGTCGATGAGAGTTTCAGCCTTTCTCTATTCTTTTTGAGCTGAAGATGGGAGAGAAACGAATCAGACTATGTGTTTTCAACTCGTCATAAATATTTTTCTGAATGACACACATACACCAAAGTTGGTATAGTTGGAGTTGAAGGATTGCTGATGCTCATGGTGAAAATGTTTTTTGAATAACTCATACGGTTTTTGATCAGTAGTCGTTTGTTCGGTGCCGTTCTTCCCATACAAAAAAGCCTGGGAAGAAGAAACCAATAGTGAGTGCAGCTGTTGTCTGTGTCAGTGAGAGGCTCGTTAAGCGTTGTCAAGGTTACCAAGCTTCAAACAGATTTTACCTCTGCTGTTTTAAACAGCACATATTAATCTAATGGAGGGTGAAAGGACTGATTTAACATTGGGAAATGGATACTATATGACTGCTGTCCATGACACTTCCCTTGCCACTCAGCACTGATAGA
The DNA here is from genome assembly GCA_030533445.1 of Cyprinodon diabolis. NCBI lineage: Eukaryota > Metazoa > Chordata > Actinopteri > Cyprinodontiformes > Cyprinodontidae > Cyprinodon > Cyprinodon diabolis. The sequence goes on from CM060078.1 coordinate 21,694,413, forward strand.
CTTTCAAAATAAGACTCCAGGGACCCTACAAAATAAAAGCCTCTATATTTTTTACATATATTTATTGCCCTATATGGCTCAACATTATGACCCAAACTCAACCCCGTTTTAGAGAATAGACTCTAGGAGACTGTTTAAAACACACCCTGTAGCAAATTTCAAAATAAAAGCCTCCCATTTCCGCTTCATCTACTGCCCTAATAACATGGAAAAAGAGTGATTTAACGATTGGAAAGTAATCAACTATCATTGACGGGTCTGAACATTTTCTATAAACACAACTCTGTTGGACTTTCAAAATAAGACTCCAGGGACCCTACAAAATAAAAGCCTCTAGATTATAGTAATGCATTAATTGATGCAAATGGCTCAACATTATGACCCAAACTCTTCCAGGTTGTTTTTATTAGACTCTAGTGACCTTTTCAAAACACACCCCAGAGCAAATTTCACAATAAAAGTCTCCCATTTACTCTGTAATACAGCAACTATTCACCTAATAACATGGAAAACCAGTGATTTAACATTTGGAAATGGATTCTATATCACTGCTGGGCGTGACCCATCTTTTGATGCACATTCATGATAGACTTTCAAAATAAGACTACAAGGACTCTACAGAATAAAAGCCTCTTCCTTATACACACTCATACATTCTGGCATATTGCTCATTGCCATTGGTGATTTCATCACTGCAATGGCTCTTAGAAGGCGGGCGGAGCCCGCCAATGGTAACAGGCGGGCGGAGCCCGCCAAAGGTGATTACATCACTGCAATGGCTCTTAGCAGGCGGGCGGAGCCCGCCATTGGTGATTTCATCACTGCAATGGCTCTTAGAAGGCGGGCAGAGCCCGCCATTGGTGATTTTTTTCTTCACTGAGATGGCTCCTAGCAGGCGGGCGAAGCCCGCCAACTGGGCTTTACCCACTGTGTTTCAATATGGACAACCCATATTACCCTTGTGCATCATACTCTGTGCACGTCTATTTCCCAGATTTCAGCACAAGTGGCACACAGCTCTCTTTGCCCATGAACTTGCCCTCTTTCCTTCCCTCAGCAGCCCTCAAAGGCGTAAGCAGTTGGTCTGGGGAGCCCCGACGTCACTTGCCAGGGCCGTATTGGCCCGGTTCCCCAGACGGGCAGTAGGTGGCCCCCCTCAAAATTTCTTTAGAAATTTTCTAGTTATTATAATTCTCCCGTATACCCAAAACTTCGGCGCGTAACTAGTCCCGCACGGTTTGGCGGATCGGGCCCAAAGTTGGCACACGCGTCGGGACCAATGGGGTGATGTGTGCTTGTATAAAACTTTCTCATTAGTCCGAAGGTTTGCGAATTATTAGCGAAAACGTCGCAAAAAAATCCCATAGGAAATGAATGGGGAGAGGAAAAAAAAAGCATAAAAAACAGCACTTCACTGTGTCGGCATACATTCACCTAGAAAAACAGTTTGAAGCTCAGTTTGTAGATAAATCCTTCGTCTATTTAAAACTGAAGACGGTATGTTGATAACTGCTACGGTTTTTGTATAATCAGACCTCAAGCGCCACAAAGTTTTAGCAAAATCCAGCCTGCTAGAGTGGAGCAACTGAAAAGCTAGAGTGTGAGGCAGGCGTTTTTTAAACACAAAAAAACATTTTAAACTCGCCCTCACGGCCACATATTTATAGCTAGAGTCACCATTTTTGGTCAGTTTGTAGACTGAAATCTCTGGACCCACACAATATCTTCGGAATTACGGTAGGATTAATACTTTTCCTTAAAAACCCTCCAGACCGACCTAAAGTCGATGAAAATCAGAGCCGTTTTTCATTGGTTTTGGAGCAGAAGAGGGGAGAAAAACGAATCCGACTATGTGTTTTAAACTCGTCATAAATATTTTTCTGAATGACACACATACACCAAAGTTGGCATAGTTGGAGTCGAAGGATGACTGACGCTCACGGTGAAAAAATTTTTTGAATAACTCATACGGTTTTTGCTCAGCAGTCGTTTGTTCGGAGGACATTTTAAGCACCTGAAAGCTGAGTGACAGTGACCTGCTGCAGCTAGCTCAATTAGAAGCTTAGGTGTGATGAAACGTTTTTTCTTTTTCTTTCTCTTCCCATTCAGTTTGTAGATGACCTACAGCCATGAAAGTTACTCCAATTGAAGACAAGATATAGCTGTCGCTTAGATAAAAAGAATTTTTCAGATACCTTTTACGGTTTTTACTCAGCAGTCGTTTGTTCGGAGGGGTGCTTTAGCAGCTAAAAGGTGAGTGAGAGTGAGGTCCTGCAGTTCAAACAAAGGGAGGAGCAGGTGGGCCAACCATTTTGTTTGTGCTTCGTTTTGGGTTGTGAAAGACCTACAGACATGAAGGTTACCCCAGTCTGAGACAAAGGATAGATGTTGCTTTCACTGAAAGAATTTTTCAGATATCTTTTACGGTTTTTGCTCAGCAGTCGTTTGTTCGGAGGGTAAGCACCTGGAAGCTAGCTGACAGTTAGCTTCTGCAGCAGCCTGCTAGAGTGCAGCTGCTGAAATCTTAGTGTGAGGCGGCCATTTTTTAAGATCAAACATCTTATTCTCGCCCTCACGGCCACATATTTGGAGCTACAGTCACCATTTTTGGTCAGTTTGTAGACTGAAACCTCTGGACTCACACAATGTCTTCGGAATTACGGTAGGATTAATACTTTGCCTTAAAAACCCTCCAGACCAACCTAAAGTGGATGAGAGTTTCAGCCTTTCTCCATTCTTTTTGAGCTGAAGATGGGAGAAAAACGAATCAGACTATGTGTTTTCAACTCGTCATAAATATTTTTCTGAATGACACACATACACCAAAGTTGGTATAGTTGGAGTCGAAGGATTGCTGATGCTCATGGTGAAAATGTTTTTTGAATAACTCATACGGTTTTTGATCAGTAGTCGTTTGTTCGGTGCCGTTCTTCCCATACAAAAAAGCCTGGGAAGAAGAAACCAATAGTGAGTGCAGCTGTTGTCTGTGTCAGTGAGAGGCTCGTTAAGCGTTGTCAAGGTTACCAAGCTTCAAACAGATTTTACCTCTGCTGTTTTAAACAGCACATATTAATCTAATGGAGGGTGAAAGGACTGATTTAACATTGGGAAATGGATACTATATGACTGCTGTACATGACACTTCCCTTGCCACTCAGCACTGATAGACTTTCAAAATAAGACTCCAGGGACCCTACAAAATAAAAGCCTCTATATTTTTTACATATATTTATTGCTCTATATGGCTCAACATTATGACCCAAACTCAACCCCGTTTTAGAGAATAGACTCTAGGAGACTGTTTAAAACACACCCTATAGCAAATTTCAAAATAAAAGCCTCCCATTTCCGCTTCATCTACTGCCCTAATAACATGGAAAAAGAGTGATTTAACGATTGGAAAGTAATCAACTATCATTGACGGGTCTGAACATTTTCTATAAACACAACTCTGTTGGACTTTCAAAATAAGACTCCAGGGACCCTACAAAATAAAAGCCTCTAGATTATAGTAATGCATTAATTGATGCAAATGGCTCAACATTATGACCCAAACTCTTCCAGGTTGTTTTTATTAGACTCTAGTGACCTTTTCAAAACACACCCCAGAGCAAATTTCACAATAAAAGTCTCCCATTTACTCTGTAATACAGCAACTATTCACCTAATAACATGGAAAACCAGTGATTTAACATTTGGAAATGGATTCTATATCACTGCTGGGCGTGACCCATCTTTTGATGCACATTCATGATAGACTTTCAAAATAAGACTACAAGGACTCTACAGAATAAAAGCCTCTTCCTTATACACACTCATACATTCTGGCATATTGCTCATTGCCATTGGTGATTTCATCACTGCAATGGCTCTTAGAAGGCGGGCGGAGCCCGCCAATGGTAACAGGCGGGCGGAGCCCGCCAAAGGTGATTACATCACTGCAATGGCTCTTAGCAGGCGGGCGGAGCCCGCCATTGGTGATTTCATCACTGCAATGGCTCTTAGAAGGCGGGCAGAGCCCGCCATTGGTGATTTTTTTCTTCACTGAGATGGCTCCTAGCAGGCGGGCGAAGCCCGCCAACTGGGCTTTACCCACTGTGTTTCAATATGGACAACCCATATTACCCTTGTGCATCATACTCTGTGCACGTCTATTTCCCAGATTTCAGCACAAGTGGCACACAGCTCTCTTTGCCCATGAACTTGCCCTCTTTCCTTCCCTCAGCAGCCCTCAAAGGCGTAAGCAGTTGGTCTGGGGAGCCCCGACGTCACTTGCCAGGGCCGTATTGGCCCGGTTCCCCAGACGGGCAGTAGGTGGCCCCCCTCAAAATTTCTTTAGAAATTTTCTAGTTATTGGGGGGCCACATGCCGAAGGCATGGCCCACCTACTACTATTGCACATATTTATTCCGCGTATTATTATTATTATTATAATTCTCCCGTATACCCAAAACTTCGGCACGTAACTAGTCCCGCACGGTTTGGCGGATCGGGCCCAAAGTTGGCACACGCGTCGGGACCAATGGGGTGATGTGTGCTTGTATAAAACTTTCTCATTAGTCCGAAGGTTTGCGAATTATTAGCGAAAACGTCGCAAAAAAATCCCATAGGAAATGAATGGGGAGAGGAAAAAAAAAGCATAAAAAACAGCACTTCACTGTGTCGGCATACATTCACCTAGAAAAACAGTTTGAAGCTCAGTTTGTAGATAAATCCTTCGTCTATTTAAAACTGAAGACGGTATGTTGATAACTGCTACGGTTTTTGTATAATCAGACCTCAAGCGCCACAAAGTTTTAGCAAAATCCAGCCTGCTAGAGTGGAGCAACTGAAAAGCTAGAGTGTGAGGCAGGCGTTTTTTAAACACAAAAAAACATTTTAAACTCGCCCTCACGGCCACATATTTATAGCTAGAGTCACCATTTTTGGTCAGTTTGTAGACTGAAATCTCTGGACCCACACAATATCTTCGGAATTACGGTAGGATTAATACTTTTCCTTAAAAACCCTCCAGACTGACCTAAAGTCGATGAAAATCAGAGCCGTTTTTCATTGGTTTTGGAGCAGAAGAGGGGAGAAAAACGAATCAGACTATGTGTTTTAAACTCGTCATAAATATTTTTCTGAATGACACACATACACCAAAGTTGGCATAGTTGGAGTCGAAGGATGGCTGACGCTCACGGTGAAAAAATATTTTGAATAACTCATACGGTTTTTGCTCAGCAGTCGTTTGTTCGGAGGACATTTTAAGCAGCTGAAAGCTGGGGGAGAGTGTCCTGCTGCAGCTAGCTCAATTAGAAGATCAGGTGTGACAAAACGTTTTTTCTTTTTCTTTCTCTTCCCATTCAGGTTGTAGATGACCTACAGCCATGAAAGTTACTCCAATTGAAGACAAGATATAGCTGTCGCTTAGATAAAAATAATTTTTCAGATACCTTTTACGGTTTTTACTCAGCAGTCGTTTGTTCGGAGGGGTGCTTTAGCAGCTAAAAGGTGAGTGAGAGTGAGGTCCTGCAGTTCAAACAAAGGGAGGAGCAGGTGGGCCAACCATTTTGTTTGTGCTTCGTTTTGGGTTGTGAAAGACCTACAGACATGAAGGTTACCCCAGTCTGAGACAAAGGATAGATGTTGCTTTCACTGAAAGAATTTTTCAGATATCTTTTACGGTTTTTGCTCAGCAGTCGTTTGTTCGGAGGGTAAGCACCTGGAAGCTAGCTGACAGTTAGCTTCTGCAGCAGCCTGCTAGAGTGCAGCTGCTGAAATCTTAGTGTGAGGCGGCCATTCTTTTAAGATCAAACATCTTATTCTCGCCCTCACGGCCACATATTTGGAGCTACAGTCACCATTTTTGGTCAGTTTGTAGACTGAAACCTCTGGACTCACACAATGTCTTCGGAATTACGGTAGGATTAATACTTTTCCTTAAAAACCGTCCAGACCAACCTAAAGTCGATGAGAGTTTCAGCCTTTCTCTATTCTTTTTGAGCTGAAGATGGGAGAGAAACGAATCAGACTATGTGTTTTCAACTCGTCATAAATATTTTTCTGAATGACACACATACACCAAAGTTGGTATAGTTGGAGTTGAAGGATTGCTGATGCTCATGGTGAAAATGTTTTTTGAATAACTCATACGGTTTTTGATCAGTAGTCGTTTGTTCGGTGCCGTTCTTCCCATACAAAAAAGCCTGGGAAGAAGAAACCAATAGTGAGTGCAGCTGTTGTCTGTGTCAGTGAGAGGCTCGTTAAGCGTTGTCAAGGTTACCAAGCTTCAAACAGATTTTACCTCTGCTGTTTTAAACAGCACATATTAATCTAATGGAGGGTGAAAGGACTGATTTAACATTGGGAAATGGATACTATATGACTGCTGTCCATGACACTTCCCTTGCCACTCAGCACTGATAGACTTTCAAAATAAGACTCCAGGGACCCTACAAAATAAAAGCCTCTATATTTTTTACATATATTTATTGCCCTATATGGCTCAACATTATGACCCAAACTCAACCCCGTTTTAGAGAATAGACTCTAGGAGACTGTTTAAAACACACCCTGTAGCAAATTTCAAAATAAAAGCCTCCCATTTCCGCTTCATCTACTGCCCTAATAACATGGAAAAAGAGTGATTTAACGATTGGAAAGTAATCAACTATCATTGACGGGTCTGAACATTTTCTATAAACACAACTCTGTTGGACTTTCAAAATAAGACTCCAGGGACCCTACAAAATAAAAGCCTCTAGATTATACTAATGCATTAATTGATGCAAATGGCTCAACATTATGACCCAAACTCTTCCAGGTTGTTTTTATTAGACTCTAGTGACCTTTTCAAAACACACCCAGAGCAAATTTCACAATAAAAGTCTCCCATTTACTCTGTAATACAGCAACTATTCACCTAATAACATGGAAAACCAGTGATTTAACATTTGGAAATGGATTCTATATCACTGCTGGGCGTGACCCATCTTTTGATGCACATTCATGATAGACTTTCAAAATAAGACTACAAGGACTCTACAGAATAAAAGCCTCTTCCTTATACACACTCATACATTCTGGCATATTGCTCATTGCCATTGGTGATTTCATCACTGCAATGGCTCTTAGAAGGCGGGCGGAGCCCGCCAATGGTAACAGGCGGGCGGAGCCCGCCAAAGGTGATTACATCACTGCAATGGCTCTTAGCAGGCGGGCGGAGCCCGCCATTGGTGATTTCATCACTGCAATGGCTCTTAGAAGGCGGGCAGAGCCCGCCATTGGTGATTTTTTTCTTCACTGAGATGGCTCCTAGCAGGCGGGCGAAGCCCGCCAACTGGGCTTTACCCACTGTGTTTCAATATGGACAACCCATATTACCCTTGTGCATCATACGCTGTGCACGTCTATTTCCCAGATTTCAGCACAAGTGGCACACAGCTCTCTTTGCCCATGAACTTGCCCTCTTTCCTTCCCTCAGCAGCCCTCAAAGGCGTAAGCAGTTGGTCTGGGGAGCCCCGACGTCACTTGCCAGGGCCGTATTGGCCCGGTTCCCCAGACGGGCAGTAGGTGGCCCCCCTCAAAATTTCTTTAGAAATTTTCTAGTTATTATAATTCTCCCGTATACCCAAAACTTCGGCACGTAACTAGTCCCGCACGGTTTGGCGGATCGGGCCCAAAGTTGGCACACGCGTTGGGACCAATGGGGTGATGTGTGCTTGTATAAAACTTTCTCATTAGTCCGAAGGTTTGCGAATTATTAGCGAAAACGTCGCAAAAAAATCCCATAGGAAATGAATGGGAAGAGGTAAAAAAAAGCATAAAAAACAGCACTTCACTGTGTCGGCATACATTCACCTAGAAAAACAGTTTGAAGCTCAGTTTGTAGATAAATCCTTCCTCTATTTAAAACTGAAGACGGTATGTTGATAACTGCTACGGTTTTTGTATAATCAGACCTCAAGCGCCACAAAGTTTTAGCAAAATCCAGCCTGCTAGAGTGGAGCAACTGAAAAGCTAGAGTGTGAGGCAGGCGTTTTTTAAACACAAAATAACATTTTAAACTCGCCCTCACGGCCACATATTTATAGCTAGAGTCACCATTTTTGGTCAGTTTGTAGACTGAAATCTCTGGACCCACACAATATCTTCGGAATTACGGTAGGATTAATACTTTTCCTTAAAAACCCTCCAGACCGACCTAAAGTCGATGAAAATCAGAGCCGTTTTTCATTGGTTTTGGAGCAGAAGAGGGGAGAAAAACGAATCAGACTATGTGTTTTAAACTCGTCATAAATATTTTTCTGAATGACACACATACACCAAAGTTGGCATAGTTGGAGTCGAAGGATGGCTGACGCTCACGGTGAAAGAATTTTTTGAATAACTCATACGGTTTTTGCTCAGCAGTCGTTTGTTCGGAGGACATTTTAAGCACCTCAAAGCTGGGTGAGTGACCTGCTGCAGCTAGCTCAATTAGAAGCTCATGTGTGACGAAACGTTTTTTCTTTTTCTTTCTCTTCCCATTCAGGTTGTAGATGACCTACAGCCATGAAAGTTACTCCAATTGAAGACAAGATATAGCTGTCGCTTAGATAAAAATAATTTTTGAGATACCTTTTATGGTTTTTACTCAGCAGTCGTTTGTTCGGAGGGGTGCTTTAGCAGCTGAAAGGTGAGTGAGAGTGAGGTCCTGCAGTTAAAAGAAAGGGAGGAGCAGGTGGGCCAACCATTTTGTTTTTGCTTCGTTTTGGGTTGTGAAAGACCTACAGACATGAAGGTTACCCCAGTCTGAGACAAAGGATAGATGTTGCTTTCACTGAAAGAATTTTTCAGATACCTTTTACGGTTTTTGCTCAGCAGTCGTTTGTTCGGAGGGTAAGCACCTGGAAGCTAGCTGACAGTTAGCTTCTGCAGCAGCCTGCTAGAGTGCAGCTGCTGAAATCTTAGTGTGAGGCGGCCATTTTTTTAAGATCAAACATCTTATTCTCGCCCTCACGGCCACATATTTGGAGCTACAGTCACCATTTTTGGTCAGTTTGTAGACTGAAACCTCTGGACTCACACAATGTCTTCAGAATTACGGTAGGATTAATACTTTTCCTTAAAAACCCTCCAGACCAACCTAAAGTCGATGAGAGTTTCAGCCTTTCTCTATTCTTTTTGAGCTGAAGATGGGAGAGAAACGAATCAGACTATGTGTTTTCAACTCGTCATAAATATTTTTCTGTATGACACACATACACCAAAGTTGGTATAGTTGGAGTCGAAGGATTGCTGATGCTCATGGTGAAAATGTTTTTTGAATAACTCATACGGTTTTTGATCAGTAGTCGTTTGTTCGGTGCCGTTCTTCCCATACAAAAAAGCCTGGGAAGAAGAAACCAATAGTGAGTGCAGCTGTTGTCTGTGTCAGTGAGAGGCTCCTTAAGCGTTGTCAAGGTTACCAAGCTTCAAACAGATTTTACCTCTGCTGTTTTAAAAAGCACATATTAATCTAATGGAGGGTGAAAGGACTGATTTAACATTGGGAAATGGATACTATATGACTGCTGTCCATGACACTTCCCATGACACTCAACCCTGATAGACTTTCAAAATAAGACTCCAGGGACCCTACAAAATAAAAGCCTCTATATTTTTTACATATATTTATTGCCCTATATGGCTCAACATTATGACCCAAACTCAACCCCGTTTTAGAGAATAGACTCTAGGAGACTGTTTAAAACACACCCTATAGCAAATTTCAAAATAAAAGCCTCCCATTTCCGCTTCATCTACTGCCCTAATAACATGGAAAAAGAGTGATTTAACGATTGGAAAGTAATCAACTATCATTGACGGGTCTGAACATTTTCTATAAACACAACTCTGTTGGACTTTCAAAATAAGACTCCAGGGACCCTAAAAAATAAAAGCCTCTAGATTATACTAATGCATTAATTGATGCAAATGGCTCAACAATATGACCCAAACTCTTCCAGGTTGTTTTTATTAGACGCTAGTGACCTTTTCAAAACACACCCCAGAGCAAATTTCACAATAAAAGTCTCCCATTTACTCTGTAATTCAGCAACTATTCAACTAATAACATGGAAAACCAGTGATTTATCATTTGGAAATGGATTCTATATCACTGCTGGGCGTGACCCATCTTTTGATGCACATTCATGATAGACTTTCAAAATAAGACTACAAGGACTCTACAGAATAAAAGCCTCTTCCTTATACACACTCATACATTCTGGCATATTGCTCATTGCCATTGGTGATTTCATCACTGCAATGGCTCTTAGAAGGCGGGCGGAGCCCGCCAATGGTAACAGGCGGGCGGAGCCTGCCAAAGGTGAATACATCACTGCAATGGCTCTTAGCAGGCGGGCGGAGCCCGCCATTGGTGATTTCATCACTGCAATGGCTCTTAGAAGGCGGGCAGAGCCCGCCATTGGTGATTTTTTTCTTCACTGAGATGGCTCCTAGCAGACGGGCGAAGCCCGCCAACTGGGCTTTACCCACTGTGTTTCAATATGGACAACCCATATTACCCTTGTGCATCATACGCTGTGCACGTCTATTTCCCAGATTTCAGCACAAGTGGCACACAGCTCTCTTTGCCCATGAACTTGCCCTCTTTCCTTCCCTCAGCAGCCCTCAAAGGCGTAAGCAGTTGGTCTGGGGAGCCCCGACGTCACTTGCCAGGGCCGTATTGGCCCGGTTCCCCAGACGGGCAGTAGGTGGCCCCCCTCAAAATTTCTTTAGAAATTTTCTAGTTATTATAATTCTCCCGTATACCCAAAACTTCGGCACGTAACTAGTCCCGCACGGTTTGGCGGATCGGGCCCAAAGTTGGCACACGCGTCGGGACCAATGGGGTGATGTGTGCTTGTATAAAACTTTCTCATTAGTCCGAAGGTTTGCGAATTATTAGCGAAAACGTCGCAAAAAAATCCCATAGGAAATGAATGGGGAGAGGAAAAAAAAAGCATAAAAAACAGCACTTCACTGTGTCGCCATACATTCACCTAGAAAAACAGTTTGAAGCTCAGTTTGTAGATAAATCCTTCGTCTATTTAAAACTGAAGACGGTATGTTGATAACTGCTACGGTTTTTGTATAATCAGACCTCAAGCGCCACAAAGTTTTAGCAAAATCCAGCCTGCTAGAGTGGAGCAACTGAAAAGCTAGAGTGTGAGGCAGGCGTTTTTTAAACACAAAAAAACATTTTAAACTCGCCCTCACGGCCACATATTTATAGCTAGAGTCACCATTTTTGGTCAGTTTGTAGACTGAAATCTCTGGACCCACACAATATCTTCGGAATTACGGTAGGATTAATACTTTTCCTTAAAAACCCTCCAGACCGACCTAAAGTCGATGAAAATCAGAGCCGTTTTTCATTGGTTTTGGAGCAGAAGAGGGGAGAAAAACGAATCCGACTATGTGTTTTAAACTCGTCATAAATATTTTTCTGAATGACACACATACACCAAAGTTGGCATAGTTGGAGTCGAAGGATGACTGACGCTCACGGTGAAAAAAATTTTTGAATAACTCATACGGTTTTTGCTCAGCAGTCGTTTGTTCGGAGGACATTTTAAGCACCTGAAAGCTGAGTGACAGTGACCTGCTGCAGCTAGCTCAATTAGAAGCTTAGGTGTGATGAAACGTTTTTTCTTTTTCTTTCTCTTCCCATTCAGTTTGTAGATGACCTACAGCCATGAAAGTTACTCCAATTGAAGACAAGATATAGCTGTCGCTTAGATAAAAAGAATTTTTCAGACACCTTTTACGGTTTTTACTCAGCAGTCGTTTGTTCGGAGGGGTGCTTTAGCAGCTAAAAGGTGAGTGAGAGTGAGGTCCTGCAGTTCAAACAAAGGGAGGAGCAGGTGGGCCAACCATTTTGTTTGTGCTTCGTTTTGGGTTGTGAAAGACCTACAGACATGAAGGTTACCCCAGTCTGAGACAAAGGATAGATGTTGCTTTCACTGAAAGAATTTTTCAGATATCTTTTACGGTTTTTGCTCAGCAGTCGTTTGTTCGGAGGGTAAGCACCTGGAAGCTAGCTGACAGTTAGCTTCTGCAGCAGCCTGCTAGAGTGCAGCTGCTGAAATCTTAGTGTGAGGCGGCCATTTTTTTAAGATCAAACATCTTATTCTCGCCCTCACGGCCACATATTTGGAGCTACAGTCACCATTTTTGGTCAGTTTGTAGACTGAAACCTCTGGACTCACACAATGTCTTCGGAATTACGGTAGGATTAATACTTTTCCTTAAAAACCCTCCAGACCAACCTAAAGTCGATGAGTTTCAGCCTTTCTCCATTCTTTTTGAGCTGAAGATGGAAGAGAAACGAATCAGACTATGTGTTTTCAAGTCGTCATAAATATTGTTCTGAATGACACACATACACCAAAGTTGGTATACTTGGAGTCGAAGGATTGCTGATGCTCATGGTGAAAATGTTTTTTGAATAACTCATACGGTTTTTGATCAGTAGTCGTTTGTTTTCGTTGCCGTTCTTCCCATACAAAAAAGCCTGGGAAGAAGAAACCAATAGTGAGTGCAGCTGTTGTCTGTGTCAGTGAGAGGCTCGTTAAGCGTTGTCAAGGTTACCAAGCTTCAAACAGATTTTACCTCTGCTGTTTTAAACAGCACATATTAATCTAATGGAGGGTGAAAGGACTGATTTAACATTGGGAAATGGATACTATATGACTGCTGTCCAGGACACTTCCCTTGCCACTCAGCACTGATAGACTTTCAAAATAAGACTCCAGGGACCCTACAAAATAAAAGCCTCTATATTTTTTACATATATTTATTGCCCTATATGGCTCAATATTATGACCCAAACTCAACCCCGTTTTAGAGAATAGACTCTAGGAGACTGTTTAAAACACACCCTATAGCAAATTTCAAAATAAAAGCCTCCCATTTCCGCTTCATCTACTGCCCTAATAACATGGAAAAACAGTGATTTAACGATTGGAAAGTAATCAACTATCATTGACGGGTCTGAACATTTTCTATAAACACAACTCTGTTGGACTTTCAAAATAAGACTCCAGCGACCCTACAAAATAAAAGCCTCTAGATTATACTAATGCATTAATTGATGCAAATGGCTCAACATTATGACCCAAACTCTTCCAGGTTGTTTTTATTAGACTCTAGTGACCTTTTCAAAACACACCCAGAGCAAATTTCACAATAAAAGTCTCCCATTTACTCTGTAATACAGCAACTATTCACCTAATAACATGGAAAACCAGTGATTTAACATTTGGAAATTGATTCTATATAACTGCTGGGCATGACCCATCTTTAGATGCACTTCCATGATAGACTTTCAAAATAAGACTCCAGGGACTCTACAGAATAAAAGCCTCTTCCTTATACACACTCATACATTCTGGCATATTGCTCATTGCCATTGGTGATTTCATCACTGCAATGGCTCTTAGCAGGCGGGCAGAGCCCGCCATTGGTGATTTTTTTCATCGCTGCAAGGGCTCCTAGCAGGCGGGCGGAGCCCACCAACTGAGCTTTACCCACTGCGGTTCAATATGGACAACCCATATTACCCTTTTGCATCATACGCTGTGCACGTCTATTTCCCAGATTTCAGCACAAGTGGCACACAGCTCTCTTTGCCCATGACCTAGCCCTCTTTCCTTCCCTCAGCAGCCCTCAAAGGCGTAAGCAGTTGGTCTGGGGAGCCCCGACATCACTTGCCAGGGCCGTATTGGCCCTGTTCCCCAGACGGGCAGTAGGTGGCCCCCCTCAAAATTTCTTTAGAAATTTTCTAGTTATTGGGGGGCCACATGCCGAAGGCATGGCCCACCTACTACTATTGCACATATTTATTCCGCGTATTATTGGGGGGCCACATGCCGAAGGCATGGCCCACCTACTACTATTGCACATATTTATTCCGCGTATTATTGGGGGGCCACATGCCGAAGGCATGGCCCACCTACTACTATTGCACATATTTATTCCGCGTATTATTATTATTATAATTCTCCCGTATACCCAAAACTTCGGCACGTAACTAGTCCCGCACGGTTTGGCGGATCGGGCCCAAAGTTGGCACACGCGTCGGGACCAATGGGGTGATGTGTGCTTGTATAAAACTTTCTCATTAGTCCGAAGGTTTGCGAATTATTAGCGAAAACGTCGCAAAAAAATCCCATAGGAAATGAATGGGGAGAGGAAAAAAAAAGCATAAAAAACAGCACTTCACTGTGTCGGCATACATTCACCTAGAAAAACAGTTTGAAGCTCAGTTTGTAGATAAATCCTTCGTCTATTTAAAACTGAAGATGGTATGTTGATAACTGCTACGGTTTTTGTATAATCAGACCTCAAGCGCCACAAAGTTTTAGCAAAATCCAGCCTGCTAGAGTGGAGCAACTGAAAAGCTAGAGTGTGAGGCAGGCGTTTTTTAAACACAAAAAAACATTTTAAACTCGCCCTCACGGCCACATATTTATAGCTAGAGTCACCATTTTTGGTCAGTTTGTAGACTGAAATCTCTGGACCCACACAATATCTTCGGAATTACGGTAGGATTAATACTTTTCCTTAAAAACCCTCCAGACCGACCTAAAGTCGATGAAAATCAGAGCCGTTTTTCATTGGTTTTGGAGCAGAAGAGGGGAGAAAAACGAATCAGACTATGTGTTTTAAAGTCGTCATAAATATTTTTCTGAATGACACACATACACCAAAGTTGGCATAGTTGGAGTCGAAGGATGACTGACGCTCACGGTGAAAAATTTTTTTGAATAACTCATACGGTTTTTGCTCAGCAGTCGTTTGTTCGGAGGACATTTTAAGCACCTGAAAGCTGAGTGACAGTGACCTGCTGCAGCTAGCTCAATTAGAAGCTTAGGTGTGATGAAACGTTTTTTCTTTTTCTTTCTCTTCCCATTCAGTTTGTAGATGACCTACAGCCATGAAAGTTACTCCAATTGAAGACAAGATATAGCTGTCGCTTAGATAAAAAGAATTTTTCAGATACCTTTTACGGTTTTTACTCAGCAGTCGTTTGTTCGGAGGGGTGCTTTAGCAGCTAAAAGGTCAGTGAGAGTGAGGTCCTGCAGTTCAAACAAAGGGAGGAGCAGGTGGGCCAACCATTTTGTTTGTGCTTCGTTTTGGGTTGTGAAAGACCTACAGACATGAAGGTTACCCCAGTCTGAGACAAAGGATAGATGTTGCTTTCACTTAAAGAATTTTTCAGATACCTTTTACGGTTTTTGCTCAGCAGTCGTTTGTTCGGAGGGTAAGCACCTGGAAGCTAGCTGACAGTTAGCTTCTGCAGCAGCCTGCTAGAGTGCAGCTGCTGAAATCTTAGTGTGAGGCGGCCATTTTTTTAAGATCAAACATCTTATTCTCGCCCTCACGGCCACATATTTGGAGCTACAGTCACCATTTTTGGTCAGTTTGTAGACTGAAACCTCTGGACTCACACAATGTCTTCGGAATTACGGTAGGATTAATACTTTTCCTTAAAAACCCTCCAGACCAACCTAAAGTCGATGAGAGTTTCAGCCTTTCTCTATTCTTTTTGAGCTGAAGATGGGAGAGAAACGAATCAGACTATGTGTTTTCAACTGGTCATAAATATTTTTCTGAATGACACACATACACCAAAGTTGGTATAGTTGGAGTCGAAGGATTGCTGATGCTCATGGTGAAAATGTTTTTTGAATAACTCATACGGTTTTTGATCAGTAGTCGTTTGTTCGGTGCCGTTCTTCCCATACAAAAAAGCCTGGGAAGAAGAAACCAATAGTGAGTGCAGCTGTTGTCTGTGTCAGTGAGAGGCTCGTTAAGCGTTGTCAAGGTTACCAAGCTTCAAACAGATTTTACCTCTGCTGTTTTAAACAGCACATATTAATCTAATGGAGGGTGAAAGGACTGATTTAACATTGGGAAATGGATACTATATGACTGCTGTCCATGACACTTCCCTTGCCACTCAGCACTGATAGACTTTCAAAATAAGACTCCAGGGACCCTACAAAATAAAAGCCTCTATATTTTTTACATATATTTATTGCCCTATATGGCTCAACATTATGACCCAAACTCAACCCCGTTTTAGAGAATAGACTCTAGGAGACTGTTTAAAACACACCCTATAGCAAATTTCAAAATAAAAGCCTCCCATTTCCGCTTCATCTACTGCCCTAATAACATGGAAAAAGAGTGATTTAACGATTGGAAAGTAATCAACTATCATTGACGGGTCTGAACATTTTCTATAAACACAACTCTGTTGGACTTTCAAAATAAGACTCCAGGGACCCTACAAAATAAAAGCCTCTAGATTATACTAATGCATTAATTGATGCAAATGGCTCAACATTATGACCCAAACTCTTCCAGGTTGTTTTTATTAGACTCTAGTGACCTTTTCAAAACACACCCCAGAGCAAATTTCACAATAAAAGTCTCCCATTTACTCTGTAATACAGCAACTATTCACCTAATAACATGGAAAACCAGTGATTTAACATTTGGAAATGGATTCTATATCACTGCTGGGCGTGACCCATCTTTTGATGCACATTCATGATAGACTTTCAAAATAAGACTACAAGGACTCTACAGAATAAAAGCCTCTTCCTTATACACACTCATACATTCTGGCATATTGCTCATTGCCATTGGTGATTTCATCACTGCAATGGCTCTTAGAAGGCGGGCGGAGCCCGCCAATGGTAACAGGCGGGCGGAGCCCGCCAAAGGTGATTACATCACTGCAATGGCTCTTAGCAGGCGGGCGGAGCCCGCCATTGGTGATTTCATCACTGCAATGGCTCTTAGAAGGCGGGCAGAGCCCGCCATTGGTGATTTTTTTCTTCACTGAGATGGCTCCTAGCAGGCGGGCGAAGCCCGCCAACTGGGCTTTACCCACTGTGTTTCAATATGGACAACCCATATTACCCTTGTGCATCATACGCTGTGCACGTCTATTTCCCAGATTTCAGCACAAGTGGCACACAGCTCTCTTTGCCCATGAACTTGCCCTCTTTCCTTCCCTCAGCAGCCCTCAAAGGCGTAAGCAGTTGGTCTGGGGAGCCCCGACGTCACTTGCCAGGGCCGTATTGGCCCGGTTCCCCAGACGGGCAGTAGGTGGCCCCCCTCAAAATTTCTTTAGAAATTTTCTAGTTATTATTATTATAATTCTCCCGTATACCCAAAACTTCGGCGCGTAACTAGTCCCGCACGGTTTGGCGGATCGGGCCCAAAGTTGGCACACGCGTCGGGACCAATGGGGTGATGTGTGCTTGTATAAAACTTTCTCATTAGTCCGAAGGTTTGCGAATTATTAGCGAAAACGTCGCAAAAAAATCCCATAGGAAATGAATGGGGAGAGGAAAAAAAAAGCATAAAAAACAGCACTTCACTGTGTCGGCATACATTCACCTAGAAAAACAGTTTGAAGCTCAGTTTGTAGATAAATCCTTTGTCTATTTAAAACTGAAGACGGTATGTTGATAACTGCTACGGTTTTTGTATAATCAGACCTCAAGCGCCACAAAGTTTTAGCAAAATCCAGCCTGCTAGAGTGGAGCAACTGAAAAGCTAGAGTGTGAGGCAGGCGTTTTTTAAACACAAAAAAAACATTTTAAACTCGCCCTCACGGCCACATATTTATAGCTAGAGTCACCATTTTTGGTCAGTTTGTAGACTGAAATCTCTGGACCCACACAATATCTTCGGAATTACGGTAGGATTAATACTTTTCCTTAAAAACCCTCCAGACCGACCTAAAGTCGATGAAAATCAGAGCCGTTTTTCATTGGTTTTGGAGCAGAAGAGGGGAGAAAAACGAATCCGACTATGTGTTTTAAACTCGTCATAAATATTTTTCTGAATGACACACATACACCAAAGTTGGCATAGTTGGAGTCGAAGGATGACTGACGCTCACGGTGAAAAAATTTTTTGAATAACTCATACGGTTTTTGCTCAGCAGTCGTTTGTTCGGAGGACATTTTAAGCACCTGAAAGCTGAGTGACAGTGACCTGCTGCAGCTAGCTCAATTAGAAGCTTAGGTGTGATGAAACGTTTTTTCTTTTTCTTTCTCTTCCCATTCAGTTTGTAGATGACCTACAGCCATGAAAGTTACTCCAATTGAAGACAAGATATAGCTGTCGCTTAGATAAAAAGAATTTTTCAGATACCTTTTACGGTTTTTACTCAGCAGTCGTTTGTTCGGAGGGGTGCTTTAGCAGCTGAAAGGTGAGTGAGAGTGAGGTCCTGCAGTTAAAAGAAAGGGAGGAGCAGGTGGGCCAACCATTTTGTTTTTGCTTCGTTTTGGGTTGTGAAAGACCTACAGACATGAAGGTTACCCCAGTCTGAGACAAAGGATAGATGTTGCTTTCACTGAAAGAATTTTTCAGATACCTTTTACGGTTTTTGCTCAGCAGTCGTTTGTTCGGAGGGTAAGCACCTGGAAGCTAGCTGACAGTTAGCTTCTGCAGCAGCCTGCTAGAGTGCAGCTGCTGAAATCTTAGTGTGAGGCGGCCATTTTTTTAAGATCAAACATCTTATTCTCGCCCTCACGGCCACATATTTGGACCTACAGTCACCATTTTTGGTCAGTTTGTAGACTGAAACCTCTGGACTCACACAATGTCTTCGGAATTACGGTAGGATTAATACTTTTCCTTAAAAACCCTCCAGACCAACCTAAAGTCGATGAGTTTCAGCCTTTCTCCATTCTTTTTAAGCTGAAGATGGGAGAAAAACGAATCAGACTATGTGTTTTCAAGTCGTCATAAATATTGTTCTGAATGACACACATACACCAAAGTTGGTATAGTTGGAGTCGAAGGATTGCTGATGCTCATGGTGAAATTTTCTTTTTAATAACTCATACGGTTTTTGCTCAGCAGTCGTTTGTTCGGTGCCGTTCTTCCCATACAAAAAAGCCTGGGAAGAAGAAACCAATAGTGAGTGCAGCTGTTGTCTGTGTCAGTGAGAGGCTCATTAAGCGTTGTCAAGGTTACCAAGCTTCAAACAGATTTTACCTCTGCTGTTTTAAACAGCACATATTAATCTAATGGAGGGTGAAAGCACTGATTTAACATTGGGAAATGGATACTATATGACTGCCGTCCATGACACTTCCCTTGCCACTCAGCACTGATAGACTTTCAAAATAAGACTCCAGGGACCCTTCAAAATAAAAGCCTCTATATTTTTTACATATATTTATTGCCCTATATGGCTCAACATTATGACCCAAACTCAACCCCATTTTAGAGAATAGACTCTAGGAGACTGTTTAAAACACACCCTATGGCAAATTTCAAAATAAAAGCCTCCCATTTCCGCTTCATCTACTGCCCTAATAAAATGGAAAAAGAGTGATTTAACGATTGGAAAGTCATCAACTATCATTGATGGGTCTGAACATTTTCTCTAAACACAACTCTGTTGGACTTTCAAAATAAGACTCCAGGGACCCTACAAAATAAAAGCCTCTAGATTATACTAATGCATTAATTGATGCAAATGGCTCAACATTATGACCCAAACTCTTCCAGGTTGTTTTTATTAGACTCTAGTGACCTTTTCAAAACACACCCCAGAGCAAATTTCACAATAAAAGTCCCCCATTTACTCTGTAATACAGGAACTATTCACCTAATAACATGGAAAACCAGTGATTTAACATTTGGAAATGGATTCTATATCACTGCTGGGCATGACCCATCTATAGATGCACTTCCATGATAGACTTTCAAAATAAGACTACAGGGACTCTACAAAATAAAAGCCTCTTCCTTATACACACTCATACATTCTGGCATATTGCTTATAGCCATTTGTAATTTCATCACTGCAATGGCTTTTAGAAGGCGGGCGGAGCCCGCCATTGGTGATTTCATCACTGCAATGGCTGTTAGGAGGTGGGCGGAGCCCGCCAATGGTGATTTTTTTCATCACTGCAATGGCTCCTAGCAGGCGGGTGGAGCCCGCCATTGGTGATTTCATCACTGCAATGGCTCTTAGCAGGCGGGCAATGCCCGCCATTGGGGATTTTTTTCATCGCTGCAAGGGCTCCTAGCAGGCGGGCGGAGCCCACCAACTGAGCTTTACCCACTGCGGTTCAATATGGACAACCCATATTACCCTTTTGCATCATACGCTGTGCACGTCTATTTCCCAGATTTCAGCACAAGTGGCACACAGCTCTCTTTGCCCATGACCTAGCCCTCTTTCCTTCCCTCAGCAGCCCTCAAAGGCGTAAGCAGTTGGTCTGGGGAGCCCCGACATCACTTGCCAGGGCCGTATTGGCCCTGTTCCCAAGATGGGCAGTAGGTGGCCCCCCTCAAAATTTCTTTAGAAATTTTCTAGTTATTATTATAATTCTCCCATATACCCAAAACTTCGGCACGTAACTAGTCCCGCACGGTTTGGCGGATCGGGCCCAAAGTTGGCACACGCGTCGGGACCAATGGGGTGATGTGTGCTTGTATAAAACTTTCTCATTAGTCCGAAGGTTTGCGAATTATTAGCGAAAACGTCGCAAAAAAATCCCATAGGAAATGAATGGGGAGAGGAAAAAAAAAGCATAAAAAACAGCACTTCACTGTGTCGCCATACATTCACCTAGAAAAACAGTTTGAAGCTCAGTTTGTAGATAAATCCTTCGTCTATTTAAAACTGAAGACGGTATGTTGATAACTGCTACGGTTTTTGTATAATCAGACCTCAAGCGCCACAAAGTTTTAGCAAAATCCAGCCTGCTAGAGTGGAGCAACTGAAAAGCTAGAGTGTGAGGCAGGCGTTTTTTAAACACAAAAAAACATTTTAAACTCGCCCTCACGGCCACATATTTATAGCTAGAGTCACCATTTTTGGTCAGTTTGTAGACTGAAATCTCTGGACCCACACAATATCTTCGGAATTACGGTAGGATTAATACTTTTCCTTAAAAACCCTCCAGACCGACCTAAAGTCGATGAAAATCAGAGCCGTTTTTCATTGGTTTTGGAGCAGAAGAGGGGAGAAAAACGAATCCGACTATGTGTTTTAAACTCGTCATAAATATTTTTCTGAATGACACACATACACCAAAGTTGGCATAGTTGGAGTCGAAGGATGACTGACGCTCACGGTGAAAAAAATTTTTGAATAACTCATACGGTTTTTGCTCAGCAGTCGTTTGTTCGGAGGACATTTTAAGCACCTGAAAGCTGAGTGACAGTGACCTGCTGCAGCTAGCTCAATTAGAAGCTTAGGTGTGATGAAACGTTTTTTCTTTTTCTTTCTCTTCCCATTCAGTTTGTAGATGACCTACAGCCATGAAAGTTACTCCAATTGAAGACAAGATATAGCTGTCGCTTAGATAAAAAGAATTTTTCAGACACCTTTTACGGTTTTTACTCAGCAGTCGTTTGTTCGGAGGGGTGCTTTAGCAGCTAAAAGGTGAGTGAGAGTGAGGTCCTGCAGTTCAAACAAAGGGAGGAGCAGGTGGGCCAACCATTTTGTTTGTGCTTCGTTTTGGGTTGTGAAAGACCTACAGACATGAAGGTTACCCCAGTCTGAGACAAAGGATAGATGTTGCTTTCACTGAAAGAATTTTTCAGATATCTTTTACGGTTTTTGCTCAGCAGTCGTTTGTTCGGAGGGTAAGCACCTGGAAGCTAGCTGACAGTTAGCTTCTGCAGCAGCCTGCTAGAGTGCAGCTGCTGAAATCTTAGTGTGAGGCGGCCATTTTTTTAAGATCAAACATCTTATTCTCGCCCTCACGGCCACATATTTGGACCTACAGTCACCATTTTTGGTCAGTTTGTAGACTGAAACCTCTGGACTCACACAATGTCTTCGGAATTACGGTAGGATTAATACTTTTCCTTAAAAACCCTCCAGACCAACCTAAAGTCGATGAGTTTCAGCCTTTCTCCATTCTTTTTAAGCTGAAGATGGGAGAAAAACGAATCAGACTATGTGTTTTCAAGTCGTCATAAATATTGTTCTGAATGACACACATACACCAAAGTTGGTATAGTTGGAGTCGAAGGATTGCTGATGCTCATGGTGAAATTTTCTTTTTAATAACTCATACGGTTTTTGCTCAGCAGTCGTTTGTTCGGTGCCGTTCTTCCCATACAAAAAAGCCTGGGAAGAAGAAACCAATAGTGAGTGCAGCTGTTGTCTGTGTCAGTGAGAGGCTCATTAAGCGTTGTCAAGGTTACCAAGCTTCAAACAGATTTTACCTCTGCTGTTTTAAACAGCACATATTAATCTAATGGAGGGTGAAAGCACTGATTTAACATTGGGAAATGGATACTATATGACTGCCGTCCATGACACTTCCCTTGCCACTCAGCACTGATAGACTTTCAAAATAAGACTCCAGGGACCCTTCAAAATAAAAGCCTCTATATTTTTTACATATATTTATTGCCCTATATGGCTCAACATTATGACCCAAACTCAACCCCATTTTAGAGAATAGACTCTAGGAGACTGTTTAAAACACACCCTATGGCAAATTTCAAAATAAAAGCCTCCCATTTCCGCTTCATCTACTGCCCTAATAAAATGGAAAAAGAGTGATTTAACGATTGGAAAGTCATCAACTATCATTGATGGGTCTGAACATTTTCTCTAAACACAACTCTGTTGGACTTTCAAAATAAGACTCCAGGGACCCTACAAAATAAAAGCCTCTAGATTATACTAATGCATTAATTGATGCAAATGGCTCAACATTATGACCCAAACTCTTCCAGGTTGTTTTTATTAGACTCTAGTGACCTTTTCAAAACACACCCCAGAGCAAATTTCACAATAAAAGTCCCCCATTTACTCTGTAATACAGGAACTATTCACCTAATAACATGGAAAACCAGTGATTTAACATTTGGAAATGGATTCTATATCACTGCTGGGCATGACCCATCTATAGATGCACTTCCATGATAGACTTTCAAAATAAGACTACAGGGACTCTACAAAATAAAAGCCTCTTCCTTATACACACTCATACATTCTGGCATATTGCTTATAGCCATTTGTAATTTCATCACTGCAATGGCTTTTAGAAGGCGGGCGGAGCCCGCCATTGGTGATTTCATCACTGCAATGGCTGTTAGGAGGCGGGCGGAGCCCGCCAATGGTGATTTTTTTCATCACTGCAATGGCTCCTAGCAGGCGGGCGGAGCCCGCCATTGGTGATTTCATCACTGCAATGGCTCTTAGCAGGCGGGCAATGCCCGCCATTGGGGATTTTTTTCATCGCTGCAAGGGCTCCTAGCAGGCGGGCGGAGCCCACCAACTGAGCTTTACCCACTGCGGTTCAATATGGACAACCCATATTACCCTTTTGCATCATACGCTGTGCACGTCTATTTCCCAGATTTCAGCACAAGTGGCACACAGCTCTCTTTGCCCATGACCTAGCCCTCTTTCCTTCCCTCAGCAGCCCTCAAAGGCGTAAGCAGTTGGTCTGGGGAGCCCCGACATCACTTGCCAGGGCCGTATTGGCCCTGTTCCCAAGATGGGCAGTAGGTGGCCCCCCTCAAAATTTCTTTAGAAATTTTCTAGTTGGGGGGCCACATGCCGAAGGCATGGCCCACCTACTACTATTGCACATATTTATTCCGCGTATTATTATTATTATTATAATTCTCCCGTATACCCAAAACTTCGGCACGTAACTAGTCCCGCACGGTTTGGCGGATCGGGCCCAAAGTTGGCACACGCGTCGGGACCAATGGGGTGATGTGTGCTTGTATAAAACTTTCTCATTAGTCCGAAGGTTTGCGAATTATTAGCGAAAACGTCGCAAAAAAATCCCATAGGAAATGAATGGGGAGAGGAAAAAAAAAGCATAAAAAACAGCACTTCACTGTGTCGGCATACATTCACCTAGAAAAACAGTTTGAAGCTCAGTTTGTAGATAAATCCTTCGTCTATTTAAAACTGAAGACGGTATGTTGATAACTGCTACGGTTTTTGTATAATCAGACCTCAAGCGCCACAAAGTTTTAGCAAAATCCAGCCTGCTAGAGTGGAGCAACTGAAAAGCTAGAGTGTGAGGCAGGCGTTTTTTAAACACAAAAAAACATTTTAAACTCGCCCTCACGGCCACATATTTATAGCTAGAGTCACCATTTTTGGTCAGTTTGTAGACTGAAATCTCTGGACCCACACAATATCTTCGGAATTACGGTAGGATTAATACTTTTCCTTAAAAACCCTCCAGACCGACCTAAAGTCGATGAAAATCAGAGCCGTTTTTCATTGGTTTTGGAGCAGAAGAGGGGAGAAAAACGAATCAGACTATGTGTTTTAAACTCGTCATAAATATTTTTCTGAATGACACACATACACCAAAGTTGGCATAGTTGGAGTCGAAGGATGGCTGACGCTCACGGTGAAAAAATATTTTGAATAACTCATACGGTTTTTGCTCAGCAGTCGTTTGTTCGGAGGACATTTTAAGCAGCTGAAAGCTGGGGGAGAGTGTCCTGCTGCAGCTAGCTCAATTAGAAGATCAGGTGTGACAAAACGTTTTTTCTTTTTCTTTCTCTTCCCATTCAGGTTGTAGATGACCTACAGCCATGAAAGTTACTCCAATTGAAGACAAGATATAGCTGTCGCTTAGATAAAAATAATTTTTCAGATACCTTTTACGGTTTTTACTCAGCAGTCGTTTGTTCGGAGGGGTGCTTTAGCAGCTAAAAGGTGAGTGAGAGTGAGGTCCTGCAGTTCAAACAAAGGGAGGAGCAGGTGGGCCAACCATTTTGTTTGTGCTTCGTTTTGGGTTGTGAAAGACCTACAGACATGAAGGTTACCCCAGTCTGAGACAAAGGATAGATGTTGCTTTCACTGAAAGAATTTTTCAGATATCTTTTACGGTTTTTGCTCAGCAGTCGTTTGTTCGGAGGGTAAGCACCTGGAAGCTAGCTGACAGTTAGCTTCTGCAGCAGCCTGCTAGAGTGCAGCTGCTGAAATCTTAGTGTGAGGCGGCCATTCTTTTAAGATCAAACATGTTATTCTCGCCCTCACGGCCACATATTTGGAGCTACAGTCACCATTTTTGGTCAGTTTGTAGACTGAAACCTCTGGACTCACACAATGTCTTCGGAATTACGGTAGGATTAATACTTTTCCTTAAAAACCGTCCAGACCAACCTAAAGTCGATGAGAGTTTCAGCCTTTCTCTATTCTTTTTGAGCTGAAGATGGGAGAGAAACGAATCAGACTATGTGTTTTCAACTCGTCATAAATATTTTTCTGAATGACACACATACACCAAAGTTGGTATAGTTGGAGTCGAAGGATTGCTGATGCTCATGGTGAAAATGTTTTTTGAATAACTCATACGGTTTTTGATCAGTAGTCGTTTGTTCGGTGCCGTTCTTCCCATACAAAAAAGCCTGGGAAGAAGAAACCAATAGTGAGTGCAGCTGTTGTCTGTGTCAGTGAGAGGCTCGTTAAGCGTTGTCAAGGTTACCAAGCTTCAAACAGATTTTACCTCTGCTGTTTTAAACAGCACATATTAATCTAATGGAGGGTGAAAGGACTGATTTAACATTGGGAAATGGATACTATATGACTGCTGTCCATGACACTTCCCTTGCCACTCAGCACTGATAGACTTTCAAAATAAGACTCCAGGGACCCTACAAAATAAAAGCCTCTATATTTTTTACATATATTTATTGCCCTATATGGCTCAACATTATGACCCAAACTCAACCCCGTTTTAGAGAATAGACTCTAGGAGACTGTTTAAAACACACCCTGTAGCAAATTTCAAAATAAAAGCCTCCCATTTCCGCTTCATCTACTGCCCTAATAACATGGAAAAAGAGTGATTTAACGATTGGAAAGTAATCAACTATCATTGACGGGTCTGAACATTTTCTATAAACACAACTCTGTTGGACTTTCAAAATAAGACTCCAGGGACCCTACAAAATAAAAGCCTCTAGATTATACTAATGCATTAATTGATGCAAATGGCTCAACATTATGACCCAAACTCTTCCAGGTTGTTTTTATTAGACTCTAGTGACCTTTTCAAAACACACCCAGAGCAAATTTCACAATAAAAGTCTCCCATTTACTCTGTAATACAGCAACTATTCACCTAATAACATGGAAAACCAGTGATTTAACATTTGGAAATGGATTCTATATCACTGCTGGGCGTGACCCATCTTTTGATGCACATTCATGATAGACTTTCAAAATAAGACTACAAGGACTCTACAGAATAAAAGCCTCTTCCTTATACACACTCATACATTCTGGCATATTGCTCATTGCCATTGGTGATTTCATCACTGCAATGGCTCTTAGAAGGCGGGCGGAGCCCGCCAATGGTAACAGGCGGGCGGAGCCCGCCAAAGGTGATTACATCACTGCAATGGCTCTTAGCAGGCGGGCGGAGCCCGCCATTGGTGATTTCATCACTGCAATGGCTCTTAGAAGGCGGGCAGAGCCCGCCATTGGTGATTTTTTTCTTCACTGAGATGGCTCCTAGCAGGCGGGCGAAGCCCGCCAACTGGGCTTTACCCACTGTGTTTCAATATGGACAACCCATATTACCCTTGTGCATCATACGCTGTGCACGTCTATTTCCCAGATTTCAGCACAAGTGGCACACAGCTCTCTTTGCCCATGAACTTGCCCTCTTTCCTTCCCTCAGCAGCCCTCAAAGGCGTAAGCAGTTGGTCTGGGGAGCCCCGACGTCACTTGCCAGGGCCGTATTGGCCCGGTTCCCCAGACGGGCAGTAGGTGGCCCCCCTCAAAATTTCTTTAGAAATTTTCTAGTTATTATTATAATTCTCCCGTATACCCAAAACTTCGGCGCGTAACTAGTCCCGCACGGTTTGGCGGATCGGGCCCAAAGTTGGCACACGCGTCGGGACCAATGGGGTGATGTGTGCTTGTATAAAACTTTCTCATTAGTCCGAAGGTTTGCGAATTATTAGCGAAAACGTCGCAAAAAAATCCCATAGGAAATGAATGGGGAGAGGAAAAAAAAAGCATAAAAAACAGCACTTCACTGTGTCGGCATACATTCACCTAGAAAAACAGTTTGAAGCTCAGTTTGTAGATAAATCCTTCGTCTATTTAAAACTGAAGACGGTATGTTGATAACTGCTACGGTTTTTGTATAATCAGACCTCAAGCGCCACAAAGTTTTAGCAAAATCCAGCCTGCTAGAGTGGAGCAACTGAAAAGCTAGAGTGTGAGGCAGGCGTTTTTTAAACACAAAAAAACATTTTAAACTCGCCCTCACGGCCACATATTTATAGCTAGAGTCACCATTTTTGGTCAGTTTGTAGACTGAAATCTCTGGACCCACACAATGTCTTCGGAATTACGGTAGGATTAATACTTTTCCTTAAAAACCCTCCAGACCGACCTAAAGTCGATGAAAATCAGAGCCGTTTTTCATTGGTTTTGGAGCAGAAGAGGGGAGAAAAACGAATCAGACTATGTGTTTTAAACTCGTCATAAATATTTTTCTGAATGACACACATACACCAAAGTTGGCATAGTTGGAGTCGAAGGATGACTGACGCTCACGGTGAAAAATTTTTTTGAATAACTCATACGGTTTTTGCTCAGCAGTCGTTTGTTCGGAGGACATTTTAAGCACCTGAAAGCTGAGTGACAGTGACCTGCTGCAGCTAGCTCAATTAGAAGCTTAGGTGTGATGAAACGTTTTTTCTTTTTCTTTCTCTTCCCATTCAGTTTGTAGATGACCTACAGCCATGAAAGTTACTCCAATTGAAGACAAGATATAGCTGTCGCTTAGATAAAAAGAATTTTTCAGATACCTTTTACGGTTTTTACTCAGCAGTCGTTTGTTCGGAGGGGTGCTTTAGCAGCTAAAAGGTGAGTGAGAGTGAGGTCCTGCAGTTCAAACAAAGGGAGGAGCAGGTGGGCCAACCATTTTGTTTGTGCTTCGTTTTGGGTTGTGAAAGACCTACAGACATGAAGGTTACCCCAGTCTGAGACAAAGGATAGCTGTTGCTTTCACTGAAAGAATTTTTCAGATATCTTTTACGGTTTTTGCTCAGCAGTCGTTTGTTCGGAGGGTAAGCACCTGGAAGCTAGCTGACAGTTAGCTTCTGCAGCAGCCTGCTAGAGTGCAGCTGCTGAAATCTTAGTGTGAGGCGGCCATTTTTTTAAGATCAAACATCTTATTCTCGCCCTCACGGCCACATATTTGGAGCTACAGTCACCATTTTTGGTCAGTTTGTAGACTGAAACCTCTGGACTCACACAATGTCTTCGGAATTACGGTAGGATTAATACTTTTCCTTAAAAACCCTCCAGACCAACCTAGA
This sequence comes from Cyprinodon diabolis, assembly GCA_030533445.1. Taxonomy (NCBI): domain Eukaryota; kingdom Metazoa; phylum Chordata; class Actinopteri; order Cyprinodontiformes; family Cyprinodontidae; genus Cyprinodon; species Cyprinodon diabolis. The sequence continues at coordinate 21,722,754 of CM060078.1, forward strand.
GTCGATGAGTTTCAGCCTTTCTCCATTCCTTTTGAGTTGAAGATGGGAGAAAAACGAATCAGACTATGTGTTTTCAAGTCGTCATAAATATTGTTCTGAATGACACACATACACCAAAGTTGGTATAGTTGGAGTCGAAGGATTGCTGATGCTCATGGTGAAAATGTTTTTTGAATAACTCATACGGTTTTTGATCAGTAGTCGTTTGTTCGGTGCCGTTCTTCCCATACAAAAAAGCCTGGGAAGAAGAAACCAATAGTGAGTGCAGCTGTTGTCTGTGTCAGTGAGAGGCTCGTTAAGCGTTGTCAAGGTTACCAAGCTTCAAACAGATTTTACCTCTGCTGTTTTAAACAGCACATATTAATCTAATGGAGGGTGAAAGGACTGATTTAACATTGGGAAATGGATACTATATGACTGCTGTCCATGACACTTCCCTTGCCACTCAGCACTGATAGACTTTCAAAATAAGACTCCAGGGACCCTACAAAATAAAAGCCTCTATATTTTTTACATATATTTATTGCCCTATATGGCTCAACATTATGACCCAAACTCAACCCCGTTTTAGAGAATAGACTCTAGGAGACTGTTTAAAACACACCCTATAGCAAATTTCAAAATAAAAGCCTCCCATTTCCGCTTCATCTACTGCCCTAATAACATGGAAAAAGAGTGATTTAACGATTGGAAAGTAATCAACTATCATTGACGGGTCTGAACATTTTCTATAAACACAACTCTATTGGACTTTCAAAATAAGACTCCAGCGACCCTACAAAATAAAAGCCTCTAGATTATACTAATGCATTAATTGATGCAAATGGCTCAACATTATGACCCAAACTCTTCCAGGTTGTTTTTATTAGACTCTAGTGACCTTTTCAAAACACACCCAGAGCAAATTTCACAATAAAAGTCTCCCATTTACTCTGTAATACAGCAACTATTCACCTAATAACATGGAAAACCAGTGATTTAACATTTGGAAATTGATTCTATATAACTGCTGGGCATGACCCATCTTTAGATGCACTTCCATGATAGACTTTCAAAATAAGACTCCAGGGACTCTACAGAATAAAAGCCTCTTCCTTATACACACTCATACATTCTGGCATATTGCTCATTGCCATTTGTAATTTCATCACTGCAATGGCTCTTAGAAGGCGGGCGGAGCCCGCCATTGGTGATATCATCACTGCAATGGCTCTTAGAAGGCGGGCGGAGCCCGCCATTGGTGATTTCATCACTGCAATGGCTCTTAGCAGGCGGGCAGAGCCCGCCATTGGTGATTTTTTTCATCACTGCAAGGGCTCCTAGCAGGCGGGCGGAGCCCACCAACTGAGCTTTACCCACTGCGGTTCAATATGGACAACCCATATTACCCTTTTGCATCATACGCTGTGCACGTCTATTTCCCAGATTTCAGCACAAGTGGCACACAGCTCTCTTTGCCCATGACCTAGCCCTCTTTCCTTCCCTCAGCAGCCCTCAAAGGCGTAAGCAGTTGGTCTGGGGAGCCCCGACATCACTTGCCAGGGCCGTATTGGCCCGGTTCCCCAGACGGGCAGTAGGTGGCCCCCCTCAAAATTTCTTTAGAAATTTTCTAGTTATTATTATAATTCTCCCGTATACCCAAAACTTCGGCGCGTAACTAGTCCCGCACGGTTTGGCGGATCGGGCCCAAAGTTGGCACACGCGTCGGGACCAATGGGGTGATGTGTGCTTGTATAAAACTTTCTCATTAGTCCGAAGGTTTGCGAATTATTAGCGAAAACGTCGCAAAAAAATCCCATAGGAAATGAATGGGGAGAGGAAAAAAAAAGCATAAAAAACAGCACTTCACTGTGTCGCCATACATTCACCTAGAAAAACAGTTTGAAGCTCAGTTTGTAGATAAATCCTTCGTCTATTTAAAACTGAAGACGGTATGTTGATAACTGCTACGGTTTTTGTATAATCAGACCTCAAGCGCCACAAAGTTTTAGCAAAATCCAGCCTGCTAGAGTGGAGCAACTGAAAAGCTAGAGTGTGAGGCAGGCGTTTTTTAAACACAAAAAAAACATTTTAAACTCGCCCTCACGGCCACATATTTATAGCTAGAGTCACCATTTTTGGTCAGTTTGTAGACTGAAATCTCTGGACCCACACAATATCTTCGGAATTACGGTAGGATTAATACTTTTCCTTAAAAACCCTCCAGACCGACCTAAAGTCGATGAAAATCAGAGCCGTTTTTCATTGGTTTTGGAGCAGAAGAGGGGAGAAAAACTAATCCGACTATGTGTTTTAAACTCGTCATAAATATTTTTCTGAATGACACACATACACCAAAGTTGGCATAGTTGGAGTCGAAGGATGACTGACGCTCACGGTGAAAAAATTTTTTGAATAACTCATACGGTTTTTGCTCAGCAGTCGTTTGTTCGGAGGACATTTTAAGCACCTGAAAGCTGAGTGACAGTGACCTGCTGCAGCTAGCTCAATTAGAAGCTTAGGTGTGATGAAACGTTTTTTCTTTTTCTTTCTCTTCCCATTCAGTTTGTAGATGACCTACAGCCATGAAAGTTACTCCAATTGAAGACAAGATATAGCTGTCGCTTAGATAAAAAGAATTTTTCAGATACCTTTTACGGTTTTTACTCAGCAGTCGTTTGTTCGGATGGGTGCTTTAGCAGCTAAAAGGTGAGTGAGAGTGAGGTCCTGCAGTTCAAACAAAGGGAGGAGCAGGTGGGCCAACCATTTTGTTTGTGCTTCGTTTTGGGTTGTGAAAGACCTACAGACATGAAGGTTACCCCAGTCTGAGACAAAGGATAGATGTTGCTTTCACTGAAAGAATTTTTCAGATATCTTTTACGGTTTTTGCTCAGCAGTCGTTTGTTCGGAGGGTAAGCACCTGGAAGCTAGCTGACAGTTAGCTTCTGCAGCAGCCTGCTAGAGTGCAGCTGCTGAAATCTTAGTGTGAGGCGGCCATTTTTTAAGATCAAACATCTTATTCTCGCCCTCACGGCCACATATTTGGAGCTACAGTCACCATTTTTGGTCAGTTTGTAGACTGAAACCTCTGGACTCACACAATGTCTTCGGAATTACGGTAGGATTAATACTTTGCCTTAAAAACCCTCCAGACCAACCTAAAGTGGATGAGAGTTTCAGCCTTTCTCCATTCTTTTTGAGCTGAAGATGGGAGAAAAACGAATCAGACTATGTGTTTTCAACTCGTCATAAATATTGTTCTGAATGACACACATACACCAAAGTTGGTATAGTTGGAGTCGAAGGATTGCTGATGCTCATGGTGAAAATGTTTTTTAAATAACTCCTACGGTTTTTGCTCAGCAGTCGTTTGTTCGGAGGGGTGCTTTAGCAGCTACAGTAAAATGTGAGTGAGAGTGAAGTGCTGCAGTTAAAACAAAGGGAGGAGCAGGTGGGACCAACCATGTTGTTTGTGCTTCGTTTTGGGTTGTGAAAGACCTACAGACATGAAGGTTCCCCCAGTCTGAGAAAAAGGATTGCTGTTGCTTAGACTGAAATAATTTTTTAGATTCCATTTACGGTTTTCCTTCAGCGCTCCTTTGTTCGGAGCAGACTTCCCATAAAAAAAGCCTGAGAAGAAGAAACCAATAGTGAGTGCAGCTGTGGTCTGTGTCAGTGAGAGGCTCGTTAAGCGTTGTCAAGGTAACGAAGCTTCAAACAGATTTTACCTCTGCTGTTTTAAACAGCACATATTAATCTAATGGAGGGTGAAAGCACTGATTTAACATTGGGAAATGGATACTATATGACTGCTGTCCATGACACTTCCCTTGCCACTCAACACTGATAGACTTTCAAAATAAGACTCCAGGGACCCTACAAAATAAAAGCCTCTATATTTTTTTACATATATTTATTGCCCTATATGGCTCAACATTATGATCCAAACTCAACCCCATTTTAGAGAATAGACTCAAGGAGACTGTTTAAAACACACCCTATGGCAAATTTCAAAATAAAAGCCTCCAATTTCCGCTTCATCTACTGCCCTAATAACATGGAAAAAGAGTGATTTAACGATTGGAAAGTCATCAACTATCATTGATGGGTCTGAACATTTTCTATAAACACAACTCTGTTGGACTTTCAAAATAAGACTCCAGGGACCCTACAAAATAAAAGCCTCTAGATTATACTAATGCATTAATTGATGCAAATGGCTCAACATTATGACCCAAACTCTTCCAGGTTGTTTTTATTAGACTCTAGTGACCTTTTCAAAACACACCCCAGAGCATTTTTCACAATAAAAGTCTCCCATTTACTCTGTAATACAGCAACTATTCAACTAATAACATGGAAAACCAGTGATTTAACATTTGGAAATGGATTCTACATCACTGCTGGGCATGACCCATCTTTTGATGCACATCCATAATAGACTTTCAAAATAAGACTACAGGGACTCTACAGAATAAAAACCTCTTCCTTATACACACTTATACATTCTGGCATATTGTTCATTGCCATTTGTAATTTAATCACTGCAATGGCTCTTAGAAGGCGGGCGGAGCCCGCCAATGGTAACAGGCGGGCGGAGCCCGCCAAAGGTGATTACATCACTGCAATGGCTCTTAGCAGGCGGGCGGAGCCCGCCATTGGTGATTTCATCACTGCAATGGCTCTTAGAAGGCGGGCAGAGCCCGCCATTGGTGATTTTTTTCTTCACTGAGATGGCTCCTAGCAGGCGGGCGAAGCCCGCCAACTGGGCTTTACCCACTGTGTTTCAATATGGGCAACCCATATTACCCTTGTGCATCATACGCTGTGCACGTCTATTTCCCAGATTTCAGCACAAGTGGCACACAGCTCTCTTTGCCCATGAACTTGCCCTCTTTCCTTCCCTCAGCAGCCCTCAAAGGCGTAAGCAGTTGGTCTGGGGAGCCCCGACGTCACTTGCCAGGGCCGTATTGGCCCGGTTCCCCAGACGGGCAGTAGGTGGCCCCCCTCAAAATTTCTTTAGAAATTTTCTAGTTGGGGGGCCACATGCCGAAGGCATGGCCCACCTACTACTATTGCACATATTTATTCCGCGTATTATTGGGGGGCCACATGCCGAAGGCATGGCCCACCTACTACTATTGCACATATTTATTCCGCGTATTATTGGGGGGCCACATGCCGAAGGCATGGCCCACCTACTACTATTGCACATATTTATTCCGCGTATTATTATTATTATTATAATTCTCCCGTATACCCAAAACTTCGGCGCGTAACTAGTCCCGCACGGTTTGGCGGATCGGGCCCAAAGTTGGCACACGCGTCGGGACCAATGGGGTGATGTGTGCTTGTATAAAACTTTCTCATTAGTCCGAAGGTTTGCGAATTATTAGCGAAAACGTCGCAAAAAAATCCCATAGGAAATGAATGGGGAGAGGAAAAAAAAAGCATAAAAAACAGCACTTCACTGTGTCGGCATACATTCACCTAGAAAAACAGTTTGAAGCTCAGTTTGTAGATAAATCCTTCGTCTATTTAAAACTGAAGACGGTATGTTGATAACTGCTACGGTTTTTGTATAATCAGACCTCAAGCGCCACAAAGTTTTAGCAAAATCCAGCCTGCTAGAGTGGAGCAACTGAAAAGCTAGAGTGTGAGGCAGGCGTTTTTTAAACACAAAAAAACATTTTAAACTCGCCCTCACGGCCACATATTTATAGCTAGAGTCACCATTTTTGGTCAGTTTGTAGACTGAAATCTCTGGACCCACACAATATCTTCGGAATTACGGTAGGATTAATACTTTTCCTTAAAAACCCTCCAGACCGACCTAAAGTCGATGAAAATCAGAGCCGTTTTTCATTGGTTTTGGAGCAGAAGAGGGGAGAAAAACGAATCAGACTATGTGTTTTAAACTCGTCATAAATATTTTTCTGAATGACACACATACACCAAAGTTGGCATAGTTGGAGTCGAAGGATGACTGACGCTCACGGTGAAAAAATTTTTTGAATAACTCATACGGTTTTTGCTCAGCAGTCGTTTGTTTGGAGGACATTTTAAGCACCTGAAAGCTGAGTGACAGTGACCTGCTGCAGCTAGCTCAATTAGAAGCTTATGTGTGATGAAACGTTTTTTCTTTTTCTTTCTCTTCCCATTCAGTTTGTAGATGACCTACAGCCATGAAAGTTACTCCAATCGAAGACAAGATATAGCTGTCGCTTAGATAAAAAGAATTTTTCAGATACCTTTTACGGTTTTTACTCAGCAGTCGTTTGTTCGGAGGGGTGCTTTAGCAGCTAAAAGGTGAGTGAGAGTGAGGTCCTGCAGTTAAAAGAAAGGGAGGAGCAGGTGGGCCAACCATTTTGTTTGTGCTTCGTTTTGGGTTGTGAAAGACCTACAGACATGAAGGTTACCCCAGTCTGAGACAAAGGATAGATGTTGCTTTCACTGAAAGAATTTTTCAGATATCTTTTACGGTTTTTGCTCAGCAGTCGTTTGTTCGGAGGGTAAGCACCTGGAAGCTAGCTGACAGTTAGCTTCTGCAGCAGCCTGCTAGAGTGCAGCTGCTGAAATCTTAGTGTGAGGCGGCCATTTTTTTCAGATCAAACATCTTATTCTCGCCCTCACGGCCACATATTTGGAGCTACAGTCACCATTTTTGGTCAGTTTGTAGACTGAAACCTCTGGACTCACACAATGTCTTCGGAATTACGGTAGGATTAATACTTTTCCTTAAAAACCCTCCAGACCAACCTAAAGTCGATGAGAGTTTCAGCCTTTCTCTATTCTTTTTGAGCTGAAGATGGGAGAGAAACGAATCAGACTATGTGTTTTCAACTCGTCATAAATATTTTTCTGAATGACACACATACACCAAAGTTGGTATAGTTGGAGTCGAAGGATTGCTGATGCTCATGGTGAAAATGTTTTTTGAATAACTCATACGGTTTTTGATCAGTAGTCGTTTGTTCGGTGCCGTTCTTCCCATACAAAAAAGCCTGGGAAGAAGAAACCAATAGTGAGTGCAGCTGTTGTCTGTGTCAGTGAGAGGCTCGTTAAGCGTTGTCAAGGTTACCAAGCTTCAAAGAGATTTTACCTCTGCTGTTTTAAACAGCACATATTAATCTAATGGAGGGTGAAAGGACTGATTTAACATTGGGAAATGGATACTATATGACTGCTGTCCATGACACTTCCCTTGCCACTCAGCACTGATAGACTTTCAAAATAAGACTCCAGGGACCCTACAAAATAAAAGCCTCTATATTTTTTACATATATTTATTGCCCTATATGGCTCAACATTATGACCCAAACTCAACCCCGTTTTAGAGAAAAGACTCTAGGAGACTGTTTAAAACACACCCTATAGCAAATTTCAAAATAAAAGCCTCCCATTTCCGCTTCATCTACTGCCCTAATAACATGGAAAAAGAGTGATTTAACGATTGGAAACTAATCAACTATCATTGACGGGTCTGAACATTTTCTATAAACACAACTCTGTTGGACTTTCAAAATAAGACTCCAGCGACCCTACAAAATAAAAGCCTCTAGATTATACTAATGCATTAATTGATGCAAATGGCTCAACATTATGACCCAAACTCTTCCAGGTTGTTTTTATTAGACTCTAGTGACCTTTTCAAAACACACCCCAGAGCAAATTTCACAATAAAAGTCTCCCATTTACTCTGTAATACAGCAACTATTCACCTAATAACATGGAAAACCAGTGATTTAACATTTGGAAATGGATTCTATATCACTGCTGGGCGTGACCCATCTTTTGATGCACATTCATGATAGACTTTCAAAATAAGACTACAAGGACTCTACAGAATAAAAGCCTCTTCCTTATACACACTCATACATTCTGGCATATTGCTCATTGCCATTGGTGATTTCATCACTGCAATGGCTCTTAGAAGGCGGGCGGAGCCCGCCAATGGTAACAGGCGGGCGGAGCCCGCCAAAGGTGATTACATCACTGCAATGGCTCTTAGCAGGCGGGCGGAGCCCGCCATTGGTGATTTCATCACTGCAATGGCTCTTAGAAGGCGGGCAGAGCCCGCCATTGGTGATTTTTTTCTTCACTGAGATGGCTCCTAGCAGGCGGGCGAAGCCCGCCAACTGGGCTTTACCCACTGTGTTTCAATATGGACAACCCATATTACCCTTGTGCATCATACGCTGTGCACGTCTATTTCCCAGATGTCAGCACAAGTGGCACACAGCTCTCTTTGCCCATGAACTTGCCCTCTTTCCTTCCCTCAGCAGCCCTCAAAGGCGTAAGCAGTTGGTCTGGGGAGCCCCGACGTCACTTGCCAGGGCCGTATTGGCCCGGTTCCCAAGACGGGCAGTAGGTGGCCCCCCTCAAAATTTCTTTAGAAATTTTCTAGTTATTATAATTCTCCCGTATACCCAAAACTTCGGCGCGTAACTAGTCCCGCACGGTTTGGCGGATCGGGCCCAAAGTTGGCACACGCGTCGGGACCAATGGGGTGATGTGTGCTTGTATAAAACTTTCTCATTAGTCTGAAGGTTTGCGAATTATTAGCGAAAACGTCGCAAAAAAATCCCATAGGAAATGAATGGGGAGAGGAAAAAAAAAGCATAAAAAACAGCACTTCACTGTGTCGGCATACATTCACCTAGAAAAACAGTTTAAAGCTCAGTTTGTAGATAAATCCTTCGTCTATTTAAAACTGAAGACGGTATGTTGATAACTGCTACGGTTTTTGTATAATCAGACCTCAAGCGCCACAAAGTTTTAGCAAAATCCAGCCTGCTAGAGTGGAGCAACTGAAAAGCTAGAGTGTGAGGCAGGCGTTTTTTAAACACAAAAAAACATTTTAAACTCGCCCTCACGGCCACATATTTATAGCTAGAGTCACCATTTTTGTTCAGTTTGTAGACTGAAATCTCTGGACCCACACAATATCTTCGGAATTACGGTAGGATTAATACTTTTCCTTAAAAACCCTCCAGACCGACCTAAAGTCGATGAAAATCAGAGCCGTTTTTCATTGGTTTTGGAGCAGAAGAGGGGAGAAAAACGAATCAGACTATGTGTTTTAAACTCGTCATAAATATTTTTCTGAATGACACACATACACCAAAGTTGGCATAGTTGGAGTCGAAGGATGACTGACGCTCACGGTGAAAATTTTTTTTGAATAACTCATACGGTTTTTGCTCAGCAGTCGTTTGTTCGGAGGACATTTTAAGCACCTGAAAGCTGAGTGACAGTGACCTGCTGCAGCTAGCTCAATTAGAAGCTTAGGTGTGATGAAACGTTTTTTCTTTTTCTTTCTCTTCCCATTCAGTTTGTAGATGACCTACAGCCATGAAAGTTACTCCAATTGAAGACAAGATATAGCTGTCGCTTAGATAAAAAGAATTTTTCAGATACCTTTTACGGTTTTTACTCAGCAGTCGTTTGTTCGGAGGGGTGCTTTAGCAGCTAAAAGGTGAGTGAGAGTGAGGTCCTGCAGTTCAAACAAAGGGAGGAGCAGGTGGGCCAACCATTTTGTTTGTGCTTCGTTTTGGGTTGTGAAAGACCTACAGACATGAAGGTTACCCCAGTCTGAGACAAAGGATAGATGTTGCTTTCACTGAAAGAATTTTTCAGATACCTTTTACGGTTTTTGCTCAGCAGTCGTTTGTTCGGAGGGTAAGCACCTGGAAGCTAGCTGACAGTTAGCTTCTGCAGCAGCCTGCTAGAGTGCAGCTGCTGAAATCTTAGTGTGAGGCGGCCATTTCTCGCCCTCACGGCCACATATTTGGAGCTACAGTCACCATTTTTGGTCAGTTTGTAGACTGAAACCTCTGGACTCACACAATGTCTTCGGAATTACGGTAGGATTAATACTTTTCCTTAAAAACCCTCCAGACCAACCTAAAGTCGATGAGAGTTTCAGCCTTTCTCTATTCTTTTTGAGCTGAAGATGGGAGAGAAACGAATCAGACTATGTGTTTTCAACTCGTCATAAATATTTTTCTGAATGACACACATACACCAAAGTTGGTATAGTTGGAGTCGAAGGATTGCTGATGCTGATGGTGAAAATGTTTTTTGAATAACTCATATGGTTTTTGATCAGTAGTCGTTTGTTCGGTGCCGTTCTTCCCATACAAAAAAGCCTGGGAAGAAGAAACCAATAGTGAGTGCAGCTGTTGTCTGTGTCAGTGAGAGGCTCGTTAAGCGTTGTCAAGGTTACCAAGCTTCAAACAGATTTTACCTCTGCTGTTTTAAACAGCACATATTAATCTAATGGAGGGTGAAAGCACTGATTTAACATTGGGAAATGGATACTATATGACTGCTGTCCATGACACTTCCCTTGCCACTCAGCACTGATAGACTTTCAAAATAAGACTCCAGGGACCCTACAAAATAAAAGCCTCTATATTTTTTACATATATTTATTGCCCTATATGGCTCAACATTATGACCCAAACTCAACCCCGTTTTAGAGAATAGACTCTAGGAGACTGTTTAAAACACACCCTATAGCAAATTTCAAAATAAAAGCCTCCCATTTCCGCTTCATCTACTGCCCTAATAACATGGAAAAAGAGTGATTTAACGATTGGAAAGTAATCAACTATCATTGACGGATCTGAACATTTTCTATAAACACAACTCTGTTGGACTTTCAAAATAAGACTCCAGGGACCCTACAAAATAAAAGCCTCTAGATTATACTAATGCATTAATTGATGCAAATGGCTCAACATTATGACCCAAACTCTTCCAGGTTGTTTTTATTAGACTCTAGTGACCTTTTCAAAACACACCCCAGAGCAAATTTCACAATAAAAGTCTCCCATTTACTCTGTAATACAGCAACTATTCACCTAATAACATGGAAAACCAGTGATTTAACATTTGGAAATGGATTCTATATCACTGCTGGGCGTGACCCATCTTTTGATGCACATTCATGATAGACTTTCAAAATAAGACTACAAGGACTCTACAGAATAAAAGCCTCTTCCTTATACACACTCATACATTCTGGCATATTGCTCATTGCCATTGGTGATTTCATCACTGCAATGGCTCTTAGAAGGCGGGCGGAGCCCGCCAATGGTAACAGGCGGGCGGAGCCCGCCAAAGGTGATTACATCACTGCAATGGCTCTTAGCAGGCGGGCGGAGCCCGCCATTGGTGATTTCATCACTGCAATGGCTCTTAGAAGGCGGGCAGAGCCCGCCATTGGTGATTTTTTTCTTCACTGAGATGGCTCCCAGCAGGCGGGCGAAGCCCGCCAACTGGGCTTTACCCACTGTGTTTCAATATGGACAACCCATATTACCCTTGTGCATCATACGCTGTGCACGTCTATTTCCCAGATTTCAGCACAAGTGGCACACAGCTCTCTTTGCCCATGAACTTGCCCTCTTTCCTTCCCTCAGCAGCCCTCAAAGGCGTAAGCAGTTGGTCTGGGGAGCCCCGACGTCACTTGCCAGGGCCGTATTGGCCCGGTTCCCCAGACGGGCAGTAGGTGGCCCCCCTCAAAATTTCTTTAGAAATTTTCTAGTTATTATAATTCTCCCGTATACCCAAAACTTCGGCGCGTAACTAGTCCCGCACGGTTTGGCGGATCGGGCCCAAAGTTGGCACACGCGTCGGGACCAATGGGGTGATGTGTGCTTGTATAAAACTTTCTCATTAGTCCGAAGGTTTGCGAATTATTAGCGAAAACGTCGCAAAAAAATCCCATAGGAAATGAATGGGGAGAGGGAAAAAAAAGCATAAAAAACAGCACTTCACTGTGTCGCCATACATTCACCTAGAAAAACAGTTTGAAGCTCAGTTTGTAGATAAATCCTTCGTCTATTTAAAACTGAAGACGGTATGTTGATAACTGCTACGGTTTTTGTATAATCAGACCTCAAGCGCCACAAAGTTTTAGCAAAATCCAGCCTGCTAGAGTGGAGCAACTGAAAAGCTAGAGTGTGAGGCAGGCGTTTTTTAAACACAAAAAAACATTTTAAACTCGCCCTCACGGCCACATATTTATAGCTAGAGTCACCATTTTTGGTCAGTTTGTAGACTGAAATCTCTGGACCCACACAATATCTTCGGAATTACTGTAGGATTAATACTTTTCCTTAAAAACCCTCCAGACCGATCTAAAGTCGATGAAAATCAGAGCCGTTTTTCATTGGTTTTGGAGCAGAAGAGGGGAGAAAAACTAATCAGACTATGTGTTTTAAACTCGTCATAAATATTTTTCTGAATGACACACATACACCAAAGTTGGCATAGTTGGAGTCGAAGGATGACTGACGCTCACGGTGAAAAAATTTTTTGAATAACTCATACGGTTTTTGCTCAGCAGTCGTTTGTTCGGAGGACATTTTAAGCACCTGAAAGCTGAGTGACAGTGACCTGCTGCAGCTAGCTCAATTAGAAGCTTAGGTGTGATGAAACGTTTTTTCTTTTTCTTTCTCTTCCCATTCAGTTTGTAGATGACCTACAGCCATGAAAGTTACTCCAATTGAAGACAAGATATAGCTGTCGCTTAGATAAAAAGAATTTTTCAGATACCTTTTACGGTTTTTACTCAGCAGTCGTTTGTTCGGAGGGGTGCTTTAGCAGCTAAAAGGTGAGTGAGAGTGAGGTCCTGCAGTTCAAACAAAGGGAGGAGCAGGTGGGCCAACCATTTTGTTTGTGCTTCGTTTTGGGTTGTGAAAGACCTACAGACATGAAGGTTACCCCAGTCTGAGACAAAGGATAGATGTTGCTTTCACTGAAAGAATTTTTCAGATATCTTTTACGGTTTTTGCTCAGCAGTCGTTTGTTCGGAGGGTAAGCACCTGGAAGCTAGCTGACAGTTAGCTTCTGCAGCAGCCTGCTAGAGTGCAGCTGCTGAAATCTTAGTGTGAGGCGGCCATTTTTTTAAGATCAAACATCTTATTCTCGCCCTCACGGCCACATATTTGGAGCTACAGTCACCATTTTTGGTCAGTTTGTAGACTGAAACCTCTGGACTCACACAATGTCTTCGGAATTACGGTAGGATTAATACTTTTCCTTAAAAACCCTCCAGACCAACCTAAAGTCGATGAGAGTTTCAGCCTTTCTCTATTCTTTTTGAGCTGAAGATGGGAGAGAAACGAATCAGACTATGTGTTTTCAACTCGTCATAAATATTTTTCTGAATGACACACATACACCAAAGTTGGCATAGTTGGAGTCGAAGGATTGCTGATGCTCATGGTGAAAATGTTTTTTGAATAACTCATACGGTTTTTGATCAGTAGTCGTTTGTTCGGTGTCGTTCTTCCCATACAAAAAAGCCTGGGAAGAAGAAACCAATAGTGAGTGCAGCTGTTGTCTGTGTCAGTGAGAGGCTCGTTAAGCGTTGTCAAGGTTACCAAGCTTCAAACAGATTTTACCTCTGCTGTTTTAAACAGCACATATTAATCTAATGGAGGGTGAAAGGACTGATTTAACATTGGGAAATGGATACTATATGACTGCTGTACATGACACTTCCCTTGCCACTCAGCACTGATAGACTTTCAAAATAAGACTCCAGGGACCCTACAAAATAAAAGCCTCTATATTTTTTACATATATTTATTGCCCTATATGGCTCAACATTATGACCCAAACTCAACCCCGTTTTAGAGAATAGACTCTAGGAGACTGTTTAAAACACACCCTATAGCAAATTTCAAAATAAAAGCCTCCCATTTCCGCTTCATCTACTGCCCTAATAACATGGAAAAAGAGTGATTTAACGATTGGAAAGTAATCAACTATCATTGACGGGTCTGAACATTTTCTATAAACACAACTCTGTTGGACTTTCAAAATAAGACTCCAGGGACCCTACAAAATAAAAGCCTCTAGATTATACTAATGCATTAATTGATGCAAATGGCTCAACATTATGACCCAAACTCTTCCAGGTTGTTTTTATTACACTCTAGTGACCTTTTCAAAACACACCCAGAGCAAATTTCACAATAAAAGTCTCCCATTTACTCTGTAATACAGCAACTATTCACCTAATAACATGGAAAACCAGTGATTTAACATTTGGAAATGGATTCTATATCACTGCTGGGCGTGACCCATCTTTTGATGCACATTCATGATAGACTTTCAAAATAAGACTACAAGGACTCTACAGAATAAAAGCCTCTTCCTTATACACACTCATACATTCTGGCATATTGCTCATTGCCATTGGTGATTTCATCACTGCAATGGCTCTTAGAAGGCGGGCGGAGCCCGCCAATGGTAACAGGCGGGCGGAGCCCGCCAAAGGTGATTACATCACCGCAATGGCTCTTAGCAGGCGGGCGTAGCCCGCCATTGGTGATTTCATCACTGCAATGGCTCTTAGAAGGCGGGCAGAGCCCGCCATTGGTGATTTTTTTCTTCACTGAGATGGCTCCTAGCAGGCGGGCGAAGCCCGCCAACTGGGCTTTACCCACTGTGTTTCAATATGGACAACCCATATTACCCTTGTGCATCATACGCTGTGCACGTCTATTTCCCAGATTTCAGCACAAGTGGCACACAGCTCTCTTTGCCCATGAACTTGCCCTCTTTCCTTCCCTCAGCAGCCCTCAAAGGCGTAAGCAGTTGGTCTGGGGAGCCCCGACGTCACTTGCCAGGGCCGTATTGGCCCGGTTCCCCAGACGGGCAGTAGGTGGCCCCCCTCAAAATTTCTTTAGAAATTTTCTAGTTATTATAATTCTCCCGTATACCCAAAACTTCGGCGCGTAACTAGTCCCGCACGGTTTGGCGGATCGGGCCCAAAGTTGGCACACGCGTCGGGACCAATGGGGTGATGTGTGCTTGTATAAAACTTTCTCATTAGTCCGAAGGTTTGCGAATTATTAGCGAAAACGTCGCAAAAAAATCCCATAGGAAATGAATGGGGAGAGGAAAAAAAAAGCATAAAAAACAGCACTTCACTGTGTCGGCATACATTCACCTAGAAAAACAGTTTGAAGCTCAGTTTGTAGATAAATCCTTCGTCTATTTAAAACTGAAGACGGTATGTTGATAACTGCTACGGTTTTTGTATAATCAGACCTCAAGCGCCACAAAGTTTTAGCAAAATCCAGCCTGCTAGAGTGGAGCAACTGAAAAGCTAGAGTGTGAGGCAGGCGTTTTTTAAACACAAAAAAACATTTTAAACTCGCCCTCACGGCCACATATTTATAGCTAGAGTCACCATTTTTGGTCAGTTTGTAGACTGAAATCTCTGGACCCACACAATATCTTCGGAATTACGGTAGGATTAATACTTTTCCTTAAAAACCCTCCAGACCGACCTAAAGTCGATGAAAATCAGAGCCGTTTTTCATTGGTTTTGGAGCAGAAGAGGGGAGAAAAACGAATCCGACTATGTGTTTTAAACTCGTCATAAATATTTTTCTGAATGACACACATACACCAAAGTTGGCATAGTTGGAGTCGAAGGATGACTGACGCTCACGGTGAAAAAATTTTTTGAATAACTCATACGGTTTTTGCTCAGCAGTCGTTTGTTCGGAGGACATTTTAAGCACCTGAAAGCTGAGTGACAGTGACCTGCTGCAGCTAGCTCAATTAGAAGCTTAGGTGTGATGAAACGTTTTTTCTTTTTCTTTCTCTTCCCATTCAGTTTGTAGATGACCTACAGCCATGAAAGTTACTCCAATTGAAGACAAGATATAGCTGTCGCTTAGATAAAAAGAATTTTTCAGATACCTTTTACGGTTTTTACTCAGCAGTCGTTTGTTCGGAGGGGTGCTTTAGCAGCTAAAAGGTGAGTGAGAGTGAGGTCCTGCAGTTCAAACAAAGGGAGGAGCAGGTGGGCCAACCATTTTGTTTGTGCTTCGTTTTGGGTTGTGAAAGACCTACAGACATGAAGGTTACCCCAGTCTGAGACAAAGGATAGATGTTGCTTTCACTGAAAGAATTTTTCAGATATCTTTTACGGTTTTTGCTCAGCAGTCGTTTGTTCGGAGGGTAAGCACCTGGAAGCTAGCTGACAGTTAGCTTCTGCAGCAGCCTGCTAGAGTGCAGCTGCTGAAATCTTAGTGTGAGGCGGCCATTTTTTAAGATCAAACATCTTATTCTCGCCCTCACGGCCACATATTTGGAGCTACAGTCACCATTTTTGGTCAGTTTGTAGACTGAAACCTCTGGACTCACACAATGTCTTCGGAATTACGGTAGGATTAATACTTTGCCTTAAAAACCCTCCAGACCAACCTAAAGTGGATGAGAGTTTCAGCCTTTCTCCATTCTTTTTGAGCTGAAGATGGGAGAAAAACGAATCAGACTATGTGTTTTCAACTCGTCATAAATATTTTTCTGAATGACACACATACACCAAAGTTGGTATAGTTGGAGTCGAAGGATTGCTGATGCTCATGGTGAAAATGTTTTTTGAATAACTCATACGGTTTTTGATCAGTAGTCGTTTGTTCGGTGCCGTTCTTCCCATACAAAAAAGCCTGGGAAGAAGAAACCAATAGTGAGTGCAGCTGTTGTCTGTGTCAGTGAGAGGCTCGTTAAGCGTTGTCAAGGTTACCAAGCTTCAAACAGATTTTACCTCTGCTGTTTTAAACAGCACATATTAATCTAATGGAGGGTGAAAGGACTGATTTAACATTGGGAAATGGATACTATATGACTGCTGTACATGACACTTCCCTTGCCACTCAGCACTGATAGACTTTCAAAATAAGACTCCAGGGACCCTACAAAATAAAAGCCTCTATATTTTTTACATATATTTATTGCTCTATATGGCTCAACATTATGACCCAAACTCAACCCCGTTTTAGAGAATAGACTCTAGGAGACTGTTTAAAACACACCCTATAGCAAATTTCAAAATAAAAGCCTCCCATTTCCGCTTCATCTACTGCCCTAATAACATGGAAAAAGAGTGATTTAACGATTGGAAAGTAATCAACTATCATTGACGGGTCTGAACATTTTCTATAAACACAACTCTGTTGGACTTTCAAAATAAGACTCCAGGGACCCTACAAAATAAAAGCCTCTAGATTATAGTAATGCATTAATTGATGCAAATGGCTCAACATTATGACCCAAACTCTTCCAGGTTGTTTTTATTAGACTCTAGTGACCTTTTCAAAACACACCCCAGAGCAAATTTCACAATAAAAGTCTCCCATTTACTCTGTAATACAGCAACTATTCACCTAATAACATGGAAAACCAGTGATTTAACATTTGGAAATGGATTCTATATCACTGCTGGGCGTGACCCATCTTTTGATGCACATTCATGATAGACTTTCAAAATAAGACTACAAGGACTCTACAGAATAAAAGCCTCTTCCTTATACACACTCATACATTCTGGCATATTGCTCATTGCCATTGGTGATTTCATCACTGCAATGGCTCTTAGAAGGCGGGCGGAGCCCGCCAATGGTAACAGGCGGGCGGAGCCCGCCAAAGGTGATTACATCACTGCAATGGCTCTTAGCAGGCGGGCGGAGCCCGCCATTGGTGATTTCATCACTGCAATGGCTCTTAGAAGGCGGGCAGAGCCCGCCATTGGTGATTTTTTTCTTCACTGAGATGGCTCCTAGCAGGCGGGCGAAGCCCGCCAACTGGGCTTTACCCACTGTGTTTCAATATGGACAACCCATATTACCCTTGTGCATCATACTCTGTGCACGTCTATTTCCCAGATTTCAGCACAAGTGGCACACAGCTCTCTTTGCCCATGAACTTGCCCTCTTTCCTTCCCTCAGCAGCCCTCAAAGGCGTAAGCAGTTGGTCTGGGGAGCCCCGACGTCACTTGCCAGGGCCGTATTGGCCCGGTTCCCCAGACGGGCAGTAGGTGGCCCCCCTCAAAATTTCTTTAGAAATTTTCTAGTTGGGGGGCCACATGCCGAAGGCATGGCCCACCTACTACTATTGCACATATTTATTCCGCGTATTATTGGGGGGCCACATGCCGAAGGCATGGCCCACCTACTACTATTGCACATATTTATTCCGCGTATTATTATTGGGGGGCCACATGCCGAAGGCATGGCCCACCTACTACTATTGCACATATTTATTCCGCGTATTATTGGGGGGCCACATGCCGAAGGCATGGCCCACCTACTACTATTGCACATATTTATTCCGCGTATTATTATTGGGGGGCCACATGCCGAAGGCATGGCCCACCTACTACTATTGCACATATTTATTCCGCGTATTATTATTATTATTATAATTCTCCCGTATACCCAAAACTTCGGCGCGTAACTAGTCCCGCACGGTTTGGCGGATCGGGCCCAAAGTTGGCACACGCGTCGGGACCAATGGGGTGATGTGTGCTTGTATAAAACTTTCTCATTAGTCCGAAGGTTTGCGAATTATTAGCGAAAACGTCGCAAAAAAATCCCATAGGAAATGAATGGGGAGAGGAAAAAAAAAGCATAAAAAACAGCACTTCACTGTGTCGGCATACATTCACCTAGAAAAACAGTTTGAAGCTCAGTTTGTAGATAAATCCTTCGTCTATTTAAAACTGAAGACGGTATGTTGATAACTGCTACGGTTTTTGTATAATCAGACCTCAAGCGCCACAAAGTTTTAGCAAAATCCAGCCTGCTAGAGTGGAGCAACTGAAAAGCTAGAGTGTGAGGCAGGCGTTTTTTAAACACAAAAAAACATTTTAAACTCGCCCTCACGGCCACATATTTATAGCTAGAGTCACCATTTTTGGTCAGTTTGTAGACTGAAATCTCTGGACCCACACAATATCTTCGGAATTACGGTAGGATTAATACTTTTCCTTAAAAACCCTCCAGACCGACCTAAAGTCGATGAAAATCAGAGCCGTTTTTCATTGGTTTTGGAGCAGAAGAGGGGAGAAAAACGAATCAGACTATGTGTTTTAAACTCGTCATAAATATTTTTCTGAATGACACACATACACCAAAGTTGGCATAGTTGGAGTCGAAGGATGACTGACGCTCACGGTGAAAAAATTTTTTGAATAACTCATACGGTTTTTGCTCAGCAGTCGTTTGTTCGGAGGACATTTTAAGCACCTGAAAGCTGAGTGACAGTGACCTGCTGCAGCTAGCTCAATTAGAAGCTTAGGTGTGATGAAACGTTTTTTCTTTTTCTTTCTCTTCCCATTCAGTTTGTAGATGACCTACAGCCATGAAAGTTACTCCAATCGAAGACAAGATATAGCTGTCGCTTAGATAAAAAGAATTTTTCAGATACCTTTTACGGTTTTTACTCAGCAGTCGTTTGTTCGGAGGGGTGCTTTAGCAGCTAAAAGGTGAGTGAGAGTGAGGTCCTGCAGTTAAAAGAAAGGGAGGAGCAGGTGGGCCAACCATTTTGTTTGTGCTTCGTTTTGGGTTGTGAAAGACCTACAGACATGAAGGTTACCCCAGTCTGAGACAAAGGATAGATGTTGCTTTCACTGAAAGAATTTTTCAGATATCTTTTACGGTTTTTGCTCAGCAGTCGTTTGTTCGGAGGGTAAGCACCTGGAAGCTAGCTGACAGTTAGCTTCTGCAGCAGCCTGCTAGAGTGCAGCTGCTGAAATCTTAGTGTGAGGCGGCCATTTTTTTCAGATCAAACATCTTATTCTCGCCCTCACGGCCACATATTTGGAGCTACAGTCACCATTTTTGGTCAGTTTGTAGACTGAAACCTCTGGACTCACACAATGTCTTCGGAATTACGGTAGGATTAATACTTTTCCTTAAAAACCCTCCAGACCAACCTAAAGTCGATGAGAGTTTCAGCCTTTCTCTATTCTTTTTGAGCTGAAGATGGGAGAGAAACGAATCAGACTATGTGTTTTCAACTCGTCATAAATATTTTTCTGAATGACACACATACACCAAAGTTGGTATAGTTGGAGTCGAAGGATTGCTGATGCTCATGGTGAAAATGTTTTTTGAATAACTCATACGGTTTTTGATCAGTAGTCGTTTGTTCGGTGCCGTTCTTCCCATACAAAAAAGCCTGGGAAGAAGAAACCAATAGTGAGTGCAGCTGTTGTCTGTGTCAGTGAGAGGCTCGTTAAGCGTTGTCAAGGTTACCAAGCTTCAAACAGATTTTACCTCTGCTGTTTTAAACAGCACATATTAATCTAATGGAGGGTGAAAGGACTGATTTAACATTGGGAAATGGATACTATATGACTGCTGTCCATGACACTTCCCTTGCCACTCAGCACTGATAGACTTTCAAAATAAGACTCCAGGGACCCTACAAAATAAAAGCCTCTATATTTTTTACATATATTTATTGCCCTATATGGCTCAACATTATGACCCAAACTCAACCCCGTTTTAGAGAAAAGACTCTAGGAGACTGTTTAAAACACACCCTATAGCAAATTTCAAAATAAAAGCCTCCCATTTCCGCTTCATCTACTGCCCTAATAACATGGAAAAAGAGTGATTTAACGATTGGAAAGTAATCAACTATCATTGACGGGTCTGAACATTTTCTATAAACACAACTCTGTTGGACTTTCAAAATAAGACTCCAGCGACCCTACAAAATAAAAGCCTCTAGATTATACTAATGCATTAATTGATGCAAATGGCTCAACATTATGACCCAAACTCTTCCAGGTTGTTTTTATTAGACTCTAGTGACCTTTTCAAAACACACCCCAGAGCAAATTTCACAATAAAAGTCTCCCATTTACTCTGTAATACAGCAACTATTCACCTAATAACATGGAAAACCAGTGATTTAACATTTGGAAATGGATTCTATATCACTGCTGGGCGTGACCCATCTTTTGATGCACATTCATGATAGACTTTCAAAATAAGACTACAAGGACTCTACAGAATAAAAGCCTCTTCCTTATACACACTCATACATTCTGGCATATTGCTCATTGCCATTGGTGATTTCATCACTGCAATGGCTCTTAGAAGGCGGGCGGAGCCCGCCAATGGTAACAGGCGGGCGGAGCCCGCCAAAGGTGATTACATCACTGCAATGGCTCTTAGCAGGCGGGCGCAGCCCGCCATTGGTGATTTCATCACTGCAATGGCTCTTAGAAGGCGGGCAGAGCCCGCCATTGGTGATTTTTTTCTTCACTGAGATGGCTCCTAGCAGGCGGGCGAAGCCCGCCAACTGGGCTTTACCCACTGTGTTTCAATATGGACAACCCATATTACCCTTGTGCATCATACGCTGTGCACGTCTATTTCCCAGATGTCAGCACAAGTGGCACACAGCTCTCTTTGCCCATGAACTTGCCCTCTTTCCTTCCCTCAGCAGCCCTCAAAGGCGTAAGCAGTTGGTCTGGGGAGCCCCGACGTCACTTGCCAGGGCCGTATTGGCCCGGTTCCCAAGACGGGCAGTAGGTGGCCCCCCTCAAAATTTCTTTAGAAATTTTCTAGTTATTATAATTCTCCCGTATACCCAAAACTTCGGCGCGTAACTAGTCCCGCACGGTTTGGCGGATCGGGCCCAAAGTTGGCACACGCGTCGGGACCAATGGGGTTATGTGTGCTTGTATAAAACTTTCTCATTAGTCCGAAGGTTTGCGAATTATTAGCGAAAACGTCGCAAAAAAATCCCATAGGAAATGAATGGGGAGAGGAAAAAAAAAGCATAAAAAACAGCACTTCACTGTGTCGGCATACATTCACCTAGAAAAACAGTTTGAAGCTCAGTTTGTAGATAAATCCTTCGTCTATTTAAAACTGAAGACGGTATGTTGATAACTGCTACGGTTTTTGTATAATCAGACCTCAAGCGCCACAAAGTTTTAGCAAAATCCAGCCTGCTAGAGTGGAGCAACTGAAAAGCTAGAGTGTGAGGCAGGCGTTTTTTAAACACAAAAAAACATTTTAAACTCGCCCTCACGGCCACATATTTATAGCTAGAGTCACCATTTTTGGTCAGTTTGTAGACTGAAATCTCTGGACCCACACAATATCTTCGGAATTACGGTAGGATTAATACTTTTCCTTAAAAACCCTCCAGACCGACCTAAAGTCGATGAAAATCAGAGCCGTTTTTCATTGGTTTTGGAGCAGAAGAGGGGAGAAAAACGAATCCGACTATGTGTTTTAAACTCGTCATAAATATTTTTCTGAATGACACACATACACCAAAGTTGGCATAGTTGGAGTCGAAGGATGACTGACGCTCACGGTGAAAAAATTTTTTGAATAACTCATACGGTTTTTGCTCAGCAGTCGTTTGTTCGGAGGACATTTTAAGCACCTGAAAGCTGAGTGACAGTGACCTGCTGCAGCTAGCTCAATTAGAAGCTTAGGTGTGATGAAACGTTTTTTCTTTTTCTTTCTCTTCCCATTCAGTTTGTAGATGACCTACAGCCATGAAAGTTACTCCAATTGAAGACAAGATATAGCTGTCGCTTAGATAAAAAGAATTTTTCAGATACCTTTTACGGTTTTTACTCAGCAGTCGTTTGTTCGGAGGGGTGCTTTAGCAGCTAAAAGGTGAGTGAGAGTGAGGTCCTGCAGTTCAAACAAAGGGAGGAGCAGGTGGGCCAACCATTTTGTTTGTGCTTCGTTTTGGGTTGTGAAAGACCTACAGACATGAAGGTTACCCCAGTCTGAGACAAAGGATAGATGTTGCTTTCACTGAAAGAATTTTTCAGATATCTTTTACGGTTTTTGCTCAGCAGTCGTTTGTTCGGAGGGTAAGCACCTGGAAGCTAGCTGACAGTTAGCTTCTGCAGCAGCCTGCTAGAGTGCAGCTGCTGAAATCTTAGTGTGAGGCGGCCATTTTTTAAGATCAAACATCTTATTCTCGCCCTCACGGCCACATATTTGGAGCTACAGTCACCATTTTTGGTCAGTTTGTAGACTGAAACCTCTGGACTCACACAATGTCTTCGGAATTACGGTAGGATTAATACTTTGCCTTAAAAACCCTCCAGACCAACCTAAAGTGGATGAGAGTTTCAGCCTTTCTCCATTCTTTTTGAGCTGAAGATGGGAGAAAAACGAATCAGACTATGTGTTTTCAACTCGTCATAAATATTTTTCTGAATGACACACATACACCAAAGTTGGTATAGTTGGAGTCGAAGGATTGCTGATGCTCATGGTGAAAATGTTTTTTGAATAACTCATACGGTTTTTGATCAGTAGTCGTTTGTTCGGTGCCGTTCTTCCCATACAAAAAAGCCTGGGAAGAAGAAACCAATAGTGAGTGCAGCTGTTGTCTGTGTCAGTGAGAGGCTCGTTAAGCGTTGTCAAGGTTACCAAGCTTCAAACAGATTTTACCTCTGCTGTTTTAAACAGCACATATTAATCTAATGGAGGGTGAAAGGACTGATTTAACATTGGGAAATGGATACTATATGACTGCTGTACATGACACTTCCCTTGCCACTCAGCACTGATAGACTTTCAAAATAAGACTCCAGGGACCCTACAAAATAAAAGCCTCTATATTTTTTACATATATTTATTGCTCTATATGGCTCAACATTATGACCCAAACTCAACCCCGTTTTAGAGAATAGACTCTAGGAGACTGTTTAAAACACACCCTATAGCAAATTTCAAAATAAAAGCCTCCCATTTCCGCTTCATCTACTGCCCTAATAACATGGAAAAAGAGTGATTTAACGATTGGAAAGTAATCAACTATCATTGACGGGTCTGAACATTTTCTATAAACACAACTCTGTTGGACTTTCAAAATAAGACTCCAGGGACCCTACAAAATAAAAGCCTCTAGATTATAGTAATGCATTAATTGATGCAAATGGCTCAACATTATGACCCAAACTCTTCCAGGTTGTTTTTATTAGACTCTAGTGACCTTTTCAAAACACACCCCAGAGCAAATTTCACAATAAAAGTCTCCCATTTACTCTGTAATACAGCAACTATTCACCTAATAACATGGAAAACCAGTGATTTAACATTTGGAAATGGATTCTATATCACTGCTGGGCGTGACCCATCTTTTGATGCACATTCATGATAGACTTTCAAAATAAGACTACAAGGACTCTACAGAATAAAAGCCTCTTCCTTATACACACTCATACATTCTGGCATATTGCTCATTGCCATTGGTGATTTCATCACTGCAATGGCTCTTAGAAGGCGGGCGGAGCCCGCCAATGGTAACAGGCGGGCGGAGCCCGCCAAAGGTGATTACATCACTGCAATGGCTCTTAGCAGGCGGGCGGAGCCCGCCATTGGTGATTTCATCACTGCAATGGCTCTTAGAAGGCGGGCAGAGCCCGCCATTGGTGATTTTTTTCTTCACTGAGATGGCTCCTAGCAGGCGGGCGAAGCCCGCCAACTGGGCTTTACCCACTGTGTTTCAATATGGACAACCCATATTACCCTTGTGCATCATACTCTGTGCACGTCTATTTCCCAGATTTCAGCACAAGTGGCACACAGCTCTCTTTGCCCATGAACTTGCCCTCTTTCCTTCCCTCAGCAGCCCTCAAAGGCGTAAGCAGTTGGTCTGGGGAGCCCCGACGTCACTTGCCAGGGCCGTATTGGCCCGGTTCCCCAGACGGGCAGTAGGTGGCCCCCCTCAAAATTTCTTTAGAAATTTTCTAGTTATTATAATTCTCCCGTATACCCAAAACTTCGGCACGTAACTAGTCCCGCACGGTTTGGCGGATCGGGCCCAAAGTTGGCACACGCGTCGGGACCAATGGGGTGATGTGTGCTTGTATAAAACTTTCTCATTAGTCCGAAGGTTTGCGAATTATTAGCGAAAACGTCGCAAAAAAATCCCATAGGAAATGAATGGGGAGAGGAAAAAAAAAGCATAAAAAACAGCACTTCACTGTGTCGCCATACATTCACCTAGAAAAACAGTTTGAAGCTCAGTTTGTAGATAAATCCTTCGTCTATTTAAAACTGAAGACGGTATGTTGATAACTGCTACGGTTTTTGTATAATCAGACCTCAAGCGCCACAAAGTTTTAGCAAAATCCAGCCTGCTAGAGTGGAGCAACTGAAAAGCTAGAGTGTGAGGCAGGCGTTTTTTAAACACAAAAAAACATTTTAAACTCGCCCTCACGGCCACATATTTATAGCTAGAGTCACCATTTTTGGTCAGTTTGTAGACTGAAATCTCTGGACCCACACAATATCTTCGGAATTACGGTAGGATTAATACTTTTCCTTAAAAACCCTCCAGACCGACCTAAAGTCGATGAAAATCAGAGCCGTTTTTCATTGGTTTTGGAGCAGAAGAGGGGAGAAAAACGAATCCGACTATGTGTTTTAAACTCGTCATAAATATTTTTCTGAATGACACACATACACCAAAGTTGGCATAGTTGGAGTCGAAGGATGACTGACGCTCACGGTGAAAAAATTTTTTGAATAACTCATACGGTTTTTGCTCAGCAGTCGTTTGTTCGGAGGACATTTTAAGCACCTGAAAGCTGAGTGACAGTGACCTGCTGCAGCTAGCTCAATTAGAAGCTTAGGTGTGATGAAACGTTTTTTCTTTTTCTTTCTCTTCCCATTCAGTTTGTAGATGACCTACAGCCATGAAAGTTACTCCAATTGAAGACAAGATATAGCTGTCGCTTAGATAAAAAGAATTTTTCAGATACCTTTTACGGTTTTTACTCAGCAGTCGTTTGTTCGGAGGGGTGCTTTAGCAGCTAAAAGGTGAGTGAGAGTGAGGTCCTGCAGTTCAAACAAAGGGAGGAGCAGGTGGGCCAACCATTTTGTTTGTGCTTCGTTTTGGGTTGTGAAAGACCTACAGACATGAAGGTTACCCCAGTCTGAGACAAAGGATAGATGTTGCTTTCACTGAAAGAATTTTTCAGATATCTTTTACGGTTTTTGCTCAGCAGTCGTTTGTTCGGAGGGTAAGCACCTGGAAGCTAGCTGACAGTTAGCTTCTGCAGCAGCCTGCTAGAGTGCAGCTGCTGAAATCTTAGTGTGAGGCGGCCATTTTTTAAGATCAAACATCTTATTCTCGCCCTCACGGCCACATATTTGGAGCTACAGTCACCATTTTTGGTCAGTTTGTAGACTGAAACCTCTGGACTCACACAATGTCTTCGGAATTACGGTAGGATTAATACTTTGCCTTAAAAACCCTCCAGACCAACCTAAAGTGGATGAGAGTTTCAGCCTTTCTCCATTCTTTTTGAGCTGAAGATGGGAGAAAAACGAATCAGACTATGTGTTTTCAACTCGTCATAAATATTTTTCTGAATGACACACATACACCAAAGTTGGTATAGTTGGAGTCGAAGGATTGCTGATGCTCATGGTGAAAATGTTTTTTGAATAACTCATACGGTTTTTGATCAGTAGTCGTTTGTTCGGTGCCGTTCTTCCCATACAAAAAAGCCTGGGAAGAAGAAACCAATAGTGAGTGCAGCTGTTGTCTGTGTCAGTGAGAGGCTCGTTAAGCGTTGTCAAGGTTACCAAGCTTCAAACAGATTTTACCTCTGCTGTTTTAAACAGCACATATTAATCTAATGGAGGGTGAAAGGACTGATTTAACATTGGGAAATGGATACTATATGACTGCTGTACATGACACTTCCCTTGCCACTCAGCACTGATAGACTTTCAAAATAAGACTCCAGGGACCCTACAAAATAAAAGCCTCTATATTTTTTACATATATTTATTGCTCTATATGGCTCAACATTATGACCCAAACTCAACCCCGTTTTAGAGAATAGACTCTAGGAGACTGTTTAAAACACACCCTATAGCAAATTTCAAAATAAAAGCCTCCCATTTCCGCTTCATCTACTGCCCTAATAACATGGAAAAAGAGTGATTTAACGATTGGAAAGTAATCAACTATCATTGACGGGTCTGAACATTTTCTATAAACACAACTCTGTTGGACTTTCAAAATAAGACTCCAGGGACCCTACAAAATAAAAGCCTCTAGATTATAGTAATGCATTAATTGATGCAAATGGCTCAACATTATGACCCAAACTCTTCCAGGTTGTTTTTATTAGACTCTAGTGACCTTTTCAAAACACACCCCAGAGCAAATTTCACAATAAAAGTCTCCCATTTACTCTGTAATACAGCAACTATTCACCTAATAACATGGAAAACCAGTGATTTAACATTTGGAAATGGATTCTATATCACTGCTGGGCGTGACCCATCTTTTGATGCACATTCATGATAGACTTTCAAAATAAGACTACAAGGACTCTACAGAATAAAAGCCTCTTCCTTATACACACTCATACATTCTGGCATATTGCTCATTGCCATTGGTGATTTCATCACTGCAATGGCTCTTAGAAGGCGGGCGGAGCCCGCCAATGGTAACAGGCGGGCGGAGCCCGCCAAAGGTGATTACATCACTGCAATGGCTCTTAGCAGGCGGGCGGAGCCCGCCATTGGTGATTTCATCACTGCAATGGCTCTTAGAAGGCGGGCAGAGCCCGCCATTGGTGATTTTTTTCTTCACTGAGATGGCTCCTAGCAGGCGGGCGAAGCCCGCCAACTGGGCTTTACCCACTGTGTTTCAATATGGACAACCCATATTACCCTTGTGCATCATACTCTGTGCACGTCTATTTCCCAGATTTCAGCACAAGTGGCACACAGCTCTCTTTGCCCATGAACTTGCCCTCTTTCCTTCCCTCAGCAGCCCTCAAAGGCGTAAGCAGTTGGTCTGGGGAGCCCCGACGTCACTTGCCAGGGCCGTATTGGCCCGGTTCCCCAGACGGGCAGTAGGTGGCCCCCCTCAAAATTTCTTTAGAAATTTTCTAGTTATTATAATTCTCCCGTATACCCAAAACTTCGGCACCTAACTAGTCCCGCACGGTTTGGCGGATCGGGCCCAAAGTTGGCACACGCGTCGGGACCAATGGGGTGATGTGTGCTTGTATAAAACTTTCTCATTAGTCCGAAGGTTTGCGAATTATTAGCGAAAACGTCGCAAAAAAATCCCATAGGAAATGAATGGGGAGAGGAAAAAAAAAGCATAAAAAACAGCACTTCACTGTGTCGGCATACATTCACCTAGAAAAACAGTTTGAAGCTCAGTTTGTAGATAAATCCTTCCTCTATTTAAAACTGAAGACGGTATGTTGATAACTGCTACGGTTTTTGTATAATCAGACCTCAAGCGCCACAAAGTTTTAGCAAAATCCAGCCTGCTAGAGTGGAGCAACTGAAAAGCTAGAGTGTGAGGCAGGCGTTTTTTAAACACAAAAAAACATTTTAAACTCGCCCTCACGGCCACATATTTATAGCTAGAGTCACCATTTTTGGTCAGTTTGTAGACTGAAATCTCTGGACCCACACAATATCTTCGGAATTACGGTAGGATTAATACTTTTCCTTAAAAACCCTCCAGACCGACCTAAAGTCGATGAAAATCAGAGCCGTTTTTCATTGGTTTTGGAGCAGAAGAGGGGAGAAAAACGAATCAGACTATGTGTTTTAAACTCGTCATAAATATTTTTCTGAATGACACACATACACCAAAGTTGGCATAGTTGGAGTCGAAGGATGACTGACGCTCACGGTGAAAAAATTTTTTGAATAACTCATACGGTTTTTGCTCAGCAGTCGTTTGTTCGGAGGACATTTTAAGCACCTGAAAGCTGAGTGACAGTGACCTGCTGCAGCTAGCTCAATTAGAAGCTTAGGTGTGATGAAACGTTTTTTCTTTTTCTTTCTCTTCCCATTCAGTTTGTAGATGACCTACAGCCATGAAAGTTACTCCAATTGAAGACAAGATATAGCTGTCGCTTAGATAAAAAGAATTTTTCAGATACCTTTTACGGTTTTTACTCAGCAGTCGTTTGTTCGGAGGGGTGCTTTAGCAGCTAAAAGGTGAGTGAGAGTGAGGTCCTGCAGTTCAAACAAAGGGAGGAGCAGGTGGGCCAACCATTTTGTTTGTGCTTCGTTTTGGGTTGTGAAAGACCTACAGACATGAAGGTTACCCCAGTCTGAGACAAAGGATAGATGTTGCTTTCACTGAAAGAATTTTTCAGATATCTTTTACGGTTTTTGCTCAGCAGTCGTTTGTTCGGAGGGTAAGCACCTGGAAGCTAGCTGACAGTTAGCTTCTGCAGCAGCCTGCTAGAGTGCAGCTGCTGAAATCTTAGTGTGAGGCGGCCATTTTTTTAAGATCAAACATCTTATTCTCGCCCTCACGGCCACATATTTGGAGCTACAGTCACCATTTTTGGTCAGTTTGTAGACTGAAACCTCTGGACTCACACAATGTCTTCGGAATTACGGTAGGATTAATACTTTTCCTTAAAAACCCTCCAGACCAACCTAAAGTCGATGAGAGTTTCAGCCTTTCTCTATTCTTTTTGAGCTGAAGATGGGAGAGAAACGAATCACACTATGTGTTTTCACTCGTCATAAATATTTTTTCTGAATGACACACATACACCAAAGTTGGTATAGTTGGAGTCGAAGGATTGCTGATGCTCATGGTGAAAATGTTTTTTGAATAACTCATACGGTTTTTGATCAGTAGTCGTTTGTTCGGTGCCGTTCTTCCCATACAAAAAAGCCTGGGAAGAAGAAACCAATAGTGAGTGCAGCTGTTGTCTGTGTCAGTGAGAGGCTCGTTAAGCGTTGTCAAGGTTACCAAGCTTCAAACAGATTTTACCTCTGCTGTTTTTAACAGCACATATTAATCTAATGGAGGGTGAAAGGACTGATTTAACATTGGGAAATGGATACTATATGACTGCTGTCCATGACACTTCCCTTGCCACTCAGCACTGATAGACTTTCAAAATAAGACTCCAGGGACCCTACAAAATAAAAGCCTCTATATTTTTTACATATATTTATTGCCCTATATGGCTCAACATTATGACCCAAACTCAACCCCGTTTTAGAGAATAGACTCTAGGAGACTGTTTAAAACACACCCTAATAGCAAATTTCAAAATAAAAGCCTCCCATTTCCGCTTCATCTGCTGCCCTAATAACATGGAAAAAGAGTGATTTAACGATTGGAAAGTAATCAACTATCATTGACGGGTCTGAACATTTTCTATAAACACAACTCTGTTGGACTTTCAAATAAGACTCCAGGGACCCTACAAAATAAAAGCCTCTAGATTATACTAATGCATTAATTGATGCAAATGGCTCAACATTATGACCCAAACTCTTCCAGGTTGTTTTTATTAGACTCTAGTGACCTTTTCAAAACACACCCAGAGCAAATTTCACAATAAAAGTCTCCCATTTACTCTGTAATACAGCAACTATTCACCTAATAACATGGAAAACCAGTGATTTAACATTTGGAAATGGATTCTATATCACTGCTGGGCGTGACCCATCTTTTGATGCACATTCATGATAGACTTTCAAAATAAGACTACAAGGACTCTACAGAATAAAAGCCTCTTCCTTATACACACTCATACATTCTGGCATATTGCTCATTGCCATTGGTGATTTCATCACTGCAATGGCTCTTAGAAGGCGGGCGGAGCCCGCCAATGGTAACAGGCGGGCGGAGCCCGCCAAAGGTGATTACATCACTGCAATGGCTCTTAGCAGGCGGGCGGAGCCCGCCATTGGTGATTTCATCACTGCAATGGCTCTTAGAAGGCGGGCAGAGCCCGCCATTGGTGATTTTTTTCTTCACTGAGATGGCTCCTAGCAGGCGGGCGAAGCCCGCCAACTGGGCTTTACCCACTGTGTTTCAATATGGACAACCCATATTACCCCTTGTGCATCATACGCTGTGCACGTCTATTTCCCAGATTTCAGCACAAGTGGCACACAGCTCTCTTTGCCATGAACTTGCCTCTTTCCTTCCCTCAGCAGCCCTCAAAGTCGTAAGCAGTTGGTCTGGGGAGCCCCGACGTCACTTGCCAGGGCCGTATTGGCCCGGTTCCCCAGACGGGCAGTAGGTGGCCCCCCTCAAAATTTCTTTAGAAATTTTCTAGTTGGGGGGCCACATGCCGAAGGCATGGCCCACCTACTACTATTGCACATATTTATTCCGCGTATTATTATTATTATAATTCTCCCGTATACCCAAAACTTCGGCGCGTAACTAGTCCCGCACGGTTTGGCGGATCGGGCCCAAAGTTGGCACACGCGTCGGGACCAATGGGGTGATGTGTGCTTGTATAAAACTTTCTCATTAGTCCGAAGGTTTGCGAATTATTAGCGAAAACGTCGCAAAAAAATCCCATAGGAAATGAATGGGGAGAGGAAAAAAAAAGCATAAAAAACAGCACTTCACTGTGTCGGCATACATTCACCTAGAAAAACAGTTTGAAGCTCAGTTTGTAGATAAATCCTTCGTCTATTTAAAACTGAAGACGGTATGTTGATAACTGCTACGGTTTTTGTATAATCAGACCTCAAGCGCCACAAAGTTTTAGCAAAATCCAGCCTGCTAGAGTGGAGCAACTGAAAAGCTAGAGTGTGAGGCAGGCGTTTTTTAAACACAAAAAAACATTTTAAACTCGCCCTCACGGCCACATATTTATAGCTAGAGTCACCATTTTTGGTCAGTTTGTAGACTGAAATCTCTGGACCCACACAATATCTTCGGAATTACGGTAGGATTAATACTTTTCCTTAAAAACCCTCCAGACCGACCTAAAGTCGATGAAAATCAGAGCCGTTTTTCATTGGTTTTGGAGCAGAAGAGGGGGAGAAAAACGAATCCGACTATGTGTTTTAAACTCGTCATAAATATTTTTCTGAATGACACACATACACCAAAGTTGGCATAGTTGGAGTCGAAGGATGACTGACGCTCACGGTGAAAAAATTTTTTGAATAACTCATACGGTTTTTGCTCAGCAGTCGTTTGTTCGGAGGACATTTTAAGCACCTGAAAGCTGAGTGACAGTGACCTGCTGCAGCTAGCTCAATTAGAAGCTTAGGTGTGATGAAACGTTTTTTCTTTTTCTTTCTCTTCCCATTCAGTTTGTAGATGACCTACAGCCATGAAAGTTACTCCAATTGAAGACAAGATATAGCTGTCGCTTAGATAAAAAGAATTTTTCAGATACCTTTTACGGTTTTTACTCAGCAGTCGTTTGTTCGGAGGGGTGCTTTAGCAGCTAAAAGGTGAGTGAGAGTGAGGTCCTGCAGTTCAAACAAAGGGAGGAGCAGGTGGGCCAACCATTTTGTTTGTGCTTCGTTTTGGGTTGTGAAAGACCTACAGACATGAAGGTTACCCCAGTCTGAGACAAAGGATAGATGTTGCTTTCACTGAAAGAATTTTTCAGATATCTTTTACGGTTTTTGCTCAGCAGTCGTTTGTTCGGAGGGTAAGCACCTGGAAGCTAGCTGACAGTTAGCTTCTGCAGCAGCCTGCTAGAGTGCAGCTGCTGAAATCTTAGTGTGAGGCGGCCATTTTTTAAGATCAAACATCTTATTCTCGCCCTCACGGCCACATATTTGGAGCTACAGTCACCATTTTTGGTCAGTTTGTAGACTGAAACCTCTGGACTCACACAATGTCTTCGGAATTACGGTAGGATTAATACTTTGCCTTAAAAACCCTCCAGACCAACCTAAAGTGGATGAGAGTTTCAGCCTTTCTCCATTCTTTTTGAGCTGAAGATGGGAGAAAAACGAATCAGACTATGTGTTTTCAACTCGTCATAAATATTTTTCTGAATGACACACATACACCAAAGTTGGTATAGTTGGAGTCGAAGGATTGCTGATGCTCATGGTGAAAATGTTTTTTGAATAACTCATACGGTTTTTGATCAGTAGTCGTTTGTTCGGTGCCGTTCTTCCCATACAAAAAAGCCTGGGAAGAAGAAACCAATAGTGAGTGCAGCTGTTGTCTGTGTCAGTGAGAGGCTCGTTAAGCGTTGTCAAGGTTACCAAGCTTCAAACAGATTTTACCTCTGCTGTTTTAAACAGCACATATTAATCTAATGGAGGGTGAAAGGACTGATTTAACATTGGGAAATGGATACTATATGACTGCTGTACATGACACTTCCCTTGCCACTCAGCACTGATAGACTTTCAAAATAAGACTCCAGGGACCCTACAAAATAAAAGCCTCTATATTTTTTACATATATTTATTGCTCTATATGGCTCAACATTATGACCCAAACTCAACCCCGTTTTAGAGAATAGACTCTAGGAGACTGTTTAAAACACACCCTATAGCAAATTTCAAAATAAAAGCCTCCCATTTCCGCTTCATCTACTGCCCTAATAACATGGAAAAAGAGTGATTTAACGATTGGAAAGTAATCAACTATCATTGACGGGTCTGAACATTTTCTATAAACACAACTCTGTTGGACTTTCAAAATAAGACTCCAGGGACCCTACAAAATAAAAGCCTCTAGATTATAGTAATGCATTAATTGATGCAAATGGCTCAACATTATGACCCAAACTCTTCCAGGTTGTTTTTATTAGACTCTAGTGACCTTTTCAAAACACACCCCAGAGCAAATTTCACAATAAAAGTCTCCCATTTACTCTGTAATACAGCAACTATTCACCTAATAACATGGAAAACCAGTGATTTAACATTTGGAAATGGATTCTATATCACTGCTGGGCGTGACCCATCTTTTGATGCACATTCATGATAGACTTTCAAAATAAGACTACAAGGACTCTACAGAATAAAAGCCTCTTCCTTATACACACTCATACATTCTGGCATATTGCTCATTGCCATTGGTGATTTCATCACTGCAATGGCTCTTAGAAGGCGGGCGGAGCCCGCCAATGGTAACAGGCGGGCGGAGCCCGCCAAAGGTGATTACATCACTGCAATGGCTCTTAGCAGGCGGGCGGAGCCCGCCATTGGTGATTTCATCACTGCAATGGCTCTTAGAAGGCGGGCAGAGCCCGCCATTGGTGATTTTTTTCTTCACTGAGATGGCTCCTAGCAGGCGGGCGAAGCCCGCCAACTGGGCTTTACCCACTGTGTTTCAATATGGACAACCCATATTACCCTTGTGCATCATACTCTGTGCACGTCTATTTCCCAGATTTCAGCACAAGTGGCACACAGCTCTCTTTGCCCATGAACTTGCCCTCTTTCCTTCCCTCAGCAGCCCTCAAAGGCGTAAGCAGTTGGTCTGGGGAGCCCCGACGTCACTTGCCAGGGCCGTATTGGCCCGGTTCCCCAGACGGGCAGTAGGTGGCCCCCCTCAAAATTTCTTTAGAAATTTTCTAGTTATTGGGGGGCCACATGCCGAAGGCATGGCCCACCTACTACTATTGCACATATTTATTCCGCGTATTATTATTATTATAATTCTCCCGTATACCCAAAACTTCGGCGCGTAACTAGTCCCGCACGGTTTGGCGGATCGGGCCCAAAGTTGGCACACGCGTCGGGACCAATGGGGTGATGTGTGCTTGTATAAAACTTTCTCATTAGTCCGAAGGTTTGCGAATTATTAGCGAAAACGTCGCAAAAAAATCCCATAGGAAATGAATGGGGAGAGGAAAAAAAAAGCATAAAAAACAGCACTTCACTGTGTCGGCATACATTCACCTAGAAAAACAGTTTGAAGCTCAGTTTGTAGATAAATCCTTCGTCTATTTAAAACTGAAGACGGTATGTTGATAACTGCTACGGTTTTTGTATAATCAGACCTCAAGCGCCACAAAGTTTTAGCAAAATCCAGCCTGCTAGAGTGG
Organism: Cyprinodon diabolis; assembly: GCA_030533445.1. Lineage (NCBI taxonomy): Eukaryota > Metazoa > Chordata > Actinopteri > Cyprinodontiformes > Cyprinodontidae > Cyprinodon > Cyprinodon diabolis. The sequence continues at coordinate 21,757,345 of CM060078.1, forward strand.
AGCAACTGAAAAGCTAGAGTGTGAGGCAGGCGTTTTTTAAACACAAAAAAACATTTTAAACTCGCCCTCACGGCCACATATTTATAGCTAGAGTCACCATTTTTGGTCAGTTTGTAGACTGAAATCTCTGGACCCACACAATATCTTCGGAATTACGGTAGGATTAATACTTTTCCTTAAAAACCCTCCAGACCGACCTAAAGTCGATGAAAATCAGAGCCGTTTTTCATTGGTTTTGGAGCAGAAGAGGGGAGAAAAACGAATCCGACTATGTGTTTTAAACTCGTCATAAATATTTTTCTGAATGACACACATACACCAAAGTTGGCATAGTTGGAGTCGAAGGATGACTGACGCTCACGGTGAAAAAATTTTTTGAATAACTCATACGGTTTTTGCTCAGCAGTCGTTTGTTCGGAGGACATTTTAAGCACCTGAAAGCTGAGTGACAGTGACCTGCTGCAGCTAGCTCAATTAGAAGCTTAGGTGTGATGAAACGTTTTTTCTTTTTCTTTCTCTTCCCATTCAGTTTGTAGATGACCTACAGCCATGAAAGTTACTCCAATTGAAGACAAGATATAGCTGTCGCTTAGATAAAAAGAATTTTTCAGATACCTTTTACGGTTTTTACTCAGCAGTCGTTTGTTCGGAGGGGTGCTTTAGCAGCTAAAAGGTGAGTGAGAGTGAGGTCCTGCAGTTCAAACAAAGGGAGGAGCAGGTGGGCCAACCATTTTGTTTGTGCTTCGTTTTGGGTTGTGAAAGACCTACAGACATGAAGGTTACCCCAGTCTGAGACAAAGGATAGATGTTGCTTTCACTGAAAGAATTTTTCAGATATCTTTTACGGTTTTTGCTCAGCAGTCGTTTGTTCGGAGGGTAAGCACCTGGAAGCTAGCTGACAGTTAGCTTCTGCAGCAGCCTGCTAGAGTGCAGCTGCTGAAATCTTAGTGTGAGGCGGCCATTTTTTAAGATCAAACATCTTATTCTCGCCCTCACGGCCACATATTTGGAGCTACAGTCACCATTTTTGGTCAGTTTGTAGACTGAAACCTCTGGACTCACACAATGTCTTCGGAATTACGGTAGGATTAATACTTTGCCTTAAAAACCCTCCAGACCAACCTAAAGTGGATGAGAGTTTCAGCCTTTCTCCATTCTTTTTGAGCTGAAGATGGGAGAAAAACGAATCAGACTATGTGTTTTCAACTCGTCATAAATATTTTTCTGAATGACACACATACACCAAAGTTGGTATAGTTGGAGTCGAAGGATTGCTGATGCTCATGGTGAAAATGTTTTTTGAATAACTCATACGGTTTTTGATCAGTAGTCGTTTGTTCGGTGCCGTTCTTCCCATACAAAAAAGCCTGGGAAGAAGAAACCAATAGTGAGTGCAGCTGTTGTCTGTGTCAGTGAGAGGCTCGTTAAGCGTTGTCAAGGTTACCAAGCTTCAAACAGATTTTACCTCTGCTGTTTTAAACAGCACATATTAATCTAATGGAGGGTGAAAGGACTGATTTAACATTGGGAAATGGATACTATATGACTGCTGTACATGACACTTCCCTTGCCACTCAGCACTGATAGACTTTCAAAATAAGACTCCAGGGACCCTACAAAATAAAAGCCTCTATATTTTTTACATATATTTATTGCTCTATATGGCTCAACATTATGACCCAAACTCAACCCCGTTTTAGAGAATAGACTCTAGGAGACTGTTTAAAACACACCCTATAGCAAATTTCAAAATAAAAGCCTCCCATTTCCGCTTCATCTACTGCCCTAATAACATGGAAAAAGAGTGATTTAACGATTGGAAAGTAATCAACTATCATTGACGGGTCTGAACATTTTCTATAAACACAACTCTGTTGGACTTTCAAAATAAGACTCCAGGGACCCTACAAAATAAAAGCCTCTAGATTATAGTAATGCATTAATTGATGCAAATGGCTCAACATTATGACCCAAACTCTTCCAGGTTGTTTTTATTAGACTCTAGTGACCTTTTCAAAACACACCCCAGAGCAAATTTCACAATAAAAGTCTCCCATTTACTCTGTAATACAGCAACTATTCACCTAATAACATGGAAAACCAGTGATTTAACATTTGGAAATGGATTCTATATCACTGCTGGGCGTGACCCATCTTTTGATGCACATTCATGATAGACTTTCAAAATAAGACTACAAGGACTCTACAGAATAAAAGCCTCTTCCTTATACACACTCATACATTCTGGCATATTGCTCATTGCCATTGGTGATTTCATCACTGCAATGGCTCTTAGAAGGCGGGCGGAGCCCGCCAATGGTAACAGGCGGGCGGAGCCCGCCAAAGGTGATTACATCACTGCAATGGCTCTTAGCAGGCGGGCGGAGCCCGCCATTGGTGATTTCATCACTGCAATGGCTCTTAGAAGGCGGGCAGAGCCCGCCATTGGTGATTTTTTTCTTCACTGAGATGGCTCCTAGCAGGCGGGCGAAGCCCGCCAACTGGGCTTTACCCACTGTGTTTCAATATGGACAACCCATATTACCCTTGTGCATCATACTCTGTGCACGTCTATTTCCCAGATTTCAGCACAAGTGGCACACAGCTCTCTTTGCCCATGAACTTGCCCTCTTTCCTTCCCTCAGCAGCCCTCAAAGGCGTAAGCAGTTGGTCTGGGGAGCCCCGACGTCACTTGCCAGGGCCGTATTGGCCCGGTTCCCCAGACGGGCAGTAGGTGGCCCCCCTCAAAATTTCTTTAGAAATTTTCTAGTTATTGGGGGGCCACATGCCGAAGGCATGGCCCACCTACTACTATTGCACATATTTATTCCGCGTATTATTATTATTATAATTCTCCCGTATACCCAAAACTTCGGCGCGTAACTAGTCCCGCACGGTTTGGCGGATCGGGCCCAAAGTTGGCACACGCGTCGGGACCAATGGGGTGATGTGTGCTTGTATAAAACTTTCTCATTAGTCCGAAGGTTTGCGAATTATTAGCGAAAACGTCGCAAAAAAATCCCATAGGAAATGAATGGGGAGAGGAAAAAAAAAGCATAAAAAACAGCACTTCACTGTGTCGGCATACATTCACCTAGAAAAACAGTTTGAAGCTCAGTTTGTAGATAAATCCTTCGTCTATTTAAAACTGAAGACGGTATGTTGATAACTGCTACGGTTTTTGTATAATCAGACCTCAAGCGCCACAAAGTTTTAGCAAAATCCAGCCTGCTAGAGTGGAGCAACTGAAAAGCTAGAGTGTGAGGCAGGCGTTTTTTAAACACAAAAAAACATTTTAAACTCGCCCTCACGGCCACATATTTATAGCTAGAGTCACCATTTTTGGTCAGTTTGTAGACTGAAATCTCTGGACCCACACAATATCTTCGGAATTACGGTAGGATTAATACTTTTCCTTAAAAACCCTCCAGACCGACCTAAAGTCGATGAAAATCAGAGCCGTTTTTCATTGGTTTTGGAGCAGAAGAGGGGAGAAAAACGAATCCGACTATGTGTTTTAAACTCGTCATAAATATTTTTCTGAATGACACACATACACCAAAGTTGGCATAGTTGGAGTCGAAGGATGACTGACGCTCACGGTGAAAAAATTTTTTGAATAACTCATACGGTTTTTGCTCAGCAGTCGTTTGTTCGGAGGACATTTTAAGCACCTGAAAGCTGAGTGACAGTGACCTGCTGCAGCTAGCTCAATTAGAAGCTTAGGTGTGATGAAACGTTTTTTCTTTTTCTTTCTCTTCCCATTCAGTTTGTAGATGACCTACAGCCATGAAAGTTACTCCAATTGAAGACAAGATATAGCTGTCGCTTAGATAAAAAGAATTTTTCAGATACCTTTTACGGTTTTTACTCAGCAGTCGTTTGTTCGGAGGGGTGCTTTAGCAGCTAAAAGGTGAGTGAGAGTGAGGTCCTGCAGTTCAAACAAAGGGAGGAGCAGGTGGGCCAACCATTTTGTTTGTGCTTCGTTTTGGGTTGTGAAAGACCTACAGACATGAAGGTTACCCCAGTCTGAGACAAAGGATAGATGTTGCTTTCACTGAAAGAATTTTTCAGATATCTTTTACGGTTTTTGCTCAGCAGTCGTTTGTTCGGAGGGTAAGCACCTGGAAGCTAGCTGACAGTTAGCTTCTGCAGCAGCCTGCTAGAGTGCAGCTGCTGAAATCTTAGTGTGAGGCGGCCATTTTTTAAGATCAAACATCTTATTCTCGCCCTCACGGCCACATATTTGGAGCTACAGTCACCATTTTTGGTCAGTTTGTAGACTGAAACCTCTGGACTCACACAATGTCTTCGGAATTACGGTAGGATTAATACTTTGCCTTAAAAACCCTCCAGACCAACCTAAAGTGGATGAGAGTTTCAGCCTTTCTCCATTCTTTTTGAGCTGAAGATGGGAGAAAAACGAATCAGACTATGTGTTTTCAACTCGTCATAAATATTTTTCTGAATGACACACATACACCAAAGTTGGTATAGTTGGAGTCGAAGGATTGCTGATGCTCATGGTGAAAATGTTTTTTGAATAACTCATACGGTTTTTGATCAGTAGTCGTTTGTTCGGTGCCGTTCTTCCCATACAAAAAAGCCTGGGAAGAAGAAACCAATAGTGAGTGCAGCTGTTGTCTGTGTCAGTGAGAGGCTCGTTAAGCGTTGTCAAGGTTACCAAGCTTCAAACAGATTTTACCTCTGCTGTTTTAAACAGCACATATTAATCTAATGGAGGGTGAAAGGACTGATTTAACATTGGGAAATGGATACTATATGACTGCTGTACATGACACTTCCCTTGCCACTCAGCACTGATAGACTTTCAAAATAAGACTCCAGGGACCCTACAAAATAAAAGCCTCTATATTTTTTACATATATTTATTGCTCTATATGGCTCAACATTATGACCCAAACTCAACCCCGTTTTAGAGAATAGACTCTAGGAGACTGTTTAAAACACACCCTATAGCAAATTTCAAAATAAAAGCCTCCCATTTCCGCTTCATCTACTGCCCTAATAACATGGAAAAAGAGTGATTTAACGATTGGAAAGTAATCAACTATCATTGACGGGTCTGAACATTTTCTATAAACACAACTCTGTTGGACTTTCAAAATAAGACTCCAGGGACCCTACAAAATAAAAGCCTCTAGATTATAGTAATGCATTAATTGATGCAAATGGCTCAACATTATGACCCAAACTCTTCCAGGTTGTTTTTATTAGACTCTAGTGACCTTTTCAAAACACACCCCAGAGCAAATTTCACAATAAAAGTCTCCCATTTACTCTGTAATACAGCAACTATTCACCTAATAACATGGAAAACCAGTGATTTAACATTTGGAAATGGATTCTATATCACTGCTGGGCGTGACCCATCTTTTGATGCACATTCATGATAGACTTTCAAAATAAGACTACAAGGACTCTACAGAATAAAAGCCTCTTCCTTATACACACTCATACATTCTGGCATATTGCTCATTGCCATTGGTGATTTCATCACTGCAATGGCTCTTAGAAGGCGGGCGGAGCCCGCCAATGGTAACAGGCGGGCGGAGCCCGCCAAAGGTGATTACATCACTGCAATGGCTCTTAGCAGGCGGGCGGAGCCCGCCATTGGTGATTTCATCACTGCAATGGCTCTTAGAAGGCGGGCAGAGCCCGCCATTGGTGATTTTTTTCTTCACTGAGATGGCTCCTAGCAGGCGGGCGAAGCCCGCCAACTGGGCTTTACCCACTGTGTTTCAATATGGACAACCCATATTACCCTTGTGCATCATACTCTGTGCACGTCTATTTCCCAGATTTCAGCACAAGTGGCACACAGCTCTCTTTGCCCATGAACTTGCCCTCTTTCCTTCCCTCAGCAGCCCTCAAAGGCGTAAGCAGTTGGTCTGGGGAGCCCCGACGTCACTTGCCAGGGCCGTATTGGCCCGGTTCCCCAGACGGGCAGTAGGTGGCCCCCCTCAAAATTTCTTTAGAAATTTTCTAGTTATTATTATAATTCTCCCGTATACCCAAAACTTCGGCGCGTAACTAGTCCCGCACGGTTTGGCGGATCGGGCCCAAAGTTGGCACACGCGTCGGGACCAATGGGGTGATGTGTGCTTGTATAAAACTTTCTCATTAGTCCGAAGGTTTGCGAATTATTAGCGAAAACGTCGCAAAAAAATCCCATAGGAAATGAATGGGGAGAGGAAAAAAAAAGCATAAAAAACAGCACTTCACTGTGTCGGCATACATTCACCTAGAAAAACAGTTTGAAGCTCAGTTTGTAGATAAATCCTTCGTCTATTTAAAACTGAAGACGGTATGTTGATAACTGCTACGGTTTTTGTATAATCAGACCTCAAGCGCCACAAAGTTTTAGCAAAATCCAGCCTGCTAGAGTGGAGCAACTGAAAAGCTAGAGTGTGAGGCAGGCGTTTTTTAAACACAAAAAAACATTTTAAACTCGCCCTCACGGCCACATATTTATAGCTAGAGTCACCATTTTTGGTCAGTTTGTAGACTGAAATCTCTGGACCCACACAATATCTTCGGAATTACGGTAGGATTAATACTTTTCCTTAAAAACCCTCCAGACCGACCTAAAGTCGATGAAAATCAGAGCCGTTTTTCATTGGTTTTGGAGCAGAAGAGGGGAGAAAAACGAATCCGACTATGTGTTTTAAACTCGTCATAAATATTTTTCTGAATGACACACATACACCAAAGTTGGCATAGTTGGAGTCGAAGGATGTCTGACGCTCACGGTGAAAAAATTTTTTGAATAACTCATACGGTTTTTGCTCAGCAGTCGTTTGTTCGGAGGACATTTTAAGCACCTGAAAGCTGAGTGACAGTGACCTGCTGCAGCTAGCTCAATTAGAAGCTTAGGTGTGATGAAACGTTTTTTCTTTTTCTTTCTCTTCCCATTCAGTTTGTAGATGACCTACAGCCATGAAAGTTACTCCAATTGAAGACAAGATATAGCTGTCGCTTAGATAAAAAGAATTTTTCAGACACCTTTTACGGTTTTTACTCAGCAGTCGTTTGTTCGGAGGGGTGCTTTAGCAGCTAAAAGGTGAGTGAGAGTGAGGTCCTGCAGTTCAAACAAAGGGAGGAGCAGGTGGGCCAACCATTTTGTTTGTGCTTCGTTTTGGGTTGTGAAAGACCTACAGACATGAAGGTTACCCCAGTCTGAGACAAAGGATAGATGTTGCTTTCACTGAAAGAATTTTTCAGATATCTTTTACGGTTTTTGCTCAGCAGTCGTTTGTTCGGAGGGTAAGCACCTGGAAGCTAGCTGACAGTTAGCTTCTGCAGCAGCCTGCTAGAGTGCAGCTGCTGAAATCTTAGTGTGAGGCGGCCATTTTTTTAAGATCAAACATCTTATTCTCGCCCTCACGGCCACATATTTGGAGCTACAGTCACCATTTTTGGTCAGTTTGTAGACTGAAACCTCTGGACTCACACAATGTCTTCGGAATTACGGTAGGATTACAGGTGCTGGTCATAAAATTAGAATATCATGAAAAAGTAGATTGATTTCAGTAATTCCATTTAAAAAGTGAAACTTGTATATTATATTCATACATTACATACAAACTCATATATTTCAGATGTTTATTTTGTTTAATTTTGATGATTACAAATGACAACAAATGAAAATCTCAAATTCATCATATCAGAAAATTAGAATATTACTGAAGACCAATAAAAACAAAGGATTTATATAAATGTTGGCCAACTGAAAAGTATGAACATGAAAAGTATGAGCATGTACAGCACTCAGTATTTAGTTGGGCCTCCTTTGGCCTGTATTACTGCAGCAATGCGGCGTGGCATGGAGTCGATCAGTCTGTGGCACTGCTCAGGTGTTATGATAGCCCAGGTTGCTCTAATAGTGGCTTTTAGCTCTTCTGAATTGTTGGGTCTGGTGTATTGCATCTTCTTCTTCACAATACCCCATAGATTTTCTATGGGGTTAAGGTCAGGAGAGTTTGCTGGCCAATTAAGAACAGGGATACCATGGTCCTTCAACCAGGTACTGGTAGCTTTGGCACTGTGTGCAGGTGCCAAGTCCTGTTGGAAAATGAAATCTGCATCTCCAAAAAGTTGGTCAGCTGCAGGAAGCATGAAGTGCTCTAAAACTTCCTGGTATGTGGCTGCGTTGACCCTGGACCTCAGAAAACACAATGGACCAACACCAGCAGATGACATGGCACCCCAAACCATCACTGACTGTGGAAACTTTACACTGGACTTCAAGCAACGTGGATGAAGTGCCTCTCTTCTTTTCCTCCAGACTCTGGGACCTTGATTTCCAAAGGAAATGCAAAATTTACTTTCATCAGAGAACATGACTTTGGACCACTCACCAGCAGTCCAGTCCTGTTTCTCTTTAGCCCAGGCAAGACGCTTCTGACGCTGTCTGTGGTTCAAGAGTGGCTTGACACAAGGAATGCGACAGCAGAAACCCATGTCTTTCACACGTCTGTGTGTGGTGGTTCTTGAAGCACTCACTCCAGCTGCAGTCCACTCTTTGTGAATCTCCCCCACATTTTTGAATGGGTTTTGTTTCACAATCCTCTCCAGGGTGCGGTTATCTCTCTTGCTTGTACACTTTTTTCGACCACATCTTTTCCTTCCCTTCGCCTCTCTATTAATGTGCTTGGACACTGAGCTCTGTGAACAGCCAGCCTCTTTAGCGATGACCTTTTGTGTCTTGCCCTCCTTGTGCAAGGTGTCGATGGTCGTCTTTTGGACAACTGTCAAGTCAGCAGTCTTCCCCATGATTGTGTAGCCTATAGAACTAGACTGAAAGACCATTTAAAGGCTTTTGCAGGTGGTTTGAGTTAATTAGCTGATTAGAGTGTGGCACCAGGGGCCATCAATTTTGAACCTTTTCACAATATTCTAATTTTCTGATATGATGAATTTGAGATTTTCATTTGTTGTCATTTGTAATCATCAAAATTAAACAAAATAAACATCTGAAATATATGAGTTTGTATGTAATGTATGAATATAATATACAAGTTTCACTTTTTAAATGGAATTACTGAAATCAATCTACTTTTTCATGATATTCTAATTTTATGACCAGCACCTGTAATACTTTTCCTTAAAAACCCTCCAGACCAACCTAAAGTCGATGAGTTTCAGCCTTTCTCCATTCTTTTTGAGCTGAAGATGGGAGAGAAACGAATCAGACTATGTGTTTTCAAGTCGTCATAAATATTGTTCTGAATGACACACATACACCAAAGTTGGTATACTTGGAGTCGAAGGATTGCTGATGCTCATGGTGAAAATGTTTTTTGAATAACTCATACGGTTTTTGATCAGTAGTCGTTTGTTTTCGTTGCCGTTCTTCCCATACAAAAAAGCCTGGGAAGAAGAAACCAATAGTGAGTGCAGCTGTTGTCTGTGTCAGTGAGAGGCTCGTTAAGCGTTGTCAAGGTTACCAAGCTTCAAACAGATTTTACCTCTGCTGTTTTAAACAGCACATATTAATCTAATGGAGGGTGAAAGGACTGATTTAACATTGGGAAATGGATACTATATGACTGCTGTCCATGACACTTCCCTTGCCACTCAGCACTGATAGACTTTCAAAATAAGACTCCAGGGACCCTACAAAATAAAAGCCTCTATATTTTTTACATATATTTATTGCCCTATATGGCTCAATATTATGACCCAAACTCAACCCCGTTTTAGAGAATAGACTCTAGGAGACTGTTTAAAACACACCCTATAGCAAATTTCAAAATAAAAGCCTCCCATTTCCGCTTCATCTACTGCCCTAATAACATGGAAAAAGAGTGATTTAACGATTGGAAAGTAATCAACTATCATTGACGGGTCTGAACATTTTCTATAAACACAACTCTGTTGGACTTTCAAAATAAGACTCCAGCGACCCTACAAAATAAAAGCCTCTAGATTATACTAATGCATTAATTGATGCAAATGGCTCAACATTATGACCCAAACTCTTCCAGGTTGTTTTTATTAGACTCTAGTGACCTTTTCAAAACACACCCAGAGCAAATTTCACAATAAAAGTCTCCCATTTACTCTGTAATACAGCAACTATTCACCTAATAACATGGAAAACCAGTGATTTAACATTTGGAAATTGATTCTATATAACTGCTGGGCATGACCCATCTTTAGATGCACTTCCATGATAGACTTTCAAAATAAGACTCCAGGGACTCTACAGAATAAAAGCCTCTTCCTTATACACACTCATACATTCTGGCATATTGCTCATTGCCATTTGTAATTTCATCACTGCAATGGCTCTTAGAAGGCGGGCGGAGCCCGCCATTGGTGATTTCATCACTGCAATGGCTCTTAGAAGGCGGGCGGAGCCCGCCATTGGTGATTTCATCACTGCAATGGCTCTTAGCAGGCGGGCAGAGCCCGCCATTGGTGATTTTTTTCATCGCTGCAAGGGCTCCTAGCAGGCGGGCGGAGCCCACCAACTGAGCTTTACCCACTGTGTTTCAATATGGACAACCCATATTACCCTTTTGCATCATACGCTGTGCACGTCTATTTCCCAGATTTCAGCACAAGTGGCACACAGCTCTCTTTGCCCATGACCTAGCCCTCTTTCCTTCCCTCAGCAGCCCTCAAAGGCGTAAGCAGTTGGTCTGGGGAGCCCCGACATAACTTGCCAGGGCCGTATTGGCCCTGTTCCCCAGACGGGCAGTAGGTGGCCCCCCTCAAAATTTCTTTAGAAATTTTCTAGTTGGGGGGCCACATGCCGAAGGCATGGCCCACCTACTACTATTGCACATATTTATTCCGCGTATTATTATTGGGGGGCCACATGCCGAAGGCATGGCCCACCTACTACTATTGCACATATTTATTCCGCGTATTATTATTATTATTATAATTCTCCCGTATACCCAAAACTTCGGCGCGTAACTAGTCCCGCACGGTTTGGCGGATCGGGCCCAAAGTTGGCACACGCGTCGGGACCAATGGGGTGATGTGTGCTTGTATAAAACTTTCTCATTAGTCCGAAGGTTTGCGAATTATTAGTGAAAACGTCGCAAAAAAATCCCATAGGAAATGAATGGGGAGAGGAAAAAAAAAGCATAAAAAACAGCACTTCACTGTGTCGGCATACATTCACCTAGAAAAACAGTTTGAAGCTCAGTTTGTAGATAAATCCTTCGTCTATTTAAAACTGAAGACGGTATGTTGATAACTGCTACGGTTTTTGTATAATCAGACCTCAAGCACCACAAAGTTTTAGCAAAATCCAGCCTGCTAGAGTGGAGCAACTGAAAAGCTAGAGTGTGAGGCAGGCGTTTTTTAAACACAAAAAAACATTTTAAACTCGCCCTCACGGCCACATATTTATAGCTAGAGTCACCATTTTTGGTCAGTTTGTAGACTGAAATCTCTGGACCCACACAATATCTTCGGAATTACGGTAGGATTAATACTTTTCCTTAAAAACCCTCCAGACCGACCTAAAGTCGATGAAAATCAGAGCCGTTTTTCATTGGTTTTGGAGCAGAAGAGGGGAGAAAAACGAATCAGACTATGTGTTTTAAACTCGTCATAAATATTTTTCTGAATGACACACATACACCAAAGTTGGCATAGTTGGAGTCGAAGGATGACTGACGCTCACGGTGAAAAATTTTTTTGAATAACTCATACGGTTTTTGCTCAGCAGTCGTTTGTTCGGAGGACATTTTAAGCACCTGAAAGCTGAGTGACAGTGACCTGCTGCAGCTAGCTCAATTAGAAGCTTAGGTGTGATGAAACGTTTTTTCTTTTTCTTTCTCTTCCCATTCAGTTTGTAGATGACCTACAGCCATGAAAGTTACTCCAATTGAAGACAAGATATAGCTGTCGCTTAGATAAAAAGAATTTTTCAGATACCTTTTACGGTTTTTACTCAGCAGTCGTTTGTTCGGAGGGGTGCTTTAGCAGCTAAAAGGTGAGTGAGAGTGAGGTCCTGCAGTTCAAACAAAGGGAGGAGCAGGTGGGCCAACCATTTTGTTTGTGCTTCGTTTTGGGTTGTGAAAGACCTACAGACATGAAGGTTACCCCAGTCTGAGACAAAGGATAGATGTTGCTTTCACTGAAAGAATTTTTCAGATATCTTTTACGGTTTTTGCTCAGCAGTCGTTTGTTCGGAGGGTAAGCACCTGGAAGCTAGCTGACAGTTAGCTTCTGCAGCAGCCTGCTAGAGTGCAGCTGCTGAAATCTTAGTGTGAGGCGGCCATTTTTTTAAGATCAAACATCTTATTCTCGCCCTCACGGCCACATATTTGGAGCTACAGTCACCATTTTTGGTCAGTTTGTAGACTGAAACCTCTGGACTCACACAATGTCTTCGGAATTACGGTAGGATTAATACTTTTCCTTAAAAACCCTCCAGACCAACCTAAAGTCGATGAGAGTTTCAGCCTTTCTCTATTCTTTTTGAGCTGAAGATGGGAGAGAAACGAATCAGACTATGTGTTTTCAAGTCGTCATAAATATTGTTCTGAATGACACACATACACCAAAGTTGGTATAGTTGGAGTCGAAGGATTGCTGATGCTCATGGTGAAAATGTTTTTTGAATAACTCATACGGTTTTTGATCAGTAGTCGTTTGTTCGGTGCCGTTCTTCCCATACAAAAAAGCCTGGGAAGAAGAAACCAATAGTGAGTGCAGCTGTCGTCTGTGTCAGTGAGAGGCTCGTTAAGCGTTGTCAAGGTTACCAAGCTTCAAACAGATTTTACCTCTGCTGTTTTAAACAGCACATATTAATCTAATGGAGGGTGAAAGGACTGATTTAACATTGGGAAATGGATACTATATGACTGCTGTCCATGACACTTCCCTTGCCACTCAGCACTGATAGACTTTCAAAATAAGACTCCAGGGACCCTACAAAATAAAAGCCTCTATATTTTTTACATATATTTATTGCCCTATATGGCTCAACATTATGACCCAAACTCAACCCCGTTTTAGAGAATAGACTCTAGGAGACTGTTTAAAACACACCCTATAGCAAATTTCAAAATAAAAGCCTCCCATTTCCGCTTCATCTACTGCCCTAATAACATGGAAAAAGAGTGATTTAACGATTGGAAAGTAATCAACTATCATTGACGGGTCTGAACATTTTCTATAAACACAACTCTGTTGGACTTTCAAAATAAGACTCCAGCGACCCTACAAAATAAAAGCCTCTAGATTATACTAATGCATTAATTGATGCAAATGGCTCAACATTATGACCCAAACTCTTCCAGGTTGTTTTTATTAGACTCTAGTGACCTTTTCAAAACACACCCAGAGCAAATTTCACAATAAAAGTCTCCCATTTACTCTGTAATACAGCAACTATTCACCTAATAACATGGAAAACCAGTGATTTAACATTTGGAAATTGATTCTATATAACTGCTGGGCATGACCCATCTTTAGATGCACTTCCATGATAGACTTTCAAAATAAGACTCCAGGGACTCTACAGAATAAAAGCCTCTTCCTTATACACACTCATACATTCTGGCATATTGCTCATTGCCATTTGTAATTTCATCACTGCAATGGCTCTTAGAAGGCGGGCGGAGCCCGCCATTGGTGATTTCATCACTGCAATGGCTCTTAGCAGGCGGGCGAGAGCCCGCCATTGGTGATTTTTTTCATCGCTGCAAGGGCTCCTAGCAGGCGGGCGGAGCCCACCAACTGAGCTTTACCCACTGCGGTTCAATATGGACAACCCATATTACCCTTTTGCATCATACGCTGTGCACGTCTATTTCCCAGATTTCAGCACAAGTGGCACACAGCTCTCTTTGCCCATGACCTAGCCCTCTTTCCTTCCCTCAGCAGCCCTCAAAGGCGTAAGCAGTTGGTCTGGGGAGCCCCGACATCACTTGCCAGGGCCGTATTGGCCCTGTTCCCCAGACGGGCAGTAGGTGGCCCCCCTCAAAATTTCTTTAGAAATTTTCTAGTTATTATTATAATTCTCCCGTATACCCAAAACTTCGGCGCGTAACTAGTCCCGCACGGTTTGGCGGATCGGGCCCAAAGTTGGCACACGCGTTGGGACCAATGGGGTGATGTGTGCTTGTATAAAACTTTCTCATTAGTCCGAAGGTTTGCGAATTATTAGCGAAAACGTCGCAAAAAAATCCCATAGGAAATGAATGGGAAGAGGTAAAAAAAAGCATAAAAAACAGCACTTCACTGTGTCGGCATACATTCACCTAGAAAAACAGTTTGAAGCTCAGTTTGTAGATAAATCCTTCGTCTATTTAAAACTGAAGACGGTATGTTGATAACTGCTACGGTTTTTGTATAATCAGACCTCAAGCGCCACAAAGTTTTAGCAAAATCCAGCCTGCTAGAGTGGAGCAACTGAAAAGCTAGAGTGTGAGGCAGGCGTTTTTTAAACACAAAAAAACATTTTAAACTCGCCCTCACGGCCACATATTTATAGCTAGAGTCACCATTTTTGGTCAGTTTGTAGACTGAAATCTCTGGACCCACACAATATCTTCGGAATTACGGTAGGATTAATACTTTTCCTTAAAAACCCTCCAGACCGACCTAAAGTCGATGAAAATCAGAGCCGTTTTTCATTGGTTTTGGAGCAGAAGAGGGGAGAAAAACGAATCAGACTATGTGTTTTAAACTCGTCATAAATATTTTTCTGAATGACACACATACACCAAAGTTGGCATAGTTGGAGTCGAAGGATGACTGACGCTCACGGTGAAAAAATTTTTTGAATAACTCATACGGTTTTTGCTCAGCAGTCGTTTGTTCGGAGGACATTTTAAGCACCTGAAAGCTGAGTGACAGTGACCTGCTGCAGCTAGCTCAATTAGAAGCTTAGGTGTGATGAAACGTTTTTTCTTTTTCTTTCTCTTCCCATTCAGTTTGTAGATGACCTACAGCCATGAAAGTTACTCCAATTGAAGACAAGATATAGCTGTCGCTTAGATAAAAAGAATTTTTCAGATACCTTTTACGGTTTTTACTCAGCAGTCGTTTGTTCGGAGGGGTGCTTTAGCAGCTAAAAGGTGAGTGAGAGTGAGGTCCTGCAGTTCAAACAAAGGGAGGAGCAGGTGGGCCAACCATTGTGTTTGTGCTTCGTTTTGGGTTGTGAAAGACCTACAGACATGAAGGTTACCCCAGTCTGAGACAAAGGATAGATGTTGCTTTCACTGAAAGAATTTTTCAGATACCTTTTACGGTTTTTGCTCAGCAGTCGTTTGTTCGGAGGGTAAGCACCTGGAAGCTAGCTGACAGTTAGCTTCTGCAGCAGCCTGCTAGAGTGCAGCTGCTGAAATCTTAGTGTGAGGCGGCCATTTTTTTAAGATCAAACATCTTATTCTCGCCCTCACGGCCACATATTTGGAGCTACAGTCACCATTTTTGGTGAGTTTGTAGACTGAAACCTCTGGACTCACACAATGTCTTCGGAATTACGGTAGGATTAATACTTTTCCTTAAAAACCCTCCAGACCAACCTAAAGTCGATGAGAGTTTCAGCCTTTCTCTATTCTTTTTGAGCTGAAGATGGGAGAGAAACGAATCAGACTATGTGTTTTCAACTCGTCATAAATATTTTTCTGAATGACACACATACACCAAAGTTGGTATAGTTGGAGTCGAAGGATTGCTGATGCTCATGGTGAAAATGTTTTTTGAATAACTCATACGGTTTTTGATCAGTAGTCGTTTGTTCGGTGCCGTTCTTCCCATACAAAAAAGCCTGGGAAGAAGAAACCAATAGTGAGTGCAGCTGTTGTCTGTGTCAGTGAGAGGCTTGTTAAGCGTTGTCAAGGTTACCAAGCTTCAAACAGATTTTACCTCTGCTGTTTTAAACAGCACATATTAATCTAATGGAGGGTGAAAGGACTGATTTAACATTGGGAAATGGATACTATATGACTGCTGTCCATGACACTTCCCTTGCCACTCAGCACTGATAGACTTTCAAAATAAGACTCCAGGGACCCTACAAAATAAAAGCCTCTATATTTTTTACATATATTTATTGCCCTATATGGCTCAACATTATGACCCAAACTCAACCCCGTTTTAGAGAATAGACTCTAGGAGACTGTTTAAAACACACCCTATAGCAAATTTCAAAATAAAAGCCTCCCATTTCCGCTTCATCTACTGCCCTAATAACATGGAAAAAGAGTGATTTAACGATTGGAAAGTAATCAACTATCATTGACGGGTCTGAACATTTTCTATAAACACAACTCTGTTGGACTTTCAAAATAAGACTCCAGGGACCCTACAAAATAAAAGCCTCTAGATTATACTAATGCATTAATTGATGCAAATGGCTCAACATTATGACCCAAACTCTTCCAGGTTGTTTTTATTAGACTCTAGTGACCTTTTCAAAACACACCCCAGAGCAAATTTCACAATAAAAGTCTCCCATTTACTCTGTAATACAGCAACTATTCACCTAATAACATGGAAAACCAGTGATTTAACATTTGGAAATGGATTCTATATCACTGCTGGGCGTGACCCATCTTTTGATGCACATTCATGATAGACTTTCAAAATAAGACTACAAGGACTCTACAGAATAAAAGCCTCTTCCTTATACACACTCATACATTCTGGCATATTGCTCATTGCCATTGGTGATTTCATCACTGCAATGGCTCTTAGAAGGCGGGCGGAGCCCGCCAAAGGTGATTACATCACTGCAATGGCTCTTAGCAGGCGGGCGGAGCCCGCCATTGGTGATTTCATCACTGCAATGGCTCTTAGAAGGCGGGCAGAGCCCGCCATTGGTGATTTTTTTCTTCACTGAGATGGCTCCTAGCAGCCGGGCGAAGCCCGCCAACTGGGCTTTACCCACTGTGTTTCAATATGGACAACCCATATTACCCTTGTGCATCATACGCTGTGCACGTCTATTTCCCAGATTTCAGCACAAGTGGCACACAGCTCTCTTTGCCCATGAACTTGCCCTCTTTCCTTCCCTCAGCAGCCCTCAAAGGCGTAAGCAGTTGGTCTGGGGAGCCCCGACGTCACTTGCCAGGGCCGTATTGGCCCGGTTCCCCAGACGGGCAGTAGGTGGCCCCCCTCAAAATTTCTTTAGAAATTTTCTAGTTATTATAATTCTCCCGTATACCCAAAACTTCGGCGCGTAACTAGTCCCGCACGGTTTGGCGGATCGGGCCCAAAGTTGGCACACGCGTCGGGACCAATGGTGCGATGCGTGCTTGTATAAAACTTTCTCATTAGTCCGAAGGTTTGCGAATTATTAGCGAAAACGTCGCAAAAAAATCCCATAGGAAATGAATGGGGAGAGCAAAAAAAAGCATTAAAAACAGCGCTTCACTGTGTCGGCATACATTCACCTAGAAAAACAGTTTGAAGCTCAGTTTGTAGATAAATCCTTCGTCTATTTAAAACTGAAGACGGTATGTTGATAACTGCTACGGTTTTTGTATAATCAGACCTCAAGCGCCACAAATTTTTAGCAAAATCCAGCCTGCTAGAGTGGAGCAACTGAAAAGCTAGAGTGTGAGGCAGGCGTTTTTTAAACACAAAAAAACATTTTAAACTCGCCCTCACGGCCACATATTTATAGCTAGAGTCACCATTTTTGGTCAGTTTGTAGACTGAAATCTCTGGACCCACACAATATCTTCGGAATTACGGTAGGATTAATACTTTTCCTTAAAAACCCTCCAGACCGACCTAAAGTCGATGAAAATCAGAGCAGTTTTTCATTGGTTTTGGAGCAGAAGAGGGGAGAAAAACGAATCAGACTATGTGTTTTAAACTCGTCATAAATATTTTTCTGAATGACACACATACACCAAAGTTGGCATAGTTGGAGTCGAAGGATGACTGACGCTCACGGTGAAAATTTTTTTTGAATAACTCATACGGTTTTTGCTCAGCAGTCGTTTGTTCGGAGGACATTTTAAGCACCTGAAAGCTGAGTGACAGTGACCTGCTGCAGCTAGCTCAATTAGAAGCTTAGGTGTGATGAAACGTTTTTTCTTTTTCTTTCTCTTCCCATTCAGTTTGTAGATGACCTACAGCCATGAAAGTTACTCCAATTGAAGACAAGATATAGCTGTCGCTTAGATAAAAAGAATTTTTCAGATACCTTTTACGGTTTTTACTCAGCAGTCGTTTGTTCGGAGGGGTGCTTTAGCAGCTAAAAGGTGAGTGAGAGTGAGGTCCTGCAGTTCAAACAAAGGGAGGAGCAGGTGGGCCAACCATTTTGTTTGTGCTTCGTTTTGGGTTGTGAAAGACCTACAGACATGAAGGTTACCCCAGTCTGAGACAAAGGATAGATGTTGCTTTCACTGAAAGAATTTTTCAGATACCTTTTACGGTTTTTGCTCAGCAGTCGTTTGTTCGGAGGGTAAGCACCTGGAAGCTAGCTGACAGTTAGCTTCTGCAGCAGCCTGCTAGAGTGCAGCTGCTGAAATCTTAGTGTGAGGCGGCCATTTTTTTAAGATCAAACATCTTATTCTCGCCCTCACGGCCACATATTTGGACCTACAGTCACCATTTTTGGTCAGTTTGTAGACCGAAACCTCTGGACTCACACAATGTCTTCGGAATTACGGTAGGATTAATACTTTTCCTTAAAAACCCTCCAGACCAACCTAAAGTCGATGAGAGTTTCAGCCTTTCTCTATTCTTTTTGAGCTGAAGATGGGAGAGAAACGAATCAGACTATGTGTTTTCAACTCGTCATAAATATTTTTCTGAATGACACACATACACCAAAGTTGGTATAGTTGGAGTCGAAGGATTGCTGATGCTCATGGTGAAAATGTTTTTTGAATAACTCATACGGTTTTTGATCAGTAGTCGTTTGTTCGGTGCCGTTCTTCCCATACAAAAAAGCCTGGGAAGAAGAAACCAATAGTGAGTGCAGCTGTTGTCTGTGTCAGTGAGAGGCTCCTTAAGCGTTGTCAAGGTTACCAAGCTTCAAACAGATTTTACCTCTGCTGTTTTAAACAGCACATATTAATCTAATGGAGGGTGAAAGGACTGATTTAACATTGGGAAATGGATACTATATGACTGCTGTACATGACACTTCCCTTGCCACTCAGCACTGATAGACTTTCAAAATAAGACTCCAGGGACCCTACAAAATAAAAGCCTCTATATTTTTTACATATATTTATTGCCCTATATGGCTCAACATTATGACCCAAACTCAACCCCGTTTTAGAGAATAGACTCTAGGAGACTGTTTAAAACACACCCTATAGCAAATTTCAAAATAAAAGCCTCCCATTTCCGCTTCATCTACTGCCCTAATAACATGGAAAAAGAGTGATTTAACGATTGGAAAGTAATCAACTATCATTGACGGGTCTGAACATTTTCTATAAACACAACTCTGTTGGACTTTCAAAATAAGACTCCAGGGACCCTACAAAATAAAAGCCTCTAGATTATACTAATGCATTAATTGATGCAAATGGCTCAACATTATGACCCAAACTCGTCCAGGTTGTTTTTATTAGACTCTAGTGACCTTTTCAAAAAAAAACCCCAGAGCAAATTTCACAATAAAAGTCTCCCATTTACTCTGTAATACAGCAACTATTCACCTAATAACATGGAAAACCAGTGATTTAACATTTGGAAATGGATTCTATATCACTGCTGGGCGTGACCCATCTTTTGATGCACATTCATGATAGACTTTCAAAATAAGACTACAAGGACTCTACAGAATAAAAGCCTCTTCCTTATACACACTCATACATTCTGGCATATTGCTCATTGCCATTGGTGATTACATCACTGCAATGGCTCTTAGCAGGCGGGCAAAGCCCGCCATTGGTGATTTCATCACTGCAATGGCTCTTAGAAGGCGGGCAGAGCCTGCCATTGGTGATTTTTTTCTTCACTGAGATGGCTCCTAGCAGGCGGGCGAGGCCCGCCAACTGGGCTTTACCCACTGTGTTTCAATATGGACAACCCATATTACCCTTGTGCATCATACGCTGTGCACGTCTATTTCCCAGATTTCAGCACAAGTGGCACACAGCTCTCTTTGCCCATGAACTTGCCCTCTTTCCTTCCCTCAGCAGCCCTCAAAGGCGTAAGCAGTTGGTCTGGGGAGCCCCGACGTCACTTGCCAGGGCCGTATTGGCCCGGTTCCCCAGACGGGCAGTAGGTGGCCCCCCTCAAAATTTCTTTAGAAATTTTCTAGTTTTTTGTATTATTTGTAAAGTGACCTTGAGTGTCAAGAAAGTCGCTGTTAAATAAAATGTATTATTATTATTATTATTTAGTGTTGTGTCTATTTAGCGCAATCTGTTTTGCAAATTCATTGTAGAAATAAAGGCCAACAACATGATTGACACCTTTGCTGAAAAAGAAAGCTTTCAAGTTAACCCCCCATATCTCCACTTCTCCCAGCTGGAATCTTGAAAGTCACGTGACTAGGACGTAAAACAATAGAAAGCGTATAGGCAGAAGAAATGTAACAGTACCACAAAAAAAATGGCCATTAATGTACCTCCACTACGTTTTGCAGTGTGGACCAACGTAGTGGAGGTACATTTTCCCATGAGACTGGGTTGGACACAAATACCCTTTTTAGGCTGATCACCAGTAAGACTGTATAAGGGGGAGAACATGGTCAATGTAAATCTTTCTGGTAAGTGGGAATCCTTCCACAAAGTTTCCTTTAAAGTAAAGTATGGTGTGCTTCCTACATATGGCAAGAGGCGGCAGTAGATAAAAAGCCATCTGCATCTGTCTCTAAGTTTTGCAGGAATACTGGAAATAGAGACCCAGCAAATAATGGGTGAAATCTGCCTCCTCCTACCATCTTCATAGATCTTAGGAGAAACTACTGTAGAAGCTAGCCTGATAAACCAGACTAAGTATGAGATTAAATGTGTAATTTAGTCTGGACCCAATGAATGAGACATCGGAAGATTGTTGATGAGAACAACCCGCTGTTTTTCAAACCATGTCTGTGCCTATTGGCCAATGCTCTGACCAATGAGCGCAACTGACTATGATGTGGTAAGCGCGACAGAAAGCTGGTGAGGGAGTGTAAACAAACAGCCTGTCGGTAAAACGGCAAATACGTCCTTAAAAATGAATGAGCATAGAGCCTCTTCCTGCTCATGTTTCAACAAAAACCTGTCTAATCCTTCCAAAACTTATTCCAAAGTTGAGCCAAACGAGAACTGTTCAATAGTTGTTGCCATCTTCCTTGTTGTGCTTTCCCCAGCATCGTGCAGCTTTGTCGTCCCGCCCTCAAAACCCCGCCCACTTTGCATTCAGAACACATCTCTGCGTTGTTATTGGCCTGCCAGTTCTAGGGCCTGGGGTATTGATCGAGGCTGGACAACTCACAGGAAAAAATTATTTTGGCCGCTGGCGGGTGGGGTTACTTTACTATGTAGAAGCCACTGACAGTGGTAGATTATTACCAATTACTGTGTAGTGAGCTGCCCTCTCAGTCATGTTTGCACCTAGCCTCAGAAATCAAGAGACATTTTGATATGCAAAATTTCATAAGTTTTGAAAATTGCTCAGTCAACATAGCAATCCATCCAATTGCAGAGGACTTTAATCGGAGTGTTGCAAGAATAGGGAACGTTGTTTTGAGAGTGGCAATTTGGGTGTTGTTAGTCATTGTGTTTGATCTGCTTTATGACAAAACTGAAAAACTAAGCTGACAGGTTATACCGTGCTGACTGGTTAACATTTTAATGTGGCTTGGTTCATGCATTATCTGCAAAATATTTCCATATTTAAACATTTAACAGGTGGGGGGAAAGAAAGATACTTTCTGCATCCGCTGTAGTTGTAGATGAATAGAAATGATCAATTTGAGACAAGCATGTGTGTCATTTGCTCCCACCTGTTAGATTGATGGATACATTTGTGAATATACTGCTCTTTTCCCTATCCATGATTGTTTTTTGTTTTTGTGTTCCTGTATCTGTATTTTGTGTTTTCATCTCTTTTTATTTATTTTTTGTATTATTTGTAAAGTGACCTTGAGTGTCAAGAAAGTCGCTGTTAAATAAAATGTATTATTATTATTATTATTTAGTGTTGTGTCTATTTAGCGCAATCTGTTTTGCAAATTCATTGTAGAAATAAAGGCCAACAACATGATTGACACCTTTGCTGAAAAAGAAAGCTTTCAAGTTAACCCCCCATATCTTAAAAAAAAGAGATGTTGCAAAAATGACCCTAACTAACCCCTGTTTGCTTTCCACCATTCAGGAATGAGTTTGTGCAAATGTAGTTGGCAAAATTATCTAACATTTTGCTTTAAATATACTGCTTGGAGGGAAGCTAACTGCACCTGTATTAGCTTGAACAGCATTAGGCAGGGGTGTGGATATAGGAGTGTGTGCACCTTTTTCAGTGTTTCTACTTTGATTAAACATGCATGTGCCACGGGGAATGGAAAGCAATTTAATACTGGATGTCTGCAAATGTGTTCCTGTTATGGAAAATTACCCTATGATTGGTCAAAAATACATGCAGCAAAACCATGACACATGTTCTCTAATGTGTCAGGTTCCAATAGGCTTTATTTGAATAATTTTCTGTCCTGCAGCTAATAACATTCTTTTTCTTTGAACCACAATTTCTTACACCATTCAGGGATTTTTACAGACATCAGAACTGAAGGTTCCTGAGGCATGGAGGATTTCTTAAATTGCTGCGTAAGATTGTCCAGAACTATGCGTTTAGAACAAAATGGGGGGATTACCCTTTACTTTCAACTGTTTCTAAGAGCACTTCAGCAAATAGGGCAATAGTATTGTTCATGTCTTAGTTGGAGAATAAAAGAGCAAAACTAAAATCTGTACCTGTTGATTCTGTGGGCCTTTTACTGAATCCTAGAATCTATATATATGCCTAAAGAAATATTCCCCATGGTCTTGAAATAAGATGAAACGAAAAATACCATATATCAAACCTAATACGTCATGGGGGAGAGTTTCGAATAACAGAATACACCCTTTTCTACAGTGCGTAAATAACAGGAGCAGTACTTCAGGTGAACAAAGTAATCCATGAGGAAACACTTAAAGAGCTTTATAGCATACACACTGAAATTAACTCACAGAGCTACAAAGTAATATGTGCCTCCTTGACAGATTCCATTGATTTATTACTGATGTGTCAGATCATCAGTTTTAGTTACACAAGTACAGCATAACTAGACTAAATGTAGTACTGAAAAATAAGTTAATACTTTTTCCACATACTATATGGAATTACACTGATGACGCTATGTTTTCCTCCTACGCAAACCAGGCAGAAACGTCAAGAGATGTTTGATCAGCCAGATTGACTTGAATGCTACACTAAACAGATGGCATGAATTGGTTTATAACTGCAGCCACTAAAATGGCCAACAGATAAAAAAGGGCCATCTGGATGCATCTAGGTTTCCCAGAATTGACCTCTCATATTCAATTAGTATCCACTTTTTCAATGTAGAGGTTCTCCAATACCTAAATTTTACCACTTTTCAACCCCAAACTTTACAGGTAGAGTTTTTACAAATCAATCTAAAAACACATTTTATAATGTGGCTTAAGGCAATCAACCGAAGGAGATCATCTCATGCTAGGTTTCAGCTCTCCTCTCTGAAGCTTTCAAAGTCTACAATCAACCTAGAACATAACCTTAAACTTCAGCAGACCTTTCAAATGTCATATTCCTCTCCTTCAGTCCCTGCCACCCCCCAACCCCCTCCTCCTCTCTTCTGTCAAATCAGTCCAACTAATTTACATACAATCTAAAAACTGCTTCATTGGAATTCACTAATGAATATTAAAAGTTAATAGAAGGAAATGCACAATGTGATTAAATTAAGTTCCATGGGGGAACAAAAAATTGCTGCAACTCATTGAGTTAATAAAAATCCCTTTTCCTGAGCAAGAATGAGACGACAGTGAGAAGGTAAAAATCTTGAAGCACTGGCAGAGGTTCAAGAGGACAAGTTGCTCGTCTCCAGCCGAGATCTGATATGATAATCCCTAGTAGTAACATCAATCTAGAGCAAGTTACAAAGCAGCAAACCAAATAACATTTATAAGCCTCCAAACATTACTGATCAGACCTTCCATAGTTATAACTACCATCAGAACACATCTGACAGAAGCTGTCAAGTTTGTTAGTACCCTCAAAGTAGTGGACATGCAGAGAAGGCATCCCAGCTGTAGTTATAGGATTCAAGAGTAAACTGAAGGTAAGCTGTATCTGCCGATGAAGCATTTTCCTCAGCTGACAGACAAGGCTCATTTTTTATTTTTTATTCTAATAAAGTGATGGAGCAGCTGCAGACCTAGAACCAGGGTGTTGGGGCGGATTAAAGCTGAACATTTCTTCCTCTGCCTGCACCTCACCAGACATTCTGTGCTATCCTGAACTTATTTTAAGATTTTCTTTCTCTACACAGGCCTATCATCAACCTTAGATGGACTCTGCTGCAGTCATTTTTCTTTTTGTTGCATTTCAAAGAGGTCAAGCTAACCTGTTTTATTTGATCAGCTGTATGTTTGCATAGTGAGAATATTTAGACCTAATGGAGACTATGGGTTTCCTTTGATGTCCCTCCATGATGACCGACTGTTCAGAGAGACCCAGACACTTTGCTCTCTGTTCGAGACAAGAGACAAAAGAAATGCTTTATAGCATCAGGTTCACCATATGGCCATCTGATCTTTCAGTAGCATGGACCAATCTGCTAAACCTGTGGGAGCTTGGCTGTGAGCACCTCAGGCGCCATTTCAAAGACATTAAACGCCAGTGAAACAATGGTGTAACTTTTTACAGATGCTGCTACCATTATTCAGTCAAATAACAACTATGTTTATCAAAAGGAAGTATATACAATATAGGAAAATATTTACACCCACAAATTAATATATATATATATATATATCATGATTTAATAAGTGCTAAAGATTTCATGTATGATCTGCAGACAACTTGCTGGGCAGAGGTGCATGGATAAGAAAGAGTCCTTGATTTTCTTATTCCACACTCAGCAAGAAAGTAGAGTAGTAGATTTAGGAAAATGTCAAACTGCTCCCTTAAGAAATGACTCGGAGAGAAATCAGTAACAAGTATTCCCCCTTGTACTTGTCTTATTACTGGGCATACCATGGCAGCAACATTCCGGACACAGCCAAGGCTGATTTCCCTCAATATTTGTTTTTTTGCAGCCTAACTTAAATTCCCTGACAATCCAAACACTGATCCCCAATTTTTTTATTTTGCCCAGAATGGCACTCTGTCAGGTTTTGAAGAGTATTGCTTAAAAAAAAAAAAAAAGAAATGTTGACATAAATGGGTAGCACTGCTGCCTGGCAGCAAGAAGGGTCTGGGTTCGATTCCCAGCCTGGGGTCTTTTTGCATGGAGTTTGCATGTTCTCCCTGAGCATGCTTGGGTTCTCTCCGGGTACTCCGGCGTCCTCCCACTGTCCAAAAACATGACTGTTAGGTTAATTGGCTTCTCTAAATTGTCCTTGGGTGTGAATGGTTGTGCCTCTCGCCTTTAGATAGCTGGAGATAGACACCAGCACCCCTCGCGACTCCACTCCGGTCAAACGCGTCAGATAATGGATGGATGGATGTTGACATAAATTAAAAAAGGAAAATACTATACAAGACAATTATTTCACAATAGATTATACTCATTTAACCAAGGTAGTTTTTATGTTAAGGCTAAGGCTTTATAATTAGATGATGAGAATCCAACATAGAAGACATGCAGTGATAAAACTAAATGCATATACAGTTTTCAATCCATTATAGAAAATAAAATAAAAAATCTTAGGAATTTTCATGTTTTGACGTACATGATCCAAGATAAATTTTATTTAGCTTTTCTACTTTAGTGAAAACATGTCCAGTATATGTAGGTAGTTTAGCTTTGAGTATATTCAAAAACTTCAAAGGGCAATAGATGGGAGACCGTCACATCAGTCCCCCTGTGGTACCCATAAAACATCAACTAAGTAAACCTAAACTATACAACTCAAGCAGTTTTCAACAAAACACACAGAGAACAAATCAGGAATCATTGCTAATAGATGTACCAAGGGATTTCCAAAGCTTTGGGACTCAAGTAAAATTCCATGAAATGTTTGGAAAACCTTCTCATGGTCTCAGTGACCATCCTACCATTCTTCTTCAAGAGCAAGCAACAACTCCAGTACAGAACAACAACAACAACAAAAATCCACAATCTGCAGCAAGCCTCATCTACTACATATCAAAATAGTGTTTTTGACTCCAACACCTTAAAGCTACAGTGTGTAATAATTACAGGGATATACAGTCAGAAATGTAATATATTATACATAACTATGTTATTTATCATCATCTACGAGCTCAGCCTCTTAACCTTAATATGTGCGTTGCCTTAGAATTCGTTATTTATAATTACATAGGAGCGGGTCTCGCAGCCATGGAGGCAGACATCTTTGTGCTACGGCAACGCAGAGCCAACAAACTAGCGATTGCGAGATCGCCCATTACGCTCTAAAGTAACTACGGCAAGAAGAGAGAGATGAACTGAGACGGTACTGAACACACAGACTAATGAAATACTATCTGTAAAATTATCTATGTAAACAAACCTCATCACTTGAGAAGGTAGGTGATGCAGACTTTGTGGAAGACATTTTGTCCCGTAATGCTCGCCGTATTGTTGGGGGGGGGGGGGGGCGGTGGGAGATGTTCATGTTGCTGCGGTCTGCAGTCTGGACGTTAGATGTCGCTGAAAATTACACACTGTAGCTTTAAACGGCAAGTTAGAAGGTAAAGACCAATGCTGACAAAAAAGCTAAACAATCCGAAATCAAACATCTACACAATTCCCATTAAGACTGTTGAAATAAAGTTAAAATAAATTCTAACAATCCTACTTAGAGAAGTTAAAATGAGCTTCTATCCAGAAAAAAAAAAATGTTTCAACATAATATTAACTACATCTAGTCTACCTTGCAACAAAGAGGAAATCTGAGGAAAGCTCAAGTCAGTATATGAAAAATTTTGCAAGGAAGACAAGTGTGCTTAAATACAACTTTTCTAACCAGGCATGTGGAAAATGAACTTGGTTGGAAATACCCTGCAGGCACACTCCTATTCTCTTCTTCAGCTTTGAGTTAAAGATGGATAAGAAAATTATAAGGCCAAGCATGCATATAAAATGAACCAATTACACGCATTTCTTGAAAAAACAAGACATTAGCACAAATTGAACAAGCCTCTTCTAATTTCTCCTTGTTTATAAGGATCAAATCATCATTTAAAATCACTTAGGAAAGGCTTTTAGCTGAAGCTTTTGGAGCTCCATGAAACTATGAAAAGGGACAGTCGTTTTAGAGGTTAATTAGAGAAGATGCACCTGTGCAGATTGTGCAATAGTAAGAAAACATTATACCTGCAACCACAAAATGTTTCTGCTTGAAGCCACAGAGAAGAATTTCTGCAGTCTAAGGTTTTTGGGTATTATAATTCTGAACTGAGCATAAGAAAATGCACCATTAAATCCCTTTACCGTTTTATTTAAGTTTAGTTACTTTGTATGTGTATACTTATAATGATAATTAAACGTTTAGAACTTAATCTGTCTGAAAACCTGCACCAACCAAATAACGCCTACAGTATATTCACCTGCACCTTTAAATATCTCTGGAGCAGTGTGAGGTCTCCAGAGGTGTCAAGTAACAAAGTGCAAATACTTTAATGTTTATAAATATTTATTTCACGTCATGTGCACCATCCAATGCAGATCATTGGCGCAATCCACATCTAGTGAAAACTAGTGTAATTGGATGAGTCATATAACACAAACACAAAGCAAGTGTTCTTCAAACTGCAAACGTGAATTGTCTCTGCCATGCTACAATGTCAGATTCAGAAAAAGATGTTAAAATGTCTAGAAGGTCGTCACAGGTGAGAGCTTATGGAGAGATGATGACGCAGACCAACAAGACCTCCCTCATCCTTTGTCCTATCTCAAAGAATTTTTCAATATAGTCGAAAAATTGAGTTTGCAATTCATATAGTGGTATCTAGCTGGTTTATTTTTAGAGGTTACTTTTTACTTTTATGCTTTAAGTAGTTTTTGGAGCACATACTTTTTCACTTTTACTTGAATAAAGAAATTAAGTTGATACTTCAACTTTTATCAGAGTGTTTTTAAACTGCAGTACCTATACTTCTATGTGAGTAACAAATGTGTGTACTTTTGACACCACTGGAGGACTCCTGCCGTTTTAAACACTCCATATTTATCTTGAACACTATCAAATACACCAATAGCAGAATTTAATGCTACAGGCATGTTACCCTCGCATATGTAATCCAGAGATCCTCTGAGCATCTAAAGTTGAGGCATCCAACAGGCATCAGCCATTCCCTGCAGGAACCCAGTAATTTTCACAACAGGCAAACAGGTAAGCAAAGGATGCAGTCAAACAAGGTCTGCCCTTTATCATGCATAACCTTGACCACCCAGGAAACCTTGCTGAAGTCCCAGAAGAGACTATGTACCCAGAAGAGCCCTATGAGAAATTTACCCGGCTACTGGCCTCTCTGCGGGTCACACGCTCCTCTCCTGACCGGAGATGCTCCCTTACATCTCCTACTGAGCCACGGATACTAGAGCTCCCCTGAGGTGTGTTCTCTCACCACTGCTCACTGTACACAGTGCACCTCAGCTAATCTGTCTGTTAAACAGGTGATCCCACTTTTTTGTTTGATATAAAAACACAAATAAAAAAAAATAAATAAATAAAAAAGTATGTGGACTTACTGTTCCATTGCTGAAATCAGAACCATGTGCAAATAACTATGCTAAAGAATAGAGAGTAGGATGGGTTTCCTGAGATTACCCATATACTGCCACTCTAAGCACTGTATTGGTTATGTGCAATTTCCTGTTACTCTAAAAGCTTGTGTGCAAAGCTCACCTTCCAGTAAACTCTATATATTCATATCAGGTGAAGTTCTGGTTAAATCGTTTATTCATTCAGTCAAGTTATATATATACACTATATTGCCAAAAGTATTTGTTCACCCATCCAAATTATTGGAATCAGGTGTTCCAATCACTTCCATGGCCACAGGTGTATAAATTCAAGCACCTAGGCATGCAGACTGTTTTTACAAACATTTGTGAAAGAATGGGTCGCTCTCAGGAGCTCAGTGAATTCCAGCGTGGAACTGTGATAGGATGCCACCTGTGCAACAAATCCAGTCGTGAAATTTCCTCGCTCCTAAATATTCCACAGTCAACTGTCAGCTGTATTATAAGAAAATGGAAGTGTTTGGGAACGACAGCAACTCAGCCACGAAGTGGTAGGCCACGTAAACTGACGGAGCGGGGTCAGCGGATGCTGAAGCGCATAGTGCGAAGAGGTCGCCAACTTTCTGCAGAGTCAATCACTACAGACCTCCAAACTTCATGTGGCCTTCAGATTAGCTCAAGAACAGTGCGCAGAGAGCTTCATGGAATGGGTTTCCATGGTCGAGCAGCTGCATCCAAGCCATACATAACCAAGTGCAATGCAAAGCGTCGGATGCGGTGGTGTAAAGCACGCCGCCACTGGACTCTAGAGCAGTGGAGACGCGTTCTCTGGAGTGACGAATCGCGCTTCTCCATCTGGCAATCTGATGGACGGGTCTGGGTTTGGCGGTTGCCAGGAGAACGGTACTTGTCTGACTGCATTGTGCCAAGTGTAAAGTTTGGTGGAGGGGGGATTATGGTGTGGGGTTGTTTTTCAGGAGCTGGGCTTGGCCCCTTAGTTCCAGTGAAAGGAACTCTGAATGCTTCAGCATACCAAGACATTTTGGACAATTCCATGCTCCCAACTTTGTGGGAACAGTTTGGAGCTGGCCCCTTCCTCTTCCAACATGACTGTGCACCAGTGCACAAAGCAAGGTCCATAAAGACATGGATGACAGAGTCTGGTGTGGATGAACTTGACTGGCCTGCACAGAGTCCTGACCTCAACCCGATAGAACACCTTTGGGATGAATTAGAGCGGAGACTGAGAGCCAGGCCTTCTCGTCCAACATCAGTGTGCGACCTCACAAATGCGCTTCTGGAAGAATGGTCAAAAATTCCCATAAACACACTCCTAAACCTTGTGGACAGCCTTCCCAGAAGAGTTGAAGCTGTTCTAGCTGCAAAGGGTGGACCGACGTCATATTGAACCCTATGGATTAGGAACGGGATGTCACTTAAGCTCATATGTGAGTCAAGGCAGGTGAGCAAATACTTTTGGCAATATAGTGTATATATATATATATATATATATATATATATATATATATATATATATATATATATATATATGCGCTACTATACAAGCAACCCCAGTGAGAGAGGTTAATGCAGATTTATTATATATATATATATATATATTTTTTTTTTTTCCCCTTAAGTAATGTTACTACTTACTACCACTATCTGACAGTGGGAATTCCCCTGTGGATAATATCTGCTCTGGTTTCTGTTCCAGTGCAGTCTACTTTCGTGCATAGATATAAGTTGCTTTTGTTTTTGAAATCGATGTTTTTCAAAAGGAATTATATTAATTTAGTTTTTAAGACCATTAATATTTACTCATATAATGACTTGTGTGTGTATATATATATATATATATATATATATATAAAGAAATAAATATAGCTAAATTTTAGCATACTGTAATATTTTAGCAAAACAATTTTACCTATAGAAACACTGACTATTTTTGGGCATATGACCAACGAGAAAAATATTTTAACCAAAGCTTTTTGATGTTTTGAATGCTGTATATTTGCGTTATAATATCTCTGAATTGTTTTTAGTATTAGAAGAATATTTAACAAGGTTTTACTCTCACAAAAAGGGGAATAAAATAAATTTACTCTAGTAACTTAATATATAAAATAATACTTATATATGTATATATAAATATGTTACCATTCAAAGAAGCAAAGGTATTCCAAATTGCAGCTCTCCTAAATTCCTGAAGTCTTTTTTTTTTAAAACATCCATTTAAGAAAGAGTTAACTTAGACTTATATTCAACTGTGATACATAAATCAGATTATGAAGATTGTGGGTCCTGATTGTGATTATGGTGTCCTGCACCTTTAAGATGCCTCTCAGCAAGAATTCTGCTGAAAAAAATGATTATTTGAATTTTTATTGAAGTAGTAATGCATCTAAAATGTGCATTAAAAACAGATTTAAAGGACTGGAATTGAAGACCCTTGTGACTGTATGTGTTTTGGATGCCCACCACGCTACATGAGGTGCTAAATCAAACACCCTCTTTACAATGTAATATCGAAGCAATCAGAGGCATGTGGCAGCTAAAGTTTTCTTAGCTGATCGTTTAGTATAATGAAAAAGAAAAAAATGTAATGTCCCTTTAGCCTTAGGCCGTCTGAAACAAAAAAGATCTCAGGAATATTAGCTGAGGAATCCACTCCTAAATAAAATAGGCTTCCTTCTAAAATTCCAAATCTGAACACATACTGCAAATAAGGCACTGTGACTGTTTTTATGAAGGAAGAGAAATTAATTGTAAGGATTTTCTTACCTGCAAATTCTCTTATTCTTCATCATGGAAGCAAGCTGTCATCTGGTTGCTCCATACTCCCCTAGTCAGTAAGCAAAGTCTAAAGCTTATTTTTAAATGTAATAGAGAGGCAGGTTCTTTTCAAAATTTTCATGGTTCAGCTAGAGTAACTTTCCTCCAAGAGCTCAGTGGATCCTCTTCATAACATTCCTCTCAACTCCATGTCTGCATGCCACACACCACAGGTGAACAGAGTAGCTTTGCCTCGTCTGTTCCTGTTTTGCTGTGACGTCATCCAGGAAAGAAACATCAGCTGTGCTGCTTCCATCAACACCCTTGTTTGTAGATGTTGGAGATCGGCCTGTCTTCCAGTGTGGTCCTGTTTCTCTGGCCGTGGCTGGGTGGATGTGCTCTCTTCATCCTCTGGCATGGGAGCTGCCTTGGAGCTCGTCTGCCTGGCTGTGTGTTTCCTGGACGGGGCCGCCTTTTACAGCTGCTTTTTGTATCTCTGCTTCTTGTATCTCTGCTTCTGTCTCCTTGAACCCCAGTCGGCCTTGGCAGATGGCCGCTCACACTGAGCCTGGTTCTGCTGGAGGTTTCTTCCTGTTAAAAGGGAGTTTTTCCTCTCCACTGTCGCTACAAGCATGCTTAGTGTGAGGGATTGTATTTGAGTCAATGAGTCAATGCAATCAACTGGTTTTCCTTAGATAGAAAACTTTGTATCAATTTGACTGTATGATCTGGTTGAACTGTAAAGTGCCTTGAGATGACGTGTTGTGAATTTGGCGCTATATAAATAAACTGAATTGAATTGAATTGAATTGAATCCAATCAGCAATGAAAACAGAGCCAGCCCCTTTCCATTGTTGCAATTGGTGCTTCGGGAAATGTGGATACCATCACATCAATGTTTTTCAATATAAAAGCAGTCCAAACTATGCACATGATAACATTCTCTGTTATAGTGGGAGAGTTCAATATTTCACTATTAGGGTTAATCAAAAATGACAGACATTGAAACTTTTGGATTTTTCTGCATAAGTTTATTGGGGCCAAGTTGGACTTCTAACTCCTTCTGAAGTGTTGTGCTTGCTTAGCTTTTTTTTCAATTACTTCAAATTGTTTGCACAAGGTTTTTTTGTGTTCACACAATAAAATCTAATTAAAGTTAACACATACTACCTTAAGGAAGCCTTTCATTTTTGTATCCATTAGTTAAGGGTGAATTTGTTACTGCCATTTGTTTCCTTCTTCTTTTAGCTTAAGCTTTCTGTCCTTGCAATTCCTGACAGATGTATACTCACAGAAATTATTATATTTCCTGTTTGAGGCTTAAGCAGAGTTCTCTGGTGATACACAGTAACTCTAGTCAACCATTTATAGTTTATCTTCCAAAGAAGATAATGCTGTGCCTCTGGTTTCATCAATAACAAAGAAATGCATTTAACCATAAGCTTTTTCCTGTCCAGAATATGTTATGTATCATATATCACAGTGGGTTTCTATTAACACAAAGAGAGCCAAGATGATAAATGGACACCAGTATACACTCACCGGCCACTTTATTAGGTACACCTGTCCAACTGCTCGTTAACACTTAATTTCTAAGCAGCCAATCACATGGCGGCAACTCAGTGCATTTAGGCATATAGACATGGTCAAGACAATCTCCTGCAGTTCAAACCGAGCATCAGTACGGGGAAGAAAGGTGATTTGAGTGACTTTGAACGTGGCATGATTGTTGGTGCCAGAAGGGCTGGTCTGAGTATTTCAGAAACTGCTGATCTACTGGGATTTTCACGCACAACCATCTCTAGGGTTTACAGAGAATGGTCCGAAAAAGAAAAAACATCCAGTGAGCGGCAGTTCTGTGGGCGGAATTGCCTTGTTGATGCCAGAGGTCAGAGGAGATTGGCCAGACTGGTTCGAGCTGATAGAAGGGCAACAGTGACTCAAATAACCACCCGTTACAACCAAGGTGGGCAGAAGAGCATCTCTGAACGCACAGTACGTCGAACTTTGAGGCAGATGGGCTACAGCAGCAGAAGACCACACCGGGTGCCACTCCTTTCAGCTAAGAACAGGAAACTGAGGCTACAATTTGCACAAGCTCGTTGAAATTGGACAATAGAAGATTGGAAAAACGTTGCCTGGTCTGATGAGTCTCGATTTCTGCTGCGACATTCGGATGGTAGGGTCAGGATTTGGCGTCTACAACATGAAAGCATGGATCCATCCTGCCTTGTATCAACGGTTCAGGCTGGTGGTGGTGGTGTCATGGTGTGGGGAATATTTTCTTGGCACTCTTTGGGCCTCTTGGTACCAATTGAGCATCGTTGCAACGCCACAGCCTACCTGAGTATTGTTGCTGACCATGTCCATCCCTTTATGACCACAATGTACCCAACTTCTGATGGCTACTTTCAGCAGGATAACGCGCCATGTCATAAAGCTGGAATCATCTCAGACTGGTTTCTTGAACATGACAATGAGTTCACTGTACTCAAATGGCCTCCACAGTCACCAGATCTCCATCCAATAGAGCATCTTTGGGATGTGGTGCAACGGGAGATTCGCATCATGGATGTGCAGCCGACAAATCTGCGGCAACTGTGTGATGCCATCATGTCAATATGGACCAAACTCCCTGAGGAATGTTTCCAGCACCTTGTTGAATCTATGCCACGAAGAATTGAGGCAGTTCTGAAGGCAAAAGGGTGTCCAACCCGTTACTAGCATGGGGTACCTAATAAAGTGGTCGGTGAGTGTATATTTGGACAATCAGAATTAACACAATATGCTCAGCTTTGCACACCTGCCAAAAGGAAAAAATCTGGATCTTCATTTAATCCCAGTTACAGCCCTAACCCAATCATCACCACCAACACAGGTGGGCCTCACTGACCTTTTGAATGACACGGTGCAGTGATGAGGATTAATTAAATGCTACCTGTAATTAATGCTTGCAGACCGAAGCAAATGTTCAACTAATGCCTTAAGAAAGATTACCTGCTTCTATGGCTAAATAAAGTGCTAGAAGAGGAAGTATATTTGCTGTCATTTTCTTTGGTATAATTAACCTATAGCATCCCTGTTTTATTTTAAATGATTGCTTCAAACAGTCTGCTTACAGTAAATAATTGTATGCCTTAATTATAAATTGAAAAACTGAAAAGTGAAATTAGTCAAAAACATGTTACATATTCAAATTGTCAAGAGTCTCTGTAAAAAACATTGATCCTCACAACAATTTTTAAACAGCATCAATAAAATAATCTTTAATTTAAGAAACCTTTAAAAAGTATTTCTTTTGGTAAAGGAATAAATGTTTCAAATCAGGCAAAAAATGATTCTGTAGTTTGTGAGGAAACATTTTCTTGTTTTAATACTGTGCATGTTAATATTTGTTTTGTTTTTTTTCACAATATGTTTTGGATTCTAGACCAAAATAATCCCAAACTGTTTCACCCACCCTATGCACAATATGGAGTTGTGTACACTTTACCACAGTTGTGTATTTTTTTTGCTCTGCCTACTGATTTAAAACAACTTGCACGTTGTTCTATCTTGATTTACTGCATTTAATGAGTGTTTACATAAGAAGGCATGGTTGCAACTAATCTACTACATTGCCCCAAGTTTATTATTTATTTAATTTTTTTATGGAAACTTAAATATATAAACTGCACCGGGCTATAAGCCACTGAGATCTATTAAGCTGTCTGCAACTAAACCTGTACGGGGAGCTAAATACACTAACCGGCCACTTTATTAGGTACCCCATGCTAGTAACGGGTTGGACCCCCTTTTGCCTTCAGAACTGCCTCAATTCTTCATGGCATAGATTCAACAAGGTGCTGGAAGCATTCCTCAGGGAGTTTGGTCCATATTGACATGATGGCATCACACAGTTGCCGCAGATTTGTCGGCTACACATCCATGATGCGAATCTCCCGTTCCACCACATCCCAAAGATGCTCTATTGGATTGAGATCTGGTGACTGTGGAGGCCATTTGAGTACAGTGAACTCATTGTCATGTTCAAGAAACCAGTCTGAGATGATTCCAGCTTTATGACATGGCACATTATCCTGCTGAAAGTAGCCATCAGAAGTTGGGTAGATTGTGGTCATAAAGGGATGGACATGGTCAGCAACAATACTCAGGTAGGCTGTGGCGTTGCAACGATGCTCAATTGGTACCAAGGGGCCCAAAGAGTGCCAAGAAAATATTCCCCACACCATGACACCATCACCACCAGCCTGAACCGTTGATACAAGGCAGGATGGATCCATGCTTTCATGTTGTAGACGCCAAATTCTGACCCTACCATCCGAATGTCGCAGCAGAAATCGAGACTCATCAGACCAGGCAACATTTTTCCAATCTTCTATTGTCCAATTTCGATGAGCGTGTGCAAATTGTAGCCTCAGTTTCCTGTTCTTAGCTGAAAGGAGTGGCACCCGGTGTGGTCTTCTGCTGCTGTAGCCCATCTGCCTCAAAGTTCGACGTACTGTGCGTTCAGAAATGCTCTTCTGCGCACCTTGGTTGTAACGGGTGGTTATTTGAGTCACTGTTGCCCTTCTATCAGCTCGAACCAGTCTGGCAATTCTCCTCTGACCTCTGGCAACAACAAGGCATTTCCGCCCACAGAACTGCCGCTCACTGGATGTTTTTTCTTTTTCGGACCATTCTCTGTAAACCCTAGAGATGGTTGTGCGTGAAAATCCCAGTAGATCAGCAGTTTCTGAAATACTCAGACCAGCCCTTCTGGCACCAACAATCATGCCACGTTCAAAGTCAC
This sequence comes from Cyprinodon diabolis, assembly GCA_030533445.1. NCBI lineage: Eukaryota > Metazoa > Chordata > Actinopteri > Cyprinodontiformes > Cyprinodontidae > Cyprinodon > Cyprinodon diabolis. Next base: position 21,793,755 of record CM060078.1, read on the forward strand.
TCAAATCACCTTTCTTCCCCATACTGATGCTCGGTTTGAACTGCAGGAGATTGTCTTGACCATGTCTACATGCCTAAATGCACTGAGTTGCCGCCATGCTATTGGCTGCTTAGAAATTAAATGTTAACGAGCAGTTGGACAGGTGTACCTAATAAAGTGGCCGGTGAGTGTATAGCCCCTTAAGTAGGGATGCAGAAGAATGCTAGCTCCCATAAGCCGGTTAGCTTGCAGCAGTAAGGGCTTATTCTGAAAGATGGCGCTTTGTCTGCATTTTATTTCAGCTCTTCAAAAGTTGAGCCCAGTCCAATCTCTTGTTAGGCAGCTTTTATGAGGCAAATAAATATCAAAATATGAGAGTTCAGGACATTTGTTCTCCTTCATGCCTGCTGCTACCATGTTGTTGTGCTAAATGAAAAATTATTCTTATTTTTTCATTTCCAACTTTGACTTCCCCCTCTGGACGTCAGGAAAAATCAACGGAAAAGCTTCAACTTCTTATAAGCGACATGGTTCAAAGGTTGGGGAAAAAAGTGGCAGCTTATACAGTAGTAAAGGATATACTATAATAGGTATAGTATATCCTTGACATGTTTCCACAATGATCATGAATACCCATGATATCACCTTAGAAGGTTTTTCCAAAAGTCTGGAAACTATCGCTTTCATTACAAGTAATGAGAAAATTTTAATGCCCCTCAAGGCAGGCTAAGTTAGTAGGACTTTATGAATCAACTAATTCGTAGAAAGAAAAAACATAAAATTAACATTTTTGTGGATCAATCGAAATATTTAGTTTTAAGTTGAAATTTAAGATGTTTTTTTTTTTTTTTTTTTGTAAATTTATTTGACAAAAACCTACATCCGGAAATTTATTTACTTATTTGGGCAGAGAGGAGAGTTTTATTTTTGTATTTCGTCTGCTTCCCTGATACTATAAATAATGCAATAAAACAGTCATAATGAAATTAATTCTACCCTGTAAAAAGTCTCACTGCCACAATAACAAACCAGATTGCAAGGACTGGTATTGATCCTTAAAGTAATTTTATAACCCAGTTTACAAAGAAGGTCACCAGCACCGCCCCCTCAAAGCTGGATAATTAAACAATAACACTTTCAATCTTTTTTTACACAGCTATCATCGTTGTTTACAGAGTCTGTGCTTCGTCTTTGCTGTGGCTGCATGGCAGTGAGTCCCTATTGTTCATCAACAGCAAAACAAAAGCCTTATTAATCAGTGTAATCAAGTTGCCTGACAGAGATCAGCAGGTCAACAGATTTATGCCATTAGACTTTCGTCAAGTGTAACTTTGCATATTAAACCATAACAGTGATGCAATATTAAAAAATGTAATTGATGGTAACTTATTCCCAGTGATGTTTGCAAAACAATGATTGACAGAGTAAAGGGGAAAATTTAGGGTTGCCATTTTATCAGTTATTAGAGAAGTCATTCCTCACATAACATGGGGATTTCAAGGATGTCTAAATTAAATTAAATTCCTTTCAGAAATGCTTATTTTTTGCTTCTCTCTAAAGAAATGACAGATTTGTAACAAGGGAGTTTAAGGTTCTGTATGAAAAAAGAATTGGATATAGTGAACGATTTCAGTCAAATCTTCTGCAGTTTGCAATTTACAGCAAACATACATCCCTTTTTGTCCTTCCAAACTGTGTGATGACTGGGTTAAATAATCTGATTTTCTTCATCTAGTATTGCTCCTGTTTGTTTTAATTAAAATAACTTTAAAGGAATTTTTAGATAACTGTCAGACACTTGAAGGTGGTACACAGAGACTAATAATTTAAAGCCCTTATTTCTGTTAATTATAACATTCCCGGGCTAGAGGCTAATGAAAAAATGACATTTAAAATGAGAAAATTACATCAAAACAATAAAAGCATGTTAAATGGAGGCCCAGAGGTTATTTTCAGAAGGTATTTTTAATCTGACAGACTCGCTTTATTTCTGCTGCAAGGGCTTTTCTCTTAGCACTCTTCATTGTATCTAAAATGAAGATTTTTTATAGCACAAAATTCATTACTCTCATGTCAACAGATTATTTTACCTGGGCTGTTGATATCTGCGGCTACCAGGATTGTCGGTGGGGTTCTCAGCTTCAGCTCTGGCCGATGCTCTCCTTGAGTAGAATGCCTGGTTACAGGTTCTGAAATGAATTAATAGGTTTGGTGTTATGCTACTATCCTTCCATTTTTGGTAAACAGATTAAACATTATCTACATATAGCTTGCTTTAAAATCTATTTCTGCTTTGTAACTTTTTCACGGATGTGTTTGAAAACCCCAAATGACAAGTAAAAAAAAGGAAAAAAACAAAATATTCAAATTATTTATTTTGTCCAGCCCTGAAATGGAAAGTAGAAAACTGAGATACTTTAGAGTTGGTTTTAAAAAAAAAAAAATCTGTTGAGCCCTGAGAGGCAAGGGATTAGGTGACTTCTGCCATTTACATGACACATCAGTCTGTAAATAGAGCCGGTAAAACTTGATTTCAAAGGCAAAACTGTCATTCTCCAGAAACAGTTTAAAAATAAAAAGTATCACAAAATATCTATTGCGGCTGCAACCTTGACTGTTAAAGTTTTTGAAAATTCATGATATGTATTAAAGTTTGTGGTTGTAATTGGACAGAATGTGAAAAAGTTTAAGTGGTATAAATGCTTCTGCAAGGCTGTAAGTCCATTGTACCATTAATAGCAGGACTTCTTAAAAAATTAAAGTCTGAAACAAGGACACTGGAATTGATTAAAAGCTTTTCACTGCTTTGTAGAGGTTAGTAATTACATTTTTGCAGTGCAATGCAGCTATTTAATAGATGCCACGGCTTCTAATTGTGTGTCCATAAAAAGTTTAACATCATCAGATCACAGTTAATCATGGTAGTGATTCAGTTTTCATCCTAAGGGGCAAATTGAAGTATTGGAATGGCTGTTATTAGAGTATATTATGGGACAACTCTCATAGTGTGGGGTGTGCGTGGTTGTGGGGGACATTTATATAATTCCTTACCTCATTGTAAACATTAAGCTTTTTATTGGTCTTGCTAATTTGTTTATCTTTGAATTTACAAGGATCTTTCCAAACCATCAATGCAGTACCGGTATATTATCAAAACCTTTGAATCTGAACCAAAAGAAAGATATGTACACATGTAAAAAAAGTTGTTTGTACCCTGTGTTTCATTAAAAAAAAAGAAGTCTACGCTTTGAAAGAATGTCCTTTAGATAGATGAGACTAAAATGTACCTTTTTTCCAAGGGACATTTACAGTATTTAGTCTAAGTTCATAGACAAAATAACGAGTAGCATTTGTTTTAAAAATGTAAGCAATAGCAATCACAGATACTTGTGTGAAAATGTAATGAGTAGAAGTCAGAAGTAGGAGGTACAATAAGTAATGGAGTAAAGTATAGATACCTAAAAAGTGTACTGAAGTACAGTAATGAAGTATTTGTACTTCGTTACTTGACACCTCTGTAGTGCATATTTAGGAACATCATCCCTCATATAAATCTTAATAGATTCAAAAGTTTGTTTGTTTTTTTAACTGTAAAGCTATGAATAAATCCTTGAACATCTTGATCCCAAATCTTAGTTTTCTGCAATCATAAGTCTAAAAGATTTTTGTGATGGCTTCAACGTGAAAGCAGATTGAGCCAGATGGATTTGCCATCTATTTTGTCCCTGAAGTAGGGTATTTTGTCAGTGAAAACTGCCAGTAAATGACTTTGCTGGGTCACATCTGACTGGTCATATCTGCTATCTGTACATCGGCCTTGCACTCCTGATGGCAGAGCACTAACAGACAGCTGATATCCCAACCTTAAAATCCAACCTTCTTTAAAGCTGATAACGGTAAATCAACTCACTGTTAAGGTGAATCAAATTTATGTTGATCTTTTATTTTTTGTATTATTATTATTTTTTTTTTTACTCCAAGTCAATACACCTGTAAGTTTAAAGAGTCTATAACACCTTGTTTTTATGTATATTTCAGTTGCTTCTGAATTTTGATTTTCATAACTATGGCCCTACAAATGAATTAGACAAATTTGGACAATTTAAAATAAAAACACTTTGGTATAGCCACGTGATTAGAACAATAAAAAAAGTTCCTAAGCAGTCCCTGGGAGCTCAGAACTTTCTGTAACTATTTTTTAATATAATAAATTATAAAGATGTGCATCTTTAACTGGTTTTGTAGATTTTAGAAAAAACAGTTCTGCTGAATGTGTTCAATTCAATTCAGTTTATATACAAATGTCGCAAATTCACAACACAAGTCATCTCAAGGCACTTTACAGTTCAACCAGATCATACAGTCAAATTGATTCAAAGTGTGTGGAATTGGTTTTGTTTCAAAGTAGTTCCTCTAGGATTATATCATTTAAATTATCATTTAATATACTTTTGGCTGTGTGCATCTATTAACATGCATGCCTTTTTTTTCAACAAAAATGGTTTTGATTTTTTACATTTTTATGTTATTGAGAAATGTTTGCATAAAAACCAGATCAGTGACTTTAAAAAGAGTGAAACTTTTCATGTTATTTATAATATCCTGTTGCCAACAGTGGCTTCAGAAGCGTTTTAAATTTTGCGGTGGACACATTGCCCAGGGGAACCTAAAGTGCAGTTTCCAAAACACATGTGGCTTTGTTCTCCCTCCCCTGCGGTTCATAGTGACTTTTTTGGTCTGTTGTTATTTTATGGGACAAACTCTTTAAAAGCACCTCAAGTTAACCAGTTCATTAACTACTGGATATCAGCTACTTCCATAAAGTGTAAACTTTTAATACTACAAAGATGTGTACCACTCATACTGTAGTTGTTAGAAAGTCCATGTTGTTTAGATGTTTTTCTGTTGGAAACTGTTCATTTATACTGTGTTTTCGGTGAGATGTCATATGTCTGACGCTCATGAACGCACCATAAGTGTTCGAAGCTTCATTGAACGCACCACACCTGCAAGTGAGATGGCTGAACGTTTTTCCTGCTGATACAGCAGTGTAAGCTCATTATTTCCCGTTTTTTCCTGAAATTCTTCATTTGTATGTGTTTACTAACTGGACTTGCTGTGTGTACATGTCAGAAGGTGAGTTTAATGGTGCTTCATTCTACTGTATGCTGTAACTTGCATATTTCATGATTACATGTCTAATATTTAGTATTTTATGCTGCTTGATGTTCAGCTACCAAGCTAATTTTCACCATGTTCAATGTGTCCTGTATTCATGCTCACAATATATTAGTCATATGTGTTTCATTGCTAAATACAGTCTTCATGTTTGAATATACATATTTTATGTATATTATGTATGATGCGTTTGTAATGATTGTTATTCTGTATTCCTTTGTAGAACCACAGTAAATCTACAACAAACCAGACATCTGCTTCCGTGTCTTTTAACGGGGACACATTCCATACACCTTGCCGCTCTAAACCAGTTAACTCCTGGAGAACACCTCATCTCCTTTTCATGGTCCTTCGAGCCGGATTAGAGTAATATCAAGGTATGGATCCTGCAGATGCCCACACTGAGCCAGCACGCCAACGTGCTTCGCAGAGAGAGCGATATCCACCAGCTTACCTGAGTGACTATGTGGTTGCAACTCTCCCTTCAGAGGGACAAACCCACACCACACACCCAGCTCCATCCATCCAGAGTTCACATAGCCGGAAAACAGGCATGTCTCGGAGGAGCTCCAACCCCAGGTCTAGATGCTCATCTCGCTCATCTCGCTCAACCACCAGCAGATTCTCCTCTCACATCTTATCAGAGTTAGACACAGCTCAACTTGAAGAACGAGTGAAGGAAATGGAGCTTGAGGAATTACAGCAGACAATAGAGGAGGATCAACAAGTTGATAACGAGCGTCAGAGGCTTCAAACTCAAGCCAGAGAAGCCCAACAGCTACAAGAGGAAGCCATCAGAGCACAAGAATTGCTGGCAAGACAGATGGAGAAACGACGCCAGCTAAAGAAGAAATGTAATGAGCTGGAGATAGCTAAAACGGTTACTTCTCTCCTCAAAGTGAGATCCCAAGATTCTGGTGACACCGGATCCTCCTCTCATCCACCAGATCAGCACAACCTAAGTAACCCTGTGCCTCAGCCAACTCCAGCTCCTCTTCCCATGGCTATTGCTCCACCTGCAGCAAAGCAACGTCCTGCTCCGCCTCCTACAGCTGCAGCTCCACCCTCAGTAATTGTAGCTCCGCCTCAAGTACTTCATGCAGCTCTACCTACCACGGCCTCAGCTTTGCCACCAGTGATTGTGTCTACGCCTCCCATGCTCCATGGAGCTCAGCCCATTGTAGCCCTGGCTCCTCCTCCGGTGAGTGTAACTACACCTCTCACTGTTCCAGCTCCGCAGCCTGCAGCTCCACCACTGGTGAGTGCAGCTCTGCCTCTCACTGTCCCAGCTCTGCATTCTGCAGCTCCACCTACAGTGAGCGTGGCTCCGCCTCCAGGGCAATGTCCACCCTCACCTCTTCATCCACCATTACAGTCAGCCTGTTCATCTATGCTTCCTGGTTTAGCGGTGGTGGACTACAACCTAGTCCCTGCTCCATACTCAGCATATCCAGCGCAGCATCAGCCGACTCAGTCAACCTTAACATATCCTGTTCAAACAGCGTCCTACCCTTCAGCCTTGCCTCAATCCAGTCCACAACAACCACAGGCAACTGATGTTTCTCAACTCTTTTCTCCTTCCTATGGTATACCCAAACCTATGATTCCTTTCTTTGAGAGCGGCAAAGAAAGCGACTTTGCTTTACTAAAGATAGCGCTCGACAATCTTCTGAACAGCCATGTTCACCTGAACGAGCAGTACAAATATCAAGTGCTTCTTGGACATTTGAAGCTGCAGAGCGCGCTTCAGCTGGCTAAAGCCTTCATGTATGATCCAAGGCCATATACAGCAGCTATGCAGGCTTTACAAGATAAGTATGGTCAACCCCGTCAGCTCATCCAAAGTGAACTGGGTGCCATCCTAAATGCTCCAGCACTCAAGTTTGGTGACTCTGAAGCATTTGATGCATTTGCCCTATCTATCCAATCACTAGTAGGCATGCTTAGGACCCTGGAGGGTCAGAACGGCTATGAGCTGCGATGTGGATCTCATGTCGACCGACTGCTGAGCAAGATGCCTCCCAGCTACCGTGATGGGTTTGTGGAACACTGTCTTAACCAAGGTATTCTTAGGACAGGTACTGACCAAACTTACACCTTACCTGATCTGAGTTCCTGGTTACAGATGAAATCCCAAGCTAAACGCATAGCAGGTCGAGCAGCTTCGATTTATAACTATGAAGCTCCCAAGCCACTGAAGAAGGACCAACGTCCCTTCAACCGATCAAAGGAGAAGTCAACAGCATTCCTCCTCACTGCCAGTGGAGACCAAAGCCCCAAAGGACAAAAGTCTTCACCGCCAAAGCCCTCATCCAAGCCCAAACCATATTGTCCTCACTGTGACAGTAAAGAACATTTCTTAAATGCCTGCACAGAGTTCAGAAATTGAACATCAACCAGGTTGTGAGGTGGATACAGGATGGACATCGATGTTGGAAGTGTGGACGATCTCATAAACCAGAGTTTTGCACCCTCAAGCGACCGTGCAATACCTGCAAAGAGCAACATCTCACAGTATTACACGATACAGTCCAGCAAACTCAGAAGAGTGTCTTCATGGTGACGGCTCCGACTGAAAAGGTGTACCTGGACAGACCAAACAGATCTCCCAAGGTGATGTTAAAAGTTGTAAAGGTCCTACTCCATAATCAAGACAGAGTACTAGAGACCTATGCAGTTCTGGATGATGGTTCGGAGCGAAGCATCATTTTGCCACAGGCTGTGCAACACCTGAATATCACCATGCGGCCTGAAACACTTACCCTCCGAACTGTTCACCAGGATGTGGTACAGCTTCATGGTGCATCTGTTGCCTTCTATGTGTCTCCACTGCCTAAACCTGAAGAGAAGTATTACATAAGTGATGCATTCACAGCTGAGAATCTTAGTCTCTCAGAACATTCATATCCAGTGAGAACCCTCCAAAAGAGATATAAACACCTCCAGCACATACCATTGCCTCCTGTTGATCACACTCAACCCTTGTTACTAATTGGATCTGACATGGCTCATCTCCTAACACCGATAGAGCCGATCCAATTTGGACCTCTTGGGGGGCCTATCGCAGTCCATACCAAACTGGGCTGGTCACTTCAAGGTCCCACCAGCTTTGACCAAGTTCCTGGATCCAACCAGCAGTGCCTGCTTACAGCAACAGTATCGCCTTCCTCTAAACTCTTCAAGAACGTTGAACGCCTCTGGCAGATTGACACACTGCCATACACAAGTGAGAAGCAGGTCACCCGATCGAAGCAAGATCAGCAAGCCTTAAACCTGCTCCAGACATCCACTGTCAGGGTAAATGTCGAAGGGGTACAAAGATATGCTACACCACTGCTTCGCCGAGCCAACTCCACCATCCTTCAGGCTCCTATGGAAGCAGTGTTGCCAAGTCTTCGTAGTACAGAGAGAAGACTCGCCAAAGACCCACAGCGTGCAGAGGTCTACTGTCAAGAGATCCATAAACTAGAGAAGATGGGCTACGTAGCAGTGGTACCACCAGAGGCAGCAACATCAACTCCAGAATCCTGGTTTATACCACACCACATGGTGCGACATAACAATAAAGACAGGATTGTGTTCAACTGCTCCTTTCAGTATGGAGGAACGTCTCTCAACGACCTTCTTCTTCCTGGACCTGCCCTAGGCCCATCTCTGTTAGGAGTCCTCATACGGTTTCGTCAATACCCAGTTGCAGTGAGTGGGGATATTAAAGGTATGTTCCACCAGATTCGCCTTCTGCCAGCTGACAAACCTGTTCTGCGCTTCATTTGGCGGGACATGAAGAGAACAGAGGAGCCAAAGATCTATGAATGGCAAGTTCTTCCCTTTGGCACCACATGCAGCCCTTGCTGTGCCATCTACGCCCTGCAGCGGCACGTCCAGGATATTTGTAAGTCTAACAGCCATCTCTTCGATTGTGTTGAACAGTCTTTCTATGTGGATAACTGTCTCCACAGCACCCACTCGAAGGAGGAAGCAAAGGATCTGGTGGATGGTCTAAGTCAGTTACTCATCACAGGGGGCTTTGAGATGCGGCAGTGGGCTAGCAACATCCCAGAGGTCATTGAGCACCTACCATCTGACATGAGATCTGAGAGCAGTGATCTGTGGCTTTCCCAATCCAGCATGGACCTACAGGAGCCAACTCTAGGGTTACGTTGGGATTGCCTCCGCGACTCCCTGAAGTACAAACATAGAACAGTGGAGAGAACCGAGCCCACATTAAGGAACGTCTATAAGGTACTTGCCTGTCAATATGATCCCCTAGGTTATATTGTACCGTTTACCACCAGAGCCAAGATTCTGGTTCAGGATCTTTGGAAAGAACAGATCGGCTGGGATGAGCCAATTCAGCCACAGAGTCTCCGTGACAGATGGATCGCCTGGGAACAAGAGATTCCAGAACTCATCCACATGGAAATCCCCAGATGTTATGCACCAGCTTCTGCAGACTCACCATCATCAACCAGAGACCTGCACATATTCTGTGATGCTTCTGAGAGAGCCTATGGGTCTGTCACTTACCTGAGAACAGAAGACAGTCAGAATAAAATCCATGTCTCCTTTGTTCTGGCCAGGTCACGTGTGGCACCAAAGAAGCAACTCTCCATGCCACGGCTAGAGCTGAGCGCTGCCCTCACTGGTGCACAGCTAGCCAGTGTTCTTCGCACTGAACTCACCTTACCCATCAGGAAGATAACACTCTGGTCCGACTCTACTACAGTTCTACACTGGATCAGGTCGGAATCTTGTCACTATAAAGTCTTTGTGGGTACCCGAGTGGCAGAGATACAGAGCCTAACGGACGTGAACAACTGGAGGTATGTGGACAGTGCTAACAACCCTGCCGATGACATCACCCGGGGTAAGACCCTGAAGGAGCTGTCTCGACCACATCGTTGGCATAAAGGCCCTGAGTTCCTGTGTCACACAGAGGATTACTGGCCAACCAGTCCATCATCCTACCCAGAGACAGATGATGGTGAGCTAAAGAAATCATCCTTCTGTGGACATGTAACTTTTGACACCTGTCCGCAACTCCCTGATGTGAGCCAATTCTCAACATGGAAGGACCTGATGCAGACAACCGCACAGTCCCTTCACGGGGCGGCTGAGCCAAACTCTGAGCCACCTAGTAAAGCAGCTGACTACATCAAGGCAGAGAACCTCCTCCTTAGAAGGGCGCAGTGGGAATCATTCCCAGAGGATGTCAAGGCTCTCATGTCCGACCGACCTTTACCAGCCTCCAGTCGTCTGGGTTCCCTTTCTCCAGAGTATGACAAGGACACAGGACTAGTCAGGGTCGGAGGGAGGTTACGGAGAGCAGAGCAGTTACCACAAGACACCATCCACCCAGTTTTGCTGGATCCCAAGCATCCACTAACCAACCTGATCATTAAGGATTTCGATGAGACCCTCCTGCATCCTGGGCCCGAAAGGGTCTTAGGTGAGCTGCGTCGTCGGTTCTGGATTCTGCGGGGAAGGGAAGCAGTAAAGAAGTGTCAGATTCGTTGCATGCAATGCCAGGCATGGCGGGCTAACCCTTCTGTTCCTAAGATGGCAGATTTACCACCTGCACGTCTACGCCTCTACAAACCACCATTCTACTCAACTGGAGTTGATTGTTTTGGTCCGTTTACAGTCAAGCTTGGACGGCGAACGGAGAAACGCTGGGGCATCATCTTCAAGTGTATGACAACCTGCTGCGTGCACTTAGACCTCCTAGAGAGCCTAGACACCAATGCTTTTCTGATGTCTCTACGACGTTTCATCTCTCGAAGAGGCAAGCCTTTCGAGCTCTTGTCTGATAATGGGACCAACTTCACTGGTGGAGCCAGAGAGCTACGTGAGGCCTTCGAGGCAATGGGCCCTCAACTGAAGGAACAGTTGGCAGCACAGCAGATTGAATTCTGCTTTAATCCCCCAGGTGCTCCTCACTTCGGTGGAACATGGGAGAGAGAAGTGAGGTCCGTTAAGACCGCTCTCAAGGTGGTACTTAAGGAACAGACAGTGCCTGAAGCAGTGCTCCGCACAGTTTTAGTGGAAGTGGAGGGCATCCTGAATGCTAAGCCCCTTGGGTATGTCTCGTCAGACGTGGCTGATCCGGATCCCATCACACCTAGCATCCTGCTAATGGGACGTTATGATGCATCTCTTCCACAAGCTGTTTACGATCCTAGTAACACCCTGGAGAATCGTCGATGGAGGCATAGCCAGGTCCTTGTTGATCACTTCTGGTCCAGATTTATCAGGCACTATCTGCCTAGCCTGCAGGAGAGACAGAAGTGGCTGAAGGATGGAAAACAGCTCCAACCAAATCAAGTGGTGCTCATTGTCGATCCACAGCTCCCACGGGCTTTATGGCCTGTCGGAAAGATACTAACCACTTACCCAGGGGCTGATGGACGCGTCCGGACCGCTGCCATCAAGGTCAAGGATCGGACATATGTCCGACCAGTAGCTCGGCTGGTCCAGCTGCCTAAACTGGAAGAGGCAGCCGAAGATTTAGTTACTTAAGTGGACTTTCTATCTTGGATTCGACTGTGCGTAGACAGTCGGGGGCGGCTGTGTTAGAAAGTCCATGTTGTTTAGATGTTTTTCTGTTGGAAACTGTTCATTTATACTGTGTTTTCGGTGAGATGTCATATGTCCGACGCTCATGAACGCACCATAAGTGTTCGAAGCTTCATTGAACGCACCACACCTGCAAGTGAGATGGCTGAACGTTTTTCCTGCTGATACAGCAGTGTAAGCTCATTATTTCCCGTTTTTTCCTGAAATTCTTCATTTGTATGTGTTTACTAACTGGACTTGCTGTGTGTACATGTCAGAAGGTGAGTTTAATGGTGCTTCATTCTACTGTATGCTGTAACTTGCATATTTCATGATTACATGTCTAATATTTAGTATTTTATGCTGCTTGATGTTCAGCTACCAAGCTAATTTTCACCATGTTCAATGTGTGCTGTATTCATGCTCACAATATATTAGTCATATGTGTTTCATTGCTAAATACAGTCTTCATGTTTGAATATACATATTTTATGTATATTATGTATGATGCGTTTGTAATGATTGTTATTCTGTATTCCTTTGTAGAACCACAGTAAATCTACAACAAACCAGACATCTGCTTCCGTGTCTTTTAACGGGGACACATTCCATACACCTTGCCGCTCTAAACCAGTTAACTCCTGGAGAACACCTCATCTCCTTTTCAGTAGTAATACGTCTTTGTGCTGGATTTATTTTGTGAGTATGTATTTCAGGGAGTAAAAAGAAAACAAATAAAAGATGAGAAGTGATCAATCAGAGAAAGAAAGAACTATAGAAAAATAAACAATGCATAAGTACTGTATACCTTTTAACCAACCAGGGTTAATTTGATATAAAACAAAAACAATATTCATTTGTGACAAAAGCTAATGGTGTGTTTTTGCAAAAGAGTTCTGAACCTAACCAGATACAGAGCAATGTTGAGTCACTGCAAGGGGGGTACCAGACTCTGATGTATCCATGATCCGAGGATAGGCAGAAGATCAGAACCGAGCAGATGAAGGACGGCAGGACAATACAAAAATGGTGTTGAGGATGTGCTCGGGATTCAGAGCCAGATTATCAGAGATCTGGTGAGGTGCCAAAGGAGAATCCAGGGTCAAGTTGGGTCACAGTTCCAAGTACGGTACACAAACAGGCAGATATCTGCCCAGGATAAGAGATCGGGGGGCAGAACAGGTCAGGATCAGGAAATCAGAACACGGAAACGCTAGAATACCACCAATGGCTCCAAATAATCTGGCACTGATGACTGGTCTGAAGGCTAGTTATATAGTGACTATTGCTGGTGGATCAGATAAGCAGGAAATAAGAAATGTGCAGAGATAAGCAGGTTAAAAGAGTAATCAGACCAGGCATCAGTTCCAAAATCGTGACAGTACTAAGAAATTTGCCTCCTGCCTATAGAATCATGGCTATAATTGCTCAAGAAATTGCCACCAAAAAAATTGAGCTTTCATGTTGAGACCAATCAACTCTTCTGTGTTGTAAAACTCTGAGTTTATGATGTGTTTTTTTTTGTTTGTTTGTTTATTATTCACAAGGCATATTATGTTCTTTCTTGAGCTCACAAAGAAACAAATGAACATATGATCAAAAAGGTTTAACTGTAACCCATAGTATATTAGATTGAAATACATGTATTTAATTGAGCATTGTCATAAAGACTGATCATAATGTATCGATTAGTTTATGTAAATCATACAAAACTATATGTACAATAAAAAAAATACACCATTACTTTTTGGGAGAGTATTTAATTCATAGTAATCCTTCTATTCATTCACCACAAATTAAGCTAAATACCAGACTGCCTCAGACAATACAACAATGACTCTTCCCGACTTTGTGATCTGAGACTCACACTGCAGAAGGACCTCATTTGTGTGTGCTAATGAGCATGACTTCAGTACTACTTATTGATAAATATGCAAACTAAAAGAGAATAATACAGTCCTCATGTCATCATTAGGGACAAATAACCTTGACATTATACTATTAACTGAATACAAATTAGCTTTCTATTAATGACTCACAATGAAATCGTGCTGTCATAGTTACCATATTTAATCTGTAAAAAGTTTTAAAATGCAATTTTAATTTCAATAATGAAATTTTCTGGAGAGCTGTTCTCATCGAAATTTCTCTTTGTTAACATTCGTGGACACAAAAACACAAAATAAATCTGTCTAAGTCTAAATGACAGCAGTACGATTTCTACTTGCTTTTATTTTCTGTTTTATTGTTTAACTAATGTGAAGCACTTTGAATAGTCTTTGCACAGAACTGTGCTAACAAATAAACTTTCCTTGGTTAAAAGTTGCCTAAAGTATCTAATCAAGGTTTGATATCTAATAGTGGAGTCGAAATTGGTTACAGTTTATGACATTTCTTATCTTTTAGAATGTTTCGGACTTGGAGTTTTATATGTTCCTTTTAAAGGGTTTCCTCACTGTTGCCTCATTAGGAGCACGGTACAGTACAAGATATTTTGATTAAAAGTTGTTAAAAAAGAAAAACAGTATTTCACTGATTCTTGGGAATTTGGATAAAACAGGTTTTAATTTTGAAAATAAAAAGTTAGTTGGATTACAAAATCTGAAGGTATATTGTTATAGACCAAGGTCTTGGCTGTTCAGCAGTGTACAGGTGCAACCTCCTCATTTTGTATTTCTTTCATAAAATAGGCATTTTTCCAGTTATTACTTTGTTTTTGTCAACACCATCAGACACAATAAAAAGCTAATTATTTTTTATTTATTTGGTCTAATAAGTATTTAGAGTTTTTAAATCTTTATCTGGCATTGTTAGCACACATTTATGCTGTTAAATGTTGAATATTCATTTTTGTTCATTTTTTTTTAACTGTTTCACTTGTAGTCCTTTAAAAGATCTAACATCAGATAACGTTTACTTTAAGCCTAAATAGAAAAAGTCATGTTTTTTTATTTAACAAACATATTTTTGTATTAAAAGAGACTATTACTTTAATGAGAGAACAGCACTGAAGAAACATATTGCAAGCATATTCATTTAAAACAAATAGAAAGCCCTCTGACGGTGGTGACTTTAGAACTGACAGTGGTGACAGTGGCCTCATTTCAACATACAATTCCAAACTGTATACAATTCAAGTCAATGGTTTCTTGTTTATTAACTTTATTTAACTATTTGGTTCAAAAAATAACAATCATGAGCACTGTGATAAATATTTTTCAAGGAATATAAGGTACAATTAAGAAATATATTAAAAGTACCCCATCCCCATATCAAGAACAGATAACAAATAACAACTGTGAGCAATATGGCAAACATTCAATAAGAAACATGTTCAATTAGCAACAGGCTATCATTAATAAAAGTACCCCTTAATAATATGTGAAAAATAAATCATTACCTGTAGCAATAAAATCATTAATCATCACTGACCTCCTATTAAACTGTCATGTAGTGCCCCCCACTCATAAAATAATATAGATCATATTCTTCTGTAAACTAGACTATACATTTTATATTGGATGTGAAGAACAGATAAATGAATAACTATGTTTTACAGTCCCTTTTCCATAAAATGAAATGTTTCAAAATACAGAAAGCATTCTGTGTAAATACCACAAAACACATCTGGCACAAAAATAATAATAATTTGTGAACTCCTGTGAGTATTCCCTGACTGTTTTACATCACTTCACCCTTCATGTATCTTTATCAGGAAGTATATGCTGTATATGTTTCTCCTCTATGAAGTCAATGACTTCAGCAAACAGGTTGTATATCTCCCTCGTCCTGCTTACACGACCTGGTGATGATGGTTCCATAAGTTTGACCAGAACATGGTCAAATGGAATGAAGCACATATCCTTTCCCCCTTTTTTTGGATAGAATTGTGTGTTGGGCCCATGAGGGTGGAAAAACTCTACTTTCACATCTTGATGATGGGCGTCCACAGTGACAGCCTTTGCTAACCACAAGTTCTGGTCATAAATGACAGCAAGCCAATCACCGCAATGAACTACATCATCAGATAGATCTGTCACAGTCCCATCAGGTCCCGGCTTGGTCAGTTGTTCTAGCTCCATTGGCTCTTGCTCACTTTCCTCCTGTTCCTTTTCCTCCATCAACATTGCCAAAGGACCTTTCCTCTTTTGCATTGGTATAGGACCATCATCTTCAACCTGTACCCCGGGTGTGTTGGCAGTCAACTGGAATATTGTTGGGCTGAAACACTTACACACCTGTGGCTCACTGCAGAAACAGGACAGTGATCTGCAATAGATCTCAGAGTCGTTTTGGTATGTCAGTGTGACCTGATGGAGTTTTCTTGTTGCAGGTACAGGTTTTAGTGGTTGAGAAAGGAGTGCATCATATGGAAGCATATCAGCTTCAGTAATGACATAGAGCTTAGTGCTACAGAGGCTTTTGCCAACCATCTCATGGAAGATATTCCCATTCACAATGTCATTCCCGCGCAGTATAAGGTTGTCTGCTGTCCTTTTAACAGTTCCTCCAATGCCGTCAGGGGCTCCCTTCCCATGTGAGGTGGGGAAGAAGTTCCAGGTTGTTTTCTTGAAACCTAGAGTTGGAGGGACACTGCAGAGGAGAGAAAAGTTATTCTTGTTCTTGTATTGCTTGCTGGGGCCATCTGACCAAAAGTGAATAGTATCAACTTTTGGAAACTTTAAATGAATGTCAGTCAGGACTGGTTCCATGTGAGTCCAAATGGCAGACGCATCTTGTCGCCTGGATTCTGATACTGTGCAAAAGCCTGTCTTCTGTTCTTTTGTATAGTATATGCCAGTGTGCAGGTTGAGCTGTGGGAGGTTCTGACCAAAATGGCATGACTGTACCTCAGAACTATACTTGCATTTCCACGCTTCAGAAAAGTCCACATGCACAATTACTGTGCTAACATTGCACTTCTCAATCATGCTCCTGTACTCTCTGGTCTGGTTCTGAACTAAGCACACGTGTGTTGTTGTTTCTGTCTTCAGTTTGTCTTCATATTGTTGACAGAGTCAGCCTCTTGTTCTTGTGAGCAGAATTGTTTTGTTTCAATTCATGAATGAGTGCGTTGTGGAATAGCAGAGTTTTCTTGATGGAGGGGTTTTTGAGTTGGCTTCCCCGCAGCAGCTGCTCTGTTTTTTTTCTTGGTGAGTCTTGTGTTTTTTTATTCCAAGCTTGCACTCGTACCCAACGCTTTTTCATTCTGTTCCTCTCCTTTGTTACCTCTTTAAGTTTATTTGTCATAGCTTTCATCTCTCTCGAGTATCTTGCTCTTGTTTTCTTTCTTTCCCTTTCTCCTGCTACAGCCTGTCTACTCCGAGCTGGCTCGTGTATGGCCTGATCCACTGGACTGTCTGGGGAAGTTTCTGGGCGATCTGAGCCGTTTCTCTTACGTTCTCTTGATAGTTTTTGTTTACATTTCCAAACCTTTCTCTGACTTCTCTTTTCCCTTTCATTCAAATCATTGATATTTTTTATCTTCCCTTCCTTCACCCTCTTCTTCCATCTTTGCCTTTTCTGTTCTGAGGTATTCCTCCTTTAACTCTTCATCACTATGTTTTGTCTCTCTACACTTCTTTTGATATTCCCTGTTTCTTTTCCTTCTTTCCTCCACAGATAGCTGCTTCCTAGCCATAACTTCCTAAAATACATAAAGTCAAAGTTGAGTGTAATGACTATGAAATTGGGGGGAATTACAGTAAATGTTAGATTTGGTTAAATGTTGCCCTGCCATAGGTTACAAGGAATATTGTATACTATGTGCTATGTAGGTAGGTGGTAGGTGCTCTAAGTGCATCCCAAATGATGTAAACCAAATGAACATGGCATAATAGTGAATTGAGAGACAGGGAAGGCACACCCCATCCCCTAGGGTTATACAATATGGAAGAAATCTAGGCAGAATTACATAAATAAAAATATAAAAGAGGTTAATGAAACATTACAGATAAACAATTATTTTCTAGCCTCCGTTGAGAACCATTTGTAGTTTTTTGTCACCACCGTCAGATTTTCTGTCTGACGGTGGTGACGTCTGACGGTGGTGACAAAATCCTACTCTTTCACATGATATGCATGAGTTGTTCACATTAGCCATCTTGTTTCCCCTCTGTTGCTAGCTACCTTAGACCTCTTCTTAAAAAGTAAACATTTATGTCATAATCTAATCTAATATTTTTTATACAAAAGAGACGGTGTTGACATGTTATGGTTGTGAAATTAGCAGTGTCCAAAAATATGAACAAGTTTAAGAGAAAATAGCAAACTTACAGGAGCTTGAGTGACCTTGAAGCATCCAGTAGAGCTGAAGATTTGAAAATGGGGTCCTCAGGAATGTAGTTGACCTTTTAGTTGCCTGATTTTATTGCTTTTTATAAATATCTGACGGTGGTGACAAATATGTGGGACACATTTTGAGCAATCACAAAATAATGGTTAATATTGTTCAAAACTCACTGTTTGTAGTTTTAAATACATATTAAAATGTACTCTTTCATTTGATAAAGATATTATTCAATTCAATTATTACTTTTTGTTTTTTTAATCAAGTTGAAATGATTATCTACTATCCAAGGACAACTGATTTTATAGGCAATGGGCCAGCATATAATCATTAAATTAACAATAAAATAAAAAAAAACTTTAAAAGAACCTTACATTTGTGCAAAGGACCCCCTGATTATAACCTTGATTATTTTTATTCATGAAAATGTTATTTCTTTCCAACAGAATTAGCACTTTTCTTAGTGGGACATGTTTTTGCCACAGTTTCAAGAATCAGTGATTTATAATCCAAAAAAGTTGATATTTCAAACATAATCTAAAGTTTTGGTAATATTGTAAAATAAAACTCTTGACTTGAGGTATTTTAAAATCCAAGGAAGCCAGTTAGCTGTGTATGGTTGTATGGCTAAATGTGTGTTATCTTAGGAACCCTAATTTTATCTTATCTTTAAATAATTTTCAACAATAACTTGCACAAGTTCAGAACACAAGTGGCACATACAAAAATATCAAAACTTAAGATTTTACAATTTTTACTTTTAATGTTGAACAATATTTTAGATAGGTGGTCTATTATTTTACTCTTTTGTTTTTAAAATTACATTATCTAAATGTACTGTAGTTTAGGTGATGTTACCTGATTAGTATATATCCGGTTTGACATGTATGTGTAATAAGAAATATTGACTGAAGTCAAAAGGAAAGTTGGGGACAATAAGTGATGTCAAATGGTAAAGGAAGTCACATAATTTCCGACTGTAAAAAGTGAGAACATAAAACAAGAAAGTCCCCTCTACTAATATGTCACTGGGAAACGCTTGTCACATCATTGAGTAGCTAAAAAGGCTACCTAAGTAAAACATAACTTAGTCCAACTGGACTTTAGCTGTGTCTGCAAAAAGGAGAATATAAACACTTTGATCTTCTTTATCTTAAAAAACACCTACAAAAGCATACATTTAATGTGCAATGGGGCATTAATAGTAAACTGCCAGGTAAAAAGTAAAGAAATGTTATGAATTCTAATTTAAGTAGAAAAGCATTTCTTACTTAAATTAGGGCTGCATTTGAGGACTTTCACTTTTTAAAAGAATCGCAGATTTTTACCATTTGTCTTCAGTTCTCACAAGCTGAAAAATAAGGATGATTTAACTCAGAATGATCACATCTCGTATAAATATGATGCAATTGTTGGCATCAGTTTCCATCTTTATTATAGCACAAGCATTATTGAATTAAAAAAGTCCAGCTAAACAGATAAAATGATGTTTTCGTGTTTAATTTTTATCTGCGCCTATATCCTCTTCACTCCAGAAGGGCACACAGTTAATATGCAATAGAATTATTGGGATGCAGTCTGTGTTAAATGTCACTGATGTTTATAATGCACATTTACTTAGTCAGGAATCCTTTGCCATGTCATTTGGTACCTTTTTCATGTTGCCACCATTTGACTTTTCATTGGGACTTTTTTTTTCCTCTTTGGTACTTCTGTTAGATCAGTTTTTGTTCCTTCAGAAGAAACACGGTGCTCTATGTTCTGTGCTCATTATTGCGATTGTTCTGCTACTGTACAATGAATCCGCCCCTTTATACGCACAAGTTCACGTGTTCATTTTCAGTTCAAGCTGGATTGAGTTATGGAGCTGATAACCTGTTTCGTGGTACCGCTAATCCTGATTATAACTGCTGTGTATTGGTTAAAATGGATATGTTGGAATTAACCCGGTTAGGGTGAGTTTGCTTTGTAGTGCTAGCCTCTGCATCCTACCTGGGGACTTAAAAGCACTTTGGTTAAAGCCCACCCTACCTGTTGCAAACCACAGTGTAAAATTAACATAAAGAAATATATATTATCAATGAAGTTGAAAAAGTATTTAGAAGTGTTTGTTGTCTGCTCCAGTTTTGAGCATTATTAGAACTGCAACTACAACACTCCATTTTGTCAAAATAACCATATGCAAAATATGTATTATTTGACAACATCTCACTTTTCTCCACATAACCCATGGTTCACTCTGTAATAAAATCAATTAAGTTAAGATAAGGAAAAACTTTAAGGATGTTAGTGAAGCTACTCAAATTCAAGTTAAAGTCTCTGGACAACCTGGTGCTTCCTTTTCAATTAAGTTCAAGCTAGTTTTGTAAATGCCGTATATAAAGAAAACCATATTGGAGAAGTAATATAGCATTATAATTCATGCTTATTTTATGCATTTGAGTGATGCAGAGTAAATATTGAAAAAAAACACTTATAAAGTTAATGCTCATAATAAAGTGGATCCTTTTAGCAAACTGACTTCTGTGTTCTTGCTCATGCTTTCTGTCGTAGTTTGTTGCATGACTTATCTTGTTTCCTCTTTCCTTAGTTTAGTTTGTTCCTTCCCATAAAGTACAAATTTTAACTCATTCATAGTCGGTAATAGAAATTGTCTTTTAAAGAGACAATCTTTTTTCTTCCCCCATTTACTTCCACATATGTTTCTTTAGTTAATAATAATAATAATTAATAATAATTATTATTATTACTATAATAATAACTGAACTTTATTGATTTCACACAGGAGAATTTGCCTCTGCATTTAACCCATCCCCCTGGGGAGCAGTGGGTTGCCATTGCGCAGCGCCCAGGGAGCGCCGTTAAGGGTCTTGCTCAGGGAGCCAGAATGCAGGCAGTGGGGATCAAACCTGGTACTTGCAACCTTTTCAGAGCACAAGCATACTGCTGTAACCACTAGGCCATCACTCCCCCACAGTTGATGTGACCGGAAAGCAGTCACGCATACATGATTCATTATTATTATTATTAAAAAAAAACTCTGTTTTCTGTTAATGGGTTCTAGTAAATGTCAGTGATATATAAAGAGGCGCCTATCCAGTTTTGAGGCTCACTCTGACTTAGAAAAGTGCTGTTAAAATTACAATCCACAAAATATTAAGGCAAATTGTGAGTTGTTTATCTTTTATTAATTTAGAATTTATTTTTTATTTTGCCTTTATAATTTGGCCTTTTCAACTGCATGTTTGAGTCACAATGCAGGCCATATGCAGAAATGACATGACATTTAAGACTTCTGATTGTAACAAAAAGATTTATAGATTTAAATGCATCCTCTCTTCAAACTTGCTATTGGCATTGCGGTAAAGATTTAAATATGTATATTGAGGAGGTGGTGGCTGCCAGCCTGCGCAATGTTTAACTTGCTCGGGGGATGTGAGGTTGTATGTGTATTCATTTCAGGATTCATAACTCAAGAGGGCACGGTGACGGCAGAGGGCTTAGAATCAAGGAAACAAAATCTGTTGAAGGAGTGGGTGTGATTTCTCATGTTTTCCTAAATGAAGAATACATATGCATCCAACAAAAGCACATGGCCTGATACTCAACCATGAATACCAAATAACATCAAAGTAGTTTTCATAGCAATGTGGTGTAATTTAGTGGGAGTACAAAATGGGTTTTGATTATAAGCCTGCAGAAGAAAAGCTGACCCTCTTTTCATGTAGTGAGAATATGTAGTTCATCCACTCAGTTCCTCTGGTTCTTCATAGAGTAATGAGAGACTGGCTGAACCAGTGGACCTTCGTCCCAGAGCTGTTAACCTCTCACAGTTTGAAGTATGACTTGCACAAAGGTTTCACAATGAGATCTCAAGGTCCCAGAGGCCCTGTGAGCCATTCCAGGATTCTGCCAATTGGCAGAAGAGTAATTAACACTTGACTGTATTTTCCTTTTTGGAACTGGGAAAGAACTGATTAGTAGAGACATGAGTCACACCATACCCCTTAAACCACACCAGATGAACTCTGATCATATAACAGCAGTTTCTTTTAGCATAATTTTTGTGTGTTTGTTTTTTATTTAATGCCCAGATTTATTTCCACGTGTTTTAAAAGGGGAGTTTTTTTTTCTTTGGATACCAAAATTCCTTTTATTTTTTACAGTTGCTACAAAATTATTGAAAGCTAGAATATCCAATATAAAGAAAGTCATTATTCTGAAAATAGAAAGTATAAGACCACTGACTGCGGCAGTCACAAATCGTAAACAGAGAACCAAGAGCTAGTATCAAAATTGAGTGATATAGAGAGAGCCTTCAAGTTCCGCATTATTTTGGAGAAGCCTTTATGTGCCAGGCATTGCATAACACATGAGGCTTACAGAACTCAAGTAATAAAAAAATAAAAAAACGCAAAAAACTTTTTGTGTCACTGTAATTATCTCCCTTGAAGTGACCCATTTGGACTTATATGGATTTCTTTTAAAATTTAGATGCTCAGGCCTCTAGGATGACGGATGAGAAGGATGCTCAAGTTTGTCAGAAGCTTCTCTGCACACCTATCTGTCAGCAAATCAGTTTCTTTGAAGGCAGAAAGAGAGAGGAGGACAAAACCAGGGAGAGACAATGGAATGACAGAGATAGAGAGAATATGAAAATGAAAAAGATTAAATAAACTGAGAAAAAAGACAACATGATAATGGAAATGTGAAGGTGAGAAAATAGATGAAAAAGAAGGGTCTTTGCAGAAGGGAAAAGATTAATAGAGACAATGGAGTCCCCTGATTGTAAAACCACTTTTCTACCCAATTTAGAAAAAAATGAAAAACACGTCTGAGTTCAATCAAAACCATTTCATAAAAAAATACTACAGCAAACAGATGAACAATGGCACATTGTGAGCTCAGTGCAAAGAACAACACTCAGAAATATGCAAGCTTTTTTTTTACGGCACTAGTGGCTCGTTTTATGTACAGTGGGCTGACAGCAAAGGGGGTACGAGAGAGGGGGAGAAACAGGCGGCAAAGGACCACAGGTTGGATTCTAACCTGGGTCAGCCATGTCCAGGATGTCTTGAGTCTAAAGCCCCCAAAAAGTCCTTAAGATAACTGTTGGATATGAAGCCATGGAGCTGTACAGATAGACTCAAGCAAATAGGCATCTTGATGAGACCAGTGGTAAGTAGGAGCCTTCCAGTTTGCTTTAACAACATTCCCATATCTTATATGTGTTCCTAACAATTATCCTCAAAGTCAAAAAATAATATCATGGCTTATGGCACAACAAACAGTGAAATAAAGCATTTGCCTACATGGCAAAAATAAAATAAAAATGCATTCCAGTTTCTATCGCTGCATTTGCATGCCCTACATTATCATCCAGATATTTTTTATGTAATTGTCATGTGGCTCCAGGGATCTTTTGTGTCAAACAGTTGAACATTTAAATTACATTTTGATTTTTAACCTCTCAAAACCCACCGTTTTAAAGCATTTAAAAATAACTCAGAATCAATGAAAATTACACTGGTAAAATGTTTACCAATACTGACATGTTAGACATCGCTGGAAAGCTCAGATTCTCCACAATTCAACCACCTACGTATTTCATTTTATGGACATAGCTAGCAGCAAAGCGCAATTATAGCAGCATGTCGAAATGTAGCATGACAAAGCAGCCACAACAATCAAGCATGCCTTTATTACTGTTGTTCAAAAAATACCTATTATTTTCGAGAATAAAAAAAAACAACTTTGAGTCATGTTTGAACTGATGCCGCTTGGGCTTCATGCAGCTTGGGTGTTTTACTCACCCAACCTTCATGTATACATTCAGAAACTAGAAGGTGTTAGCTTTCAAATAACGTATCACACTTGTAATTTGGGCTTACAGTTCCTCAGTTATTTGCTTCTCCACTTGGGTATTCAAAATTGGTGAATTTCCCAGAGATGAGGTGGATATTAAGAGGTTAAAAAAATATAAGGGCAGATAAAGGCATATTCATATAATTATTTACTGAATATAAATTTAATTTAAATTTTAAGAATTTTTTTCAAGGTACAGCTGTAATCGGTCAATATGTAGATTTTTCTTCTAGCCATGAATGTCTTTATTGCATCAGTACCATCTTTTTCATACTGCAGGTGTTAGTTGGTTGTATTAATGGGTGGCAAAGAGATTTCCTACTGCCCTGCAGTGCAGTACTGTTCTTTAACTTTGCTGCCTAAAAAAAAAAAAACTGTTAAATGTACATGCTGTCAGGCAAACTCCACTGGGACTAAACTGTGAATGTATTAATGAATGTAAAAATCTGCCAAACACTTCTCTGCCCCCAGACCTCAGAACTCAATTTCCAATGGCAGTTGGTTAGATTTGAATTTGATTCCCACCAGGAACTGTTGAAAATCTAATGCATCTCAAGTAAAGAAATATGCAGATAGTCCCCAGTGAAAGAAGTATTGAACTCTTTTCTTGCAAAGTACAAGCTGAGCATAAAAAGTGGGTGTGAAGAAGAAGATTGGTTTGATTGATTTTTATCTTTAGAACAGAAAAACTAAACTGCTATTCTTAAAGAAATTGTTTAGAAATCTATAGCAGCTTTGCTGTTTTACGCAGCATATTATGCAGGCTAAAGGTTTCAATACATTTTGGTTATATCTAAATGGAAGAATGTTTATTCTAAAAATTGATCACCGAGTTCTTTCCACTACCAATTATATTGATTTCTTCCTTCCGTATATATTTCACTTAAGGGGTAATTTGCCATAAATCAGATCATATTAAATACATAAAAAAGAAAGATAAGACCCTTTCAATAGGACAATATACATTTTTGCTGCATGAATGGACATATTTTTATATTCTTATATATTATTTTTCTTGGCAGCACAAAATAATAGAACCCATTTTACATTGACAATTTCATTTTTTGCTTTTCTATCTCAGATGTTTGAGATCATTAACCTACCTCTAATATTATAAAAAGGAAACAACTATGACTTGTAGTATTTACTTAATATATAGTATTCATTTAAATTTATAGTATTAAAAAATTCTATTGATAGCAAATATGTGTTTTAACAGCAATATGTCCACTTTCAACTAGTTGTCGAAGATCATTGTCTTTAATCAACTGTATTCTAGTGCCACAATCCCAAACAAGTCAGACTTAACTCAACCAATGTGAGAACATGACCCTACCCCAGGCCAAATTTTGATAAATCCCACCCAAGAAACCATTTCAAGGAGACCCTAAGGGAGATGGCTAATTATGGAAATAAGTGTGAAAGGCACTTATTTAGCAGGGTTTGGAGAGAAATCTTCTGAAGGTGAAGGTGGTTGTTGACTGAGAGTTTAAGACGTTTGGAGATGCCTGAACCTGGTGCTGCAGAGACTACAGAGGACAGGATGATTTGTTACAGATGTGTATGTCAAAGGAAAACAGGGGCTATGATTACACAAGCTTGTACCAGGAGGAAATACTACATTTCAACTATAATAGTCAATGTTCAACCACTAAGGTAAGGGCTGCACTAATACAGTTATGAAAAAAACATTACTGCTTTACTTTCATCCCTTTTGGATAAAGAGTCTCTTCACCCCATTGCTTGTGGGGGTTCTCTACTTTCATCCTGAAACTTGTTCTTATATTTATTATCTATACAGTAAATCATAACCGTAGGTAAGTATTAGAATCAGAAACAGATCTTTTACATTCAAATTTTAGTTGAAATAGTCAATGAAAAACTAAAAACAACAGTCCCCCATTACTCTTGTCTAGGTCCCAATCTGTCTTTCCATTTTATAAAGTATTTACTCAGGGATCACTTTTCGAATTTCACCTTCTGAAGATCTTGACTATGCTGAAGTCATGCCGTAAAAGTAAAAAAAAATATCCACTGGACTTGGTTTCCAAGATTTGAAGATGTTTCGCCACCTCTCCAGGAAGCTTTCTCAATTCAAATGTCTGGAATCGTTTTTGCGTTTAATTTTCTCACCGCTATCTTCTGTTGCGTGAGAAAATTAAACTCAAAAACATCACAATCCCTTATGTTGCTGGAGTGTCTGAAAAGCTCAAGAGGATTTTCTCCAAACACAAAATCCCAGTACATTTCAAGCCAAACCAAACCCTTAAACAGAGGCTAGTGCATCCTAAAGATAAAACCCCCAGACCGAATATGAGCGGAGTGGTATATGCTGTTCAGTGCAGCGAGGAATGCTCTGATCTTTATATTGGAGAAACCAAACAACCTCTCCACAAGTGCATGGCCCAACACAGAAGAGCGGCCTCATCTAGACAGGACTCCGCAGTACACCTACACCTTGTGGACAAAGGACATTCTTTGGAGGACCAGAATGCTCACATTCTGGATAAAGAAAATAGGTGGTTTGAGAGGGGCGTGAAGGAAGCCATCTATGTTAAGAGAGAAAAAACAATTTTAAACAGAGGTGGTGGACTCAGATTCCAGCTTCCAAAAACACACAGTTCAGTCATCCCTTCCAAATATCACCACACCCCCCACCCCATCACAGAGGAACGAGGGACCTACCCGCTCCAGCCGGTGAACAATACCTCCTTAACGACCGACCCTTAACAATCATAGACAGGTTTCAGGTATTACAGGAGACAATCCCCCCCTTAACGGTTGGCTTACATTTTTTAACATCCTAAAGTAAACTTTCATTGAACAAGTGTATAGTGCAATTCCTCAATAGTTGCTCCTGGATTCCACCATCTAAGAATGGATATACAGTCCATCCCAACCTTCCATACACCTTAGAAATGTTCAGAGCCTTCAGCATTTTGGAGGAAACCCATTCAACCTTGGCCCTGTGCTGCTTTGTAACTACATTGGTGACCACTGCCAAGGTTCTTTTCAGCATTAATAATTTACTGTATTATTTTTGGAAGAAAAAACTGTGTACAAAGCAATTTTGAAAAAATGAGGCATGAAAATTCAATATTTATTCTGCAAAGATATCAAGAGACATTTCTGTTCGCTGCAGTGTGTTATGTGTTTCTCGTGAATTGTGTTCCTAATCCCTCTTACGAAATGTCAATACAGCCTGTGGGGACTTAGAGAAAATTAAACTTCCAAAATAGTCAAGGCTTGAAAAAATAAATAATGGAAGCACATAACAGAGCTGGTTTTACATAAGCGTTTCCAGTAAACTAAACAATGCAGCAAAATGAGTTGAATGGAAGCATATTTACAACTTCAAAAATCTAACTGGGTCTACTGAACTAAGTTTGTTTGGATGAGAGATTTTATGCAGAACTTTTCTTCATCTTTACTACAGAGACTCTAAGCTTAGCAATGATAGAGTCCTTGTAAAGCCAACAGCTTCAAGGAGTGGAAAAAGAAAAACTTGTTAGATTTGTAATGTCAGCAAAGATGCAGCAAAGGGACACAATACTTTGCAGACAGCCTCTGGCCATGTAGCTGTTGGCTGCCTGCAAAGCTTGTTATTGCATAATGTGCAGTAATGTACCAATATAGGCTTATCGAGGACAGTGTTAGGAGCAGGCAAACAGAGAAGTGTGTGTCAGAGTGGCTTGCATGATCGGCTGTGAAATGCAGACAGCCTTCTTTTGCAGATGTTCCCCCTTCAGCATGTCAGAGTTACAATTGCTTCGTCTCATATGCACAGGTTGTTTGTGATTTGTTACTAGACATAAACTGTTTTTAGCCTTTCAGCTTAATAATGTCCCTCCACTCTAAATGGATTCATTTCCAGTCGTGCAGGGTTTGAAATGCACTTGCTGAGGTAGGCAACCTCTCCATTTTAAAAATGCAATCCCTTTACTGGAATACTGCTTCCTTACCTCACAAGGCTACAGAGCGACATATAATAAAGACTTACAACAAGATAAACAGGCCTTTCTTACCTTGGCAGACTCAGATGGGAGTATGGATAGAATATGGAAGAAGGCAGACATTTCTTGTTTCTCTTATTATCTGCTGGTAAGACTTTGGCACTGGCATTGCTACATGTTTATTTCTAACCTGGCACAGAAATGGGAGGTTGTGTTAGTCTAATTATGGTTTCTTGTTTATCTTTATCAAATCCCACATGGCTAAATTGTCTTCCCTCCTATCTTACCCATAGGGTGTTCTGCTTTCACTGCTTTTTTACTCAAATATTTTAAGTGCTGTTTGTAAAGTAACTGAAGGAACAACCTAAGCGGTGTATTGATTTCTTCTACAGTTTTAGATTTTGTTTAAAGGTTGACTGCTTAAGGTTGTTGTCAAGAGGGAATGCAAATCTCCTCTGAAGTCAAGTTTAGAGCCTCAAACAAGTCCCATAATGATCTCACCATCAACCCTAACAATTACCCCCTCTCTGATAAAAATGACATTCCTGCAGTATGATGCTGCCTTGACTTTGTAGTGTGATTTTGTAGGCTAGACGGTAAATTGTAATTATCTTATCAGTCTGTATTTAATGAGGCACTGATGATGTTTTTTTTAACATAACTTCACAAGAGCAATGTCAAATTATTAGTATTTCCTGAAATACGAACCTTGAATAAAAAATTGGATTTAATGTGAAATTTTCAAATTTAAAAAATGTTTTTATTTTTTTTTTTTTCAATAGAAATGAATATACACACAGCTACTTATTTGGTTTAATGTTGCCATAGTGAAACATGAAAATTGGGTTTTTCTTTACCACAATGGCAAGAGAATTAATGAATGATTGAAGCTGAAGCTTTCATACCAGGAAGAGGTGGTTAAAACACCTATATTAATATGACATTATTGATGGATGTAAGTAACCGCTGATCATACATTTATTTACGATACGATGTATTTGACTTGATACAATGGCTAATAATAACATCTTATATAATATAAATTTTATAATATTCCTAGATATTTGTATTTTTAACTGTCATGATGGGATCTAGGCGTCTAACCCACATGCAGAGATCACTCAAGAGGCAGAGAAAAAGTTCAAAGGTTTATTTACAAAGAAGCACAATATATAATGAACTGGTCCTTGGTAGGTAGACTGGTCACACGGGGATTGTCCACTGAGGGGGGACAGAGTGGTTAGAGTTTATCCAGGTTACTCCAGGTATTCAGATGTACGAGGGTATACCTGTTCAGAGGTTGAGCGGAGCTGCAGAGGGGGGGAACCTTGAGGGTCCAGAGGCTAGTCAGCAGGCAGAGGGCTGAGGGCGGAGGCTTACTGAGTGCAGGTAGACGGATTCCAGATTGAGTTCCCTCTCTTAGTTTTCTCTGAGAGCGGGCAGGCAGATTCCAGGCAGAAACAACCCTCCAGGGTTTTCACTGAGAGCAGACAGGCGGATCCCAGAAAGAGTCTCCTCTCCAGGCTTTCAGATTATCAGGCAGGAATATCATTACTGGCAAACACTCTGGCACTGGAGTGTCCGTCTCCGCCTCCTTAAGAAGGAGCCTCCTGATGAGCAGATTGAAGACAGGTGTTGCAGTCAGCTCATGCCCCCAGGAGGTTTCTGGTGTACCCTCTGGTGGAGAAAGTGGACCAAACCTCCAGATCCCAACATTAACACTTTATCTTTTTATATTTTTTAACCTGAATCAGTTTAAGGTTGTTTCTTCCACTATACAGTCAACATTACCAAATACTAGCATCAATTCTGTACCATTCATCATGACTTCCCTTTCTCCCCACACACACTCACGCAAGTGGT
Source organism: Cyprinodon diabolis (assembly GCA_030533445.1). NCBI lineage: Eukaryota > Metazoa > Chordata > Actinopteri > Cyprinodontiformes > Cyprinodontidae > Cyprinodon > Cyprinodon diabolis. The sequence continues at coordinate 21,823,437 of CM060078.1, forward strand.
CAGCGTAATAATTAATTTATAACTCCTGATCAAAATCGTTTCAAAACATTTTTCTTTCGTTAACATCGTTCACCATGTGTCTTCATTTACTTCCGCACTGTTAATTAGAATTGTCATGCTTTTGAATTTGAGGATGGAAAAAGCCCCTGAAAGTTTCCTTCTCCTTTCATTATTTTGTCCTCCTAGAACTTTTAATTGTTTCATTAGTAGTTCAAATAAAATCAAGCTCAGCTCATCTGGAGTTCTTGTTTTTCAGAATGCTTAAATTAAATGTGTGTAAAGGGAGTTCATAAATAAGACAAGGAACAAAAACAAGTTTTTTTCTGCCTTGTTCATAAAAATAGGATGAAATAATAAAAGAATATTAATCACATGCCAATTAACACATTTTTCTAAAATCATGCTTACACCACTGGTTAAAGGTATCCCTTGATACCTGCTGTTGCTGTAAATGGTTTGTTATGTCGGCGTAGCCTTGCAAGAAATAAATACTTTCTAGCATTCATTATCACCACTGTACCATGTTAGGAAGCTTTGCAGTATTGCATCAACATCCACATGTGGAGCAATATGGACAGCAGGTAAAATAAGTATTGAACACACCACCATTTTTCTCAGTAATTGTATATTTTTGAACGTGCTATTGACATGAAATTTTTACCAAAAATTGGTAACAATCCATGCAATCAACACATAAAAAGAAATCAAACCATAGTTGTTTAGAAATTAAGTTGTGTAATAAAGTGGAATGACACAGGGAGAAATCTCTCAGTAATTACAAAGCAATGGTAGTGGTAACAGAAGGATTTATAAACGTCTTAACGTTCCAGTGATCATTGTTGGGGCCTTAGTCCGGAAGTGAAAAGAACATAATTTTACCATAAACCAACCCTGACCAGGTGCTCCTCGCAAGATTTATGACAGAGGACTGAAAAGAATTATCAGAAGAGTTTTCCAAGAGCCAAAGACCACATGTGGAGAACTTTGGAAAGGCCTAGAATTAGCAGGTACAATTATTTTAAACAATACGTAATTCACTCAACCTCTATGAACGCTAACCACACAAGTCTCCATTGCTGAAGGAAAAGCGTGTTGAAGCATGTTTAAAGTTTACTGCACTGCATTTAGATAAACCTGTGAAATACTGGGAGAATATAGTCTAGTCAAATAAGACCAAAATTGAATTCTTTGGACAGACATGGGCAATGTGGAGTCAACAAGTCATCTCCATGTCATGTATTTGTTCTACCCAGCCACTGAAGCAGGTGAGTCCAATCTTCACTGTGAATTAACCTGTGCAGATTGGACTCACCTGGTTAATTGGCTGGGTAGATTAAATACATGACATGGAGATGACTTGTTGACTCCACATTGCCCATGTCTGTCTTTGGATGCCACAATACACATCATGTTTAGAGGTCAAATGGCGCTGCATATACCATAGCAACTGAAGTTTGGAAGTGGGAACATCATGGTGACAGGCTGTTTTTCAGCATATGGTACTGGCAAACTTCAAAAAATTTAAGAAAGGATAAAATGATTTAAAAAATCTGCTGCCATCTACCAGGATGATGGAGATCAAAGGTGGGCAGACATTTCTGCCAGACAATGATTCAAAACACATAGTCAAAGAACTTTCAACTGGTTTCAGAGAAAGAAAATAAAGAAAGAAAACAGAGCTGCTAGAATTGCCCAGTCAGTCACCTGACTGGGATCCAATAGAAAATCTATGGAAATAACTAGAGATAAGAGTTTATAGAAGAGGCCCAAAAATCTTCAAGATTTTATACCTGTTTGTGTGCAAGAATGGGCCAAATCTAAACCAGAGCAATGCATGCAACTAATGTCTCCATGCAGGAGCCATGCCAACAAAGGCTTTTGTACAAAGTATTAAATAAATTAACACCCCCCCACCACCACCACCAGGATTAAATCAATATGTGACTCAACACTACTATAAAATCATGCACACATTTGATGGAGCAAACAAAGCAAATCTACTAATCAGCCAAAGCCAAATATGAATTTTTGTCAGTAGTAAAATAGCAGAATAAACATATTTGGAGTGTAAGCAGAATGTATGCTAGTTGCTGAATCAGGCAGTACACCACGGGGAGGATTTGCAAATGTATTTACCACCCACAATGCAATTTATCAAAGCTGAAACAAATTACAGGTTGTTACGGTCACTGACCGTTTCTTTTTCTATGTTAGGCATGTTTGAAAGTCAGGCGCAAACTTGCACGCAAATTATCTGCAGTCTCTGTGGCAAGAAGTAAGTATTTGTTTGATGAGAGAAATGAGAGAAGAAATATTCCCCCTGTATGTGTGTGTCAGTGTTGTTTTTTACAGCCATCTTATATTTAGTTAGTTTTTGTTTACAGGGCGAAAACTATTATTAGCGTTAGTCACATTTTGTTCATTGCTATAAGTGATAGGTTTAGCCCAGTTTTAGCCGAATAAAATTCAAGAAGGATTTTAGCCCAGTTTTAGTCAGTTTTATCTCGCAATTCATAAAAAAGCTACCCTTTACAATTTCTAATGACAAAAAGTTTTCTTACCATACTGACAGCTCTAGCTTAGATAATACAATTGCTGAAGTACAATGCTGCCATGCAGTTCATCATTGCTGTTGGGCAGAAAACTTTTAATTATAGAACTCAAATAAACGTTTTTTTATGAATTAATGCCCTATTTTATATAAAAGTGTCTCACAAAAGTTGTGAAAATAGCAGATATAGTTCAAAACATCATATTGGTAAAAACAGCAGACATACAAGCTAATAAAATGTACAATAAAGGAATGGTTTTAAACATACAAAGTCAACCAAAAGCAAATGCCTCCTGATCTACTATGAATTATGCATTACACACAGGTCAATCAATCTTCATCAATCCAAATAAGCAAAAAACAAAAAAATTCTTACTTTGGCAATTCTGGCTTTATTTCTAAGAATTTGCATAGTTTCCTCAAGTATTTGCTGATTGTAAAGGCCCATCATCAATCATTCTGAAATACAGTTTGAGAGGCAGATTTTTCCCAAATGGAATGTTTCATGGGCTGCTCAGGGGCGCAGTGCCACTACTGCCTTGCAGCAAGAAGGTTCCTGGTCAAATCCTGGCGCAGGATCTTTCTACATGTTCTCCCTGAGCATGCGTGGGTTTGCTCCGGGTACTCTGGCTTCCTCCCACAGTTCAAAAAGGTTAATTGGCTTCTCTAGATTCTCCTTTAGGTGTGTGAATTGTTGTTTCTCTCTGTGTTGCCCTGCAATAGATTGGTGACCTGTCCAGGGTGTACGCCCCTCTCGCCCATAGACAGCTGGAGATAGGCACCAGAATCCGTTGTGCCCCACTTGGGATAAGCGTGATGGAAAATGGATGGAAAGTTTCATATTTATTTCAGAACCAGTTAAAATATGGAAAGTAATTCTGAGAACAAAAGCAGCTTCTCCTGGATTTTCCTGTAATCATCTTTTTTTTTTCAAGTGCCCAAGGTCGCCGTGTATTGTGACTACCAACTGTAAAAAAACTTTATTTAACTATTTTGTTTTAAAATAAATTTTGATAGAGCGACATGAATAAGTATATTATTGTTTGTATAAAAACTTATTTTGTGCACATAAACGGACAGCAGGTTCCAGGAAACTGATATCAAAACAGTGTTTTGTTAGTGCTGTAGTTTTATCACAGAGTCTGAATAACATAATTTAAAAATTTTATTTGATCCAAAGCTGAGGTAGTTAATCAAAGGGAACAGGTTTGCGTTATAGAAATGTAAAAAAACAGCAGGAGTTCAGAACTGCTGTTGTACCACATGCATAATTTTCCTGCTTTTCAGATCATCTTTTCTTTCTTTCCCTCTTTTTATTTATTTATTTATTTATTTAGATTATGGCTCATGTCTGGGAGATGCGAAAATCTCAATCAAATGCTCATCATGTAAGCACACCACCAAATAAACTTATCTGACAGAGCGAGACACATCCAGACTTAATAACACCATCAGTCTTCAAAGAGTAAACAGCTCGTTCTCATTACATTTGTGTAGATTGTGTGACTTGATGTGTGTGAGGGAGGTGTTAGCTTGCATGGCAAAGGACCTGTGTTTGTTGTGGCTGAGTGTGTGAGAGATTGTGTCTCATTAACAGTGTTGTTTACAGGCCAGAGCTGGAGAGAGTCGAGGGTTGGAAAGAAACAGATGATCATTTCCAGAGACTATATTTTAATTAATTTCCAGAAAAGTCTCTGCGGGTCTTATGACATTTGCTCTCCCTGCTGTCATCCTCTCTTACTCTTTATATTCCCCTGTCTGTACCACAACCTGGCTATTTCTCTGTCTCTTTTCAAACTATATTTATACTAAATTGCCTAACTAGCATGTGTCCTCTTGGCCTGAGGACTGGTACGTTCCCAGCCTTGGCAGGACCTATGTGCTGTCAGCCCAGGAGGCTAGTACGACTGGCAGCAGGCGAGGTTGGCTGCTCCAGGTCTGTCGAATTAAAGAGAGGTGAGCAAAATCAACAGTAAGGCAACAAAATTATTTGAGTGTGAAAGAAATGTCATCTTAGTCCTTTTCACTTTGACCGTCCATCCATGATTTTTTTCCAAATTCACTTTTTGCACTTTTTTTAATTGAAAGATTTAATAGCAGCTCAAAGATGTTATTTTCATGTATAAAAAAGATACAGTATCTAATATTTTTTGCATTCCTCCACAGTTCTTTATTTAGCTTAATAGAGTTTATTCCTGTCACTGCAACATCCAATTAACTTTTGTGTACCTACTGAGTGAGAACATCTTACAGCATGGATACTACCACCTGTTTCCCAGTTTCACATTTAAAGAAGATTCTACATTATGAATATGCTTTGTAGAAGAGATTGTATTATTTTCTTAATATCTTGTTTAGATATACAAATGCCCCCCTGACAAAAAAAGTCACTTAAGTGGATCCAAAAGACACATTTTGAATGATAATTGTACTAATGCATAAAGACAACTGTATTTTTGATATCTTAAAATGTGTTTATTTTAATACAGACACATTGGGTAGCTTAACAGTCTGAATATCTTTTTTACATTCATGACACAGCATCTCCATCAAAATGAAGCATTAGCTTTGTCTGCAGAACCCCAAGATCTAGATCTTTGTAGTTTTGGTGAAATAAGAGGAGTAAAATATTTTTTTGCTTTGGATAACTGCAGCTGTATAAATCATGTGTGTTAGAGATTAGGATCAAAAACTAATGGCTGCACATTCCCCTTTAGAGTTTTCTGGATTAGAGTAGATTATATAGTTTGATCAATTACAGCTGGTTTTCAATGAAATTAAGCAGCAAAGCATCTCAACATCATGCTCCTATTATTATCTGTTTGGAGTTCATTTTTTTAACATTCCAAACCAAATCTGATGCTCACCCTCTTAAAACTCTACTTTCGTTCAAAGATCTGTCTTAGGCTTATAAAATATTATAAGCCTGAGATGGATCTTTTGGGTCAGCAATGTTTATTTTGTTCCAACACTTTAATTTCTTTTTCAGTCTCTTTCTTATTGTTGCTTTATAACAGGGGTGCTAAAGTCCAGTCCTTAAGGGTTACTATCCTGCACCATTTTGATGAAGTTACGGGATGGTAGCTCTTGAGGACTGGAGTTGAGTACCCCTTCTTTATAAAGAAGGGCCTTACTTGCCTTACTTGCCTTTTAACAGAAGGCAGGTAAGGCGATAGTGCTTAGATATCTTTCTGGATGCCATCTGCGGAGGAGCCAGAGAAAGTTTACTAAAATTACTAAAGATTACTACAATAATATCTATGGCGATCAAGCTCCTTAAGATGCAAGAATCTGTTTCTACTTTGGAGTCAAAGTCCAGTGTTTGCCTAATTTGTCAAATTCTAGTCTATTGATTTTAAAGAATTTGCCTGTTTGCCATTAGTGCTTTTAAAATAAACTGGTTCACATGGAGCTTAAAAGCCATTTCTGTGTGTCATTGTTGTTTTTAAGTGATCTTGTATCACAGCAATTTAAATTGCACATTTTCTCATCAAAACATCAACAACATTGTGTTCTTAATTTTCTGCCTTGTGGTTGTACGAGCAGTTTCATTTAACTCCTGTGGTACGAGGACTTGGTACTTGGCCATCAGAAACTCAATTTAAATTGATAAGATTGAGTCTCTACATCAAAAATGTGAAATGAAATGTATTGGTTTGAAAGAGCATTTCCCCAAATTGAATTTTATTCAATTTCACAGCTGGAAATTGAATAAAAATGTACTTTATATTTTAAAACTAAACTTATTTGATTTCATTTTGATTGTATTTTATTGCGTTGAAAATGCGGTTTGCCAAAGTTTCCATTTAGTTTTAGAATTCAATTTTAATATTCAAATTTTTTTGTGCCACACATCTGGTTTCTTGAGGAAGACCACATTAAAGGGTAGAATCACATTATATGAAATAACTAGCAGCAAAACTCTCTGGCTGTTACATGCTCCAAAAGCATCAGGAAAACAATGTCAGTGCATTTCACATCTACTGTATACAAGTGAATAGTGTTCATACTATCCAGTAAGTAAAAAGTCTGACACAGGCTCCTGTGGTACATGAAAAAAACACTGATGATACAAAACCTGTTGTATGCTATGCTAATCTATGACACTTGTTTTGCATGTAAAATATTTAATACAAACTACTGATATTCATTTGATATTAAGGGTATCTATCAAGCTCCTTCTTGCTCCACATTTCCAGGTCTAAATGCAGCCACACAGCTTTACCATATGCAAAACATCAATTTATATTAAAGTGATGTTTAGCATATGCTGAAGCTCTGTTCTTTCCCAATGTGTTGCAGGGAGCAGTCTGAATTTTAGAATCTTAAGTGAAATTAGTTAAGCTGGATTTGAATGTAATAGAATACAGTTTCAAATCTAATTTTATCTGATTAAAAACAATTAAATGCAGTTTCAATTTAGTGACATTCACTTTCAAACTATTCCATTTTTTATTTTTCAAATTCTGCATATACAGATTCACTCTGGGCAATTCAAACTCAGTGTCTGATGGCACAACTTTTTGCTCATATTGCATCATAGTTCATTAAAGGGGGTTTAAGGTGATGCCTAAGGTTTTTCTTTCCTCTTTTAGCATCAGTCTCAAAGTGCTCCAGTGTAACTATTCCAGTGTAGAGATCTAAGTCGTAATACATATATTTTTTTTAAAAGCCAAAGGTTAAGATGTGAAAACTTGGCTAAACATTTTGCTCCTCGTATGGGTAATTTCTTACTCATGTGCAAAACGGGGGGGACAGTGTAAAAGCCCTAATAAATTATTAAGCACCATCTGTCCACAGCAAATGTTGTGCAGTAAAAGCTGTCTTGTAACCTCTTTTCTGTCATCTTCTTTGTATCTTCCTCTGTTTTGCTCTCTCTATACTTCCATGCACATTTTCTTATACTTTTATTATTTTTTGCAGTCACTCACATATTGTTCTCGTGTAGCATGTGTTTGACTATGCTGTCATATCTCCCTTGTGTTATTTCCTTTCAACACATTATTCTCCTGATTCCCTCCAAGGCATACTGTATCTTTATTTCTGCTACTCTTTCTCTATTATCTGCCTGTTTCTTTCCCTCTGAACGCCTCTCATCCATGAACTTCCTCTTTCGGTCTCCATTCCCAAAGAATTGTGCTGTCATGGACTCTCATTTCATAACACACGCCTGTGTGCCATCTACTCCACCTGTAGGTCAATTACGATTGTTATCAACTCATCAGAACCATTGTACAGGACTAAGCGAGTATCTCTGCATGTGTAGGTGAGGGATCACACAGTCTCAGTTTCATCAAGTCTATTGTACAGTCTGACAATGCAGCAACCCTGAGAATCAGATTCTTTTGTAGTCCTCATGGAGTCAAAGGCTGCTGTATGTGGGTGGTTAAGTGTCTGCCTATCTCCGAGTACACGGATGCACACGTGTGTGGGGGTAGCATGTCATTTCAGAGCACGGAGACTGCCAACTGAAAGCCCTTCTTCACCATGTTTGGTGCTGCTTTTCCTCGGGGAGACACAGTCTCATGCTGGAAAAATTACAGAAACAAGGAATAGTGGAAAAGGTGAAATTTGATCTGTATCCTCAACAGCAGAGGTGCACAAGTTCAGTTCTCTAGAGTTACTTTACAATTGTGCAAACCTTTAAAGACATCCCTGCTCCTATACACCTGAAATAAATGAATGACTTGTTACCAGGCCTCTGCAGGGCTAAAATATGCTCATGACAATATACTAATGAAGGAACATTTGATTTAGGCGCGTTAGAGAACGGATGCATCTTAACATTCAAAGATGATGAACTCAAAGTAAGTCAAATTTTCTTAAATTAAGTCAATATTTTCTTGAATTGAGCAGTGAAGTAAAACATTTTGCCAATGGAATAAGACAATTTACATTTAAAATAAGACAAAAAAACTGCAGTCTCTTATTTCAAATGCATAATATATAATGAATATAATTTTAAGGCTAAACATACTAATTCTATTGGCAGATCATCTTATTTACCCTTTCAAATTAAGGGTAAATACATTTATTTTAAGATTTGTTCACTTGTTTTAAGATTTTTGCAAGGTTTTTTTGCAGTGTTGGAGGAGTGCAGCTCTTGACACTGGACTTGGAATCTATATGGTCAAGTAAAAAAACTTTTTATTCTACTGTCAGGTTCAAATGTAATATCTTAATAATTGTGTCACATTCTCGGAAAGAGAAAAATCTATTTTTATTTAAGATCCAAACACATTCTTGTTCATAAATCTAAGTTTTAAATTACAAGAGAGTGAAATCCTTTCAGTGGCATGAGAAATGTTTATAGAGACCACACCTCTATGTTGTGATACAAAAGACAATTCGTGGGCTGAATACATTGTGAGTTTAGATTTTGTCTTGATAACGGATAGGCTGGCCTTTTTCTCAAGACAAGTGAAACATCCCTGTTGTTATTTTTGTTTTGTTTTTTATTGCTACTTACTTTAAGCCGGGAACACACTATAGGATTGTTTTACTCTTAAATCACTGATTGCTAGTTGTTGCCATTCGGCAGGGCTATTTGGCACAGAAAGCTGGTAATGTCAGTTGATTTAATACTGGACTGTATGTAAGGGAAACCAGAAAAACTTCACTACAAATATGCATTTTTGAGGCGCTAGGGTAGTGTAAATGGATTGCCCTCCCAATCACACTCATGGGTTGGGTTATAAATTTCAAAGTCAAAGATCTGTGTGTGAATAAACAAATCATTAAATGCCTGTTTGGTGTTATTACACCCCACATAAAACTATGAAATAAAGCACTATTTAAAAATGCTTTATTATTCACACAATAAACTTTGAAGTGGAAATGAAAAATTTATTTGTAATGAGTTTGCGGAATTTCTATTATGTTTTTACTATAAAAGACTTTTCTCATGTACTTTGTTTGAAATAAGGTAAAACTGTTCGAGGTACAGTATGGGGGTTGGATATTTATTATGAAGAGTTCAGAGATTTATCTGATTAGGTCCAGGTAAGGAACAGATATAAACACACAGAAAACAGCCTTTTAACTAAGATATTTTCTAATCACCATATTCCCTCTTTAGTGGGTGGCAAGAAGAAAATTCATAGAGGGGAGGAAAAGATGCACAGAGCAGGCTAATTAAAACCATTTATTTATTAGATGGTTTAAAATGTGAAATCTGTTAAATCTCTGATGTTAGATTTATATTACCTCATTTTGTTAACATAGACAATAATGACCTTAGTATATTCAGAGCTTTTTATCGCAGAGTGGGCGACCCAAATGCAGAGTCGGAAACTAAAGTGGTTTTTTGTAGTTTTAATAATTCAAAAAATGTAATTAGCAACTGAGATAATAATCCAAAAATAACAAAATACAAAAAACACCAAAGAATAGAAAATGTCAAGGAAAACACACATGAGGATCAAGAAACAACAAGGAACCAGCACTGAGGGACTGCACAGGAAGAGTATAAATGGGAGACAGAACAAGAGCTGGGATAATGAGCTGACAAGGAGCAGGTGTGGATGGAAGCATCTAGAAGGGAGCTAGGGGGAGGAGACTGACACAAGGGGGCAACAGAGGGTAAACAAGAAATACATCAGAAGTCAAAATATATGACTTAGGCTACACTTCACCCTGCAGCCTTAAGTGAGCCACATCTGATTTTTTGACCCATATGCGACCTGTATCTGATCTTTTCATGGCAGTCTGACCAACACAGATGGTCCTAAATGTGATACAAATCTGATCTTTTCAAATGCGGCCTGTCTCTGAATGGCCAGATCGCATTCATCCGATCTCAACACCATTAATCCCCGACAAAGGTCACTATTCTGGGTCTTGCTATAAAGAAGCGGGGAGAAAAACAACAACCATGGTGGACGATGATGTGGAGAGCAGTATTTGTGTTTAACCATCTTGAAAAGATTGTGTTTTTATGGTTGGGAAAGATCACTCAATGCACTCTGGCAAAGCCATCTATGTTTACTTCCGTAAACACAAAGCATGCTGGCCTGTGGCATCATTGCGTCCTCTACTGCGCATGTGGGACACTTGCATTGTATGACTGCAGTTCACACAGGAGATCACATAGAAGTCGCATATATTTGGAAATGTGAGAGGCATGCAAAAAAATTGGATTTCACAAAAAAAAAAAATCGGAATTGAGCATCAAGGCCTGCAGTGTGAATGTAGCCTTAGACAATCTTTATTGTCATTTTTTTATAAACAGAGTCTGTACAAAACAACATTTTGGGAGAAAAAAAAGACATGGTGCAAAAAGAAAAAAACACATTGATATGCTAAGTTTGATGCAGAGTCTGTGACAAGATTTTGAGTTTTTCAACATATAACCAGAAAAAACTAAAATAACACAAAATTGAAATGAAATCAATGAAGGATCAAAAAGAAAACTTTAGCAGATCCAAATCCCATTTACTATTGTTATTTTATTTTACCAATAATGCAAGAGATAGTTAATTTTTATGCATTTTGCATATCTGCTGTCTGCCCAGTCAAATGGCAAATTCAGGGACTTATAGCATTTCAAGTCAGAAAAAGGTGAGATTCTTCCTTGTAATCCTTCCAGTCTTAAATTTCATTGCCACCTGTTTAAGAGCAAGCTTACTGCTTTCCTCCAAATGGAGAATTGGCCTTGTGGATCCCAAGCTCAAAGTTTTCTATCTTCTTAAGGTCACCAGTGGCATTTCTCTGCTAGTTTTAAGACCCCTTTTTATAACACAGATGGTGGAGATTATTGGTTTAAAAGTTTCACCAGTTTCTTCATCTTTTTTTTTTTTTTTTGGTACTTTTAAGAAGACTTGCCGTTATCTTGCCAATTAAAAATTATATAAAACAAGATAAATTAAATAGAGAAAAATAATATAAAAGTAAGTAATCACTACTCTACTTTCCGCTCCAAACACAGTTCAAACACTGCATCCCTTAAAAATACCAACATCTGTCCATTAATCATATCCTGTAACCTCTGTACACCTATAGCTAATCATCATCATAAAAATGAACTCAAATGATTTGACATCTAAACATAGAGAAGACAAACTTCAACTGAAACCTTTGGGTAGATAAAGTATCTATCTATCTATCTATCTATCTATCTATCTATCTATCTATCTATCTATCTATCTATCTATCTATCTGTCTATCTGTCTGTCTGTCTGTCTGTCTGTCTGTCTGTCTGTCTGTCTGTCTGTCTGTCTGTCTGTCTGTCTGTCTGTCTATCTATCTATCTATCTATCTATCTATCTATCTATCTATCTATCAATCTATCTATCTATCTATCTATCTATCTGTCTGTCTATCTATCTATCTATCTATCTATCTATCTATCTATCTATACATCTATACATCTATACATCTATACATCTATACATCTATCCATCAATCTAAGAAATAAAAGTTTTGAGAGTCTTAAGCATGAAATGCATGGCTTTATTAAACTGTCTTGAAACCTGCTGATCTATTGGGACTTTGCACAGTAGACTGAACAAAACTCAATATGCTGACAGTTTTTCTTTTTCATTCCTTAACACTATGATTGAATTGCACATCTCGAAAGCTTTGTATTAATAAACATGGTCTCGTCTTCTGTAGATAGCATCACCATGAGATTCAGTATATATCTTACAGACATTGATGAAAACATATCAAACAGAATTTTTGCATCTATGGCAGTTGCTCCACCTTTGTTCACATGATTTTAAAATGGTTATCGGTATAACGTAATCTGTGACTAAAACTTTTCAAGTTTACATCCACCACAAAGTCTGCCGCTGTTAAACCTAGTGACTTAAACATGTGATAACTGTGGTAAATTTCACATTTAAGGATGTGAGTTTTAAATATTGTTGCTTCATAAATCTTGAGTCACCTTTGCTGTTTTGCATGGACTGGTGATCATTATGCGATTGCTTTTGAGCTCAGGCAATTGAAGTCAGCCCTCTCTCCTAAACACCATCAAATATGGATTGAAACTTTGTTAAAGGAGCTTATGTTGTTACCAGAAACCCCAACATTCAGCCTATGGCATCATATTATCTTGCACCAGCCCTGCCTCAGGACAAAGATTGTCATCAAGGTCCTACGTTAGATTATAGTGCATGATCACCTGTGAAAACAAATTAAATTTATCTCCTTCTATCTCTCATTGTTTCCTTCCTACATCTGGTTTCTTTTTTTTTTGGACAACACTAAATCTTTTTAACTCCCTAAAGCTAGAGAGCTTCTGTGTTAATAAAAAGTGCAAAAAAACAACTCCCACTTTAGATATAAAGGGGCTTCATTCAATTTGAGTGGCCAAGAAGCTGGGACAAATGCTGCCTGGGGTGTGCTTAACTTGATGTTCAGTGCGCTTTATTCAAAAATTAAATAAAAAACAAAGAGGAAGTTGCACAAGACTCAGATGGCATAATACAATTCCTACAGGGGAGACAGAAATGTTGTGAAAGACGGAAGCTTTATTTCTGTAAGCAAATACAGAATAATAAATGGAGGGGTGGCTATGAAAGAGATACAAACTAAAGTAACTACTAAAATAATTACAGAGAAAACATTTATAATACTGTATATTGAAGCAGGAAATCAGTAGGTTCTCTATTTATTGTTATATTCTTCTTTTTTTTGTTAAAGCTATACAGCAAAGTTAGAGAATCAAATTGACTCATTATATTTCAGAAATAACTGACCAAAAAAAACACTTGACCCTTAGTAAAAGATTTTCCATTATTGTAGCAGCAAACAACAAATTAGAAGATATGTAAATGCAAAATACATCCTACTAAGAAATACTAATAAAAATTTGACATAAAAAAAATCCAAGACAAAATAAAATGTATATATATGAAAAATATCCTAAAAGTTTGGAGTTTAAGATGATGGAATACTGAAGAACACAACATATCCTATGAAAGGGATGCCTATCTCAAAAAGGAAAATTTGACTGTTCTCAGTCTAGGACTTACTCTGGTTACGTAAGTTTAAACATAATGAGCTTTAAATATGGAGTGAAGGCTTTGTCACCCTGCATTTGTCTGAGGTTCTTATTTTAATGTTAAAGAAGCTCTTTTACTTGTCCTATTCTGCTCAAGGAGTTCAGTAATAAAGATTTCTCATAGGGCTGACCGACATTGCTATGTTATAAAGCTCTGAAGATTAATTTTTGTTGCAGCACTTGCAGTACACAGTAGGAAAGTAAAAGAGACAGATCTATCAGAATACCAGATCCTGTTAAATGTTAGCTACTAATGATCCTACAGCTGCAATGTGCTTCACTGCTTCACATACAGTACGTACTGAACTAAAAAGGAAGCTGATAGTTATCAATTCAAGTTTAAATTTAATATACAGAGAAAGCTAAAGCTACTGATCCCATGACTTTAGTATGGAAATAGTCTTTTATGCCTAAGATTTCCTACAAGGTTTCATAACCTGATATGCATAACTCAACATCTCCAGGTTACTGTGATAGAGCCCTTTAGAGTAAAAATTTAGTTCATGGATTAAATAATTGTTAATTAAAGTCTGCTTGAAAGACAATATTTTGATGAAGTAATTTGCCTTGGTGCACAGATTTTTTTTAGGCTAATAAAGTTACACTTATATATCCAGTCCTGACACTAAGGGAATCATTCATCAGCTTTCAACACAGGCATTTCCTTAGTAGTCTGATGCTGAGCAGGGAAGTATTGCTATGTAACTATTGATCCACCTGCTGTTTTAGTGGAAGCCAAGAATAATGCTTTTACAAGTCCAAAGAAGTTATCAAATACAAACTGAAATATCTAATTGATTTGCATTTAGATTGCAGATCTTTACTGAACTACATTGTTTAATGTCTTTAAACTTCTTAAATACTATGTTATATGCAAACTTCTTCTCCACTGTTTAGATACATAAACTTGTAATACTTGTTCTTGTCAAACCCTAAATTGAAACATTCTGGACTTACCAAAAATAGTTAAAAACTGTTTTAAACTGTAAAATTGTTATTTTTCCAAATAAACTGTATGTTAATTTTATTCTCATAGGATATCTCCACATCTCTACTCAAAAATATGAAGCTCAAACACTTGATTTTGTTCAACATTTAAAAGTAAAGCCATAAACTGCAAAGAATTTTATCCAGTTATATATAACCTACTAAAATGTTTCCCCTCTCTACCTTTTGCAGCAAATTTCCTGAATGCCGTTAAACTTAAGCATTTTAACTAGAGGTCATGATGTCTGAGAAATGTCCTATTTGCTTATAAGCACTGAGCATAAAGATTTTGGGATAGGTATTCTAACAAATCACCCCCGCTGTAGAAACTGCCTCACTATTCCTCCACACACGCAGACACATTCTTAGTATTTGGGAAAAAAGTGCATGGAGCAGAGTGCTCAGAGGGTAGCTTGACCCATCTTGGTTGGTAATAGGAAACAAGCTGTCTTGGTGTGCAGTTCAAATCATTTAACTACAAAGATGGTCATTTCTTATCTACAGTATACAGACACATTTACATAGTGAAGAATTTCATCAAATATATATTTTTTTCTCTAATTTAATTAAATTCAAATTGATGATTTATGTAGATTAATTACTGTAAGAGTGACATATATACATTACTTTAAAGGTATTATTACATAGTAAAACTTTATAACTTCTTTGGTGAAGAAATGTTGGATTACTTTAAATCATGTTTTTGAATGTAATAGCCATAAGTATGACAACCAAAGATTAGTGTTAACAAAACCTGGAAACCATTTGGTAAATAGTAAATGTGAATGGGCAAGAATCAGTATGCCACCTGCTGGCCAGGGGTAATTAGAGTACCCTTGAAGATATCTCTATTTTACTTGATACACATTTAAGCAAGATAAATATAACCTTTTATTCTTAAGCAGGTGGATATTTAGCTTTGTTATGTGGCTTTGGTGCTTTTACAAAGTTGGAAAGAGGTTCAAACACACTGTAGATACATAAATATGCTGCAAACACGAAAAGTTTTGCAAACATAAAAATTAGATTAACACACCAACACCCGCAAAGAAAAATGCTGGAAACATTTATTTTAAAGCTATTTCTGACCCCGGATGTGAAGATGGATGTTTGAATGGGACAAATGTGCAGATAGAAACTCAGTTGCAACACTTTTAATAATTTTGTTAACTATAGCAGAACACTGACAGGAAGGCAAATACAGAGAAGGACATAAAACCTCCATGCAAGTTCAAAAGTCTGATTGTCAGTACCATAAAAGTAACCAAACATATAGTTTGCTTCCCTGTACTAGAATTACCCATGGACCATTACAGGTCCATGGGTCAGAGGTCAAAAAGGTCTTGTCTAAAGGCCGTAAAGATCTTTAGTGCTTTTGCGCCTTTCTTTGCTGCAGGATAAGCTTCTTTAGAGATCACCCTTTTCTAGATTACCCTCCCATGACCGTCTAATTGACAAGTGTTACCATTGACAGTTTTCTAAACAATTTTAAGAATTAAATGTACTACAGTATATACTCTGAGGGTAGTGTAATAAAAAAATAGCCAAGATTTTTTTTTTATTAATTGTTTAAATACAATTTTTAGGGATATGTATATGTATGTTTCTTTTGAGGATTACGTTTATATTAAATAGGTTAAAGGCAGTGATGATTTGTCATTGAATACTAGGGAGGCTAAACTGCCCCTGTAAATATCATAAAATAATTGGTAAAATATGCATTGTTAAATTTCATAAATTAAGTCATGAAACCGCATTAAATATGTGCTAAAATGCACCGGATTTCATGAGTGTGTTGCACATTTATCAGCTGTTTATTCCGGTCTAGGACGTGATCTTTCCTCTGAATCTTGCTCTAGAGCAGAAGGATGCTGCCTGTCAGCCTCTATGAGAAATCTAGCCCTGATTGGGTAACACACCAAAATAATTCACTTCCAGTAAGCTTCAGTCTCTTAGGGGGTCTAAGGAGCAGGGGTGGGTCATGAAGCTGGCTGCTTGATGCTCATTGGCAAATATACTTAATGATTTTTGACTGACAGTGACCAGACAATGAGGTTCTCCTCATGAGTAGAGAAGGAAAAGTGAACTCCTGCCGTGGTTTCTGGAGTTTTTTTTTATTTCTGAACGCTTCACAACAGCTATTTTTACTGGTTGTAGTAATGTTTTTTATTTGTTTTAATACTGTTAATGTGATACGTGACATTTGAATTTAATTATTACCACTCAGTCTCCCCTGTTTCAGAGACCAGGCATCACTGGATAAATGTGAGCTTATTTTAAATACATCAAAGTCGCTTTTCCTTTAGTCTGAAATGACTTCATATACAACACATTAAAAAATAGCTTTATCTGATAGAATTAAAGAGAGATCCCTTCTTCCTTTAGTCTTTCAAATATATTTTTGTAATTTAAACTTCACAGGTTATGGCCAAACAAAATTGTTATGACAGCCAGGGTTGTTCCCTCCACAAATGATTGGTGTTTTGTATTGAAAATTGGATTTGAAGTATCCTCTCAGCAATCCTGTTTAGTATTCTCTGAAATCCAGCTTAAAGGATTAAAGGAACTAAAGGGTAAAAACATATAGTCTGCAATGACATTAGCCAACACTAAAAACGAAGGCACATCACAGGATTCCTTGATATTAGAAGCAAATCTAAAGGTGAGGCCATGCATATGTATTTTTTTTTTTTATTCATGAGCGCTTTTTATGTTTGAATCATAACCTTTCATTCAGAAATGACAGATTATTTAAGAAAAGAGTATTATTAATGAAGTTATGGATCAGTCCCCTAAAATAGGTTTGAGTTGCTTATGCTATGCTGCTAAAGCTTAACCAATGTTTTTCAAGCTTAAGTAAAGTTTGAAAAATGAGAGAAGGAGCAACAAACACACAGAGAACTAACGAGGTAACACCTCCAGATAGATTTTTCTCTTTGCACAAACTTTTCATAAAGTTTCCTAGTATTCTCTGTAAATATTGCTACATTATGCCCTTTTCCACAGGTATTAAACGGCCTGATTTCTGCATAGACTCACAGCTTCTCAGTAAAACTCACTTTCAGTAATGACATTTAAAAAGCTTAACAAAAATTGTCCTCTTGTTCAACTTGAAAATACATGGACTAATTAAAACAGCTTCCGAATACAAAAGAGGAGCCATGTACACCTTACCCTCCTCCTCCTTTCTTCATTGTTCTTGCTAATGCTATTTAATGTACCTTTTGTCGTTTTATATCTCTCCCATTGTGTGTGTATATAGTTCTCTTAACTTTATGTGTGGGGGTGAAAAAAGCAGACCTCTTAAAAAGAATTTAGCTTGGGCCATAGAAACCCACATCATAAGCGAATACTGAAAAAGTTGGTAGGTGGGGCTTGTGTCTCTTAAAGCACTACAGCCGATAACACTCAGTCCACTTTGAGATCAGTCACGACATCAAACAAATGTTCTACTTCTTGCTCTGGATGCACAGACGGCATTGTATCATCAAACAGATGTACATCGTGTGGGTGGACTCTGCTAAGTTTGGGTCAAAGTGGCAGCTTTTTGTGTTATGGGTTTTGTTGATGTAAAAGAGCCTCTTATCTGTGAATATACAGCATGTGTAATCACTGCCTCAGTGTGTTTCTCAGACTGGATCAGTGGTTGTAAAGCACTGTCTGTGGCACTGGACTGTTATCTGATGATATATTTTTCTGAGCGATGATAATTTCAACCTTCAACTGTCTGTGCTGTAAAACTGACCAATTTTACAGTACATTTATCTGAAGCTGTTGTACATATATACTTACATACATACACACACACACACACATACATATATATATATATATATATATATATATATATATATATATATATATATATATATATATATATATATATATATATATATATATATATATATATATGTGTGTGTGTGTATTCATAAATGTAGAGTCATACATTGTTCATCAAGCAGCTGTAGATAAACATGAGTAATGACAGAATTATGGCATACATAAATGTCTCCTAACACAGCAACCTGATATACATCATAATCTCTTAGAATATATTTCTTTTGAAAAACTCTTCATATTTTAACATTTCCACACATTGCAACCTTATTGTCTAGCAGGAGTGAATGCTACAGGTCACTGTAGCTTATGTCTATGTTTAGAAAAAAGGCCGTTCATAACAAAATGTACGGCATTTTGTGAACATTATGTAAATACAATTGGAATATTGTGCTCTGATTAAGCTCAAACACATACATATTTTTTTATTCTGAAAGTGAGTAAGTGGTGTATGCCAGTCCTTTAAGCAGAATAGTATCCATTTAAACACAAGATTGGCGCAAACTGACCTGGCTGGTGATTTGCATGGAGGGATGAATGGGCATTATCAGTGGTCAGTACAGAACTTTAGGGGAGGATTATTTCCTCCTGCTCACATTCAGACCCTGCAACTGAGCCATGAGCTTAATTTATGGAAAATATGAAGGCAGCAGTCCATCTCAGAACTTGATATGGGGTAGTTTTTTATCCATAGAACAGTCAGAACCAGCAAACATCCTTATTTGTATATGCATAAACAGATTTACAACGTATTTTTGCAGCTGATTTAGGGAATTTATGACAACTGTGTGAATTTCAGAGGAATGTCAGAGTACTTATATTCTTTGAAGAAATTTGAATTAAAAGTAAGTAATAATTGGATTATTTAATTTCTGAGCCTATACTTAGACAACTTTTATTGTCATTTCATATAAACAGTGTAAACAAAATTATATTTTATTTTGTACAGCTTTCAAACCGTAAATGAGCAGCAGCTTAACAGTGAAATGAACATTTCCATTTCATAAAGTGTGGAATTGATCAAATATAAACAGCCTGGGAGAAAAACATGGTGCAAAACGCATGGATATGGAAGTTCAGAGCAGTGCAAAGACAAATACACCCACCGGCCACTTTATTAGGTACCCCATGCTAGTAACGGGTTGGACCCCTTTTGCCTTCAGAACTGCCTCAATTCTTCGTGGCATAGTTTCAACAAGGTGCTGGAAGCATTCCTCAGGGAGTTTGGTCCATATTGACATGATGGCATCACACAGTTGCCGCAGATTTGTCGGCTGCACATCCATGATGCGAATCTCCCGTTCCACCACATCCCAAAGATGCTCTATTGGATTGAGATCTGGTGACTGTGGAGGCCATTTGAGTACAGTGAACTCATTGTCATGTTCAAGAAACCAGTCTGAGATGATTCCAGCTTTATGACATGGCGCATTATCCTGCTGAAAGTAGCACTCAGAAGTTGGGTACATTGTGGTCATAAAGGGATGGACATGGTCAGCAACAATACTCAGGTTGGCTGTGGCGTTGCAACGATGCTCAATTGGTACTAGAGACTGACACGGGAGTGGATTTTCACTCCTGTCCCGTCCCACTCCCACAGAAAAAGATTGTGTCCCGTCCCGATCCCGGGCCAGAGTAGAAATCTAAATCCTGTCCCGTCCCACTCCTGGTGAAATTACTCCCACTCCCTTCCCGCTCCCATTCAGAATGACTCCTGCTCCCGCACCACTCCCATGCTCTGTTCGAAAACCTAGGACGCGTCCTTAGAAGGCCAGATTCAAAGTACGATTACGTCATAGTGCGGCGCTGAGGTCTGGTCGGATTCCAAGACTCCTCGTTATGCGGCCTTAAAATGCGTCCTTCTTTTTGCCCGATTTGAAGGACGGGTGTTGATGTATAAGGTTACTTGGCACCGAACAGTGGTGAAAATTGGAAGTTCAGTTTAATATAATCCAGTCTGTGAATAGTTCCGTCTGAAATGAATGAAAATAGTTGTTTTAATGGTTATAGAGTCAGATATGTGGCGGTAATGTTTGATTTATCTTAAGGTTTTTATCTGTTACTGTGTAAATGAGTTTGGCTGTAATTTAAGGACAGATTCTAATAGATCTGCAGAGAGGGGACTATAAATCTGATAGGGGTTTTATCTTTTTATTGCTGTTTTGCACAATATGCTTAACTAAATATTTTGTGTTGTTGAATATTAGAGATTTTGCAGATATGTTTTTACTACATACATTGTTTAGATTTACTTATATATTTCTACCCCTTTTATAGAATAGAATAGAAAATCCCTTTACTGTCCCACAATGTGCAAATTTACAGCAGCAGAAAGATTATTGAAAATGGTCACACAAATGTGGACCTTAGAAAAATGTATAAGAATAACATAATAGGGAAGAGTAAAAAAAAAAAATAAAATTCGGTAAAGTGTTTTAACAATATAAAACTGGAGAATAAATAACCAATATGCAGCTATGGACATTTTTACAGTGATGGATATTTGAAAATAGCAGCAACATCAGAGATGTGCAGAATGACAGCAGCAGGTTATTTAACTGACTAAGGTTTCTATCATTACATTTGATTTGATCCTGCTCCCGGTGGTTGGAACCTTTATTCCACTCTGGATTCTCATCAGTCTTTGTTCACTTTACAATAAAAAATAAATAAATAAACAAAAAGTTTTGGAAACTTCAGATTTCATTCTTTTCCTGCTTTGTGTGTCAACTTTCGCGGTTGCTAAGCAACAGACCTTACGGCGATAAAACCCGCTGAAGGGTAGACCTGGTCGAATTCACAGCCAAAACTCTTCCGGTCTCCTTATTTCCACGGACTTCAAAGGATCCAGTCTAAGTAGACCGCGTCCTTGGAGGATGCAGCCCAGGATTTCGAACAGAGCCCCATTCTTGTTGTTTTTGAGCGCGGGTGAAAAACTCAGAGCGGAATCACTGTTGGTTTTTGGGTGGTGTAGTTTTTTTGACTCGCATTATAGTGTAGGCTTAAAGGAAAAAAACTACAAAATGGCAGCGCCGCGCCAGTACTGGATTTTTTTTCTTTCTATTTTATTTTATTTTTTGGCATTGATCCTAGTTTTTTTTTTAGTTATTACCGGTTTGCTCCCGCTCCCGTCTGCTCCCGTTAATGTTTAATCCTGTACCGTCCCAATCACGTGATCGTTACTAATACTGACTCCCATCCCACGGGAATCCCGTGACCCATGGGATTCCCGAAAAAATGTCAGTCTCTAATTGGTACCAAGGGGCCCAAAGAGTGCCAAGAAAATATTCCCCACACCATGACACCACCACCACCAGCCTGAACCGTTGATACAAGGCAGGATGGATCCATGCTTTCATGTTATAGACGCCAAATTCTGACCCTACCATCCGAATGTCGCAGCAGAAATCGAGACTCATCGGACCAGGCAACGTTTTTCCAATCTTCTATTGTCCAATTTCGATGAGCTTGTGCAAATTGTTGCCTCAGTTTCCTGTTCTTAGCTGAAAGGAGTGGCACCCGGTGTGGTCTTCTGCTGCTGTAGCCCATCTGCCTCAAAGTTCGACGTACTGTGCGTTCAGAGATGCTCTTCTGCCCACCTTGGTTGTAACGGGTGGTTATTTGAGTCACTGTTGCCCTTCTATCAGCTCGAACCAGTCTGGCCATTCTCCTCTGACCTCTGGCATAAACAAGGCATTTCCGCCCACAGAACTGCTGCTCACTGGATGTTTTTTCTTTTTCGGACCATTCTCTGTAAACCCTAGAGATGGTTGTGCGTGAAAATCCCAGTAGATCAGCAGTTTCTGAAATACACAGACCAGCCCTTCTGGCACCAACAATCATGCCACGTTCAAAGTCACTCAAATCACCTTTTTTCCCCATACTGATGCTCGGTTTGAACTGCAGGAGATTGTCTTGACCATGTCTACATGCCTAAATGCACTGAGTGGCCACCATGTGATTGGCTGCTTAGAAATTAAGTGTTAACGAGCAGTTGGACAGGTGTACCTAATAAAGTGGCCGGTGAGTGTATATATGGTGCAGAAATGCAGTATCTAGATTTAGAGTTTTTTTCAACTGTTCAGCAATGATGGCAGTGGGGAAAATGCTTTTGCAGAATCTGCTTGAACTGCTGCAGATGCTGCGAAGCCTCTTCTCAGAGGGCAGCAGGAAGATCAGTCCATACTATACAAACAATGTGTTACGACTTTGAACTGTTCCACAGGACGAAGTCATTCTAGGAGTAATATGTTCTTATTAAAGTACTTCATACAATGTAAATACATTTTTATTTGAAAGGTAAATATTTTAGATCTAAATTAAAAAAGGAAATGTATGTAATGTTTTGTCATATTGTTTTTTTTCTTTTGAGCAACAGGCAAAGGAGCCAATTAAATGTTCACCGGTCACTTAAGTCTGTTTTTCAATAAAGTTTATTGTATGGGTGACTTTGAAAATTAATCTTCCAAGAGAAATAACAAGTTTCCAATTTTCTCTGGGGCCCGAAGAGGTGATGTGGGAGGAATTTATACGGGGAGGTAAGATCAACTAAGAAAAATGGAGAGACAAATGCTGAATGTACATGAGAGGATGAGTCAGTGGTGAATGTTGGAAGAGGGAGGGCAAAATACCCGGATGAGAAAAAAAAAATCTCTTTTATTGACTATATAAAAGAAGCTAGATGTATTTTGCTGCTTTTCTGTGTCTCTATTTAGTTCTACTTTTGCCTTCGTTTTTAATGTCTAAACCTTTAATATGAAACATTCATTGCAGTAAAATTTAGAGATGTCCTGCTGCTGTTTCTGCTAAAACAGAACCCTCCTCCTACAGAGTTTTTGAATAAGTCATCAGTGTGACAATGACAGAAGCTGAAAACTCAGTTTGAATCAGTCAAATAATGAAATGTCTTTTTCTGAAGTAGCACACATATAGTACTAAAGCGTTTTTTTTTTTAATCAAAACTTCCTTTACCAAAAAAAGAGAGAAAAAGATGAGAAAACTAACTAATAGCTTAGTTCGAAGTAGTTTTCAGCTATAAAGTTATTGTGATTCAAGCTTCTTCTTGATGATAGCATATTTAGCTGAATGTTTTTAGTTTCCTCAAGTTCTAAGGTTCTCATGCATTTATTTTTCCTCCAAATTCAGAAGTGATGGTTAATGCCAAAACCATGAACTTTAGATGTACCAGAGCACAGGAAATTCCACAGCAGAAATGCATCTTTTTTTTTTTTTTTTTACAGAGTTCTGTAATCTGCTTTGCCTATTGGATTAATCAGTCCATGCTGGTAAATGATTCCCTTTGGATGACATTCACTTACCAGCAGCAACTATGGAAGCAAATTGTTACCATATTTCAAATGAAAAAGCATTTTCAGAAATGCATAAGAATGTGGCTACATCACTTGACTCATAAATAAAATTAGTAATCAATCATCCTATTTGCATTTTGATTTTCTTCCTCAAGACTGCTCATCCTTTTACTTAGTTAAAATGAAAAAGAAAAAGACATTTAAGATTTATTTTTCAAAATGTACCCCAGCAAATACATACCAAAATTAAATTTGAAATGTAAAATTTGAAAATGAAAAAACATTTCCAGAAATGCTTTTTCATTTTAAGAATGTGGCTGCATTATAAAACCTCAAATGTCTTTTTCATTTTAATTAAGTAAAAGGATGAGCAGTGTCAAAGAAGAAAATGTAAATAGGATTATTGATTACTAATTTCATTTGAGTCAAACAATGCAGCCACATTCTTAAAATGAAAAAGCATTTCTACAAATAATTTTTCATTTGAAATATGGTAATGATTTGCTTCCATACTTAAGAAGCTCTTTGGCTTTTGTTATTATGTTGATTTGAGAATTTTGCATCACAATCTTTGGGAAACAGAACCAACAATCTCCTAACAAGATATGATGGCTAGAAATTCATTTGAATATTCTTGTTTGAATAGATAACTCTGACACATTAGTGCACCTGGAACTTTAATCAACCATTAACTAGCATTGTGATTCATACTTCTCTCCTGAAATATTGGTAGATTTTCTTTAATTTTCCAATTATATCACACAAAGAAAGTGTGGATTTTTTATGACATCTAGGACTTCCTAAAGTGCTTACAAGCAAAGTGATCCTAGTGTATGCTGATATCTAAATATAAAAAAGCGATAATTAGTATATATTTGTCACAAAAAGGATTTAAATGGCAGAAAAACTGTATTAGGTGGCAAAAAAAGACCAGATAGGTGATTATTACCTGCAAAAATGCACCCTATGATATATGGTATTTTTTTCTTTTTTTCATTTTGGTCTCAGTGTGAAGGAAGCATAACCATCTACCTCAGACCAGTTTGTTGTCAGTATGGTGTGTGTCCCTTACAATGCAGGGTGCCTCCAATCGGAGTTCAACATAGATTCCCTGTTGGCCATGCTGAGGTGCTCCCACTAGCTTTTCAGCCCACCTGATGATTCTCCTCCAGCTTTGCTGTCCTGAACACTACAGCCCCTCTTCCATGCTGTGATGCTTCCCATGAATACTGACTTAGCCACAACAGAGTAAACGATCCCCTGGAGAGACTGATGTGGAGGGATATGACCAATGACATCATCAGTAGTTTTTTTGTCCTAAAAAGCAAACTGGAGAGCTTTGAGTGAGTCCAAAAGGTGAAAGCATTTGAAACTCTTTACCGGTTATAAAAAAAAAAAAAAAACTTTTTTTTTTTCTAAAACAGAAAAAATGTGGTTTGAATAACTGTCAGACAATAAAGAAAATACAGTGTAAATACAATAACTATCTGGTAATAAATAGCACTAAATTAAAATTTTCCATTTTCTCCCCTGTTTATTTTCAATAAGGTAAAAGACAATAGACTCTATGATAAAATTACAACTAAAAAAGGAGATTGGTAATAACTCTCCCCACGGCATCTTGCCTTGTAATGCAGCCCATCTTGAGGCTGCATGCACAGGTTTTGTTTATTTCTGCTTCGGTTGTTGCTCAGTCTAAGTGTTGAAAATTGTATATGGTGCAAAATTTAGAACGTTCTTCAGCGTAATGATGCCTGAAATCAGTGACAGCCTGCTGTATTTGCTCAGCGTTGCTGGCTGCACTTCCCTCTCAGGCAATGGTTTTTTCTGATACTCTGACAAATGAAAAGTGAATTTAAGAGGACACCATCCACCTCTAACTGACCTCAAGACACCTTTTTTTCGTCTTCCTAACTTTGTGTGTCTGTTTTACCTTACTTTGCCCAAATATCAGGAGCTCACTGTCAATATGGTTGAAAAATATGGAATTCCTCTCTGATATGTTAAACCAATAAGTGCAATTCTCAAAAAAGTTTCCAAATTATCACAGCTTCAACACCTAATTAAATAAAATACCTGCTATTTCGCATTGCAGCTAAATAATGGAGGCAGAATTATTTTAATCAAATTTGTCACCATGTTAGAATGCAAATTTTCAAGCAGAGGCCATGAATTTTCCTGTGCTGCTCCTAGCAACACATCATACCAACGTACTAATAAATGTGCTGCTAAGAGGACCCTAAGAACAACAACACAGGTGATTATAAAATTACATGACTTATATCCATACTGTGTTATATTGTGACTCAGGCCTAGAAAACAAACATCTTCCATAAGCTTAAGGGTGAGTTTATTGTTAGATGGACAAACCCAAATTGTTACCTCCACTCTAAATCATTCCAAAGGTGTTCTGAAGCGTTAAGGTCCAGGCTCTCTGCAGCCACTCAAGTTTCACCACTCTATTGTTTTACCAATGCGTTAGACAGACAGACATACAGACAGGAGGGTCAATAATAGTGTTTTCACAAGTCACAAACTTTGAGAATCTTTAGGTTGCACCACATTGTTTCATGCAAACCCATTACTGTTGTAATCTGTCATTCTGGATGTCAGCTCTCTGAGTTTGTGAAAACAACTTAAATATTTTTTTATTCAAACAAGTCTTTAATTTTTCTCTTTGTATTAAGATGAAAATTAATCTTTGTGTAGGCTGTTTCTCAATCGGTTTCAAATCGTCATTTGAATCTCTCCTTTATTTCTAGGCCTCATCAGTATTCTCATCTGATCATTATTCAGCAAGGGAGCCATTCACCTTTACAGCAACTGCTCATTCCTGTTTTCAGCATTTGTTGATGCATCTGACGGTTTCACTCTAATGATTTCTCCCACTTTTCTCCGATTCCCTCAGCACTGTTATGTCCTCTCCCTTTGTATCTCATTGCTTCCGTCTTCCTCGGCTCCCTCACCTCATTTCTGCTTGTTTATAAACACTTCTTACTTTCTGTCTCGCTCTTGTCCTCTCTGTATCACTCCCTTCGTAGTGAATGGCTCTCGTTGAGCTCCAAGGGGAGATGAGTCAGTGTGCATGCACAGAGCTGTGGGCTTGTGTGAATCCCTGTATCTGGGCATGTGGGGAAGATGCGTGAGCATCTTTCAGCTTGTGTGTTCCTGCACAAAGGTCAGTCATGTCCCTCTGGCTCAAAAGCACTGAAGGTTATATAGAATAATTATTTTGTTTCCCTCTCTGAATTAATTTTACATTACAGTAGATGTGTTTAAGATGCTGTTGCGTTAAGTAAAAAACTATGGTCAATTTCTATCTTTGCTTCTTGGAAATTAGATTTTTTTAAATAGAATGCATCCGTAATGTGTTTAGTCGATATTTTAGTCCCTGGGAGGGTATATCCCACTACTCCTGCACTTAAAGCGCAACTTTGTGATTAAACACCGACACATTTGCAGCCACAGCAGTAAGGCACAGTTGCTTTTACAGCGACATAAAACATTCATTTATTAACCCCCAACAGATTCTATACTGGCATTATTTATTGAAGACAATAATTACAGCAAACCAGAGAAATATGATACCTTGTGATTCTGGACTATGTTGAGGAATCTTAGAAGTTACTCTTTATGTAATAATGGATTATTATTTCTCTCTTCTTTCTCATAGTTTTACTGTGTATCTTTGGCCACTGTCTTGTTAGTGACCCAGCTGCAATAAAACTTAAAAGTTTCACATTGCTGGAAAAAACTTTTAATTACTGTTGGAGACGATGATTTCCACTATTGTGTATATCTGTTTGCACTATTTTGTGTAAGAGAAGGCTACACGTCTGTTAGAAGGCAATAGAACAGAGAATAGAATAGAATTCAACATTATTGTAATTACACAAAGCAACACAATTCAATCTCTGCATTTAATGCATCCGTTCGAGGGGCAGTAGGCTTCCATTGCACGGTGCCCGGTAAGCATTGCGGGGTTAAGGGTCTTGCTCAGGGACCCAGAGTAGAGACTGTAGGGATCAAACCTGGTATCTGCAACCTCCTCAGAGCACAAGCACACTGCTCTAACCACTAAGCCAACATTCCCCTAACTCTCTGCATTTAACTCATCCCCTTAGGGGAGCAGTGGGCTGCCACTCTTGTAGTGCCCGGGGAGCAGTGTGGGGTTAAGGGTGTTGCTCAGGGACACAGAATGCAGACTGTGGGGATCCAAACGGCTATTATGTAAGTCTTAATAGTAAAGATGCCATAATATTATTTAAAGTCCAGTATTTGCGGTTCCTAACTTCATATTATCTGTACTTATTGGCTCTGTTGAAATGAGGAATTTCATGAGACATGAAGATATGGTAAAAAAAAATGATATAGCAAGCATTTAAAGCATGTCAGCTTAATGAGAAATAAATAAACAAATTCAAAGCATATTTTAGTTAAATATATGTTTACTCCTTGTCTGAAGGAATTAAATGCATTGCATTGAGGATCATCATGTAAAACTGAGCCAAGAATAACGTGTGGATCTTTAACTTATTTTTGCGTTTTGGAGACTGATGTGGCAGCTACTATGAGTCAGAGGTTGTATCAAGAATAAGCACCTTACCTGTCTTGACATAAGGAATGTTATGCTTATTTTTTTAACCATTTCAAGCAAACCAGATGTTACATACATAGATATATATTTTCTGCTTTTCCCATTCTTTTGGGTTGCTTATACAGTATAATCCATCTATATTGGTTGTTCAGCATAAACGTAGCAAAAATATCCTAAATAAACCCTGTATTTTGAGCCATAAGGAAAAATACAGACTTCAGATAAACTGTTGATGTCAACATTGTTTTCCACCGCTATGAAGGGGTGTCAATAAATCGGAAAGGCATTTCAGTCGATTGAAAGCCAGATTTCCTAAATGTTGTAAATTGGATTGAGATTGTAATGGAAATGAAAATGGTGAGCCGCACCAGCTGTGCAGAATTCTGTGTTATTTGAACAGAAACTGTGCTTTATGAGTAAATAATGATTCATTCAGCTGTCTACAATTCAATTTGGTCTTAATTTATTCATCAGTGACTTTTTTTCAGCTACATGAAGGTTTATTTGTGTGACCAATTCATGCAAAAATAATTTCAAAGGAGGAGATAAGAACAACAAAGTTATTTTTGGCATTTAACAGAATTTTGTTTTCCAATTTTTGATTCAAGTGAGCTTACCCCTCAGCCACAGAAAGAATAAGATGTCAATATGTCTAGTAAAAGTTAACTAGTCCTACCAAAATGTTGGAAGGTTTATAACTCTATTTCCTTAAGGAATTACATGTTAATGGCATTTTATATCACCTTTGGTTTTATTCCTGAGATATGAAAACCAATTTTATGATCAAAACAAAACAACCTGTTAACAGCTCTGTATTCATTTGTGTTGAATTACTTTAAACAGAAGCACCAATATCATGTCTTTGTTGGATATTTTTTTGTTTGTTTTGTTTTTATCAAAAAATACTTTGGTTTCTGATCTGAGAAAAAGTTTAAAGCTTGCCTAATATTATATATTCTTTTTAAATACTGGATAAACTCTGTCTGGGGAACACGTTATATTGAGGAATAAATTCTCTACCCGTCGTATCTGAGCATTTTAGACATACACTGATGCTCAGGGGGGAAAAGGACGCATCTGACTGAGAGAGTGACAGAATATTGCAGGGGAGGATGAAAGAATAAAAGGAAATGCAAGGAAACAACAAAGGAAGGCAGCAGGAATTAAATATGAATGACGCAAAAATACTGAAGGAAGATAAAACAGCAAGGAGATGACAAATAATTTGAGGGGGAAGTTATAAACACAGACTGCCAGGGCATATTCATAAAGTATAAGTGGGTGGTAAAAAAAAAACAACAACAAATGCACACTTAATATGTTATCTCCAAAAAACCCTCTGATAAGAAACACAATATTTAGTCATTTTACAGCATATTGATGGACATGGATGTGAAAATATGGAAAGGAAGTCCAAGGAAATGAAATCCAGTGCGGACATCTTTTGGAAGATGGCTGCCAATAGCGGATTGCTGACGAACAGTATAGACACTCGCCTACTCCTTTTTCTGCTACTTTGCAGAGCAGGGACATGGTCCTGTCACACACAAACATATTGCATGTTATGCTAAACCATATGGACTACTGGAGCCATTTCTTGCTCCAGGAAAAAAAAAATAATAATTAAAGTGGCGGAAGGTGCTAGGAGAAAAAAACATAAGAAATGCAAAGATAAATAAAAAAAAAAAGAAATGGTTGATGCAGCAAATTCAACATTGAAAAAGAAGACTGAGTGGCTATAGAGATGTGGCTGCTGCAAGAGGATACAGAAAGACTACAAGAGGTAGAAAGAGATACAGGAAATGAGAGAGGGTGGGAGCACATAGGAGAAAGGAGGAGAAGCAAGTGGAGCTGTGACACTATCTTGAATTATAAATGTGTTGGAAGCATGAAGCATGGTCTCATACTCCAAACTCCCTCTGCATGTGTGGGTGTTTCAATGATGTGATCAGGCATGCATGACACACACTTTTACACAGACTAAATATAAGCATTCAGATATTATAGCAAACTACTACCCAATACTGGAATAGTTCAAATATTATATGCTTTTCATATTAATGTCCTGTCAATTCATTAAAATTGCTGTGGTAGAAAGTGATAAAGAATAGAAACAAGATGATGGCACAAAATATTAGCACGTGTTAATTCTTTAAATATCTTATACTGCAAAAAGTAAAACATTTCTAAAATCAAGTGTATTTACTCTTAATTTCACTTGGTAAATAAGACCATTTGCCAATGGAATGAGTATATTTACTCCTAAAGTAAGATAATTAGATATTATGCACCTAAAATAGGACACTGCAATAGTTTTTTCTTGTTTTAAATACAAATTATCTTGTTCTATTGGCAAAGTGGCTCACTTACCTGCTCAATTCAAGAAAAAAACAATTATTTTAAGCAAAAAATTACTAAATTAGATTTCAATTTTTTGCAGTGTAGCCAGTTCTAAGATTAGAATCTCCTCATCATTGAGTTACAGGATGAACAAGTGTGCATTTTATTTTCAGCACAGCTGCTCTGTAGGTTGTTAGGTACATACATACAACAAGACAAGCCAGCTTTATCAGGGTTATCAACAATGGCAGTAATATCCTGAAAGGCTAGACACATGGTTGCACTAAATCTAAGTCATCCATTTAAATCCTTCTGGAAGGGACAAGCTAAAGGAATGAATCCATTGCAGGTGACAGAACCTCTGTGTTACAAGGAAATTTTATCTGTTTTTTTTTATCAGTTAGGTGCTAAGCAGCAACATTACAAATTAAACTCTGGAAAAAGCATGTAAGGATACAGTTAGAAATTTTTTTTTTTCCCTTGGGGAAAGATATCTTGGGTCCAGTGCTCTTCTGAAAATTATACTTTCAAGTTATGACACAGTTGATTCAATTAAGCATTTAAAAGCTCTGAAGTCGTCTTCACTGACAGCTGTCATGCATAAAACCCATGAGTAACTGCCGGCAAAAGAGATGTTGAATGGTCTGCACAAATGTAGCTTCGATTCCAGCTGCTTGGCAAGATAAACAATATTCCCTAATAAGTTTCTTTGGGAGAAAAATCTCAAAAGGTTTGCAAATTTTTCAGGCCTACTGTTTCAAAGTTTCATGATGATCTGACTTACTTTAGCATTTATTTTTGATTTCAAGCATGTCTTTGCATAACAGAAACATTGAGTACTGGATCCAGGGTTCCATTTGAGAAAAAGAGAAAGAACTTAATAAAATGGTTAAAATTCTTAGTTAAAATAACTGTTCAGACTTTATAAATAGGGGAGAGAAGCTATAAATTTTTTAAAAGCTAGAACTCCAATAATTTGTATAATTTGCATGAGATTTTGCTCGTCCAATAACCTTGAGTAAGATGTTATACATTTCAAAACAAAAATTTGAAACAAATATACAGCCTGATTGAACTTTTAATGCTATAAATCCTAGGAATTTCTAGTTACCATGAAAGCCCTGCTCCCCACTGCAAGTTTGTGTATCCACTTACTTGCTAACTGTCACTTTCGTAAAGGCATATCACCCCTAATACTATCAGCCCCACCACACGTAATTGGAAAAAGGTGGGTAAAAGCATCAACAAGAGAATTTTCCAAATTTTATTTTTTTTTATCTAAGATTTCAATTTTGTTTCTATGTGGTTTTCAGTGTAAATCATTTTTATGATCTCTGCTATTAGTAAATATGTATTCTCAGCTGATTTTAATTGAAAGCCGATTAACAGGCTTTTGGTCTACTGCAATCATTATATCAGCTGTGCTAAAGCAGAGAAACCTCTAAAACCTGCAGGACAGCGGGTCTCGAGGACCCAGGTTGGGGATGCCTGTTGTTAAAGACTTAATACTTCCTTATTTGTGGAACCAATAGGAAAGTATAACATTACAAGATGCGCTACATTCCTCATTTTAGGGAAGACAGTGCTTCTTGTAAGAGCTGTCATAAAATACAATTTTATTACAACTTTACTTTCGTAATTGTATGACTTTATTCTCGTTATGTTACAATTTTATTCTTGTAATTTTACAACTTTACTCTCTTAATGTCCCAACTTTTTTTATCATGATATGACTTTTATCTCATAATCTAATGACTTTATTCTGGTATTTAAAAAGTAACATCTCTAGCCTGGCCCTAATAGTCCATCATATTATCGGGTGTTTTCACACCATTGACTTTTTACTTTGATATCAGCTTTAAGCCCTTCTCACACAACATTACCATATAAGGTGATGCTGCAGCCTCTCTGATAGTCCTTATATGTCCACATAAGAATGTCCATTTGGTTGAACAGATTGCAAAAATGAAGAGATATAACAGTTATGTCATGGTAGGTTTAGGTTCTTAGCCCATATGCAGAACACAACAGAGGCTGGGTAAAAGTTAAACAAGGTTTATTGAATGTTTCACAATAATCAGACAATGTACTGGGTCAGGGGCTGGTCCGGGCTGGTTCACAGAAGTCTGCTGAGAAGATAGTTTGATTAGAAGGCAGGCTGATGAGAATGAGTCTTTGATAATTCAGAATTATACCTTGAATGAATCGGGGCTTCTCTTTGAGAGAGAGGGAACCGTTGGGTCCAGAGACTGTTTGTTCAGCAGAGTTCAAGGGCAGCTGCAGCGTCTAGCTTCTGACTTTAATGGCAGACCTTGATCAGAGTTTCCAGCTCTTAACTAAGAGCAGCAGGGGAATCCACATAGGAATCTTCAGGTTTGGCTCTCCAGGGCAGATTGGCAGGTTAAGCTCATCCAGAGCTTCAGGCTAGAGACAGGTTTCCTGTGAGGCAAAAACAGAAGATAGTTAGAATCTGATCTCTCTCCAGAGATAGCTAAGATTCTTTCAGTTTCAAGGCTCAGGTTGCTAACCAAACTAAGGTCAACACTGCGGTGTCGAAGCAAGGTCTGGCAGCTGGTTATAAAGGGCTGGTCTCCTGATGAGTAGATACGTCTCAGGTGTGCTGGAAGACTCCAGCTCCAGGAGACCCACGGCGCACTCTGCTGGAGGAAGGTGGTACAGCTCCAGATCCCAACAAGTTATTTAAACAATAAAATAAAATGAAAGGAATTAATCGTCAACACATTCATCCATCCATCCATCTGAAAATAGTTTTCAGGTCAGGTAATCTGCATGTTGCTGCTTTATAGGATAACAGAAAAAATATAGATGCTCAAAAAATACCATGCATCAATATATGCAGAGATAAATCAATGTTACAGAAACAGAGGAGCCTTCCCTCTTGTTTAGAAGAATTCTTGTATCAATGGGAATTCTAGTGATAAAATGATAAACACACAACTACTTAATCCTACAACTGTATTCTAAATGATTACTTAACATATTGATTAGGAAAGATAAAAAAAATCAAATATAATTCATGTATTCTCAATTGAAATTAAGTACATATAGTGAGGAAAATAAGTATTTGAACACCCTGCTATTTTTTAAGTTCTTCCACTTAGAAATCATGGACAGGTCTGAAATTGTCATCTTAGGTGCGAGAGACATAATCTAAAAAAAAAAAAATCCAGAAAACCAATATATGATCTTTTTAACTTGTTATTTGTATGATACAGCTGCAAATGCAAGATATAATTTATGCCATAGATGAAAGAAGGAAATTCTAGAAACCTCTTTGATATGGAATTTAAATGACAGATTCTGATCAAAAATAACAATTGTTCCAAAGACGACCAATTCTGTTTTTTTTGCATTCAGAAGCAGAAAGTTAAGGGTCAACCAGGTTTTTATCTCTTTAAGACAAGCACGTATTCTATATAATTGGTTAGTTTCATCAGGATTTCTAGACAGATAAAGGTGAATATCATCAGCATAACACTGGAAATAAAAGCCATGCTGTCCGACATTGTTTTGGCAAAAAGACAAAACCAGCACTAATTTTAGTCACCTCAGATTGGCATAACCAGGTGTCATTACCGCCAGTGTGCCCCACCTTTGCCCATAGACCCTGACAGATTAGGCGGGATAAAATGGATGGATGTCAGAATCAGTGATCCATCATCTGTCATGATCATGCAGTTGGAGCTGTACACCTGCCTGTTAGTCACATTATGCTAGAGAAAATAGAAACAGCCTAACCTCTAAATGTTACCTATTGGACTGGTCCTGTTAACTTTATAAAGCAAAGATATACAATAGGTCTATGGCAGAAACTGCAGAGTTGGAACTATCATCAGAACAGAGGCATAGAATATTTGGTAATGCTTTCTATTGCTACCTATATAGGAGCAACTTAAAAAAAACTTCAAGAACTAGCATCAGCAGCCAAACTTTTTTAGGGGGAATATGGGTCTGGGGTTACTTTGTAAGAGAAATTAAACCCGTCGAAAAAGTTAAGTAGCGATAACATTAATCTTATGTATTTTCTTACATACAGCTCCCTTGGTGGGCATGACCTCTACACACAACAATGATGATATTGATTTTATGATGAGAGGAAAAGATAAGGTTGAGTCCTGCTATTACTAAGGAAATTACGTGTTAGATGAATGATTTGGATGGTGATATTGTAGTTATTCATTTGCCCAGGGTTGGGCAACTGCAGTCCTCGGAGGGCTGGTATGCTGCAAATTTTACTATATACTTGGTGCAACCCACCTGAATCTAGTAATTAGATGATAACAGTAACAGGACTCTGGAGAAATTGATTGCATTCTGAGTAGCCAATTTAGCCATTTGATTCAGGTGTGTTGGACCATGAGCAAATCTAAATGTTGCAGGATACCAGGCCTCGAGGACTGCAGCTCTCAGCCCATGTTTCAGAATATTGCTTAAGCTGTGTAACTTCATGACTTGAGATCCTAAAGGAGGACATGATGCAGACAAGCTACAGCATCATCTGTGCCCTTTAGCCTTGTGGGCATGTTGTGGGGGTCCAGCTGTGAGATGACAGCTGGCAGAATGCTGTCTGATGGGATGCATCAAAACAAAACAAATTTAGAAACAGCAGATATAAACTGTTAACATATTCCATGAGAGTTTTATTGAGACTGCAGCCTTGATTGTCAAGGATATGTCTTCAACTTTAGAGACGTCTATTGTCAGAAATGCAAAGTGTTTTCCAGGGTTTTCTCATGTGTTTTGTTAAATTCATATTACTTCATAGCTTTGAAGGTCATTAACATGCTTAATGGCACTTTGAGGATTTAGAAATCATCTTAAGCATTTGAACTTTTGTATAGGACAAGGATGAGTCAGTTTGTAATTGCATGTGGGATGGCGTGATAGAAATTATAGACAACACTGACATTTTCATCTAAGCTCCACATTTATTCACAAGGTCTGTCATGATGTTATGGTTTTTCCTCTCGATTTTGATCAATTAGAAATGGAAGGACGTGAAAATAAAGACATTGTGAAAAAGTGGAAAGAAGACAAATCTGGCTACAAATTGGCTTTGATTCATAAAAAGTGGCATTAAGCACCAGTTGGCCGAAAAGTGCAGAGCAGCAGCCAGCGGCAGAAAAGATTTTTGATCAAGAAAATTATACAATTACTTGTGTCAAAATAAAGAACAAAGGAAAAAAGTTTTAGCGGGAAACTAAATGAGTAAGAATTATTCTCTTAACATGTCTATTCTGTGATCTCCAGAAACTCCTAGATCATAAGCTATATTCGGAAAACCCTACTTGAAAAACAAAAAAACAAATGTCTATCCGGAGGAAATCTCCACCCTTATTTTACAATGCTCCATTACATGATGGCAGATGAACCAGTTAAAGATTATAACCAGCTATGCCACACAAACGTATCAATGTTTATATTAAAGCTTTGTCTCAAATAAAAGAAACACAGAACAATTTGTGTTTGTTTTAGTCTTGCTGTTAAGAAGCAAATGCCATCATGAAGAGCAAGGATAGAAAAGTGATTCCAGGACGTTTATTTGGATGTGTACATCTTGTTAATTTGCATTTAAATTGCTTTCAGATAAACTCAGAACTTCTAAGATCTCAGCAACCAGCCCACACACCCAATTTGGAGGTCCGTGCACTTTTTCCTACCTTGAAACCACATTCTAAAGGGAATAGAGCTATGTTCTAATAGGCGCAGGGCCCTGATTTGATGCTAACGCATTAATAAAGCAGCAAATGTTTATTGAAAAATATAGTTTGTTGTTTAGTCTTTGAAACTTTCACAACTCTATCATGATCTATCTCCTTTTTCCCCCCCACCGGGCATACCTCAGAAACTGTTTTATTTTTTATTTAAAGATGTGGTGTGCTTTTGTACCAGTATGAAGGGGACCTATGGATGTTGAAACATTTAAGAAATAACCGTAGTTTATTTGAAAACACAAATAAATGAAGTTTTGTGATTATTAGGTTACATGTTCTCAAACTGTAATAGAAATTTAGACATAACTGCTTAATGAAATGTAATTTACCAATTTAAGCAGATAATCCTCCTACAGAGTTGAATCATTTTGTTGTAGCTGGCAAGCAGGATTCCCTTTTAGAAACTTAATAAATACATTAAATTAAAAAAAGAAAGTGTGGAAAAAAAACTTTCTTTATTGCACATGGCTTAAAACTAGTGGTATGAAGAGCCACAATAACTTAAATCCACCCCAACTGGAATATCAAATACTCTAAGTTCTGAGGTATTTGGGTCACAGTGATGAATTATTTTAGTGAGCAAAGACATTGCCATGACTGAGATATTAAATAACATACTCTTACCTTTACTATTTGGTAAACCCAAGTTAGAGAGAGCTGTAGTTGTTGAATGTCAGACATAAATCCTTAACTTTCACCTTTTAAATCATTCCTTACCATTAAAGTACTATATACTTTTTTTTTTATTTCCCATAACATACAGGCAGCATTTCTAGAATACAAAACCAAGTCACTGAAGCTCTTCTGTGAAGTATTATTTGTAAAAAAAAAAAAAAAAAAAAGATTATATACCATATATGCTACACATAAATATGAACCCCCAAGCATCACAAAAGAGTAGTTTGATGTCAGATCAGAAACTATGGAGCCCTAGGGAAACAGCGATACTACATCCTGCCAAGAGCTCCAACCAGTTATTCACCTGGAGTACAAAACAGTGATCAATTCATAGCACAGGAAAAAATCTAACTTAGTTGTGTAATATGCAGGGTATCTGTCTTGTTTAATATTATATTCTAGCCAATGAAGTGTAATGATACATATAACAATCTGCTGAATGATTAAAAACATACCTTACAAAATTTGTTTGTTGATTATCAGTCCTTCCCTTTAGTTGTTGCTCAGCATTTGATTATTTACTTTCATTCTTCTTCAACATCTCAGAAGCAGGTTTACTAAATTGTTTAAATAGGAAAACATGTCACTTGAGAAGAATTTTAGTTTTCTTATGTTGGACAAAGAACAGATGGGAAACTACAGTAACTCATGAGGAACTAATTGGCATTAAGAACAGGCACAAACCAACACCTGGCAATACTTTATACTGAGCCTCTTGTGAATTTACATTCAGTTGTTAGAGATACTGTAGATATAGAAAATGTTTATTGTGTACTCGGTCATATATAAGAAGGGATGTGAAATGCCTTGTTTACTGTTTTGTGCGGGCCAAAAATGTTCTTTTAAATTCCATCCAGTGTTTTCTGTTACCTTATTTGGATGTGGTATTGATTCTGTGCAACTGTCAGAGTCTGCAGCCCCAGATAAGTTTCCTAGAAGGCGTAGCTGTGGGATAAATACATGAGAAAAGCTAAAATCTCGGCCTCTGCTGTTTATCAAAGCAGTGGTCAGGACGGATCAAAAAAGGTAGTTGCTCATCTGCAATTTGTGCTGATATCAAAGATTTTGTTAAACATAACTGGAATAAATAATTCTGGCTCATGTCGCTTCTGGTGAATAATAAAAGATGATGAAGATGGGAATTACCTGTTCTTCCATCCAACCATCATGCCTCCTGATGCCATCTAGCGGTGTAGAAGACTAAATGAGATTAAAGAAGAAGGAGTCTCCCCAGCTCCAACAGGTGCAGCATATTTGGATTCATTAGGAGAATGATTATCTTTTATATTAAGTTCTGAATGACAGTTATTGCCTGAGTAAGCGTATTCACATACAACTTTATCGTACTTTTTATTCAATCAAAAAATGCAATTGTGAAAGTTATTTACAAAATGAGTTGAATATAGTTTTGCAGACATTTGAATTGGTAATTTCAAACTGTCAACTGTTGATTCTGCTTCAATCTGCCATCAATATTTTCAAGTCTTTTTAAATAAATACTTGGGTCTGGCTGAATTCTGAGTTCTCAGGTCCTAAAAATTACAGCAAAACAAAAATAAAAGATTTTCCAGATTTCCTGGCTGTAAATGTCTTTAAAAATAAAGAATCACAGATTGTATCTAAAAAATATGGCATTTTCTTAAAAAAAAAAAAAAAAAAAAGGAAATATCAGTGTAGGCACTAAATGGAACCCAAATCTGGAACAAATTTGACTTCACTCTGAGGACCCCCAGTTAACATTTGCAAAACTGATAAATGTATCAATTAAAATCTAGCCAGCTGAATCTAGCTAGCAATATTTAAGCTATAAATGTTGATACTTTCTTCGAAATGCTGCATTTTCCATATACAGTAGGCTAATGGTTGCCATTTTCTTTTCTTTTTTTTTTTTTTTTTTTACATTTTGATAAACTCAGTAGTCTTCTGACCTGGTTGAAAGCCAATGTAAATGAAAAGGGAAAATAACAGTGGATTAAGAGGCATTTAAAAAAACAAATTAACACAATGTCATGCTATCATTGTGAACCTGTTTGGCTTTAAAGTTTTTTGTCATTTTTTTATTGTTTTAACACTGTCTACATCCCTTAGTCTGTTACTTAAAATGTTGTGATCTACAGTGTATGTAACATGTAGTTTAAAGATATCAGAGAACCATTACAGGTGATGCTAAGGACTCAGGTCATATCACCATAAATGACACCACAAACTAAAACAGTTTTTGGACAGAAGCTCATGAAAGTCAGTCTCAGATTTGCCAGAGTTGTCATGTTTTCCATACAATGAGCTATCCTACAAGTCTTATAAAGAAGCTTTGAAATACTTGTTAGGTTGACTGTTAGGTTAATGTTCTTCTCCAAATTGTCCTTAGGTGTGAGTAAGTGTGTGAATAGTTGTTCTTCCTGTTTTCTCTGTGTTGCCCTGCAATGTACTGGCGACCTGTCCAGGGTGGACCCCGCCACTCGCCTGTAGACAGCTGGAGATAGGCACCAGCAGCCCTCGTGACCCCACTTGGGATAAGAGTGAAAGAAAATGGATAGATGGAGGGATGAATGAAATACCTGTTTTGTAGGTAAGGTTTGTATCTAAATTGTCCTGATTTTTTCTTTTTGTAATGTCTCAATGAAACAATTATGCGCAAACTACAGTGAAAGAAAAGGGGAACCCCAAGTCACTTGGTTATAAACATTGGGTGCAGGGCTTCCAAAGGAAAAAAAACAACCATAAAATGTTTATCTCTAAACACAGCAGGGAGCACCAATCGGCAATTTCAGGCAGGGCTAAAAAAAACTCTCTTGACCCACGACATCAAGCACTTTCTCTAAGACAGGTCATAAAGGCTAAAACTTTTTGAGGCAAAAAGGTTTACCTGTCAAAATTTTATCTTTCATTGTTGGAAGGTCAACCTC
Source organism: Cyprinodon diabolis (assembly GCA_030533445.1). Taxonomy (NCBI): domain Eukaryota; kingdom Metazoa; phylum Chordata; class Actinopteri; order Cyprinodontiformes; family Cyprinodontidae; genus Cyprinodon; species Cyprinodon diabolis. The sequence goes on from CM060078.1 coordinate 21,863,385, forward strand.
TGAATCTGAGTGTATCGTAGAGAAGCAAAGGAAAAAGGTTTTATTCAAGGGAGAAAAAACAGCTTTGCTTTGCACTACAGAAAGCAAAAATATCATGCACTGATGCAATTTCTTTATAAATTACACTATATAATCATCTGAGAAAATGTGTGAGTTTTGCCACTGGATAAATACTGCCTTACTCATCAATAAAAGAAGAAAAAGTTAAAAATGTTACTATAATATTATAAACATAAAACTGAAAACGAAATAAGAAGTCTTTGAATGATTGGTTTTCCTTGCTGCAGAGTTAATTACCGAAGCCAAAAAATGGTTTTAGCTGTCAAAATTCACTTTAAAGGAAAGACATATGGTATTTTATAGCAAATAGTGTATATTTAGTATAAGGATCCCTTATAAAGGTTATTCTGGGTTCCATCTCTGCAAGGGGTACCGGGAATTCATGCAAGCACAGACTTAGGGTCAGAAGTTATTAAATCATAAAACCTGTATAAGTAATGTAGTAATTTTTGAGTCAAACTACTACATTGCATTTGTCAAAATCATATATTAATGTATTCCCTTTAAAAATTTATATTATTACACTAAAACTGAATAATAAACCACTTATTCTCAAAAGGGATTCTCGTATTAAATCAGGTAGGAAGGTCAATAAAGTAATTCAGCAGAAGATGGATTGATAACTGATATGAGGCAGAAATATGAAACATGTGTAACCAGAGCTATCAATGAAACAGCATTTACCGTTGTTATGCCATAAGCAATGATATTAACTTCAGACATTGCTGAAGCTAAAATACTGTGCTCTCATAACTGCTAATCACCTGGCTCAACACATGAAGACTAACACCAAAGGCTAAAGAAAACTCGTTTGAGGACAACAGCATCCATATTCTGGACAAGGAAGATATATATATCTATATATATATATAAATAACCATCTTTTGGAAATGGCTGACTCAAAATATAAAGATGCTGGAAATACAAAGTTACTTATAAAGCGGATCTCTCTGAAACATTTCCTCATCTTCCTCCTCAAAATGCAAGCTGCCCTCTGACGACTCTGGTCTAACAAATTTCCTCCAAAGCCTCCCAATGTGCCATTTTTTTCTGTATCATAGTTATATTTGATTTCCATGAAAGAAAGAACAAAAAAGAAACAACAAGGCTTGCTTTCTCTTAGAATTGATAAAATACTATACAGGTGAAGGCCTTTTTACCATTTTAATGTTGCCATTCTGCCCTTCCACTATTGGCCATGTCAATCTAGACTTTTTAGGTTAAAACTAATAAAAGCCTATTTTAAGATAAGTCTCTTGTTCTAATTCAGAAAATTGAAATGGAAACCCTCATGATCACACTCTATAGCAAATATGGCACTATAACTTAGTTCAAACTACTTGTATAGAACATTAAATGCATATTATATTTTTATTATCTCAACTACGCAGGATGTTTATCTTCACTTAACTAATTAAACCTTGAAAAGAATAACATGAAGGACAAGTACTGCTATCCTCCATATTAAGATCAAGTAAAGTCAGGTCAGCTTTGTTCTCTTTCAAGCTCAGAACACTTAAGACTCTGTTTAACTATTGGTTTCAATGCTTTTCCCCTTCAGGATGTTGCCTCTCCTATATAAAAAGTAGATGTTCAAGATGAGTCTTGATAACTCGAGTTTGTGTAATAACTCATTCCTCTGAGCTACTGACTCATATAAATTCAATTTGGTTTCAGCCAAAGTTGTCAACACTAATATTTCTGCATGGAAAGTGCTTCAAAAAAACATCACCTGACCTGCTGAGAAGTTGTAAATCCTGTTCTGATGCATGAACTATATTTTTTACTTGGTGAGTGGAAAATACAACTACATCCACTACATCATAGAGTACTTTATTTTTTTCACAGAATTATTTAGATTATTTATCTCTTCACCACCACACACTAATTATCCATCTGAGATTGTCACAGGGCACACATGATGATTTTAGTTCAGCAAAAGACTGTTTAATCAGGCATCAATGGAAATCAATTTTGCTGAGGCAGGGAAACCTCTAAAACCTAAAGGATGGCGGCTCTCGAGCACGACTTTGGGCAGCCCTGCTCTAGAAGGAGGATAAGTATTGAATTGGAATCTTCTCTAAGTAGAAGGCTTATCTGTCTTTTGTACAAGCTAAAGTGGTATGGAGTCCTACAGTATGGGTATGTTTACACCCTATGCGGCGGCTTCACACTCAGCAGTGACCGGCTGTGTTGTTGGTCTTGGCAGGAGGGAGCCAGCAGAACCACATCATCCACAAAAAGCAGGAATGAGATTTGATGGTCCCTTTATCAGGTCCCCTCCAGCCTTTGGCTGCACTGAGAAACGTAATGAGGAGGACCTACGACAGGGGGCAGCCCTGTCAGAGTCCAACATGCACAGGGAACAAGTCTGACTTAATGCGTGCAATATGGACCAAACTTCGGCTCCATTTGTACAGAGATGAGATGGGCCCTAGTAAAGGGCCCCTCTTCTCCATGCTCCTGGCATTAGCCTTCCCAGGTAGGCTAAGAAGTGTAATTAATCTATAGTTGATCCCCTTTCTTATGTAAGGGAACCACCACCCCAGTATGCCAATCCAGGAGCTCTGTCCCAGACCTCCACCAGATGTTGAAGAGGTATGTCAACCAAAACAGCCTCACAACATCCAGAGCTCTAAGAAACTCAAGGCAGATCTTGTACACACTCAAACTCTTACCACCATTGAGTTTGAACACCTGGGTGACTTCAGCCTGGGTCATGAAAGAATATGACCCGGAGCACCCAGTCTCTTTCTCCACTACGCAAGACATGTCAGCCAGTCTGAAGAAATCCTAAGTATTTGTTGCACCATCCACTGTTCTGCTATATCTTTAGTTTATCTCATAAATGATTTTAAACATATAGATTATTTATTTGCTTATTTAATCAGTAATTAATTCAGTTTGCACAATAAATTTTTAAAATCTATTGATATGCTAATTTTTGTTTACTCTGATTATAAAAAAAGAAATATGCCCTTCATCATTTGAAAAGATCCTCAAGATACATCAGAATACTCTGGTTTATAAGGTTTTTTCAATTAATGGTTTGCTATTTATAAGCTCAATCAACTTTGGATTAATTACATAATTGAGGACTTGTTTCCTTAGCCCTGACCATGAGCAAGTGAAGAATAAATATAGAAACAGACAGAGGTTCTAAAACTACGAAACCAATGAACATGTTGAAAGGTCTAAAACCTCAAGCCATACTTGTTGCACCAATAAAATACTTCATTAATTAAAGTTATTTTAAAAAGGTAGAAAAAGCTGCCTTATTCTAATTAGTGAGTTTGGTTCATTAATTCCCCAAAGCAATCTAAAATCTGATTTGAGAAGTGCTTCTCTACATTGCTGTGCAATTAAGCACAGCTGTACACCGAGTTTACCTTGATTAAATCATCTGTAAATGCCAAATGACTACTACAAAGTGCCACAGACCAACTACCTTTTCGTTTAAATAGAGCCTTGATGGGGCAGTAGGAGGGAAACACATTTCTCACTTATTCATATGTGGAAGTGGGTGTGACAAATTCGCCTCAGCATTTGAATCAGGCTGTCTCCTTCGCTTCAGGGAGGCTTCAGTCTTATTTAACTTGTAGCTGGAAAATTGTGTGGCTGTTCCATGTTTAATTAGTTTGACAGGAGGTATGAGACCGACCTCTAAATCTGGAAATATTGCCTGATTGCCATCTTGGCTCCTAATATTGCAGAAAAATAATACAAGAAACAGTTAATAAGAGTTGTGGTTAAGGCCCTACCAAACCGATTTCCATGCTTTCCTTGCTTTTGGCCACAGCATGCGAGTTATTTCAGCAAGCAGAATTGGGTTTGATTGTGCACACATAAGGTTGCACAGATATAATGGAGTTTTCCCGTAGTAAAAATAAAAATATTATTTTATTCAAAGATGTGCTCACAGTATCTGAGCCCCCACGCTCATGTTGGTAAGTATATACAAAAAAACTAATTTATTTTCTCAAAATGCCAACAATTGCATGGACCCAAAGAGGGAATGAAGAGGTTATAGCGTGTTACATCTCTTTCACAGGTAAAATGAACTCCTCAACAACAAGTCTTCTCTCTAGTAAGGAAAATCTTGGCGTTTTTCTTTTTTATGGTACTTTCATTTTAATTGAGAAAGACAGAGCATTAATCAAAACCAGCGGAAGCAAAAAAAAAAAAAGATCATATGCAAATTTAAAATACCATAGATTAAAATAACTATTGGATTCGGAAGCTACGTACAGGAAGGCACTTAATGCATTTCCTTACCATCCAAATAATTGAAATCAGGAGTTCCAATCCCTCTCATGTGAGTAAATGTAAATAAATCAATTTAGTGACAGAAGGGGTCACTCTCAGGAGCACAGTGAATTCCAGTGTGGTGCTCTGATAGGATCCCGGTTGTGCAGCAAGTCCAGTTGTGAAATCTCTGCTGCCTATCAATCCATCCTCAAATATCAGTAGTATTATAACAACGTAAAAGTGAGCAGGAAGAGCAACCACAGCGTGGTAGTCTATGTACGGTAAACTGAAGGAACAGGAGCATCAGATGTCAACCAAATAGTGATGCAAGGGCTCTATCTTTCTCCAGAAACAATTCCAAAAGGCATGCAGACCTTATGTAATCTTCTGATTAGATCAAGAAGAGTGTGAAGGCTGCTTCTTCAAATTACTCTCTATGACCAAGCAGCTGCATCCACGCCATACATCACTAAGTGCAATGCAAAGTTACATCTATTAGGGTGAAGTACACTGCCACTGTCCTCTAGAGCAGTGGTTTCAACACAATGAATTAGAGAAGAGACTAAAAGCCATCCATTCTCCTCCAACAACAGTTTGTGACCTAACAAATATGTTTCTGGAAATAAAATATAACATTTTCCAAAAACTCACTCCTAAAACTTTTGGACAGTTTCCCCAGAAGAAATGAAGCCGTTAAAAATGTAAAGATTGGAGTCCAAAACCATATTTACCCTTATGGATTAAAACTCGATGTCACCCTTGCTTATAAGCGAGTCAATTTAGATTTAGACAGATTCAGACAAATTATTATTTTGCACAGAGTGCATACAGAATGAAATTCCATTGCATGCAGTTTATGAGAAGAATGAGAGTATAGTTGAAATAAATTACATTACAATATAAAGTAGAGCGGTGAGAGGAATTTACCAGTGCAAGGAGAAAAACTGTTAAAAAATAGTGTGCAGAAAAATGAACGTTAGTAGTGCAAAAAGTTCATTTCTGAGCATGTGTGATGCAGACTCCAGTTTAGGGTTAAACAGTGCAACAGTCTTATGGAAACGGGCAAAAAGCTGCTCCAGAACCAGCTAGTACTGACGGGGATACTACAGAGCCTCTTCCTAGAGGGCAGCAGGTAGAACAATCCATTGTGGGGGTATAATGGATCACTCGGGGCATGCAGTGCAGTGATGAGATGTTCTAAATGGAGGAAAGAGGAGCAAGTCATCCTCTCTGCTTTCCTCAACACTCTTCCCATGTTCTTCTAATCTGAGGCGCTGCAGCCTCCACACCACACAGTGAGACAGCTGGTAAGAATGCTCTCTATAGTGCTTCTGTAGAAGGTCCTGAGGATTAGCAGGGGGCAGGTGGGCTCACCTCATCCTCTGCAGGAAGTACAAGTGCCCTCTTGACCAGTGAGGTGGTGTTCACAGACCAGGGGAGTTTGTCTGTGCTGTGCACCCACAGGAATTTGGTGCTGCTGACCACCTCTACACCTGAGCTGTTCATGACAGTGGAGTGTGGCTGGGCTGGTTCTTCCTGAAGTCAAAAATGATCTCCGTCTTCTCCACGTTCAGGATCAGTCTGTGTCTCTGCACCAGTCCACCAGCTGCTCCACCTCCTCTCCGTAGTTCTGGTCATTATTGTCACCGATTAAGGTCTACCACCATGGTGTCGTCTGGATGGTTCAAGGATGGTTCTAGACTGTAATGGGAATATATTATATTATATATTATAAAAAATATATTATATTTGACTTAATGTTACAGGTGCAAGTTTGGCAGTTTTTGTTTGAAACTATATTAAGGAATAAGAGATTCCAGCCATAGCTTGAGCTGCAGATCATTCCAAGACCATGGGCCAAAATAGGATAAACTTGATTTTCCTCACTCTGTATGTGGAAAGGATACCTTAAACCGCAGCCAGCTACAGGACTTGAGATTGTAAGTGTTCAGGAGAGGAAACAATCAACAGCTATATCTGGGTGCGTATGCGTAAATGAGCCGATGGTATGGATCGTGCTTCCAGAGTTGGAACACATAGTGACATCGCTCATTATTCTCAGAGTACAGGTCACTCTAATTCACATTCATTACTTTAAAACAGATCCGTTCAGTTCACCGTTCACTAAAAATATGAACGTGTTCCCTAAAGGCTGCACAACACCGCTGCCTTGTTCCGATTGACCGCATCACACAAAAAACGTAACAGAAAAAACTGAACATGCCTTGTTAAGTAACTTTTTATCAAAAATAACCATGTTTGTACTAAAGCCAAGTTTTTGTATGATATTAATGAAGGGACAGGAATCGACTGTGTGCAAACTTCATGATGTGATTGGTGGTGAACCTGGGGAAGTGTTGTGCAGGGGGCTCAGGACGCAGCCCTGAGGGGAGCCCGTGCTTAGGGTGATGACATCAGAGGTGTTCTGTCTGACCTGGACTGAACACCTCTTGCTAAAAGTCTTTAAGGTTATTCCATCAGGTAATATTTTACAAGGAGGGTGTTTACTAAGCATAGGTTTAAAATAAAATTCTGCATCACCTCATCACGGCTGTATTTACTCTTCTTTTGGCATTTTTCATCGTAATGCTTAAAGAAAACCTCTTAGCATGGCTGCTGTTGTCTATTCGCCATGCTTTTGATTACTTACATACAGTAGATACAATATATGCATAAACAGACTCATTACATATGAAAATCTTGCAGTATATCCAGCTTTACCGCATTCCTCATTTATCTGGTTTTACACCTCTGTTATATCATTCTGATGATTGCAAGCTTTTGTATATATGTGTCCAAGGATGGTTCTAGACTGTAATGGGATTTGGCAGATTATACTGTAGCCATTGTTGTAATGTCCGCGTTTTAAAAATCTCTCCCTCCTTAGAAACCCTATTGCCAACAGGCTCACAGAGGACACGAGATGAGGCAACTGCTATCCTGTTTTTCACCATTATATTCTGACTTAATTCACTTTTTTTTTTTCCTCAGACTTCAGTGTGTAAACAATTTAATGGTGCTGTGATCTGCCTCTAACATCACCACACAAGTTGGCTAAAGCCTCATAGTTGTCTGGCCTCCAAATGGAAAAGTGGCAGGCACTAAAACATTTTTCAGAACCCATTCTTTTGCGATTGATATATTATGGGGCCATAGCAGCGCTCTTACATTTGCACTTTTATGCAGTCCAGAGGAGGTTAATGAGGGTCCTTTCACATTGCAGCACCACAGCTCCTGCCAAGTGAATAATTACTGGGATATTTCATTCGAGGTAGAAAACAATCTAGTGGCTTAGACACACCAACTCTACAGGGGTTGTCAAACAGGGCAAAGCTGTCATTTTCAGAACTCTACAAAGGTACTCATATCTCTAAACCACAAAAACAGAACATTTATTTTACTTTATCTAACCTTTATTTTACTAGGGAAGAAATTCATTGAGATTTGGAATCTCTTCTACAAGGGTGTCTGGGCCGAGAAGTGCAATAGCACAAGGTGCAAACAAGGAATTACATGTACATAAACATTATTTATGAAAGTAACAGTAATGCTAACTTATTAACACCAAAGTATGAAGAGATTATACATAAAAAACAATACATAAAAAAATATATTATATTTGACTTAATGTTACAGGTGCAAGTTTGGCAGTTTTTGTTTGAAACTATATTAAGGAATAAGAGATTCCAGCCATAGCTTGAGCTGCAGATCATTCCAAGACCATGGGCCAAAATAGGATAAACTTGATTTTCCTCACTCTGTATGTGGAAAGGATACCTTAAACCGCAGCCAGCTACAGGACTTGAGATTGTAAGTGTTCAGGAGAGGAAACAATCAACAGCTATATCTGGGTGCGTATGCGTAAATGAGCCGATGGTATGGATCGTGCTTCCAGAGTTGGAACACATAGTGACATCGCTCATTATTCTCAGAGTACAGGTCACTCTAATTCACATTCATTACTTTAAAACAGATCCGTTCAGTTCACCGTTCACTAAAAATATGAACGTGTTCCCTAAAGGCTGCACAACACCGCTGCCTTGTTCCGATTGACCGCATCACACAAAAAACGTAACAGAACAAACTGAACATGCCTTGTTAAGTAACTTTTTATCAAAATAACCATGTTTGTACTAAAGCCAAGTTTTTGTATGATATTAATGAAGGGACAGGAATCGACTGTGTCAAATGCCTTACGCAGTTGAATAAAAAAAAATGCTAAGCAAGCATGTCTGCTTTTAAATGCTTTTTTAAAATTATCTGTTACATTTGAAGTTGTGAATGTCCTGCTCTGAACCTAGATAGAAAATTATTAAAGATTTTGTTTGTTTAAGTCAGCCGTTTTAAACTGGATAGACACTAATGACTAAAACACTTTTGGTAGAATTGAAAGATTTGAAATAGGTTGATAGTAATTCAAGTCTGTGGGATCACCAGATTTCAGTAAAAGGATGACAAAGGCCTTTTTTCCGCAGAGCAAGAAGTACAGTATATTTGAAGAAATGGCTAGATTAAAAATGTCACTATCAGGCTATGCAGTAATTTGTGCAGCTAGTTTGATGAAAAGTCATCTAGGCCAACAGGCCCTGCAGACTTATGACATCTAATGTTTGCAAAGCATGCAAAACATCAGATAGGTGCTCAGGCATAAAGTAAAAAAAGGATTTTGGGTTAGGGATATACAAGTTGGTTTGAATGATTTTTTATTCGGATGATTTGTGAACAACCTGTGTTGAGCTGAAGATGTGGGCAGACATTTTGAGGTGACTATTAAATAAGTTGGACATATCCTTTTTATAAATAATGAAAGACTTATTTTGTTTTAATTTCTAGGGGAGGTTGCAACTAGGCTTATGTTGTAATTGTTTGATTGGCTGATAATTTTGAGTAATCATTAAAGTTATCTGTGGTTAAATCTAAATAATAGTTAGATTAAGATTTCCTAATTAACTAAGTACATTTGTTTCCAAGTTCACAGATGTTTTGCAAATCAGATTTAGACTTTGTTTTTCTGGACACTGACCTTTGTTTATTTCCCTCATGTAACAAATCAGCCATGTCTTTTGTAAACCAGGGATTATCTCTATTTTCATTCTGTATTTTTTAAATTGGACATGTTTGCTAATTATTTAAATTAAATTGTCATAATAAAAGGTGAGAGCTTCATCAACAGTACGTATTAATTTTTTTTTTTTTTGCGAAATCACCAGAGCTATATCATGAAAAAGGCTTGATAAGGGAAATATTTAAAATGTTTTTGGATAATTTTATTTTTAATTTGTTTGTATTTCTCAAACAAGCAATGCAACAATGATACTAATCAGTTATGAAACATACCCATGCTAAACATGGTTCTCCATCTTAATTGGAAGGCCAACCAACTTGATAAGAGAAACACAAAACATGTCCAAGGTCACTTTGGAGAATCCGTTGATATCCAGCTCAAAATGTTTGGACATGATACAAATTACCTTTGTACACCAAAGATCTATGTTTTATGTTGTTTTGATTTATAACCTAAAATTGAAGATGGAAAGGGTACCCTTAAACTTTTGTAAGGTAAAGAATAATTTCAACCATAGTGTTATTTTTTTACAATATTGTTTAATTCTTCTTAAATGGTGGTTATTCCTACTGAAAAAATATTCTCTGTATTAAAAAAAAAGGTCTACTGTTTTGGGGGGATTTTATAAAATTGTTCAAGAATCCATGAACCCTCTTCTTATACACAATCCTAATCATGTTATAAGCTCAGGCACACCTTGGCAGACTCTTGATCAAATGTTGAACCACAAAAGTTTCTTTTGTTTTTTGTTTTCCCCTTGTCCTACTGTTCCATACACATAATGAGCTCTCCTTAACTTTCCCAACTATTATCTGAGCTTGAAACTTTGCAGCCTCTTCTAACCATGATTAATGATGTTTTAAGATTAAAAAAAGATTACTACCAGAAGGTAGTGCGGCCATTTCTATGTTTGCAGCTTGCTTTCATTGTGAATATACCCATATTTATGTCTCTCGGGTTTTCCGCATAATAAATACTCAAAGGTTCACATTTTTACCACAAATTATCTACCAACTGGGCTGCATTGACACTTCTCTCATACCACCACCTGACTTATCAAGTTAGTCTCAAATTATAATTGTATACACACACATCCACTTACTCATACTCGCACATATCCAGTCTTCCAGAGAGTAACTTCTGAGGGAAAACTGTCTGAGGATAAAGTACAGCAACATCTGCTCTGGATCACAGTCTCAGCTGGTTCTCTGCTGCTTGTGCATAAAGCCATTACACAGCTTGTCCTTGCTAAGATAAATTACTACCTGCACACACAAAACACATTTGCTCTATTTCACGCAGATGCACAGGTGCACAGATGCAGGAAAAGTCTTGGGAACTAATACTACATTACACTTAGAGACTGCTGCTGACCCCTGAGAGTGAGCATATGCAATTTTTTAGTTTTCACAGTTACATTTTGCTAACTCTTTTTGGGTGTTGCAGTTTTCTCAGAGCACAATATTGTATATTCAGGCTTCAGCTGACTGGAAAATGATACTGACAACTACACAATGGCGAAGAGGGCTTATACTCTTTAGTTCCTGTGAGCTCATTCTCCACACTTATTCTGTAAATATAATGCTATGTGGCAGATTCAGTTTCTGGAAAATAAATGCATTTGCTGTTTGGAATCTCAAACTTGCATCATCATATTTACTTCATTCCCTTCCACTGGACTACAAATAATTTGAGTAAAATCTGTTGTTTTCTAAACATTCCACATTGCATTTTACAGTAGAACAAGGTGGATTTACTGCCTTGGAAATGTATGAAATCCCCGGTGCTGAATGAATTATGAATGGGCTAATAAAAAATGTAGAATATACCTGTGAAGTAACTGTAATGTGTGCATATTAAGTGCATGATGACAGGTGAGAGCAGCAGGAAGAAATCTGATTTTAGTCTTTTTTCCTTAGTTTTTAGCCAAGTTACTGAGCTACATGCCTCAAAATCAATTATATCAAAATCCTGACTTCACTGTGAGCACATGTATTTTGCATATCTGCAGTGTACCCTATATTTTTATGTATACCGTATAAAAGACCAATGGACATATTCTCACTGTTTGAAATGTCTAATTTATTGTTTGCTTGTATTTCCAGCTGACTGAAGGTGCCAAATTAATTCGCTCACACAGTTAGATGGACGTTTAAACACAATGTCGATATCCAGCAATTATGCTGTTCAATTAAGGAAGTGTATCAACCCCGGAACAAGAGATCAATCCCCTGTGACAATTCTGGCTAAAGCTGTTAAGAGTGTCAAAATGTGCTGACCTGAAAGGCCACTCAACAAGAAAGTATTTATTCCAAAAGCAATTAAAATGACAGATTATAGTGTGCAAAAGGATACCAGAACAAAAACTAAAGTTTGAGGGAGAAAAAAAAAGTATTATTATATAGTGTATAATCATTTCTATGAAAAACTGTGACTGGATTCCTTTCATTGTCAGAAATAGCCTTCCTGGTTTTGATATATTATTTTGAATGAGTGTGCTTTTACTTCGAAAAAGTTTAAGAAACTTATTTTGGCATCTGTGACGTAAACATTTTGTAACCTAAAATCCACAGAGTGCTGCCTTAATAGAATGCCCACCCGTTTATTAAAAACTGTTTTAAATTCTATCCACTATCTGAAATATTAAAAATATCAAACATACCCATTTAGTCAGTTCATATTTCACAGGCCAAGAATAATTTCTAAATCTCATATTAAGAAACCAAATCCAGTAGCATCAAAAAGTAACTATGAATGAAGATAAAAAATAAAACATAAGGTGGAAAATACCTGTGTTACAATACAACAATCTCTTCAGATATTTGTAGCCAGGCCTTGGACCAAATGCTTAACTATAAGTTTTAAACAACATGCATCTCAAGAGTGATGAGTATAGAAGTCCTTTCTTGGTATTATGTGTTCTCAGTGCTGCAGTTGAAACAGCTGATTATTGATCCAAATGGAAAGGCAGAAACAATGAGTGATTGTAGTCTAAAATGTTTGACATTATTTGGCAGACAAGGCTTGTGAACAAGGAAATGATTGCTGGGATCCACAAGGTACTACTTCTCCAGATGCTCCTGTTATGTTTCCTGATTTGAAGAGATTTTAAGTAGTATGGTATTGGAATTTCATGCTCTTGTGTTTGTCCAATTTTGAGTAAAGAGCAAAATGCTCCTTTGAGTCAAATCATTTATTTAACCACAAATAGGCTTGAATCAGAGGAAAACTGGAATATTGCTCATTCTTTCTAAATAAAAAAACATTTTGAAAACAACCCAGGAATTTTCCAAGACAAACAGGAAGTTATCACTTTTTAAAGTTAGCATATACTGAGATTAATTAAAAAAGTTAAAAAAAAATTAAGTGTTGATGATAAATTGCAAAGTGCCGTGTAACAAAATTGTATTTTAGAGAAATGCAATATAAGTGTAAATTGTCATGTTCAGTTGGCAAAATGTTTCTTTTACCTCCTCAATCCAAGAACAAATGCACTTATTTCAAGAAAAAAAGACTTATCTAGATTTCATTTTTTTTTCCAGTGTAAACATTGCACACTGTTAAGCAACTGTGTGGGATGAGCCTTAAAAAACAGAGGAAGTGGCTGAAACTGAGAAGTTTTCCTTGTTGGTTACAGAGGACTGGACTGCAGAACAGTAGAAGTACTAATCAATCCAATTCTGCATTAGGCACTCACCAATTATTGTAACAGTTCTCCCCTTTTGCACTGGAAAAAATCAAAAACTAGATAAGTCATTTTTCCTTAAAATAAGTGCATTTCTCCTTGGATTAAGGAGGTAAAAAAAAAATTGCCAGTAGAACAAAAATGTACACTTAAAATAAGAAAACACAATTGCATTGTATTATTTCAAGTGCATGTTATCTAATTATCTTATTTTTAGAGTAAAAATAGTCATTCCATTGGCAAACTATCTCCTTTACCCACTCAAATTAAGGGTATATACACTTAATTTAAGATTCTAGTTAGTTTTTCCAGGGTGGACTTCTTTTTGATTTTTCTGTTATTTATTTAATTTTTGTTTTTTTGGTCATTGGTTTCTTTTCCATTTTTGTTATATATAAGCTGTGTTGCATTTTTTGATTTACTCTATGTTGCCCCCTTGTGCCAGTCTCCGTTCCCCTAGCACGCTTCTAGTTACAATACTTCTATGCACACCTGCTCATATCAGCTGATTAGCCCATTCTTTGTTCTGTCCCACATATAAACACCTCCTCTTCAGTTCATCATTGCTGGTTTCTCATTGTTGCTATGCTCCACGTGTATGTTTTCCCCTGACATCTACTGATTTTTGTTTTCCTTTAGTTGTCCTTGGATTTTTTTTCTGTTGCCTTCTACATTTCATTAAACCTGCAACAACTCATCTCTGCCTCCCTCCTCTCTGCATTTGGGTCCTAAACCAACTTCCACCTAATCTTGACAAGTAAGTTTTAGACTTAAGTATCAAATGTACGGGAGCCCTGAAGTGCAAACTGCAACTACTAATCTAAAAGCGCAACTACATTAAGGAAATCGCAACTACATAAAGCAAAGCGCAACTACATTAAGAAAAACAAAACTACATAAAGCAAAGCGCAACTACATTAAGAAAAACAAAACTACATAAAGCAAAGCGCAACTACATTAAGAAAAACAAAACTACATAAAGCAAAGCGCAACTACATTAGGAAAAACAAAACTACATAAAGCAAAGCGCAATTACATTAGGAAAAACAAAACTACATAAAGCAAAGCGCAACTACATTAAGAAAAACAAAACTACATAAAGCAAAGCACAACTACATTAAGAAAAACAAAACTACATAAAGCAAAGCGCAATTACATTAAGGAAAACACAATTACATTAACCTACCGGAAAAGGTAGGTACCAGTGGGAAACATGAGACATCGCTGATCGGACGACGGCGCCGTTTGACCCTTGAACCGGAAGTCATTCTGCTTGCTGCGGCTTTTGAAAACATGGATATTGTCGGCGCCCCAAACATAGCTGCCGTTATCCAGGAATATTTTGAATCAGGACATACGTACGAGGTGATCCTGGATATGCTCAAGACTAATCACGAAATTTCAGTCAGTTTGCGTACATTGGAGACACACTTAAAAGAAGCTGGACGACGCAACTTCCGGTTCAAGGGTCAAACGGCGCCGTCGTCCAATCAGCGATGTCTCATGTTTCCTACTGGTACCTACCTTTTCCGGTAGGTTAATGTAATTGTGTTTTCCTTAATGTAGTTGCGCTTTGCTTTATGTAGTTTTGTTTTTCTTAATGTAGTTGCGCTTTGCTTTATGTAGTTGCGATTTCCTTAATGTAGTTGCGCTTTTAGATTTGTAGTTGCAGTTTGCACTTCAGGGCCACCATACAAATGAAATCAAAACTATACATTTTAATGTCAACATTTTAGTTGGTTGAAGGACAGTTCTGAAAGATTATACACAATACAGTTTTGTTTTACACTTACCCAGTCAGTGTCTCACACAAGGCCCCCATCTTTTATTACTTACCAGCAGTCAACTACTCTTTTGTGAATGAAGTTGATGAAAAAATACTTTATGACAGCAGAAATACATTAAATATCTGATTTATTATATTAGTTATCAAGTGCAATAAATGCCTGCATGGATGTTTATCATATATATGTTGCCTGTCTTTACAATTTAATGCATTTTGGCTAATCCAGTTTGTCTGTCACCTTGCCTTTCTCTCTGACTCTCCACGTTTGTCACTGTGTTCATTTGTTCATATTATCTAATTATCTCTGTCCTCAGTCAGACTTAGTCTGTCAATCAGTCTCTCCTGAACAAACAGTCTCCAAGTCAACACAATTAGATCAACACTTCATAACAGTCTTCCCTTTTAAAGTTCATGCCCTGCTCTCTGCCTGTCACTTATGAATGTGTATGTGTTCCGTCAATATACAAGATTCCTTAATAAGTCTGTGTGGCATAATGTGGAAGCGGCCAGCAGTGCCAAGTACAATCAGAAGGCATGACTAGAGTTGAGCCACAGACTGCACAGCTGTGCGAAACTTTAACAACACGATCTCTTCTGTTTTAATGCTAAAGCCACACCACACCACTGTAAATAATGTTAAGAAACTTCAACCTACCAATCCAGGTATTGCTCCTATTTAGACACAAGGTAGTGGTACCTCTGCTGCAAAGCAAGCTGCTACAAAAGAATATGGAACAATCCTTTTTTCACTAGAAAAGCACTCTGAGTACGCAGACCTCTTCCAAGTAGCTCATTTCCCACGGCCTATTGTGACTTCCAATCCACCCTAAGTTGCCAGTCATACGCACCTCCTCTGGAATTTTCTGCAAAATCTGTCTATAACTTTTTTTGTTATTTTGAAAACAGAGAAACATACTAAAACTAATGCTGATTAAAATATAACCTCCTTGGCAGAGGTAGCAACAAAAGTTATTTTTTGTATACATTTTGAGGAATTCTGTTATGTTTCAGTATTTCTCCTGAATTTTTCTACAACAACCATAAAAAAGACTGTTTCCCAATGCATATTTCAACGCAGTGCAGAAAGGATATCAGAAATCACACATTAGAATTAACCTCTTAGCCCAGGAAAATGCAAACACACAGCATTAATACTGACTTATCAAATGTCAAGCTCCACAATGTGACATTATCTAAACAAATTTTGTTTGAAGGGAGGGCAGGTATTGCTTTTTGACAAAGGTTGGACTGCACCTATGTTTTTGGTGGTCAAGGGTTGTGATTTTCACGTTCATCTATTTTCATTTGTAGGTGTCCTACAATGATTTGGGATTTTCTGCTGGTTTGCATAATTTTCTATTTAAGCAAGGTAATTTATCTCTTAATACAACATGTGGTGGAGTTTTTTTTTTTCTGTTGGTAGTTGGAGAGTTTGGGGTTGTGGCTTTATTGGTTTTGAGTGGGAGATGTAAGGGTGTGGCTCTGCTTTGTCTTACCTTGCATCTGTCTTAAACTTTACTGCAGTACCGATGTCCCGTCTGCCAACAGTATTCATATGGGCTTGTTGGTTCCTGTGCTTTTCCCTGCACCTCCTCTGTAACAGGACCTCCGCTGTAACCTGTTTCACCTGTGGATGTAAATGTTGGAACTACCAGTTGCAATGGGCCCAGTGCTGGCAGACTACAATCAAAGTAGGTTGAAAAAAGGGTTTTAATTATTTTTTTCCAAAAGCAAAGTAAATCACAGCTTATTATTGGGAAGTGGCGACCTACCGTAATGGTGAGAGCAGTATGCTAATGAACCAGCAGGGCTGGGAGTTCCATGGTTTGAATCCAACAGACTGCCAATCTGAGTCACTAAGAAAAACCCTTAGCATTTCTTCTATGTCATTTTACTGCTCTCTGTGTGGAATACGATAAATAAATAGGACAATGTTATTGGAATGCAAAAACTTGTATTGACAAATAAAGATGATTATTATGATTACATTATACTTGCATGGAAAAAAATAGAACAAGGAACAATAGTAATCAGGAAGAAACCAAAAATAGTGAAAAGCACTATGAAAAAAAAAACTATTCTGGTTATAACAGCTTTGGTCCAACAGTATGAGCCCCAGAGCACACAAGACCAAACTTGAACATATTTCATTCAGGAAATATTGGAGGTCAGACAGGAAAAGCCACAAAACCTCTAGAGGTCAAACATGAAATGCACAAACATAAGATATTTATGATCCAAATTTGTGCCCATCAACAAAGCAATGGTGAAACGTCAACTTATATTTGGTAGATAAAAAAAAAAACTAACAAGAAAAGGCACTCAAATGAGTGAAGATGGGGCCTCTGCTTATTTTTCCTCTTGGAAAACATCTTTTCATTGGCTATACTTAACATTTATGAGTTCGCTTCCCTATCTGCTGTCAGGGAACACTACATATACTAGGATATCGGGGCCAAAACAACCGAACTTGTTAGATATTCCCGATTTATGATTGTAACAGCCTTCTATACAGAGGAGATGCCTTTTAACTCGCCACACGTGACAGGAATATCTAATGATGTTTTAATACAAGGCATTATGGTCATCGATCATCGGGGTGTCCTTACAATTATCTGAAAGGGCATATCAGGGTAAAAATCAGGCTGATTATCTTGCAGTAGGAACCAGCTTTAATCAGAGGAATTCTTAAGAGTTGGAGAAGGGTGTGGAGGCAGAAGCAAGTCGACTGATTAACTCAGAGCTAAACTAAAGGAGAAGATAACTGCTTCAAAATGGGATTAAAAGCCAAGACTGAACAAGACAAAGTCAAAAATTAAAACATTCAGAAAGCAGAATACCATGAAAAAATATGTTACTAACTCAATACATAACTTAAAACAAAGACATTCAAATATTATAAAGGAGTCATATCATGTTTTAATTCGCCTTTGGGATTAATAAAGATGTATTTTTTAATTAAATTGAATGATGGTAGGCAACTGAATATGGTCGATCTAAAAGTAATAACCCAGAAATATAAAAAAAAGAAAACCAAAACAGAAAATACCTTTGCAATAGATCCATTTAGCTCGTTCAGTCTGTTCTGTTCAGTATGTGTGGCATTGATCTTTATTGTGCTAGTTTATGAATAACAAAGTTAGGTTAATTACAGCAATGCTTCACATGGAAAAATTAAACATATTAAAGACCTGACCATTATAATAATGTATTTACTGATTTTATATTTGTCCTGCAAAATGTTACCTGAAATGAAGCCATCTTCTTCATAGCCTTAGGTTTATTGCTATGTCTGGTACCGTTTGATTCTGTATTTTTCTTGTCTGGGCAGCCAAAATAAACTTGCCCGTCTGCTTGGCAACAGGCAGCTCAGGCTGGTGATTCTCCAGGTTCTCTTGGACAGGGATGAAAGCTCAGTGTTTACAGCAAGGTGTGGGATTGAGGGAGACAACAGGTGGGAGGTTTTCTTATGGGTTATATCCTGGCATGACAGAGTGTGTTTTCACGTGTTATGGTGGCATTACATGTGTCTAAGTTGGTGCATCTCCACAGGTCTTGCTGTGGCCTATCCAAGAGGACAGAGGATGGATTTCCTTGTCAGCATTGACTGGTGGAGCCGTGTCGAGTTGACAGCAGCAGTAACATCCACAGCGAGAGTCTGTTTGTGATTAGGAATGGCGAAGCACTGGTGTGTTTCATCGAAAAGCACACAGGCAGCCAGCCTTTCTGTTTTTCTCTCTTTCCTTGTGCTCTATCCTCTCCTCCTCCACTTGAACTGAGACTGAATCTGCCTCCCTCTCTCTCCAGCTGTCTTCTGTCCCACCTGGAATCTGTCACAAAAATGTGTGGGGATTCGGCTCCGCTGTCCCCCCCATAAGCTATTGTTGATGACAGAGGGTGACTGGATGAGCAGCTTTTCTTTCACTTTTTTTTTTTTTTTTCGTTTTTTCCATCTGCACTGGGTCTGACTTTCTGACAAGAAAGAAATGCAACAATGAGTGCACTCAAGACCCGCTTCAAGGAAAGGTAAAGCACAAGATGGACAAAATCAGCCTGACACAGGCAGACAGGTAAATAATGAGGATAGATGGTAGCAGACAACAGCATCCCCCTATATACAGTCACACTAGAAAAAGAATAATTTACCCAATCAGGTGACAATAGCTGACAAGCACTTATACAGTGTTGGTTTCAATCATAAGTCTGAATCTCTCCCCCCTTTCTGAGTCTCTAGCTTGCAATGAAAACACAATCTGGCAGCCACATAGTATTGTGTATTGCTCCAAAATAATTTATGAGTGACAGAAAGACTGTGTTGCACCTACAGAGGGAAATGTGTTGCTGAAATGTCCACTTGTTGGTAGTGCCACATTGCATCCACCGAGTCGGTTTGTCATTATTAGCAGACTGAGACTCACTCCTGCTGGAAGCGGAGGTGCCAGCCAAGACGAGCTGACAGCCAAGATGTGTTGTTAGAGTAAGCAAGGAAGCTTAGTGAGCTTACTGAACTGATGAAGCTAAACTGTGGAAGCTTGCTAAATGGAGTAATCTTTCCATTATTACATACATTTGTTAGTTCCATTGTCTCTGCCATTGCTGTGTGTGTGTATGGCCTGAATGCAATTTGCATTTGAGGAAAACAAGCTTCCTCCAGAGAGGCATCCACCTTCAAGTGGTGACAAGAAACCCACTTGATGATTTTAAACATCTGTTTGGTCTCTCTACTTTCTCCTTCAAAAAACATTCACTTCTCTCTGTCAGTGCACTTAAATACATATCTACAACCCCCTTAGTCATGATAAAAATACCACTTCTTTCTCTAAAAGTCGTCAGATGCGATGTTCAGGTTGGGCTGGAGAATCCTTGAGAATGCCATGATGCAGATAGCATGTTTTGCTTTGTTAGAAAGAGGAGAAAAATATTGTTCAGTTTGATTAAATGCTTGATCTGAGGGATCATGGCTCCCTGTTTAAAATATTAAACACCCTTTTATCATATTCTAGACATGGTGCTGGCTTAACTCTCCTCTAAAACTGCTTGTAGTTTTCCTTGATAGGGTTTCTTAGGCCATATTTGAAAAGCTACTATGTTTGCTTCTTTAGACATTTGCATCAAGTGTTGTGTTTTACTTTTAAAGGAGCAGTTTCTGCTTGAAAAAAATTAATGCAAAAGGCTTAACAAATCAGAAATCAGCTATTTTTACAAGTGGTCTAAATGTGAAAAAATACTAGGTGTGTACATAAAAAGAAGCAAAATCTAAATCTAATTAGAAATATATTTTGGTTTGGGCCAATTTGTTTACATTTATATTTACGTAAACATATTTATTAGAATAGTAGACAACTTTTATGTTTCACTTGACTGCATTCTATCCATTGTAGGATGGTGATGTGCCTCTGAGCAACTGTCTGTCTCTGCAGAAAAATTACCTAGGTTACCATGGAGACTTATCATGAGACAGGTTGACAGAATGGCCCATCACTGGCAGTCATTGAACAAAAAGGTGGACAGATTTTCCCAGATCGGAGAAATTTTGTTTTTGTTTTGTTTTTTTCTATTTCTCATTTACGAAATAAGAGATCATAGTATACTTGTTACTTGGTATACTATAGACAATAGGTGACGTATCCAAAAAAACCTGGAAAGACAGCCTCATACTAAAGCTGTTTGCTTGTGACTCCAAGGTGCTGCTTACTGTTTCCCTATCAGTACTTAAACTAACCTAAGTTTACATTCTTGATTGTGTGATTGTTAAGGTTAGGCCAAAAATTTGAATGGTGTCTCTTCTCTTAAAACTATTACTGTTTAACTATACCTTTAAAAATCAAGGAAAATAAGTGACTAATCATCTTCAATTGAACAATGGCTGTTCTAGACAGGTTTTATTAAATCTTTATAAGACTTCCAGACTAAATTACTTGTTGTTAACAAGAAATATAAAACTTTTGTCTGACCAAATTTGTTTTACTATGAAAAAGATTTCTGAGTGACGTCATAATCCTTTTAATTGTATTTTTTTATTTTTTGCTTGTTTTTTAGGTGTAGGAGGCAATCCTGTTTAAGAAATGATCTCTGCTAGAGAGCTCCACTAGCTCTTTGCTATACACTTGGATTAAAACTTCTCATTAATCTGGCTGATGTTTATAAGGAGCAGGATCACAATATCTTCACCCGATGATTACTGTACCTCAGTCAGTTCTCAAGTTCAAGTGTTCTTCCTGTGTACTGTGTTGATCCTGATCTGCGTTGCCTTTCAGACTACCTAAAACATATCTCAAGTGAGAAACCTGATTCTAATCTGCCTGTCTTTGCTCACAGGAAACCTGTCTCAAGTCTGAAGCTCTGGATGAGCTTAACCTGCCTGCCAGCCCTGGTGAGCCAAACCTGAAGATTCCAATCTGGATGTCTCCTGCTGCTCTCAGAGAAGAGCTGGAAACTCTGATCAAGGTCTGCCATTCAAAGTCAGAAGCTAGACGCTGCTGCTGCTGCTTGTGCACTCTGCTGAACCAACAGTCTCTGGACCCAACGGTTCCCTCTCTCACAAGTAAAGCCTGGACTTCTTCAAGGTAGACTCTGAATTATCCTAAGACTCAATTAATCATCTGACTGCCTGGCTAATCAAACTGTCCGTCTCTGCAGACATCAGTGAACCCAACCCGGACCAGTACCTGAACCTGTTCATGTCTTTTGTGAAAACTATTTCAATATACTCTGTTGAACTTTTACTCAGCCTCCGTTTGTGTTCTGCATGTGGGTTTAACCTTAAACCAATCATGACACTTAGAACTTACTCTTTCAGACTACCTAAAACATCCTTCTTAGAACTTACTCTTAATCTCTTGGACCCTTAACCTCTTCCACCAACAATGTGACCTAATACCCCTTCCACGCTTTTACCATCCTCACCCAAACTATACGGAAAGCAGGACCCTCCAGAAAACTCCAACCCTCATGTAATATTGTGCTGACTATTGTGGCCCATATCCTGTTGCTGAATCTTTCATTAATATTATAAATAAATCTCCTTTATCTGATCTTCAATGTAATTCTGCATGTGGGTCGGAAAATAACCACCCAACATGATGCAGCTTATCCCCATCTGTGAGTGGATGCGTAAATGCATAGGTGAATGACTAAATGTAGTGTGAAGCGCTTTAGATAACTCTTACTTGGATGGTGCCATAACTTCAGACCATTTACCATTCGGGCTCCTAGCTCTGAACAGAGCAACTTCTGTACTGTAATAATAGAGAATCAATCCATTTTATTAGTTCATTCAATGTTTAATATTGAAATGGTTTACTTGTGCTTGCTTTACAAATTGTCAAAGGAAAAATGCACACCTCGATTATTTTAGTTTACTAAAAAACATCCAAAAACGAAGAGCTACATAATAGATGTAAGTAAGACATACAAATCAGGGTAATACTTTTGAGAAAGTAAATGCTTTTATGACAAAATAGCAGAGATTAGCTCATACCGTCTCTGTTTAGATCATACTTTTTTAACGTTACAAATAAACACTCACAGGCATTGAATTACTCAACTGTCCATTTTAACAACTGTGACTGAGTAAGAAACACTGCAATTTGGGCTATTTAACAGTTTTAGCACACCTTACTTCTAGATCCTTTGCTTTGGTTTTTTTGGGAACTATTGCAAATGTGTTTTACCTTTTAAAAGAAAAGTGTTATTGCACTCCTCACACAGCACAATCAGCCATCTCTGAACTTGTAGCATAGGACATGTTTTTTTTGAGTCCCTCCCATGCATAAATGAACAAGGCAGCTAAACTATATAGATATTCACGTCGAGGGTACTCCATAGTATTTGTAACTGTTTGAAAAATCTTGATGTTAGCTTCTACACGTCTTACCAACCAAAAACCAATACATTTCAACATGCTAATGTCTGAAATTGTGTTGTGATGTGGTTGCACAATGCACAATACCAACCAATGTTTAAAAAAGAACATTGCAAAATATGAGTACAAACTACTACAGACTATATGTCATGTAGAATCACAAAAACAAAATCTGTGGTATTACTCCCTTTTAGGAATGTACTTTTCCCTTATGCGTCAGTATCTCACTCTAAGTAAAATAACAGAACTCTCCAAAAAGATGCAGTATTTTTTCCCTCCAGAGGATGATACTATCTTGCTTTGGTTTATATAGTATGACCAAAACAAAAAATTTTAGTTTAATTATTTGTTTTATTTATTTATTTATTTGCTACTTGCTTTGTTTCTGTTTTATTTTTTCTATATTTTAATCATGTAAAGCACTTAGCATTGTCTTTGTACTGAATGGTGCTATACAAATAAACTTGCCTTGCCTTGCCTTCTAAATAGCTTCTATGTAAACCCAATCAGTTGTGTTAGAGATAAGCTAAAATCCCTCTTCCAGCCCGACTTTGTGCCGCCAGTTGTTTAACTTCTCTGTCTTATCTAAACCCTGTGACCCAGACCTGTATTCTTTAGACATTTAAACATTTGTTATTACACAATATCATCTTACACTAAAAACTTTAGGTATCTCTTGAATGTTATGCTTTTTAAACAGCACGACAATGCTTTCTCAGCTCACTGAGTAAAGTATCTAAATATGTTCAAGGGTATACACTTAACAAATAAAAAAAGATCTAATTAGATTCCAACAGTAAATGGTTGGTCGGGGAATTTATACTTGTCACAATATAGTTATCCTAAACATGGCGCACAAGATAAAGCATGATACCTTTAATATTTAGCCCAGCCCCAGTTCCTGCTAGTGCTGCCACTATCTGTAGTATTTGATTTTACATCACTAAGGAGGTTCTATAACCTCTTTAATTTGTTTTCATTTCCAAAAAGTTCTGTTTATTTGTAGACAGAATAAATATATTATATATAGACCTTTAAATCATTTTGATTTGTTCCATGGATGTACAGGAAATGGTGCAGCTTTCGTACAAAATAAAACCTCTATTCTGAATTGAGCTAAATGGATACAATTGGATAAAAATAGAACTTGAGAACTTCAAGACAGGCTACATTTCTTACATCCATCTTGCAAACTTTACTACAGTAGCAGCTTGTGAAAAGATGTTTTTTGTTATAATTTGTTTGCTGTTCATGAATTTGTGCTTCAGTATCCTTCATCTCTGTTGCGAGCACCTGAGGGGTGCAGGTTTTATTCAATTTTGACCACAGCTCATCTAACGTTCAGTAAAGACTGCACATTATTGCTTTAAATGAGTAATGTGGCAGTTGTGAAAATCTTTCACTTCATGCAAAGCATGACAGTAAATTACTGAATATGATTTTACTTATTCCAGTGCAGCTATGAATTACCATATTGCTGTTGCATTTTTTTTTTCCGAGAGGCATTTATTACATTGCAAAACTACAAAGTTGGGCCAGAATGGTAGGAGCAAAAATATTACTTTTTCTTTTCTTTTTTTTTTCTTCTCTTTCTGAAGTTTTCCAAGGTCAGCACACTTGGTAAAATAACTGCTGAGGTCCCTGACAGAAAGTGAGAGTGAATACACTGCTATCAACAATCTGGCCTTGTGTTGGATTTGGTCTACAAATCATCCTGAGTTGTATTCAACACAAAATCAGGGGCTAGATGTGCCTTTTTTTGGATTACAGCAACCCCCATTACAGCTCTGTGCTTCCTTAACAGCCATGGGTTATTTATTACTAGACCCTCCCACTATATGGTAATGAAACAATTAGCCTGGGTACATAGTGATTTAGAAACAATTAATTAGCAGAATGAAAAGCTGAACACCATATGGCTTTTTTCAGCTTGTAATTTTTATGTCTACATTTTTATTATAGTTTTAGCTGACGTTTGAGTAACCGAAATTAACTAAAAGACTTTTGATACAAGATGATTGCAATCAGTTGTGATATAATATCCTGTTAAACTATTATAAAACCTTTTATTTTTTTCAATTCACTTTCAATATCTAAAAGCTTGATTTAAACAGCAGGTGGGAAAGTTTCTGATAAATCAGTAAAAAAGACAATCTAAGCTGTACAAAAACCAAAAGCCCAGGGTTTGAAAATAAACAGGATCTTCTCAGGACCATCATACAGACAATTGATTGAATGAGTGGCTTATATGTTGGGGAAGATAAATATTTAAAGTCAAACAAGAGAAAGTCCAGAAATTTATGAGAGAAATTACAAATAAATGTGACCATGTGACCATAGAAAACCATGGTTAAAAAACAAAATAGGTTCAGGTCTAACTTCTACAAAAAAAAACAAAGGTGGCAATAAAATACAGAAACAAATAAATGATAATTAAGATTTCAAACAATATACAAGTACTGCACCAAATCATAAACACAGAACAAAATATAAAAATAATATTTACTAAGGCACACAGATCTCTAATGTCATATTTTCCACAAAAAAAAAAAAAAAATGTACATTGCCTAAAATCACATTGTTGGATAGATATAACCACAGAAAAGGCACTCATGCCCCTGGCCGCCATTTGTCCCATAGATTTATTTTTCAGAATGACTAGAATGCATCTTTTCCTTCTTTGAGACTATTTTAAGTTTGGTATTATATCTTTAATTTGAAATCCATGAGCTTATAGGTACAGTGGAGGATTTTCAGAAAATTTTAAAAAGTCCCGCCCTCTCCACTTAAAAAAAAAAAAGCACATGCACAACTCTGTACCCGCTGCCGAGAGGGAACGTCTATTAAACATGTGTAAAAGCAAGCATTTTTCCAACAAGCCAATTTTTCCTCATGCAGGCTCTGTTTAAGTCTTTTGCATCGTTCATACAAGTCGTCCTCAGACATTTTCTAAATGTTTTTGTGTTCGTATACATCGATGACATTCTGATCTATTCTAGGAACCTCTCAGACCACAAGAAACACGTTCGTCTGGTCCTTCAGAGGCTGCTCGAAAACAAACTCTTCGTCAAGCTGGAGAAATGTGAATTCCATCAACCATCCGTTACATTCCTTGGGTTTGTGCTTGAAAGCGGGCAGGTGAAGCCATCTGAGGAGAAGATAAAGGCAGTCCTGGATTGGCCAATCCCCGAAAACCGTAAGCAGCTTCAAAGGTTCCTTGGTTTTGCTAATTTCTACAGGCATTTCATCAGAAATTACAGCCAAACTGCTCTACCACTTACCGCTCTGACTTCTGTTAAAAAAAAACTTCCAATGGACACCTGAGGCTGATTCTGCCTTTAATAAACTCAAGAAACTCTTTTCCAGTGCACCCATCTTGGTCCAGCCTGACCCCACGAAGCAGTTCATCCTTGAGGTGGATGCATCTGATTCCGGTTTAGGAGCCGTTTTGTCCCATCAGTCCGATTCTGACCACAAAACTCACCCCTGTGCATTTTTTTCTTGCAGGCTCTCACCCACTGAACAGAATTATGACGTCGGGGACAGAGAACTGCTTGCCATAAAACTCGCTCTTGAGGAATGGAGACATTGGCTCTAGGGAGCTGAGCACCCAATATTGGTCTGGACAGATCATAAAAACCTGGCATACCTCCAATCAGCTAAAAGATCCAATCCTCGTCACTCCAGATGGTCTCTGTTTTTCTCCAGATTCAATCTCATCATCTCTTACAGACCCGGTTCCAAGAATATCAAGCCTGACTCTCTCTCTCGTCTGTACTCCCCTGATCGACTTGAAACACCCAAGCCCGTTCTCCCATCCTCGTGTACGGTTGGAGCCGTTACCTGGGAGATCTCTGATCTCATCAACTCAGCCCTGGCTTCTGAACCATATGTTCAGACATATGTTCCTTCTGGAGTCAGATCCCGTCTCATCCAGTGGTTACACACGTCCAAGTTCTCAGCCCATCCTGGTGTCAGTCGTACCATTGCTCTCGTCACACGTCGGTTTTGGTGGCCATCCCTTCATAGAGATGTTAAGGAGTATGTGCTGGCCTGTTCCGTCTGTGCAAGAAACAAAACCTCCCATCAACCACCCTCTGGTCTGTTACACCCTCTACCAGTTCCAACCCATCCATGGTCCCACATTGCTGTGGATTTCATTACCGGCCTCCCGATTTCTAAAGGTATGTCCACCATTCTCACCATCGTTGACCGTTTTTCCAAAACCTGCCATTTGATTCCCCTCAGGAAGTTACCCACAGCATTCCAGACAGCCCAGCTCTTGGTTAAACATGTCTTCCGTCTCCATGGTATACCCCAGGAAATCCTCTCAGATCGTGGTCCACAATTCATCTCTCAAGTTTGGAAAGCCTTCTGTTCTGCACTCAATTGTAAAGTATCTCTCACTTCTGGTTACCACCCGCAGACAAATGGGCAGACGGAGAGGATGAACCAACAACTCGAGTCCACTCTCCGCTGCCTCTCCTCCAACAATCCTACTGACTGGAGTCAGTATCTTCCCTGGACTGAGTACGCTCTTAATTCCCACAAAACCGCTTCCACAGGTCTGTCTCCATTTCAGGTCTCCTTGGGTTACCAGCCTCCACTCTTCCCCGCAGACGAGAGAGAGATCGCAGTCAGGTCCATCCACCAACACATCCGTCGCTGTCATCGCACCTGGAAAGAAATCATCACCGCCCTCAATCCCACCTCCGCCAATAACAAACGGTATGCAGACAACCGTAGACGCCCAGCCCCCGAGTACGCTCCAGGCCAAGAGGTATGGCTCTCATACCGTTAAAATCCATGTCCCGTAAACTGTCTCCACGTTTCATCGGACCATTCAAGATAACCCGGATCATCAACCCCTCCGCTGTCCGTCTTCAGTTGCCTCCCACTCTTCGGATACATCCCACCTTCCATGTGTCTCAGATTAAACCTGTCATCACCAGCCCACTTTGCCCACCTTCCGACTCCCCTCCACCCGCCCTGGACATATACGGCCATCCGGCCTACACAGTCCGCCGGATCGTGGACTCCCGTCGGCGAGGTCGAGGCTGGCAGTACTTCGTCGATTGGGAGGGCTACCGTCCGGAGGACCGTACCTGGGTTCCCGGCTCCTATATTCTCGACCCTACCCTCATCGAGGATTATGAAAGGTCTCTCCCTTCCACGTCTTCTGGACCGCCAAGAGGCGGTCGTTGAGAGGGGGGTACTGTCAGGATCCAGAGGTCTGCCACCTGTCTCCAGCAGAGAGGGCTGTGGGCCTCCTGAGCTGAGCCTTCAACACACCTGGACATCATCAGCTCATCAGAGGTCCACACTACTTAAGCAGCAGCCAGACCTTCCTTCGACGCCGGAGTGTTGACCTAGTTTGGTTAGCGAACCTGAGCCTCTGATCACCTTAACATTACAAGTAGACTCTAGAGAGGAACTAGTCTCCTAACCCGCCTTTGTCTTTTTGTGCTCACAGGAAACCCTGTAAGGCCTGCAGCTCTGGATGAGCTCTACCTGGAAACCTGCCTGCCTGCCCACATACGCCAAACCTAAAGATCTCAGTTTGGATTTCTTCATCAGCTCTGGGATAGAGCTAGGAAGCTGACCCAAGCCAGAAACCTTCTAGCTCGAAGCTAGACGCTGCTGCTGCTAACTCTCTGCCACATCATTGACTCTGGACCCACGGTACCTCGCCTCACGGATCTGTTAAAACCTTTTCAAGGTACATCTCGACTCTTCTCACTATCAATCCATCGTCAGCCTGGCTAATCAAACTCTCATCTCTCCAGAAACATTGAGACCAGTCCCGGACCAGTTCCAGAACCAGATCCTGGAATAACTTGTACATCATTTCAATAAACATTGTTAAACTTTTCTCAGTCTCCGTTTAGTGTTCTGCATGTGGGCTAAATCCCTAAAGCCAATCATGACAACAAGCTTATTTTCCAAAAGAAGATTTGCAATTTTTCCGCTATGTCAGACTCACCACCGGTAAGTGAAAATGGGGAAGAATATGTAGGATGCCCTTACATACACATATCACTACAATGATTGACAATTAGTAGGACCACTTATTTTGATGATCCACACAGAAATAGAACATCCTCCACTATACCTTCAACTTTAATTAAGTAAGAATAAATTCATATATCCTTTGCAGATTATGTTGAAGCTGGATTTTATTCTAAAATGATCACATGGTTGTAATTTCAAAACTTTGAATGTCAGTCATGACATAGTCCATGTTTTATTAATATTCTGTTATTTGTGAATGCATTTGTTGGCCTAAGGTAAACTATCTTTATAGACTGAAAAATGATTGAATCATATTTATCATGGTACAAACTTCAGAGCTAGACCCTGCTACTTCTTGACCATACTATTATCAGTCGATCCACCCCTCACCAAGTTGTCCACCCTGGATTCGAATCCTCCCACCGAGCAAAAGTCAGTGTAATAGACATATTGCTGGTTAGAAAATTGTTTTTCTTCCAACACAGGAAAGGGGAGTTGACACCCTCCAAAGCTGTCAGAGGAAACATTGAAGTGAACCCAGGTCATTTCAAACAGCTGCTGTAACAACACTCCACTGTTGGAAACACAGAATGATTCTATTTACATCTTATTAGGCATAAGAGTTCAAACTCAAACATCACTTTTTCTCTCTTAAATAAATCAAGGACACTACAGAGATGCTGGTTTAAATAGCTGCACCTGCAATAAAACCCTTAAAGCTGCAGTCTGTAACATTGAGAAGAGAGCAGACCTCGACTGAAAATTTGAAGAAAAACAGGTTTCACGCCACTCCCCCACCCTCTCTGCTTCACTCATGCCCCACCTCCAAGCCCCACCCCTCTCACAGCACCTGCGCGGCTACCCCATACGACCAGAAGCATCCAAGCAGCGTACGCGGCATGGAGTGTGAACCGGTAAGAGCGATAACACTCACCTCCAAGCAGCTAGATATAAGATGCTGGTTATACCGAAGTTTGCCGTGTAAGCAGTTGTCGGCAGGGGCAGCCGGGCGCTAAGGCAGGTTAAGCGGTGGGGGGGGGGGGGGGGGGGTTTGGGGGGTGGGGGGAGTTGTGATTGACACTCCATCAGACGCTCCTCTGGCTCCTCTGGGGGGTGGGGGGAGTTGTGATTGACACTCCATCAGACGCTCCTCTGGCTGTGATTGGTTGTTTTGACTCGTCCCGAATTATTCTTTTCAGATTGAAATACAGGCAGTATGTGGGACCAATTGAAGCAGTTTTTTTCACAGGTTACATATCACATGTACTGCTGTCTGGGCATAGGGACAGTTTTAGCCAATATGACAAAAAAATTATTTTTTAAAACTTACAGACTTCAGCTTTAAGGCTTCGTATCCTTTGACGTATTTATTTATGCAGGAGTAGCACTCTTGTTTTTGTGTCACTTAGGGTCAGCTTTGGATGTTCATCCAGTTATTAGCCCCGATTCATTGGGAAAAACGGTAGTTTGCAGTCTCTACTGAAAAACTTAACAAAAGGCAATGATAAGTAGGCCCTCGAAAGATTATTTTCTTTTGATAATACATTACTTTTATTAGCAAAGCAAAGCTCTGATTTTAAAGTGTCTTTCATAAGATGTCTTTATAGAGCATTTGTCTTAAGAGGGTGGTGGAAATTGATCACATCCTTGCAAATGATTTAAAAACTAACCATTTTTCCAATATTTCTGAAAAGCAACGATATCTAACCAGAAGATGTGTATTTTATTCAATGACATATGGTGACTATGAAGGCCAGTGGAGTACACTGAAGTCATTATCCCATTCTAGAAACCAGTTTAAGGTTATATAAGCTTTGTTAAAATGGTGCATTGTCGTGTTAGAGGCCATCATAAAAAAAAGTTGGGTTACTTTAGTTACACTAAAATAGACACCATCAGTTACAGTACTCAAAAATGAGGGAATTTAATTAATTTTCAAATTGTAGAGAGGAGCCAGCTACAACTTAAATGCGAGGCAGAACAGATTCATGCTCTCGTGTTACTATATTCTGACCTGGCCCTTTAAATTTGTCAGCCTAAATCCAGATTCATTGGACGAGACAAAAATGTATTAAGTTAATTATCACTTCATGTCAAAATACCCCTGATTTTCAATGAAACTTAATAAGCAGAAAGGACAATCCTAATATCCCTTGTAAATTATATGCCAAAAGACACACTTTCTTTTTTAAACTCAGTTAATGTCAAACTTTAAATATCTTTAAGTTTGCCACAGAGGTACTCTTTTCTATTATTACACATGCCCTTGTTGAAAATGTCTAATCTACAGTCAGTCTAGGTATTAGACCTGTTTTATCCTATAATATTCTTCACCTCCAACTTGCAGTATTTTCAACCATAAAACACACTTCCAAGCATTTTTGGCCATACAGCATGACACTGAGAGGTAAAAAGAAGATTTCAAAATATCCCTATAACTTGCCCGCTAAGACTCTAACCCACATGCTGACACAAAACACATAGTTTTAAATATATACATGTTCACATTCATAAAAAAAGTTAGATCCAACTTAGGGCAAAACAGAAATGGCTTAACTAATATAGCCCATCATGACTCTTTAACATCAATTTGTCCCTTATCGTTTTCCCTCTCATGTCTTGGCTGAATCACTGCCTATCATTTCTTTCTGTTCTCTTCTTCATCTACTATATCTCCTCCATTTGCTTTCTCTTAATGTTTCGGTCTTGATCTCTGCCTAAATCCCTCTAAAGAGAAAGCCTGCTAATAGTCAAGAATTAAGTCTGCATTTTAATTTTATTGCAAATTACACTAAATTTAACCAATTTCAGACCTTTAACTACTAAAGCATCAGGTTCTACACATTTTCAGAGCTCTGAGAGTGTGAACACTTAATAAAGGTGTAAATATGGTGCAACACTGATATTCGGCCAAGCTTTGATGTGTTGAGAGTTACAAAAATAAACCAGGTTCCAAACAGCCTTAAAATGCAAGAAGTCTGTTTCTACATGTGGAGGTGGATTTATGCATTTCTGAAAGAAAATCTCACATACGGTGTTAGCTGGAATTCAAATTAGCTGGTAATATATCCTTATACAAACAGGGCCAAAATTACAAATTCTAAATATTATAAATTATGTGCCGGCAGATTCATACCACTTTGCGCCTATTACTATACTTCTGACAGAAATCTGGATGGATATTTGATTATTCTTTTGGCAGAATATTAAATCTCTTGATTTAATGGCATGGACATTTTTCCAAGACGATTTAGGTTTAGGCCACTTCTAACCTTTATAGTTGGTTTGCTTAGGGTCTGGCTAATTTATGTTTTCTGCTGGAACATTAAATTATTTCCAGCTTTTTAACTGTCCCGCTGCTGATATGAGATAAAGTTGCAGAATTTAGAGATGTTTTTATATTATACACCATCTGTGTGTACATCTAACATAAATCCTTCAAATCAACTTCTTCACTTTGCCAAAGAGATTCACAGTTGTCATGTGTAATGAGAAATATTTCTTTGCGAGATATTTGGTTTGTCAATTTCAGCATTTTAAAATCTGATGTAGGATCTCTTTATCTATTTGCAACCTCCCAGACCAATGCAATATAGTCACTTCGGCATGGATTTAAACAGTGGTTTATCATTATTTACAAGTGTATAATAGCTTTCAACCTTGCTGGTTTCTTGGTTATTTCTCCACATGCTGACCACTTTGCTAACACAAAAAAAAATCATTGATTCCAAAATTAACAAAATTTATGTTAATTCAAAGTGGAAGTATATTAATAAACATCCCTAATGTTGGGATTGCAGCAAATTCACATACAATTCTAATCTTCTAATGTACTCTTCAAATTTCTTGAAGTTTAAAGTCATAGAAAATTTACATCTCAATAAAAAAAACCAAAAGAATGAATGAAAGCATAAAAATAATGCGTGTGTTAAAAATAAATGTATGTACAATAACAGTCTGACTAGCACTGTAAATATATGCCCCAAATCTGCACATGCAATGTTCACTCAGTAGCTTTTAAAGTACACAATATTTACACATCAAAACGCTTGAATCTGCAGTGATTGTTGAAACAAACAATCTCTCACTCTTCATATCTGCAGATATTTGTGCATTCCATCTGGCTGTGACATTTAGCGCTGCATAAGAATGTCCCTGGAGTATCTCAGAGCAAGTTGAAACTGAAGCCATGCATCACTGTTGACTCTGAATCAGAGAAATTAGCCTTTTTCATCATTACTTTTGGACAAGGTCAACACATTGGTAAGGTTTATTGGCCTTAAGGAGCCTCACTTGGGTTCTGACAGAACAATTACTCTGTGAAATGTGTGGGAGGGAGAACGTTTGCTTGGTCTCCAGTGTGCAGTATCATCAAAGATGCATCTCTACAGTCTTCATTGCTGCTGTTGCTATTTCTTAGAATTTAAAGGAAGCTTGTGTTTCTCTCCCCCCCAGTATAAAGTATAATGAGGTCTTGCAAAGGAAAGTTTCCATCTATAATCTGTCTTCAGATCTTTAGTTTAACTGGAATTGAAGCATTTTTCTGATTTGTTTTGTTTGTTTTTTATGGGGTTTAGAGTGAACTACAACAATTACACTTTATATGATCAACTGTACTAAAAGTAATAAAAACTATAAAGTACCACGCTTTTTTAGTAATATGACTATATCAGAGGGTTTTTTGACATCTTGCTCTGTGATTTCTTTCACAATATACTGTATGCTGTGAAAACTCCTTCAGTACAACTTTTTTTGTTGTTGTTTTGGGTTTTTTTTTTCAAAACATTACCTCAAAGTTAATTTAGCATAAAGGTAGGGTCTTAAATTTTATTGCGACATAATAAACCAAACCTTTGGAGTCTGAATTTTATTGATAGCATAAAAAAAAAAAGTTGCCAATAGTGTGGGAAGTTAAATCCCATCTGTCAGTGAAAACTCAAAAACAAAAAAGAGATAAAAGTGGAAAAACACTTCAAATGGCAATGCTTCAGACACTTTAGCCCGAAAAACATATAAAATTCCCCCAGCGAGTTCTCGTTCTTTCTCAGGTTGTTCTTTAAGTCAGATGTTTTTAAAAAACTTTCAAAGTGAAACGCCCAGAATACAACCTATCAGAATGTAAGAGCAGCAATAGTTGATTGCTTTCTGTGTAGAGCTTCAAAGGCCAGAGATATTGACTCGAGTCACATGACTGTGACTCGAGTCATGAATTTGATGACTTTAGAAATTTCACATCAATAACTTTTGATTTCACTTGGAGTTGAGCCTTTTTACTTGACAAGACTTGCTACTTTCCCCGAAACCCAAGCATGAAAAATAATACAAACGAAAGTACGGTGGCCCTGAAGTGTACAACACATCAACAAATCTTTAAACACAACTACAAATAAAAAAAAAATGTAGCAGCATATTCACAAGCAACGATACAGTAATGGTGCGTTCACACACCACGCAGTGAAGTCTATGATTTCGGCGAGCGCCGCAGGTAGTTAACCGCTCTGCATTTCAGATGCAGTGTTTACAACCCTGGACTGCATCGTTAAATAGAAGGAGCTTCAGCTGCGTCAAGCTCACACCCAACTGACTTTAAATAAACTCAGCAAATAGAATGAATGGTTATTAATTCTTTAGTGCAGGTTTGTGCATTTAAAATAGTCTTTTGTAAAAATGAAAAATATATATATATTATAAGGGCTGTTGTTTAATTAAAGATTTGTTTTAGGTCACCAAGAGGTTAACTATCCCCCCATTATGCTCCAAATTTAATTTAAATTATCTAGCCTACTTTTTCAGCGCTACTTGATTTGTGCAGGTAAAATTATCATTTGTTCTGATTCTTGGCCTTCCTAGCAGACATTGGTGCTGCGCTCTTTTCCTAATATAAAGTTATTGCATAACATCATGTCATTTCTTTATTGGTACTGAATATAACAGCAGGCATGTTTACCTTATTTAGTGGCTTTGCTCCGAAGCAGAATGCGCTCTGCCAACACTGCCTCGCCTCGGTCTCTGCGGGGGGTTCTTGCCTTGATCTCCCGCTGCTCCTCATTGAGCTCCAGACGTCTACTTGTGAGATCAGACACTGGGCAGAACGCACCAGGGCAGAGTAAGTCAGCTTACTCTGACCTTACTGGCGCACTTTCTACCGAGGTTTTATAGGAAGATAGCGGTAGTTCAGAGCAAGATGCTCGGCAGATGCTCCACCAGATGTGGGGAGAGATGGTGGATGGCTGGGTCTAGCCCTGAAGGGTTAACTGTGAAGACCGGATTCTGGGCAGAGTGCAAAGGGGAGTAAGGTCATGTCTAGAAGCTACGTGAGGAGGATGAATTAAATAAAATCTAATCTTTAAAAAATATGAAATACCATGGAGGTTGTCTATTATGATGTTCTAATGACGGTAACCAATGTCAGCATTGCTTTTTCTTTCTGCTACATATTTCAGCTACAATTGTTCTAATAAATACATACATACATATAGAAACATGCAAGATCTGTGTAAATATAGTATGACTTTGTGGTTAAAAGGACTTAAACTGATACAAAACTTACTGTAAACTGCAGGACTTGGGACTTGACTTGAGGCCTTTAAGTCATGACTTGGGACTTGAGTGCAAAGATTTGAAACTGATTTTTGACTTGTAAAACAAAGACTTGGTCCCACTTATGGCAGAGGCAATGCTTTGAAATGGAGCAGTTCACACCATGTCTATCTAAGCATCTATTCTTATCCATATGTTTTCTAAAACCGAACCTCTTATATTTCCTGTATCCCAATATTTAGTTTGGTGAAAGTATTGCCATCTTTACATATTGGAGTATTGACATTCTAAGAGCAAACTTAAGCGCCATAAATATTATAGTTTGGTAGGTTTATAGAGAGAAAACTTTTTTTTTTTTTTTTATACTTGGCATGACTATACAAATTAAGCATACAAAGACTGTTAAGGAAAAAAAAGTCTAATAAAAAAGATTTCTGCAATATATATGCAACAGTTACCTTAGTGCACAAATAAAACCTTTACTGACAGAGAGGTAAACGTTGTTAAAGGCTTACAGATTGAAAGTGAAGCGAATCTAAATACATTCTCGATCTCAAACTAAAAACAATAAGAGAACTATTATTGTAATTAGTTTTGGAACTTCTGAAAACAAATGCATTTATAATAAGAGAACAAAATTGAACCACCTAGCTGAGTGAAAGTCCCTAGATATATAATCAGGCTGTTATTCAGTTTAAACAAAAATGTCTTTGACATGACCTTAAATATTTATTAGGAATCCAAAAGCTAACCTGTTTTTCCTTGACAAACAAAAGAAAAAGGAATTTAAGCTATCAAAATAATTTATAAATCAGCTTTACTTTATAAAAAATAAAAAATACAGTAGATTTATGTCTAATTTTAGGGATAGATTTTTGATGTGCACCAGCCATAGGTTTATTGTTGCCGAAAGAAAATGTATGCCACTACTAAAATATTAAACTCCACTCATCAGCTAAAGATATTTTTGGTGTGCCTTGGCATCTCTGTGTTATGAGCAACTCTTTGACAAATGTTTATCCGCAGTTTTGGTTGGATTTTTTTTCTATATAACTATCTTTTTAATGGAAACATCTTTTCATCTAAGTAATATCTTAGATGAACTCTTATTGATCCACAGCTTCACTGTTTAATGATGCAAAAAAATGCATCATGTACACCCACCAGTTTTTGTGAATGCACAATCACAATTCTCCTAACCTATTTAATTCTTTATCTTAAGATGAATTTAGACTTATTATAAATCAAAATTAAATGGTACATTCTTTCCAGTTTTAGAATGTTCTTTGTCTTATCCTAGATCCAGGGATTAGTTTTAAACTATGTTCCAGTTGGGCCTATGTCCAAAATCATTTGGGAACCATGATTCTCATCATCAGAAGGACTTTAAATCTTGTGAAAATATCCATGTGTAATTACTATTCCAATAAGCTTTTTTTTTTTTTTTTTTTTTTTTTTTTAGAAAAAGTTTAACTTGGCTTTATTCTAGTCTGCCCACTACATTTTAGAGTACCTGTATTCTTAGCACTGCAAAAAATAAGAAAAGAAATGCAGTTTCACAGCTTTTCAAAGGGCTTCAGAGAAATATATAAAAACATGTATAATTTGATATGACAAACGTTGTTACTATAATGCAAAATTCCATCACCAAGCAGTGTGTAAAATAATGATTTAGGATGATTTCCTTTTTGAAGAACAGCTTATATTTACCTGGAATTTGGAGTAAAATCTCAATCAATTTCCTGCACTGATCAGTCAGAAATGCTAAATAATTTGAGTCAACAATTTGCTTAACATCACCATCTGTTAAACTGGCCCTTCTGGACTGCCAGTGTGCTCAGAAGGAACATAAAGAGGCTTCCATTCAAAATGCAAAAGCTTTTTGTTTTCAAAACCTGTAGTCCAGTTTTTTATGTAATGCAATAAAACCATTGCATTGCATTATCTCGGTTGAAATTTAGTCACATTTAAAGTGATAACACGTATAGAGGGCCAGATTGGTGCCTGATTTATATTCTGCCTCAGAGCAGTCATGTAGCTCTGTTGATTGCATAGCAGTCAGGTTAATCTTCCTTTTTTCAATATCTTATGCATTCATTTTGCTGCTCTGCTTTATGCTTCGTGTAAGGTTTCCCCATATGAAAGCACATAAAGATTCCAGAAAATAATGCTGCTTTTGAAGCAATATAATCCTACAGGCAACATTAATTTGACAAAATATTAAGTGATCCAACAAGGCTGTATAGTGTTTATTTTGTAGGAAAATTTACCCAAAGCAAGCGGCGGAAACCAAACTCATTTATCATCATCATTTAGTTCTCATTTCAAGCGTTGAGCTCAATGCAAAACATGAATTGCACATCAGAGCAATGAACCCCAGAATTTCCTCTTCTCCCAAGTCTATTCATTATGAGATGCACATATCAGAAAATCTGCCTTTTACTGTATTTATCTGCAAGTATCAGAGACCAGCATGCACGCTGTCACTCACCCCCAACATTCCTCTGTTCATCATCCTCTGCTTTTCTCTGTGTACAGCACACAAGGGCGCATGGAGTCCCCCGAGGGTTTGGATCACATATCATCATGTTCACTGAGCCTCAGCACTCCACTTCATGAAAGACTCCAGTTTTGTTCCAGCATGTCACAATCCTTGTTTTACTGGGATCTGCCTTGCCTTGAAATTTCATGGATTCTGCAGTCAATTCTAGTCTGTATTGTTTAGCTGAAAGTGTTTGTGAGCGTTGGTAAGAGAGCTGGTGTTGTATCTTCCTGCAGCTTTACAGCATGCCTGTGTGCATAATTATGCATATGAGAAGTGATCACATATATAGTACCTTGTACAAATATACAAGGTACTATACAAGGTACAAGAAATAAGAGGATTTGTTATAATTATTATAATTTTTGAACTTTATTGATGTCACAATGGAGAAATCTAACTGCAGTTGACCAATCTCCTTGGGGAGCAGTGGGCTGCCATTGCGTGGTTCTCAGGGAGTAGTGTGGGGTTAAGGGTCTTGCTCAGGGCCCAAGAGTGCAGGCTGTGAGGATCGAACCGGGTGCTTTTCAACCTTCTCAGAGCACAAACGCACTGCTCCAACCACTAGGCCAACACTCCCCACGGACTTTTGACGGACCATTACAAACTAGTTTAAAATGAAAAATTGAAGGAAAAGATTGTGATGCTTTTTAGTTTTTTATTTTTAATTATTTTACCCAACATTACACCTCTACCCCAAATACAATCCATTGCTACAGATTGTCTAAGAATTGGTCAAACACACATTTTACAAATCTGTCAATCACAGAAAAGTGGCAAGAAGAAAAAAACATTGTTGAAAAACTACAAAATATTTTCTAAGTTCTATAGTAACTCTGGATGAGCTGGAGAGTCCATAGGTCAAGTGTATAAACAAAATGATATATTTTTTTTCCCTACAGGGAAAAGCTGTTTCTCAGACAAAGAGGCAAGAAGCCCGGCCTGCAATATGACGCAATCTTTGTGGAGGAAAAGGGAAAAAAGTTCATCAAGATTATTTGTCAAGATGAGAATAGAACAAATATTTAAAGTTTGTGGAGAAAACACTATGGTGAACCGAAGGGTTGGCAGCATCAAGCTTTGGGAAGACGTATGTCTTTACGAGTGTTAGGAATCCAGCTGTGTGGGTTGTATTTTTTGTGTCTTCTCTCCCACCACCACCAGGTGGTGTCCTGTCCTCGTTGGTCCTCTCACACACCTGCGGCTGGTTGACTAATCACTGAGGACTATTTGAGCCATGTACTGTCACTACCTCGGCGCCAGAGTGTTTGCCAGTTTTGGGTACTCTAGCCAAGCTGAGTTTTGCTGAGTCAGACCTATTTTTGTCTTTGCCTTTTCGGCAGGAAGCCTTCCTGCAAGCTGGATGTTTGGCCTTCTCCCCTTGGAAGGATTGACTGAGTCTCACACTGAGCAGGGTATTAACCTACACAAGCTCCGTTCAAGTCCTCCTGGATTCCCAAGTGACAGTCCGCTCAATAGTTCCTCTGGTTCCAACTAAGTCTATACCTGTCCTCCATCGAGTATCAACCTCTGGAAAAACCCACACCGACTGGATTCTGGGAGGAAAGTTTTTCTCCATTAACGAGAGTCCCGTTTTCTCTGTCTCTCCAAGATGTCGTTCAAAGTTCCCACGGATCCTGAACTAACCATTGATACTTCCCTTCCCTCTTCCAGTTCCGGTTCACCAGTTCACTGTGTTTCCTGAATCCTACCCCGCTGGTTTCATCAATATACCTGTTAAAACTTTTACCCTGGTTCTCTGAGTGGTTTACTGCATGTGGGTCAGATCCCTTAAGAAAATCATGACAACGAGATGCAGGAAAGGCTTGAAGCTATACTATAGGCAAACCTTTCCAGCAGAGCAATCATCTGAAACATACGACCAGGGATACAATGAAAAAAGTTTAGATCAGAATATGTTCATGGGTACATAAATGGAAAGACAAATCCAGTCATAAATGATATGATAAGAGTGTAAAACTGAGTGTAGCAGCTTCTTACCATCCTGAAAGAGATTAAACTATTTTCTAAGAACAAACTGGGGGGAAAAATGTACCACAAAGCAAAGTTTAACTTCCTGAACATTTCTGTTTTACTTTTTATTGGTCTTTTGCATAAAACACATAGAAAGTTAAAGTTTCAAGTTGAAGTTTATAATGATTTTAATAAAGTTCAACTTGTATAAATACCTCAACAGCATTGTTTGTATGATCCAATATAGTCCAATTAATTTCTTGGGTAGGAAAACAAGCTTTGCATTCTCATTTTTTTCCACATATTTAATTCGGATTAAACTAATTAATTACTAAGATCAAAAAACGGGTGTTATATCACAGCAAATTATCTAGTTAAGACTAAGTAAAATGTATAGGAGAGACATATAGGAAGATTAAAGTTATGAAATATAGTAATTTTAGTTTTTTTTTTTCATTCATCGTCTTTGTAGTGAAGTCTTTGAAATTTGGTACAGAGAGAAAATGATGATGATGAAGGAAGAGAAGCGATTGTGAAAGAGTGAAAAAGTGAGGATGAAACAACTTGTACTCAGGTAAGAAATGCTTGCAAACAGAAGTGGTGATGGAAAGCTGAGATAACAGATGCAGTTTTAAAGAGAGTGTTTAAAAAATAGTTTGAAAAAAGATAATTAATACAAGTGGAGGTCCAATTAACATTTCAAAAGGATACTGGAGCAGCTATTTAATGTCTGCAGCGGATAAGTAGCACACTGCTGATGTTTTCAATCCACAAAGAAGTGTTTTAGTTTCAAGCACAGACCTCTAAGTATTTTTGATTTTATTTGTTAGACCAACACAAAGTCGTGCTTTTTTTGTGCAGTGGAGGACATACAGTATGCTTTATAAATAAGGCCTGTTAACCACAGCATGCATGTGTGTGTATATATATATATATATATATATATATATATATATATATATATATATCTTTACTATGATACCTTTAATAAAATTCCCTATAACATGTACCAAGGGTTACGATAGAGGAGTTAAGATCAAAGCATACAGTAACTATACTCTTTTACGAAGAAGAATAAGCTTTTTAATTTTCTTTCTTATTAAAAGGTTAATAGGCCAACATGAACAGATCACCTCTTGCATTTTAAAATGAGCTTTGCACATTTTTTAATCGTATCCTTATCCAAACTATGCAAGAAGGCAGCATTGCAAAAACTCTTTACCCAGATTTATTTCTCCCATGGCCGGTGATGTTTTAAGGATTACTATCACTGCCTCGACTGCAGATATGGACCAATATAAGGCAAGGAACTCTTTTAATCTACAATGCACAGTTACCTTACTCATATGACATCTTCTGTTATCTTTACATTTTATTTGCCGAGTCCAATCTTGTATACCCCAGATTAAATAAGAAACTGCAAAAGTTTTTTTAGATGCCCTAGATATGCCATTGAGTGTTTTCCTGAAAACCATTTACTTCTTAGCATAGAATATTTTTTTCTGTACAATATGTGAATTCAGGGTAAAGATTTTTATTCTTCACAGCAAGATAATGCAATTGCAATAACTTTTGGTCTATTCAAGTCTTTTTAAAAGAATTTGTAGAGTGCTGAATTGTATAAAAATATCTGGTCTGTCTCAGCTCAGCAAAAGTGCAAAGAAGGGAGAAGTTGTTTAGCCTTTTAGGTCTAATTAAATCTTTGTAGCTATAAGCACTGCATTCTCAGATAGAACCTTACAATAAATGATCACATATCTTAGAAATGAATCTAATAGAAGGGATCAAACAATTTGACACTCTGTTTCAAGTGGTCCGCACCAACTACAGCTGCTCCCTGTGACTGCACGTCAAACCAACCCATCTCCTATATATGTAACATATGTGTTTTTTGGGTCGGTTTTCATAATATCCACATAACTTGTAACAGAACGTCTGAGAAAGCTGACAAAAAATATGCAAAGCAGAACTTTATGAAATTGTTAATGTTAACTTCCTGTTATTCAGTTTCAATTTAAATTCAGTTTATTTCTATAGCCCCAATTCACAACACGTCATCTTAAGGTTTTTTACAGTTGACCAGATCATACAGTCAAATTGATTCAAAGTTTTCTATCTAAGGAAAACCAGTTGATTGCATCGACTCATTG
This sequence comes from Cyprinodon diabolis, assembly GCA_030533445.1. NCBI lineage: Eukaryota > Metazoa > Chordata > Actinopteri > Cyprinodontiformes > Cyprinodontidae > Cyprinodon > Cyprinodon diabolis. Next base: position 21,905,311 of record CM060078.1, read on the forward strand.
ACTGAATGCAATCCCTCACACTAAGCATGCTTGTAGCCACAGTGGAGAGGAAAAACTCCCTTTTAACAGGAAGAAACCTCCAGCAGAACCAGGCTCAGTGTGAGCAGCCATCTGCCGAGGTGTTATCATAAGAATATGGTTTGTGTGTCAAATAGGAGTTTTATGAGAGAGCAGGATTGATTCGTGGGAGGAGAGCTGATGATATATTATAAGCAAGGATGTTTTATCATTGTAGTATGGCTGATTGAGTAAATTTGAATTTATTTTAATGCCCATCGACCTGAAGGAAAGTTCTTTAAAATACAAATTGAAACCAGATATTTATATAAATCAATGCCGGGAACAACATTACAGTTTTTGTACAAATGTTTAATAACTTGCTCCTTTTATTGTTACTATTACCAAAGTTATTTACAAATTACCATAAAGACAAAATTAATGTCTAAGAATAATTTCTTTAAACTGTTTTAGAGTATACTTTAAATGAAAGAGTTTACATACTAATCTTGAGTGTTTGATTTTATTACCTTTTCAAGTCTGAAGCCCTTTTTGATTTTGAAGCGTGGTAGCCTTTCTATACACATTTACATGGTAATCACTTTCATGAAGCTTTGGTCCAATTACAGGGACTGGTAGACTTTTTACCATTCCCAGGGCTTGTTGAGGGATGGGTTGTATTCAACTGCAGTACTTCGCAGCAGCAGCAGTGAGCGACGAAATTTAGTAAAGGAATTGTTTTACCTTAAACCTGTCACAAAATAAGTCTTTAGGAGAGAAGCTGCACCTAAAAAATCCTCTGTATAGTCAGTTTATCAAGAAAAAGCCTATTTTTAAATCTGCATTGAAGTGGCAAAGCATCGAGTCTTCAGGACAGACCGAGGTGGGCTGCTTACTAAGCCAGGATGTGTAGTAGGATCTTTGGCTAACACCCAGTTGTATAATCTTATTAGCACCACCAGTTGTACTGAAGGTTTAGTACAGTTTCTCTCATGCTGATTAATGTGCTGGATCATGGAGTAGGACTGACCCAGCATTCTTATTACCCTGGTAAAAAAAAGTCCTGAAGCTCTCACTGAAAAGAAGGGGCATTAACTTAGATGAGACTTACTGTATTCCACAAAGAGTATTCCCTCGGTCTTCTCAATAAACGTGGTGATGTTATTTAGGTTTGTAGGCCGATTCTAAACATGACTGTTTTCTCTTGCAATTGACAAATTTTATGTTGCTCTTTCCCCCAATGCAGTTTAATTTGCAACAGCATCTCTCTTCCTGTCAGATCCATGAAATTCCCTCTGAATGGCTGCAGAGTCCGACTTAACCAGACATAAGGTCAACAGGTATCTCTGTCAGAGCTATGCAAGCCCCCTTGCACAATGACCCCTCACTGTATGACACGATTGGTATGTTCAAGACTTTAGCCTTCCTTTAGAATTTTTCATCTTTAGTTTTTTTTTCCACATAATGCCACTTTTTTGTAAGGGCACCACTCCCTCCTACAGCAAAAGAACATCTTCAAAACAATGATGTATGTTCTAGATGTTTCACAGATTTGGAAATCTTGAAATAAATTTGGTTGACTAGTAATCAGCAGAGGCTGAGCCACTGAGCAAAACTGGTTGAAAATACATGATTTACATCCAAAAGATGCCTACATTTGGTTGAAAAGTGATCGGTGAAAATTTTTAGATAGCTGAAAAACAACATTTATTTTTGGACAAAGGCCAGGCATACTGTAATGTATGATATTCATGTTTTTACACTGTATGGCCCAACGTTCTGTTGCGATCTAACCGCTCACACTGTCCGTCCAAAAACCACACGTTGTGCCGAGAGATGACAATTGTCAGACTCGTCAATATGGAAGAAGAATAGGAATAAGAACTCCCTTGTTTGCACATGTGCAGTATGTGAGGTTCTAACAAATCGGCTCGTGGGATCATAGCTCTGCTTTGACGGCAGGATTTCCTCTCTAACACCTTATGTGGGCCATGTTTGATAATCCCCGACCTTGCAATTCCTGATCAGGAAACTCGGTGCGCCCAAAAAAATAATTGCACGGCTAGAGTAAAGGGCAAAAAAATCATACAGTGTATGCTCAGTCTGAAGTGAGACAAAAATCATACTGACCAAAGACAGCCCAATTTTAACAACTATTTTTGGACTAAATCAAGACTAACGTCAAAATAACGTCTGATAGGGGAAAGACATACTGAGGATGTAATTAAGATATTTGGAATGGCTGTTTTGGAGCACATCTAACGCATGCTGAAGCCCTTTAGGATTACAGTTACACCCCTATGCAGTTACACGCAGCACAGGGATAAAACGATTATATTAGCTGCTGAATTGGCTGGGCTATCTGCTCAACCAATTAAATTAGGTGATAGGTGGTCCTTCTTCAACACCAGATCATTACAAATAAGGAGCTTTTTAATATTCTAAGATAAAGGGCATGCATTTTAAATTTGTTTTCCTGGGTCCTAGCACAGTATAATTACTTTTAGAAGAGATTCATTTGCACCAGATTCTCTGTCGGCAAAGAAAGGCTCCTTAAGAAAGAATAGGATGCACTGACTTGGTTAGTTCCTTTATACCTGGCATCCTAATAGTTAAAAGAAACAAAAACTAAACAACCTGATGATATATAGTTGTAATAACAGATGGTATTTAAGAAAAGTGAAAAATAAATGTTTGTTGGACCAGAGATTGCTGAAGAAAATGTTCTTTTGGGAGGTGCAGAGGGTAAAGAAAAAGCTGACAGTTTGAAAATGGAACGCGTGGGATTTGGAAAGACAGAAAAAAGATGAAGCCGTTTGCTGACTGAGACACTGAATGTACAGGGAGTATCCAAAAAATCAGCTTTTTTTTTCTAAAGCCTTGCCCACCCCTCACGACCACAGCCACTCTATCACACACACAAACACACACAAGCTGTGCTATCTTGACATGGCAACAAAGTGGAAAACAGGAGATTTGTTATGTAATCCTCTGTCTCAGCTGCTCACTACTTTTACATTTAGCTGAGCTCTTGTCTGTAGACCCAATCAGGTGGGCTTGTGCACCAACTCTGTGTTTTTTGTCTGGTGGCTTATTGCTTGTAATGAGTTGCTCCTGAAGAACCACAGCATCATCTATTGGTTGAGCAAATAATAGCAGCAACAAAGGAAAAGCTAGATTATGCATCCAAAAAACATCAGATACTGATCCGGTTGCTGAATGAGTAAACTGCTAAACTGACATATTTAACATTTAACTTTCATGGTAAAGCTTAATGGTACCTTGTTTCATAGTTTTTGTTTTGGAGTAGATTTAATACTTCTTCGTTAAGAATCTATTACTACTGTCTAATTTTCTGTGCCATTGCTGCCAGAGTCAATCCTTTTAATCTTCATCTTTCCTTCATTTATCTCCCTATCTCATCCTCAGCTCCCTGTGGGCAATGACAGCATGAGGCTCTTATCAGGGGACAGAACAGACAGTCTGTGAGGATGAACCGGCTCATCCAGAGACATGCTGATGAATTATTTTCAGTGAAATCATGAGAATCAGTCTTTGGATATCATACAGCTAGTGGTTAAAAACAAGCATTTCAAATATAAAATGTTTACAGATTTTGGACTATGTGACAAAGTGAAAAACAGCCAAATCTTTCAGCTCAAACATAAAGCTCTTCATTTCTACCATAAAATGACTTGTGCATTAGCAAAGCTGTTAAAATCATATATTCCCGTTTTGATCCAAATCCCATTCTCATCATTTTCTTTTGTGCAATTAATTTTAAAAAATCCCCCAAATTACGGTAGATACTTCTTATGTTTGTCCTATCAAATCGATTAAGCTTCCAAACAACAAGGATATTTTCCTTGATTTCATACTAAGGAGGAAATTGCTATTCAAGCCATAAGCCTGAGAAATTATAAATTGATTGTTAATAACCAGATTTTTGGTAAGCAGAGTTTTATTTCACAAGCCACACCAAATCCTATTTACAGCCAGATCTCTTAAATAAGTAGGGATCAAATTACTAAATCATGTTCTAATCTAAGGAAATTCAAGAACAGGGAAGTAGATAATTCCCTGACAGCAGCTAGGAATTGGGTTACAAAGCTGTTTCTATACAATGGACTCCAGTGAAAGACTGGAGGTGAAAACAGAGAATGTGGTGAAGAGAGGACTACAAATAGTACACAAAAAAGCACATCCCTGACTTCTATAGAAAGTCACAAAGTAACTCAGAACAACTTTTACAGCAATGCGGGCTCACTTTCCTCATGAGGTCAGGTTTCAGGATTTAGCAATGAGAAAAAGACACAGTATAAATGGCATCCATCGGGTGGTTTCCAAAACAGAAACCACTGCTTGCCAAAAAAATAATGTTTTGGTAACCAAGCTTATTTTTACAAGAAAATATCTCAACATCAGATAAAATATTCTGATGAAACAATGGTTCAGCTTTTTTTTGAAGGCACTATATGTTCTCATTAAATCTTGTATTAAAACTGCACAGCCTTTTTCAGGACATGAACATACTGAACAATTAACATGTTGGTGCTATGGTGATGATCTGGGGCTTATTTGTATCAGGCACTTGACTTATATAGTAATGTATTGTCCTTTCTATGCTAAAATTGCAAATAAAAATATCCGTAGTCAGTTTTGTCACTTTAAGTTTAAGCACACTTTGGTGTTGGAGCAGGACAATCACCCTGCATACGAGCTAGTCTAAGTCTGCATAGCTAATATAGATAAATAAGAAATGGCTTTGAGCAAAGTCTGGACTTTAATCCGTTTAGGACGTTGTACCATAACCTAAAAACGGCCATTGACACTTATAAATCCCTCTGACTGAATAAACATTTTTCAAAGTACAGTGTGAAAAAATTCCTCAAGAGAAAATAAAATACTCATTACCAGTGATCATAAATACATCATAACAGTTGACACAATCAGATAAAAAAAAAAAAACATATTTGTTAGCTAAAATCTGAGCCACTCTGCTAAGAACCAGGGGTACCTTTTGTGGTTCCTTCAGAAAATGTCATGATATGGCCATATAACTTATCTATTAAAACAAATCATACTTAGGATTGCTTCAATAAATTAATATATCAAAAGTATGTAATGTCCTAGGTAAAAGAAAAAGTGTTTTCTTTTTAAGATGTTTGGTTCTTTTGTTTAAACCACTATCCTATACCGTACAAGCACAAAGCTGCAAATTGTCAGCAGAAACATGACATTTGTACAGAAAAATATACAAATTTAATTTTCTAAGCAAAAAGTTTGCTTGTCTAACTTTGTATTTAAGTCACCTTGACTTAAATCTGTGATGAAAAAACTTACAATATAGAGAAGTATAACTCTAAATCCAAGGACTGTTTTACATTCGGATTCCTTACTTCCTAAAAGATTATAATACTTTATGTCTTATTGTACAATTTCTCCCAAGAGTCCGCTTGAAATTTAAAGTAGCCAAAGTGAAACAAGTACTACAGAAAACAGGATGCCCATGAGACAGATACTATAATGAATGTGCACAACTGAGTTAGGGACATTTCCCTCCAGAGTGTTACAAAAGTCATTCTGATGTGTTGGACTCCCTGTATATTGAGAGATGCATTCATATTGTAACAAATATGCCTGATACTTATTGTGATTTCTTTATTTCTTGGACAAATGCTTTAGACAAAATTAAAAATTCAGACAACAAAACTTTATGTTTTAAAGCCTTTTATTTTTTGTTATTTACAATAAAGGAACTGGTTGTATAAAAAGTCTCAAATGTTTTCCACTGTGTATTTTAGTTGGGGAAAAAAAAGATATCTGAGGATGAGGCACATCTGGTGCACACACATGCACTCAGGCACACAGACTAAAAATTCAGACAACAAAACTTTATGTTTTAAAGCCTTTTATTTTTTGTTATTTACAATAAAGGAACTGGTTGTATAAAAAGTCTCAAATGTTTTCCACTGTGTATTTTAGTTGGGGAAAAAAAAGATATCTGAGGATGAGGCACATCTGGTGCACACACATGCACTCAGGCACACAGACTGATTGAAAGGGAGTGACTCATTTCCTCACTGTTCACTTATAGAGTGAACACGGTAATGTGCTCAAATTATTGATTTGACAAAAAGACCAAAGAAGCGAGACCGATGTGAAACGGGGAAAAAAAGATATTTTTAATGTACCCCGTGGACAAAAAAAAACAGGGGAAGAAATTTCAAACAATGTATTTCTAAAGATGAAGAACCATTGATTCCATGCTTTATGACTGCCAGTAAAGATCCCAATGTATTGTAATCTGACTTTTGTTCTTATTCTCTCACTTTTCATATACAGTAAAGGTTTCTGCAGGTTACTGCAGGTCACATGCAGGTGATTAAACGACTCATTCAGCCCACAAATGACCCATTTCTCCAGAATTTTTCTGCCTTGTTACACTCTTGTTTCACCTTCTGTATATATTCTTATGCAAACAACACAATGGTGTTTTATGTAGGTCATTTATGTACTTCTCTGCAGATGGTTTGTACAAGCACCAATTTTGTTTTTAAAAAGTGTTAAATTGACACAAAACCCTAATCTCTCTGTCAAAAATACAGTAGTTATACCAACATCCCCTTCTTTTTTTGGCCAAACCTGAAGGTTCCTCCCTATACGTGATGGGCTTGGAGTTTAGGGAGTTCCTATAATTTTAAATAACCAAGCCCCAGAAGCCAAGGTTGTTGGGATCCTGAGGCTTGCCCACCAGAGGGCGCCGAGGATCCTCTTCTGTTTTTTGTTTTCTGTTAGGGACTGGGGTTACTGTTGGGATCTGGGGATGTACCACCTTTCTCCAGCAGAGTGCGCCGTGGGTTTCCAGCACACCTGGAGCTTGTCTGCTCCTCAGGAACCTTCCCTACATAAGCAGCTGCCAGACCTTCCTTCAACGCCACAGTGTTGACCTAGTTTGGTTAGCAAACCTGAGCCTCTGTTACCTGAAAGAATCTTAGTCATCTCAAGTGAGAAACCTGATTCTAATCTGCCTCTGTCTTTGCTCACAGGAAACCTGTGTCAAGTCTGAAGCTCTGGATGAGCTTAACCTGAAGATTCCAATCTGGATACCTCCAGCTGCTCTCAGAGAAGAGCTGGAAACTCTGATCAAGGTCTGCCATTCATAGTCAGAAGCTAGACGCTGCTGCTGCTTGTGCACTCTGCTGAACCAACAGTCTCTGGACCCAGCAGTTCCCGCACTCACAAGTTAAGCCTGGACTTCTTCAAGGCAGACTCTGAATTATCTTAAGACTCAATTAATCATCTGACTGCCTGGCTAATCAAACTGTCCGTCTCTGCAGACATCAGTGAATCCAACCCGGACCAGTACCAGAACCAGTTCATGTCTTTTTGTGAAAACCATTTCAATAAACCTTAAACCAATCATGACAAAGGTTTGACTTGACTAATTTTAGAAGGTCTCCCTGGTCTCCCTACAGGTTAGCCTACCTTTGCAGTGGATCAAGGTATTCTGCTCAGAAAGGGGACGTTATGGCAGATCCAGAAGCTTCCTTAATTCTGAGCCATACCTGGAGTCTATCTCCTTCATTACAACTTACAGACAATTCCCAGTCATTAAAGCCACTTATGGTATTTGAGGACCTATTATGCAACATTTTCTTCATATTTTTTTTGCATTACAACTTTTGAACAACACATACACATTTATTCACTTAGTAATTCACATGTTGAGACATGGGGCAACATGGTCTCAGCATGACTGCAATGAATTTCTGCCTTCTGTCAGACAGATGCTCGTTTTCAATCTGCCCATTTTTAAAAGCCCCATGCCTCCTATTTTTGAAGATTTATGGAAAGGATAAGCAAAACTGTAGGCCAGAGCTTATATGGGGATATGCCAAACAAGGTTATCATAATCTGCTTTGATAACAAAATATTTACCTTTATGGATAATTCAAAAAGCTTCTTTTTAAAGATCTGCCAGGCATACTTTTTTTCCCCCCATGAGCTTTTAGCTAGTTTTATTCTATATGATGTTACTGTACATACATGTTGTTTTAGTTAAACTAATGCTAATGTTGCTGAAAAAGGTGTTTTTAAGTCTCAATAGAGAGCCAAATAATTATTTGGTAATTTGTAAAAAGGGGATTAAATAATTAAAAATAAATCTGGAAAAACTCCACAGCAATACATTAAGCATCGAATGAAGATAACAATGTGCCCAAGTAGCACCATGTCCAAGTGCAGTCTCACATATGTAATCTAGTCACCCCACCAAGTGTGGGCTTGGGAGTGAAATTGTGCAATTGTCTGCATTGCCCACAGCCACTAATAATCTTTCCAGTCCCAAATGTCATATGATCCCGAGACTCCAACGTGAAAGGGCAGTACCTTTCTTTCGCCCTTTTCTAAAAAGGAATGCAAACGCACAAACAGGACACATAAATAAAACTTCTGCAAGCCTCTTAGAAAACATTAAATATGCCATATGGAGTACAGCATAAAATGAAAAAAAAATCCCTTTGTTCAATATATCACATTCTATAAACTATATATGAGCTCCTGACATATAAAATGGTGTAGATCAATAGCTGCAGCAGATACATGGGTTTTATAAGAGGCATGTAACACCTGCTCTGGACCCCTTTGGCATTTCTGATGCTGTCACATGAGTTTCATGTAAAAACAGTTTTGAATTGTGGGGGTTTATTCTGTTTAAAACTGTAGTTTAATTAATGCTTTCAATTTCTGCACATTCCAGCTTGTAATGTAATTCACGTAATTCCTTTCCACACATCAGATCTGTCAACAGAGACGGATCAGATTTAGCTCAGATTTAAAACAGTTATCAAGCAGTTCATGGATAGAAAATATATATATCAGAGGAAATATGTGCACATTAAGCTGTTTAAGTGAAATAGATGAATCAGGGATACAAACAGTATTTATGGAAACGGCTCTTTAGATAGTAACTATTTGTTCCTTTTTTTAAATTCTGTAATCAAACACAGAAATATAAAGTTGTTTCCAAAGTCTTGTATTTTAGATGTAAATAAAAGATATGCAAAGTATAAATGCATTCATGCAGAAGAAATGCTTCTCTTATTTTATTTCAAATAAAAACCTATGAATTCATTATTTAGCAATTAAATATGGTGATGTATATTCATTTGATCTCAAAATTGCTCATCAGATGAAAAACAAAGCTTGTTATTCAGACAAGAGGTCTCACTTTAGCCTAGAGATTGGTGCTTGAATCGGTGGTGATTATTCAAAACAAGTTCCTCCTTCAGTGTCACTCATGGTGGGTAAAGTAGCCTTATATTTTCCTAAACTTACAGTAGCAATACTTAACTAAAGTATTACTCAAGTCATATTTCTATATATATGCATATACTTGTGTCCCTAAAAAAAAAAAAAATTTCAAAACAGTAACTTTATGGCAAGTTAAAATGATACCTCAAGTTACATGTTTTATTGCACTATAAATGTCTCTACTAGCATAGTCAGTTCATCCCAATCTCTTACCAGTATGCTTAAACCTTGGAAATTTCTCTTTATGAGGTGAATGAACATTCTTAATTTTATTTTACCAGTTCTGCCAGTGCTCACATGTTCTACTTGTTCTTACCAGATTTTGGTAGCCATTCTGACCTCATCTGTCTCGCCAACTCTGGTCAGCAATGCGAGGAGTGGTGGATTTCGATATTTAAAAGACATAAAAGAGACGTTTTTCATGCATCACTGTTGCAGTCAGTGGAATTTAATTGTATATCTTTTAGTTTAATTAGAAATAATTAAAATGATTAATCATTTGGTTTCGATGAAAAGGTTAAAAATGTATTAAAAATGAACTTTTGTTTACATCTTTAGGCCATGGGCCAGACCCAAAATGCACATTGGCCCACAGTTCATGTAGGACTGATGCAAAGCCCTGCACACAGCATTCAACACTTGCCCCCTATTACATTCCGCACTATACCCCCCTTACATTTGAATGTTTGTAAGGATATAAAATTAATTGTTTATTTTAACAGACTTAAACAGCAAATGCAATAATTGAAATCAAGGTTACATATGACTTTAGTGTGATATTTGATAGTGATAGTCTTGTAGAAAATGTCTTCAGGAAGTGTGGTAACTACGTATTTTGCCTCTGTGCAGAACTCTGAGTGTAAAGTGGCTTTTGGTGTAATCCACAGAAGGGGTTGATATCTATGAAAAGTTTGGATCTATGTTGAATCCAGGCTGACCCCCCCAGTCCCATGTTTTAAATCTCACTGTCTATAATATCAATGGAAAAAAATTTGATCCTGGAAGTTAAAGCAGTGAATAATGAGGGCCCTAGTCTTGTTTAGTTTTTCTCATTCCTTTCATTCTCAATTTGATTTGCATATAGATGAATGGAATAAAATACAAGACAATTCATGGAAAAGTACATATTCACTCAATTGGAGGGAATTTGCATGGAAAAGTGTGATTTGTTTCTTAAGCTTCGTTATTCATCTCAAAGAGGTTCAAATGCAGACAAATCATGTTGGACGTTATGTGGAATGGAAAAAGCTCACTGCCATCATGTTTTTTGGTGTTGCCCCAAACTGTCTCAATTTTGAATTTGGTGGTTTTGTTTTTAGTTTAAACGACCAGACTGTATAAAAAGTTCATGTAAATTGTATATGTGGAATATTATTTTGGTCGCTACTAAGAAAGTGATCACACGGAAATGGATTAATGAAAAACTGCCTCCATTAGAAGAATGGATTGATCTTGTTAAAGAAATTGCTCAAATGGAAAAACTAACATTTGCTTTAAAATGCTAAAACACACTGTTATACTGCTACTCCTGTTTTGGTATGATTTTTGTTTATTTTTTGCTTGTTTTTTATTCTTTATTTACTTCAAATAAGAGAAAAGGAAGTGAAAAGTTAAAGCTGGGAAAACCACAAAGACTTTAATTGTTGTGAAAGAAAAAATATCATTGGGAGAATAAAAACTGAATCTATGTAAAGTGACTTCTAACTGAATAAACAAATAAAAATGTAGTAATGATTAAAAATAAATACCAAATGTCACATTGGAATCATTTTTCTGCTATCTGAGGTTGAGATTAATAGTCATTCTAGTTAATTCATAACTAACATACATGTATTAGAATGTATAAAACTAGTTGTGAGTTAGAAAACCAACATGCCTGATTTGTTTCTCCCATTGAAAATAAAACAGTTTTCTCCATATAACTGGAAATAAATTCCAGGGAACTTATAAGGTTAAAGTTGATGCATTTCTATGAAAAATACATCCATATAGAAAAGAAGTTTCTCATCTCAAGTCTGTGTTTAATCTGCACTAAACCAATTTCATTTTATGTCAAACACCACAGAAAAGCAGTCATTTCTTATCTAATCAATTCAACAGAATTCCTCTCTAATGTCTACACATCAATCCCCAACCAAAGTACTGAACAGATTATGTTTTTTGTCACATTTCACACAATTCAATCATTTTTGAATCACATACATTAGGATAGGGGGGATTAAATAAAAGCGTGAGGATTTATCCTGCACATTCTGCATGAATCAGTCTGAGAGGTGCAAAGAGAGAATGACAGATGTAAATCACTGTCAGCCGTAACTTTCGGATGACATGCTGAACAGCAATGTTCAGCTGATGACAGGTTGACATCCATTCATTATGATTAGGATTTGTCCTCCATTTAACAAGTGTAATATACTGTTCTTTAATATGTACCCTGAATAACCTACATGGAGTCATAGAGACATGTGAAATCCTACGGAAAAGCTTTAGCTAACATAACAGTCTTGGATGCTCACAGCAATGCAATGAATGATTAGCACAGCTGATCACACGTAGCATTGCACTAATCTACTGTAACGTGAAGCTGCAGACATGAGTTTTTAGTGATAAAATGTGATGTCAAAATGTCGAATGCATTGTAACAAAACTAGACACCAGAATTTACTTTTTCTGATCTGAATTACTTTACTTTGTAAAAATAATATTTTCTTTCTGAGAATTTTTATTTATTTAAATGTTATTTTTTGCTGTTGTGTATAATAGACCACTAACAAGCTGAACAACAAAAGTGTGGGGGGTAAACTGGAGGATAGAGACGATGCACTTAGCATGTTTATCCCTTGTACTTAATTATCACACAGCTGGTTCACACACTTAACCACAGTGGGAAAGTGTTGATTTAATTCCAGTTATATTGGCATCAACACTTATATCTCCCTGACAAGCAATTGCTGAGTAGGTTGAAAATGCATTTGCCATTTCCAACATGACTTCCTTTCTTTTGGGTGAGGTAGGGACAGAAGGCAAAAGGAATTCAATATGTCAATTTGTCGTGGCTAATTTGCATCTTTCACTCTCATGATACCAGGCTGCCAGAGGGGGTGTGTGAGTTACGCTTCCAAAAATGCTTGCTTCCTTGCATTTGTTTTGAAGGCTTTGAAATAGAAAAAAAATTGTTATATGTCATTACATTTACATTTGCAATCAGTGTTTTAATGCCCACAGTCTGAAAAGGGAATATGTAAATCTTGTATGTCTGACATTATTGTAAAATATTGAAAAAATAAATTTTAAATTATAAAGCCTACAAATTAGGGCTAAACTACAAAAGAAAACAAATTAACCCAATCTGTCTATTTACACTGTAATGACTAAAAAGCTCCCATTGTAAGTAGACACTAAAAAGGTCAAATGCCCTTGAAGTCAGATAAATACAATCTGATCAACATCTAAAAAAAAGAAAAGGGCTACAAACTGAATAAAGGTAAAAGCAGAACAAGTCAAGAATCAAGCAAAACAGAGAAAGAGGTCATGCAACAGAAGAATTTGGCAAAATAAAAGCTTTTACTCTGCAAACATTGAAGCGGTTACCATGCCAATTTCCCATTGGCTTTGTGGTAATGTCTTAAAGTCATAAGCTGATTCTCAGTAATTGCATGATTTGTCACCTCTAGGTGTAGGCATTTATCATATCGTTTGCCCCGATACGTTTCTAGCCATGATGGGAATTTTAATTTACTGTCCAGATGATAAAAAAAAAAAAACTCTAGAAACTGGGTGAAGGGTGAAATTGTTTTTTTTTTCATTGGTTAGTTGAAAAAATCAAAATAATATGATTAAATGTGGTTGCTATGAGCTGTTAAATTATAGTATTTTTTTTTTTCATTTTTCATGGTCAGTTTTAGCTTTATCATAATATCATCCAATATTGGTTCGGATTTAAAGTGTATATTGCCTAGCCCTATTGGCCTCCATCCATCCATCCCTCCATTTTCTTCCGCTTTATCTGGGCCGGGTCACGGAGGCTGTAGTTTGAACAGAGATGCCCAGACTTCCTGATCCGCACACACCTCCTCCAGCTCCTCTGGACCCCAAGGCAACACCAGGCCAGCTCAGAGACATAGTCCCTACAGCGTGTCCTGGGTCTGCCACGAGGCCTCCTCCGAAAAGAACATGACTGAAACACCTCCCGAAGAAGCCGACCAGGAGGCATCCAGAAGAGATGCCCGAGACATTTATACTGGCTCCTTTCGACTTCGAGGAGCGACAACTCTACTCTGAGTTCCTCACCCGATCTTGAACAGTGCGCCCAGCCACCCTGCGAAGAAAACAAATTTCAGGCGCTTCGCTATCTTGTCCTTTGCCCCTGAACTCAGCTCCCTCTTCACCACGACAGTCTGATACAGCGACGGCATTACTGCTGATGCCACAATATTAGCCTCCAGTAAAATCATTAAGATTTGGATGTCCATGTTTTACAATTTTATTGATTTGGTTTACCCTAGATTAAAGGAATAGTACACCCAAAATATGATTAGCCTTCATTTTCTACGCACCCCCATGCTGAACAACACTCTGGAGTACTTTTTTGATATCTCAAATGCATCTGGAGATCTGGGAGGCTTCTTGCTGTCTGCTGACATTCAAATAATGGAGGTCTATGGTGCCCGAGGCAGAAAGGTCCATAAAAGTCCACAAAAAACGTGTCAATATTCCTCCATACTGCTCGTCCAATGTATTCCAAGTGTCCTGAGTGGGTAGCGTCCATAATTTACTCGAAACAAAGTCATTTAGAATGTTTTTAGAGCATAAACAGTAGTGTATAGGATTTCCTAAAAGCGCGCGCCTGCGAGTTCACGAGCCTACGGAAACCGCGGCAGACCAAACCAGATGAAAGTGCGCATTCAGCTCGGCAAAGAACTCATGCTCTTCCTCAACACTGAAGTCCTCAGACATTTTTCTTTCGTTGTTTCTTTCTTTGCACAGGTAAACAGCACATTTCTTCTTCTACGCTTGCATTATCAAGAGCAGACACTGAATGCGCACTTTCATCTGTTTATGCTCTAAAAACATTCTAAATGACTTTGTTTCGGGTAAATTATGGACACTACCCACTCAGGACACTTTGAATACATTGGACGAGCAGTATGGAGGAATATTGACACGTTTTTTGTGGACTTTTATGGACCTTTCTGCCTCGGGCACCATAACCTCCATTATTTGAATGTCAGCAGACAGCAAGAAGCCTCCCAGATCTCCAGATGCATTTGAGATATCAAAAAAGTACTCCAGAGTGTTGTTCAGCATGGGGGTGAGTAGAAAATGAAGGCTAATCATGTTTTGGGTGTACTATTCCTTTAAAGTATAGTCTAACTTAGAAGTAAATCTGAAAGAGCTCAATATCAGTCCTTTCTTTTCCAATTTTGTAATTGCAAAAATGCCTATTAGGTTTGGGTGTACTTGAAGCAAATGTTTGGTTTGATTGTAAATAATAGATGCAATTCTGGGCTCTTGACTATCAATGAGATACTCTGCAGTAAAGCGATAGAGCTAGCAGCTTCTAGCATTAGTTCATACTTTGCAGCAGGAGTTTAGATATATTAGGGCAATGTGACGTAGGTTTTTCCCTCAGAATTCTGTGCTGTAGGAGCTCTGTGCCCCTCATGGGGAGGACATTGACAGCATCATGTTTATAGATTTCATTACCTTTAAGGTGGACACCATTCTTAAATTCGAGGAAAAGCCCTGTGATCAAGTCTGATTAACAGCTCTCCTGAAGGAGAAGAAGAGAGTCTTTTGATCAGGAAAAAGTTAGTTTTCAATTCTATTCTACCTCAGGAGTTGGAACTGAGGAGGAGGATTGTGGATGGAAAAAATGGGGGACCAATTCCAGCAGAACATTGAGGCGGGGGTTATGTGAACTGAAAACGGTTTATGTCAACATACTAAACTCCTAGGCTGTGGGAGAATTTTGGGCACTCAGGTAGCCCGGACCCTTGTGTTGCAAATCGTGGTTTCTCTGGTGACTGCCTGCTTTTCAGATCTGCTCTCATCCATAACCACCTCCTCCACTTCAAAAGGCTCTCCTCCCTCACTACTGTGCTGTCCCTTTCAACAGTTCATGTGAGGCATGAGCTGCAAAAGATCAAGGTAAAAAGGCTGCATCAGTTCAAGGTGGGCATCAGATCAAGGCTCAAGGAGTGCTGTGCTGATCAACAGTGTGCCATCATGGGATATATGTCCAACATAAGTCTGAAGCTGCGGAAGACCTACTGTGTGTATCCAGCGCCTAAGACCACCAAACTATAGTACTTTAGTGGCTACAGTGATTTTGTAACTTGTCCAACTTGCAAAAAAGTCTTTAACTGTTACCAAACTTCTCTTCACCTTTTAGTATCAGAATAAAAAAAGATAAGATAGAAAATTACATTGCTTAATTTTTCAGTAACTAATTTGTATTTTATTGCATGACATAAGTATGTGATCACCTAACACAAGCCTGTTCTTTTTTATCTAAGCTCTCCTCTCATGTGTATTAGCTGCATGTGTTTGAACTTGTTATCTGCATAATCTTCACTGTTATGTTACTCTTATATATTTAACATCCACATTTGTGAGATCATATTTCTATAATCTTTTTGTTGCTGTAAACACCTGAATTTCCTCATTGTGGGACAATAAAGGGATTTCCTATTCTATTCTATTCTATTAAAAAAAAACCTGTCCACACAGTCAAATAAACTTCCCCATCCCCACAATGGCCAAGACCAAGGACAAGGACAAGGACATCAGGTGTAAAGCATAAGACCCACAGAAACCCGGGAAGAGCTACAAGAAATAGGCAAGCAGCTTGGTGAGGAGTCAACAGGTGTTGGTACAAGTAAGAAATGATAATCAATCTCCCTCTGTCTGGGGCTCCTTGCAGGAGCTCACCTTGTGGGCCTTTACTGATCATTAGGAATGTGAGAGCCTGGAACAACTTGGCAGGACCTGTGCAATTACCTGAGGAAAACTGGGACCTCTGTATCAAAGAAGACTTTTGTCCACTAAACATAAGATGTTTTGTGAACGTGCAGATGATGCCTGTATTGTATCTGTTGGTTGATGTTATGGAAGAATATACATCATGCAAATTAGGTCAATGGTTGAACCTCAGGCTCAACATTTTCTGGATGTCCCTTTGCACATGTAATGTTGATGAAGAATGACAACTTAGACCTACACAGGACCGCTTACTTACTTACATACTTAGTGCAAATGTAGTCACTGCCCTATTTGCAAAGATAAGTCTGACATCTGTTCTAGGTTACCTATGCAGATCTGATGTTGGTTCCCTAAAGGTGCAAAATGAAACACCTGACAATACATTTTTTTCTACAGCTATTCTAATTCCCACCGGGGAACAGGACAACTTTATGAAGTGCAAATCTGGTTGGTCTCTTGCAAATTAATATAATTCATAACTAAACTAAACTGATTTATTTATTAAGATTTTTGTTTTTGCATAGCTCCCTTATTTAAAGGTTTTCATAGCAAATGATTGCCAACTTTTTACAGTCTTAAAGAGAAAGGTTTTCATGAAAAATATCTTTGAAATAGCCTTTTTGTTTGATCTTTTATGACTAAAACAATGTGTGATGTGCAGACTTACTCCTCAGCAGTTCAAAAACACTGGAAGTTGTAGTTAATTACTTGGTCAATCGAATCGAGGCTAAAACCAATTAATAATTAATTATTACTTAAGTGATTATAACCTGTTTTCTCTCTAAGGTTCTTTCATCATTTTCCCAAGGTTGGACTTCTACTCTAGATCAACTATTAAAATCAAGTTGTCTGTCATCAGTTTAATAATTTAACCACCAACCAAAAGAATCGTCTCTTTTATATCTGTCATCCGAAAATCACAATATATCACCAAATCAAATTTTTCCCACACTCCTACTCCACCTACACATGAATCAAAATGAGGTATCCTGCTGCTAAGAATGCTAGCTGTTCAAAAATATAACTCTCAGGAAAAAATAAAAAAGAGAATCCAACATAAACACAGCCGCACATATGCCATTTATACACACACACTTCATGAAGTAAGCATTCAGTTCAGAACCTTTATGAAATAAAAAAAACATATCAACGTTCAAGATCAAAGAGTTTATTTCAGATAAAACACATGCAATCCATTATATATCTTGCCCAAGCTAGAGCGTCTCAAAGTATTAGATAAAGAAAAAAAGGTTTTACAATGTGTGGACTCGGTGGATGGAATGAGTTGAAGAGAATTGGGGACCTAGAGAGTCAAAAACAGAGATTTCAAGTTTAACTTTTAAATCATGCGATTTGAAATCAAATTTTGACTGTTTTCTTAAAATGCTGCCAATATTGATTTTTCTCCCTAGTGGGAAAATAAAAGGTTATTCAGTTTTATTCTATCCATTCTTGAAATCAAAAAAAATATCTTAAACTCTTTTTTAGACTTTTCACCCTGGCTAATATTTTTCAGTAGCATTTGGTCTCAAAATTATTTTGTAACATGCTGTGAGAAAAGCAAGAGAAAAGAGAAAGAAAATGTCCCTTTGCTTTCTGATATTCTGCAATGCAGTGCTACTGTAGATGCTTCACTGAGAAATGAAGGTTACCCACAGTTAAAGCTTATTCAGGTATTCAAACGTCTTTCATAGTGTGTGTCTGTATCAGCGGAGGAGTGGGATGAGAGGACAAGGACATCCAAGATCAGACAAAACTCAAATGAATGTGCATAGATTTAAAACAAAGTTAGATCCACATTATGTAGGTGTCACGTTGAAGGAGCCAGCCATCATCAGTGCTCCATAGTTACCTTTTAGCAGAGCAAAGTTTTATTCAAACTAGCTTCTCAATCCAAATATGGATTGGTTGGATCTCATAAGAAATGGGGACAGCATTGATTTTTGTTCACCACAATGACATACATCGTCTCTTCTTATCGTTCAAAGATGCTGAAGTGCAATTCCTTTCCTGTCAGATAACTAGATAAGAAAAGTTCAGAAGGTTTTAAAATTCTTTCAGTAAAATTTTGAAGTCAAAGCAGAAATGCTCAAAAAGTAAAGAAGTGAAAAAAAGAAACTCATACAGCAGGGCCAGGGCGAAATCAGGCACAAGTTAGAGTCTTCAGTCTGAGTAAGGTATCTTTTATCAACATAAGATGACTTTATTATAAAAACCTTTTTTTTATTGCTGTTTTTTTTACCAGAGCTGTCGAGTAAAAAATTAGAAATACTTAGTTATCTTAAGTAGAAATTTTGGCTCTCTTTACTTTACTGGAGTAATTATTTTTTAGACAGCTTTTTTCTTCTACTCCTTAATCTTTCTGCAATTCTCCTTTCTACTTCTTATATTTCAATAATAGGCTAGTTAATTTTCATCATGGCCTATAGGTATTTAAAAAAAGCATTAAAATAATTTGATTCATTGAGACAATTCTTTTCTTTGTGGTTGGACTCAATATTGCACCAACTTGTTGTTTCCTATATACCAATAGTTTTAAATAGTAAATAGTCAAGATAATGCAAAGTTAAATTTGACAACATTACCATTAGTTATAAAACTAAGAAAAATAAGGAAGTTATAATCCAGAATTGTTGAAAAATAGTGCAATAAAGCCTCTGTTTTCAAAAAAAAATTCCTGCATTATTTTTACTTTCATACTTAGTTTTAAAAATGGTACTTTTACATTTGTACTTGAGGAAAAAGCTTAAGTGTGATACTCAGACTTCTATAAAAATGTCTTTGGTGGACATTTTAAAGGCAGACTAATAGGTATTAGAGGGTCAGAATACTTATTTGCAGCTGTATCATACAAAAAATTGCTTTAAAAAAATCATATATTGTGATTTCTGGATTTTTTTTAGATTATTTCTCTCACAGTGGACATGCACATGACAATTTCAGACCCCTCCATGATTTCTAAGTGGTAGAATTAGCTAAATAGCAGGGTGATCGAATACTTATTTTCCTCACTGTAAATACTTTGCTTCCTAAGGTACTTGGTTGCTCTGCATTTTATTAAGAGGTAGCGAAGTAAAAGTTTGAATACTTAAGCAGGGCTCTGTATTTGAATAATGATGCTGAAACCAGGCAACATGTAATAAAGCAAAAATATTCAGAGAAATAGCTCAAGGACTCTTCATTTATTTGGTTTCTTTTTTCATAGATCTCACTCATCTTTCCATCTGAATGCTGAACCAAACACTAGCTCAAAGTCAATGCCAGTGTTTTGTGTATGATGTGAATATCTTTGTAATTATGGGAGAGATTAGATTGACACAGAATCCATATCTAATGTTTCAACACCCTCAACCTGTTTTATGGTTTAAAGTAATTATTGTAGCCTGATCTGATAAAGCATGTGCTCCTGCTTTCCATATAACTCAGCACCTTTTTTTAAAAAAAAAACAACCTCAAACATATGGTTTTCTCATCTGTGCCTTATCGCTATAAAGTTGGTACTGTCCAGCGCCTACAGCAGAGATTCAAGTTCAAAGAGAAATGATTTGTGTCCATAGTCAGTGTAGACTGGCGTGTTTTGTAATCAATGTCAGGCTCCGGGAGGAAGCAGCTCTGCCATATGCCGATTTCCACAGGCTTCGGTGCTAAGAGATCAGTTATCTGAGAGGAGTACAAACATGGAGCAGTCACAGCAAAAGGAGAAAGATCGACACAGATAAAGTGAAGTAAATGAGGGAAGTTGGAGAGAGCCTGTAGACATTGGGCAAAAAAAGATGGTACAAAAAAACAGAACATAGATAAAATATGGAGAGACAAGGAAACGTCTCGCCTCTTTTTTTATTTCATCAGAACCTGAAATTAATACTACAGTTATGAAAAGGTCAGATGAAATCTTAACTGATAAACCTAGTAATATCATTTTAACATAATTAATAAAAGCTATTCCAGGTCAAATAATTAAATGCACATAAACTTATTATAAAATGATGTACAATCTGTACTATGTTTGAACAGATCCATTCCAAAACAGATTATGAATAAAATCTGCAAGACCTGGTCTTTACAGAGGAGAAATGTGTTATTAGGGGGAGCTTTTAAATGTAAATACCTATTACCTGTACACATGTTAATACTAATGTGCACAAATATAACAGCTGAAAAAGTATAAAAAGCATTAAAAAATCATTTGCAAATTATTATTTTTTTTTTTTTAACAGTGTCCTGTCTGGCAAGGTGGCAATAAGAATAATTGTCTTGATGCCAAAAGGAGCCCAACAGATTTTACTTTCACAAGTGTAGCGGTATGGCAATTGCCATACTGCTCCACTTGTTTCATGCATATAAATTGCTTTATTATAATTATGCAGGGAGTTTTACAGTTCATATGGACACTGCAATGTAAGTAGAGCAGAAAAAACAGAAGAAGAAAAAGGAAAAAGAAAAAAAAAAGGACAAAAGATGAAAGAAAGAGGAGATAGAAAGGAGATAATGACAAAACATTTTCAGTCTGCTTCATCACCTGTAACGAGATGAAAAAAGAACAGCACAACCAAAAGACACGGTACGAGATATACAATAAAGCAACACCTTGAAACTATCGCTAAAGTAATATTATTAAGTCTGACATGTACTCTGTGTTACCTGAAGATATGAATGTGGGGTTTCTGTTTGGAAGTGAATCTCTAAGTACCTGAAGCCTTGCACCTGTAGTTGTTTTTGAGGGTGAACTTGTGCATGTAAAGTTTTAACCATAGAAAAAATGCTCAATAGTGGTTGTGGAGAGCCGGAGAGGCAAACCCCCCAGAGCACTGAGTCCAGCGTCGGGAGACCCAAAGCCCCAGGCGAAGGGACCCCAAGAGCGAAGGCACCAAGGAGGGATCAGCCCTGGAAATCAAACCCCCACCAAGGGAGGAGGAGAGACAGCCACAAAGAAGCCCCCCAGCCACCGCCATGCCGGCGCCCCGGGGAGCCGCGGGGACGAGTCCACAAAATTAACCCAAGAGCAGAAAAGCCGCCCGGCGCAAAACTGCAAGAAGAGCAGACCGCAGTCGGCGCAACCACCCCACCCCCCCCCCCCCCCCCCCCCAGCCGCCCGAGGGGCAGCACTGAGGGGCAGCACAAAGCCAGAGCGGAGCGAACCATGCCGCTCCCTCCCCGATGCGCGCCGGCCAGAGCCACGCCCCCACCCGCCCCGCAGCCACACCCGCCGCGATCAGTGGGAACAAAGCAGCTCCACCATGCCTCCAAGAGGGAAAACCCACCCGAATACCCAATCAGCGCAGCCAGCCCGTCCACACCGGCCCCCCAACACCACCCCCACCGGAGCCCCCCGGACCCCCACACACCAGCGGGGCCCGCCAGCAGAACCCCCACCCAGCAGGCCTGCCCGCCCCCTGAGAAAACAGACATGCCATTTCCCCCCCCCAAAAAAAAAAAAGAAAAAAAAGAAAAAAAAAAAAAAGGATCCCCCACAATGCGACAGTGGACACCTGACACCGACCCGCCCACAACCGCCCCCCCCACCAAGGACGAAAAAGAAAAAAACAAAAAAAACAATAAATAAATAAGTAAATAAATAAATTAATTAATAAATTAATAATTACAATTAAAATAAATATGCAAGAGGAGAAATGCGAGCGGAAAAACCGGAGCCCAAAACCAGACCCAAGACTCGCACCTCACCATGCCGCGCAGCTCCCCTCCCCCCCGAACCGATACCACAGAACCGGCATAGGAAAAAGCACCACCCAGGAACCGGCATCGTAGCGAAGGCACCGGCACCGACACCGAAAATCCCCGAACAACACCCAGCCCCACCCCAAAGTGGATCCAGTCCCGGGCCTCAGGGATCCGAGGCCCCAAAGGCGCCCGACCCCCAGGCAGGAGCCCCAGCAAAGCCCCGGCCGGCCGGGGCCAGCGGAGAGGCCGCCAGGAATGAGCCTGCAGCCCCCCGGGCATCCACCCCCAGACCCCGAGCTCCACCAGTGCACCGGTGAGCCCCAACGCCAGCCAGCGGAGGGAGAGCAGGACGGGGGGAATGGACTCCGCACTTAGCGGAGACTTGAGATGTATTTGGGAGAGGGTGTGGTTGAGACCCCAACCTGGGAGAAAAAAAAAAAACACACTCACCATCTCAATCATGCCTTCCCTCCCTAGTGCCCCCACTCGTACCACAGAGGAGAAAAAAAAATTATTTTGCTTTTTGATGAATTGAAAAAAGCTTAATTCAAAAGTTTTTTAATAACTGAGAATAACTTTGACCGAAATCAAACTGAAGATATGAAGCACAGCTCTTTAACCTGTTACTTTAACTGTAAGTACACACTACATGCTGCTCCTTTAGCCTTGTTTTGATTTCCCCTAAAGCTTCATATATCTATTGTAATTAAGGCAGATATCTTGTGGGAGGTGGAAACTGAAATCAAATAGCTTGACTGTGCAGCAAACTTGGCCAATAAAGATTAGTCAGATTCTGATGTATGATTTGTCTAAAGAATCAACATCTCCATTTTTTTTTCTTTTACCCTGGCTGAAAGCATGCCTGGCATTTTGAAAACCCAACAACATCTGGAAAGACTACAGGAAAAATGGTCTCCGCTATTATTTGTCTTTTCACATCTAAAAGTATTGCTTGTCTCCGCACATTACTGCTATTCTTGTCTGCAAAATTCTCACCTATGCCTTCATCACCTCTAGACTCGACTACTGCACAGGTGTTAATGGTTCAAAGTCCTCAGTTACACCTGTGCATAAAACACACTGAAGCTCCATTTGCTCCCTTCCTTACAGTACATTCATTTCTTCAGTGGTTACCATGATTTAGAACCAAGTGCCAGACCTAGAGTGATAGAAAATTCACCATAACTGCTCTCACCTGTAGGAACTTTCTACCTAAACACATCTGTGTCTAAAGAGACCCATCCAGATTCACAACTAATATTAACAAATTAAATGCAATTCTATAAAATTTCATTGTCAAGCTTAGCTTATTCTATGCCTTGAAAATAGAGTTATCTAGAGTTATCACTAAATTATATTTTAATATTTTGTTTTGTGTTACATCTGTTCTGATTTCATAATTTAGTTGGAGTGCTATAAAATATCAAATCTTACTATACAAATGAGATGTTTGCATTATTATTATTAAGTTTGAAACTCAATGCTCTATGGACAGCCTACTATATGTATACATTTTTAGGGATTTGGAGAGAAAAAGCTGGTTTAACTCGCCTGCCATGTCAGCGAAGTCAAACAGGTGGCAGGCAGAAAAGCTGACTAGATCGAGTTTCTAAAACGTGCAACAGCAGATCAGGACACATTATTGCATAATTTATGACATTTTTACACTAGTTACTAGGCAGTTAATCTCATGGGTGATATTTGTGGAATCTTGTATATATATATATATATATATATATATATATATAAAAAATTTATTTTCTTTATATTATTCTCTATGTTTTTTAAAAAGAGAAAAAAATTAAGTAAATAAACGAAACGAAAATACATTAAAGAAACCCATTTTAAGAATAAAACCTGAAAAACATTCAAGAGACATTTTTCTGATGATACTGCCTTACTTCTAATGGCCATTGCTTTAGCTGGATGCTGGTTGCCTCTAAATATCTACAAAATCCATCTAATGTAGCTTTGATGGTTTGCTAGGTTATTGCGCTGTCACACGTTAATGATTCAGCCAGCGTTTGCCTGACATCTCAGAATTTTCTAAAACGCTGACATATGCTGAACTTTCTATGTATTTTTTCAATTTTGGGCGTATAAATAGAGTATTCATAATGAGTCCAGAACTTATGTCCAACGACAGCTTAACCTATGCATAGCACACGGCAGCATAATGCCCATGAAATGTCACAAGCCAGTGTGCTGAAGGGGTGCTGACCGGAGGCGCCCAGCCTACATAAAAAGCACAAGAAGGTTTCGCTAAACTTCGCAGTCGTGGTATTAACCTAGCTGGTGTTTACCGCCCAAAAAAAAAAGAAGGTTTTCAGTCGCAGCAGATGCCTGCCTGCTAGGAACTTTGTTGCTCATGACCATGGGCATGAACGCAGAGAGGATCCATCGCACTCACCTTCACGCTCACCTATGACGGGGATCATACAGGACCACAGCTTAGGAATAACGCATGAGCAAACACTGGCATACGTCAAACATAACTTATCCAACTTACGCCAGCATTTCTGCAAAATTTTTGTAGGTCTGCATATGCTGGCTAAATCGTTAAGGTGTGACAGCGCCATTAGACCCATTTGACAACCGCCGAACAGCGCCAGAACTTCCGACCCAAAGTACATTCAGGGAAAATTGTTAAATTAAATTAGAATAATTTCTAGATTGAATTTTTTTTTTAAATTTCCATTTAAAATAGTTTTTCTTTTCTTGAAACAATAGAATAAACACCACTTCATAATGTAGTACTACAGATATTTTCTTAATGCCCTAAAAAAAAGGATGCAAAAATGCAATTTTTAGGGCTATGTACTTATAAATTAAGACACAAAATAATGTGCTACAGACCATTTAGTCAATAATTTTTTAGAAAATAAAATGAAGATACCCCAAAGTTTTTGGATCTGTTTAGATAAGGGAGAAACTTAAATATTAATTTTCCTCTCACAGAAAAAAAAAAATCTTCCACAGTTAAGAAAAAAATGCTGAATACTATCCTCCTGAGACCCTGACAGGTTAGAGCAGTATTTGTGAGCCTGCCTCATACGTTTTGAATGAAGTAAATAATTGGGCTTTCAACCTGGGATTTAGGATGTCAATATTTCTTTTGAATTCCCTGCTGGAGCCGCTTGCTTGTTTGTTTGGCTTTTTTTTTTTTTTTAACAGCATGCATTTGTTTCCGTATGAGAATATGCCCACCTGACATCTTCAAAAGCACTTGTGTATGTATAATCACCTCTGTCATAAACGGCACTTACTCTTTTGGATGGCTTTTGTTTGGCCGTCTCATGTTATTTACACTGACGTGTGGGAATGTGTTCACATAGTTTTTTGTGTAATTGGAGAATTTTTCAAGCTTTATTTTCTGAGTCTATGCCCTTCTTTGAAAGACTTGTATTTGGACACTTTTGCACACTAAGAATGCAGACATTTTCAATGACTTGTTTACTCATTTCCGCCACACTGATATGCCTCGACATTATGATCCATTTTTTTTTTGTCTGCTTGGTTTTTATGGCACTCTTCTTTTATCTATCTCATGACGTTCCAACACGTTGAGAAATTCAACACTTGTGCTGATGTGTTCGACGCTGGCAGAAATGACTGTCATACTGCTGGCTTTGACAGTTATGACAGGATGACTGAGCATGTGACTGCTTGCTGACTTGTTAGAGGTCAGTGACTGGACAGCTGAAAGACTGCTTCGTTTTCTCACAGACTGATTGGCTGTCTATGTTGACAGAAAGTTTGACTGGATCTAATCTGACCATTTGTTTGAAACAAGACATTCTGTTAGGTTGTCAGATATTTTGGATGGCCAGAGGCCTTTTGTCCCACCTTATACGAGTCGACCTGAATATTTTAACAAATGCAAACATTTTAAAAGGACACGGAAAAACTATTTGCTACCTGGCAAACTTTGTGTTTATTCTTTGTCACTCTTAAATGCTTCTTAAATTAATTTTAACACCTGACAAAACAACCAAATTAACCCTTTAAAGCATGGATTGCAAAATAATTGACAGAAAATTCAATTTCTTTTATTAGAGTTGTCAAGTAACTTTCTGACAAATTAAATAAAAAAATATATATATACTTTTTGAATTGTTATAGTCTTGGTTCTGTTTTCTTTTGTGTATTCTGTTTTACCTTGTTCCATCTTTTCTAGTTTTTGTGGTTTCATTCCTAATTTGTTTTGTTTTCTGGTTATTTTCAGTTCTCAGGTTTTTATTTGTTGCCCTCTGCTACCCTCTTGAGTTCTCCTTTTTTGCCTTGCTCCCTTCTTGTTTCTGCTCTGCTCACACCTGCTCCCAATCTGCTCGTTAGCTCTCACTTTGTTTCAGTCTCCCATAAATACTCTCTCTGTGCAGTTCTTCAGTGCTGGTTCCTCATCAAACTTCCTCCAACTCCGTCTCTCTGAGCCTTCCACCCTGTGATAGTTATCCCCATGATGTCTCCATGGTTTCTGGTTCGCTTTGACTTGTTTGATTTTTTTGGACTCCTGGTTTCCTGTTAGTTTAGGACTTTCCGTAAAAATTAAAAAAATATCCACTGGACTTGGTTTTCAAGATTTAAAGACGTTTCACCACCTCTCCAGGAAGCTTTCTCAATTCAAATGTCTGGATCCGCAGTGAGTTTGAGTCTTATAAAGACAAAGCCTTGTATCGCTTGGAAACATGCAAATGGTAACCGATGAATGGGTCGTTTGGTTCCATCGTTAGCCTGTAATATCTGAAACCTGTCTATGATTCTGAGGGTTGGTCGTTAAAGGTAGTTAAAGGGGGGGGATTGCCGTTAAGGGGGGGGCTTTTTTGGGACTTTGTTTTCTTTTGGGATTACCTGTTTTCAGTAAACCTTCATTAAATCGCCAAGAAATTAACCCCTGCCTTCCTGCCTCTGCTTTTAGGTCAACAATCCATAACCAAATCCTGACATGAATAAGTTAAATTAGAGCATTTATTTGCATCAATTGTGATAAATTAAGCATTTCTATTTAATCTTTTACACATTTTCTGTTCACAACATGTGTCTGATTGGGTAAGTCTGGGTTTTCAAGCACAAAAATATCCCAATTATGATACAGAAGTCTTAAAAACTCACGTATTAAATGTGATACACTTTTGGTACACCAGCTGCCTCCATTACCCAGACGAAAAAGCAGAAGATGATGGATGGAATTTAATTTTTGGAAATAATTACAATACCTGTCTATTTACCAGTAGACCTGAAAAAAGAGAATTTAAAGGCAAGGTTCTGACATAATTTCTAGGATTAATAAAACAAGGCCTCTCTCACAGTTGCCCACAGATTGTAAGCAAAAATATTTATTGGGAAAAGAATTCACCTACTGTAGAAGGGGTTCACACCTTACAAATGACAGTAAATGATGGAATCCTAAAATTTTCTGGGCATTAGTTTCCCCCCTTTGGCTTAGTTTATAGACTAACTTGAAGTTCACCAGTAAGTCTACACTGAAACTGATAAAACAATAACTCATGAATTCTGGTTTGAAAATGTGGAAAAATTTGGTCTGGTCAGACGAATCCAAAACTGAAATCATGGTTATATTGTGTGACAGGAACCTAACACATTTCTCTAATCTCAGAGCGCATCATGATGTTGGAATGTTGTTCTTCAGCAGGCGCAGAAATAGTCCAGTTCTTTATATTGGCCTATCACACACAATAGCAATGACATAAAGTTTGTTTTATTACATGATATACACAAGATTTAGGTGGGTCCAAGAGTGAGATTTAGTTGATCCATGTATTTCAGAGACTGTAAAAACACCCAGTTGTACAATTATTATCAAAACTTGCATAAACAAGTGTTGAGCTTGGCTTTTTTTCTGACGCTTTTCTGGTGGTGTATTTTCTGCTTCAACAATATCATATCTCTTTACCACTGTTAGTATCCTCATTTTGAGCTACATTTTTTATTGCTGTTGTAATGTTAGCTTCTGTTATAAAAACATGACAGAACCACTTTCTCATTTGTAGAAGCAGTACTTGTAAAGTAAGCATTCAGACTCTACACAAACACTAATGCTTCACCTACTCAACTGGTCCTAACAAATGAGTGGGAATAAGGCTGTTTAGGTATAAGTGTGGTACTTCATCACTTTCTGCAGCAATAATTATTGGACTCCTGCTTTTTTGCTCATTCCAACTCAATGCAGAGCGCCTGGTCGGCTGAATTATGCATATTTGTTTGTTGCTTTCATTACACAAGCAGATGTCTCCGCTGGAATAATGGGAGATTTTTAGAGTGTTATTTCTTTCTCTCTTCGTGCCCTTTTGGTGGAGAGATGATGAGCACTTTGGGCCTCTTAGCTGACTGTACGAAATATTCCGTTTTCCGCTTTTCCACTTTCACAGTTGTTCAAAAAGCCTCCAAGCTGTAGTAATAGGGTCAGTTTTTTTTCCTTAGATCACCCGCTATTCTTCTGTCATAACATGTGAACATTAAACAGGAAGTTTGTTTTCACTGAAGTTTTAATTTCCTTCTCTTTGAGTACACCTGTCATTCTAGCACAGTTTAGCAATATTATGAACCATTGTTTCCTGTCACCTGTTCGCTTTAGGAAACAAACCTCTTTCTCATTTACTCACATTTCCACATTCAGCAGCAGAAGCAATCTGACAATGTTAGTCTTTCTAAAAGAGTATTGTAGATTACTAGACATTAGCAAAGTCAATTTACTTAATTTGCATTAACTCCAGTTAAACAATTCAGGTTATCAAAAAAGATCTATCTGGTTTTCTATATCTAACTGCAGTTGTTTTTATGTGGGGTATTGCTGTTAGAGGAGCAATAGAAAAATATTCTACGACGCAAATTAATTTGTATTGTTTAGTAAAATCCAGAGGTGTCAAGTAACGAAGTACAAACAAAGTACAGTTTTTAGGTACCGGTATCTATACTTTACTCCATTACTTATTTTTCTTCCTACTTCTGACTTCTACTCATTACAGTTTCACAAAAGTACCTGTACTTTCTATTCCTTAAATTTTTAAAACAAATGTTACTCGTTACTCTTGGCTTTGGTTTAATGTTAATAAATATTTATTTAATGTGCTCCATCCAATGTAGATCATTGGCGCCATCCACATCTAGTGAAAACTAGTGTAATTGGATGAGTCATATAACGCAAACACTCATTGGTTAGCTAAAGGAAATCATCAGAAGCAAGCAGGTGTTCTTAAAACTGCAAACGTCAATTGTCTATGCCATGCTACAATGTCGGATTCAGAAAAAGATGTTAAATGTCTGAAAGGTCGGACACAGGCGAGAGCGTATTGAGAGATAGAGACGCAGACCAACAAGACCTCCATCATCCTTGGCCCTATCTCAAAGAATTTTTTGAAATAGTTGAAAAATTAGGCCTTTAATTCATATAGTGGCATCTGGCTGTTTTGTTTTTAAAGGTTACTTTATAGTTTTATACTTTAAGTAGTTTTTGGAGCACATACATTTTCACTTTTTTTTTAAGTAAAGAGGTCAAGTTGATACTTCAACTTTTACCAGAGTGTTTTTAAACTGCAGTATCTATACTTCTACGTAACAAATGTGTGTATTTTTGACACCACTAGTAAATTCTAACAGCGGAGCATAGCTAGCTGCAAGGGGCTGTTAGAAAAGGCTATAAAATCAATTAACCATTTTTTTGGCAGACCTTAGATTACTATACTCTTTGCCATGTTTCAAGACTTTTTTGCAGGTTAGAGTTTTAAATTCTTGCCGAAAAAAGGAAATAGCTAGTACAGTACATACAGTGAGGAAAATAATTATATGAACACCCTGCTATTTCTTCCACTTAGAAATCATGAAGGGGTCTGAAATTTACATTATAGGTGCATGTCCACCGTGAGAGACATAATCTAAAAACAAATTCCAGAAATGACAACATATATTATTTTTTTGCAAATAAGTATTTAAACACCTGTCTATCAGCTAGAATTCTGACCCTTAAAGACCTGCTAGTCTGTCTTCAAATTTTTTTTGTCCAAATTTTGTCCACCCCATACAATCAGTAAGAATCCAACTGCAAACAGCCAAGACCAAAGAGCTGTCCAGAGACACTAGAGGCAACATTGTACATCTCCAAAAGGCTGGCAAAGGCTATGGGGAAAATGCCAAGCAGTCTGGTAAAAAAAAAGATTCACTTTTGGAGCAGTCATTAGAAAATGGAAGAGGCTAATCATGACTGTCAATCTCCCTTGGACTAGGGCTCCATGCAAGAGCTCACCTTGTGGGTTCTCAGTGATCCTAAGAAAGATTAGAAACCAGCCCAGAACTACATGTGAGGAGCTGAAAAGAGCTGCAACCACCATTTCCATGGTTACTGTTGGTAATACACTAAGACGTCAAGGTTTGAAATCATGTATGGCACGGAAGTTTCCCCTGTTTAAATCTGTACATGTCAAGGCCCTTCTTTAGTTTGCCAATAACCATTTGGATGATCCAGAGGAGTCATGGGAGAAAGTCATGTGTTCAGATGAGACCAAAATAGAACATCTGGTCATAATTCCACTAACGGTCTTTGGAGGAAGAAGAACAATGAGTACCATCCCCAGAACACCTTCCCTACTGTAAAGTATGGGGGTGGTAGCGTCATGCTTCGGGAGTGCTTTTCTGCACATGGGTATGGGTGACTGCACTGTATTAAGGAGAGGATGAGCGGGGCCATGTATTGTGAGATTTTAGGGAACAACCTCCTTCCCTCACTTAGAGCATTGAAGATGGGTTGAGGCGGGTCTTCCAACATGAAAATGACCCAAAGCACAGAGCCACAATAACTATGGAGTGACTCTGTAATAAGCATATCAAGGTTCTGGCGTGGCCTAGCCTGTCTCCAGACCTAAACCCAATAGAGAATCTTTGCAGGTTTCTCAGTGACAGCCAGAAACCTGGCTGATTTAGAGAAAATCTGTGTGGAGGAGTGGGCCAAAATCCCTCCTGCAGTGTGTGCAAACCTGATGAAAAACTACAGGAAACGTCTGACCTCTGTAATTGCAAACCAAGGCTACTGTACCAAATATTAACATTGATTATAGTAAAACAATCAGACATTGTGATTTATGGATATTTTTTTTTGTTTATGTCTCTCACAGTGGACATGCACCTACAGTGACTATATTAGAGCATGCATGTATTTCTAAATGGGAGAACTTGCAAAATAGCAGGGTGTTCAAATACCTAATTTTCCTCACTGTGTATATTAAGGATAACTAGAACCAAATTCATTGTTGTCTCTGTTAATTTAAAAGCTGCTTTCATATATAGCAGGGAAATGAAAACATCTAATTAGAAATAGTCAAGGACGGGGCAAAGGTTCCATTTTACCCCAGAAAAGACTAAAAAAACAACATAACTTTACTGTATGACAGCAGGTTTGCAAAGATTATTTCTAAAAAAAAAAGGGAAATTCTAAAAGTATATCATGTTCTTAATGAATGCAAATTTAGCCCCAGGCAACAATTGTGAAACCTGTATTTGGCACAAACATATAAGCATAAACCAAGAAAATGAGGTGAAAGATGGCGGTGGCAGAATTTTGATCCAGGATTAATAGTCTATAAAATAAGATTTAAACTGTTTGCTTGCTTCTTTTGGAGGGAGGGGATGAATATATGCATGTAAAAAAACAGTTTGAAAATGATTTATCATGGTTTAAGTATCATCACAAACAAGGTTTAAAAAGGTCAAAGCAGGAATGTAAAAACAACAGATGGAACTGTTGTTCGAGTGCTATCTAACTCAAAAAATTATTGCCTTTACCGCACTCTGTCCTATAAAGCTACTAATAACCGTTACACTATCAGATTATCAGTATTTACGCTGACCGTGTGAGTACAGGAAAATAACCTACAGCAAAAATTACAGTTGTTATGCAGGTATGTTATTAACTTTGTTGTTTATTCATTAGTTTTCCTCTTATACAGTAGTAGCCTTTCAAAATTTCCCCACTTTCCTTGATGGGCCCTTGGCTGGTCCCCTTAGATTTTTAAACATCAATCTTTATACCAAAATATTCTGTCAGGATTTGTTGACATTAAGATCTAAAGAGAAGTGCCCTCTCCTGTTAGCTACCACTGTTAGCTGCAAAGAACACACAATGTTCATCAACACATTGACTTGATTCAGGTACTTTGGTGTTCATTACTAAAACATCCTTTTAACCCGTAACACCCACCTTTTTATAGCTTGTGCACAAACATATTGCATACTAAACATGCCATTTGCCAGTAAAATTATATTATAAATCCCACATACTTGTGATATATCTCCTTTGAAAGCTAAGACCTTATAGTTTTGGGAAATATGTGTACAGACTCTGTAAGTTTACTTCAAACATGTCAAAAATTCTCCTCTTAAAAAAAAAAATGCAATTTTTATTATGTTGTATTATGTTATTATCTTTTTATGAATTTCATTGTCAGAAAAAAGCGTCATAGGTAAAACTATTACTCTTTTTGTATGTAAAAGGTTAATTTGGCACAATTGTGCCATATTTGTAGCAAATGCTCCAAACTGATTCAGCATTTAAAATTTAATTCTGTCAAGTTTTCCATGTTTGCAGTTTTTGGAGAAGAAAGCCTTTCTGCAAACAGCATAATATTTTTATTAATGTTTTAATAACCGCTGACTTTTATAGGAGCATAGGTAAGTTCCAAAGTCTTCGCAGAAGTTTCTCCTTTTGGTAAAAAGTTGAAATAACACCAGTGTTGTGCTCCTACTATCTAGAATGAAACCTATGTGGGAAGCTGTAGCAAAATCATGAATAAGTCTACCTGAGGCCCTCTTGAGTTATTTACCAATAATTAGACTCAGGATCTGTGCTTCAGGTAGCAAAGTAATCGGGTAAATAAGTGAGCAGCGGGTCACACCCACACGCCCGCCCAGAGAATTACAACCTGAATCACTCTCAGTAAAGGAGCTTCGAAGCAACTGCAGTAAACAGAAGCAGTCATTTCACACACAGGACAATTAAAAGGGTATGCAAAGTATAATAAAAAAGAAAAAAATACTATTCAACCTTTAGGTCTATGCTCATTTAAAGGTTTTTAACATAGGTGGCTAAATTCTATGTGTCTTTTTTTTCTACATTTTTTTGTGCTCTTCTTTATTTCTAATATTTCTTTAAAGCAAAGTTATTAATCCATTTTTTCAGCCATTAAATATTTGAATTATTATTGTCTGACTGTTTAATTTAACAATAATTCTCAGATGCAAATTTTCTAGAAAAAGAGGAAGTAAGAAACAAATGAATAATATAAAATGTAGGCTATGTTTCTCAAACAGCCTATAAGGAGCTTTTGTACTTCAATTTCTCCAAAGCGGAGTCACCCTGACAATTATGGTTGATAACCTGTCATCTGGACACACAGAGGACAAATAACTATTGTTGCTAAGATAAAATGTGTTGTTTTCTTGTCAAAAAAGCCCTGATGGGAATGTAAAATGGATGTCTGGCCACTTGTTTGCATAACAGAAGAATAAATAAAGAAAGCGCTTTCCCTAAAGATCTAACATTATTAGGGGTAAACTGGTAACTATTGTTGTGTATTTGTATGCATCAGTGTTAATATTTAACCAATTAACTTTTGAACAGTCATGTGTTGCTCTGTGAACACACACAAGCTCAAGTCATGGTCAAAGACTAAATAAAGCGTACATATGGCATAAATTCCCAGCAACTTCCATTCAGATTAGAATACAACAATTTATCAACAACTTAATTCAACTTCAGTTTAAACATATTTCACTTAAAACTATTTACTAAATCAGTAAAAGCCAACTAAACAAAATAGCTATAATGTACTGCACACACGGGAAGAAAAGGCTAATTAAAATGATTGAGAACCATCATCAACAGGATAACACAATGATGCTACA
The DNA here is from genome assembly GCA_030533445.1 of Cyprinodon diabolis. Taxonomy (NCBI): domain Eukaryota; kingdom Metazoa; phylum Chordata; class Actinopteri; order Cyprinodontiformes; family Cyprinodontidae; genus Cyprinodon; species Cyprinodon diabolis. The sequence continues at coordinate 21,939,193 of CM060078.1, forward strand.
GATCAGCATGGATTTTATGCTCGAGAACCAACATTAAAGGTGTATGGAAAATGGAAAATAAGTGGTCCTCCTAATCATCAATCATTCTTGTGATATGTTTACATAAGGCCACCCTATGTGCTTGTCCCTACAGGCAGATATCTTTTTCTGTGCATGCGCACTTTCAGGCATATATGTGCAGTGAGCTACAGTCTCAGACAGTCGTTTAATCTCGTCTTTATCAGCGGTTCTTTTGAAAATGGCAGAGGGTCGTAAGAGTGGAAAAAATTTCAAATCTTTTGGTAAGTATGCTTGTATGAGCGGTGCAAACAGCAACTTTTAAACAAAGCGTGCATGCTCATGCATGCTCTCAAACGCGTTTAATAGGTGTTCCCTCTCGAGAGTAGGTACGGGGTTGTCCATGTGCATTTTCTTTTCTTTTTTTGTGGAGAGGGAGGGTCTTGTCAAACATTTGGGAAAATCCTCCCTTATACCCTTAATTTAAGATGTTTCTCCAAATAAATACGTCCCAGTTCCAAATAAAATTAATTAACTTTCGTATTTTAATAGAAATGATTATTCATTTTCAAAATAAAGCCACATTTATTGTCTAATAATACAATAAAAACTGCATTTTCTTTTTGTTCTTCAAGGCTGCTTATTTTTTTAAATTCATTAAAATTATAGATTAAAAACATATTTGACATTTAATTTGTAAAAATGTCCCAGCAAAAACTTTATATTAATTTTCTTCTTCAAGCATTGTAATTGTGAGACAGAACTGAAGAAAAAACTACAAGCAAGTAGCTTTTGTGTTTTCATGCCCTGATCCCAAAAATTCCATAAATCAATTTGAATTTTCAATTCCAAGCAGTGCAGGAGATTAACATCAGCCACAAAGATGCTTTTTCTCAATCTTCTCACATCTTGGACGTTAGGGGGCGTAAATGAATTCAAAAGTCCATTATTTTTTTCTCCATGATTGGGCTTACCTGCAGGCAACAAGACATTCCTTCATACCATGCTTGGTTCTGCTGGAGGTTTCTTTCTGTTAAAAAGGGAGTTTTCCTCTCCACTGTTGTTACAAGCATGCTTGGTGTGAGGGATTGCTTGTGAGTCAATGAGTCGATGCACTCAGCTGCTTTTCCTTAGATGGAAAACTTTTAACCAATCTGACTGTATGTTCTGGTTGAATTGTCTCTGTAAAGTGCCTTGAGACCACGTGTGTTGTGAATTTGCACTATATAGATAAACTGAATTGACTTGAATACCAGTCTTTCTAAGTAATAGCTTCCTCTGTGGAGTTAATTGTAATTTTTCTAAATTTTAGGGAACATGGCTTCACTCCTGAGACTTCTGCCTTCGACATCGATCGAGAAAAAAGTGTAACAAAAATGAACTACATAGGTTTAAATAGAAATTATTTATTTATGAGGTCTCTTGAGATGTCTGTCCTGAATGCTGCTCCACAACCCTTTGTTGAATCATATGTTCTGTTTTAGCTAGAAGTGACTTAACTACAAAACAAGAGGAGATTAACAGTAGAAGTACCTAGAGTTTTAATTGTTTGGCTTACCATCACCAAGCCAGAATATGCAGGGATACACTTGCCAGGATGAGTGTCAGTACCTAAGAACCTCTCTTTGCGGTGGAGAAAATGCTGTACAAAACCAAAAGCAGAAATTAGAGCTCAGCCTGATATGTGCCAGAATTTTCTGGTTTTGTCACAGGTGGTCAGTTAAAACTGTGGCGGATCACAGACAGATGGGGCTTACAACAGAGCCCTTATAAACCTGTGTGTAGGTCTACAAGAAGCTTCTCTCAGGATTTATTTTTCTAGGATAAGCATTTGCCTCATGAACACAACATTGCTGTGGAGAGTTTTTTTTTTTATCCCTTTTTAAAGAAGGGGGCAGCTATTGTATTTGAATTCATGCATGTGTTTGGTCCTATGCAAGTTTTCACAAGTTTTCATTTGCGGTCTTGTTCTTGTTTCTTTTACAATTTTAATGTATGATCTAAACATATTTAAGATTATTTTTTTCAAACTAAGAAAAAAGTATTTCTTTCAATGTTGGTTCCGACATTAAAGTCATTTTCCCTCAAATTCTTAATGCTAAGAGACACAAGAAATTGTGATTATTGAATACACTAATTAAAGATAAATTTCTAAAGAAAGAAATCTTTAAATCAAAACCACACATCTGTAACTTCAGCTGGGTTGATAAGCTCCAACAGCTGCAGTGATATGAATAATGCAGGCTAACATTACTTGTTATTTACTGTCCCTTAAACATTCATCTTGTTAGGCCATTCCAGGACTGTGCAAACTTGATTACAGTTATTCCAATCTGCACCGGACTGTGACAATTTATTCTTTTGCTGAAGGCTAAAGTGTCTGCTGCAGTTTCATAAAATTCATTAACAGTCCTGCAAGAGAACTTCAAATCTCACTAACGATGAAATGACAGTGAAAACAAAACCTTCCGGGTTCTGTGGAGGCATAATTTCTGGACGGTGAAATTCTACAAAAAAAAAAAACACAATGAAAATTCAATATTCTACAAATAGCTTCTCTAAGCCAGTGCTGAAATTTTTGAGAATGGTTGAAATACAAGGGGAGTGTGCCCAAAGGGAATTGGACATATCCTATTCCCCTCGTCTGGGTCGTGAACTTTTTGCTCTTTCTCCTCTTCACTACTTTCAAATTGCAGTAGCCCCTGCTGGTCCTCTATAAGAAAAAGAGCAAGGAACCACTAGCAACAAGCACACTAATATACATCTACAAACACACAGCAATATGTGCACATGTATAGGTACTGCACTGACATACAATATAAACAACAATGTACATGCATCAGCAAACAAAAGCATGCTGGCTTGTTATACACGTGTTGGTTCACACACTTATGATGAAGAGCACTACTTCTTTGGGGGCAGGATTAATGAAGCTGCAAACAAGGCCACGCTGAGCCACAGCCTCCAGCTTTTCTTCCTCAACCCAAAGATTCAGAAATGGATTCCTTCTGTCTTCATGGGTTTCTGGGTTTTACATTTACATACAGAACATTTCTAACAGTAACTTATATAAATGCATCTTTAAACCAACGAAATAAGAAACCTGCAGTAAATTGTATTTTACTGAATATATGTACAGTTATCATTGACAAGAGATAGAGAGAGAGTGTGGATGCACACATACAGACCGATGGAGGAAAACATCGACATATTTAGCACACATCTGCTTAACAGCTTTTCCAGACAAAGAGTTCAATATTTTCCATACTGTCCTCAGCATATCTACAACTCCAATAGCATGATTTTTTAAATATTTATGCTGATGCGTGCAGACCTAATGGAAGTACTTATCCTTGGCTTACCCATGTTACCTTCTGTAGCACAGTGCCATCTGCTGAGATAACAAGGCAACTGCAGGCATGTGGTTTTAAAAAGAAAAAAAGATTACAAAACCTCTATGATGGTTTTTGGCGTAAGTCTAACTAACTGGTGCTTTTGGAATATTTGACTAGCAGTCAATAAATCTGGTTTCTTCCATAGAAAATACACAAATAAGCATTTTTACCATGTAACCCAGCATTTAGGTCTTGCATCCGAACAGAAACTTCAATGATGATTTGCTATGGTCTATATATAAGTGGATTGTGGTAAATTTCAGATGAAAAAATAATAAAAGGGGTAAAACGGAGGAAGGACCTGAAAAGATATATTATTACAGATTCAAGATGTTAAATAAAACTTACAGTGAAGTAATTGAATTTAGGAATCCAGCGTAATAAAGGAGGTAAAATGGCAAACAAATTAATAAAAGCCAGACAAATTATGAAAATAAGGCAAATAATTATCTGGATATTCCCAGGTCCACTGGCAGTAAAATAGCCAGAAATAAAATCTACCACAACAGCTGACTAAGCCATCTTTGCACCTTTAAAGCCTGTATAGGTTGCCAAACAAGTAGGTCCTCAAGTTTGACATACTGAAGCTAAAATGGAGGATATTCATTTTAGAACAGCTGCATATATCCTAGTATGGTGACTGCTTAACTTGAATTGACAGAGAAACCCCTATAGCAGCTTCTTGTTTATCTCATTAAAAATTAAAACGTATTGATCATACTACACAATCAATAAAGGTGGCATGTTTTATTCAGTAGAATAAACAGGTAAAAATTGTTTAATGGGGAAATTGCCTGTAAAGTTTAGCAAGAAAAAAAAGGTTTTATTTTTTCCTGAAACCACTTTGGAGATGTGCTCAGCACCATTTAATTACGATTTATTCAATGCTTACTTTCGTATCCTGTTTTGTTGTGAATTCAAATTGAGGTACCACCCTGGGGTTTAATAAGGTGGGCCGTTGGTGATTACCTGCCTTATTTGTGCTAATTCAAACTGGTGTTTGTGTAGAAATTTCCACATCATTCAAGCAGAGAAACACTGGGTTGGATCAATACATTTGAGAATAATCAGCCTTTCAAAGCAGCACGTAAAACAGCTTAATTATTGGCAAACTGTGTTCTTTTGTGCTCTGTTGCAATCGTTTTCCTGGAGAAATTTGACAAACCAAGAATAGTTCTTGATCAGTTCTTTGTTCTTCCCCCTCTGGGATTAAATCAACCATTCAGATCAGACACAAGCAATGAAATTTAATTCTCTGTTCTTTCTAAGAAAACTTCAAACCATTCTGGTTCTTAGATTTTAAAGAGTAGTAACTTTATAAACATTTCTTATCCTCCAATTAATTTGGTTTTAGATTAGTACATCGATCTGTTAGCTGCCCTTACTAGTTAGATTTTTTTGTGCTTCTTTGCTTAGTTTAACAATTCATGAATAAAACCTATACAACCTCATCAATATGAAATATGCTCATAAATCTAACACTCTGAGTTATGAAGGTCTGTACCAAAAAGGAAATAGGGCTGACTTCTACAGTATAAAACTGTAATTAACTTTCTCAGCTGCAGCTGATGAAAGAAGAGCACCAGGTGTGAGACATGTAGCTTTTGTGACTTGGGGCGCCCTGTAGAGCATGTCAATACTGCAAAAGGGAGAAAAGAAAAAGAAGAATCAGCAGGTGACAGCTGGCAGCGTTGGCAGGTAGAGAAAAACCTCTAGCAAGCAGACAGTACTAACTTTTCACAACGTATATCTCAATATAAAAAAAAAAATCTCTCTTTCGCAAATCATTCTGTTCTGTTATTCAAAGCAATGTCGAGAGAAGGTGGTGTTTGGTCAATGACTGAAGGAATAAAAATAGATTTAGAAGCTCTCAAAGTAAATGCAGTTTACCAAATGTATTTTTTTTATTCAAACTTAAGAGTTTAAAGAGTTTTGAATAAGATTTCTTCTGCCAACATTAAGATTTAGAATCGAAATAATAGTTTCATTTGTTGTTTAAAGAAATAGATTGAGTGAATATCTAGGATGAAAGGTATATGGATGGATGGATGGCCAAATGATTGCTTAGCAACTTCTTAGCCTAACATTGTTCCACTTTTGTGTGCAACTACTCCAATGTTAAATATTCACAGCTATAGATGATAGCCAAATCTGAACCTTTTTTCACACATAATTATACACTTGTCTTACAATGTTTCCTAGGTAGATAAGCATATGACTGACTTCCTTTGCCTGTATGAAAAAGCCAGCATAGAGCAGTAAGCTTCTACATATGTAATTGAGACAATATACATTTGAATTATTGACATAGTCCAGACTAAATGATGATCATGAGTTTATAACTATTACATGTCTGACACAATGCAAAAAGGCTCTCTAGAAGTACACTGAGACAGAGTTTTTAACCGAAGGCACCTTATAATTTTTTTACACTTGCTGTTTTCTTTTTTTGATTAAGACTTTTTTTCTCTAAAGAAAAGGAACTGTTTGCCATGGGAATTTCTACACCAGCCTTAAATTTCAATTTCTGGTGAATACCAATTATCAACAAAACAATGACAAGGAAAGATTAACTTTGCCATTTTGACAAAGGATATTCACCGGTGTAAATTTACTTAGAATAGATCAGAAAAGAATATAACTTTATTGATCGCATTTTTGACATCGGCTCTTATAAGATGCACAAAGGAGAAAATGGTGCATAAAGTATATACAGTGCATCCAGATATATACCATGGATGGTAACAATAATGGAGAGATTTAAGGTGACTTATATACTGTATATAGTATCTTATGTACAGTAAAGTGATAGCAGGTGAGGGTTTTTCAATGTTTTCCAGGCCGAGGACCCCGAAACTGATAGCAAAATGGAGCGGAGACCCCTTAATTATATATATATTGTATGAAATTGTGTTATATCAAGCTGGTCCTATAGTCACTCTATTACAGATGGAGTAATGTAACTAAAGTAATTTCTCCCTGGGATTATTAAAGTATTTCTGATTCTGATACCTGGTTGATGGGACAGATGTTGTGAATGAAACGTTGCCCAGATTGAAAGAGCTCCTGTGTGTCGCTGAATGTGTGCATTGATGACTGAAAGACATCTTCTGCCACCATTCATATGTTTACTACAGTGTGTTGAATTCATGTTAATGTGTATTTAAAGACATTTCAATTAGTGGAAAAAATTGCAGGGGGAATATAAAAAAATTTCTAATCAACCAAAACTTTGGCAACCCCCATGCAGTAATTCCGCAGACCCCCTGTTGAAGACCTCTGGAAGAGTCATTGCAGTGTTATTAGACCAGGTGAGGTCCCATGACATTGTAAAGATGATGTCAGGGATGAATGACCTGTGGTAGTGTTTAGGGCTGGGCGATCTAGAAAAAAAGCTTATCGATAAAAAAAATGCATATTGATCGATATCGATAATTATTGAAAAGATTTGAAACCATATTTTATGTGCAGCTCTGCCTGGACATTTTATGATATTGGTAAATGATTTAATTTTAATAAAAAACACAAACACAGACTTCGAATTAAATCTTTATTTAACCAACTTTTTTAACCATAACAGAATTGTTTTAAAGAAAAATAACTTAAGAGACCTGGGTTATGTTATTAAATACTGACAAAGAATAAACTAAAGTGTACAGAAAAGTGACCAAAATAAATATAACAAATAAATAAATAAAAGATTCCTCGGAGGAGAGCCGCGCCGGGGATTACACAGCTCGTACTCCAGCGGGTGTGAGCGGCTGAGATGATAAAAAAAAAAAGTTGGTTGTGTTATCAGACTTCGTTTTCACTGGTTCCCTACACATTTTACAGATGACTGTGGTTTGTTTTTTGTCCGACTTGCCATGACCGAAATACTGCCAGACTGCCGAACTACAAAAACCTTTCTTTGAAACAATTTCCTCCGCCTCTCCTTGCTGCGACATCTTCATGTGCTCTGTGTTGTGGTTTGAGAGCCTGGGTCTGCGATTGTGATTGGTTGGGAGGAAGTAGTGACTAGCATAAACCTACATGCTAGGCTACAATGAGAAGGAAGGAAAACTCAGTTTCTTTTTTATCAAACTTTTATCGACTCTCTTTTTTTCTATTGCGCCGCACGTCTATCGATCGATATATATCGTTATTGAATTATCGCCCAGCCCTAGTAGTGTTAATTTGCACACACGGGGTGTAGAGGTCTGTTACTAAAGGAGCTGCTCAGCTACTCTACAGTCTGGTGCAGGGGTTGGAAGGTGTATATCCATGATGGAGGTAACCTTGGACAAAACACTCCTCCCGGCGAGTCCACAGCGCAGCCTAGGACAGAAATGGCCTTCCTCACCAGCTCATTCAGTCTCTGTCTGTCCCACTCTGCACTGCCTGGGGCCCATCAGTAAAGGAGGGCTGATGCCACCACAGACTTGTATACATTACAGGTATTTGAAACTCTCCAGTTTCTATGTCCTGCCCCTGTTCAAGTCGATCACCATCTCCTTGGAGTTAATAGTGTTTAAACACAAGTGGTTTTTCCTCACACCAGTCCACAAAGCCCATGAGGACCGACCGGTAGTCTAGCTCATTCCCTTCAGACACACAGCCCACAATGGCCGAGTCATTGTAGAAATTTTGGATGTGTCAGCTGTCCATGTTGTAGGTGAAGTCTGAAGTGTAGAGAAGTGAAGAGAAAAAACTTGAAGAACTTTCGGTTGGATCTGAGGTAATTATTTCACTAAAATGTGAAAAGTATTTGGTCATTTCCCCAAAATCAGTCAATTCAGGTATTTAAACTAATTTCATGCTATGTGCGTATTAAACCGTAGATTTGTGGAATCCAAAGTGTAGAGATGAAGTAGTTTAATTTGTGAAAATTTTCTCAGTATTTAAATGCAAGTATTACTAATGAGGAAAAAAAATACTAAGCGATGTAGAAGAGGTTGCATTAAAAAAGAGTGGGGTAAGGAGATCCTGAAGCACACAAAGTTTTCGAACTTACTAGCCTCCAAGCTTGATGTGGCCTTCAAATCAAGCCAAGCACAGTGCATGGAAAGCCAAATGCAATTGCTTCCATCGCAGCCTTTGAGCCTTATACTACCCAGTTTAATGCAAAAGGTTGGATCCAGTGGTTGAAGTCATGTTGACATGAGACTCGAGCATTGGAGATTTGTTATCTGGAGTATGCAATTACACCTATTTACCTAGACATTATGTTGGCAAGTTTGAACTTGGGATTTGGAAGGTGAATGGTGTTTGAAAGACTATAAGTGTAAGATTTGTGCAGAGGGCTGGAAAGCAGTGCAAATCAGGTATAACTGAGCTTACCAAAACATCTACACAATTTCATTTTGCTAATTTTAGTGGAACACTTGGGGGTGCCCCCTTCCCTATCATAAGTGTACTTAAGTACACAAAGCAAAATCCATCATGACATGGAGGAGTAAGTATGGTACTTAAGAACCTTGGTCACATTCACAAAGCCATAAGCTCAATCTAATAATGAGCAAGGCTTTCTCATTTAACATGTAGGAGAAAAAAATCCCAAAACTTCTAATTACCAACACTATAAATCTTCTCAACTAAAGGATGTAACATCACGTTCATCTCAAAATAAAGCCAGAAGACTGAAAAGGTTTGAAGATTTGGGGCCATATCTAAGATCCCATTTATAAGGAGTACTTAAAAAAAAGTGCACACAATTAGTAGGTGATCTACCAAGTTTGTTAGCACACTTGATAACAGATTCAAAAGTGATGTGTCCTGCCCTATTAAATTTAGAATTTTAAATCAGTTACTTGAGGTGGTTAAGAAGAGTTTGGGCAAGCAAAGTAAATTATTTGGTATGTCCCAAACAAAGGCAGCTGCAATTTGCAAAAGTTTAAAAAGAAAAAGAAATTCTGCCTATCGAGAGAAAATAACCAAAAGTACAGCCGTTTGTCTTTTTAAAACAAGTATTAATCATTTAAGTAATAGACTGAGCCAATATTCCACTAGATTAAAGGCATGCATGGATAAATGAAAGGGGACAATACCTCCACAGCCACCCTCTATACATGTATTTCTTTTTTTGGCTGCCATATGTGAATGGCTTTAACTCACCCTTAATCAGGCAACTCAAAAATTGTATTTCTTGATAGATGATAAATGTACATTATTTTAATTTTCCGACAGTCCAAAGATGTCAACGTGCACACAAACAACCGGCTCTCTTAGGTCTTTCATTGATTCCATGCCTTCTTCTCACCACAGTGACTTTCAAACGTAATACTCTCAATACAGATAGAAACTGCACCTGCATTCTTTTTCAGGTTGCAAAATCCCATAACAGGTGGTAAGTAATTGAATTACCATATCCTCCTCCATGTATTTTGATGCTGCATAAGAATGGATTACATATGGATAAGTCATTGATGTGAGCTTTTTGAGCTCTTATAAGAAACCTCCATCCCTATACATCAAATCAGGAGAAATAATAATGAGAATAGACTATACACTGTAATTGTGTCTAATGAGGGCACTTCAATGCAATCACATAACAGGATCTTTAGCTAATGTTGTAATCTTTGTAAATCAATAATTTCTCGGCAGCTGCTTGCAATGTGGATAGGATTAGTTTTGCTGCAGTGTGTCCTTTAGAGTAGAATCTCTGCATCTAAATGACTTTATAGGTGACTTGGAGCTTTCAGAGACATCCCTCCCTTTGAAATTCAATCTTCTTTTTTGGAAAATAATTTATTCATAGTTTAATAGGATCACCTTCCCACCAATTGAGTGATAAATAATATTCAAAATTAGATGAGATGGAGGATGAACTGGTGCTTAATCACAAAGGTGAGAGCCAGGAGGGAGGGGGGAGTTAATGACTTAAGAAAGATTAAATGAAGATACATTTATGAAACAGGTTGAAAATATGTTGAGGCAATTTGTCTTCCCCTGGATTAAGGAAAGAGTATGTCTGGGAGATAATGGAAAGGAAATTATATTGAGGAATTAAGAGTATTTTCTTTAGGTAGATGTAAATAAAAGGAAAGTTGCAGAAATGATCAGATGCAGAAGGGCAAAACCAGAACATTTTAAATGGTAAGGTGAAAGAGTAAGTGCGGGTTAAGATGGATTAGTTTATATTTTTTTTTCTCTGAAATATGTGTGCTAGACAACACCAGATGGCAATATTGGACCATAAATCTGCAGGTGCTTACACACTCAGCTTACACCAATCTACAGCATTGCAGGAACAAAACTAAAAGCTTACATTACTGCTGACAATAGAGGAGTTTTCACATTATTTACTATAAAAGAGATCCATTATGGGAGCAACAGCCCATTATGTTGGCCTGCAGAGAAACAGAAACCCATAGGAGCACACACTCTAACAAAGTGGTTAAAAGATGATAAACAACGGCTGAAACATAAATCAATGGTTTTCAATAACTTCTCTGGTGCACTGAATTCTGAATGACGACTATAACTCTTTCTAATGCTATTTCCTTTCAAAAGTCTCTTCACCTTTGTAGCTTTAAGTTATAGAGATGATTTCCTGCTAGCATGGGTAAAACAAAATCACAGGTGTGGGCTGGAAGTCCAATAAAATCTTCAGTCACTACATTTCGTAAATGTCTCTGTTAAAGAAGAAGAACTTCAAAGAGACTAGGAAGTAAATATCTTAGACATGTGCAAAAGCACCCTTATTAAATCAAACATGCCATTTTTTTCAGCTACCTGAAGTCTCTATTTAACCCTGGATTATTTCAAGGCAACTATTACAGATCATGAAATCATTAAAAACAATCCTGACAAACATCAAGTTTTTCTCAGGGATTCCCATTTGGTAATGTTAATTGGAACAGCCTTTGAAGTTGGGCATTTTAACTCCAAAATCAGATGAGCATCCCAACCTTTAACTTCTAAATCCAACATGGCTTCTTGCACAAGTTGTTTGCAACTTCATGTGTATAATTTATTTGCGCACACAGCAAAGATAATAAATATCCATGAAATGTTTATGACTTGGAGTTTTTTCTTCAGGCTGTGTTCATGCCCCACTTAACCCAAGACTTTGTAACATGCTTGTATGACGTCCTGCTGTGCATGAAAGCACTTCCTCCCTTTTTGTGTCATGTGTTTACACACATGGCTTGTGCCCTTTAAAGTCCCTTTGCGTTTAAACGATTAGTTATTCCATGCATGAGTGCGTTTAAGATGAGCTCTTCTTTTTATCTCTACCCACACACGCCAAATCGTACAGTCTCTGTGGACCATATGCACAACAGATATGATAATTATATGTGAAGTGTAGCTCTGTCCCTTTTCAAAGTGATTAAAAAGCTTCTATGAGTTGCAATTGTAGTATTCAAGGTCACATACACAACTCTATGTGAAGTGTGTTGTTTATAAAGCCAGAAAATTGCTAAACATCTGTATAATTGGGTTTGCAAGGATTTGCATAGAAGTAGAAAAAAATCCTAATTCAATAACAGCTGTGTGAATGAGAATTTGAAAAACGTGTTGGTTTTTTTTAACCGTTTCTGCTTTCTCATAGTTTTGTTCTTAAACTAATCTGGAATAAAAGATGAATTGATTAAATACATATTGCAGATTTCAATAATGGTATATTTGGTTCAGATTTTTGGGATACAGAATGGACTTCAACCAGAAGAACTGTTTGGTCTGTAGGATTGACACAAGAACAAGTATTTAATCAATTTAAGTGCCATGTCATTTAATGATGTATATACTAACAGAACAATCCATCCATTTACAATCACGATTATCCCAAGCGGGGTCGTGAGGGTTCCTGGTGCCCATCTCCAGCTGTCTATGGGCGAGAGGCGGGGCACAGCCTGAAAAGGTCGCCAGTCCATCGCAGGGCAACACAGAGACAAACAGGACAAACAACCATTCATTCACACCTAAGGAGAATTTAGAGAAGCCAATTAACCCAACCAGGGGAAGCTGGAGTACCAGGATAGAACTCACACATGCAGAGGGAGAACATGTAAACTCCATGCAGAAAGACCCCAGGCTGGGTATCTAACCTGTAACATTCTTGCTGCCCACTGGATCACTTAGCAGCCCCTAACAGAACAATATTTAAGGCCATTATGAGATACAGGGACCTGGTGTAAGGACTTTAGAGCTAGGGCGATGCAGTCCTCTTTGTTTTAGTAAGGGCGCTGGTATAGCAAGGATCAATCCACAGAGCAGGAGGTGGTGAAAGCTCAGCTTTTAAGAAGGGAATTACACAAAACCTATAACTCTGATTAAAAGGACAGGCTGCAAGGTTTCTGACCCCACAGGATAACATTCGTACTAGTTTGGTAAAAGATACCCAGATATGACCTCATTCTTTTTGAAGTGGAGACATCCAGGAGGAATCACATAAACATTTTTACTATAGCTTAGGCTGTTCCTGCTCAAAAAAACCCAGACCATCATCCCCCGCAGATAAAAGTAATGATATAGGACAGTTTAAGGACATCACAAATGATCAAGATGTGATGTACTCTCCACCATCTCCTATAACCGAATTTTTTTCAGGACACACATATCCTAGTGTGTCTGAGCCCAATTCTACGTATTGTCCTACTAAATGTTTGATATACATACATAAACAGATCTGTTGGCCATTTCAAGTTATAAGCCTTGCTTAGGGGGATATGGAATTGTGACAGAGTAAAGATTTATGAGAGTATGGGAATCTGAATTTGATAAAGCATGCTTTGATTGTTGTGAGGTTCTAAGGTTGATAAAGCAGATCATATAGAGTGTTAAATGAAGAAAGCAGATGTAGACAACTGCCTTTTATTATGTTGGTCTGGTTTTTCATAGTATTAATATGTTGCCTGTTGTATACATTTATTTTGATTAAAAATAAAAATCAGAAGAATGCTTGCAGATCTTACGAGTCCAGCATTTTATGCCAATACACTGAATATAAAGAGATTTTTTTATGACAAACAAGCCAAGTTGAAAATACAGATCGTATCATGTGCTGCTCAGGTTTATCATCAGACTGGCTATGGGTTTTCCAACATAGTGATATTTGGCCCTGTTTTCATCTTTATCTGTGAGGACATAAGGCCCCCTGACTGGAGTTGGCATCATCACCTTTTTGATGTAGAAGGTCACCAGCTAGACGTCCATTTCTGTCTGCCAATATGCAACACTAAAAACAGAGAAAGTTATATTGTGCAAATCCATCTATAATCAGAGGATGAAAAGGGCTTGAAAGGTCCATCAATGTGCACTGCACTTCCATTGTGCATCCTTGCAGGTCTTGAAGTTTGTTTTCTTTACTCCACAGGAATACAAGGGATGTGGTCTTACCCTCCAGCAGCGAGTCCATTTAAAGTACTTAAAGCACTCCAGAGATAATAATGCTCACTTCATTTAGTCTGGAGAGTCTGCTGAAATATTGACTGACCACTAGCTGTACTTAATGATAGGTTGTGGCGATAGATGTGTTTTCTGAAGTGTGTTTTTGTTTAAGGTAACCACATTTTAAAGGTGTACTCTGTAGCTTTTTCCATCAAAAAACAAAGCAATTTGACTCATCTTGCTTTCATACATTCATACAAACTGCAATTACTTATTTGCATTAGTCCCTTAAAAGAAAGAGCCACGGTTAAGATCGGTTTAACATTCTGCATCAGATCCAGAGCTGGCTACTGCTTCGCAGAATTCTGCTGCCACAGCAGAACCAAAGACTAGAGCAGGAAAATGTCCCCACAATCTGCCCTTTTCCTACTCAAACCAAATACTTTAATTATGGGAAGTTGTTAAGATCAATGAGCAATCAAGCGGTCCCAGAGTATCATGCTTAGGGTGATTTTTTTGCAACAATTAGCCTGGACAGATACAACACCAAGCTTGATTTACTGGGTCATCAAATGTCTATTTAACTCAACGTGGCAGATCTGGATTTTACTGAATCACAGAAGAGACAGTTCTGCATTTAATGTGGAAAGCCAATTAATTGTGCCGGCGTCCCTGTCTTTTTCAGATTCTCCAGATTTTTTCCCAATTCAGGAGTTGAGCTACGGCCAGACCAGCACTGGAGCTACAATAAGAGTATGAATGAGGAATTATTTATGTTATCGTAGGTCTAAGATTAAAAATATAATATTTTTAGAGCATTTCTTAATTGATTCTCTGTCAACGCCATGTAATAAAATGTCAATCATGCTTTATAAGAATTACTTAAAAAATAAACTTGTAAACTTCCATCCAAATCCTCACAATGGACTTTGTAACCCTTTCAAAATGGATGTCAATGATTTTGTTTCTCATCTTTAAATTGCCTTTGCTCATTTGTTAAAACAAATAAAGTCTTGCAAGCTAGATGCATACTGCACATCTATTCGTCTCTATAAAAGTCTCTATAAAAGTCTCTATAAAAGAGACTGCATATGGTATGCTACAAGTGAAATAGTAAACCAAACCTAAGGATTTGTGTGTCCCTTTTATCGATACCGACACCGTCTGATATTGATATTAATCCACTCTGCAGTTACACGCTTCCATTGATACAGCAGATACTAAAACAATTTATTTTTAGACATGCCTCATTGTATGAAGAGGAGTTACAGTGTTACGGACTGCTTGATTATATAGAATGTCTTTTGGGAACATCTGTAGTGAAAATATTACACCAAGCATAAAGCAACACACAAGTCAAAGTCTAGCAATAAACCTTCAGCTGTTTCCCTCTTATATTGGTTAAACCTCTTAGATCATTTCAGGGGTGCTGCTGTGAGTCTCTCTCCAAAAGATTTATGTTTTAGAAAAGTTGTGATAAGACTATTGAGTGACTTCGGGTATAATGCGACACTTTGAGTTATTGATGCTTGAAGCAAAAATCTCTGCAGTAAATGTCAATACAGCCTGGAGTTAAATGGGGATCAGCTCAGATAACAAATGAACATCATTTTCAGTAAAGTTTGGGCTCAAAGCAAGGCATATTGAAGATAGGACTTGGCTTGCCAAAGAAGAGAAGACATAAAGGGTATTTGGTGCTGGTCCTTAAAGTCTCTGAATAGGGTGTGTAACATTGGTTTGGCTGAAAATGGCACATTTGCTGTTCCATGAGCCCTAATGCTAGCCTGGTAATAAGCCCTAGAATGAAACAACAGGTTTTTTTTCATTTTATGCTATGCTCATTAATATTTAGATGACTGATTGTCGGGGGGATAATATACAGCATATTATATGCACCAATGTCCGGGAGGAATTTCAAAATCATCCGTGATTTTCGTTAACTACAGTGCAGCAGAACCGAGCCATGAGCTCCAGGGCTGGTCTGGGAACCCTGGTGGACAGAGGCAGGAGCCAACGGGGGACGGAGCGACCGAACCCGACCCGGTGACAGTAGCCTGGAGACAGGTGGCCCTGTGCTTCCCCCCACCTGCCCTACTGGCCCCCAGCCCCCCTGCTCCGGCTAAGGAAGGGTGACCCTTGGCTCTCTGCTGAGGTCCTGTCCAGTCAGCGGCCCAGCAGTCGACACTTTATACCGTCTGACATAAGTACAGGCCAGAACCAAATAAGGCAACATCCCCGAGTTTACGTCAACTTTAAGGTGGAAGTTTAGAATTGTGAGGTTTGCAGAAAAAGGAGGTGTCGATGGAGTTTGAACTTCTCTGTACGTCCATTTCACCCACTGAACCATCATTTATCTATGACAACGGAAACTCGGTTTTGCATTCTATGACCCCTTTAAAGACCAGTGAGTTTAAAAGTACAGGGCCTTGCAAAAACTGTGAATAACTCTTGAACATGTTCAGGTTTTGTCATCTTGCACAACTTTACAATTATTATGTAGAGAAATAAGGATAAACCTGTATATGTAGCTTTCAAAAAAATAAAATAAATAAATGCATGTGATGTTTCAGCTTCTTCTGAGATACCCCTTGATAAAATGCATTGCCAAAAATTGATGTGAGGGTCTTCTGTTTCCCATTGTGTTAAATGAAGCTGCTATAGCTTAGAAAGGAGCCAACAGCCAAAAGAAGGGAGCATGTTGCTGGTTTAAAGGTAAGGATCCGTTTTCATGGCTATGTAAAACCATAAGTCAGGAAAAAGTTTGAAAGGTTATTTATAACTGCAGGAGCTACAAGATGGGAGGGCTAAAGGAAATGTCTGCCACACTTTGCAGATTTTACCAAATTTGTTTGTCCCTTTTTTAATAATATTCCAAATGCATTAACTTTGCATTTCGGACATGACAATATATCAAACATGTTTAGAGGTAAGAATGTATTTTATAAAGTTAATGTACCCTAAAAAATTAGATCTTTGATCGAGCCCAATTGATGTCACGGCTCTGCGTAAAAGAAACTACTGTAAAAAGAAAAAAAAAAAAAATTGGGAGGGCGAACGTATTTATTAGACACCGGGCGTGGCATGCTTTTCTCCACCGGAGGGGAGGAGGCAACAGCCGTAGTGCGCTCCGGGGTTGCTGGATGCTCCATGATGGATGGGAGATGACAGATCGGGGTTAGCCGCCAGGGGAGTCCATTTTTCTGCAGCGCGCGGTCCTATACCCGGACAGAAGGCGAAAGAAGAAGGATAAGGAGAGCATCAACAGCCCCCCTCTCCCTCCTCTCTGGTGCATCACAGTCTAGCGGGCTTTACACACCGACTGCACCGCATTGACGCTGCTGCTGCCGCCGACCCAGCCCATTGAAGTAGCGCACAGAGAGGAGCACAGCTGGAAATTAAATGCCGCAGAACGTTGGTTTGGAAATGCATCCTTTTCAGTCATTTACTTTCTTTCTTCTGGATGCTTGTATAATCCAAACAGTTTGAAAGCTGACGGAGAAGACAGTTGCGCGTTTGGGATATTTTGCATCGGGGGGTTGCAGATGCAGCTCATGATGGGGATGAAATAAGATGAGATCGGTGCATTAATACCTGGATCATGCAGTTTCTGCAGCCTTGGACGTTAGTTATTATTTTGGGCCATGCACACGTTTTGTTATCCCTGGATAATAATAATGCAGAAGTTGGGAGCAAAGACGAAAGCATCAGCAGCGGTTACTCTGGCAGGACTTTCCACAATCCGCCCCAGGAGAGCCATCCAAATAAAGCCAGGGAGCGCGCGCTCTTCCCGGGATACGCCACAGGTGCGAGCCTCAACTCCACTCGGCTGTGGAAGAAGGGGGAAACGAGGCGAAGTGGCCACGGTAAACGCAACTTCAATAGGAGTCTGACACCCGTGGATGATCCAGGCGTGGAGTCCCACTGGGACGCGACGCGCCACCATAATAAGAGGATAAAGTTGAATGGTGGCGCTGGGACGCCGGCAGGTGGACACTACAATGCGGTTAAGCCTCCTTCAATGGGTCGGGAGGACGGGGGAGGGGTGGAGGAGGACAAGCACCAGAGAGGCTCTAAGACGGTCAGGAGGTGGAGGAACAAGCATAACAGAAGCGCAATAGTTTCATCACCGTGGGAACCAGTCCCCAAACCGGTGGCGCTCACCTCCACAGACCTCCCATTTGACCTCTTCACCAGGAGGGCGGAGGTTTTCACCTTCAGGGAGGAGAACCCATGGGACGCCACCCCGATCACTCCTCCCGGTTCTCCGGATTTTGGGGACGAGATTAAAAACCCCTTCTACCCAGTGACAAGCCAGACTTTCGGGGCTTACGCGATCACATGCGTGTCTGGTGTCATTTTCTTGGTAGGAATAGCCGGTAACATCGCCATCCTATGCATAGTGTGCCAGAACTACTATATGAAGAGCATCTCCAACTCCCTCCTGGCCAATCTGGCTGTGTGGGATTTTGTGCTCATCTTCTTCTGCCTTCCCATGGTGGTTTTCCATGAGCTCACCAAGTCATGGCTGTTGGGAGAGTTTACCTGCAAAGTGGTGCCATACGTGGAGGTAATGATGATGTTAATTGCTGGGGTGGACATATTGAATTACAATATACAAGGCAAAGAAAGATGCCTATGTTCATCTTCCAATTAAAAGCCTAAATTCCTCCCTTGCATGTAATTTCACCAGGTTTAAGTAAAAAGATTCTATTAATACCACCTTAAATTTATCCAACAAAACTGTTTTGCACTTGCAATGTCTGCAGATAACTCCCATTTTCTGAGGCAGAACAACGCCAGTCGCAAGCCATCCATTTGAATGTGCTGTCCCCATCTAATAACTACAGAAATGCATCCGATGGACTGATTAGTGTTATTGGAAGAGATGAGCTTGAAAATTAGAGGATCTAAAATATAGGGTTAGATTTATCCACAGGGTGAATTTTGTCCAAACGAGATGCCTTCTTTTTAGGGGTCGCAACCTTGTTTTTTAGGGGGAAAAAAGAAAAAAAAATGGAAAAACAAGCATAAGATGCTCAGATGTGTTCATATACTGTGAATTTAACTCTAATCCATATTATTACACATATGCCCAAATATAAACACTTGGAACATCCATCCATTTTCCATCATGCTTATCCCAAGCACGGATATCTCCAGCTGTCTACTGGCGAGAGGCGGGGTACACCCTGCACAGGTCGCCAGTCTATCGAAGGGCAACACAGAGACAAACAGGACAAACAACCATTCACTCACACCTAAAGAGAAGTTAGAGAAGCCAATTAACCTAACAGTCATGTTTTTGAACTGTGGGAGGAAGCTGTAGTACCCAGAGAACCCATCCATGCTCAGGTAGAACATGGAAACTCCTTTCAGAAAGACCTAACAGGCTGGGAATCAAACCCAGAACCTTCTTGCTGCAAGGCAGCAGTGCTGCCCACTGTTTCACTAAGCAGTCCACACCTGGAACATTTCAAACAATCAAGCAAGTTTAAACTGGAAAGCAGACGTGTATGTGAAACACTTCTTAGGAACTGAACAGCCTGACCTGGACTTTTTTTTAATGTAAAAATGCTGTTTTGACTTTGACTGATACATAAATTGCAAGCTGCAAAAATCATCCATCTGGATGCCTTAGACATCCAGATGGATGATTTAGATCTCATGATAGTTTTTAATAGGGCTGAAACAATTATTGGACCTAATCGTGATTAATCCATTATTGAAATAATTGTTAACTGCTTCAGTAATCGAATAATGGTTTACTGAAGAAAAGAGACTTTAAAACATTCTTTTAGCTGACTGAGCAATCAACTGAGAGCAGTAACCACACCAAAATTTTGGACGCAATTTTGGACTTTCATCTCTCATTCGATCTTGGAGCAGCAGGACGCTGCCTGTCAGTCTCTATGAGAAATCCCCATTGAGGCTCAAGTGTTTGTATATTGAAGAGAGCAAAAAGAAAGAAGGCTCTGATTGGATAACACGTGTAAAAATGAATACTTCACTTCCAGTGAGGCCAAGCCTCTTAGAGGGTCTATGGAGCGGGGGCGGGTTATGAAGCTTGCTACTCGATGCTGATTGGCAGAAAGCTACTATAGGGTTTCCAACTGACAGTGGCCAGACAGTGAGGAGGTTTTTCCTCATGGGTTTCAGAGAAGAGAGGAAATAGCGATCAGCCAGAATAGTCGTCTTTTACTGAACATTTGACTTGGTATCTACAGTTTATTTCAGAGCATTTCACAACATTTATTTTTTGCCGTTGTTGCGATGTTCCATTTGTTAACGCAATATGTTACTTTTGCATTAGTACCATTAAGCCTCCCGTTTCAGAGAGCATAGCAGAATCTGAGTTGTCTTTGAACATTCAAATCATTTCTGTTAATCTAACTTTTCATATAGGTATCTTTATCTCTGTCATTGTTCAGTCTAGCACACTTTTTCTGTGATCCATTTTCATCCATTTTTGGATCACTCCAGCAAGGTTTTATCATTCCAACCAGGGCAAGCTCGAGTGGTAATACAATGGAAATAGGAGCTTGGTTGTAGAGGCCTTAAATTTGATTGTATGACAGATGCAAGAGGAACCCTACTTTATTCACAAATCTGCTTTATTTGCAGCACAAATACACTTCTTTCAACTATTAAACCTATAAAAGATAGAGTCTTAAGAATTTTATATACATAAAGGATTAATGTATTTCTCATAGAGATAAATATTTTCAGTATATAAAAGTTTACTAAAAAAGCAGCTTATATAGCTAAGCAAATAGCAACAAACAGAAAAGCTATATCTTGATATACAAATTTTCTTCTTGTTAAACATTGAGAATTATTTTGATTGATAAAGCAAAATAGTTATTTGTGCACACAGAGTGCAACATTGCTGATATGCTTTCTTTTATACGAGTATCAAAAACACAGACATACCATGTGCCAAGTCTGGGATGGGATGACTGGACAACAGGCTGCTCATTCCCATTTGTAACCAACTTTACTGACTAGTTATGCCGACATTAAATATCCAAAAAGGTTGATTTAGCTTCTTGCAGCACAAACTTTCCATTTCCATCTAATTTCCTTTATAAATCTCTGCCAATATATTCTGCAGACATTTTTCACTCTTTCCTCTTTAAATTGGGAGGGAAGTTTTGTATCCGTCCTTAAAATGCCAACATCAGACTCTTGTCCACCTGTTTTTAAGTTTGAGAGCTGAAGGTACATAAGCAAGTTTGCAGACAGAAATAGATCCCATATGCAATTATTTAGAGATTTCAACGCAGCATTATTATTTAGATTTTGATGTTGCACATCTCAAAATAAGTAGGCAGGGATTATTTATTTTCTTCTTCAAATTTGCCCTTGAGTTAATATGTATTAATAAGCACTTTTTAGACTTTGCTGGGTTTGACAGAAAGCAATGTAAAAACACCTCAGGATTACATATGTATTATTTATTGTTTGATCAAAGATCAATAATCTCAATTAAACGCTTACATAACCTAATGCATGCAGGATGTGTTCAAAAAGGAGCCCTTTTTTCCTCTCAATACTCAAAGTGAAGATGTAATCATTGCGACACAGACACCGTGTCGCATCATGGTTTATTTAGGTATGTGTGCATGCATGTGTAGCGACAGACTAAGTAATGTGGCCTAAGGGTATTACTCTCCCTTAGGAGCATTCAGCAAAATCTCTTTGAATAAACCCAAATGCATATGAAATTACCCCAATCCTCCCTTACCCCAAACACAGTTACTGATGTTGGCATCAACATTTGGAGAGAAGATAAGTGTATGCATAGGCATAAATATGTCTTTATGTGAATTTGAAATTGCTTGAATGGTTGAGCATACGCCAAGGGTGGAAGCTCCCCATGGTGCCATCTTCGGTAAACCTTGTTTTATTCAGCATTCAGTGGAGCATGGAATTCTTAGCCTCAAAGAGAAAGCAATCTTCCGCTGCAAGGTGTGAGAAAACACAGCTGTAAAATTGTGGGAAACCTGGACAAAATCGAAATCTGTAAAACAGCCATCTTGCATTATCCCTGATACGCTTTGCAGTTGTTATTGTAGACAGCCTGGCTTGGTTCTTCTGCTAAAATGTGATAACGGAGCCTAAACTAATTGGCAATAACTTGAATTTTTTTCACCTAACACCTGTGGCAAAAGGCTAAGTAAATAAAGTTACTGTATAATTTTTAGATTCTGAAAATTGTGTCATGGAAGTGAAAAGTTATTCCATCCATCCATGTTCTCTCACTCATTCTGTAAGGGTCACGTGTGGCTGGTGCCCATCACTGGCAGGCTATGGGCATAAGGCAGGGGACACCCGGCCAGGGTCTAAAATCTGTGATATAGTTTAATGCCGATAGAAACACGCTGCTTCTGTTAAAAGTTTTTGTAACTCATTGGATAATTTTACATGGGTCAGTTGTTCTCATACCTTATGTTGTTGATTTTTCTTTTCCTTTTTAGGAGTATTACTTGATCAAAGCTTTCCTAACATTCTAAAATAAGTAATAAAAGCTGGTATGATCCCTTCTAATATCATACCAGGTCAGTATCGGTTATATTCTCAAAGTTGCAATATTGATACTGGAAATGAACAAGTCGTATTGGGACATCCTTACTTTTTGTACAGTTCTGCATGTTGTCAGAATGGTTAGAAATGTTTATGAACACTGTAGTCCAAGATTTTGCCAATCTAAAAAACTTCTCGACTTTGTTTTTAGAGTGGTCGTTTATTGAAGTGTTAGTGTAAATGTTGCTTTATTTCAATCCACACTGGGGTGAATATTTTGTCATAACCTACCTCAAAAGTTGAGTTTTTGGTGACATTTAGAGTCAACATGGTTGTTTATGGTCGACTGGATGAATGTGAATCATTTTTAACAACAAGAGGCCTCTTTTCGACATGCCTTCTTCCCCGTTTATTACATGCATCTTGCTTGTTTATACAGATATATATGAAAAAGCATTAGTACAAGAGTTAAAAACCAAAATGGAAAAGGTAATTGAAAGCGCAAGTTAAACTCATTGAGTATTTTGAACTTAGTCCTGCAAGCTAAGCTGAGGATTTTCTAGTTGATGTAGTTAGGATGAAATTACTGCAACCATCTGACAGAGTAAATGTATTAGGGCTGAAACAATTAATCGGATTAATCATAATTCAATTCAATAATTCAACTAATTTAGTATACGATTAATCGTTAACTGGATTTTAGAGACTAAAACATGCCTTTAGCTGACAGAACAACCCACTTAGAGCAGTAATTATATCAAAATTATTAAAAAAAAATCTGTATAAATTTTGCATTTAAGATTAAAAAAACATTGTCGTCTGTCAATAAATTCAATCCAGAACTAAAGTAGAAACATTTTAGTTTCACTTAGTGTAATTTAGTAATATTTTTGTAAAAAATTTGCATAATAGGCTAATAACGCAATAATTATTATTGATTAATAAAAATAATCGACAGATTAATCGTTTTGCAAAATAATTGTTAGCTGCAGCTCTCATATGTATATCTGCTTGTTTTACTGGGAATCACTAGACTAATTTGGATAAAATGTAGTAAACACTAATAATCTGGAGTTAAGTAGCTGAGGCTTTAGAGATCTCCTTGAATTTATAGGGGTTCCATCAACTTTTGGAACATAAATATCCCCTTGAAATCGGCTTTGGAAGTTTTAATTTGAGATGAGCAAAAACATGCCTTGGCATCTGGAGGAAAACAGCTGATAAAAGACAACTGTCAAAATGTGGAACAAATTGATGATTTCTTCAATGGTGATCTCCTTTTGATCTCTCGTAGTAGTATTTTAGAAGCTGAGGCCATGATGTTTTTGTTTGTTTAACCAAACAGCATCTTGAGCTTTACATATTAGACCGCGTTTTTTAACTGAGCATTCTAGTCTTGTAAGATACACATATGAAAAAGACTAAGCATGCTTTTTGTTTTGCACTCTACCCCTCTCAGTTATAACCCCCTCACTCCCAGCTGCTCCTGACACACCAGTTGGAAAAGGTGGAGCTGAATTGATGGAACAAAGAAGCTCCATTTGTCTGAGGCAGATGTCATTTGCAGAACTACTCAAAAGATATTTAAGAGGCTGCTGTTGTCATCTGAGGAGGGGGGTGGAGAGATTTGGAAAAGAAAACTTCTAAGAAAAAATACACTAACAGTTTCTTTGCAAAGATTGTTAGAATGAAAATCTGTGAAAATAAAGCTTCAAAGTAGTGATGCAAAAATAATTAATTAATGAATTATTCTATATTTGATCTTATACACAGATTAAAATTTAATTGATTAGTGGCCTTCTTAAAAAAAATCAGTTTTCATTTGCATCAGTAGGATCTTTAGTTAACATGAAGCTTTGTTTTCCTGCAATATGCTGAGTTAAAAAAAACAATATTCCATTAGATATTATATGAAAAACTTGTTTTTTTCCCAATTGAACAGAGATGTAATCATATTCTAAAAAGAAGCACAGCAGAACATTTGATGCAGCTGCATCAACATACTCTAGTAAATGGGTGCTATTTAGGTGAGAAGCAGTTCATCGACTGTTAGTATTTACAAACAGAATGGCATAAAGTGCATTCTGCATCCTTCTCACCAAAACACCGTTAATAACCCAGGACCAGAATCTCTATCAATTCATATTCTGCATTAGCATTACTTGTCTTACAAATATAAGTACTTCTAAATTTAAGAATGAACAGCAGCACCCTCAACTGAACAGTGGTAACTCTAAAACATTAAGAAATGCTATTTAAGCACACTATTACTCAACAATCATAAGTCCATTTATGTCTACATTCTATCTCACATCAATATCGTAAATTACTTTTTTGTGGAGGGTTTTGGATCTGGTAGCAAGTGTAGATCACCAGTAGCAATTTCAGTAAGGTTACACAATATGGAGGAAGTATTTCGCCTTTGGATTAACGCTGTCCTCATATTGCAAAGGACTGCTTGGAGTGCAATAATTGTTGGCTTTTATATTCCAGTTGTTCAGTTGGGTACGATTATAAGCCGGAAGTGAAAATACCAAATGATTTTAAGGTTCTCTTTAAAATAAAAACTGTGGAAAGGGTTTGCAACCTCTCTACCATTATAGTTCCCAATAAGTCCGTAGTAGTAATCACATCACAGCCTTATTGGTGCACCGTTATATTTGGCCATTTTCCAAAAATCTGTTTGCTGAGTTTCACCCTTTAGTTTGAGCAGCTTGCAAGGGCTTCCAACATGTCCCGGAGTCTTTAGCATTAAAAAAAAAAAAAAAAAAAAAAAAGACTTGAAAAAAAAGGCAACCATTGACTGGAGAAGGTGAAGAAAGAGAGAAATGGGTTTCATAGAACCACTGATCGGGGCAGAAGGAGACTCATACAGTATATATGGTTGAAATTGTCAATTAAGGGCAGGATATACATCACTTTGACACATGTGCTACTAAATTACAATCAAACCTTTTTCTGTGTTTTTTCTGTGTAAAGTATTTGTTTATTAAGCCACTAAGTTTTGTGCTTACAGGCTGTTGTTCTAAATATTATGCCTGTTTAAAGAATAGTATCATGAATCAAATATGTTTCACTAGAACCTAATAGGTAATTTTCTTCATTAGCTTGATCGCAGTTTATCCCCATGTCTTATATTCTTCCCCAGTCACTCAAACACACAGTGCAAGACAAAAGCTTAAAGTCAGGGTCTGCTGATCCTCCAGATGGATGGGATGGCCTTGCCTCTACTGATCGCTGCCTGAGGCTTTCCCCCTGCTCTGCTCTTTTGCATCAGCTATCTGTAATTACAAACAAGCCTCGGGGGAGAAAACACACAGATCCACTCACTTGAAGCTAATCAGAGAGCATTTGACCACCCACATACTAAATATATGTACTCAGAAAGATACGACTCATTTTACACAAAGCTCTCATGCTCTATTCATTTTCATCCAGTCTAAGAACAGAACTGATTGTTAATCTTGTTAATTTTTTATGATGTAATTAGCGGTTCTGCATATATAATGCATGACGGTTCATTCAGTTTGCTCTTCGTCTATGGATTAGAAGATACTATATTTTTATGTGTTGGAACAAGATTACACAACAGCTTGCAGTATAGTTGGGGTCTTCTGTTGGATGCTATCAACCAAACTAATAATGATCCATGCAAGCTTGAAATATTCATTAGATCATTGCAATAATGGAGTCATAAGTCAACACAGAAACATCACCGTATGGTAGGCCTTTATGGAATTAAAAAATCTGCTCTGAGAGGTTTTTTGCTGCTGCATTGGCACTGGCAGGCAGGAATCAATGGTTTGAATTCAGAGTCCTGCAGTAGCTACTGTGTGCTGAGATTTTTTTTTGTTTCCTGATGCCTAGAGGACATTTTCCACAGGTTAGGAAATAACAGGCAAATGTATTGGGTATTAGGAAAAATATATATATATATATATAAATAGCAACAGACAGTACTGAGGCAAAAGCATTAAATGTGGCATTGTTCCTTTTAATTCAGTGAAAGGAGCACTTATAGTACGAATGTGTCAGGGTCTATTCCTCTTTGTATGAGTATTTGACAAAAATAATATTATACTTATTTACTGTGAGTTTGTTTGTCCCAGTTCTCTAGGATAAAGTTACAGAGCAGAGATGAGTAGTAAGTCTTAGCATCTCCTCACAGTGTTTACAACACAAAACTATATTTCAAAGGTTATTTCAACAAAATCTTCTGACTTTCAATACTTTTATGCATCCACTATACCATCTAGGAGGGTAGTATGACCTAGTAGAATTACATGTTGGAAGAGCCAATGGACATATACCAAGATTTAACAGAAAATATGGACGCAAAACATTTTTCCTTTAAACTCAACCTGTAGGGCCGAGCGTTGTCAGTATACAGTAGCAATAATAGCAACGGCTATTTCAAAGGTTCAATAGGAAGCATCGCTGCCAAGATCCAGCTGCAGCCTTGTGTTAGAAACATTCATCAGCAGAGGTCCTCTCTTGGAATATATCTGGTTTCTGTCTGGTTTCTGTCGTTAGTGTTCAGGTAATTCTAATGTTAAACTATTTTGATATATGATCTTTGTGACTTATTATCAATGCTGTTTAAATGGCGCCATGAAAAAAAAAAAAAAATTAGATGGATTCCCACAATTAGCCAACTAAATTAGCCAGCTGGTAGAGCAAAGTGCAAGATCAATATTTTACCCTTTTCCAGAAGCCTATGTACCTACTCCTTAATTTTTTTTTTTTTTTTTTACAACCAATTTTGATGGCTGGCGTCAAAGGTGTGGGTCTTATGGCAGAAGTTATAGCCTCCTGGAGCAGTCACTGAGTCAGACTTCAAATAAGTGTAGCAGGTGTCCTTCTCAGCTCACTCCATTAAAGACCGTCACTGTAGCTGTGTTTCTGAAACCGGCCCATACGTCACCTGATGGCACCTATATCCTCTGACAGCAGCTGGAGTCATGCTGTGGTCTACACTCACGCAACCAATCTTTGTTAAGACCCCATTAAAAAAAAGAAAGAGCTTTTGTACCACCAGCTTTCACAGCCTTGATTCGAGGAGCTAATGGGCCATTTTTATTAGTAGCGCCAGGGTAAAATATCTTACCTGCTGTGCAAGAGCATTGAAAAAAAAAAAAATCCTTCGATCTCAAGTGCTGCTTTATTTCTTTAAGACTCCAGAAGGCCAATGGATGAATTAATGAGTTTTTTTATTTATTTTGATTACTAAAAAGGGAGATAAAGAAAATTAAAGTTTAACAGTTAAAACAATGTTCAAAGGAAAATTGACCAAATAAGGGAAAGTGTATCAAACAGATTTGGAAAAGGCAAACTGTCTGAGTAAAAAGTATTTTAAAGTTCTTTTTAAGCCATTCTGAAATTATTACTTTGATAATTGCCTCTGATTGCTTTGCACCACTAATGTCATTGTTGTTTGAAATTATTCCTGTCCTTTTCCTGCCCTTTATTTTTCTCCATCTTTAAATAGTGTGTGTGTATATGTATATATATATATATATATATATATATATATATATATATATATATATATATATATATCCCCCTCCATAACATACAGGTTTGCAATATCACTCAGGAATATCACTCAGAGTATTACAGCTCCTCATCTCCTCTCCAGTAGAAAGCTGTACTTGTTCATCCTGCCCTTGCTTTCCAGTCTAACACCCTTGATCAAAGCGGGGTGCCCCCTCCCTCCATGGAAGCCTTTAAATCCATTCCAGACCTGTTTTTAGTCATGAAAAATTCAGTGTCTGCCAGCACTTTCGCATGTAAACTGGACTGTTGTTCAAGGCTCAGAAGCGGGGCATACAGAGATATCTGCCTACCAGCATTTCAAAGACATATGATTTTAGAGAATATATTGCTTATCAACACTAAATGCACTCACTAGCTGGAAGTAGTCATTAGATTAGTGTGATACAGGGATGTCATGATTAGTAACATTAAACAGGTTAGCTATTGCATTTGTACCATAATCAGTTACAGAGATACCGAAAATTTGTCTACGTGCATCACCCTCCCATACACAGCCGTACAGTAACAACCTGACCCAGCAATATAAGGTGGGATGAATACATAGGTTAGATCACATTTGAACCCCATTATAGTTGAGTATTTTACCAATTTAAAATTTGTCATAATTTATGCGTAAAGTCTTAGAGCTGTACCTCATTTACATTAATCGTTGTTGTTGTTGTGATCATGTATAAAAATTTAAGGAATTTTAACCGAACCAACTTTTTCTTAGCATTGTGTTACTAGTTATTGGTCATTTCCAGATTTCTTTACAGCAAACAATAGATTGTGGGAAAGTGCCTTCAAAAATTGACTAAAACAAGTTATTCTAGGGTAGGCACACATTGACATGCGAGAAGACAGATTGTCTCCACACAGGAGACGATCTGTGGCACCAGACCACATAAAAGTTGGTAAGAAAAGAATAAAAAAGCAGACGGAGGAAATGTCCAAGAGCCAATATGTCTAGCAACCTTGGAAGTACTAAAATGTACAGTATTAAGCAGACCAAGATGTGAAGTTCTTTAATTTGATCAGATTTCAAAATCATCATTTCCATCATTAGTCTTTTTTTATATTGCCAAAGTAAACAGGTAATAATGTACAAATTGTGCTATATATGTAACAGTGTAACTTCCACTATTGGAGGTACACAGATTTGCACCATTTATTTATTTTGCTTTAATAATTTTTTAACTTTAAGTTTGAAAGAAGGTAAAGAAATGCAGAGGTATTGTAGTTTGTAGAGGACTTCACCACTAATATGAGTGCATCTTGGGTATTAGATTGTCATTCGATGAAGGACCTTAGGCTTAAAAAAAAAAAAAACTCAAAACAGATTACCTGGCAGGATAGGTTGCTTTAAGTGGAATACCGCCATGCATGAAATGAGGCCAATATGTCAAACCTAAGCCCTTTTCAAGGTATGAAACAATCCTTTTAACTAGATTTGTCAAGCAAGTATAAATACCTAGGGTGCTTAAAGGGCTTTTTTTTTGTCATTTGTGCTTTAGTGTTTAATTTTCTAAGGACTTTTTACTTACTCGCTACGTTTAAGCACAAGAATCTTTACTTTGTACTCTTCATTTTCTCCAAACAGTCTTGTTAATTTTATGCATAATGACATGGCAGCTGCAAAAAAACAAGAGAAATCAAGAGTTTGAAGAGAATTTCTTCAGTTGGAGCCCAGTTTTTTATTGTGTTGGTTTTTTTACAGAAAAAACATTGATTGCAACACGGATGACGACTGAGTTCTTGAAAACATTGCGTTTGAACGGTCAGATTCTGAGACAAGATATTCCCCATCTGCCCCCCTTTATCAGTTTGCGTATCTACATTTTCATTTTTTAAATTGCATTCCAATGCCAATACCATTTGTAACTTTACTAATGTGAATACCAGAGCTCTAGAATGTTTTCTGCCCTCAATATATTATTCTGTCTGGAATTAAGACCAAAACTAGACAAGCCAGAATTGTTTTTTTCTTCTACCAACACAGGGAGCAAAAGAAGAAGCTTAACCTATTCTATGTGTATAGAAATGCTTTTACAAGGGTTTAGTATTCAAGTTATTTTTGCATCATTTTTATTTTTAGATTTTTTTTAGAGTGTAATAAAGACGCTTTTTTAAGTTCAACCAGTACTTTTTATCTTACCAAAGTCCGTTTTTACATTGGCATCTGCACTTTTAGTCCAGAGAAAAATCCAAACTCTTTTGCCAGCTCTGATTTCTAGCATGATATAAGTTAGAAGCCTTTAATCTACGGACATGAGTTTCAAACTCGACTTAAATGGTTATTTCAGAGTGGGCAAAATATGGGTTTGTCAGTGCCAGACAGGTACCAAGATTATTGGGCTTCATATTTGTGAGCAACTTAAGCTGAATAAATGTAAGCTACAACAGCAAAGCCTGACTGGTGCCTCATTCATATCTTTGCGGGGTCTAAAATGGCTTTTGAGAAATTTAAAAAACCTGATATCTAGGAAGCAAATAGCTGCAACCATTTACCAGTTGTCCAGCATCAAGTAGTAGAATATGTCTCTTTTACAAATGAGACACTTCATCTAAAGGGATCAACCTTTACCAATAAAGGAATTGTTGGAAAAAACAAAACATACAAGCCAATATAGGAAATTAACTTCCCTATTAACTAAACCTGGACACCCCATCTGATACCCAGTGTTTAGTTCATCGTCTATCCAAAAATAAATGGGGAAGAAAACAGATAAGAACTCAACTTAGAAAAGCCAATCCCATTCTTCTTCAGAGGTTTGATGAAGCAATATATACCTTGATGCCAATTACAGGTCTTTGATAACCTTTAAAAAAAATTTGCTTTTCAAAGACGTAGCCAAAAAAATTAACATTATCCATTAATTTTTCTTTTTTAAGAGCCTCAAGATGGTCTGACAGGTAACTACAGTCTCTGTTTAAGGAGCCACGTTGATCACAGTTCTGGTTGATGACTCTGTAGCCCATCAGTTTTTTTTCCCCCCACTTACTCCTCAGAGTTCCATATGGTTACCCTTCATTAGCCTGGTTAGGACCTCCGTGTCAGAGTGTGTGTCTCATGATGTGTGAGGGAGGCCTACTTACACTGAACATCGTGCAGAGCATGTACATCTATATCTGTCCAGGATGGATGTGTTTACATCACCAAAGCCTTGGCTCACTGGGGCCATCTGGGAATCTGGCTGCCGTAATTAAATGTGATATGAAGAGCAGGGTGGAAGGAGGGTTCTGTAAAAAGGAAAAGAGGTTTAGGAGATAGTAAGCGGAGGAAAACAAAAAGACGTGAGAGCCAGTGAATAAAGGATGCTTCATCTGAGTTTTTTGGCTGAAAGATAATGTTTTGTTTCTTAGCATAAATATAAATTCACTTAAACTGAAAATAAGTTATCCAGCTGCTGGTGAGGAAACTTGCCTTCTCAAAAGTTTTGGGGTTGTGATTAGGGTTGCTATAATGATTATTTTGCTAATCGATTAATCTGTCAATTGTTTTGATTGAGCTTTTTACAGAATTTAAACCAGTTGAAATTAAAACTTTTCCACTTGAGGAGTTCTCTATGGAGCATATTGACAGAAAAAAATGTTTTTTTTAATTTCAAATTAAAAATTGTGTATATCTTTTTATTATTTTTTGTATAATTACTTCTATAAGTCAATTGTTCTGTCAGCTGAGGGTATGTTTTATTGTCTAGTTAATCACTAAAGTAGCTGGCTATCATTTCAATAATCTTTCACAATCAATCCAATTGTTTTAACCATCAAGACTTGATCATATGCTCTATTTCATTTTCTCCCTTTAGCTTAAAACAACTACAATGTTTAAAATGGAGCAGTGCCCAGGCTTGTCTGTTGCTTCTAAATGCTGCAGCATCTGATGCTGCTTTAGGCTTAATGTCATTAGTTTATGTGCTGCTGCTAAATAGTAAAGGAGTATTTTATGGGAGACATTTCTATCAGGAAATAAATGATTTGTATTGTGTTAAGGGTTTTGCTAAAATAGGAACACCACTTGAACTTGTTTCTAATTGTGGATTTACAACAACAGCAAAAAACATTTCTCTGGAATTGCATGTTTTTCCTACATAATTCTAACAATAACAACAGTTTCTCAAGCTGAACCTTATTTTTGTTCTGTTCAGGTTGCCTCGTTGGGCGTTACTACCTTCACCCTGTGTGCACTCTGCATCGACCGCTTTCGTGCGGCCACCAATGTCCAGATGTATTACGAGATGATCGAGAACTGCACGTCTACAACAGCCAAGCTGGCAGTCATCTGGATCGGCGCCCTCCTCTTGGCCCTCCCAGAACTCCTGATTCGACAGCTCGTGGTGGAGGACACAGGGCTCCCGGATGAGCCCCCAGTTGAGCGCTGCATTATCAGGATATCCACATCTCTTCCTGATATACTCTATGTGCTTGGTCTGACCTATGAGGGTGCTCGGCTGTGGTGGTGTTTTGGTTGCTACTTTTGCCTCCCGACCCTCTTCACCATCGGTTGCTCGCTTGTCACGGCACGCAAGATCCGGCACGCTGAGCAGGCCAGCGTTCGCAGTAATAAGAAGCAGATCAGGCTGGAGAGCCAGATGAACTGCACTGTTGTGGCTCTGGCAATCGTATATGGCGCTTGTGTGGTGCCTGAGAACATATGCAACATAGTGTCTGCATACATGGCGGCAGGTGTTCCTGAGCACACCATGTCCATCCTGCATCTTCTCTCTCAGTTGCTGCTGTTTTGTCGGGCCGCTGTGACACCGGCGCTGCTTCTTCTGCTGTGTCGTCCATTAGGCCGGGCGTTCCTGGACTGCTGCTGTTGCTGCTGCTGTAACCACGTACCCTCCTCGGCCACTGGCAGTGATGATAACGAGCACGAGTGCACCACTGAACTGGAGCTGTCGCCGTTCAGCACTATCCGCAGGGAACTGAGTAACTACACCCCTGCTGGCTCCAACTGCTAAGCTGACAGCTCAGATCAGGGAGGGCAATTTTACTGGCCTGTTTGTGGCTTGCGTTGCTTTGGCTGGCTAAGACAGATTTGCCTTATCTAGTCTCATCACGTTTTGTAAATGAGTGTTGAAATGAGGTTGGACACCAAAAATAAAATTCATCTTGAGCCAACGGCCATGCAATTTTTAACCCAAAACTCTAACCCCAATTCTCCAAGAACAGCTAACAAAAACAATTTTTCAAACTCTCTTATGGGCGCCATTTAGACAAAATGACACATTTTCATCATCCAAAAACTTCTACGACCCCCCTGAAAAAATCCGCTAAACAAGAGTTCCCGCCTGTGGGGCATATAGGCCTTAGAGCACATTTTCTCAGGTCCAGTTCTTGAGAGCCATCATCCTCCAACTTGTAGATGCCTCTCTTCACCAACACAGCAGAAGCTAAAGCTAAAACCCCTCAGCATGTTATTGAGCCCTGCATGGTGACGAACTACTCATTTAATTCTGGTCTATTAGAGAAGGGATGAACAGTTGTAGAATGATAGCTCTTGAGGAGAGGACTTTTGCTCCCCAGACCAAGCGTAAGGAGCTAACCCTAGGCTTTCTGATTCACAGTTTGTCAAACATTTGTTTGAAAACCCTTTAAGACCACAAATTTACTGCAACCCCTGGAAAAAATGTAAAAATTCTTAACAGCATTTCTCTTTTTATGGAACAGAACGTTACAAAGACGTTTTCCAACAGATCTTTTTAATTGTTTTTTCATAATTTACCTTTATTGTGTTTTATGTTCTCTCTCGCCTCTCCCTTTGTGAAAATGCATATGTGGAACACCATTCACTCTTGATCTTAAGAATGGGAAAAGGTACAAGAAATGACATTTAGTAAAGTATTGATTAATTGAAACCTGCTTTTAGTCATTAAGGATATTACTTTAAATCTGCACATAAATCTGGCTTAAGTATCATTCTCAGACATCCATTTACAATGATATAACAGGGCTCCATAAAAGTAAAGGCAAAAGGGCTTTGTTTGAATATAACAGGGTTATTTCAGTGTACAAACAAAGCATCTAGCTTCATCACCTTCTGAGGCTGGACACAGGGTAATTTTAAATTCTTAAATTGTCCTAAGGTGCTAAGGACCTATGAGTCCAGTTATATTACCAATACAGCTCCACCTCCACTAAGCCTAAGTATCCAGCAGGCAGTGGCTCAACCCAGATGAAGGCTGATATTGACACTGAATGCAGCACTAATATAAATGGTAACTGAGAGGAAATTCTATTGAAGATACTTTCTACACTCCTCATTTGAGTAGGCTTAATGAGTAAATGGGGAGTTTCAGATTGAGCAGTGACATTAAGCTTGTGTGAGATGCTGCATATGCATCCATCTTGTCTGAGCTCCTTGTTTGGGCCATGATTGCTGGATCTTTCAACAAACAATGCCAGTATTCACAGCATCTTTCTCATCTAGCAGAGATCATCCCCATTATGGACCATCATGCATTTTGCACACATCTAAACCATGACCTTCCTAAAAATGCTTTCAGTAATTTTACTCAGATTTGTTTCTTGATGCTTCTTTTCTTTTCCATCTTACAGCTCAGTTATAATCTGGTAAAGTTCAGTGTGCAAAAAGCAGATATCTGCAAGTTTTTACCAGCTATACAATTGAAAGGGGTTAAGAATGACGAGTCAAAAGTTTTAAAAAATTACTATTTAAAAAAAAAAAGTTTCTGTTTCTGAAAATGTGTCAGCTTGCAAAAACAATCAGTAACATATCTATACAAAGAAACCCTGAAACATTCAGCCTAGGGGCGAAATAATGAATCCTAATCACCTTTAAGTTGTATCAGCATTTATAGAAAAAGGATAACTTGTGTGCATTTTGTACAAAAACTCAAATACAGCATCCTAATAAAAAGGCCTACACTGCCAATACAAGTACACAACTGTTTACAGACTGAATCAGTACAATTGTACAGTTCCTTAAATATTATGGTGCACATAAGGGAAAAAGGCTTACAATAATTAAAACAGTACAGGCCACCTCAGTGGGTTTTTCTCGTTTTTAGAAAGAAGAGACCATATATCTGTATTCAAGAATTTGGATATACACAGATAAGACAGAGTTTTACAAAAATATCTGGTCGACCCAGAGGAAACTGGAGCTGGTCTCAGGATGCAAAGACAGACAGACATGAAGCTTAAAGGGATTTAAATGATTTTTAAACAGACATTTAATATGATTTTAATCATGCCAAATGGTGTTGATCTAAAATGCAATGAAGTGTGTTGAACACGGAGTGGTTCGTTATAGCATACAAATGAAAGTGATTGACTTGGGACTCTGCCGTGTACTCTTGTATTGTGTTATGCCTTACACTTTGGGGGTTGTATATATGCTGTACAATTTCTTTGGTGCTCTTATGATAAATGCGCTGTGAACAACAATTCAGCATGTTCGACTTAAAACCACAAGTAAGCAAGCTGCATATATTTTTTCAAGTTAAGTTCCAAGATTCCCTCCAAAGTTAATCTATAGCTTTCTATGTCTCTGTCCAAGGACACTGAACACATGGAGTAGATGCAATATAAAATTTTTGCTACAGAAATTCCAGTAGGAAAATAAGGATAATCAAGTTAAGAAATGTGATTTCTAAAGATGGATAATCTAGGTTCTTTACATTGAAATTTAATAAGTCAAATCAAATTCTGAATATCCAATTGCTCATGCCTATAACTCCACTATTTCAGTCAAGTCATGGTTTCTCTGTTTGGGTCGCTAAGGATACTGCCAATTATTTACTGCTAGCTAAGCCCCATTTTTTTAAATTAGTCCAGACATGCAGCAAAATGAGCAGAACACACATGGTTGGCCAGTGAGAAATCACCTGAAATCATAGACAAAAATGAAAACCATAGTTTGTTTATTTTAATGGTGAGCTCAACACAGCATATTCTGCTTGCGACACTTGTTTGACGTGCACATTGGATCAGACAATTGGAGAAACACAGAAGAGAAGAGAAGCTTACATTTTTATTCACTAAACTAAGATTCATGTTCTTTATTATTTGAGCTTTAAGAGAAACTAATGAAGAGTTTTTCACAGGGCATTTAACAAGTGTCTTGTACTGCAAGTCTTTTTTCTGATATAAAACTAATCATTCCTGGGTCAGTGTGAGGGTATGATCACTAGTTTGTTAGAACCCAAAAAAGGACATTTTTAAGGCTATATTGTAATAACGTGGCATGTGTTGCATTTCAGGAAATGCTCTGAACAAACTCCTTACAGTGTCTAAAATACACACATTTTGATGTTCTTGAACTCTGTGGTGACCCAGGTTTGATATTCATCAGTATAATGTATATTTCAAAGACCTTTTTGCATATGATTCTGCACTGCCAAACACCTTTCCTCTGTCTTTTGTGGTTGTAGCACTCTTTCTCTGGGGGTCTCAGATCAGAAGCCACTTTAATTTTAGCTCCATCAGTTTAAGATGACGATTAATCCTATAAAAGAAATTATTAAATAAATGTTCTGCCAGCGTCTGGTCCAGATAAATTCCTATAATAAACTTATAGCCTCTTACATGGATGTACCCTCAGGTTGGCACTGGCTGCACTCCATCTTGTTAATTTCCTAAGTGGGCAGGTATGAGCAGCCCTGCAACACAACGCTCTGTAATATGTGCAGCATCTCTTTGTTACAACCACTAAAAGTGCCACTACTGAAGCCTGGTGTATAAATCAATCATTTGTTATTATCAAAGTGAGACAAAATGCACTATTTTGGACTTTGCACTGGGAGAACAAGACAACTCCATGTTAAAAGCTCCCAGGCTGAATTTCAAACCCATGAACTTCCTGTGTGAAGTTACAGTAATGCAGCCTTCTTTGTTGCTTTTTTGTTTAAACTTGTTCATAATTAGATTAGTGCTTACGGATGGGATCAAAATTAAACTGGCTTCTGAACCTGATTGTTATTATTTTGCTTATTTCTGGAAGTATATCTCATAAATGGCTCAGTGTGTAGTAATGTGGTTGAAATTATTGATGAAGTGAACCTTGTTAATCAGTGAGATGTTTCCTCTGAATCTTGTGAGTACCCTCTTCACTCTGAGCTAAATGTGTCTGTGTTTGATACCTAAAAAACATAAGCACACAAGCACTGTAGTCTCCAAGTCTAGTCACTTGTTTCTAAATAGCTTTTTATATAGCGAAAAATTGTTCCTTTGTTTATCAAAGAACTTTATCTTGAAAACTGTATATTAAAATCTTAAATGTACTGTGGTGTAGTTTTTGTGTTGTTCAAATAGCAAAATTAAATATGGATGCATTTTTCCCAAACATGAAGAGCCTAGAAATACACAATTCTAATTCAATTCACATTTCTAAGAAAAAATCCTATTTTAGTCATTAAAGGATCTACTAGTGTACGCCAGCTCATTACCCATTCTACAACTAGACTGTAATCTTGCTTTTACTAACCATTTCATTTTGGGTTTTTTTTTACCTTGAGAGTTTTAAAGAGTGAGAAGAATTTACAATAATTATTTTGCTAAACATAACTGGATGGTGGCTTCAGAAGACATTTAAAAGGATCGAGATTACACCTTTCTTGTTCCTGTTGCAGTTTTGGCTACACTTTCAATGTGTTTTCCATGTTGTTAAATGTCAAAGCTGAATTCAATGCAAA
Source organism: Cyprinodon diabolis (assembly GCA_030533445.1). Classification (NCBI taxonomy): domain Eukaryota; kingdom Metazoa; phylum Chordata; class Actinopteri; order Cyprinodontiformes; family Cyprinodontidae; genus Cyprinodon; species Cyprinodon diabolis. Next base: position 21,976,613 of record CM060078.1, read on the forward strand.
TAAAAAAAAAATATGGCAGATAGTTTTCACCCAATGATAAAGTAGACAGATATGACATCTTTCTTCTAAGATAACTTATTACAGTAAATAACTTCTTAAAATCCCCCTTCAAAAAATTATTTATTCATGCAATTGATTTAATTCTCAGGACTAGCATGACGGAAAATAGTCCAGTGAAGAGTGGGGCGTTAAATGTTCCAAAACATGTTCATAGTTAGCAGTTTAAATAAAGGGACAATGATCCTCTTTTTAGAATAAATTAAAAAGATCTAAATCTAATAAATAAAAGCAAAGATCTACACTATTTTTCATTCTTCACATGCTCGCCATAAAAAGGAAAAGAAAAGGCATTATTAAAAACAAATCATGTCTTGATATTAAAAAGTAATTTATATATATAATAGCAATTATTACCAAAAACACCATAAACATATCTCAACATTATCTATTAACATAAACTTTAAAAAAGCTGATCAGTTTTAAGACAAAATTAGCCATTTGATTTGGCTACAAGGACTGGATTTGGTGAGGCACAAACCACAATAACAGAAAAAATCATGTTTGAGAGCATATATGGAAAAGATATATAGAAAAACATATATAGAAAGATGACAGATTTATAAAAACAAGCAGGTAGTACGAAGTGTTTTAATGGAACAATCCAGCACTGACCCAGTAGGAAACCAAAAGGTTGGGTTTTTATATTAAAACCAGGCAAGCTTAATCAGAAGGGTTCAGAACAGGCGTGGGAGAGAGTGAAGCAGTTGGACTGAGGAAAACTAATTGATTTAGATAAGACGGAACAGGCTGAACTAAAACTCAAAAAGTTTAACCAATCAAAAAGAGAAAGAGCCTAATATAAAAGTGAGATAAACTAAATGTGCAGAGGAAAAAAATTAGATACAGCTGGAAACTAGCTAAATTTTGAGACTTTTAAACAATATATGAAAACAAAAAAAAGTATATATCAAAACCTTACTCTAAAGAACAATCCCAGATAGAGTCAGAAAACCAAAAAAAATAAAACAAAAAACCGCAAGGATCATGACAACAAGATTCACAACTACTTGGCTTTGACTGACTTGGGTTTAAGCTCCAAACAGAAATTATCCATCACATTTGATCAACTATAAGATACAACAATATTTTCTACAAAAGGTTTATTTACAAAAGCTCTGTAAATGTACCTGCTATCTTCTCACTACTGATTTGTTAATGTCATCTGTCTTGAAGACTGGCACTAAAAATGATCTGGTTAAGCTGGCATATTTACTGAAAAGTTTATTAATGTGCATTGTTGCGCACAAAAATTAGGATAACATAAAAAATATCTGAATAAGTATTCAATAGATAGAAGAAACATTAATTTGCAAAGCAACCTTTTTAACAACAAAAATCTTTTAACCTATATCAAGAGTAGGCAATGTTTATCTTTGTAAATACAAAGCACTTCCACTGATCACCTGCTGGTTGTTGAATATTCAATTGATCTGCAAACAATATGAATTCAGTAAATAACATTTCAACCTGGAGAGATTCATTTAGAAAGTTAAAAAATATTACATTTATTCATACAGGTAACATATTCATATTTTTCAAACTATTTCTATCTAAGGAAAACCAGCTGATTACATTGACTTACTGACTCTCTGCAATCCGTCGCACTGAGCATGCTTGTAGCGACAGTGGAGAGGAAAACTCTCTTTTAACAGGAAGAAACCAGAACCAGACGCAGTGCGAGTGGCCATCTGCAGAGGTAGACTTTGGTTCAAGGTGACAGAAGCAGATGAAGACAAAACAAAATAAGTTCTTTGGTGCTCAGGCCTCTGCAGAAGACTTTGATGCTCTGAATCAACATACACTTGGATGAGTAACCTAGAAAAGGATTAGTTTTCCTCCCAGGCCCGGACACTGGTGGTGGAACAAGCCAGAGGGTGAGTGGGACTGAGAATGATGGAGGAGATGGGATGGAGGTGGGTGAAAATATGCTTGCGTGTGAGAGTGAGAAGCTGGGCCAGGAGCTAAATGAAGGGGATCTTGCAAGATGATTAGCTTTGGAGTAGGTGTGGCCACTGAGTTAATTGGCTGGAGCTGAATGAGGGATATCGCAGGTGGTGCAGGTGAAGCTGATAAGACATTGAAAAATATGTGAAAATTAAAATATGTGAAAAATAATTAAGCTTTATTTAAACAATAAAGTTTAGTTCAGAACAACAAGTCTCCTTTTAGACTGTGAAGGTCAATGTTCATGTATTTTCTGTTAAAACATGCATAATCTTTACTCAGGGAAGTAGCTAACTACAGGTTGGAGAAAATTATTTCAAAATTGTGTAGCATCTTGAGTAAGGTAGGAAAAAGTTGGCAAAATGCAACTGGAGAAAAGTTGTTTTTTTATTGAAAAAGGAATGATTGGATGAATGATATATAGATTATTGTTGGGCACATTCAGCTTTTACAGGTGTGTTTCTTTAACACTTAAATTGCACAAATTATAATTAAGAAATAAATTTACTGAATGGAGATGCTGCAATTTTGAAAAAACTATTGTTTGCTCATTTGCGCATGTCCAAGCAGATATTCACCCAGGTTGCCATAAATAATGTAATTATGGTACTAAAAGTACCTTCAATCAATGAAGAATGATACACTTTAGCTCTAAAAAAAAATATGACTTTTCTGAGACAATTTGATGCTTTATGCATTTTCTCTGTTAAACTGCTTGTCTGACGTCATCATCAGCCATGCTCAGAGTAGTCCGCCAAAGTGTGATTAAAACATGTTTATCTGCATCTAAGTTGTTTCTTTTTTTAGATTAAGCACCATGTACCATAAGGTTACCATGAAGGAAAAAAAAAACCTAAAAGGACTAGATTTATGTTCGAATACAAAGCCGAAAAAGTTAGCTCTCGGAAGTAGCAGAGGATCCCATTTCTGGTGCAGATCAGTGATAAAGAAGAAGGGATTTTAAGGCGTTTATTTTCTTAGGAAATACATTGTTAACCTTTAACACTTTATAGTTTAGTATGCTTACTATTTTTAGGGAGCGAACCGCATAATTTATGTACTTTTAAAAAAAAAAATCGAGGGTTACCCGGATGTAGATCTGGTTGCTCAAGCGCAGGCGCAAATGAGCTGATGGTACGGATCGTGCTAGCGGTATGGATTGGGTAGTAACAGAATGAGATATGAACATATCTCAGATTTACATCTGTTGCTGCCATTTTTTTTTCCAGAGCTGTCCCGTGAAGAAATGTATTTGCATGCAATTTTTACTATATTTGTTATTTAATGGAAATACCATGAGTGCAAAACTTTACATGTTCAAATTAAGAATAATGACATTTTTGAACACATTTATTATGGAAATGCAGCTATAGATATCACTTTAACAGGAATAAAAGGGAACCAGGGTGATGGCAACAGACAGATTGACCAAAAAAAAAAAAAAAAAAACCTTTTAAAGAGCTAATATGGAAGGAATCTACATGGAAGGATGGTGGGTACGATCAACAGAAAAGCAGAATAAATGCAAATTATGACATTTTTATTGCATTGTATTTGTATAACGCCTCAACTTCCTGGGAATAAGGCCACATCCACACAATGACAAGCTTAGACCTCAATGCAAAAATGCTTTTCAAAACCATGTGTCATCCACACAAAGCCAGCATGTCGTGGTTCTAAAAACAAACACTCTTATAACTAGGTTCCCCTGTGACAATATTTGGTTGTGCTGATGCCCAACTCCCTTCGCAGCATGTGTCTGTCATTGCTTCATAGCGCCACAAACAGGTCTGGCATAGATTCGCAGCGTTTTCAACCGTATTGACTACATTCATCCGGAAGCGCACAGTTACCAAGCTGGTTTTATGCTTACAGATATAGCATAATTCTCTACATGTGGTTAGCTTTTTTTTAGCTGGAGTGATACAATAGCAGAAAACAATCTCATTTATCTTCCTCCCAACATAAAGGCGAATGATTTAAAATGTTCCTTCAGTGATGTGTCACCATTATCTGCTCCACCAACACATCCTACACACCCATCCTGCTCCTCTCCATCTCCTCGCCTTTTTCTCTGTAAGATCCAAGTTATTATTCAACGCTGATAATAGCAGCCAGGATCTGTATCTGAGATAAGAAGACAACTATTTATGTCTCATGGAACAGAAATAGCTTTTATGCCAGAACACTGCAAATGCCAAAAGCCTTCTCCAACCTTTAAACCTTTAAAAGGGATCTTAGCAGCCGCAGTAAAAGTGTATAGCCATACTCTAAAGCAGGTGCAGAATTGCTAAAACACTCAGTGATATAAATTGTGTGACTTGCTGCTAAAGGTGGCATGGCATATAGGTGACAACTATGCAAAAAATATTTATATTTAAATAATTTTTTTTCTCCAACAAGGTTTACATTTGATCACTGCTGCGCTTTAACAAAATGGAAAACTGAAATGAAATTTCATTTTTTATGCACTCTGTATACAAAATGGCAATAAATGTTGTCCACGTCTATATTTGCTCTGAAATGCATTCAGTATTTCACTCCTCAATGTTTCTGCTAAGTCACACATTTAATGAATGAGATTCATCAGGGATGTGTTAGGTGGCAGAAGATGGAGCTGCTCCAAAAGATGAATCACACGCTTCAGCTATTATCTGTCAAATATAAAAATAAGACACCCCAATTACACCTTGTTGTTGAAAAAGAAGGAGTCTTTTCCTATGAACTCTAATTTTTATGTGATGTCCCAGCAGCTAAGTCTTTTGTCACACACGCAGTGCTTTATTTTTGTGTGCGTGAGTATTTTGGTGTGCGTGTAAAGATGGGCTGTTTTTCCAGATGCTGACAAGCCAAGTGCCTCTCATCCCCGCCATTTTCCCAAAAAAACAGCTGGCCTCCTGCCGGTACACTAGTTCATGCTCAATCAGCCTCAATCAGTCTCAATCAGCAACCCTTGCTTTCTGTCTGTCTCTTTCTGTAGACATGCTTGTGTGGTGTGTGAGAGTAGGTATGTTTCAATGATGTGAGTATACTGGGAAAACGGAATCTCTCTTTCGTTAAATGCACAAAAGTTTAAAAGTAATCAGGATTTATTAATGTACCTGATACCAATACTGGCTCTGACAGACCAATTCAAGGTTTATGTTATACAGCAGGTTGTTCCAGTTTAGTTTTTTTTTTATGTTCTTTTTTTTTCTTATCCTATGGTAAAATTGGCATTTTAAGACATAAAGCCATTGATAAGTGTTTTTTGGGGAAAAGTAGGATTTACTTTGACCTTTCAAAAGAAAAAGATAGGTAAAAAGATGTGATGAGGGGAAAGTGTTTAAAGTATTCCCAAGATTTATCCGTCTGCACAGACACACTGCCACTTTTGTGGGGTTTTCTTTTTTTCAATTGAGAATTCATGAAAAACAAGAACTTCCAGCCAAGCAACCTGGCTTATGGGCTAAGGTTTTTCCTGGCTCTAGTCGATGAATGGTTGCCATGGTAACCACAGTTTCAAGTTTCCGTGCTTTTGAACTTTTGCTTGGGGAACTAAACAGTATTCAAACCCAAGTCATGGATACACATGCTGAAACTCTAATTCCACTTTGAGAAAATGTTTGAAAGGTCCTCAACTCACCCAAAAGTAAAAAGTAATTTTTCTAAGTAATTTGAAAATAATTTGTAATTTGCTCCAGTTGCCAGCAAAATCTTATTCTGCCAAAATGTCATTCTACAGAATGTTTTTGCAATACAAAACAGTAAAATACATTAAGAAATCAATTTCCATAATGAAATGCCATGGTGGTCACATTCTGGTGTCAGGATTATTTTGTTCCTCAGCAGCCAACCAGCTAATCGTTTAAAGGAAGATGGATGAAGCTAAATAGTGCACCATTCCAGCAGAAAAACTCAAACCTGGGCAGAAATTAACCTTCAAGCAAAATAAATTACCATAGAAACAGGGCTATGATGTAAAGGTTTCTCCAATCCAATCATATTTCTATAGCAAAAATAAAAAGCAAAACACCGGCAGTTTTCCGACATGAATCCCATTGGTACACTACACACAGGTGATCATGCTGTAGTATTCTTCTAAATGTCGTGAGGGTAGTTGCCCTTTGTGACATCAAAAAAGGGAAGTTTAAAAGTGCTTTGATGAAAAACGGATATATGTGCATAAAAAAAATGTTCTTATTGTTTTTATTCAAGTGCTCTCAATGGGGAGTTGGTGCCCATAACCGTCTGATTTCTTGAAATTATTTGCATTTATCCTCTCCAGAATCTTAGATATCTTGCTGCATTTGTTTTGGGGTGGTACAAAGTTTGTTCCAAGGGTTCTTTTACAGAAAACAATTCACTGTGCTGATGAGTAAATGTTGCTAGTTTAGAATGAGCACTTCTCACATAGATATGCTGTGTTTACCTGTATAAACCAAAAATGTATTGAAATTCCAACCAGCTTTATTTTATTGACTTTAGTGAGTTTTAACATACTCCCCCCCTATTTTTATGACATTAATAGTGGATTAGCAGAAAAAAAGAGCTTTTATATTCTTTACAATATCAATGTTTACTGGTTTTAAAGAATACAAAGAATACTATTTACAGTAGGAATTTATCATTTGAAAACAAAGGGATCTCAAACTTGGAACAAATTATTTCACAAGTAACTTTATATAAGTTGATAAAAAAAATGTGAGTAGTTCCACATATATACAGTAGGAGGTTGAGTTTTTTTTTATTGTGAAATGATAAATATAATCTTATTTTTTTCTCCCCTTTTCCTCGATCACACATTTTTTTGCGTCCATTTTCATTTCATGAATACAATCCTGACCTCTCATTCATTTTAATTGTAACAGTTTGATCCAGCTAGTCAGAAAGCATTGGGTTGTGTACACTTGTGCTGAATAAATCCATATATCAGCATTGCAATACAGTCTGTGTTCAGAATGGTGGAAAAGAAGAGATAAATATTTGACTGTCCATGCAGCAGATAGAAGGGGATTTAGAAGGAGACAAAATGCTGAGCTGTGTAAAGTTGCAAACTCAAATTTGGAAGGCAATTTTATCAGAGCTTTAACAGAGCTGCTTTCAATGTAAATATAGAAAGATATGTTTGGATGCCTGGAAGTGCCTTGCATGCAAAATGCCTTGCATGCAAAATGCACTGCAATGTGAAGGAAATTGCTCTTTAAAAGAAACAATCCGCATGTGGTGGATGATGATGCCACAGTTCATCCAATAACCGTAGCAGTACAGGTGGCTCGGTTTGACCATGATATCAAACTGTTCTCATGAATAAAAGTATAGACAAGCACCAAGCATGACCAAAATACTGAGGAAAAGCTATTAAAGAGCAGCTTTAAGAACAGGATTTTCCATAAAATACAGTTTGTGCAGGAATATGTTCATAAAAATGAAAATTCAACCAAAATTTCAGAGAACTGCATAAAGTCTGATAAAAAAAACAGACGGTATTATGCCTGAGATAATTGATTACAAGACTTGTTCTGGAAAAAAGGAATAAACTGAACATAGTATTTTTAGATTTTAGCTACCAAAATAAAACAGGAAGTTAACCTAAGGTAAAACAAAATTTAATGTTCAACCCTCAAAATGGAAAACTACCAATAATAGGAAAACTTGTGACATTCAGCCCAGTCAGTTGCCCCATAACCAAACAACCTGTATGTGATGTTACCACAGTTTTTTAGTATAGAGCATTAAGAGTTTTGTCGTCTCATATAAGCTGAATACCCTTTGTCCATTTTTGCTGTATCGCATTATGTTGTCACAAGACTGCGTCCCCCAAGTTCACCGATCACATTGTGAAGTTTGCAGATGACACTGCGGTGGTGGGCCTTAACAGAGACGACAACGACCAGGACTACAGAGAGGTGGTGTAGCAGCTGGTGGGCTGGTGCAGAGACAACAGCCTGATCCTGAACCTGGAGAAAAAAGAGGAGATTATCATCATCAACTTCTGGAAGAACCGGCCTACTGCTCATCAACAGCTCAGCTGTACAGGTGGTCAGCAGCACCAAATTCCTGGGGATGATCATCAGAGACAATCTCACCCGGACTGTAACACCACCTCCTTGGTCAAAAGGGCACATAAGTGCTTGTACTTCCTGCAGAGGATGAGGTGAGCCCACCTGCCCCACCCATCCTCATGACCTTCTACAAAAACACAATAGAGAGCATTCTGACCAGCTGTCTCTCTGTGTGGTTAGGAGGCTGCAGCGCAGCAGGTGCAGCAAAAAGGATAATCAGGGCACCTCTTCCCTCCATTAAAGATATTTTATTCCACCGCTGTGTTGCTGGAGCCCGTAACATTATCAATGACCCCTCACGCTCCCAACATGGACTGTTCTTCCTGCTGCCCTCTGGAAAAAAAGCTTTGCAGCATTCGATGCAGGACCAGCAGGTTCTGTAACAGCTTTTTCCCCACTGGCATCAGACTGCTGAACTGTTGAAAAAAACTCTAAATAAAGTCACAGACTCTGCATCACACTGATAACAAACCAAAAACAACTAAACTCAGAAAACGTTTTTCTACCGCATTTTTGCACCATATATATTTGTCCTTGCACTGCTCTCAACTTCCATATGATTGCGTTTTGCATCATGTTTTTTCTCCCAATCTGTTTATATTTGATCACTGCTGCACTTTACAGTGTGAAATGGAAATTTTCATTTCACTGCTAAAGCCATCACACCTTGACGATTTAGCCAGGATATGCCTGACACCCCAGAATGTTCTAAAATGCTGCCATATGTTCTTTTCTTTTTTTTTTTTTTTTTTTGTATTGGATGTATAGATAAGAGTATTAATAACAAGTCCAGAACTTATGTCCAAAGACAGCCTAAGTTATGTATAACATACGGCAGTGTAATGCCCATAAAACGTCACAAGCCAGTGTCCTGAGGGGGCAGCAATGCTCCCGGAGGCGCCCCGCCTGCATAAAAGATTTCTTTGATATTAAGGTATTAAGCTAACTGCTGGTTAACACCCGCCCAAAAAAAGAAAAAAGAAAAAAAAGAAAAAGATTTTTCGAACATCAGGCATACTCTGATCTAAATTGTCAAGGTGTTACAGGGACTTAAGCTGCTGTTCATTTACTGTCTGAAAGCTGTACATTATGAAATTTGATTTTGTATACACTCTCTGTGTACAAAATGACAAAAGTTGTCTAAGTCATCAAAGATCTGATTGCCTCCCTAAAATGTGACGCCAGCTGGATGCATGTTAGCACAACTATGGGGGGAAGCTGTTCCTTTTGTCCTCGGGGATGTTGAAGTGGCCTTTTTGTCCCGGCTAGGACACTTCTGGGGTCTCCTTAATCTCACCCTGAACATCGAAATGCACTTTAAACAGAAGTGGAAATCCTTGTTGTTTTTTTTTGCTAGTCTATGCAATGCTTTTCTGCAGTATTAGTTACATTTTTTTAAATGCAGAATGTAAAGAACCTTGAGATGACATGTTGTGAATTGGTGCTATATAAATTTTCTGAAATGAATTGAAATTGAAGAAAAAGTCCAGCTCAAGTCCACAGTTTGAAACTGTGCAGATGGGTTTTAAACACTGCACCTGTTAGCACAGCTACCTAATTTCCTGGGAGTTGTGATTATGGAGGTTACTATGGATACGATTCTTACACTCCCATTCCAGACACCGTCTTAGCTCATTAAGTGGTATGTTCAAGTTGCCTTGGTTAATCCCAGACTAAATTTAAATGTCTTTAGTAATGTAAAGAATAAAAAATCTAAATAAATTCATTATAGCTTAAATAATAATGGCCCTGCCCACTATTTCTTGTTTAAATCTTGTTTCGTCATTAATCCAAGAAATAATCTTTTATGCAATGATAAACAATAACTTGTATACATTTCATACATACATTTCAAGAAGTGAAAAGAGCTTTTGAAAACTTCTGTAAAGAGATAAAAAAAAACTACCCTCTTACTTTGAAGCAAGCTCCAGGAGATGATCTTTTATTCAACATCTAGGTAGAATTTGTGATATCTGTGGATTTGCTGTTCTCTTTTAGTCAACTAGCCCATCCCCAAATAAGTGGGAAAACCGCCTTCTGATTAAAAATATGCAAATCATTTGACGATGTGTGCATAGAGAATCAATAACCTTTGCAAAACTCATCAATAGTTCTTTGTCATGACACATTTGGAGGTTTTAAGTTTTTGATTAAAAGAGTTTTTGTTCAAAAATTCTGAAACTAATCATAAATTTACTTTGAAAGTTTGACCTTCCTTATCTGTAGTGGATTTTATGCATAAGAAAAATTAAATACTATGTTGGTCCCTTCTGTGCCTGCAAAGATTAGTCCAAGCTTTTCAAATGATCCACTAATATTATCCACCTTAAGCAGTTGCTGTTGTTGTTTCTGAAGAGTTTAGAAGGTAAATTTGTTTTTACAGCTAAAACTAAATAAGATTTTCTGTTATTTATTTGATTAAAACTGAGCACTTTTAATTGAATTAAGAAGAAAAAATAGATGTAACAGATGTAACATTTATGGCCGTTTATGAAAGGACAAAATTATAAAAGTCGGCACTCTAATGGTTATAGTGCTACGCTGAGAAAATTTGGTTCAGCAGGAAAAGAACAAGCAGGTCAAATTTTAATGAAAGCTTAATGAAGCAACAAAGAGTGCAATTCTGGATGTCAACCTTATAGCAAAACAAATTAAGCTAAAAACCTATTTCAAAGTTCAAAACTTCTAAATAAATCATCATCTTTTGCCATAATGTTCCAATCAAACTCCAGGGCCGCAAGAATCTGTGACAAGATTTTAAAACTAAGTTTAAGCTCCAAAACTAAAATTCCGATTTTTACTATAATTGTATAAAAAATCATAACCCTACCCTGTGCAACAACATTCTGTTATTTGTAAGTTTATCACTAAAACAAAGAGAGTAGATAACCCTATATTATTATTTATGATAGTAGATATGATAAAGGTCACAATTCCAAGCACAATCTAGAAAGTTGAGTCTATGCTGCTCAATTGGGTGATTTAAAAAAAAAAAAAAGCAATCAAAGCCAGGATTTATACTGTCAAAATATTTTCCACTTATCTGATATCAATTTAGTGCATAACCCTAAAGAAATATAGAAAAAAAATCCTCTAAATTCAAAAGAATCCATCCTGAATATATCACATTTGTTCTTAAAGATTAAGGTTTTTAAAAGCTTATTAGCATTTAACAGATCCCTTTATATAGACTATCATTTTAAATTGAGGTTAAATGTTTTAAAACAAAGACTAATACTATGTTACAGATTACTAAAATTAGTTGAGCCTGAACCCTTACTGAAGCTTCATGAAGCTCTCATTCTTTAGGCGATACTGTGTAGTATTTTTCTTGTGTATAGCTCAGTTTCGTTACAGACAAACTCACCTTCTGTCATGGCAGAATCTATAATCTTTTGTGAGTGGAGGGGTCATTTTAGCTTCCGTTTGCCTTGTCACTCATTTCTAGGTCACTGGAAGCAGTGAATGCTAGACTGAGCAAGAGACAAGCTCAATGAAGGATCTCCACATCGCTGTTTCCTTTGTGTGTTGTATGTGGGTGGATGGATGAGCACATGTGCAGTGAGGACACAGACTTTCAAAATACAAGCACACCAACAACTGAAAAAAAATATTTTTCTTAAATTTTCTTTAAAGCTACAGTGTGTAATTTTCAGCGACATCTAACGTCCAGACTGCAGACCGCAGCAACATGAACATCTCCCCCCCACCGCTTCTCCCCCCCCAACAGTACGGCGAGCGTTACGGGACAAAATGTCTTCCACAACGTCCGCATCACCTACCTTCTCAAGTGATGAGGTTTGTTTACATAGATAATTTTACAGATAGTATTTCATTAGTCTGTGTAGGGTATAGATTTCATGTAGACTTAAGATAATAAATATACCCGTTATTTCTTCTACATCGTTTTGACGTTTTGGTGAGCTGCTTTGCATGGTGATACAGTATAAACAGACGAAGTAATTGTAGTCATTAGTTTAACGGCGAGATTGTGTTCGCTGGAAGAATATATATTCCCCGTTTACAGAGTCCAAGTCTTGTTTGTGGCACGGGGGTTACAAGGCGAGGGAGAGGAAGAGGGCGAGGAAGAGGGCAGAGAGACCGGGGTGGGCGTGCAGCCAGGGCCAGGCGAGGGAGAGGTGCCAGCGGGGTGACTAGAGCAGAGGAGGAAAGGCTTGAAGATCTCCAAAGGAGCCGGAGAGAAGTAACCGAGGTATATATCCAGAAAATTATTTTACAGAAAATTACTGAATTATTACCTGTGAAACGTCAGGGACGTTGCTGAATAAGTATACTGGAGAGTAACAGCATCATCACGCAGCATGTTATTGTAATGGGCGATCTCGCAATCGCTAGTTTGTTGGCTCTGCGCTGCCGTAGCGCAAAGATGTCTGCCTCCATGGCTGCGAGACCCGCTCCTATGTAATTATAAATTACGAATTCTATGGCAACGCAAATATTAAGGTTAAGAGGCTGAGCTCGTAGATGATAATAAATAACATAGTTATGTATAATATATTACATTTATGACTGTATATCCCTGTAATTATTACACACTGTAGCTTTAAGACTCATTGAGAAGTTTTAGTTTCCATTAAAGGATCTAGTGTCATGATCTGGCATGTTTGCTCTCCCCTAATTAGTAATTCCTCTCACCTGTTTATAATTTATTCCTCTCACCTGTTTCCTCTGGTTTATATTCAGTTCAGCCTGAGCATTCAGTGCCAGATCATTACTTGTCTTTCTGTTAGTCTGTTTGTTTTTTTTGTCATGGTTCCTGTCCTGGATCCTAGCAGCCAGTGGAAAGAGGGTTTTTGTGTTTGTCTCGTCTCCTGATCGTCCACTGTTCCTCCCCCACGGAGTCCTCTGGGTTTTTGGCTCTTTATGGGGGGAGGTTCAGTTTTTATCAAAGTAAGCCTGGCTCCAGGGAGGAGACCAGTTTAAAGTCCAGCTTAAAGTTCCGGTTCCTACGTCCTGTCGTGACCACCTGGTCATGCTTCTGGTCCCAGTCTGACTCTGAACCCTCCTGGGAGCCTGTGCATGCCTGGAAGTCTGGATCCTGCCACCTGTCTCTGTTCCTGTCTGATCTGGATCCTGCCTGTTCCTGTCTGTTCTGGATCCCTCACCAGGATCAGCTTCCAGCATCACCCCTGGGACTGCAGCACTGGGGACACTCGTGGTCTTGACTGTTAAACCAGGTAAGTGACCAACCCATATAATCATATATCAGTTTATCGTGGTCACTTACCTTTGTTTCCTCCCCTAGAGTGTCTGAGATTGGGCGGTGCCCCCCCCCGCCTGCAGTGTCCGCGAGCCACAGCTCTGCTTTTGTTTTATTTTTATTTTAATAAACCTTTTGAACTTTCCTACTGACTGTCTCTCCTGAATACTGGGTCCATCTGTCCGCGATTCATGACATCTAGAGTCTTAGCCAAAAGCTTTTTGCTGACCAATTACTAAATTGATTCACTTAAAAAGACTCTTTTTGTCATTTCCTGACTTAAATCCAGAATCATAATGTACAAAGATAGTAAAAATATTTCTGTAACAATTCACTAAGTAAATCTTCTTTTGCAAGTCCACTGTTTACTGCGACGGCTAAACACAGCCAGTAGTTTAGTTGAATTCGGATAGGGTAAATTTCCCCTCACCCGGATAAATAAGTCAGTAGCAAAATATTTTAACCCATAGCTAAGAGTTAACTGTAATTATAGTTTTAAGGGAAGGAACAACCTATCAGTTAAATGGGACAACACAAAACAATGCATGCTACCAATTTTATATATAGAGCAGGGCATCAACAGCCAGACCACAATGCTTGTCATTTGATTGTCAGTATTTTTAGCTTTCCTTCCATTAATTATGAATATAACCACTTGGTGAAATAGAATATTGCTTCTTTCCTATCCTGCAACTGTTTAATTCCATTCAAAAGGCTTTTTCAGTTTAGAACATTGTTAAAATGAACAAGCTTTTAAACAGAATGTGTATATTGCCATCTTCAAGTATCCAATACCTCTGTCCTCACGTATAAAGGACAACGGGCGGAAAATGAATACAACAAAGCACTTCAAACCTTCAGATCCTTGCTCAGCCCGTGTTAAAGATTTAAAGAAAACTCACAGATCAGTCCAATGAGGGAGAAAAGAAGAAGTGGGATTACATTGTCATTTTACCGGGGGATTGAACATCTAAGAAACTAAGAGGGATCATTTTCAAGGACAACTTTTCGAAGCACTTTAAATCCTACAACACTCTCAATTCTAGAGGGGTTCATCCGAAGGACAAAACACCTACACATCAGCTGAGCACTGTAGTATTTGCAGTGTCATGCATAAGGGAGTAGTCAGACCATTAACACTAAGAAACAATATTTGTTTGAATATTTAAAAAAAAAAAAAAGCTAAATGTATTGCACTACATTATGAGCATAAATGAATTTCAAATAGCACTGAGAATTTGTTTAGTAGCTATACCAAACTGTAAAGTGAACAAGAGCCAGTTTAGACCAAACCACTGATAATTAATTTAGTTTAAGCAATTTTGATTGGTCACTCATTTCAACTGAGTTTGCTCACTATGCAAGTTCACCTCCATAGAGAACTGATTGAATAGTCTTTCTATACATATGTTAAACTTGATGCAAATAAAACAAGAGGCTGATAAAAAATGGCATCATTTCAAAATTACTCCAAAAACAGTAAAGGGGCAGAAGGACATGTTTTTTTTTTTTGTTTCTTTTTTTATTTTTATCTTTTACATAAAATAAATGGTAAATGGTATGTACTTATATAGCGCCTTTTTTCAAGTCAGGAGACTTGACCAAAGCACTTTACACTACATTCATTCACCCATTCACACACCCTCGCACACTGATGGTGGCAAGCTACATTGTAGCCACAGCTGCCCTGGGCTCACTGACAGAAGGGGGGCTGCCGTACACTGGTGCCAACGGGCCCTCTGACCACCATCAGTAGACAATGCAGGTGAAGTGTCTTGCCCAAGGACACAACGACAATGAAAGTCAGAGCCGGGGCTTGAACCGTCAACCCTTCGATTTCAGGGCAAACTCCAACATCCATCGCCACTGTCGTAAAATAACAATCAAAACAAGTAAGTTAGAGGGATAAAAACGTAGCCGCTGATTATTAAAATTGTACAACAGAAGAAAGAAAAATATATTCTTGCCAGATGGCAAACTTATTAGAATACCAGGATAATCCTAATTTCTGTGTAAAATCCCCAAAATTTCAGTAAAGATGTTTGAGGTCAAGGTGCTGCAGTGTCGCCCAGTGGCACTACTGCCTTGCAGAAAGAAGTTTCAGAGTTCCATTCCCTGCCCCAGGTTTTTCTGCAGGGAGTTTGCATGCGTGCGTTCTCTCCGGGTACTCCAGCTTCCTCTCACAGTCCAAAAAAATGACTGTTCGGTTAATTGGTTTCTCTAATTTGTAGGTAGGTGTGACTGTGTGTGGGAATGGTTTGTTTGTCCTGTTTGTCTCTGTGTTGCCCTGCAATAGACTGCCAACCTGTCTAGGGTGTACCCCACCTCTCACCAATTGACAGCAGCACCCCTCGTGACCCCAGCAGGGATGAGCGTCACAGAAAAATTAATGAATGATTTGAATGTTGAAATAAACATATTTACACTTTTTTTTTTTTTTCAAAGTCTTATTAGCGCCCAATTATATTCTGTTTTAGCGTATATATTCAATTTCTCACCTCTAAAGCTGTTTGAGAAGCCTGGAAGTTATGATCACCAACTGAGAAAGGAAAAGTAAACATCAGGATAAAGGTGTTGAGCTGACCCCTGTGATGTAAACATCCGGTCTTTAATGAATAATGAAAAGTTTGAATGGCTTGCAAAAGTTGGGAGTATAAACAACATTTTTCAGCGAGAATCCTTCACAGGGATTTAAAGAATAAAGCCAGTTTATTTGGCTTTACTCTTGATTGATAATTATTGGTGGTAAACACAAAAGATCTGGTTGGATTCTATAGGTTTGTCGGCTGTGGAGGAGTACAGTTCTCTTTTGACCAACAAAACAAAGTAAATGACCATCGATGCACGGTTTTGATCATGTCAGTATTCTAGGTAAGACAAGTATTATTGTGGTGATATAATGCAAAGTTGAGGTCAGTTTTCTTGTTGATTGAAAGCTTATAGTAGTATTAAATTAGGTATTTCAAGACCCAAGGCATATCCAATGCAAGTCGGATAACATCACTTGTTTTTTTACCCTTCCATAAGCCGTTTTGACAGACACCACAGGAGAGTCCTGCTGGTTCTTAAGGCAAACACTTGATGCCCAGATACAGCTTTAGTCAGCATTACAGCAGGAGCATCCAAAGCATCACATTAACCATGAGAAATCTCAGGGGAAATCAGCTGGCCAGAAAATAAGAGTGGACATTGAATAATAAGAACACAAACACCTCTGGGTCATGATAACGCTTCAGTTTGGCATGCTTTCTTAATTTAGCCCAGAACATTTCTAAAGGTCAAATCCATATGAAATCTCATCCTGGCAACAATGCATGTAAGGCGGTAAACGTTGGCCTTTAGATGCAAAACCCCATCATTGCACCGCAACAAATTTCGCAAAAGTTCAAAGATAAATTTGCCAAATATAAGAGGAACATTAGTTTTATTATAATTTAGTTTGTTTTGCAGTTTGAAGAAATAGAATTTTACAGTTTGAAGAAATAGGAAATTACCCCCTATGCCAACCATCACAAGGATGTGCATGACAAGGAAGGGCTGTATATACTGCACGCATCAGTTATGTAGTTAACATTGTAAACTTCTTGAGCTCCTTGAGTTATTTACTGTCACAGGTAGGTGCTTCGGCCGGAGAGAAAGTGTTGGTGTCGGCATGTTTTAAGGAGGGCCGGCCCTCGCATGCTGAAATTAGGACCGGCCCACCGAGCAAATGCCCTGTATCAAAGATTACCACTCAAAGCCTGTGAGTTAGAGAAAAATGTCCTGTACACAAGCGCAAAAAAGGAAGTCAAGAAATGCCACCAGTTGTAAACTTAAAATCAAATCAAAATCATGTATCTTGGAATCTACTATTGTAAAACCAAGCAAAATGATTTCAGTAGGTAACAAAAGCATATGTAATGAAGATAAATTGGCAAACTGATAACAATACTTCCCAAACCAAGTCATTCTAGTACTGTTTCACAGCGCTAACCTTATCGTTTTTAATAAGTCCTAAAAACAGGGGGGGGGGGTTTCCTCAGTTAGAGGGAATACTCTACAGACTGCATAAGTCCATATCAACATGATGTTTGTGGATTGCACAAAGAAAGAGTCTTACCCACAGTGACCAAATCCCACACAGATTATACAAAATGAAGGATCACTTTTGTCTTAAGGTATTTGGGTTTTCTCTTATTCATCTGTTGCAAACTAAATAAAGGGTCCATCCCTGCTGATGCTACTGTATGAATCCTATCCTTGCAGCTACAAAGATGGTAACTGTTTCAAACATGAAGAATAAAGTATTAGTAACTCAAATCTATGAAGAAAAAAAAAAATTGGCGGTACTCTGTGTTTTTATTTAATAGTAATTTTCATTGGAATGTGCTTTAGTGGAGGCATCCATGTTTGTCAAAGAGCATCACAGTTTGTGATGTCAAGGTGCCGTATCAGCTGCTGAGCAAGTCCCAGTGCTGTATCTGGTGTTTGTCACAACGCGCTATTATCCAAATCATCTTGAAAGATTTTTCTTTGAAATGTTGGCTACATGTTACATGTTTTTTCTCTGGCCAGAAGTTCGATTGCAAATCCTCCCTCTTCAACCCAAACCCGTGGTGGATCATGATTCGGAAATTTGAAATAAAATTTTTTTTTTTCCACTTGTAGTAGCTCTTGTGTTTTTGATTGCAGAGGTGTGTTGCCATTGATTTTACTTGTAAAGTGGGGAGAATTGCGCCAGGCTTACCACACCGTGACATCACTGCTGGAAGATATCAGGAGTGAGGCGTTACTATATTTGGGCAAAAATGGCCGCTCCCTGACTCAGTGATCTCTATGAAAATTATAACTTATTTTTTTTAATGATAAGCGCTAAATTATTAGTTTTAGGTATAGATAATGATGCACTGATTATTCCTTGCTGACAGGACTTTTCCTTTAGAATCACTAAGATTCATAAAACAAACTCAACAACCAGAATATTTCATTATTTATCAAAAGAGGCTAAATGTGTAGAAAAGGCTAGTGTAACTACAGATATTTTAAAACACATGGCAGCCATATTGGTTTGAGATTTTATTAACTGCTTCATCCATGTTGAATTATACACTGATGAGCACTCAGAGAAGCTTGTTAGTGTGGAAAAAAAGTTCCACTATATTGGTCAGAAACTGACCAAGCCAACTAATGTAATTGGTTGACCTAGCAAACAACAAAAACTGTAACTGCAGGTTTACCTTCCATTTGACTGTAGTCAACTTTAGAGTATAACAGTTATGGACCGAAAAGATAAATCTTGGTTTTAATCTCAGTTGTAGAATTAGCACCAACTACTATTAAATTCCAAGGAGCTTTACCAATGACAGTGATTTCAAATGCCCTTCAACCAAAGGGTTGTTGGTTCAAGCCCTGGACCTGGCTTCAATGTTGTTACACTAATTAACCAAGATTTTGGTCAAAGTGACAAATTTGTGTGGGGTTTTCCCCTTTAGATTGGTTAAAAATACTACCAAATTACATTTGCAATTTTAACTAAAACTCTGGTTGGACACATACTACAAACTAGACAGTTTTTAGGGTGTCGTTTTAGGATTTAGTTTTGCTCCTTTCATAGCACTTTTGATTTGGACTAAAATGGTTCCTTTAAGGTCCTTCAATCAAAGAATATCATGTTAGAGTGTATTAGAGTGTAACTAAATATAAATGGACACTGTTTAGGTGTAAAGTAACATCTGAAGGGGTATTGGTGATTAAAAAAAACATTTCTTCTTCTTAAAAACGTTTTAAACTTAAAACCTTTTGATGCCAAATTTTACATAACAAAATATGGAGTTTTTGCTTTTCACTGTGAGTGTGGATGTCCTTATGGATTTTCATGTGTTTTACCCAAGCATTATACATTGGAAACAATTTAAGACCTTGCAGATAAATCTATGTTGCTCCACAAAGATGACCTGATTCTCAAAGAAGAATAAAACCTCAGGTATGTATTTATGTTGGTTCACGTAGTGATGTGTTTAATTAATTTACAATACAAAAAGCTACATGTTTATAATAGTTTGAAGAAAGTCCAGCTGATAGGTAAAATGTATTGATTTGTGATATTTTGAATTTAAAATGTCAGTGAAATGTCTATAAAAAAGGAAAGAACTTTGTCCAATTACAGATGATTTGATTAGATAATTGTGGGTGGGTGTAAGCAAAAGGGCCCCAGATGGACACCTGCTGCCGAGTACTTGATGGAGTGCCTCTAATGAGCACCACTTATTACCATGGCAACCCCCCTAAACTAGTGTGCACACACTATTTTGTGCACACAGTGGTCTGATCATTAGTGTAGTGATCTTTCTCTGCTGTGTCCTCTTCTGTCTCCATCCTTTTTCCTTTAAGATCCCCTAATATTTCAACCCTCCCTTTATCACAGCTTCCCTCCACCTCCGGCTACATTCTTCCTCCCTGTCACAGACCATAATAGTTTTCTATCTCCTCTGTCAAGCTTAATTTTCCCCCCAGTTTTTTCAGTTTATACATTATCTTTCCAATCAAAAATGTAATACATGTCTATACATTTAATTAGCAGTCCTATCAAGTATCTATATTCTTTAATTCCACTATCTAATATAGCAATCTTTCTCTTCTCTTCCATAAAACATTCATCTCTCCCTTCATTCGTCACCTTTCACCCATACATCACATTATCTGCTCCAGTTGAAAATCCAAATGTGGTTTTTAATTAGAAACAAAGAAAGAACCATTTATTGCAACAGAAATCTAACTGAAACCCCAATTAGTTTCCTTTGGTCTGATGACATTCAGATTTTTGTACATTTAAATAAATATATTTTGGTCCATTGGTTTTTTGCTTTGTTTTTTTCAGTTTGTTATTTAGTAAAATTACCTTAAACAGGTTTCAACAATTTGGTTTAGAAATGAACAGCAGGCAGATATGACAATTTTTAGAGAAAACCAAACAACAAAGAGTAGGCAAGGTTGCCATAGTGATTGCTGATAAACTCACAAACAGCTGGACTTGTTTTCAAGAAAATGTGAGACATGCAGAGACAGTGTGTTCCTAATGTGTGGGGATCTGCGCGTATTTCTAAGGCATACAAAATTAGCCGGTTGACTCAAAGTCTAAGTAAACAAGTACAAACCCAGATACACACAACTGTAATTACTTCGTCTATTGTTTCTGCATTTGCTTATTCAGAGCAAGATAAAAATGATTCAAAAGTAGTTAGAAAAAGCAAAACAAAAAAAATTGTAATGCAAAAAGATGCATACCTAACTCATTTATAAATGTAGTGTTGATTTCAGCAGGATTAATATTTAGCATACTACTTCTTACATTTTTAACAAACATCAATATGATCTGTATAATAACCTTTTAAGAGCCATAGTCATGTTATACATTTAAACAAAAAATACCAAAAACCATTTCATCATGATGAAATAAGGCTATGTCCACCAAGTCTCTGTCATGATTGTATTTAGATAGTCCTTTTTGAGCTTTAACAGAATGTCAGCACCGGGTGCCATGATGGCGTTATTAACGTACAAACATACATAACAGAGCCGGGTCGAGCCCGACTGTCCTGCAGTGCCTTCCAGAAAAGCAAAAACTCTACATTGTGAAGGACTAACCTGATCTACAGCAACTTAAACTTTTAGTAAATCCTTGCCAGAGCGTCCTAGCAGAACATCAGGGAAAAAGAAAAAAACTGCTTTAACGCAAGCAGGGACACAGCATCAAGGTAAGATATATTACAATAAAAAAAGGAAATCATAGAATTATATTTAAATCAAAGCAAATTAAACACATTGCAATGCCATTTCCCCAGTAAGTGCATTGTTGATAACCTTGAAACTGAATCTAACCTCAAAGAGTCTGCACCCCCGTCCCAAGCCCTGTTTAGTTAATTTAATAAATGTACCGGTAGCATAACTTCACTGAATTTAGACAGTTGAGACTAAAATTATCACTGCTATCACTTATGTCAGTATTGCTAAGGATGTTTACTCAAACGTCCATAATCTTCCCGGCAACATCTAAATACCTTTTCAGTTTTAGCTTCTATTTAAGTGAGCACAAACAATAAAACATTTTTCTAAGATTCTTATTCCTTTTGAAATCAAATTTCTTCCTGCTTTTTTCCCAAAACCCTGTCTTGGACATTCTTCATAATGTTTATGTCCCCCTTGAGGTCTTAAGTAGCGTCCTATTGCCTCCTTATTCACCCCCTAACTTATGAACATGCATATCATTGTACCCATAGTCAAGCCCTGATATTGTAAATATACATAAAGTGCCTTATTTACTAACAATAAATCAAAATATAAAATGAAAAATGGCAGCAGGACTTGGCAATCATTAAAAAAATGTGTATGCCTATGGATTTAAAACATCCAATATGACATGACTACATCCCTCTAATGTGTGGTCTGTAAAGAAAAAAAGATGCTAATTTGTGGTGTGTAATGCAGGATTTTGTCTTTTTTGGAGGTCTGCAACCTTGATTTTATGCCAGCTGACACCTAATTTACAGGTCCTTCTCAAAATATTAGCATATTGTGGTAGCAATTGTGGGTTTTCATGAGATGTATGCCAAAATTATCCGTATTAAGACAATAAAAGACCTGAAATATTTCAGTTTGTGTGCAATTAATCTAAAATATATGAATGTTCAAGTTTTATCATTACATTATGGAAAATAATGAACTTTATCACAATATGCTAATATTTTGAGAAAGACCTGTTGGTGCTCACCTTGGAATTAACGCCTTATTGTCTTGAAATAATGACATATATTGATGCGTCATCACAGATTTAAACTCTTTTTAAATCCATGATAAAATCTTTCCGTTTTTACATATAAGTTCAAATAGAAAGGAGTGTGTCTAGAGCAGTTTTATCACGTGTGATATTAGATTGTCCTTTCTTTTTCTATGTGGCTGGTCTAAATTGCGCTAAAAATGCTCCAAATAATAAAATCAAGAGAATTTTACAGTATCATGTTTGCCTCCAGCGCCTCTAGAGCAGTCACGTGACGAATCACAGCTGTGATGTTAGTATAGTCAAACATTCCTCGGGCATTTGTATAGGACCATTACTTCACGCTTTGTTAAGCACTTTGAAAGGATTGTAGAACGTCATTACAGTTGTTTGTTGTACTGCTGCCAATTGTAGGAATGGCTTTGGATCAGGAAAAAGAACGTTTAATTATCCAAAGAACCCAGTTTTGCAACAAATTTCGATCTGGAAAGTAAATATATTAGACAAAAATAAATCGGACAATCTGTGGCATCCAAACCGATACAGCAAGCTATGTTTGGATCACATCATGGTAGACTCTTGATCATCAATCCTGCTCTCACAGCATCAGTTGGATTCACTATATCAAAGTTGCAACAGCTTGTTTTTTCTCCATGGCTTTAATAAAATGCCTGATGGCAATAAAGCCGTTTCAATGCACCGTTTACTTTTTATGAAATATTTTATTTCATAAAACAACGCACCCTAGCTAGTTGCAAAGTTTAGTATAGCCGCAGCTCCAGACGGATTTCCATGTCATTATGGTCCGGGCTCCAGAACAACAAGAACCGTGATGGATAACAGTCAGTTACACAGATAGACAACTACAGCTCAAACCCTACCGGCCCAGAGCCATGAGCCACACCGGGTAATAACCACATCCAAAGGGCAATGTTTTCCACAGCAGAAAGGATCCTGTGCTTGGACCACTTGCTGCGATCGGATTAACAATGGTTTCCCCATACATGCACAGCAGTGTAGCACCGAATGCTATCCTGAACTCCAACACTAACTGCCAGCCTTCCCGCCCGGCCGTAATAGCATGCCGCCTACCGAACCAAACCCAGTCACGAAAGAATCCATCCAAATCCTGTAACCCCCTCTTCAAACCAAATATTAGACACTGGTTTAAACTAATTAAGACACAGAACCATCTGGAAAATGTTCTGAAAGATAATTAACTTCCACCGGCTCTGCGTAAGATCAAAGAACATTTAACCAGCAAGCATTAATAAAACCACTAAGACTCTGATTCCTTCGTGTTTGTTCTTGTTACAGGATAAATCACGAAGGTTATTAAATATTGACTCGGTATGTAAAATTACTACTTCCTGACTAAACTGATGTCACGGCATCCTACAGAGTCTCAATGGGTCACATGAGCGAATGAGGGATTTAGTGTTGTATACTATCTTAGTGAATTATTTTATTCTATAAACAAAAAGCTGGATTTTTTTTATTTATTTATTTTTTTACTTGTGATGTATTTAGTTTAGAAATAAGAAACTATAAGTATTTGTTTTCTATTTTAACTTTCAAACATCAAACAAGCATGTCAGGGAATTTAGCCTTCATACATTGCCACCCCGTCTAGCATGGGGGCTTGTCCAGGATTTAAAATTTGAGGTTTAATACATCATAAATAGAAGTTTTGGACCCCTCTCAGTACATTAAGAGATGGGTGTCCAGGAGTTTTTCATTTTGATTTGTATTCATATATTGCAAATAATAGATGGCCTGTCAGTTTTCATAATGGGCTACATTTTAAATCTGGTTATATTATTAAACGGTGGTTGGGAATGTGCTTTACTGGTTTAAAAACTTAAAAACAAAATGCACCAACATATCTACATTATCCCTTTATGTGGCATTTTGCAGTAGATCATTTCACATGAATAGCTTCATTCCTCCCATCCCTCTCACACAAACATTTGTTGAGCTCTTCCTGTCCTGCTCAGTCCCATAGGAAATTCATCAATTAAAGAACAAAGGGGTCATTTGAATTGCTTGGTCAGGTATGACTCATGGAAGAATAAAGAAGGATGAAAATTAAAGGGTTTAAATCTGTCAACATACAGTGGGGCAAAAAAGTATTTAGTCAGCCACCAATAGTGCAAGTTCTCCCACTCAAAAAGATGAGAGAGGCCGGTAATTTTCATCATAGATATACCTCAACTATGAGAGACAAAATGAGAAAAAAAATACAGGAAATCACATTGTCTGATTTTTAAAGAATTTATTTGCAAAATATGGTGTAAAATAAGTATTTGGTCAGTTACAAACAAGCAAGATTTCTGGCTCTCACAGACCTGTAACTTCTTCTGTAAGAGGCTCCTCTGTCCTCCACTCGTTACCTTCATTAATGGCACCTGTTTGAACCCGTTATCAGTATAAAAGACACCTGTCCACAACCTCAAACAGTCAGACTCTAAACTCCACCATGGCCAAAACTAGAGAGCTGTCAAAGGACACCCGAAACAAAATTATAGACCTGCACCAGGCTAGGAAGTCTGAATCTGCAATAGGTATACAGCTTGGTGTGAAGAAATCAACTGTGGGATCAATTATTAGAAAATGGAAAACATACAAGACCACTGATAATCTTCCTCGATCTGGGGCTCCACGCAAGATCTCACCCCGTGGGGTCAAAATTATCACAAGAACGATGAGTAAAAATCACAGAACCACACGGGGGGGACCTAGTGAATGACCTGCAGAGAGCTGGGACCAAAGTAACAAAGGCTACCATCAGTAACACACTACGCCGCCAGGGACTCAAATCCTGCAGTGCCAGACGTGTCCCCCTGCTTAAGCCAGTACATGTTAAGGCCCATCTCAAGTTTGCTAGAGAGATTTGGATGATCCAGACGATGACTGGGAGAATATCATATGGTCAGATGAAACCAAAATAGAACTTTTTGGTAAAAACTCTACTCGTTGTGTTTGGAGGAGAGAGAATGCTGAGTTGCATCCAAAGAACACCATACCTACAGTGAAGCATGGGGGTGGAAACATCATGCTTTGGGGCTGTTTTTCTGCTAATGTACCAGGACGACTGATCCGTGTGAAGGAAAGAATGAATGGGGCCATGTATCGTCAAATTTTGAGTGAAAACCTCCTTCCATCAGCAAGGGCATTGAAGATGAAACATGGCTGGGTCTTTCAGCATGACAATGATCCCAAACACACCGCCCGGGTAACGAAGGAGTGGCTTCGTAAGAAGCATTTCAAGGTCCTGGAGTGGCCTAGCCAGTCTCCAGATCTCAACCCCATAGAAAATCTTTGGAGGGAGTTGAACGTCCGTGTTGCCCAGCAACAGCCCCAGAACATCACTGCTCTAGAGGAGATCTGCATGGAGGAATGGGCCAAAATACCAGCAACAGTGTGTGAAAACCTTGTGAAGACTTACAGAAAACGTTTGATCTCTGTCATTGCCAACAAAGGGTATATAACAAAGTATTGAGATGAACTTTTGTTATTGACCAAATACTTATTTTCCACCATATTTTGCAAATAAATTCCTTAAAAATCAGACAATGGGATTTTCTGGATTTTTTTTTCTCATTTTGTCTCTCATAGTTGAGGTATATCTATGATGAAAATTACCGGCCTCTCTCATCTTTTTGAGTGGGAGAACTTGCACTATTGGTGGCTGACTAAATACTTTTTTGCCCCACTGTAGGTGGCTGACAATTTATTACATTAAAAACAGAAATAAAGGAGGACATTAGATGGAAAGCAAATCAGTCTATGAGTCAAGTGGGGAAGTATGTATAAACCTTGACACATAAATTACTAATCGATGTATAATAAAAATATATGATGCAAACATAAACTTATCACATATATTAAAATGTTTTTCTCTCTTTTCTAAACACTGTATTAAAAGGTGGAAATAGAGAGAAGTTAAACAGCACGGGGCAGATCCTCAGCCTGTGAAATTTAATTCTGTGCAGCATCCCGCTGCATCAGAGGGAGGCCTCTTACTGAAAAGATGGATTAGTAACACAGGCAGTCGGCCCCTTCTGTCGTTGAGGTGCGACTGCATGATTGTTCCACTCGGCTGCAAGCTGTGGCAGACATTTCTCCTGGGGAGAGAGCAGCTGAGGCAGGGACAAACTGAGCCGTTGCACCAGCAAGAAAGAGCAAATAAATGAGAAAAGGGAAGGCTTTTAGATTTTCAGAGCTTTATTGAGTCTATCTGCATGAAGGCTATATTTTGGCTAACCTGTCAAAATATAGGCTTAAAAAGTAAAACCCCAAAGCAGTGGCAATGCAAATCTCAAACTCTGTATTCCCCTGTAGTATTTTCACTATGCTGCACCTATTGTAGACTTCTTACTCAACTGTGTCAATGGCCATTTTAGATTAAACACAAACCAAAGATTTGCTGTTAAATCACCTCTACAGAATGTTATGTTGCATTGGTTTTTAATAGCTAATGTTTTTTAACGTTCATCACTTCTTTCCAATTTCATGTTTTCCAATGATAACATATTTGGTCGGGTTGAATCACGCTATTACCTGGAGGGCTTTTAGATGGCAGGTGTTGCTGAACATGCCCTACGCATTGGTGCCACACACACACACACAACTCAGCATGCCTTGCAGCACCCCTGTAACCCTACAGTACATCACATTATAATGCAGGATATGCAACATCATGCATCAGGGGACACAAAGCAATGTTTGACCTTAATTTTTATAAGAGGTTTTTATTCTTTAAAAATAAAAGAAATGCATTATAACACTTGGTACTTGACTGATCCTCTGAGGTCTGAGGTGTATGTTCCAATAGGTGGATGCTGTGAGATCCTCCTTTTTGCTCTTTAGATTTTCTTCGGTCTCAGGGTAATTAATTCAAAGCAATATTCCCAACTACTGCTGTCCATTGTCATCTTTCCGTCATAATGACACAAGAAGCTGTGCAGATAATGATTATTATTTTCTATTGGTCTGGCTGAAAAGCTTGAATATTACCAGACATATTACTTGAGATTGGATTGCTTTTTTCAGCCTTTTAAAAGGCAATGCAATATCAAAGTAACAGAAATAATTAAGTGACCTTTACTTATTTCTTGTATTAAGATAATAATAGATTGGTTTTCTTTGCATTGAACTTCTATATGGGTATTTTTCTTTATTCAAGTAGTAAAGTAATTTTACAACTAAAGTGTTTCAGTCTGATAATTTAGGGTTTTTTAATTGGTTTTACATTACCATTGGGACATGATAGAAAATGAAACTACTTCCACCTTACTTGAGAGAAAAAAAAAAAATTGCCTTATAAGAAAAAACAAAAATCACTAATATTTTGTTGGACCACATTTAGCTCTGATTATGACACACATTCGCAGTGGCATCTTTTTGATAAGCTTCTGCAATGTCACAATATTTATTTCCTGCCAGTGTTGCATTAATATTTGATCAAGATCTTGCACTCACGATGTTAGAGTCTAACCACTGCACAGAGTCTTTTCCAGTACGTTCTAAATGGGGTTGGTCTAGACTCTGTAGTATCTGGTGCATTGGTAAAAATAAATTATGTCTCATAAATCCTTAATCATCCTTAAAATTTGAGCTTGATGAATCCTGGCATTGTCATACTGGAATATTCCTGGAGGGAAAAAATATATATATATATATATCTCCATTGAAGTCATGCAGTTTATTCAGATTATTTGTTGACCTCATTCTTGAGCAAATAATGATGCTAAACCCAGAACTGCAACTACTAGAGATCATAGCACTGCCCCTACAGGTTTGTACAGTAGGCACAAGGCATGATGAGTGCATCCCCTGCCCCTCTTCTTACCCTGATGTGCCCATCCCTCTTGAACAGGGTAAATCTGGACCCATTAGACCATATGACCTTCTTCCATTGTTCCAGAGTCCAATTTTATGCTCCCAAGCAAAGTGAAGCTTATTTCCTGGTTGGCTTCACTGATTAGTGGCTTTCTTAAGGTTAAACAGCTGTTCAGTCCCAATCTTTTGTATTGAGTGTGTGTCAGTACTCTTTATTACACAAAGACCAGATTTCTAATGTTGATTCCTTTGATTTAATTTAAGTGATCATCGATCACTCAGGGGTTTTTTTCTGGTCCTTTCCTAGAGAACAATGGGTCCCCAATATCCTTCCAGTTTTCTAATAATGAGTTTGACAGTTCCTAACCCAAATAAAGTATATTTTGCAATCTCCTTAGATGTTCTTTCTTGATAAACGTCAATGCTTTTATTCTTCTGAAACAGAATCTTTTCCATGACCATAGGCTGCATTGTTTGACATGGTTATTTAAGAAATGAGAAGCAACCAACTGCACTAGTTGGGTTTAAATGACTTGTGGCCAGCTCAAACATAATAGCCCATGCAATAATTATCCAATTGGGGCCTCCAACCTATTTGCTTAGTTAAATCCAGGTGGTGACTCGTTTTTGGCTAAGAAGTCTATTTAAAATCAATCAATGAAATCTACAAAGGTTCAGGTTGAAATTCCATCTGCATGTGTAACATCTTATTACCTGGTCTGAGTTACATGATACTAAGTACACAACTTTTATGAAATTTTCAGGAGAGTAGTTTTTAATTATAATTTTGTTTGTTTGATAATGCTAAAAAAACAAAACAAAGGTGTTATTATCAGAGATATTATGAAGACCTTGAATTTAAATTCTAAAGTTTATCCATTCAAAGCAGATAAAATAAAAGCAGAAAACAATGGTTTCTGTCATCCTGGTTACTTACCCCATTATTTGGTTTCAGAGAAAGCCAAATACTGCCAAATACAGGCAATAGGGATTTTTTTTTCATGCAAAACCTGGGGGAAAACCTTTCCACATACCCCCCAAACCAGATTTAGTTCAACATTCTTATCTCCCCATTGCTGCTACACCTCTGTAAAGTGCAATTTACAAACAAGCTGGCTCTAAGAACTGTTTTTCCTCAGGGAAAGCTAAATCTTCTCTTCTGGCCCCCAAAGAACACGGGAAAGCCAAGGTGAGGGGATTTTATTTTTATGGTCACACCATGTGGGCAATCAGAGTAGGATTATACTATGATACAAAAGGAGGAAGAGGACCACTTAGTCCAAAGACATGGGCATATTACAAGCACCTATTGCTTTATTTTCAGTCATTTGAGAATGTGATGATGTACAGTGGAACATTTGCATTTTAAAGTCATGAAAAACAAAGCGTGAAAAAAAAACTTTTAAAACTGCTTAGTTCAGCAAAATAAAAGGCCAAGACTAACAAAGTGCTATTAAGTGTTAGGAATCCAGTCTGTGTGGGTTGTGTTTTTGTTTGTTTTCCCTCCACCACCAGGTGGCGCCTGGTTCTCGTTGGTCCTCTCACACACCTGCGCATGGTTGCCTCATTACCTGAGGACTCTTAAGCTGCTGACTGCCACTAAACCGACGCCAGAGTGTTTGCCAGTTTTGGGTATTCTAGCCAAGCTGAGTTTTGCTGAGTAAAACTGAGTTTTTGTCAACCTGAGTGTTAACCTTGTTGTTTTTTGTCTTTGCCTCTCGGCAGGAAGTCTTCCTACAAACTGGATGTTTTGGACATTCTCCCCCTGGAAGGATCGTCTGAGCTTCAAACTGAGCTGGGGATTCAAACTGGAGGTTTGGATATACTTTTTCCTAAAGGATTGTTTGAGCTTCACATTGAGCAGGGGATTCATCTCCACAAGAAACCGTTCAAGTGCCATAGGAAATCTAAGCGGCAGTCAGCTCCTCCTTTCCTCAAGGAAACACCTCAACCTGGGTAAACACTGTCCGCCCTCCAACGACCAAGTCAATTACTGGAACAACCCTCACCGACTGGATTCAGAGAAAGACACCTTTACAAGAAACGTGAGTACTCTTGCTTTTATTTCCTTTTGCAAATCGAAGCTCAAATTTTCCACTGAGCCTGAACTAACCACAGGAACTTCCCCTTCACTTTTCAGTCCCGGTTCGCCAGTGTTCAGAGCAGCACTGGACCAACCTCTACCAGTTCTCAATAAACCTGTTAAACCTTCCCTTGGTCTCTCTGTTTAGTTTTCCTAATGTGGGTCAGATCTTAAAATAAAATCATGACATTCAGGGGTCTTGAGAATCTTAACTCAGACCATAAATCTAAAATATTTATATATTAAGAATAAAATATTGCTATCAAAATTTGATTTGAACTATTATAAAAAAATAAATGGTAAGTTTACTTTTTAAAATGCATGCCATTGGATTGTTGTGTTTATATGGTTGCTATATTAAACTACTTAATCTCTTATTTTGGAAGAATCGATCAGAAGAAATTGTTAAGAAGCTTGAGAGGGTGCGTATTGATCAACATATTGGTTTTTCTTTAATCATACTATATTAACTTGATAATTAACTACCTAAAGGTATACTTCACATAAAGGTCACAAGCTGGGATCAATGTTCTATGGTCTAAGCTGCTATATTCTAAGTGTCTAGAGAGCAGAAAGGTGAAAACTGCCTCAGTCCAATATACAGGCATTTATAAACCTACATATTAAGCATGTATAAAGATACAGTGGGGCAAAAAAGTATTTAGTCAGCCACCAATAGTGCAAGTTCTCCCACTCAAAAAGATGAGAGAGGTCGGTAATTTTCATCATAGATATACCTCAACTATGAGAGACAAAATGAGAAAAAAAAATCCAGAAAATCACATTGTCTGATTTTTAAAGAATTTATTTGCAAAATATGGTGGAAAATAAGTATTTGGTCAGTTACAAACAAGCAAGATTTCTGGCTCTCACAGACCTGTAACTTCTTCTGTAAGAGGCTCCTCTGTCCTCCACTCGTTACCTTCATTAATGGCACCTGTTTGAACCCGTTATCAGTATAAAAGACACCTGTCCACAACCTCAAACAGTCACTATCTAAACTCCACCATGGCCAAAACTAGAGAGCTGTCAAAGGACACCCGAAACAAAATTATAGACCTGCACCAGGCTGGAAAGTCTGAATCTGCAATAGGTAAACAGCTTGGTGTGAAGAAATCAACTGTGGGATCAATTATTAGAAAATGGAAAACATACAAGACCACTGATAATCTTCCTCGATCTGGGGCTCCACGCAAGATCTCACCCCGTGGGGTCAAAATGATCACAAGAACGGTGAGTAAAAATCCCAGAACCACACAGGGGGACCTAGTGAATGACCTGCAGAGAGCTGGGACCAAAGTAACAAAGGCTACCATCAGTAACACACTACGCCGCCAGGGACTCAAATCCTGCAGTGCCAGACGTGTCCCCCTGCTTAAGCCAGTACATGTCAAGGCCCGTCTCAAGTTTGCTAGAGAGCATTTGGATGATCCAGACGATGACTGGGAGAATATCATATGGTCAGATGAAACCAAAATAGAACTTTTTGGTAAAAACTCTACTCGTAGTGTTTGGAGGAGAGAGAATGCTGAGTTGCATCCAAAGAACACCATACCTACAGTGAAGCATGGGGGTGGAAACATAGTGCTTTGGGGCTGTTTTTCTGCTAAGGGACCAGGACGACTGATCCGTGTGAAGGAAAGAATGAATGGGGCCATGTATCGTCAAATTTTGAGTGAAAACCTCCTTCCATCAGCAAGGGCATTGAAGATGAAACGTGGCTGGGTCTTTCAGCATGACAATGATCCCAAACACACCGCCCGGGTAACGAAGGAGTGACTTCATAAGAAGCATTTCAAGGTCCTGGAGTGGCCTAGCCAGTCTCCAGATCTCAACCCCATAGAAAATCTTTGGAGGGAGCTGAAAGTCCGTGTTACCCAGCGACAGCCCCAGAACATCACTGCTCTAGAGGAGATCTGCATGGAGGAATGGGCCAAAATACCAGCAACAGTGTGTGAAAACCTTGTGAAGACTTACAGAAAACGTTTGATCTCTGTCATTGCCAACAAAGGGTATATAACAAAGTATTGAGATGATCTTTTGTTATTGACCAAATACTTATTTTCCACCATATTTTGCAAATAAATTCTTTAAAAATCACACAATGTGATTTTCTGGATTTTTTTTTCTCATTTTGTCTCTCATAGTTGAGGTATATCTATGATGAAAATTACCGGCCTCTCTCATCTTTTTGAGTGGGAGAACTTGCACTATTGGTGGTTGACTAAATACTTTTTTGCCCCACTGTACCACAGAGTCACTGTTAATGGCTAGTTTTAAGCAAGTCTAGTACATGTCTACTTTCTTTTTTAGAAACCATGCATCTATGAAGAGAAAAGCGTTGCTGTATCCTCAGCCGCCTTGCTCTTTCTTCATCGCTTACAGGCTTGTGTCTTCACACAGACTTTTCCTCACAAGTGGACTACAAATGTCAGGCAATATTTCACATCCGCTTCCCCAAAAATGTCAGTGCCTTGGACAAATCTTGTCTGCTGTGCTAGCTTTCCTGTTGTCTGCTTTCATCCATCCCAACTTATCTGCGTTCACTGTATGACATTTCCCATGCTTTAGGTTCAAAAGGACACACTGAAGGTACATCATAAAAGGTGAACGAGGCTGGATTAAGTCACGTAGGTAATGCATAAAGGTGTTATCACCAGATACCCATCATTTGGCCTCATCTTTCCAAAGCTAATTGTTTCGATGTTGCGTTCATTCAGATGTAATTTTGCAAACACAAGTCATTCTGCAAAATGTATATTAGGGAGATGTGATATTGCCTTGATAGCCCTTACAAACAAGTGCATAGAGATAACAAAAAAAAGGTTTTACATGACTTTATCTTTTATTTCATGTCACCATTGAATAGCACAAGGGTATTGCAATGTGAATATCGAAAATTCAACCTTATTCTGCCCCCTTAAGACATTACCAGTCTAATTTTGACATTTTATGTAATCTAAATCTAACAAACTTAGGCCTGTTAAGACTGAACTTTAAGGGTTTTTCTTGCCACATTTCTCGGCTTTATTGGTCGGGGG
The DNA here is from genome assembly GCA_030533445.1 of Cyprinodon diabolis. Lineage (NCBI taxonomy): Eukaryota > Metazoa > Chordata > Actinopteri > Cyprinodontiformes > Cyprinodontidae > Cyprinodon > Cyprinodon diabolis. The sequence goes on from CM060078.1 coordinate 22,009,602, forward strand.
GGCGTTCTGGCTTTGTTGGGATAATCACTCCTTTGGAGAGTAAGGACAGGTGTTACTGCACTTGTAAATTCTATATTTTTGATGATATCACAGTCAAGTATAAATTTAAAATACGATAAAGACAAAAAAATATTTTACTGCAGAATTTAAAGATGTACTTTTTTTCTACTGCGATTTAATACCACTAATGTAAGCCCTAAAGGTGTGATTTTGATGCTGAACATCCTGATTCAAAGGACATTTTTAAATTGCTAGAAAACAAAACCATTTACAAAAGGAAACAAAAATGCTTTTTTATTTTGTTCCATTTTCACCCTTTGCTCCTCCTCGGTCACGAGTCCTAAAGTTAGTCTCCATCCTATGCAATCTGCACCAATATAAACAGAGCTGTGGTCTTAAACCTTTAGCAGAGGTAAACACAATTTTCTTCGAAGAGTAGAAAACTTGATTGATCCTGAAAGTCTTTCCACTACTATAGTAATGAGAGAATAAGCCTTTTTTTGCATGCACTTTCATATTGAAGCAAAATGATCAAAGAAAAGGACAGTAGACAACTGAATTGTACATCTGTTGTCATTTTGCTTCACTGCTGAATAATCATTATTAAATTAATTTAATAAAATATCAATTCATACTAATAATTTCAATCAATTTTAAACTGAGGTTTCACTTGGAACCCACATTTCCCCCTTTTGGCTTAGTTCGACAAAATACATTAAATGTCTCATCTTTCTTCCAGGATATACTTTGAAAGTTCGCTTCCTCTACCTCGCCTTGAACAGATTATTGTAATCCACACCGACGCCCACCACCTCCACACATTAGGAAACACCATCCTGCAGTCACACCCACATGTTAGAGTACTCTCCTGCTCATACCTGCTAGCATCTTGCCAAAAATGGATCAGGGAATGAGGGACATTTTTTATTTCCTCTGTGGCAGTCCAATAAATCATACACGCACACACACCCCATACACACACACACTCAGTTTCAGCGAGTCAAACGTTTATCCATTTTTAATGACACATGGACAGCTTGACCTAGTATTGCTTGGATCTGAGTGGAGTGTGTGTCCAAGTGTGTGTGGGTCGTGTTTTGTAGCAGTAGGAGGCAGTCTGCAGAGACGAGTGAGAATGGATGCCTGGTTCTGCAGCCAGCAAAAGATGAGTCATTTCACCCACATAAAAAAACCTTATAAATCACTCAGATGCAAGCACATGGTTAAAAAAATACAAGGTGTCAGATTTAATAATCAAGCCTGCTGTTTTCAAATTATTAAAGCTTTGAATTTTATTCAAACAGCAACAAGCTTTCAGAGCATAGAGATAGAAGGGCTTTTTTCTTTAGGCAATTCTCCTCCACTTGGAACAACATGTAACTTTTGTATGTATCCATGTATGTATCTGCACTCTACACTGGAGTGGCAGCCTAGTTGGGGAGTGGCGGTCTAGTGTTTGGGGCATTGCACTTGGAATCCTGAGGCTCTGAGTTAAAGCCCCATTCCCACAGACTGCCACTCTGGGTCCCACTGCTCCCCAAGGGGATGGGTTAAATGCACAGAGTTCATTTCGTTGCTCTGTACTTGTGACAGTGTGATGACAAAACAAGGCTGGAAAAAAAACTAGATAGTACTCATCACAAGATCAATGTATGGTAGTGTCAATTGGCATGCATGAAAATGTCAAAATATATTTTGGCTTATGAAAAATACAGACAGCTTTCAATTCCCACTCTGTATTTAGAAATCGGGGTGCCACAATGCTAGAATTCCCATAGGGACTCCTGTAATGAACAAAAAGGAAAGGGAGGTCGATTATAATCTATTATTCTTTCAAAATTCTGCATTGATACCACACCTTAAAACACCTTGGTATAATTTACCATCTACAAAAGCCAGAAACAGCAGCACCATTACAAAAGGTATGATATGGGAACTGCATGAGACACATTCCCACAGCTCCCCACCACTCAGGTAATGCACTGTTTGTCCTGCTTACATAGGAAAATTTATACAGTATCATTAACTGCAAAACAAATAGACTCAGGAACAGTTTATTTGCTAAAGCTGTAAAATCACGTGTTTCTTGATTTCACAAACACAAAAGAATCTTCTACCGCTCCAGCTAGACTTATTCGAGTTCAGCCAGTCACGTTGAAGTATTACTGGTTATTGCAGAACATAACTTTATCAAAAGCAAGAGCTGTAACCCTAGGACCAAAATAAAGATTGCAGCGCAGGAGAGGAGCAACAAGACAAACATGAGCCTAAAGTGGTATTTTCAGGTGTCTGCTTTTTCTTTTGTTACTGTGGCTACTTGGCTAAAATCAGGCAATAAAGTGGCTTTGCCCAAACAGCTTAAAAAAGGTTCTCCTGAACGGCTCCCCTTCCGCTGGACAGATTGGATAGGAGCAGTCCCAGATTAATAATGTGTAGAGTGTAACCAGAACGCCACATATCAAGCTGGATTGCCAGGTTAACACACAAGCATCCCTGTTGACAAGCAAACATTGAGACCATTTCATAAATTGCTTCAGCACAAGTTCCACTTAATCCTAATATTATTGCTACATGTTCAAGTAGAGATGTTTTCTTCCGAGGTTGTTTACAGTGTTCTTTTTTTTATGCATTAAAGAGTTTTTTTTCTTGAAGGTTTCTCTTGAATCTAGTAGAGGATTTTCTTTTTCCAGGTGGATAATCAAAATAAGTGGTCCTCCTAAGTGTCAATTATTCTGGTGATACATTTGCGTAAGGCCGTCCTACCTGCTCGTTCCCAGTTAGCCACCTTTTTTCTGCACATGCGCACTTTCAGGCATATATGCGTGGTAAGCTGCAGTTTCAGCCTGTTATCGAAGCTCTTTGAAAATAGCCGAGGGTTGTAAGAGAAAAAGTGTCTGAAGAGTATGACAAGAAAAAAAGGGTTGGGGTTATATCCTGTAATGCTTTGCGCGAAGCGCTCTCCTCGCAAAGCATTATGCGGTGGAGACGGAGTCACGTGACCAAAAGGGAGCAAAAAGTAGTGATCATCTGTCCGAACGTCAGTTAACTGAATTCACTATAAAGTCCCCGCTCTACATAGTGATAAGGGATTTAGGGGTTAGGGCAGATGTTCGGACACAGTAATCTTGTATGAGCTATGAGAAGAGCAACTTTTAAACAGAGCGTGCACGAGGAGAAATGGACTTGTGCACACTCTCTCAAGTGTTTGATTTATTCCTGTGTATTAAATGTCCATTTTGAGCCAGTTTCTCACCACTATTCCATGATTATATAATGACAAAGACTTCTGATTATTGATAAGTTTCAAAATAAATCTACCGACCAATAGATCCTTAGTTCTGTGATGGACGTGAACCTCCACCCTACTAGATTTAACAGCCTCTAATATGTTTCTTCCATTATTACTCTTGATTTAGTCAACCTGCCTACCACAACTCTGACAAGAATCTTTGTCCCAGTTACTGCTTCTGCCATGAGTTATTGTGGAGATGGTGTCCTGGTATCACTGACAAGTTAGTTTTTCAATAAATATTTAGTATGTAGGCCAGAATCTGTATTTGCTTATCCTTTGACAATGTCTTCAAAAGCTTGATTTTAGTTCCCTAGACAGAACAAGCGGGAAATTAGATGTTATAGGGCTTTTTTCATTAATCACTAGTAAATATTATTCTTTTATAAAGGTCAGGTCTGTAGAGCGCTTAACTGATAGATGTCTGGCTAGCAGATTCCTCTGTTGGGCTTCAGCTCATCCAGAGTCATTTAAGCTTATTTGCTTCTTCTCTTTCATTATGAGCAAATGTAGTTATCTTAATCAACAAATACTAATGCATATCTACTATCCCACATTTATTCTGGTTTTATTCTGTTTGTAATCTATTTTCAGCTTTTATTTAATCTGTGCCTCAGATGCAGGCATTTGATTTCAAATTCATGCATTCAAACATTCTCACATAGAAAAAGGAAATTTCAGCCTGGCACCTTAGTGAAATTGTTATTTACAGAAGAAATGTGTGCATGCATGTCCCTGTAATCCACAGAAAAAGATGACTCACTGTTGTCATGGGGAAAGAAGGGTAGTGAGTCTTGGAGATTTTACTCAGGCATATAAAACTCTCAGCTTATCACAACTGACTCTAATCAGTACTGCAGCCTAGTTAATGGAGCCACAGCTGTAGGTTGGCTTTAGGAAAAGAATAAGACTGTATGTTGAAGCAGAACACAACCAGTTAAAGTAATCAGTGAAAGATTGTCTTGCAAAATGCTCACATGATCAGAAGAGCATTTTATTCTTTGCTCTCTGCCTGCTTTATAATCCTCAGTGCAGTTTGGATGAGTCAGGTACCTTATTAGCTTGCATTGTGAAAAAACTGAACACTTTACTTTGGTTGGAATGAGCTGAGAACTTTCAGACATTGTATGAAAAAACAACTTCAGTCAAATTTACTAATCAGTAAAACCTGGGATGAATTACAAATATGACAAAAAAATAATGCTACATGTCTAAGTTTATTTTTTAATTTAGCCATCTGATTCAGATGTGTTGGAGAAGAGACTAATCTAAAAGTATTTATGCATAAATATTGTCCAAGTTTGTGATGTCAATGGTTTTAATTTGACATTTTAAGAAAAGGTACTGGAACAATAAGTCTTAGTTAAAAAAAAATCACTTGTAAGATGTATATTTTTTCAACTGTAAAAATAAGTAATGGTTTAAAGGAATTATTGCAAACCCTTATTAAAACATTCCAGTTTTTAAGCCTGGTATGTCTGGTCATTCTCCTCGCAAAAGGAGAGGGATTGATGGGGACACACTGGGAGGCCAGAGAGCAGGTTTGATCATGTGATGTGGACATTGATTGGGAGTAGGAGAAGACAAAGAACTACAATGGCAGGAATGAAAGAAGTCATTGTCAGCTGCTTTGATGCGTACACTGATATGGGGAAGGAGCCGCAAATGACAAAAGGAAGAAAAGAAAGAAATGGAGAAAATGCCCATTGTATAAATCCCCCCTCCCTCTCCAGACATTATGTGATTGCTTCTATTTTATTAAATATAAGCAAAATGTGTGATTTTGCAGCACAATTCTCCTAATAAAGGCTTTAGGAGATCCCCAGTGAAGGATATGTGAGGATGCTGAGAGACAAAGCTTGGTAGTACAATGAAAGACATTGGCTTTCCTCTATCACAAAGTCCTCTTTGTACTGGAATGAGTCGAGTGTTTGTGCCAAGGAATAACTGAGGAAAGAGAAAGAAAGGGACAGAGTGGGGCTCTCTGGTCACAGTCATATCCCTACTGTCTATGGTCAGCAATGTGGAGTGAGTGCATGCATAGCAAAGATGCATGTATGAATGGATGGTAGGCTGAAGGAATGATAGGGTGATGGTCATCCTACGGTCATCAATCATCATCTGCAAATATTTCAAGAACTCTGAATCAAAGCACAGTTCATCGCTTCTCATTTTCAGCAAAAAAATTTAAAAGCCAATGCAGTGTTTATATAAAGCCTGACAAGAGAAACGCCAAAGTTGCAAAGGTTACTGCCGTCTTCACAGTGATGCCCACAGCAACAGAAATTGTGGAGGGAAACATTTTGCTAAGATTAAAACCTTTCGAATTAGAATAGCAGGTTAAAATTTGTGAAACTGCAAATACAAAGTGTATGAAGGACGTTTTTATGTAATGAAGAGGTTCAGAGAACATTGACATTCACCTCACCTAATTGCAGATGTAGTGCTTAGCAAAAGATATTTGTTTTAAACAACCTTGGAAACATGTTAGATTTTTCAAATGAAATGAAAACTATTGTGAGCATTTTTATATAATTCACTTGAATTTACTCTCATACATTTTAACACAACCAAATGACATTCTAAGATCATAAGATATGAAAAAAACGTGTTGGTAAACAGGAATTTTAAGTCATACAGCAACTAGTAGATTAAGGTGACAAAAAAAGCTTTGAGCTTCACTATTTTAGGATGACTGTTTGAATCATTGTCTTACTTTCTATCTTTATTGCCCTGTATTTAACCTCAATCAACTTAACTCTCAATTTTCCTATCCAGGCTAAAAGAAATCATCCCAAAGCATGATACTGCCACCACCCTGTTTCACTATGAGGATAGTGGGACAACTTTAACACTAAACATACCATTTTTCATATAGAAAATTAAGTTTAGTTTTGCTTTGTTTCTTGAAAACCTATTTGTAGTGTCTCCCCATTCACTTATGGCACTGCAAATAAAAAGTACAAATCCTATTTTTCCCACCAGTGCAGTTTTTGCTCTACTTGTATCTCTAATTTCACATAGAAAATGGTTGAATTACATTCCATTTAAGGGTAGCATATTAAAGGGGACTGAGTAAAAACATACAATTGTCCTGTGAGCAAATAAGTGATGTTTTAAGGCTTGTTGAATATTCAAAATGGAGATCAGTAGTGATTTGATTCATCTATATACTCTGGTTTAACAGCTGAATAGTATCAAAAGCCATTACAATCCATTTCTGTTCGGCTCTTAAAAATTATAAATATCTAGGAGAAAAACTATTCTTTTAGAGTTTGTTTTTGCAAATGAAAAGGACCTGCTATATCCCCTGCAGTGGCTACTAACCAGTTTAAAATGAAAATGCCAACATGCTGGAGGTGTAATGAATTGAGAGATAATGACCAAGGCCTTCCTAAATGGACGACACTTCATTCTGATTACAAATGTCATGGTAATCCATGGCACTGAAGCTCCCAAATGCTTTATGTAAATGTGTGCAAATGTCTGTGCAAAGCCTTGTGTCATCTGTTTTGGACTAGATCAGTGGATGACAGCGTTTACCCGTGGGAGACTTTGAATATTTGTACCAAATTTCACCCTAATGCCAAATTCTTGCATATACTAAATCTTTCCTTCTGCACGCCCTGTGAAAACAGAAGCAGATGGACATCAGGGCCTAGTTTAGTTCTGATCACACTTAAGAAAAAAATGAATTCTTTACTTTCTGCCTTTCATATATCTGAAATAAATAATGGTACTTTAAGGAGCGACACAGAGGCCTTTTAATGTGATGGCACAAAACAAATAAATTGGCATATGCTTTAAAATGCAGGGTGTTTTTTTACTTCATTGCAAAAAGTATTTAGAAACCTTCAGCGTTTTGCATTTCGTAACCTTAAAACCACAAATCTGAAATTATCTTATTATACAACATTAGCTGGGACAAAGTAGTGCAACTCTAACCCTACACTTAATTCACATCCACAGAGACATGACCTTCAACCTGTACTTTTCTGAAAGGCTGGGGAAGGAGATCATTAGAGAAACAGCAAAGAGCCCAATGGTGCCTCTGGATGACCTGCAATAATCCATAACTCAGGCAGGGGAATCTGTTAAGGCAAGTTTCAACTGTGAGACCCACAAATTTAGGCTTGGCGGAGAGGTGGGAAAACCACAGACATTTTTTTTTTTTTATGCCATGAATGGTCATGTTTAGAGATTGCCACAAAGCCATGTAGGAGATCTTCCACCAGCAAATTGGTGGAAGATGCAAAATTCTTTAGACAGATACGTGCTTGATATAAAACCAAAAACAGTTTGTTTTTTTTTAAAGAAAGATACACCTTTCACTACATAATGATGACAAATGGGCTCTTAAAGCTACAGCAGAATGGTCGAAGTCAATAAGCATTTAATAAATTAAAATGGCCCTGTCAAAGTCCAGACTTTACTTAATTTAAAATCCGTGGCAAGACTCGAACATTTAAAAATACTGGCCATGTCATCCAATCTGTAGAGTTCTTCAGACTTAAAAAGCTTGTAGAGAAATGCAGAAAAAAACGTATAGCCTTAATTACTGCATGATATGATCATACAAGCTGATCCCTCAAGATCACAATATATGCCATGATAGAATGTAGCTGGTACTGCAGTGCATGGTCTACAACACTGAAGTACATAACATTCGAAAGGTATGCATAAGGGATTTTTGAGATATTCAGCAAAGCTCTGTATCCCAATACTATTGTGATTCGCCACATGCAACTTTGCATGAAAGCAAAGGGGCTGTATTGCATCAGTGTTTTATTTACTGTAGATCATGATAATGCATTCTCAGATTCATCTCTGCTTAGTTGTCCTTCCAAGACTGATAAATTCCTTCTCTCTGAGGTGGAACATGGTCTATTCTATTACCTGTAGAAAATGCTTCTCAAATATAAACAAAACAATCATTTATCTCTTTTTTTTTTCATTTACATTCCAGCAGGTTTCGTACAAGCAGCACCAATTAAAAAAGTTGAAATTGTCACACTGTTCTATTCAGTGATTAGAGTTTTGCATGTATTATAAACCAAATGTTGTTTTGTTTGTATTTTACAAAATGGCAACGAAAGTAATAATAATAATAAAAAAAAAAAAGAAATTTCAACATCTTTCTGTGTCTCTCGCTGCAAAATTCACACTCGGCTGTCACTGTTTCTTAAGGTGGAGAAATAAGTGCTATTTCCACAGTCAAGTGGGCAGGCTGGAACAAAACTGCAGTGTGTGTTGGCTCTGTGGTGTGATTGGTGGGGGTCCAAATTGACAAATCAACCCAATGTCAGAACACAAAAACACACACACATACCAAACACACAAACGTGCACACAGAAAACAAAGACCAAGAAAATAAACTCCACAATCTGTGAATCAGTTAGTGTTTTGGACTTTGTTACCAAAGACAAATGAAAACAGGAAGGAAGTAAGGAATGCATTCATTCACAGCTTGGACCCCTGACAACAGCTTCTCCTGGTGGGTTTTAATCATGGCATTCTTTGTTTTGTGTTTGCGATTGTCATCCACTGTGAATGGTTAAATTCAGGAGGTCTAAGCAGGGTCAATGTGGGCGGAGTTGGACACACCACAGCCCTACTCTCTACCTCTGTGCATTACCACTCCTTCAACTATTCCCTCCACTTATTGTGCTTCTTCAGGATCTACGTCACTTTTTCCATGTTTCTGGTCTGTTCCTTTCTCTGTTCTTTTAGCTTAAATCCCTTTATTCTTGGTTTCTTTTTCAAGCTGTTTGTTGCAAATGGATTTATCTCCCACAGGGGGAATACAACTGGTGAGCGCAATTTGAGCAGCAACCAGCCATCAAAAGAACTGCTTGGAACGTATATCCACTGCCAGCAGAGATGCACAAAAGGCTCTACCATCGGCTGTGTGTGGAGATTTTTGTTTTTGGAGGTCTTAGATTCAGACAGTGTGAAAGTTCTTCGTAAAGTGTTCATAACTTCTAAACTTTATCACACTTTTGGTTTGCTGAGGGTTTAAAATGAACTGCAAATGCGTGAATGTGCATTAAACATGAAACATACATACAAAATATACTAACAGACAAAAAATGTATAAATAGAAAAAAAATTAACAAAAGATACATGCTGAGATCACATGCAATAGACAAGCAAAGTAAAAAAATGCTGCAAACCAAACCTGTTGCAAATACAAAACTAATGCCGCTTGTCTAACTTTTGTGTTTGCCATATTTTGTATATGTGTTGCATTTATGCATTTGAAGCTCTTGGCCACTGTAGTTTCTTCTGAGATTTAGCTTAGACCAACAACTGAAAGCAGCTTCTTTGACACTGATGAATAAAAACATTAACATAGAATCATACTGCACAATGAAGTGCTTTTAGTTTATATCCACTTAAAAGCATTTTGCATTTAGACTAAAATGCAGGTGTCATCTGATCAGAGCACTAGGAATACAAATACGTTTGGAAAGAATTGGTTTTTAACATTATAAAAATTATTATTCTATTGCATTAAAAGTGGAAAATATTAAAGACATTAGATTTAACATAGAATAGCAAATAGGAGAAAATCTACTTAAGTTGCTTTTAAAATCACTCATCTTTTTACTTCAGTTTTAGAATTTGCTTGATCTAAACACTCAAAGTGCAAAAATGTGTCAGTAAAAGTCATAGTAAAATGTACTAAATTTCAAACATCAGATCTAAAAGCCTTTTTTACTAGAAGACAGTCCATTATAGTGAAACAAATGTAAATCACTGTTGTAGAACAGTATTAATCATATATTCCAGAGTAGGTAGTTACAGTACGTGATTGCCCAACAAAATGCTGCCTTCTCAAAAATGGAAAAAGGATTCAATTATTCTCGGAAGCATTTCTGAATTGACAAAAAGGCAACCACTTTCTGTTTGTAATTATAAACTATTGTGAAAGAACAACAAAGGTTTGGCAAGTCATGTTCCATAGAACAGGACATATCCAAACAAGCATTCAAAATGAAGCAAACAAACCCATTTCTGAGAAAACACCCACACAGGTTTCCTGAACAGTGATGCTAATTTATCTAAAATGCCTTGAAATTCTTTTTTTTATTGGACTCAGAAGTGTGAGGACATATGGTCCTTCCAGATGGTCCCAAAGTCAGTCTTTTCAAGGAGAAAGACTCAAATGTGAGCCAGGTGAGTTTCTAAATGGTATTGTGTTTTTGTTCTCTTACTCAAAAAAGAAAGAAAAAAAAGACACCCCCCCCTTCTCTCCCCCCACACAAATGAATCTATAATGACTTGTAGTAAGGATATTAAGAATTTACACCCTCATACAAATGTGTCAACTTCCAAATCAACCTGGGAAGTTATTTTCATATCCAGTCTAAATCTCATTCCAGCGTAGGAAAATGAAACATGAGTGGTAAAGTGGCACAGTGACCTTATTCTCACAGTCTTGCAGCCTGATGCAGTGTATTATAAGGAATTTAGAAGTTAGGCAGAGGGAGCAAAGTGAGCTAAAAAAGATTTAGTTAAGAAATAAGGTTTATACAGAAGCCGAGAGTGGCCGTGTCATTCCAATACTTTTTCACTGTGGTTTTCTCAAGAAAATTTGTAAATTTTCTCATTATATAAAGATAACGAAAGCGGTTTTCTGGTGATAACAAGATGATTAGTGTGTGTTAAAATTGATAACATCCTTCAACACCACAACAGCGGGAGAGGATTTATAAGTAATAGTCATGGCAGACTATGTGCAATTTTGTAAATAATCCTATGCTTATATTTTAGGTAACGAGACGACATTGTTGGTTTCATGATTTGCTTCCACTTCTGATTCATAAGCAATTAGACCTATGCCTCCGGCGCCTTAGCGTAGGATGTTTTCTGAACAGCCCCGGTGTTATGCCTGGTGCAGGTATAAAATGAATTAACCCCCAAAAGGAGTCCAGATTAAAGATTTTCATTTTTTTTAAAAGAGTCAGATTTGTTTCCTACTGTATTTCATGCAATCTAATCATCCACGATGACCCGACAATGAGTGAAAAGAAAAAGGAAACTAAAAACTTAATTATTTGCGCCCACGCGGGCGCAAATAATCAGGGCAACGGAGGCATGTATGGACTAGGAAATCAGCCCCATTAATTAATCATCTCGTTCTCTCAAGAAATCAACTGTTTCCTTTAGGTAACAGGATAATTATTTCGTTATCTCGAGAAAACAATGAATGGTTTAACCGTGATAACAAAATAGTTATGTCATGATCGCGAGAAGGCAAAGAAAAAAGAAAAGTAGAATATGCTCGCTCTTGGCTTCCATATATTTAAAACTTGAGAAGCTTTCTTTACATAGATGGAAAACAGGAGTGGCTAAAGTTGGGCCTTTGCAGGCTAGGAATCAATCCGACATGCAGCTGCATGAGACGCAGTATTAATCTGTGAAGGCTGAAAGTGATACTGATGCATATGTGAAGAAGGCAATAAGTAGAAACTAATTAGAATTTGCAGGTGGACTGAGAAACAGGATTGAGGGTGGCATAGAAGACAGGCAAATTGACCAGGCACAGTAATATTTTGGTCAATTTTACCAGCAGATTATGAATATAATGTACATTGACCAGACTTTTTATAGAGAGAGATAATGTTAAATGTAGACTGTTATTGCAGTAGAAAAAACACGTTAGATCGTGTGCAGAAACTGCTGTTACGGTAAGTAGCTGGTATTGTTGCTGCAAAGATGAGGAACAGAGCGCAGCCCTTTTTAAAACGGGAAGAAGAAGCTGTTGCTTTAACCGGTCTGATGGGCAGCTGTCCTGTTTTATGTTACTGTAAGTGTATGGTGTTAATTTGATATGGATAATCCTTGTAATAAATGTTTGGTTAGTACCCAAGTAAAAAAAATAAATAAAAAAATTAAAAATTGTGACCATCTGGAGAAGTTGCTAAAGCAAATTTGGCTCACTAAATGATGTTTCATTGATCATGTTTTTATTCTTGTAAACAATGGTTACACTTTGGTTTGCTAGACTCAAAGGCCTTAAAGTTGGTTCTATAGCCCTTTTCAGTATGACAGACTTTGGTTACATTGTGTTTTTTAATCTCTTTTTCATTTTCTTTAGATCAGAGCCTAATATTTTGCATTTGATATCTACTTCATGTGGTCAAACAGGTTCTGTTAAATCTAAATAAATATTTTCATTCTTATAGAAGTAAAGAACCATCTTTAAAAGTTACTACAGCTTATTATTGGTCACTGTAAACCAAGGTTATCTTTTGTCTTATTATGGAGTGCATTTTTTTTTTTTTTACCAATAGGTCTGGCTAACTTCCCCACAGTAGAAAATCATCAATAAAGTCCCTACTGACTAAAATGACATTTAACTCCGACAATCATTTGGAAAGGTCTGACCGCACTACCTTTGCTGATCCCCCAACTTCTAGTCATATATATGAGGCTTTAAGAGAAAGGTCCCACCAGTTTTAAAATTGATTGCTCTAAAAACAAACAGTAATTTGTTCTTAATAGATCTTATATAGCAGCCATAAGATACAATTTCTCTATATTCAAATCTAAAATGATGAAGCAATAGGTTAGTATCTTTACTAAAAAGCCAAACACAGCAAGAACTTTATATCATAGCTTTAAAAAATGTTATAAAATCATATATAAAACCCTAATAGAGAGACTCATTGTTGCTCACTATTGTTTACCAGACATAACAAATACATATGAATTAATGCTTAAAGCTACAGTGTGTAACTTTTAGCGACATCTAGCGGTCAGACTGCAGACTGCAGCAAGATGAACATCTCCCCCCGACCGCTTCTCCCCCCCAACAGTACGGCGAGCGTTACGGGACAAAATGTCTTCTACGACGTCCGCATCACCTACCTTCTCAAGTGATGAGGTTTGTTTACATAGATAATTTTACAGATAGTATTTCATTAGTCTGTGTAGGGTATAGATTTCATGTAGACTTAAGATAATAAATATACCCGTTATTTTTTCTACATCGTTGTGACATTTTGGCGATCTCACAATCACTAGTTTGTTGGCTCTGCGCTGCCATAGCGCAAAGATGTCTGCCTCCATGGCTGCGAGACCCGCTCCTATGTAATTATAAATAACGAATTCTAAGGCAACGCAAATATTAAGGTTAAGAGGCTGAGCTCGTAGATGATGATAAATAACATAGTTTTGTATAATATATTACATTTCTGACTGTATATCCCTGTAATTATTACACACTGTAGCTTTAAATGTTCTGGGGGGGAAAAATAACATATTTGGCCTCCTTGCTTAATACTGGATCAGTAGTTCCACTTAGAAAGAGATGGATGCATTAGCTTTATAGATTTCAATGTGAATGCAACAACACATTAAACTGAATAGAACCTCCCCTCACCACATGCACAAATACACTAATATAGAATTAGTTTCCTTAAAACTGCATATTTAGCATGATGGGGTAAGTTACCATTTTTCACTTGCAAACTCCTTACAAATTATGTCCCCCATCCATCAGTGAAGTCTATTCAGCTATTGTAAGATACTACTACAGTGGGGTCAAAAAGTATTTAGTCAGCTACTGATTGTGCAAGTTTTTCTAATTAGAATAATATGAGATGTCTGCAATTTTCATCATAGGTACACTTCAACTATGAGAGACGAAATAAGAGAGAAAAAAAATCCAGGAAACCACATAGTAAGATTTTTAAAGAATTTATTTGCAAATTATGGTGGAAAATAGGTATTGGGTCACCCACATACCAGCAAGATTTCCGGCTTTCACAGACCTGTAACTTCTTCTTTAAGAAGCTCTTTTGTCCTCCACTCATTACCTCTATTATTGGCACCTGTTTGAACCAGTTATCAGTATAAAAGACCCATCCACAGCCTCAAACATTCACAATCCAAATTCAACCATGGCCAAGACCAAAGAGCTGTCGAAGGACACCAGAAAGAAAATTGTACACCTGCACCAGGTTTGGAAGAGTGGATTTACAATTGACAAACAGCTTAGTGTGGAAAAAAATGAACTGTGGTAGCAATTGTAAGAAAATGGAAGACATACAAGATCACTGAAAATCTCCCTCGATCTGAGGCTCCATGCAAGATCTCATCCTGTGAGGTCAAAGATCTGAGAACAAAGTTGCAAAGGCTACCGTAAGTAACACACTACAAACAAATTCTTTAAAAATCCTACAATGAGAGTTCCTTGATTTTTTATTTTTTTTTTTCCCTCATTTTGTCAGTGTAGCTATGATGAAAATTACAGACTTCTCTCATTATTCTAAGTAGAAGAACTTTTTGGCCCCACTGAACACAGCTGTACATGTTATTTTGGCATTTGACCAATTATATGAGGCCTTGAATGATACATTACCTACTGTAAATTAAGTAGAAAAAAGTTAAGAAAAATAAAAGGTAAAAATCTAAATGAAAACAGTCAAAAAGCTAATTGAAAAGTTAAAAAGTAAAAAAAGTAAAAAAAAATGTAAGTGCCAGTATCAGCATTAATGCTCTAAGGTTATTCTGTAACAAGAAATGTGTTTCTTTCACTCTGAGTGTTTTTCATTTATTTCTTATGAAGCACTTTTTTTATATTAGGGCAAGTGGGCAAACAATAAATAAAATAGCACAAATAGCACCCCTTGCTTGAAATTTTTATTTTCAACTTATTTCCCTGAGTGCCCTATAAAGGGTTTTGAAGGTAACCAGAGAAGATGATAAAACATTAACATTGGACTTTGAATTAAAATAATAAAATGTCATACCTCTCATATTTTTCAAATTCAAGAAACTATTGTCTGATAAAATGAAAAAGATGTGCTGTCACCAATGCTTTCATGATAAAAAAAAAGGCAGGCATAATTTTTTGTGGTTGTGTTAAAGTGTGTAACAGTAGTACAGCAGGAGGGCATAGACAGAATTAGAAAGCAGAAGAGTTGGTGCAAAGGATTTAAGTGAGCTCTCAGCCCAGGTACTGTGTAACTGAGCGGAGATGTGCTCAATTTGCCTTCATTTTACTTTAGAGCCTGTCACAGTCATATCTCTGTGATTGCCATATTAACCAAAAGGTTTCTTCTTGAATATCTTTCTTTTGAAGCTTTCAGGCAGCTGAAGCAAACGTCTAAATCTGCTTTAAAACCAGCAACACAGGAAAGTGTGTGACTGTGTGTGCAAGTATGTGTGGATCTTCCTTTATGGGTTCTTGTACATTTATCTCCATTACTTCTAGTAAGGACAGCGTGCTGAAAGAGTGAAGAAAAAAAAGGGAGGCAAGTGAGGAGGAAGATGGTGTGTTCACTTTGGAGGCAGTTGCTAGGTGGAGCAGGGATGATGCTTTGAAGCTTGGATGTTAATGCTCTTGGAATAGTCTCTCCCACAAAAAGGTATTTTTTCCCATATCTCCATCAAAATTTGCAAACAGCAAGGAGAGGAAAGAACTTGCATGTATATAGCATGTATATATACAGGTCTATACAGCATACATGTGCACATGGAATTCAAACAGCACTGTGGAGGTGGGAGCAACAGGGAGCCAGCACATTGCAGCACAGGTTGGAAAAAGTGAAAAGTTGCCATGTGCAGGAATGCATGGGGACAGAAAAAAATTACCTCAAGGTGACTAAAAAAACAAATCAATACAATAAAACGAGAAAATGCAAAAAGAGAACTCCACAGGTATTTTTTCTGAGTTTAAGTGGAGATATTGGTGAATGTCTAAAACCAGGGAGGTTAAGCACAGTAAATAATATCAATCAATAAATAAAAATAAAAAAATTGGGGCAAAGTCCACTCTGAAACAATGCACAGAATTTTTTTTTATAAACTTATGAAATAATGTATAATTTGTAACAAAGTATTTCACTATATCCTTGTCTGCACATAGCATTTGCAATATAAATATGTAGTTTGCTAACAAGTTTTATTATAATCAAGCCTTTTTTTTCCTCTATCTGTACTACTTTAATTTATATGATTTCCATGTTTTATAAAAGTAACATTCTGCTACCTAAGGTGGCCCAGAAGGGTCAGCAAAATCCAAAAGCCACAACAGAAACTGAAGGTGAAAGGTGTACTGTGACAGAAACCACAACCTGGACACTGGGATTTTAGGGCATCAGAGAAAAACAAGATGAAGACTGTTTGAATATTGTAAGATAATATTTGGATGTGTCTCTTAATCTGTCGTCTTATGTTGCACTGTGCAGCCGGTTCTAGGATAGCAGTTTTTTAAGGTCTTGCAACAACAAAAAAATGCAATAATGATTTGATTAGGTCAGTCTCCCAGTGTGACAGATGCTATAACATGTCCACATATCAGCGAATAGGGATGCAGCTGATGCCACATTCAAAATAAATAAAGATCAATAGAGAGGACAAATGCAAGGCAACCTATTTCCAGGATTTTTTATTGTCCACAGAAGAAGCATATGCTAAAATCAGCCAAAACAAGCAGGTGGATCTTTAGTTTGTGCACCAGCGAGAGCTTGTATCTTTTCTGATAGTAGACAATATTAAGACTGATAAATAATTTGAGCAGGAAAAAAGTATTTTTCCTTCTGTTGGATTATATCTTCATGCAAACTTTAATGTGCTTTATATTCAATGACATTTTGAGATTTATTTATTAACGGAGAAAGGACACTAACATTTTATTAAACATACTTATCATACTGAATTAATTAATTAACAGTAAGATAGACAGGAAAAAAAACAAATACAAGGAAAGAGTGCAACATCAAACATGGATGTTAAACCACTCCTGGATGACAGCTAAGAGGGAAAGAAATGTTTTTTAAAAAGCTTTTGAAAACAGAAAGATGGGGCCTCCCTGAACTTCGGCAGCAGCAGGTATTTGGGACTGTTAAAAGATCTGGTCAAATGATCTAAGAGCACATGATGGCAAATAAAAGCGCAACAGTTCTGACTAATAGGAAGGGTTAAGATGATTCAAACACTTAAAAAACAAACAAAAGAACTTTAAAATGGATTCAAAACTGAACTGGAAGGCAATGAAGGGAAGTCAAAACCAGAGTTATATGCTCTTGCTTACCTGAACCATAGAAAAATTGCATTGCAGCACTTTGCAGCAGCTGTAATTGTAAATGAGGGCCTCATCGACTCTAATCAAAAGAGAGTTGCAGTAATCCAGACGTGAAGTAACAAAATCATTGATCACAGTCTCTGAGGCTGAGCCAGGAAATGCTTGATTTTCTACAATCTTTCATACAGAACTTTTGTTAAAGCAAATTTTAAGAAGAGATATTTCTTTGAAAAAGATAAGGAACTTATTTGCACTTTAATCACCCTATGTAGTCATATATATCTTCAGAGAATTTGCACTCTAACCTCAACAGGTTCTTCCATAAAATAAACACCATTTTCAATACTTGCTTTTATATTTTTCAGCTAAAAAGCAGGAAATACTCAGGGTCACTTCAACAACACCAAGTATTCCTGACTGCTACTATGAAGGGTTTTTTTTCCACAAAGTAATTTGTCATAATTCTACTCCAAAATGGCTTTCTACCTTTCACAGATAGAAAAGCCAGTTTATGCAGGCATTTACCCCAGAACTTACTCTGGATTTCCACTAACCCTACTTTGTAAGACCTTGTAAGAGGAGGTCCAGGAAGGAAAATATTTTTTTTTTCCTGCCAACATTATCCATCACTCATGATGTCGCCTACAATCAGAAAACAGCCTAATCTGTCACCTTTTTTTGACTATTCCTTTAATAGCAGTTTCCATGGTTACTGCAATGATTTCTCAACTGATATACAATATTCTCGCTGCTTCTATTCTGTGGATCTAAAAAAGAAAATTCTTATTCATTTATCTTTTCCATTGGATCTTCATGTTGCAGAAGCTGCATTCTTCAGCTGCTGGTCAGTAGAGATATAGCAGGTATTCTGTGAGACTGACACTGTCCAATTATTTCATATTCATAGTCATTAGTCATTAAAAACTATCATGGAACCCACCTCACAGTGCACCGAAGAAAAGAGATCAAGGCTAAATCTGAATAAATCAAATCAGTAAGGACACTAAGGCCACTGTGGAAGCTTTTCCTTGTTGTCATAAATGCTTTCCAAATAGTGGAGGTTTTTAGCATAGGGACTTCCTGACATTCCTAGCACCGCTAGGAGCCATGCGGCTTGCACAATCATTTGCATGACAGGATGTATATCAGGATAAGAATAATAAGAATTCAACTTTATGCAACAAACTTAACTCTCTGCATTTAACCCACCGCTTTGGGGAGCAGTGAGCTGCCATTGTGCAGCATCCGGGGAGCAGTGTGGGGGTTAAGGGTCTTGCTCAGGGACCCAGAGTGGCAGTCTGTGGCAGTGGGGCTTGAACTCCGAACCTCTGGGATCCAAGCGCATTGACCTAACCACTAGGCTGCCACTCCTAACTGTATAGGCACAGCCCACCGTATATTTACAAAAATACTGTGTGTAACACAAATGTTCTCACCTTAAAATGTTCTGTGTTTTAAAAAAAGAGACCTTCAGCCATTCGCTACATTTGAGTAACTTTTGTTTATTGTAGTTCTTTTCCAGAAGGCTATAGTCCTGATTTTACTAGCGCATTCAAGTTTGCACATTTAAGCTTGTGTGGCAACTGTGCAATAGCTATTTCTCTACCTTTGACACCCAGGATGTTTGGAATCTGTACAGCAGTCCAGATCTCCTTCTTTCCTACCCTGGATAGTGTTCTTACTGTTGACCCCCAAAAGGAGAAGGGATAGGAGCTAGGAACAGGAGGTAGGAGCCACATTTTGAGGTATTCAGATGGAGCTTTAGAGTCACAACCAAAGATTCATCCATGTTATTAAAACACTCATTTTTCATATGCAACAGCATATAGTTGCACAGTATCTGTCAGGTCTAACTGACTTCCTTTTCATGACCAGTTCTGTTTTATTTCAACTTCCATTGTGGCTTTGTGATATTTTTAAACCCCTCTGGCCCACTGTAGCCATCAGGCAAGTTTGATACACTTTTTGGAGACATTTGTCAAATATTACAAAACATGGAAAATCACGTAAAAAAATGTAGGCAAGGGCTGAACATAAAAATGCATTCTTGCGGAAATAAGTAATTGAATTCTACTGAAAACAAGTTTTTTTTTTTTTTTTTATTAAATCAGCCAACAGAAATGAAACTGTTAAATTTGCAGTATTGAAGCTTATTGTCTGTGAAATGCATCACTTTGCTGAGACACACTGTAGATGTATAATCTAAAGCAATTTGGTTCATCCTTTCAAGCTCCTGTCTAGTCTGGTGTTCCTTTCAAGTTCACTTATTCTGAGAACATACAGTCTGGCTAAAGTTGTCACTGCAAATGTGATATGGGGCTGGAAATGTTCTCGGCTGTCAATTTTTGTAGTCTCTTCAGTAAAGCCTGTTTTAACAGCAAAGAGATGCCAGCTTTGTCTATGAACTGAAAGCTGGGTCTAAAGGAGTTCAAATAGGTTTTTGGTTTAAAATAAAAAACGTGTTCTTTGCCCACAGCTGTTCCATGACTTCTTTTGCAGTAACATATATTCTAGGCTCAAAACAAATACATATTTATACTTGTGCAGATGGGCACAAACAGTATATAATGTGCTCTTTTGTGACAGAGTATGTATTATTTTCTTCTATTGAAAGCAATATCAGTTTTTAGCACTTCTGTGATCTACGAAATGAAAGGCAATAACCTTGTAAATAATATTTTAATTCTCTGAATTCCTGGGATTATACCATGTGTTTTTTTAATCTAAATTAGACTTTTTTTCCCCTGAAAGTCTAAGCTATGAATAGTACAAAATGTGTTAGATTGTTTTAAAAAATATTTTGAGCCAAAGACTGAAAAGTCTGCTATGTTATTTTATTCATCCGTTTTTCCACAATCTCCCCTCCAATTAAAAACAATCCTTGCCGCAGTCTTCAGATCATGTTAATCATGTGTGTCGGGAATAAATAAATACATTTTAAAATGATATAGTAGCTCAAAGTTTTCACGATTTACGAGACAATGCAAAGATTTGTCTCTGGTGCAAGACCTAAATCTGATCAAGAGTGTCTGTTAAAGTTGTTTTTTTAATAGTAAATATATTTAGATGAGTTTCACCATTTTGAAAAGATTTCTCACTCTTGTCCAAACAATGTTTTTTACATTTATGCTTTGCTGTCTTATTTATGTTTCTCAGTAAAGACATTAGGGGCTGTAACATGAATAAATAAGTCACAACTGAATGTGAAACTGATTTATTAATGACAGTTTATAATATTTTATTATATTTCCTACTCCCCAAAAAAATTTTTTTGCTGTTTAATGTGAAATACACTATATTGCCAAAAGTATTTGCTCACCTGCCTTGACTCACATATGAGCTTAAGTGACATCCCGTTCCTAATCCATAGGGTTCAATATGACGTCGGTCCACCCTTTGCAGCTAGAACAGCTTCAACTCTTCTGGGAAGGCTGTCCACAAGGTTTAGGAGTGTGTTTATGGGAATTTTTGACCATTCTTCCAGAAGCGCATTTGTGAGGTCGCACACTGATGTTGGACGAGAAGGCCTGGCTCTCAGTCTCCGCTCTAATTCATCCCAAAGGTGTTCTATCGGGTTGAGGTCAGCACTCTGTGCAGGCCAGTCAAGTTCATCCACACCAGACTCTGTCATCCATGTCTTTATGGACCTTGCTTTGTGCACTGGTGCACAGTCATGTTGGAAGAGGAAGGGGCCAGCTCCAAACTGTTCCCACAAAGTTGGGAGCATGGAATTGTCCAAAATGTCTTGGTATGCTGAAGCATTCAGAGTTCCTTTCACTGGAACTAAGGGGCCAAGCCCAGCTCCTGAAAAACAACCCCACACCATAATCCCCCCTCCATCAAACTTTACACTTGGCACAATGCAGTCAGACAAGTACCGTTCTCCTGGCAACCGCCAAACCCAGACCCGTCCATCAGATTGCCAGATGGAGAAGCGCGATTCGTCACTCCAGAGAACGCGTCTCCACTGCTCTAGAGTCCAGTGGCGGCGTGCTTTACACCACCGCATCCGACGCTTTGCATTGCACTTGGTTATGTATGGCTTGGATGCAGCTGCTCGACCATGGAAACCCATTCCATGAAGCTCTCTGCGCACTGTTCTTGAGCTAATCTGAAGGCCACATGAAGTTTGGAGGTCTGTAGTGATTGACTCTGCAGAAAGTTGGCGACCTCTTCGCACTATGCGCTTCAGCATCCGCTGACCCCGCTCCGTCAGTTTACGTGGCCTACCACTTCGTGGCTGAGTTGCTGTCGTTCCCAAACACTTCCATTTTCTTATAATACAGCTGACAGTTGACTGTGGAATATTTAGGAGCGAGGAAATTTCACGACTGGATTTGTTGCACAGGTGGCATCCTATCACAGTTCCACGCTGGAATTCACTGAGCTCCTGAGAGCGACCCATTCTTTCACAAATGTTTGTAAAAACAGTCTGCATGCCTAGGTGCTTGAATTTATACACCTGTGGCCATGGAAGTGATTGGAACACCTGATTCCAATAATTTGGATGGGTGAGCAAATACTTTTGGCAATATAGTGTATATTTATATTAAGAAGGTTTCCCAGGAGAAAAGTGAAAATGAATACATTACAGATTGTGACAATCACAAAATAGGGCAAACTTATTTAGGGAAAAAAAAAAAAAAGGAATGTATGGATGCAGAGAGACAGCTGAATGACTAAACAGTTCAAGTAACAGAACAAGGAGGACAAGGACCTCTTCCTCCCACCATCTCTGTGAGTCATTGCATTCCCCTCCCACAACAGTCTCCATGCTTGATCTCATATGACACTTGCACCCTAGGAAATCCTGATACCGAGCACAATGACACTAACCGATGTGCATGAACACAAAGGCATCTCTAACAGTCATATCCCTTAAAGCAAGAGTATGTAAAGCTGTGCATGCTCCTACATAAACAGACATAAATCCAGAGCTTGAAGTCACACTCAGGAAACCAGACATACACACCTATGCACTTGCTGTTGGCCAAAGGGAGTTCACCATGGCAACAGGAGAACAGGGGCAGCAGCATGCAGCGGAAACAGGTGAGTGAACAAATAGCACTTGCATGCACAAACTTATGCCACACTTTAATGTACATGCAAACAGACTGACCACTAAACTATATAATACAAAACCACAACTGCAACATTAAGTTACTGCAGAAAGAGTATGTAAGCATAGAGTATGCTTAAAATAGAGCGGGACAGATATGTACCTGTTTACGTGTGTGCAACCATAGAAACTAAAACAGCCTCAAGCTACATGAACCATATTAGAGATGAACGTCTCAGCAATGTGTATTGGTTTCACTCTGAACATGATCGGCTTAGTTATTAATATATAGGAAATTTTTATGCATGTGACCATAAAGCTTGAACACCTGAAAGAATATTCTATAATCTGTTGGCTAAGCATTAAATGTGGTGTGTAGTGTTCAAATGTCCACTGAAAGGATTACGCTGCCCATTTAGCACATAAACAGGGTCCAAAAAAAATTTTAATAGTGTTTTTTTTTTATTATTGGCAGATTGCATTTTATTTGCAGTTTTACTGTAAACTCTGGCAAAATTCCCCAGTTGTTTGTGGGTTAAAATTGCTGTTGACCAAATGACTGTCTTTAAAAATCAACCAGTTACAATCAAAAATAACCCATCC
This sequence comes from Cyprinodon diabolis, assembly GCA_030533445.1. Classification (NCBI taxonomy): domain Eukaryota; kingdom Metazoa; phylum Chordata; class Actinopteri; order Cyprinodontiformes; family Cyprinodontidae; genus Cyprinodon; species Cyprinodon diabolis. The sequence continues at coordinate 22,032,591 of CM060078.1, forward strand.
GTCCATTTTCCATCACACTTATTCCTGCTGGGGTCGCAAGGGGTGCTGGTGCCTATCTCCAGCTGTCAGTGGGTGAAGGCCCGGTACACCCTGGACAGGTTGCCAGTCTATCACAGGGCAACACAGACAAACAACCATTCACACACACACACCACTGAAACCACCGTCCTTCAGTAATTTTGCAGGTTCCCACTAAAAGAAAAAGGAAAAAGCAGGTTTTAGATCACAGAGGCATCATGACTGATTGAAACAGCTCATTAAAAGCATCCTTTGAATTAAGCACCAGTTAAAAATGAAATGCTCAATTTCAATAGACTCAGTTTCCAAAGAGCGGCTGCCGACTTAACCCTTGCAGAGATGTGAAAAGGATTTGACTGAATTGTCCTTGGTAAGAGGGACGTCTCTTGTGAATTAAATTGGGTTGTGTTCAAGGAGACTGCATGATGATGTAATGAAACCATTAAAAGAGCAGAATGACTCTGAGATAACCAAAGGGAAATGGGTCAATGCCTAATTGGACAGAATACATCAGAAAATCCTTTGTGTATAGACAGACCATGCAGCCACAGCTTTACACCTGCATTTAAAGGACTGAAGGAATGTCTAATAAAAGGTTCTTAAACTAGAGTAATATGGTAGTAGAGGCCACTTACAACACCTGACACTACAGCAAGTATGTCCCCTGGCAGATATTACTCTTTGTTGCATCTAGTTCATTATCAACAGTGGCTTAGCCAAGATAAGAAATATGATTATTCATAAAATCCTAAAGCATATAAATCACTAACAAATCCTGTGTGCACACATAAAGACACACTCAAAACACACACACACATAAAAATGTCTTTATGCACCCTATTTTGCAGTACAGTAAGTGAAGGTGGCTATAAATAGAGTTTAGCAGACACTGTTGTGATGCTGAATAAAATCAGGGGATCTGTTCAGTCCCATGTTTCTCTGTTGCAGGGCAGAAACGAGAGAATCAAATGGAGAAAATGTGGCGCTGCAGACAGAGAGTGAAGCTTTATGCTGCATCATGCTACAGTCAGAACTAAAGAAGGCAGAACAAAGGAAGGGGTGCATTAGAGAGAAGCACTTGGAGGGACTAATTTAAGCATTAAAGCATTGTTTTCAGGCAGCTGAACAGTCTTTTACCTGAAATTTGCTCCCTTTTATATCAGAATTCTTACAAAATTAATTCATTTCATACTCAAAAGTAAAGCATAAGGTGAATTCATGATTTATAAAATATAAACAAGAATGCTGTCTTATTCATTCAAAAAATGCTATCCAATTCAAATTAAGTTTAAGTGTTTTGTGTTGGTTTGATTTACACTCAAATATTTGAGAGTTAAATTTTCCATTTGGAGATATAAGAAGAACGCCTCAATGAGCCTCTGAGAAACCCAGTTTAATATCCAATATGGCTCATGAGACCATATTTCAGACAGTCCATATTACAATGAAACCGAGGTGCACACAGCTTTACTGTCCCATTGTGACAATCCTTCTCTTGGGCTTTAATGTAATAAAACATTTTTTTTTTTAAAGTGGGACAACTAGAATGCTTATCCTGATGTGGGACAGACAGCTTTTTCAGCTGCGAGTTTTGTCACTCCCTTTTATTACGTTACTTTTCACTGCGCTCCCTCCATATCAAATACAAAAATTACTTCAGCAAAATTTACAAAAAGCTCACAGAATCACTAGTCATTGATCACACCCGGTTATCAAACGCTCCAAAGTCTTTGTTCTGTCCTGTACAAATTTGGACATCTGGTCACTCTTGGTGTAGCCTTTGTCTTAGCAAGAGGGGTTAGCATCCTTGTAGTTTTCCAATTTTGAACTCAAATTTTAGCTCCTAGGTCATGTCATTCCGAGCCCTGACTTCTGAGACAAAAAGCAAACAATAAAACAGTTTTCATATTTGATATGCACCAAAATAAGCCTTTCAATGCAAGTTAATATGCTGATGACTCAGTTTTGTATTAAACAATGTTAAAAAGCTTTGGTATGATAAAAGGAATAAAAAAGGTAGTAAAGAGTTATGAAGGTTTGTTCTGTTATTTTCCCTCAATGATGAGCAGCTGTAATCTGAAGAGTTGGAGCATAGATCAAGATAGATTTGGAGAGCATTGCTACATTTTAGTCCTGTATGGAAAATATAAATGTAGGAAAGTTTTTTTTTTTTTCAAACCTTCACTTTGGAAAAGAAAATTTCAGTAACGGTATAATTTTATGATTAATTCTTACAAGATAGTCTCTCTGCAGCCTTATTCAAAGCTGAGTACACTCACCGGCCACTTTATTAGGTACACCTGTCCAACTGCTCGTTAACACTTAATTTCTAAGCAGCCAATCACATGGCGGCAGCTCAGTGCATTTAGGCATGTAGACATGGTCAAGACAATCTCCTGCAGTTCAAACCGAGCATCAGTATGGGGAAGAAAGGTGATTTGAGTGACTTTGAACGTGGCATGATTGTTGTTGCCAGAAGGGCTGGTCTGAGTATTTCAGAAACTGCTGATCTACTGGGATTTTCACGCACAACCATCTCTAGGGTTTACAGAGAATGGTCCGAAAAAGAAAAAACATCCAGTGAGCGGCAGTTCTGTGGGCGGATATGCCTTGTTGATGCCAGAGGTCAGAGGAGAATGGCCAGACTGGTTCGAGCTGATAGAAGGGCAACAGTGACTCAAATAACCATCCGTTACAACCAAGGTGGGCAGAAGAGCATCTCTGAACGCACAGTACGTCGAACTTTGAGGCAGATGGGCTACAGCAGCAGAAGACCACACCGGGTGCCACTCCTTTCAGCTAAGAACAGGAAACTGAGGCTACAATTTGCACAAGCTCATCGAAATTGGACAATAGAAGATTGGAAAAACGTTGCCTGGTCTGAAGAGTCTCGATTTCTGCTGCGACATTCGGATGGTAGGGTCAGAATTTGGCGTCTACAACATGAAAGCATGGATCCATCCTGCCTTCTATCAACGGTTCAGGCTGGTGGTGATGGTGTCATGGTTGTGGGGAATATTTTCTTGGCACTTTTTGGGCCCCTTGGTACCAATTGAGCATCGTTGCAACGCCACAGCCTACCTGAGTATTGTTGCTGACCATGTCCATCCCTTTATGACCACAATGTACCCAACTTCTGATGGCTACTTTCAGCAGGATAATGCGCCATGTCATAAAGCTGGAATCATCTCAGACTGGTTTCTTGAACATGACAATGAGTTCACTGTACTCAAATGGCCTTCACAGTCACCAGATCTCAATCCAATAGAGCATCTTTGGGATGTGGTGGAACGGGAGATTCGCATCATGGATGTGCAGCCGACAAATCTGCGGCAACTGTGTGATGCCATCATGTCAATATGGACCAAACTCCCTGAGGAACGCTTCCAGCACCTTGTTGAATCTATGCCATGAAGAATTGAGGCAGTTCTGAAGGCAAAAGGGGTCCAACCCGTTACTAGCATGGGGTACCTAATAAAGTGGCCGGTGAGTGTACATAAATGGTTCCCTGACCATCTCAAGTGTGTTCAGATCCAACAGATCTCAAGAGATCTATAGAGGACCCAAATGCAGCATGAAGGCAAGCAACAGAGGGAAGTTGCAAAGTATTTAATCAGTATAAAACTCAACTTGTCCAGAGATGCATGTGCTGCAGAGAGAAAAAAAAAGACACAAGTAGTTCAGAGAAGGCACAGGATGCAGCAACAAGCAGAGACTCCGATGAACCAAGAAGACAAATACGAGAGGAGGTTTTCTGGAATAAAGAGCCAGTGAGTCTCATTCACCCAATGGGAAACAACTAGAATAATTACAAAATGATAGCTATGATATGGATCCTTCTTTTCCACATTCAGTGAGAAGTTAAATGGTACAATACTAATGCAACAATAAGCCTAAGAACAAAGGATTATGGGTAACTGGTAACATAAAAAAAAAAGAGTGGGTGACTCACTGTTCTTTGAATTAATATTCTCATCCTTCTCTTTGCAGACCTGGATAAACCCAGAGAGTCAAGATGAACCTTTTGACTGCAATTCTCCATTTTTTTTCTTAGATTTCTCAGTTCTCAGATACATGAATCAATCTTAAGACTTTGATGGAGGTTCTTCGTTTGAACAATATCTCCACTCAGTCCAGTTACATTAGGCAACGTTCAAGAGCAATGGAAAGGCCGACCAACAGAACAATCCCATAGCTATTCTGAAAAATCTGTTTTTCCAAGAATGAATAAAATGTAATATTAGACAGTGTAACATAAAAATGAATCCCCATTTAAAACTCCTGTTTTAGTAATAGTGTGTGGTTTTAACAATATGATGTGAAGTTGTTTGTTTTAAATTCATCTTGAGGATTCAGCTCACTGCTCCAATTTCGCGATTAGATTTTATTCTGTGCATTTCCCTTTCCCAACTACTTAATTATGCATGTTTAGAGGTAGAACTTTGGGAATAAAGAGAAGCCTTTCCTCACTTTGCATTTACTTATGCATGAGAAAACGAGGGGAAAAAGTCGGATGGCAGACTGAAAGCAGAGGAGATATGCAGTGTGGAATTAGATAAGGCAGAAAGATGAGGAATAAAAGGCAGATAGGGGTCAAAGAGGCAGCCGGGAGGGAAGATGAAAGATCATAATGTGGAGAAGAAAAGGGCAGTAGAGTGATTTGGATGCATCTGGTACAAATTAACACCAGGGACTGACAGCACCCAAGTGTGTGCGCAAAAAGACTGAATTATTCAGAGACAAGCTGTGGCTCGCCGAGCAAATGCTAAATCGGCATAGGGATGCAGACACACATGCTCATACTCCACATGTGATCAGGGAGCGTCTTGCTTCCTTTGGGTGCCATAGACAGATGGGACAGGAAATGTGTCACTGGGTCAAACTCAGACTGAGACACCATCTTTGTGCAACTACGCCAGGGAAAGTATTCTGTATGTTTCATGCAACTAAGTGGTTAGGTCTGGATGTTTCATTACCATTTCAAATGTAGCCGTCCACTTTACATCTCTAAACTTTAAATGTATAATTCCTCATACATTCTTTATGCCTTGCACTCTTCTTCCTAGGCAGTTGTTTGCCCTACTCTCTTGATGGATCAGTGGAATATGGGATAGCTGTCTAACCCCGTCACCTGTCGGAATCTGCTGCATGAGTGCACCCGTGGAAATTAGCGCCTGGATTATGCAAATCCAAATTGAACTGTGATGCTAAGAGGCTCGGCACAGTGACCCAGTCATCTCACACGGAGCAAAGATTGACGTACAGTATTTTCATGCACGCACACGCACATATACTCACGCAAGCACAATATTTTACACATGAGCGCCAATGCAGCCCGACAGCTCCACAAAATGTAGCTTCGTTCTGTTGTATGCATGTCTGTTTGGGAGTCTGAGTGCATTCCTGCCTCTGTGCGTGATCTGAATTATAATTTGGTCATTAGAGCCTTGTCCCAAATTACCTCTCTCACTCACTCACACACTAATAGGTGCACAGGCCACTGCTTTCTCCAGCTGTGCCTGCTCAGTCTGTTCATCTTTGTTGGATGAGTGCACCTCTTCCAGCAAAAGGAATAAAACCCTTAGCTGTTTACAGGGCTATGCAAGGCATACAGAGACTCTGATAAGGTTTTATTAGTTCTTCAGTCAGAAATCAAAAGAAGACTAATGATGATCCAATTTTGTGCTTCATGGTAGCTCCAGTGCAGAGAATCACAATAGCAAGAACAAGAAATCATGCCAAGATCTTAATAAAAAATAGTTAACAATAATCAAGTTGTTTTATACAGAGGATTAGATTAATTATAATAGCACACAATGCAATGAAGATAGAAACCCTTTAGAAATAAATACGGACACGAAACCACTGGTAGTTTATTCCTTTTTGTCACGTATGCTGTTTATATTAAGGATATACATACACTGTATACAAACATGAAAATTATCTCACTTAGACATTAAACACAGTTAAACATTTTATAGATCAGTCATGGTTAGTGATATTTCTATTTGCCAAACTTCCTTCCTTGAAAATAAGCAGTTTTTGCTTATATTGTCAACAATGCAATGGTGAATATGGACAAGTACAAAGTATTTGTTTGTATTTTAAAGCAATAGGCACTCTGTTTAGTATAATGGGCTGATAGATAAATCAGTCAAAGCTTTTTTGGTGTATTCACTCTAACTGAATTATCATAATCGAAACATTTTAAACATTTAACCAGAATATTTGGCTTCAAAACAATAATTTCTCTAAGTGTATGAGGTAAATGAATGAATGGTTGTACAACGGCATTTTAAATTCGCTTGCTATTAAATTCGTATTTAGATTATGCTTTTTGGACAAACCCAATTTCCTAAAAATCTCATTCGAAAGAAACTTACCTGGGAAGGAGAGATTTGGAAAGTCTTCCCCCACTGTGGCCAATAGTATTTTTTTTTCTCATTCTCATGCCTCTTATGAAATGATACTAAATTTTGATTGCCTTAATATTATAATGTCTGACATTTTGGCTTCCTTCTAGTCAGCTTGTTCTAATGCTCTATTGTGATATTTTTTTATTTTTAGACTATTTGTTTAAACCTGGAGACTTGCATAGAAGAATAAATGATTCAAAATCTTTATTTACATAAAGAACTGAAAAGTCCGTTTCTCAGACTGCAGTAGAAGATGTAAATGCTGAATTTATTCTTTCTGACTCTGATCCCCCCAGTGTGATGCTGGCTGTATGGAAGGAAGGTGATGAAGGAGAAGAGGAGGGTAGCTGTTTAGCAGGAAAGCGAGGACGTCCTGGACGGTGATTGGCTTATGTCAACATGTGATGGGCATGAATTTATGCATACTTGATATTACTTACTTCATCAATAAAATACAAATATTTCAAATAAGAAGTGCTGGATCTACAGTGTAAATCTATTTTTTATGATACTCTGCCATATTTCAACATATTGGTCTGTCCCCTTTATTATGGGCATGTTATTACTTTACAACTTTTTTTATATTTTCTGCAAGGGTGGTTGTGGTTCATTTTTGTATATAGCCTAGTTTAAAGTGAGAAATCAAGTGATGTTTAGAGTGTACTAAATGAAGAAGGAAAACTGACCATCTAAAAGAGACAAAATGAGAGGAGGAAGATGGAGAATTTCTTCTTCATCCACCTCCTCCTAGAAGGTGACTTCCTGTCTAATCCTAGTGATAGATTATCAATAGTGTACAAACAAAACATTTTTTTCTCAAGGTGTCTGCACAGCTTCCCTCACATGCAGCCTTGTTTTCAACCGTGCTCGCTCATGCAGTCTGACAGATCTATAATCTAATAGTCTGCATTAGCTCAGCTTTTCATTGACACTTTATTGGCTAAGTGCTTCAGGTGCTTAATGGGAGTGTGTGCTTATGTGTGCTTACATGGTCCAGAAAGACAGGCCAGCAGCAGGGTGGGATGTGCAGGAGAGGACAAACTGATGTGGGTCAAGTGGTTGAGGAAGAGATTATGAAAGTGATGCAGCAATTAATGGAAAACAACAGAAATGCCGAGGTCAGTCATACAAATAAGAACAGGAAGAAAAGCATTAAGTTCACTTTATCCTAGTTGCAGCCTTTGTTGTCAGATGATAAATGAGGCTAAGCTTATATGACTGCAACCTTCACACAATTCAGAATCCTTTACAAGAAGTGCATAATTAAACTGTATGTATCACATTGTGGAAAAAAGGCCAACAGTATTTCCACATTTCAGGTTTTTCCCCAGAGTTTGCTCAAGAGCTGAGGAACAAAGTGATACCTCCCCATGTTTTTACATTCTGGTGCCATGAATGCAGAGTAAGCAGAAATCAGATAATCCTAAGGGTCTGTGTGTTACATGCCTGACTGGCAGCTTTAAAACGCATCAAGACCCTCAACAATTCAGTATATAAAAGACTAATGCGATTTTAAAACTAATCCTTTCACATAAAGGGAGCCATTGCAGTGCTTTAAAGACTGGTATAATGTGAGGTAATATAGTTTAAAAAACAAAAAAAGACAGCTACAGGGGATATCTACTGCCTACAGCTGTTAACATCCAAAATAGCCTATAAAAATATATGCACAACTATAAAAGGTTACATTAAATTTCCCTTTGGGATCAATGTATTTTTGAATTTCACTGAATTTTGCTCTGGACTCAGCAGCAACATATCCGCAAAGGTAACCTCAAACAATCTAACCTACTAAATATTAAAGTTTGCACCAGTCATAACGAGTCTTGTTTTGACAGCTAACCTTTTATTTTGAAAACATTTATATTAAGGTTTTCATAAACCCATTGAACATTTAGTTTTTAGTCCCATTGTGTGAAAAATCAGGGCTAATCTCTAATGTTTATTATTGTTTGTACCAAGAACAACTATCTGCTCTAATGAAGCTTATCCATCCTTTTGACATTGACACACCGTCTTAGTGACTTTAATGGACTGTGGTCATGTTGGGACAGATGGTCTTTCACCAGCACAAGTAACAGATGTTGAACTTCATAATTTAAAGCAGTAGAGAAAAAGTATAAATGTTTCCCCAAGAATGGATCCATTAGGCAACACACATTTTGTCTTCATGGGCTTGTATCTCTTATCACAAAACCACAGAAATTATAGAAGTGTTGATAATAATAATAATGTTGATAAATATTCTATGATCTATTTAAAAAAAAAGACTGAAATTCAGTAAAAAAGAAGCTAAACTGCTAAGATGTGCTTCATTTCAAACCTTTACTGATGTAATCTCAGTTTTATATTGTGGTTCAAACAAAACCAAAGTAAAATTGAAAAGAGCTTATCATACTGCATTCATTTTTGCTTTAAAAACTCTTTTCCCTTTGCTTTATTTTATGAAAGCTGTTGCTCCTATTATGGTTTTAAATCCTCTCATATTCTATAACAATAACAGCGGCATCCAAATAGCATTTTGAAACTCAAGGAGTGCAAAGGAAATTTACATTCAGTAAAATCCGAGTCAAAAAAAAAAACTAATACATAACATATCCTGTAAGATTCTATCATGTTTTTTCATCTTTTTAGTTTTACACAAAAATAGCTACATTTCATTCTTTTTTTCCAGTTATTCTCCAGCTGGAGCTTCTCATCTCTTTATTTTAACTGCCTATCCTCCTCCTCCCCCAACTGCTTCCTCTCATTCTTCATCTTTTTGTGACACAGGCGATCATATTCCCTCCCAGAGGAATGGCATGCAACTTAATACGGGTCAGTGAAACGCAGAAATGCCCTGCACACCTCTAACCCAGTTATTGTGGATTTTTTTTTTAAAGGTATTAAAACACTGAATGGATGGTTTAGTATATATACTTTTTCATTCATGTTTTATGATCCCACAGCAGCAGAAATGGTCAGTTTGATAAACATACGCACCCCCTTTGTGTTGTAGATCATTAACCAGACCTTTGAATTTTTACTGACCTCCAGACCAATTCTTTAAATGCTCACAGTAATGATGATGATAATGGCGTCTCCCACCTTCTGGAAATTTTGATGATGATTAGGCCAGGAAAGAAGAGCAATACAAAAAAGCAGAGGTGAAATTGCTAAGCTGGATTAGCCTTTTTTTTTTCTCTTTCTGACATTCCTAATCTAAAGTCATATTTATATGCACCTCGTGATGAGAAATTTTTTTCTCCTCCATTTACTTGTTACATCGTGTATATGTAATATATATATATATATAGCACTATGTATTAAATATAAAAATCAACTTATTCCACTGGCTATTAAATAGTAATTGCACAACAGATATTGTAAAAGTTATTGCTGTTGTATTGTCGCATGAGTCCAATGGCAGCAGGAATGAATTACCTGCGGTAGTGTTCCTTTTTACAAACAGGGTGTGTAAAGACAAATGTGTTTTTTATTTGATATGTCATTCAAGACTGACCCATTATAACCCTTTCCTAAATGACTGCAAAATAAGTTAGAGATGTTTCTTTAGTATTTGTTAGATCCGCTTTAGAAATGGTATGATTTTGATCAAGGAAGCCTAAAAGGAAGGAAAGAAAGCCTTAATCTGTTCTATAAAACATTTCCAAACAATGTCAAAGTTTTCTGCAGTACAACAAGTAGAACCTAAGACTTTACAAAAGCTCACCAGAGAATAAAAAAATAAACCTAACAGCAAAGGAGAGGCTAATGTAATAGTTATCAGGAGCGATGCCAAATGATGACTTGAGGCAGATGAAAAGACAAATGAAGAGACAAGTGCGAGATTCGGGGCGTTAACATGCGGTTCCTTGGGGACAGTAATGTTAGAGACGTGTCATTGTAATTATTTACGTGGCGACAGACTCCTGCAGGAAATCATCTGTAAGGGAAACACTGAGTGCAGCTTGTGTGATTTACTCTCATTTCAGTGCAGTCATTCTAATGGTAGTCGTTTCATTTTGAAGGCTGGCTCCTGTGATTTATGTTAAAATTTGAAGTTGGCTGGTTGTTCATGATTAATGCTAAAAGTATGGGGCTCTGTTAAAAGTCTAGCCTGTGGCAGCAAGTCTAAACTAACAAACTGAAAAGTCGATTTTCGAGAAGAAAAGGTCATAAAGACAATTCTGTTATTGTCATTTTCAGGTACCCTTCAGGGTGTACTGGTGAGATTTACTGGTCTCTCTGCAACAGAACATATTAAAAAGAAAGGCAGCTTGTCAACTGGTATTCAATTTACTCATATAGGTTCACCTGCAGAGCAAATTCAGCCCCAAAATATTAAGGTTTATGGTTAAGAAGATCTACTAGAGTTTCTTTTGTTTACCCAGACAGGCAGGTTGCCATGAGAGCTCATTAAAGTAGAAGTTTCTTTGTGTTGTATTTTTGTTTTGTTTCTTCCCCTTTGAGCTGCTGACTTTTTTTTTCCACCCAAGGAAATGTCACATCTTGACAGCCATCTCCTTTGCTGTTCAAATACTTTATTTTTAGGAGTTTGAACTGTTTTTACATCATAGGGTTTGATACAAGGTTTCATTTCCATATCCAAGAACTTGTTGTGTTCATCAAAAACTCTAAGAATAGCTTTCGCAGAACTAGGATTAAAAAAAATTAAAAGTTTTTGGTCTCTTAAAACAAAACAAAAATGAGTAAATTGCTTTTCCAATGTTGGGCTTCTTTTCATTCATTACTGTTGCAGCATTCACTAATGAATAATGAATAATTTTGTTTCTGGAAATGGAATTGAGATGTGTGAAATGGACACCATATGCACCATATTTGTGTTTAAAACACCTTTTTACAATTCAGTGAGTTTAAAAGCACAAAGTCCAGTGAATTCTTTGTTCTAGATCAACACAAAAAATGAAAATTCTGAAAAAGGCAGCCTGCATATCATTTCAGATTTCATTTTGTTGAGCTTCCTTTCTCTGCAAATTAGCTCAGTCTTAATACCAATTAGTACATGAATAATTTGAACAAGTATAAATAGTGAATATTAGAAATGTTGTTGTCAGATGCTTTATTAATTAGAAAAATTGTTCTAAATAGGACGCAGTAGATACAAGCTCACGAATTTAGGATGCAAATTAACTGAATAAAAGGAATAATTTTGAGCACTAGATGTGGTCGAATCGCTCTAAAAACAAACATTTATGTACATTTAGTATGCATCAATAGCTAATAGTAGTCTACATAAACACTTTTGTCTGCATTAAAACGAGCAGCTGCTTGAGGCAAATCCACTGCAGAAGCCTAAAATGTGTTAAACCATCCCTCTGAACCTCAGCTCTTATAGACAACTTTTGCTGCTGCAAGGTGAACTTCCATTTAAGTCTCAGCTCTTTTGTAAACTGACCCGTCCTCTTCCCAGAATGCCCTGCCCTAGTTTAAGACGATCATTGTTATAGAATGATACTATGTTATTTACTCTGCATGCGTGACATTAACTGATGCGACTACTATACCTTTTCCTGCCCCTCTCTACTTGTTAGTCTTTAAATTCCCAGTTAAGTTTCTTTCTCAAACAGTATTAGTTATCATTTTAAGCAAACTAACAGTCATTATTTGAGAGAGAAAAATCAAATAGTCAAAACTATTCAAGATATTAGTAAACCATGTGACTTAAGCTAATATGGAAAGTAAATGTTCTTGTGCATACAAACACAGACCATGATAAATAGATACCATGTAATGTCCTATAGGGAAGCAGGGAAAAACAGGTTACCATACGATAATTGCAATTTATTTTTTAGATTAAAAGAGCTCCTTCACCTTAAAAATCACTTTAATCTGGAGCCTTTTGGAGCTGAGGAGCGTGCACGCAGCTACCAAAACACTCCATTACAGAGCAAGTCACGTGTCATAGGTCAGATAGAGTCTGACGAGCCACCTGCTGCCGTTTCCTGTTTACCTCATGATGTCACAGTTGATGGACAATAACCTGCTACACTGTCCACTGTCCTCTATGAATATAAAGTTCCACATGTTTACTGCTTACCTACAGTATACAACCCCTTTTCCTCTTACTTACCAACACTCTTTATTTCATCTTTTCCATTCTGTCTCATCCCATCAATCAGATTTCCACCATCTCATTCTGCTCATTTGTATGTGGCTGAATATACTGAGCTTCAAACTGCAGAGAAAGACTATACTGGGTGGGGTGAGAGCAAAGACTAGACTAGAGCAGGTACTGAGACAAAGAAGGCGTCGTCACTGATCCATATCTATAACACTACATGTCCCAGCTGGAGGTGGATGAACCAATCAGAGCATGACACACATCCATAGAGCTTTAGTATCCCATGGCTACAATATTTCAAGCCTCCTGGTGAGTACAAAGCGAATGGAAAATAAAAGGGGCTGGATAAACAGATAAACTCAGTTTATCAGACATCACCCATGTCCTGTTCTCCTGAAAATTACCACAGAAATAACCCTACCGCTATAAACAGACTCCCTCATCGATACCGGCGGGTAAAATTAAATCACCCTGCCCACTGCTGCCGTCTAGACAGAAAGGAAGAAGAGGAAGGAGAGAGGTAGAGAGGTCAATCTGCAAAGCCTGAGGCAGACTGAGGACTGGCTGGCAACAGGTAGACAAAGTGCTGCACTCAGTTAAGTTGGAGGATAGGGTGGAGTTGGGAGCTGGAAGGAGAAACCGAAAGAGGAGGCTAACAGGGGTCTGAATTGGTTAAAGCAAATTAGATAAAGGAGCCAAGAGATGACCTAAATTTCACCTGAACTGGCAAGAGATGAACTATGCAAATAATTAACATGCAAGAAGTTTACATTCATCTCAATGTAGAATTTTTATTGTTAAGTGTTGAAAATGTGGCCTCAGAAACCTCTTTTCTACTCATCTAGGAGTTAATCTGCTCATTTAAGTTTATCTATGCATCATTCGAAACTCTTTATATGCAAAATAAATAAGACCAGGAGTCTCCTGTACAGCTTCCTATTCTCTGATTTAAGCTTTCGTTTAAGTTTGCCTTGCAGCAGAAACAATAAAAAACAAAAAAATGAACGACTTCAAACCAATAAAGTGAAAACTGGTCTATGGCGGTAATATTGCAACATGCAAAAACCACTGAGAAAGAAATACACGTTTGCAATGCACTGTATTTATTTTGTTTCTAGTCTTCATAGCTCATGTTGGTTCATATTGGGATCAGAGATTTGATGTTCTGACAAGATCCCCCACTCTATAATTTACCAAAGCCTCCAGCTGTGTTTTTCCACATGATTCCATCAAACATGTCCCAATCCTTTGATTCTAAAAACATCCATAATTGTGTTCGTTAAATATTTTAAACTGAAATTTGTTGAGGTTTTTTGTCTCTCCTCCAGAAGAAACTTGCAAAGTTATTAAATCAGTTATCTAAGAATAGCGTATATTTTCAAAGTTTGATTTTGTGCAAATGAATCTATGATGCAGTGACCCAGTTTCCTGAACAACTGAGCTTCTTAAATATGTAAAGAAAGGCTAAACAAAGTTAACATTCATTTCAGCACCTCCTTAAGTCTGTAAACCTACAAGGAATAACAGTTTACAGAAGTATTGGGATGCTTAACAGGCTCATGCAAAGGGAAAAACTACAGTTTAATAACAGGACGTGCCACTTTTAAACTGTGAAAAGTAAATCCTGTTTCATATGAAAACCTTTGTCGACTTAGTGGCAGCAGCCACAAGCTGCAGCACAGTCAACCACACGCTGTGCTCATCAGCAGGGATTGGCATGGAAAATGCTCAAACTAAATTCTAAAAGAGCAGGGCACCTTGTTTAAAGAAAGAAAATCTCACCGTATCCAAATTGTGCTTTTCTGATAAGTAATCCATATAATAAATAAATATAAATAGAACCTGTCCGACTACAGGAAGCAGGCTAGAAAATCTCAACAAGCTAATTAAGCAGCAGGTTCAATCTTCCACATTATGGAGAGCATATGATATTCATGAAAATCAGACAACTGTAGCAAGTTTTAAAAACAAAACAGGCTGCAGAAGAATACAAGGTTTCTGAGAAAAGCAAAATACTAATAGGAGCAATAGAGGAAACTAAGACAGGAGAGTGGACTGGGTGTCTGGAAGGATTCAGATCCGCACAGAATTAATAATGAAGAGGGATTTACTAACAAGGACCTTAACTGCTCCCAGGAAGAGGGCAAACCCCAAGTCAGTAGACTAATCAATCTCCTTGATCTTCTTCTCCCAGTTTTTAAATTAGCAAAAGAAAAAAAAAAAGAAAAGAAATCCCATTAATCCTCACCAATACTGACTTTATTCGAGAAACGGGGATATGTTCATTTTGGGAAAAAGAAAATAATCAGAAGAAAGACAAACATTGTATGTACTTAGGGAGCTCGACAACAAGCACAGACATCACAAACACATTATCCAGCCCAAGCTGCCAATGTGAGAGACAATACAAGAGCAGAAGGCCAGCTGTCCGTCCAATAATGGCTGAAAAGGGGGAAAGGGCTTCTCAAATTAGATTCTGTGGTGGATCTCATTTTAAGTACATGGCCAGAGATTCACATCCATTTCCTGTGCGACTTTGTCAAGCAGCGCATCACTCAAACACCCCATAAGGTCATATTATGAACCTTCACAGCTGTGGTGAGCTTAACAGGGCTGGACAGGTTGGTAAATATATTTGTAAGCCATTTATTCTATCCAGTTTTTTGATGCGTCAGCTATTGCTTCTAAATTTACAGATTATTTAATCTAATCTTACCTGAATGTACATTTGATGCTTTTGAACGCATTTAAATACACAACAATAGCAACAGGGAGTGGAGCAGGACAACTATAATGTCACAATCAGCTCACTGTGAGAAGTAGCTACCACTTTGGTTACTAGTGGATGCATCTGTATCATTAAGAGCTGTATCATTATTGCATCTTATTCTAAAAAAAATAATTATAATTATAATCATAACAGGAAGAAATACTTTTAATACTTGGGGAAGATGATGCTTTCAATGTTATGGGTCTACCCAAACAGAAAAAAAAGCCAACGTGACATTGTTGCCATCTAGTGGACAACTTCAGCTAAAACAATCTTTGATTTTTCCATTCAAAAAGAATGCATCCAACTAGGATTTATTGGAACAAACATGTGGTTTGAACTGTGGCTATTTAACATAAGCTCCCAGTTCTAGTTGGCCAAATCCAAGAATAACCAAATATAAGGACATTTTAAAACAACTCACTTTTATGTCATTTGCTAAAGTCAATGATTTTTTTATTTGACAGTAAATTAAGTTGTGTACCATGTAACAACAATAGGACCTAGTCCCTTGCAGTCTTTAAGAGTATAGTTTAAGTTATGGTAGCTGGTAAATTAGAAATACAAATATTTTTCCAAAGCCTTTTTCAATAGTATTTTCAAAAAGTTTCATTTATTAACTGACAAACCATCCAATGATCCATCTTTAAATTCTGAGTAAAATGTAGTTGTTGTTTTTTTTATCAGAAAATTGGTTATAGAAAGAGATCGGGTAGTCTGAATGTGGTAAGTTATTGAAATTAGGCCTGAAAAAGTGTAGCAACAGAGGGAGAACAGATCCATTATATACTGGGTTTACAAGTACTAGTTTCCTGCTCTTTAACAGAAGACCATCAGCATGAGCCATTATGATAGGGACACAAATGAAGAAAGGAACTCTGGAGTCCATGCTGTCTTTACAGGTAGCACATATAAGCCTGTTGACAGAATGGAGAACGTATCCCACTGCAACCATCAACATCATTCATTTAACATGTTCTTTTGCATATATGGTTAGAGACCATTTTCTCCACTCTTATATTTTGCTATCCTTTAAAGTGCAGGTCAGAGTGGCATCACGAAATGTATATGAGGGAGAAACTTAGTTGCATGCTCAGATATACAAAGACTAATAAGTACAAGATGATATAAATGGAAGAAAAGTTTCAACAAAACAATGCTTTTATAAATATTCCAATTTTTTATTGTCATTACACTGTCACAAGCAGGAAATTAACTCTCTGCTTTTAACCAGTCCTCTTGGGGAGCAGTGGGCTGCATTTGTGCAGTGGTGGAGTAATGTGGGGGTTAAGGGTCTTTGATCCGGGACCCAGAGTAACAGTCTGTGGGTTTTGAACTCAGAACCTCAGGATTCCGAGCGCAATGCCCTAACTACTAGGTAATCACTCCCCAAAGCATACATTAGCATGAAGGGTCGTGCCTATGGACCCACAGTGGCAGCTCATCCCCCCAGCTGGGATACGAACCCAGGCTTCCTTACCACTTGACCTAGCCAGCTGCTAGCGCCGGTATGCGTATAGCTCTAAAGAATAAAGTGGAAATAAGTGCAGAAGTCACCTCACTAGTAATGCATCTTTTCCCATGCATGAGTAACACCTTCTAATGGCAGTTCTAAGCCATGAAGCAACCCAATGGCTTAGTAAAGCCTTTGGGGTTGCTTCATTACAGAAGCAGCACAAAGAACTTTGGTTTCTTTGGAGGAGCTGCAGAAATACCAGAGCTCAGGTTGAAAATGTCAGTGTCAACTGTTTTTTTGTTTTTCTTCAACAAGGCCGGATAGGACATGTGGAAAAAAAGGGGTTGTGATTAGATGACACCAAAATGTATTTATTTTCGGCCAACATTTATCCTGCTCACTTTATGCAGGAAGACTTACAGTAAACATAACCTGCACTCGCTACCCCCATAGTAACACATGGTGGTGGCAGTGTCATGTCATGATTACTTGTAAGATTGTTTGCAAACCATGCATCCTTTTAACTTTACGTAATTACAATCACAAAACTATAAGAAGAAATCAGCTAAAATATTACTGTATGCATACTTTTGGATGGCAAAGTAAAACTGCTCTGTTCCATCCAGCTCTGTTCCATCATGCTCAGTCTCAGACCACAGTGAACCAAGCTGAGTTATTCTGTTTTCAGCGTAACCCACAACAGCCAGTGATATCATCTATTTTCCATGGGTGTGCATACAGTCAGACATGCAACTGCAAAACAAGACACATGATATGCATCGAAAACTGCAAATCAAACACTTCCTGAAACTTAAGATAATGCAGTTAGAAACATCTACTAAATAACCACAATTAAAAGATTAAGAAGCAGCACACATGAACTCAAACTAAACATTAAAAAAGAAAATGCAAAAGAAGGCAAACACACACACCAGAAGCAAGACGTCATTCACACACAGACACTGTCTGTGCTTGGATAAACCTCTTGTGCCCAGATATATCTATACAATAGTCCCCTTTAGGGACATAGTCTCTTGTGTGTGATTTAAGAACTCAACGGTGCCCCATTGTGGTTGTTTGGTTGCATTGAGAGAAGCTTCACATCTATATGGCTAGGCTGTGACTGCAGGCTGTGCAAAGGATTAGGGTTTGGATTAATTTCTTTAGAACAAGCTTAAAATGATTGTGCATACAATAGCACACACATATTATTCTCACAGGCACTATACGTCCTGCATAACCACAAAAGCTTCAACAACAGACAATGCTGCAGCTGAGTATTTGAGTAGACTTTTGTACCGCATCATGTGATCAAACACCTTCATTCTTAAAGAGCAGCTGATTAAAATATAGTTTACAATGGAGCTAATACTTCATTTTTTATATAAAATGAGCCGTTTACAATGCCTTACAACTATATTGACTTTTGTCAATAACTTTAGTTTATTCCAATGGGATTTTTTTATAAAGTGGAAGTATAAAAATGCAACATACGGTTAAACTCTGGCTCTTCTGAGCTTGTCTCCTGCAATGTCTGATGTTCCTCTCCATTA
This sequence comes from Cyprinodon diabolis, assembly GCA_030533445.1. Lineage (NCBI taxonomy): Eukaryota > Metazoa > Chordata > Actinopteri > Cyprinodontiformes > Cyprinodontidae > Cyprinodon > Cyprinodon diabolis. The sequence continues at coordinate 22,050,868 of CM060078.1, forward strand.
ATAAACCTTTACTAAAGTGTAAGGTCATTAACAGAATTAGTTGAAGGAAGACCTCTTAATTACCCATTTGATTGGGGTACTTTTAAAAGCAGAGGCCTCTGAAACATGTCAAAATTAAGGCCCACAGGCAAAATCCAATCAATCAGCCCTTCAGCTGCAAGATAAAATATACATATTTTTCTTGGAATACGTGCATTTTCCCTTATTTTGAGCAGATAAAACAATCTGGAAAAGGAATAAGATTTACATTAAAATAAAATTCTTTTATCTTATTTCAAGTTTATACTGTTTTTTGTTTTAAGTGCAAAAATATCCCCATTCCACTGGCAGATCATTCCTTTTACCAGCTTATATTAAGAGTAAATAGAAAAATAAGCATACATTTCTCAAAATGCGTTTGATAGTTTTCCATTGTTGTGTCATAAATAATTTTATAATGGCTGAAACTGCTAAAAGTGTCTCCAGCAGAGAGCGCTGTGGGTCTCCTGGATTGGAGCCTCCTGCACACCTGTGGATCATCAGCCCATCAGGAGACCTCCTATATAAGCAGCAGCCAGACCTGACTTCTTCGCCGGAGTGTTGACCATTTTTGGTTAGCAGAACCTGAACCTCTGCCTGAACATAGAATCTCTGTCTGCTCTGGAGAGTAACTTGATTCTAACCAGCCTTTGTCTTCTCTGCTCACAGGAAAGTCTGACTGAAGCCCTTAGCTCTGGAGGAGCTAGCTTGGAAACCTGCCTGCCTGCCCTTGGAAGCCAAACCTGAAGATAACCTGTCTGGATCCTTCTGCCAGCTCTCTAGGGAGAGCTAGAACATCAAATCAAGGTCTGAACTCCTCTAGCCTGAAGCTAGACGCTGCCGCTGCTGCTGTTGTGCTCTCTGCTGAATCCACTGACTCTGGACCCAATCGGTTCCCCCTCTCCAAAGATCTGTCTGAACATCATCAAGGTATAAATCTGAATCAACACCAAACAAATCATCACCGCTGTCTGGCTAACCAAACAATCCATCTCTGCAGATCCTCTGAGATTCCAGTCCCGGACCAGTACCTGAATCAGCCCTTTATTATTCTGTGTGTTATCATCATTCAATAAACTGTTGAACTTTTTATTAGACTCCTGTGGTGTTCTGCATGTGGGTTAAGTCACTTAGACCCATCATGAGAAAAAGGAACCCAAAACGATATAAGGTTAATGATAGCAGAACGGCGTGATCTTCTAAATCAAGGTAGGAAATCAAAACCCTTTCATGCAACTACAAGCATCCCTTTTAAAACACTTTATGATGCTAAAGCGGCTTGAAAAAAAAAAAGTGGGTTTGAAAAGTTCCAGGACACCAACTCGGTTTGAAGTAGTTCAAGTATATACCGTCACCTATTCTGTATTGTTAGCGTCTTTGCCTTTCTAGAAGGAGGTCCTCTGTGTAACCGACTGGTTTATTTACTGCCACCTTGTATTTAGCAAAAAAGTTCCTTCTGGAGAAGAGCATCCCACAGCATGATGCTGCCTCTACCATTATTCCGTGAGGAGGTTAAATTCAGAGGGGTCAATTGAGTCATGCATTAGTTATCATAAAACCAAACCATGCTTTTATATCTTTGCTACCACCCTCCATGGTTTGTGGTTCATTTAACTTTCAACAATTGCTTTGATCTCCCCATCTTTCTGAATTAGCGCTGTAATGAAAATGACATGATGTAGTTCAGTTTGGCATATCCTTACTGGCACTAATCTTGTGTAATCATAATTAATGGCTTGTAATTACAGCAGCGTCACTACGTCACAGCGGGACTGCGTCAGCGTCAAATGTCCCGACTGCAGATGCTGCCTTCAAAAGCCAGTTAGAAATTTTAAGACCAGTTATGTTTACTTCATCGTGATTGAAGTAAATGATGATTTTAGCCCGTGTTGCAGTTCTTGCTACATTATCCTGACTTTTATTTCTAATGTTATGCGTTTAAAAACGCTCTGGGTTTTGCTGTAGGTTTATAAATGTTTTAATTCCTTACGATTTAGAGGTTACATTTGCAAAAAAATATATATGTTTCATTGAATAACGACACAGAAGATTAGTTTAATTGTTTAATAGTATATTTAAATTAAATATTTGATTATTCCGATAAGTATTTATGTGCAGGCTTCTCGGCTTTAGCATTTCCGAGCTGCTCTAAATGCACCATCCGTTCACTGCTGCACCTTTCACTTCATTTTGCAGCCACAGCGGAAAATAAATAATGAAAAACAATGTCAAGGATAAGGACAGCAGTGTCTCCAGAGTAAGGGACTGATCATGGCCTCTCGGTGGAGAGAAGCTCCTCGCTGCCGCTCGGAGGAGCCTGCAGTCAGCCTGGAAGCAGCTGAAGCGCCCCGGCAACAGGAACCGTTTGAAGACACTGGGGAGCCGCTGCAGGAGCTTCCCAAATGGATGCGGCTCTACCTCTACGGCATGCACGGAGTGACTCTGGATGTGCTGTTCTCCTCTCTGCAGGGGATTTTAACCAGTCGGGACTTTAAGCTGGTGGGCTTCTCGTCACCGTATCTGTGCGTCATGCACGCGCTGACCCACTTTGCGCTGGAGAAGATCTACTCCCAGAAGAAGAGCTTCCAAGGTCGGCCTGTGGTGTTCCACCTGGTCTTCTACCCATCTGTCTTCATCGGGCTGCAGCTCCTCATAGGGAACATCAGCACTCTGACCGAGCAGGTGCGAGTGGTGTCAGGGACGCAGCTGGTGGTCCACTACATCCTGGCTCTGTATTTCTCCCAGGTGTTTCATAAAGGTCTGTCCAACCTGCATTACAGACCCTCCTCCAGCTGCGCGGATCTCTACAGGAGCCTCGGTGGTCCGGGTGCGCCTCCTTCGCGCGCCCTCCCTGGGTTCGTGCGCTTCTTGTTTTTTGGCATGCATGGTTTTCTGGACGAGGTTCTCTTCACGTCTCTGTTCAACCTGGTGGAGAAAACTGACGGGACCCTGGGGGGCCACACGTCCCTGTGGTCTTTCCTGATGTACGGCAGCTGCAGCTTTGTGGTGGAGAAGCTCTACTTCCACCTGCACTTCGGCCGAGGCTGGGGGACGTGGCGGCGCCTGCCTATCTATGTCTGCTTCATCTACACCTGGGAGTTCTGCTGTGGTCTGCTCCTCAGGCAGTTTGACGCCTGCTCCTGGGATTACTCCCACTACCCGCACAATTTCATGGGACTAATTACTATCCTGTACCTGCCAGGCTGGGTGATCCTGAGTTTGTACCAGGACGTGTTGACCAACGTCCTGTTGAGAATAAGGTGCACCAAAGATCTAGACTGTGAGAGTGGGGGAAATGGAGAGGTCAATGGGCAAGCTAAGAAAAAAACATTTTAATCTGACCCCTCAAATATATGCCTGACTATTGAAATGAATTATGATAATTCAGGTTCATCTCAGCAACTTGGAATATCATCAAAAAGTTTACCTATTTCTCTTTTCCTAATTTAAATAATTAGATTGATTACCAGAAGGATATTCTTGAACCTGAAATGTTGGGAATCATGACTTTGTCTTACAAAAACAAAAAAAATTGTAAGACAATGAAACCACTTGGTTTTTTTTTGTTTGTTTTTTGTTGCAAATTTACCCTAAATAATAAGGAATAAAAACATTTATAGACCTACAGCTAAACTCAGAGCGATTTTAAGCACATAAGATTAGAAATTAAAGTCAGGCTATTGTAGTAAGAACTTCAACATGGGCTAAAATCATCATTTACTTTATGGCGATGAAGTAAACAACTGGTCTTTATCGTGGAAAATTAAGTGGAAGGATAAAAGTGTGGTAGATAATGCCAAAAGTAAGCCTTAAACGTTGTTTACCAGTCTGGTTGTAGTTTTTGCTTCCAATGAGCAAATTAATGGAAAGTTGAGTAAAATGAAAAAGTGTGCAGAAACTTGCCATTATAAATGCAGCTTGTTTTGCAGTAATTAATGAGGATCATAATTAATGTTCTTGGAAGTGTTTACTTCTATTCATTTGGCCTAAAATTCCTTTCAATGAAAAATCTCAATTTCTTCTGAAAATTTGAACATTACATAAAGAGAAAAAAAAATGGGAGCCATCCCCATGATGTGCACGTCAACATTTTTTTAATTTCACAGATATAAAACAGACACCAAGTAAAGCACTACAGGAAACTGCTGCAGAAACCTTCAGTTTAAAGAATTCTGTATCTAAACCAATAAATGGGAAGTTATTTGGAACGAAAACATGTCGAGAAAGGTAGCTGTTAATACTACCTTGGCCTCCCTTATTTATCTAAAAAAAGATATTTTTAAGCTCACAGCAATTAAAATTAAAAATTTTTGTTCTTGTTTTTCAACTGAACATCATATTCACTCCGAACCCTATGACAGCTATAGCCAGTGGCATTTTGACAGTAATTTCTCCTTCCACTCAACTTTCCTCTCATATTCTTGAAAAACAGAACAAAGTATAGCAAGTGTCTTTACTAATGATTACCTTAATAAAAGTCTTTATTTGTCTTTATAATCTAATGAACCAAAGCTCATCATCTTTAAGCCATAATTATCAACATTAAACCTGAAAGGTCTTAATTTATGTATAATAAATGTATATTAACTACACACTGTCACTTTAATTGAATGACTGAAATTATTAAACTTTTAAAGATATTGTAAGTATTTATTGAGATGAACCCATTTATTATATTGAACAGTTTCTAATGTTCGTTTTATGATGTCCATGAAGACCCTTGACTGTTTCATACCCACCCATGAACTTACTGCCATTTTATTAGAAAGGGGATTGTAATACTACAATATTTTATAGCACCATAGTTCTATAACTGTTTGGATGCCCAAAGTTTCATGGAAAACTAAATTTGGGATTCCTCATACATGTAAAGTAATTTAGAGCAATTGTGTTTTTCTGGAGTAAATGATTCAGTTTTTGAATAAGCTGAAACTTGAAAAGTAATATGGAAGTTTTATTATGTTTTATAATCTACTAAAACACAAAGATTGACTCCAACTCATCTTTTTAAAGAACAGTAGAGATCAAGATTCATCTGGCAGAAATAGACAAATGAGTTCTAGAAGCCAACAAGATTAAAAATAAACCAATAAAAACAGATGAAAGTTTGAAGGCTCAAAAATCCAAATTTGTACACGGCTCTGTTCCGCCTTGGCTCAGCTTTGTGGCCAGACAGCTGGCCTGGCTCTGCTACAGACTCACCATTAAGCATTGTGGGTAGTTTTTAAACCACAGGAAGTCATTTAGCCTGCTCAGCTATAACTTGTGCACATACCAGCACGGTAGAACTGTCATGACAAAAATAAAATAAAAATTTCTTTGGCTTTTTATATTAAACACTGTTCTAGAAGCTGCCTGATGCTCCAAAGGCTAAAATTTGACAATATTAATTTTTGATTCTCTTTATTGAAACAAACTCATTGGTTTCCCTAAATTGCCTTAAAGGATTTAAAAAAAATGAAAAAAGTAGTAGTAATGAACTGATTAAATGCTTTCCTTTTCTTTTACCAAGTCTTTATAAAAGAAAAAAACTTTTGAATTATTTCTGTAAGGGATCAGAGCAAAAAGACATTAACCCAGTCCTAAATGTAGCGATGGAGCAGAACACAAATTTGGAAGCAAGGGAGGTTTTACTGTGAATTTTTCATTAACCAAACATTACTTTGCTGGAGTGCCTTCCTGTGTAAACACAGACTCAATTAAACAAAACATGACTCCTTTACTTGGCTGCAAGCACTAAAGCCATGGATCCCAACACCTCAGCTTTGATGGCTCAGTAATGAATACATCTGTGTACAACTGAAACACAAAACAGTTTTGATTTTTAATTAGAAAGCAGCTTTTCTTTCTGTGCGATTCCCAAATGCATTTAGAAGTGCAAATTTTCTACATTCTAAATACTATTGTCAAATTATGCAACCTCTCAGAGAGCTGATGCCGGTTTGGCGATTTAGTCTGTTTTGGACTTGGCAGCTATACTGATGTTTTTAAATGTTTTTAATATTTACACCACTTACTGCATGAGTTGATTATTTTGCACATCATAAATATATTCCCTGACCGCATAACTGTACTTTTATCATCCTTAACATCTGTTTGAGCATCTTTTAAATAAAACAAATAGTTTATAAAAGGCATAGTAATATACTATGTGTAACATTCAAAAGATGCATGCACTCCGTTTCATCATCCTGATTAGACATGGAAACTTTCTGTTACAACTTGTTCTTATTTTTTATTAGTAAAAGTGTAACAGTTTTGGTCACAAGTGTTTCAAGAGACTGTCAGCATGCGCCTTTTGAGAATCAGTTTATGTAACATACTGGTTTGCTTTACTTTTACTTTTTTAAAGTTTGCTTTGGAATTTATGCTGTTAAACTGCTCCTAATATTTTGGATAAATTAAACATTCCTCAACCTCTAACAAATCCGTATTATGCTCTTTATGTCAACTTAATAGCCTAGGTACTTATTTGTAAGCTTGATGTTCAGTTTGACTGTGGTAACACATTTGCATGACATTTCAATGTGCAAATCTTAAAAAAAAAAAAATTTAACAAAAACATGTCTGTTAAAAAATATTGATTGTGTCCTAATATTTGCAATGCTTAAATAACCTTTCTAAAACATCAGACCAATAGTTAAAGCCTAAAAATTTTGGAAATATGACAATAATTTCCCAGTTCATGGGCTCTGGAAAGATAGTATCAATTCTCTTACATACATCCTCATCTTCAGATGTTTAAGTAGAACTATGTACAAAATAAGGAGATTTCCAAAGCCAATTGTTGCAATATCTTGTAGTTACAAAGATTCCCTAACCAGTATTCATCCGTCCATCCATCTTCTTACACGCTTAATACCAAGTGGGGTCGCGAGGGGTGCTGGTGCCTATCTCCAGCTGTCAATTGGCGAGAGGCGGGGTACACCCAGTCCATCGCAGCTAACCAGAATTTGCACAAATTATTTCGCAAAATATTATATTGTCTTATAGCAAAAATTAAATATCAGAGGAATATAAATGAAGGTAAACATACTCTTTATGATACCTTAGAGATGCCTCTAACCTCGGCAAGCATTCAGACAGCATAAAGTTCTAGGGAAGACAACAGGGTTCCCCAGTGACTTTCAGCAAACCTCACTGCACCTCATTGGGAATACATGCACTACCCAATGAATGCTCATTAGCAATAAACTGATGCACCATACTGATGTGCAGGCATGACACAGCTTAGCTAAGAGAAAACAGGAAGTGGGAATGCAATCTTTAACTCACAGTTTCTTCACTTTTAGTTACTCAAAAGTTTCCTTGTTGAACCCTTGCCAGCATATTAACCAGTGAAGCTACAAATACACAGTTTGAATAGTGTAAGAGTAGAAGACCACTGTGATGTTATCCAGCAGTTGCTGTCTTGGTAGATTGAGAGCCTAAAACACCATATTTAGACAAAAGGAGAACCAGCTTGCATAAAACTGTAAGATTATATGTTAGGCCTGATAAACGTTCATCTAAACCATTGTGTCCAAACATAACTGGGTGCACAATGTTATACATCTTCACTACAAACATTTACTATCAATTTACAACTGTTTTGAACACAATGTTGCATGCAGTCAAGGTAACCAGGTATTAATGGATCCTCTGAGTTTTAATGCATCATTTTTCCTAATGATAGTAAGCAATACGCTTGGATGGCAAACTTTACAGAAGTTGCAGTGCAGCTGAAAGTGCTAAAAAGCCCAAATGCAAGTTTTTTTCCTTTTAAATCATACTAAAATTAAAAGCTTTCCAATAATGCATTACAGTACTTAGAAGCCACTTTCAACTATTCGTCCATTTTCCGTCAAGCTTATACATGCTGGGGTCATGAGGGGTGTTGGTGCCTATCTCCAGTTATCTACGTGTGAAAGGTGGGGTACCATCTGGACAGGTTGCCAGTCCATGGCAGGGCAACACAAGGACTAACAACCATTCACGCACACACCATTAAGGAGAATTTAGAGAAGCCAATTAACCTAACAGTCATGTTTTTGGACTGTAGGAGGAAGCCGAAGTACCTGGAGAGAACTCACGCATGCTCAAGGAGAACATGTAAACTCCATGTAGAAAGATCCTGCACCGGGAATCGAACCCGGAACTTTGTTGCTGCAAGGCAGCAATGCTACCCACTCACCACTGAGCAGCCCACTTTTAACTATATCTATATTCATTTGTCAGTCTTAAGTCTGAAACAAGGCTAAAATTAGTGTTACAAAACCATCAGCAAAAGGGTTGGGAAGAAGGAGACGTCTCCTGGTACTTTTTTTTTTTTTTTTAAGTGACAGTCACACAATTAACTGTCCTCTGGCTGGTCTCTGGCCGATCTCTGCTAATGAGGATGATGGCGATTAAGGTGAGGGACCATCCTAAAACTACACTGCAGGAGCCTGAACTTGATCTAAAGGCAATGGGGCCTCAGTTACCAAGACAATGGTATCACGCAATGCCCGCATGGTCACTCTGCTCAAGGAGACCTATGTACGGGCTTGCCTAAACTTAACAAATTTGAGTTAAACATCTAAATAACTCAGGAAAATTTCTGAGAATGTGCTGTGGTCAGATGAGATTCAAGCTTAGTTATCTGGCATCAACTCGAACTGCAGCGTTTGGTGAATAAAGGTGAATATGATCACGAACTTCATCCCCACAGTAAAGCACGGGGGTGGAAGCATTTCGTTTTTGAAATGTTATTCTTGCAAAGGGGACAGGACGACTCCACTGCATACGGGGAGCTATGAATAAACATACAGTGAGGACAACAAGAAGCGTATTAGGGTCAGAGAGAGGTCTTGTCAGACCCCTGACCTCAATTCGAAACCTATGGAGGGAACCAAAGGTTCTAGTTTAAAAAAGGATGCTGAGAAACATAAAGCTGTAAAAAAATTTGCAAATAAAAAGGAGGAAAAAAATATTTCATGAGGTGTGCAAAAAAAAAATGTTAATATACAAAAAATGTCTCATCCCTGTGCAAAACAAGAGTGACTACCAAATATAATATTGTGTTTTGGTTTGGAATCAAATATTATTTTCACTAAAAGCAATACATAATGTTATTTAGCTTTAATGCAGTTTGTTTTTCATGCACTTTCATATATTTTTTATTTTGCTAACAGCTAAATAGTAATCAACTCCAAAAAAATTATGCACAAGAATTTGATTTTTAATCGACAAAATTACAAATTAAGTTGGGAATGGAATACTAATTTTACCCACTGTGTATGATCAGTTGAATTTGACTGCAGAAATTAATCTATTAAGCAACACTGAATTTACTTTTAAATGAATCATTTTTACAGATATCAATAGCAATTGGCCTAGTATGACTTATGAACAGCTCTAGGATGGCATTTGTTGTGAATTGGTGGTGGACCGGTAAAATGAGCAGAACAAGATTGTAATCTAATTTCTAAAATTCAGAATCTGAAATTTTATAATCATATACATTCTCACTGTTAAGCTCCTATCCTATTAACCACTATTGTTCCAGAAACTACTGCTGGTGCTTCATTGTGCAACTTTGTGGTAATTAATCTACACACTGTGACTTGTAAGGTTTTTAAGAGGAACAAAGTACAGACAGGAACTGATAATGAAAAGCAAAACTCACATGCAACGTTTGAGAAACACAGGAAGACAAACTGTGTAGGACATAAAATAAAGCAGCAGTGAGGAGATATAAACCAAGAAGTCATGCAGAGAATCTTTAATCAGTGACATAGGAACCAGGTGAGTGTAATCAGGAGAAGGCTGAACAGCTGAAGGAAGAAACTGAAGGAAGGAGCTGTTACAAAGAAAACACAGGGTTCTCTGAAGGACCCAGCTTAACTGAACTGGGTCCTTTGGGAGCTGTGACAAAAAGGAGGCTAGAAGAGTTCGGCTATAGATCTGAACAGGTCCAACTTTCTCCAGCTGTCACCGCCTCTCATGAGACGTATGGCCTGTCACCTAGCAACCATGACAGTTTACACACAAAGCAGGCAAAGAATTGATGCCAAGCTTCTCACTCATGTTTTGTGTTCTAATTTTATTTCTTAGGAGCTTCAGTAGCAACATTATCAGATATCAGATTTGTAGTCCACACTCTGCACAGATATCGGAAATAAGAAAAACCCTGAAGAGAAATAAAATCTAAAAGGATCAGAGCACAAACAAACATAACACAAAAAAACAGTGACTCATGGCTCAACAGATATATGGAAAACAAACTTTTTTTTTTGTACATTGAATCTGGCATTCAGGCAGTTACAAAGACAGATCCCTTGACACCTTTAAACTAATGAATTAGTGGTTTAAGAATTAAAAATTACTTCAGGAATCGCTCCAGGGTGACGATCCCTGCAGACACTATTGGCATTTACTCCGGCTCTGTCCTGACACGACTAGCAGTTGTGAGAAAATGTGAAACCAGGTAAAATAATAGTAATGAAGAATCACTGTTTTGTAAGACTAAGTTGCCATGGTTGGTTTTAGACATGCTTCTCAGACAGAACTGAAGAAATCATTGCTTTCCTTCATCCACCTGCGATACAGCCAATCAGCTTTTGACCACACCTCCACGAAAGCCAATCAGCATCCAAAGTTCATCTTAAAAGATGACACAGTTTTAACCCACCTCCAGCCCCTCCTCCACCATCGTAGCTAAAGCTTCATCAGAGTGTCATTCCTCCTGGACTCTTACTGTGTTCCCTGTCTCATCTTAACCAGTCCGGCAGAAGACCGCCATGTTGAGCCTGGTTCTACCAGAGGTTTCTTCCCAACGGGGAATTTTTCCTCTCCACTGTCGCTTCATGCTTGCTCGTCATGGACAGGTTCTCTCAACCTGTGTTATCCAAGCTGGACTTCCATCTTCCAGGTCCCTGAGTGAAGCTCTAGTGTCAGCTCACGCAGTCCACTGCATCTCCCCATAAGAGATCCAGTGAACTGGACAGCCCTTTTCTTTGCGTTGCTCTTGTTCATGCATATCTATCAAAATTAAGCGCTATGTTTCCTGCCGAGGTCTGAGTGCAAAAGACAAAGTTATTGTATCGATACATTTCTCTTAACTGTCTTTCCTCTTCGTGTGAGTTTTTCAGATTGAACTCTGAGTTCAACACACAGTTGGTAAAGCAATGTCAATACTTTCAGTTTGATTCTCCAGAAGGGTTGCTTTGGGAAACAACTTATTAAATCACAATTTTTCAACATTGAAAGATGTACTAATATGTAAAAAAATATGAAAGAAAAAGATCTGTGTGAAATCACTGTAATAAAGACAGCCAGGGAAAAAAATAGCTTTAAAATATAGTTTTAACACAGACAGAACCCTTTCTATTTAATACTTTTTTTAGTATCTTAGGTGAGGCAATACACAATGATTCACACAAAGTCTCCTGCCACCATTCTTGTTTTGCTTTATTTACATAAAGATGCAAACCACAGGCAAATATTCCCCGAAGCCAATATTGTCTCCGACAACAAACGCTTCTGATAGAGCAAAGTGCCTGTCTTTGATTTATTCTGTCTGTTAAAGAAACAAAAAAGGAAAAAAGTAAATAAAAGGTAGAAAAATATTTGTTTTGTTACTGGAACAATCAGTTTTTTTGTTTTTAATAGATAAACTATTAGATTAACCAACATTCTAGTAAGAAAAACATATTCATGACCCTTGACTTATTCCCACTTTTTCCTTTTTACAACCATTACATTAAATATTATTGGAATCCAGTGTGATAGACCAATAGAAAGAAGCTTGTTATTATCAAGGAGAATGAAAGAATAAGAACATTTTTTTAAACATCTCTCAAAGTGCTGCTTAACACATCAGAGTATGCACTAATGAAGAGGTCTGTTTCACAAAGCATGTTTAATTAACTAAAATCATCAACACTGAATTGCTTTAGCCTGAGGTTGGAAACTCTGAGTTTTCCATTTCACTTCGGCTGCTGTGAGTTAGTTTAATCAACTCTGAGCAGGTCCATACAGATTTTAACATGCATGTAACAAGTATGACAAGCCATTATGAGTGGAGCCCCAATATGATGAGTCATCATGACAACAGACAACAGGAAGTGACAATTTCAAATGAACTAGAGATTTTAATGCAGAAATGAAAAAATAAATGGAGATTGTGTTTCAAAGACAGAGAAACAGCGCTACAACTGCAAAGGAGAGGAATATGGCGTAAGAGAAGATTGCTGTTACAGTTAGTGCGTAGGTTTATATGAAGTGGCTATGGCTGGCCGTTTTTACATTTATTAAAAGTACTCTCCTCTCTGTTGTTCCATTTCTAGATCATCTTAAAAAGTATTCTTTTTCATCAAAACAACATTCCTAGTCAGAACCAGAGTCCATACATTTATGAAGTTACATTTACTTGAATGATTAAAATAAAAAAAGTATTTTAAAAGTAGTTTTACACCATTGTGCTTTTTACTTTTACTGGAGTAAAATTTCTTACTACTCCACCTATTGTCAGTGACTTCACTCAGTGAAAACAAGCTTGCTCTTAACAAATATGCAGCATTAAGAGACACTTCCCTGGTTTTTGTACTCGAAACTAATTGGTTAAATGTTTTTCTTTTCATCCGCTGAGTCTGCTGTGTTATTTTGAGGTTGAGCGAAAAAACAGTAAACAGTATACAGTTACTTAAACTGTTCTTACGTACAGAAAATATTGATTTTGTAAGTTTTATTACTCAAAAAATATTAAATAAGTTGTTATGATCATGGGATGGATGGATGGATGGATGGATGGATGGATGGATGGATGGATGGATGGATGGATGGATGGATGATCATGGGTAATAAGTAGATCAGTTACTCAGTACTTTAGTACCGGTAGTCTAGTAGCTTTTTTACCTTTTACTTTTTTACTCTTACTTTAAGTTTACTTTTTACTATTCCAAATTAAGTTTTATATACCTAGAAATGTTTACACATTCTAAATAGTTATTTTGACATATCAGCTTGATAGAATATGTATTTATACCTGGAATACATTTCTTTCTCATCAAAATAATCCAAGTAAAGACCAATACCAATAGTTAATCTGAACTTTTTATTTTCATGAAGAATGTCATTTGTTTGAAATGTTCATTTTGACAAGGAAAATTATATGTACTTCAGATATCAGAAATATATATTTATTCAAATTAATACATATCAAAACGGCCTGCCATAGCCTGTTTTAATAACATTGATAACATTACAGGGGGAGACTAGTTTCCTGGTTGAATGTTAGTGAATCAATTTATTAAATTTCAGGTCAATCTCACAGAGCAGAAGCTCACTTGTCAGCAGGCGAAGATAAAGCATTACAGCATTAAAAATCACATTATGTAGTAAATACCAAGTGGCTGTTTGACTGTGCAGTTGCTGTCAAAAATGTTTTCACACATCATATGGTAACAGAAACAGAGGTGGAGTAAAATCTCTTTGTGAAATGGAAAATTCATACTTTCCCTGATTTCAGGTTTAGAAAACTTTCTGTTAACCTACTTTATGAAATGGAACCCAAAGCAACAAATAGATGATGTACCAACTGCATTAATATGTTTTTTGTAGGAAACTAACACTGTGTACCACCCTGAATACATCAACCCCACAATAAAACATGGTGGTACAAGTATTAAGCTGTGAGGATGGTTTAGAACAAAGCATATTCATGTGTTAGAAGGCCAAGCCAAAGCAAAAAGACTTTAATCTGTTCAAAGACAGTAGGCATCTAATCCAAAGGATTTACATCTATAATTGCATCAAAATATATCAATACAACTATACCCAGATGACACAGTGTTGCACATGCATGCTAAAACTGCTCACTTAGCAGCTGAAACACTATGGATGGTGTGATAGAATGGAAGTTTGAACATTACCAAAACAAAGGGCGTGTTCTTTTCCAAAGCAAAGGTAAATACTTTAATGCCAGACATTCTGTTCAGGGGTAAATGGGTTGATATAGTATCAAGATTTAAAATATCTCAGCATATCGTAGCATTAAATATTGCATAACTTTGGAGCAGCAGACAACTAACACAGACTGATATATTGACCGTGAGCCCAGATCTTTTCGGGGGACAGTCAGCAATTTAGTGCAAAAAATCATTTAAACTAAGGAAGTTAAGAGAAAGCCATGCTTTAATGCCAATAAAGCAGTGTTGTGTGAGTTGCTGGGCAGTGTTGTTTTGTGCCAATGGTAAAAAGAGCTGGCAGTCAACAGCACAACAAAAAAATTAAATGCCATATTTCCTAAAAACAGAGGCAATTGGGATAATAGGTCTAAGGGCAAATAAAAGAGGTACTGAGGATTGACCCTTGAGGGACCCCATATGGAAGAAGAGCTGTGGAAGACATACATTTGTCAGTTTAAACAGAACCTCCAAGGAGTTAAGTAAAATTAAAGGTGACCCCCCTAATACCCACAGAGTGCTCAGAGTTAATAATACTATGATCAACAGTGTTGAATGCAGCAGACAAATCTTAAAGCACTAAAACGGTCAACTTTCCAGAGTCAGTTGACAAAAACAGATCATTTAAAAAGCTGCAAAAGTTCACTTTCTTTACTTTGAAGGGCTTTAAATTCAGACTGAATGACTTCCTCTAATATTTTAGAAATATAAAGACTGTTAGAGCAAGCATCTGAATAAGAAAGTCCTTTGCCCAGAGTAGCTACCAGTATCATGCACTGGACCTGTGGTATTTGTCTCACACCAGTGTCCATGAGTTTCATGTCAGTCTCACAGAGGTTCGTATCAATGATGCACCATGTTACCTGATCATCCCAGTTAGCACATATAAGCCGGTCCCCTGGTCCTTTCTAAACTCAAGCAGGATTGCTGAAGGTTCTGACAAAGGTAAACAGGTATGAAATAAATGGCAAACCATTTTGATATTTTGTTTTGAACAAATTTAAGTTCAAGTGTACCTGCAAACTAGTATAAGAGAACAAGACAGGGTGTGTGCCCCCTAGTAGACTGTGTGTCAGGGTGGGGGTTCACTACCTTAGCAGGATATTCTTACGTTAAAGAAACCAAACTCCCCAGAAAACAGGATCTCTAGAGTGAAAACCCTTGAAGAAGTAACCAAAGATGGAACTAATCTAGTCAAGTGCATATTCCAACAGATCAAGTCTTTCAGCACTGTAAAAAAAACAATCTAGCTACATAAATTGAAATATTTTGTCGTAATAAAACAAAATATTATAAAAAGGTGCAAGGGAAATACTTTACTTAAATAATGACTGGGAATTGTGAAATAACCCCATTGGATTGGATTAGATTAGATAAGATTAGACGGTATTTATCACTTCCCTGAAGGCATTAAAATGAAGGACAAAAACCTTCACAGGTGATTTCCTTAATCATAGAGAAGCTATGTTATGAAATCACTGAAGAAAATTGGGGTTATTTGCATTTAAAGTAATAGGCTAAAGGTGTATAAATCTGATACCTTGGTGAAATAAAAACACTCAAGAAACAAAGAAAAATTAATTATGTGCAAACTTGGAAGCCTGGACCATGAACTAATTTTCAGAAATTTCTTTATAATTTTTTATTTTATTTTATTTTATTTTTATTAATTAGAGTTGTGATTGAACTTTTTCACAAATGAAAAAAAACCAAATGTGTAAATTCAATTAGATTTCTTTCTTTTTTTTGCATCATTTCTGATACATTTGGCATTTCTGTGTAATCTTTTATTGATTTTCTGTTCACTGTATGTGTCTGATTGGGTAAGTGAGGGTTTTCTATAACAAAAATATTATACTTATTATGCAGAAGTCTCAAAACATCACTTGGATCTAAAGGTTTAAAGAATTATTGAAGCCTCCAACTTGCCTAAAGCAAGTTGTGTAATGCTGCCACCTTGTGGTCAAACTGTGAAAATGAAAAAAACTAATATCCATCAAATAAGGACCACAGCTTTCAGGTGTTGCTGATCTCTTTTTTTAACTGAGTAAAAATAAATACATTAATATTCCTGAAAGATTCAAAAATTCAAATTATCATTTTGTATTCTTATATATATATATTATTTATCAAAAAGACAAAATGTTTTATATCGAACACTGCAGGTTTTTTTTATTTAAACCTTTTATAGCCTCTTATAGCCTGTTTAATGCTGCTAATATTTCCAAAACCACAAATGTGTTTTAATTGGGCTGGTTGATGGAATAGCAATTATTCATTTTGTTAAGTTTTTATATTTAAAAAAACAATAATTAACATCTAATTACTTGGAGTAACTTTTTACCCAGCAACAACAAACTTGTATACACAAACTATCATCATGGAATATATCTTAAAGATGTGTATTTAGTTGAGTAATCCTGCTCTGCTTTAGATTCATTGTGTGCACCAGAGAAAATTGATTTTTCAATATATCCTTTTTTTTCAATCTCTTTCTAGTATCATTATTCACCTTGGAAAAGGGAATAAGTAAAAAAGAAAATTATGCAAAATATTAACCAGGTGGTCGGTGAGGAAGATGGCAACAATCTTACATTTCTCTGCAAACTTTGCCCGCCGGCTTTCAGTAAAAAAATCCGCACTTCAGTAACCTTAAATTCCTACCTTAGCCTGGTCCCTCAGCTTCTGTTAGTAAAATGTTCTTAAATGTTTTACTATTCATGCAACTTGTTTGTTAAACCTGTCTGGTATCATTTTCCAGGATTCCTTTTTAGTATGTACTGAAATGGAATTTCAAATTGAAAAAATTATTAAAATTAAAAAAACATTTGCACCTTAAAGACTACTTTCCTGTTTTTCTTTTAATAATTCCTCATAAAAAAGACCATTCAAGCAGCACATTTTTCCTGATGTTTTTGAGAATATACTGTAGGGGTGAAAGCTGCAGCTGCTTCTAGTGTGAAGTGAATGGACAGCAACAAAGCGTTAAAGCAACAATGAGGAAATGCTGTCCCCTCAATGCTAATGTAAACCCTGGTTGGATAAGGATTCAAAACTGGATATAAAGATGAAATCTGACGCACAGTTTCAGTGTTACAACTGATAAAATAATTGCTGTCTGTGGTTCTACAGTAGGCTATGGTGTAATTGAGCAATATATGAAAAAAAAAAGAACTATGAACTAGTTCATTTTTTGGAACTGTGAACTTAGTTCAAAATTTTGAATTATGAACTATGAACTTAACTAGTTCATTTTAAAATGTGTGAACTGAACTTTGAACTAGTTCACGTAGAAAGAGAACTTTCCCAACACTGCTAATCTTTATATTTTTTCAGAAAATAAACAGAGGAAAACAGGTAAGAACAGCAACAGAGACTTAGTCCAGCTGGGATCTTTGTTTCCTTATTTTCACCAATCAAGCTTACATTTTGTTTTTTATTTTGTTTTTTATCACCTGCCAAATTTTAAAGCAGATCAAAACCTCTCACATTGAACAAACCTGTTGGCCTGACCCTGTTATGACATACCCACAAATCTGCAGAATCAAACAATGTAAAGAGAACTGAAAAGACGGGCATGGTTAAACATTCATGAAGAAGCCTGCAAGGTATGTCCTACTCAGCAGAGCACAATATAATATTCATGTCACCCTCTTTGTTTAATATCTCATAATCTTTTGGGTCAAACAAATGCTTCAACCACAGGCAAATGAAGATGTTCTGATGCATGTCTACAGGGCTTTACAAATACATTCACATCATTTTAAACACTTCTACAATACATCATATTAGAACATATATGTATTTAGAGGAAAATCTTCAATTTAGTCATCGCTTATAGGAAATGCACTCAAGTTAGCAGTTGCAAAGTGACAGGATATGAAAATAATTTTATTTTGCAAAATAAAAAAGTATATATTCTTGCAAATGTCTCCATATACCCCATTTTCAATACAATAATTTTATCAAAAAAATATACACTGTTTTTTTTACACTTGTCATTGTGGAAGCTAATTGCATACCAACTGATCTTTATCATTTTATGTCATGTGACTGCATGCAGCTTTTGCTTCCTTACTTAAATGTACATGTTTTTTGCAAAAAAACTAGAAAGAAAAGCTTGTAAAACTTGGAAAATATGTTTCATGAACCAGAAGGAAGTGAATCTGGCTAAGTTCCCAGTCGAGCGAGGGAGGCTGCGGGTGGAACTGGCGTTAACGGGTTTTGTGTTCTGTAATCAAAAGCAAAATATTCATCATCACATGTCACCAGCTGGGAACTCATTTTAACATTCTCACACTGAAACCCAGCTTGCCTCCTGAAATAAGAGGAAGGCTGTTACTCAGATATCTCATATCATTTTACTAGTTTTCTTATGAGCATGTTTTCATATTTTTTGTATCTTTTCACCTGATCTTAAAATGACATCACATTCACTTTGTCTGAATAGGGAGAGGAGCAAAAGTCAAGCAGCTCTCTCGGGTTGAGTCACGATGATACTTACATAGCAGAGCTTGTGTAGGCAGAGCAAAGCTGTTTCCTCAGGTGTTTCTGCACCTGTAGGTCGGGTTTGTCAAGTCCGACTAAAAGCAAATGGTAGCTTTTATTCAGGGGGAGAAAAATACTAGAGACTTGCTGAATATGGAGCTAAGGCAGATAATTGGGTCAGATTTGCTGAAAAATATAAAGAATCAGCTAAAGAAAGAGGAATAATGATTATTCATTAAAATAAAATCCATCCTGACCCAAAGAAAGCATGTAAACCCAAACAAAACGTGGTTTGTGACACAACTCTTTACATGTCCATTGATAAAATGTGAAATATTCTCATATGTATGTGCAAACGGAAGATCAATCCTATATACACAAGAAATATGGAAACTGAACTGTGTTTGGTTAGAGTTTTTCTAAGTGATGAGACTCTGTTGAGTAATAATAAAGGGAGGAACAGACTTGCTTAAACTTGTATCTCAGTTGAAAGATTTGTTCTAATTCACTGTCATGTTCGATGCAATCTTCATTAATATTTAGGAGGGGCCATCATAAAATGTTTTCAGTGAGGTTTAATGATGACACTTATGATCTTGGGATGGTTGTGGGGAAAAAACACTAAAAGAATATCAGAGTCTACTGTGCTGCTGTACAGGGAGTTGTTTTCTTAATGAAAAATAAAAAAATATTATTGGAACTTTTAATTCAAAAATAGAAATGCAATAAAATGTGCTAGTGACTTTTTACAAAGGGGATAGTGTACAAATAAGCAAATTTATAAAGCCATTGCCCCCCAGCTAATCCTTTTGGTGGTGCCTCTGATTTGAGGTAAAAATGTTAATTTAAGTTTCTATCAACCAGTTAAAATATTTACGTTTATAGTGACGTGTGCAATAATCTGAGATGTCCTAACAAAGTATAATGTTTAACACATGAATAGGATACGAACATATGACTATACCACCTCAAATTTTATCTGTTGATTTAAATAAAGCCTCCATGTATATGGATCAAAATTACAAACAAAACGAAACTCCATGTCACAGAGAGCTTTAGTTTGTGAGCCTGACTCAGCGAGTTGCTCAGTGGGACAAATATCCCGAGGTGCATTATTGAAATATGCAAAAACAAGAGACACAGCCTGTGTTTTAGAGCTTATCAATAGCTTCATGTTTTGAAACAATAGAAGCTTAACAGTCAACATTTCTGTAAGGGACCAATATGGACATGGCTCCAAAATAGGAATGTTTAAGTGTTTCCTATTTCTCCCCCATGTTATCTTCCTGTATAAATTTGATGCAACACAAGTCTGGATAAATGGAACTCATATAATTTTGCAAAATGACCCTTATAGCCATTTAAGTTACAGTTATAGCAACGCCCAGTTTGCTTTGCCAATAAGGATTTTATGTCATCAAGTAAAGTAAGTCTCATGGAGGAAATTCATTGCCCAATTAGTAACAAATTATACTAGACTATATCCATGTGTGGACTAGGTTATATTGAGTTCTTATGCTTGACCTAAATATTCACTGTAAAGCACTTCTGATTCAGCTCTGTCATCCCTAAGGCAAACCTCAGTAAGTGAAGCATTAATAATTATAATAATTTATAAATAATTTGTTTAATTTGAAGGCTATTTATAGCTGGTTGTAAATTTATTGAATCAAATATTTTATTTCAAGTGGGGAAAAATCCCATAAAATAAAGAAAATTCGGGAAGAAGTGGTACTTTTCAAATTTTAAGAACTTTAAAAATATTTTCTTAGGGCAGAAAATAAATGAATTATTCTTTGTGAACTTTTATATACTGATATCCTAAAGGAATTAGATCTCTCGCTTTAATAATTCCCTTTTTTATGAAGCTTTATGACATATGTGCTGCTTTTCCTTATTCCTTATCTCCTCCCAATTCTGTACACATTCCTGTCAGAAGCCACTGGCGGACAGGATTAAACCATCTTGGAGGGGTGAGGGGGTTGCATTTGTTTTCTATGTGTTGTAAAATATATCCTGTAAATTTTTATTGAATATAAAAAAATTATATAGTGTATTTATTAAATACCCTTAATGATTTGTAAAGCTATTTAACTCTATTTTGTCTTATTTCGGACATGGAGGGAAGACCGTATCCCCCCGTTCCCAGATTTTGGAGCCACTCTAACTCTGCCATGTTGGATGGAGCTGGCAGGCTTCTAAAACGGCAGGACTTACAAGGAAAGTTTTCACCTCGTCCCGTCTTCGCTACGCTGTCTCATTTTCGACCTCATTGCAGGGATCAAGGAGACGTCAAAGCTACATTCCTACAACGTGCAAGCCTTCTTTAATCTCCGTGCATCTTTAATCTCGGCGGAGGAGCGGAATACTTCAGCGCCCGGTGGAGGAGTCGGAGACAGGCCACGGATGACCGGGGGATTGTTTATGTCTCTTTGCTGGGCTCCTACAAGCAGTCAGTGGGCGCAGACTTCATAAACTGAGCCTGAATAATGAGTGGAATACCGCCGCAGCGGCGGCAATCCAACCTCGGCTCCACAGTCCTGTCCCCGCAGGAAAATGAAATCCTTTTTAACCAAGTTGGCCCCAAACGCCTCGTAAGTTCATGTTGATGGATTCTTGCATAAGAGCTGGCTAAGAAATGTGGCTAATGCTGCTAACTTGTGACGTCCTGATAACTGATTTGTGAGTTCGTGCCCTACGATTTTACGACTTCTAGGTCAATTAACTGATTATTCTTGGGGATTTTTTGGACATTGGGGGTTTTAAAAGAAAACTTTCTGTTTGGTTTACATCAAAGTTGGGAGTTGAAATCATCCAGGAAATCCTGACATTCCGCCTTCAGTAGCCTAACCGCCGCGAGCCTGGAGTTAACACAGCCGGTGCTGTTAAACCAATCAGAGGGGGGGGGGTGATTTCTGTATTATCATTACATAACGTGGATGCTTGTTTTCGGGAAGTGTGCGTCCACTGAGAAGAATGTGCAGTGGAGCAGAGCTGGGTGGTTTTTTAGAAAAACTCTTCCCAATGGAAAGCAGACCCTAAAATCTGGGAGTAGCCTCCTGTTCTTGCACCATGACCTCAGCTGAGATGACAATAGTGCAATGTCACTATTCAGTTTCACTAGATAATCCTATATTACATAAGACATTCTTCATTTAACTGCTTTATTCTCACATCCTGATTGACGGTGCTTGACGCTTCTTGCATGGTTGGTCCCCTGGGACTCGCAGGGGCGCAGCTAGATGGGGGGCCAGGAGTGGCCATGGCCACCCTTAGCCAATCTGTGGCCACCCTTACCCCTTGCTCACACTGGCTCCGGTGCGGTTACCGAGCCGACGGAGACCGCAACTCCCGCACACCCCCTCTCACACCGCCCTTTTGACTACGGTGCGGTGCGGCTCTGCGGCTCCGGCAACAGGTCCGGAGATTTAACAGAAGTTCACTTGAGTTCACATAACTTCACGCGATAACACGGCCCAAATAAGGATATTTGCGAGAGCTTGTTGAGTAGGGCTCCGGCACGCCGCAAGGATAGCTTTCTTGCTGAATTTTCTGCAGCGCCGGAGTGTCTCGGTAACCGTAGCCGGACAGCTCAGCAGCCGGTGAGAGAGGTTTACGTCTTTTTAATGACTTGGAATCACTGCGGCGCCACACCCACCGCACCGCAACGGTAAGACCGGAGTCGGTGTGAGCCAGGGGTTACCATTGTTTCCCTCTAATACAGATGGGGGCAACAGTAAGGCTACGTTTATGCCGCAGACTGAAATAACCCAATTCCGATTATTTTTTTATTTTTTCCATATGCGACCTGGATCTGATCTTTTTATGACAGTCTGAACAACACAGATCCGATTTTTTTTTTCAATGCAATCCAGGCTGCTTGAATCCAATCCAAATCTGATCTTTTCAAATGCGACCTGTGTCTGAACAGCCAGGTCACATTCATCCGACCTGAATGTCATTAATACCAGACAGTGGTCACTCTTCTGCTTCTTGCTACCTAGAAGTGTCAAGAAAAACAACAATGGTGGATGATGATGTGGAGAGTAGTATTTATGTTTAACCATCTTGGAAAGATTGAGTTTTTAAGGTTGGGAAAGATCGCTAGATGTTCTCCGGCACTACCATCCATGTTCACTTCCATAAATACAGAGCACGCTTGCTTGTGACATCCTTGATTCTCCTGTATGAACGCAGTTCAAACAGGAGATCACATATATAAGTCACGTATATTTGGAAATGTGAACGGCAACGCAAAAAAAAAAATCGGATTTCACAAAAAAATTTGAAGTGAGCATCAAGGCCTGCAGTGTGAACATAGCCCAAGACACCCTAGTGGAATATTAAAAACATTTATATTTTTCCTCTATTAACAATTACTTGACAACAAAAACACTGTGGTTAATTATGCACATCAATATATAATATTAAAGTACAAAATTCAAGCAGAAATAGATTTTGTGTTTTATGGGGTAAAGAGAAAAGTCATCTAGGAGTCTTCAGTAAAGTCATAGATAAATACCTATTTTCATAAAAACTTGTTAAAAAATCAATTTATGTAGATATTAGTACTTGTAAATATCAATTCATGCAGAAAGATTACTGATAAAAATAGGTAAGTAATGACAATGGAATAGATGATTGCCCAAAACTCAAACCTGACAGAGTTTTATCCACTATACTTCTATCTAGAAAGCACAGGTGTTTGAATATATTCGTCTATTTGTTAGCAGAGGCTGTGGGAAAGAATAGTTTGTCTTTATCTAGAAAATATGGAGATTTTGGTGCCTATCTTCTTTCGGCCACCCCTCTGTCTACATTGGTTATTGCCTGGCCACCCTTATAAGAATGTTCTGGCTACGCCTCTGGCCACTCACCCCAGCAAGTTTAAATCTAAATGCAGTCTCTTTGCACAATTAAAAAATATTCAATGAAAATTTTTTTATGTCAGATGATAACCGTTGGATGCAGCAGAAATGTTGACTTGCAATGTAATTAAGGCTTTTAAAAACAAATCAAATGCTTAGACAAAGAGCAATGCTGGACATATTTAAAACTGCTAAAGCTCTTTTATATTGTTCCAAGTCTCTTCTCCCTCAGGAAGGACAATATCGTATTGTAGTGGGATTATGAATGGAGATGCTGACTGCTGAATATTTTTATCCATTTTATTAGCTGTCATTGAACTATTTCTACCCCATGGAGTTAAACATAATCTACTTTTATGCTGAAGTTGAGTGGGGAAAAAAACTTATAACACCTTATATCTGTTTAATTTTGGTTAGAGTCTCCATTTAGGTCTAAATATATATATAAATTATTGGGGTCATTGTTACTCAAACTGTTAAAATGTTAAAAAATTAATTTGCAAATAGGTTGTTTTGTACTGAGGTTTCCATTTCCAGAAGAAAAGAAAAACTATAAAATTGTACCTTCAAAATATCTAATTATTTTTTTATATAAATTTTACTCTGAATGCTGTGGACACTAAAACCTGAGACGGACCATGATGCAAAGATCCAGAAAGTCACAGTTATAAGCAGTTTAATAGATGTGTTTTGAAACTCTTGTCTTAAAATGAAAGGTAAATGCTCCATTTGTGGAAAAAAATACTAAAAAATATCGATTATAGCCTCAATCATTGAGTTTAGTAACACAACACTGCTGCTGTTTGCTTTTAAATGTTGTTTCCTCATCTCTCTGGCACTTAAACAAAGCTTAAGAAATTGCATTTTTTCATTTTATTAATTTTTTTCTTAAAGCCCAGTTAGAAATGTTAAAAAAAAAAAATCAGAAAACGATCCTGCCATTTTTGTTTCTGTGACAAAAGTGGTGATATGATTCATTTCTTGCAAAGTATTTTTCTGACTGATTTTCCAGCTGTCCTTACAGTATTATCTGTTAGCTAAAGCAAGGAGGAGTTGAAGTAATGCATCCATTAGTTAGCAGTCGAAGGCCGAGCCTTACTGATACCTTTTATTAGATCCCATTTATTAATGCTTGTAAATAACTCTCTGTTAGATCAATAGTTTGGACAGCGGCCTGTAGTGATGGGCAAGTGAAGCCTCATGAAGCAATGAAGCTTTCCAACGCAAAGTGTTGAAAAAAGTTCATTACTCGATGCTTCATTCATCACTCACTAGTGACATCTGCTGGTGAAACTGTAACAGCCTTGTTACTCAGTTGGATCATACTTCCAAATATTAGGAAATGCAATATTGTCACAAAGTTTTCATCAAACTCATGTTTAGTAAGAGGAGAATCCTATTTAATCGTCATGTTTTAATGATTAAAATAATTTGTAGCCAATCTAATCCTTGACCATCAGTGGTGGTGTTAGGTTTTCTTTTATGTCATGGACTTATTAGACAATGAAGATATGTGTTACTTTAATGTATTGAGAACTGAGTGACTGTTGCTGCAGACTCTGTATACTTTGAGCTTGAAACTTGCTTCCTTAAAGACAGAATTTGTTTAAAATCATCTCTTCCTAGGAGTTCTAGTTCTGATTCTTAATATTAAGTTACACATAGAGTTTGCCTCTTCTAATGGCTTTTAGTCTGGTTTTGATGTGTGATTTTGATGCATCTCCTGATTAAACAAAAGAAAATATAGAAATTTCTGGATTTTAGGTTTAATTGTTTTTATTTAGGAATAGGACTTTTTTCACTGTTTCAGGTTGTGATTGTGATCAGTCATCTCATAATACTCCCACATATGAGAGGTTTTTCTCTTTTTTGACGGCTCCATTTCAACCACTGCTGATGAAAACTGTTCTGCTGATACCAAACCACCTACTACAACCCACGAAGCAACAGGATTCATCGCGCTTTTATTTTGAAAACCGACACGCAAAATGAAGCAGTCATGTGACCAATGCAATGCGAGGCCTCGTTTGTTGCCAGTCACGTGGTTTTCAACAAGACAACACAGGCCTCGAAGCGGGGCTTCACTGACACGCCCCCTTATTACTCGGTACAAGCCTCGAAGCCTGGCTTCAGATAGCCCATCACTAGCGGCCTGAACTTGTGCTGTTTTTTGCAACCGCAAACATTTAATGATTTAAAATAAAATAGTGTATTATACGTTGGAGAGTTGACGTATGTTTATCAAAGTTTTTTTGACTTTATGTTTTAAGATCATAGTTCTATGTCCATTCTAATGTTTGCTCTGGTCCGCCTGTAGGCATTATTTGCCTTAAATTTGATGACTAGCTGAGGTTGTAGAAATGGAAATAAGCGTTTTTCTAAAACATAAAGCCTATTATTTCACTACATTTTTGACTCAAAAAGAAAGGAGGTCTTTGTGCATAACTGTTAAATATGCATGGTTTTGCATTAGGTCCTTGTATTGTGACATCAGTCAAAATTATTCCAGGATGGATCATTTCATTTTAGTAGTTTAAAACAGAAAAGTAACAATTGTTTCTAATCCCACTAGAAAGATGTAAGATTTTAAAAACTAGCATTACCAAACTAAAACTTAAAAAGACATTTCATTGGTTCACCCTTTAAACTTCTTCTGTTTCAAAATAGTTCACCTGTTTGCTTTTCTGCTCATTAAGTTGATCTCAGTGGCAGTTGTTTTTTTATTTTTCTTTATATCATGCTTTCTCAACCCCAGACATAAATATTAGATTCTTCTATCAAGGGTAGTACAATGCCGATGTGTCACTGCCAGATTTTGCATGCATGCACCTGTCCTATACTGTTTCTATTTTGCACTCATAAAAGCTGCAATAATGGTTGGAATTTAATATATTGCGCATCTTTCTTCATGTGAAGTTGAAACATTTGTGAACGGGTTGATTCATGTTGCTTGAAAGCAGGGAAAAGGTTGTTTTGTTTTTTTTCAGCCAGCTGTCTTGCAGTGTGAAGCAGCAAGTAATTTTTTTTTTCTGATAGATTAAATGCCTTTTGCCTAATATAATAACTCTCCAGTTAGTGTGGATTAAACGTTTTTTAGTTAAAGTCAGCTGAAATCTTTTCCTGCTGTTTCATAGTTGATTTAACTCTGTCTATTCTCTGGTTACTTCCTCGTGGCGATAATAGTTTCCTGTAATTCTGCACAATAAAGGTGCTCAGGCCAGTGAGCCGTTCCATCTCTTCCTCTTTGTAAACGTGGATCAACTCGCTGCAGGTGAACCAACCACAGTTCCAGGTGTGCGCAGAGACTGATCGCTTTGGGAAAGCCCACATTTCCTGTCTCATGACAGACCTGCATGAGGTCACACGGTGACATGCCTAACCTCCTTTCAGTTCTTTACACAAGAGCACAGGTTTCTAAGGTGTGGCCTACAGCTTAGTAACCTGTTTGAAATCCAGTGACGACGTGCCTCTGGCTTCCTGGCTATGTTATCTGGCAGCATGCGACCAGAGACGTAGAATGGGGAACATTCCTCCCCAGTTCCACACTCTTGTGTGTTTCTGTGTCCCATGCAGAGACAAAGTGTTTGTGACTGAGTGACGAATGGTAGGGAAGGGGAGACTGGGGGTGATTGACGTTGTGTCTCCATGCTAGATCCAATTAAAATGGCCAACAGTGAGTGATGTCTTGGCTTGCAGAATTATTGCACATTATGTAATGCACTTATTATGCAGGAAATCTAAGAAACACAGAGTCCTCTTTGTTTAGTCACTTCTCCTAGCTCAGCAGTCTGTTTTTACAGTAAATTATGAGAAAAGAATTGAGTTTAATTAAAATCTATGCTTGCTTCCTTATATTCGGATATAAATGGGAGTTTTTTTATCTTGTGAAGTATATAAATAACATTTGTTTGGGATTGGTGCTGTGCTTTATTTACTGTAAACCCTTTTTTTTAAAGGAGCAGATATTGGTCTTCTCTTCCTCAACCTCAAGGGTGTAGAGGAAAAACAAAAATGTAATTGATTGATTCAGATGTAATAAAGCACCAACATATCTAAAAGTAGCCGGACTCTGGCCCCTGAGGACTGGAGTTTGACTCCTCTGCTCCACCTGTTGCGGTAAAGTGGAAGCAGTAAGTAAATTCCTCTAAACATTTCTGATTATTAAAAACGAGGACAAGGTCTTGGAAAAGTTGGCAGAGAAAACATGTTTCGATTCCAGCTTTTCCTGTATTTCCAGCTCTGAATTGGTATAGAAGAGAATTGGGAAAATATTTGCAGGACTCCTTCATTCCTCTCTTGGGTTCTTTTCTCTGTTTCTTCCTTTATTTTTCCTCTTCTGGTCTTCTGATTCTCAATACCTGTGATGTTTATCTTTTTCCTTTGTTCCTTTCTTTCAGGGCTTGTGTCCTTCTTTATTTCTGCCTCTGTCCTTCCATCCTTGCTCTCCTTGTGTAAACACTGGAAGCATCAGCCTTATAATAACATGTATTTGTTGTCTATTTCCTTTTTTAAATTTATCTTCCTCTCTCTTTCCTGACTTCCTCGTTTCCCTATTTTTTCTTTCTGTGATTCATACCATCTTTTTCACTTTATCCTCTCCTCTTTTGTTTCCTTCCTACTACATGTCCCATATGTTCTTTCTGTCCTCTTTTTCCATATAGTTAT
The DNA here is from genome assembly GCA_030533445.1 of Cyprinodon diabolis. Lineage (NCBI taxonomy): Eukaryota > Metazoa > Chordata > Actinopteri > Cyprinodontiformes > Cyprinodontidae > Cyprinodon > Cyprinodon diabolis. Next base: position 22,078,832 of record CM060078.1, read on the forward strand.
GGTGATTTTTTTTTATTAGTTTAAAGTGAACAGTAAAGGACTGCCGATTCTGGGAAGATGTTTAGGAAAAGTCTGGAATCTGGAACTATAAAATTGTAGGAACTGTGTTTTTATTTTATTTTCGATCTTTGATGGGTTGATGATAAAACTGATTCCGATTTTGTGATCTTGTTCCAATAAAAAATAGAAGCGCACATATCAGCCTTCAGGTTTTAGTTAATTCCTAGTTGGATGAAAGTTTTATATCTCAAAGGCAAGAATCAAAGTAGCTGTCTGATTTTCTTTATAGTGATGTTCTAATCTTGTTGACATGCCAGACACTGACAGGTACATGCTTAACAACGAACTCACTGATTGGTTTACTCATTAGTATTCCTCCTGCTGGTTCCAGCATCAGAAGTGGCGTCTCATTGGGCAAATGGTGGAACAGCTCCACTTCTGCATGCATGTTTGTGTGGACTGCCTAATCAGCAGTCGTGTCCTACAGGAAGTTCATAGTCGACCTCCTCTGGATTTTTCTTCTTTTTTTTTCTTTTATTGGATAAAAAGGGGGGGGGGGGGGATCTGTTTTCTTTTCCTTTTTGCTGGTTCAGATTTTCTCATTGCCTTCTGTTTGTTGTTTTTCCTGAGTCATCTATTTTTTATTTCGCTTACACAGCTTAAGTTTTAGACATTTAGTTTTCTTCTTTTCTTTGCCTGCCTGCAAATCACATTTACGATACTTTCCTTAGCATTTTTCTTAATGTCTCTGTTGCTTTTAGAGGGAGAGAGAGACGGGTTGTAGAGCTCAAGGGTTTTAGAACAGTGAAGTCATCTAGATCTGAATAAATAAGGACAGACTGTGCAGAAGTTGGGCTTACATCACTGGATCATCACTATGTTGGAGAAGTAGTACATGAATAAAGAGGCCGTTTGGTGATGTCACATACTCACCACCACCCCCTTTCCTGCAGCCTTTAGCTTTGTCAGGAAAAATCAGAGCTTTGTGGAGACATGAAGCTCTTTGACAACATTGTGATGCATAAAAAAAATACTCTTAAACCTGTTGCATAATATTACCAAAGGGCCTGTAAGCATAATAAGAACATGCTTCTATGTCATTTAATTCTCACTTTTGGGCGTTTTTTGTTGAGTTTCTTAGGGCAGTTTGTGAGCAGATGTTGTTGTAAGCAGTGATTCCTGGAACTGGGTGCAGTAATGCAGACCAAAAGCCCCACCAGGTATTTCCTTTCCTGATGCTCCTGCTTTCATGTGTGTGTGTTTGTGCGTGTGTGTGTGTTTTAGTGGCTGTGAAACCAGATCCAAGCCCCAAACGCCCCAAGCAGCATGTAAAAACTATAGGAGGCTAATCTGGCCTTATGATCTTGTTTCTATGCTCTACATGTGTTAGCCTATGGCAGACTTTTCCACTCTGAAGCTGATGAGCTTTCTGTAAGTCGGACTCCAGTGGCTTCATTTGCAAGAAAACAAGAAGGCCTGCAGTGTTCTGCTGCAAATTTCAACGCAATGTGTTGATATGGCAGATTCTGCTCCAGAGATTGCTGGGAAGTCTGCTTTGCTTATCCTCATATGGTTTAAAGGAGGAGGCGAACACAGGTTTAGGGTTACGTAACAGCCTTTTGGGTTTTAGGCTTCGGATGGATATTATTGTTTTTGCTTTTAATACCTTTCTAGTTGGGTACTTATATTGGGTACAGATAATTATTTAAGTTAAAGGATGTCACCATCTGACAGCGTTAGGGAAACACAGGAAATGCTCTAAAAATAAGTAAACGTTTATTTAATATCAGCATTTGTATTTTTTTGAACTTATACCCTTTTTCACTGGCCAAAAAAAACATCTTTTAGTTGCAGTGAGAACAGCTCACTGACTCGTGTCTACCAGGGTCAAACGACTCGGCAAGCGACCCGCGCTAAAATCACCTTGGCTCTAATCGGCGTGCTGTAGGAACACGAGAGCCTGGTTGACCTGCTAATTTAGTGCAACCTGCAGACGTCAACACACCATACCAGTTGCGTCTGATCTAACAAGCCAAAACAACATTGTTTACATCTGATAAACATGGCGCAGCGCTGGTAAGAGTGATTTGGACAGATAAAAGAGCAAAACACACTTACTCACCCTTGCATCTCTACATGTTGCTCTCCATTGTTTACTTACCTGGTTTCTGAGACACTGGTGACATCAACGCTAACCCAACATGATGGTGTCACCAGACGCGCAGCTTTGGGAGGACAGAGGGCAGGCAGCCTGCCAGCTACAGATTAGAGCCAGCTTTTTTTGCCAGTGAGAAGGCAGCCAAATGCCGATTGTTACCAGGTCGACTCGTGTTTGAAAAACACGCAGTAATCTGGTCTTTTCACTGTGAAAGAGGCTTTTAAAATAAGCTAATAGTTTTTTTTTCAATTCTAAACCTAAATAGGGCTGAAACAATCTGATTAATCGATTATTGAAATAATCTTCAACTAACTTTGTAATCAATTAATTGTAAACTGGATCATAAAGACTCTAAAACATGCCTTTAGCTGACAAAGCAACCCATTTAGAGCAGCAATTATACCAAAATTGTAAATTAAAAAATGTAAAAATTTTGAATTTGATTTTAAAAAAAAAATGTGTCCGTCAATATGCTCCGTCCATTGAGTGTTGGCCTAGTGGTTACAGCAGTGCACTTGCGCTCTGAGAAGGTTGCAAGTTCCCGGTTCGATCCCGACAGCCTCCACTCTGGGTCTCTGAGCAAGACCCTTTAGCCCATACTGCTCCCTGGGCGCCACAATGGCAGCCAACTGCTCCCCAAAGGGATGGGTTGAATGCAGAGAGTAAATATCCCCATTGTGCAACAACAAATTTAAATTATTTATTATTCATAGCTCCTTAAATGGAAAACTTTTAGTTTCACCTGGTTAAATTTTGTAAAAAGTCTTCTTTAAGGAACTTTTTGGCTATAATCGATTAATGAAAAAAAAAATTCCTTTGGAGAACTGTATTACCTATGAAAAGATAATGAAAAATACATATTTCAAGAGAAACTTATTCACTTATGTTTAAGTTTTTGCTTTGTACCATCATGTTCTGCAATGAAAAGTAGTAAGAAAAGAACCGCATGATGGGGATGGAAACCTCAAGGATTGGTTTGACCTTCCCTTAAGGCCAAAACCAGATCTGTTTTTGTAGTGGCTGTGATACAAAAGCTCATAGACGGGGTGAAGAAAATTATTTGATACATTATTGAACTTTCCTTTTTTTTTCTCTATTTTTTTTTTTACTGCTAATTTCTACAGTTGTGTTGCAATAAACTTTGCCTCTCCAGTGTTTTTTTCTTTGTATTAATATAACCACATTAAATCCTTCTGAGTTTCCCAAGATTTTAAAGTTGGATCTCTGCTGTTCCAGTTATCCAGTCTCCATTAGCAAAATCTCATCTATACGAAGGTTTTGAGCTGTTAAAAGCTGTTAAAAAATGGAAAGCATTAAAGATGGATTTATTTTCTGTACTAGGGTTGATCCGCTGTTGTCGCCAAAGTAAAACGTGGTTTGTAGCTTGAATAAAAGCTAGTAAATGTTTTTTTTTCTTAAGTAATTTGAGCTATAATAAGCCAAAAAAAAACCACCTGCAATTATCTTAATATTATTGTAAAGTAATTATCAAGACCTACATGGCTGCTTTGTTTAAAAGGCTGCATGATTTCACTAAAACTCTGCTTTCCAGTGATGGATTCGACCTTTTGGCTCAACCTTCACTGTCATCTATGCCCACTGCTGAGGGAAATCTCTGAGGAAGATCACATTCGGGGGGGGGGCAAAAATAACTAAACCTCATATCATCCAGAAGTTGATCACCTCACCCAATATTTTTTCATGCGTGTCTGGTTCTGTGGTTATCTTTAAAAGAGCAGAAACCTGATTCTCTTCCATCCTTCCCTCCTCTAGGCGTTGGCTTCAGGAGTGGTCCAGGTGTTCCACGCAGACCGCAACGGCAGCTGGAACAAAAAAAGCTGCGGGGCGGCCTGTTTGGTCAAAGACAACCCCAAACGCTCCTACTTCATCAGGGTCTACGACATCAGGGTAGGTGCTGATATGTTTGTATTTAAGCAGCGGAGAGGGCCCACCATGACTGTAAAACGTGATTTATACCCACTTAGCAGCTAAGAATAGCCTTAATGGTGTTTTGTATCAGTCTGATCATTGCTGAGCTAATTTTGTTCATATAACGGCTTGTTTTTTTTTTCTCTTCCACAGGAGTTTAGGATGACATTTGAACAGGAACTGTACAATGGATTCACTGCTAACCAACAGAGACCTTACTTCATCACATTTGCTGGAGACGTAAGTCGTCTCTGCCTGTTTTATTGTTCCTGGTGTCCAATAGTAGTTCTTTCATATCATTGGTGTGTTCCCATTTAAGATGAACCATGATGATTTACCTCCATACAGGTGCTGGTCATAAAATTAGAATATCATGAAAAAGTAGATTGATTTCAGTAATTCCATTTAAAAAGTGAAACTTGTATATTATATTCATACATTACATACAAACTCATATATTTCAGATGTTTATTTTGTTTAATTTTGATGATTACAAATGACAACAAATGAAAATCTCAAATTCATCATATCAGAAAATTAGAATATTACTGAAGACCAATAAAAACAAAGGATTTATAGAAATGTTGGCCAACTGAAAAGTATGAACATGAAAAGTATGAGCATGTACAGCACTTAGTATTTAGTTGGGCCTCCTTTGGCCTGTATTACTGCAGCAATGCGGCGTGGCATGGAGTCGATCAGTCTGTGGCACTGCTCAGGTGTTATGATAGCCCAGGTTGCTCTAATAGTGGCTTTTAGCTCTTCTGAATTGTTGGGTCTGGTGTATTGCATCTTCTTCTTCACAATACCCCATAGATTTTCTATGGGGTTAAGGTCAGGAGAGTTTGCTGGCCAATTAAGAACAGGGATACCATGGTCCTTCAACCAGGTACTGGTAGCTTTGGCACTGTGTGCAGGTGCCAAGTCCTGTTGGAAAATGAAATCTGCATCTCCAAAAAGTTGGTCAGCTGCAGGAAGCATGAAGTGCTCTAAAACTTCCTGGTATGTGGCTGCGTTGACCCTGGACCTCAGAAAACACAATGGACCAACACCAGCAGATGACATGGCACCCCAAACCATCACTGACTGTGGAAACTTTACACTGGACTTCAAGCAACGTGGATGAAGTGCCTCTCTTCTTTTCCTCCAGACTCTGGGACCTTGATTTCCAAAGGAAATGCAAAATTTACTTTCATCAGAGAACATGACTTTGGACCACTCACCAGCAGTCCAGTCCTGTTTCTCTTTAGCCCAGGCAAGACGCTTCTGACGCTGTCTGTGGTTCAAGAGTGGCTTGACACAAGGAATGCGACAGCAGAAACCCATGTCTTTCATACGTCTGTGTGTGGTGGTTCTTGAAGCACTCACTCCAGCTGCAGTCCACTCTTTGTGAATCTCCCCCACATTTTTGAATGGGTTTTGTTTCACAATCCTCTCCAGGGTGCGGTTATCTCTCTTGCTTGTACACTTTTTTCGACCACATCTTTTCCTTCCCTTCGCCTCTCTATTAATGTGCTTGGACACTGAGCTCTGTGAACAGCCAGCCTCTTTAGCGATGACCTTTTGTGTCTTGCCCTCCTTGTGCAAGGTGTCGATGGTCGTCTTTTGGACAACTGTCAAGTCAGCAGTCTTCCCCATGATTGTGTAGCCTATAGAACTAGACTGAAAGACCATTTAAAGGCTTTTGCAGGTGGTTTGAGTTAATTAGCTGATTAGAGTGTGGCACCAGGGGCCATCAATTTTGAACCTTTTCACAATATTCTAATTTTCTGATATGATGAATTTGAGATTTTCATTTGTTGTCATTTGTAATCATCAAAATTAAACAAAATAAACATCTGAAATATATGAGTTTGTATGTAATGTATGAATATAATATACAAGTTTCACTTTTTAAATGGAATTACTGAAATCAATCTACTTTTTCATGATATTCTAATTTTATGACCAGCACCTGTATGCTGAGTCACATGTTGGTGGGTGCAGTGGCCCGCTTTCCAGCATGTTGTCTGTGGGACGCGATGGCGTCACTCGCCTTATGCGTCATTAACTGAGGCTACATTTTTATGGTTTTGTTTTTTATCCCATGTGCTTTCTCAGACGTGCCAAGTGGGTCTGAACTTCACCAGCGAAGAGGAGTGCAGGCGTTTCTATAACACCGTAATGGACCTGACAATGAGGAAAAGCAGGAGAACCGGTACCACCTTGCTACTTTTTTACCCGCTTAAATCACCACTCACACCATTCCTAACAGAAGTATTTACACACTCTGAACTTTTTCACATTTTGTCATGATGTTGCCGCATTTCTTATTGAATCTGGTGGAGATTTCATGAGATGTTCCAACACAAATTAGCACATCATTACATCAAGGATGTACCCCCAAATAAATTCCATTCCTGTATGCTTTTTCTACCATTTTTGAATATTGTGCTACTGAGTTTTGGTCCATCACATGAACTCATCAATGCGTGTGGAAAAGTTCATGGTGTGCTAGGCTAAAAACAGTGATGAGATTAAGGCATTTTATCTTGTGCAACGACAATTTTTACTTTGTTCAAATTTATTTAATTATAAATTATTATGTAATTATTAAAATAAAAGTTAATTTAAACTTTTAGGAGCACAGAATTTAATGCACGTCTAAACTTGTCAATGTTTAAGAGCTGATTTATGATAACTATTTCTTTTGTTTTTTTTCTTTAGCTCCTCTGTTCCTCTCCTTAAATAATCTCTTCCATTCTCAGTCATATGTCGCACTTTAAAAAAGTCTAAATTTAGTAAGAAAATCAGGTGCCTCTCCTTTAATTTAAACATATTAAAACATGTTTTTCTATTTGAGTAATTCAGGTCAGATTAATTCCATGAAGGGATTTATTTTAAGTGATAGTGTTCGTTAACTTAAATCTCACTGATACTGAAAACTTAAAATCCATTTTTTAAAGAAGATTTTAAGATCATACATCTCCAATAAAGCATTTGAAAGTTGAATGGCTGATAATGGGTGTGCAGGGAACGGGGAAATGGTCGATGTCTGTACTAGAAAAGCCATTGAAGAGTAAAAATTACAAGTATCTTGATGCTGTCATTGATCCTAAATCAACTCAAACTGCTGATACTGTTTAGGACGTGAGATTAGTCGTTTTAGTTGGCTGATATTTCTATTCAAATTAAATTTTTTAAGAACTTCAAATTTTCTCAAAGCACATTTTCTTTTTTTTATCAGCTGTAAGCCATAATCATTAAAATTTATTGAATTGAAAGCTTAAAATATATCCCTGTGACTTTAATAAACCTATATGATCCATTTAATCTTTTTTGCACTGAAATCCTGTAAGGCTGTAATTTGCTGACATGCTTTATTGTTTACTCTAAAGTAGTAAAATGTCATCTTTGTCTAACACTCATTCTTCAGCACCACTATAATATTTTTTGTTCAAACTTTGGACCATGCTCTGTCTTATCTTTCCCTCGGACTTCTACTTTCCCCGTGCTTTTATAAACTTATCAACACCTCTTCATCACCGCTGTCGTCACAAGCTTGATTTTAAAACCAGTTTCATTTTTACTCTTTAGCTCATTTCGTAATCTTTATATCTTTCCCCCTTGAATCGTCTGCAATTTATGACTAACAGCATTCCCTTTTTAAACTTTAACTTCTGGAAGTCAAACTTATATTTTTGAAGTCACCTTTTCTACCTTGTTTTCCCTGCTTTTTATGCACAAATATCTCTTTTCAAACTGTGACTTGGAAGATTCGACTTCTAAACTCTCTAACATCAGTTTTCTTGCTAACTCCACTCCAATTACTGACTCCTCCGCCAAAAATGCAAAATCCCGGCACTCTTCTTCCACATCTGCGCACTCTTTGGCGCTTTCTTCCTTTCTCCACTAATTAAAAGAAGGACTAGTTAAACTCTGGATTGTAATGATGTGATTTATTTTTGTTCACAGAGAAGAGGCGAGAACCTCCAAATGGTAGGTTTTTGATTGTCTATTTTGAAATGCTGAATACCACATCTAAATCCTACATTTTAAATTTTTCTTGGTGAAAATCCATTTTGCTCCTGACAGAAACTTGGTGATTAACGCCCCCCTGTGGTTGCAGTAAGCAATTACACCCAAATACTTTAACCAGATACCCTCAGATCCTTTCTTGCTTTATTTTAATCATTTATTCAATACATTTTTTTAATAGATACATTATATACAGTTTGTGTTTTTTCGGGAGTGGGAATGCTTAATTAGTAGATAGTTTCATATTTTAAAAACAAACTAGCGTCCTTAATGAGTACCTTTTCTTTTCGGCTTTGTTGCGCTAAAGTTTTCACATTAGTAAGCAACCTTTTTATAACAGCCTAAAAGAACTGTAAGATGCCATTTCTATACACACATGTGGATAACTTGTTGGTACCCCTCGATTAATGAAAGGAAAAAATGACTTTGGTAACAGAAATAACTTATTAAAAAGAAGTAAATAAAAATTCTATGAAAATTAGTAAATCAAAGTCGGACATTGTTGTTCAACAATTCTTCAAAAAATTTGCATTTAATTTGGGGGGGGGGGGGGGGGGATGTGAAACAGCCCTAAATAAAAATGGTGACCTTAGAAAAGAATGAAAATAACGTGATCAAAGGGACATCTTAAATCAAGGCGTGTTCACTAATTAGTATCACAGGTGTCTACAATCTTGTAATCAGTCATTGGGCCTATATACTATAAAAGGCTAAAAGTAATCACTGAGCTGTTTGGTGGCATGGGCTAAGTCCCAAACCGTCCCCCAACCCAGGGGTCGGCAACCCAAACAGCTCAAAGAGCCATATTGGACCTAAATAAACAAACACGGGGTCCACAAGTATTAGACCACTTTTTAAAAAATGACTACTTGGGCTTAAATATATAATAAGCATTTATGATTAAATGTTAATCCTGAAGCAAATGTCACATAGCAGCATGAGGTGAGGGAGGAGCAGTGAACGCTCTCATCACGCTCTGCTTCGTTGCCCTTCACCACACGGTTTAAGTTTTGTTGCATTGATGAAATTATGGAAATGCATTCAATGAATCTTTCTATGGTAGACGTGTTTCTGTTGTGAGGAGTTGATTGAGTCATGAGGAACCAAGCAGGAATTGACATCCATCAGAGCAGAGCTCTCTAACCTCAAAATCCCACATCCTCTGTCACCAGCGTTCCTTGGTGTTATTTTTAACACAATTTTTGATCGGTGGAAAAAAAAAAAAAAATTTCATGCTTGAAACAAAACTAGCAGCAGTAGTGGAGTTTGGAGATGCAATCCATTTCTTAAATCTATCTTTGCTCTCCTCTAATTTATCCAGAAGTCTTTCGCTGCATATTTAGCCTTCCCTGGAAATGCCTTTCCAAATTAATATTTCTATTATTTGACAAATTCTCATGGCAAAGCAAAAATGTAGGCAATCCTTCCGCAATGACAAGGAAAGCAAATAATTCGGTCCTGACTACTTTGAATCTCATCAGATATCTTCCTTTTTTCCCTTTGGGATCCATGGCCCAAGACATATCCGCCACTTTCTTTGCCTGGCACCGCGCTGAGCTAAGACATGTGTTACAGGCTTTGACCACTGAACTCTATGGCTATGATTTTTGTTGAAATAAATGTTTACATATATTGTTTAAATGTATTTATTATACAAATGTTTACAGCATTGGAAAACAATGTCTGTTTGACCTCCTGCACACCATATTAAATTAAATAAACCAAAAAAACAAAATTTTTCATACATTTTTTAAAAAAGTTCATGGGAGCCGCAAGGGGGGGGGGCTAAAGAGCCGTGGCTTGCGTACCCCTCACTCACAGCTGTGGAAGGCGCCTGGATTGTACGGGGGGTTATAAGCATGAATGGCGTGGCCTCTTCTCTCCAACTGAAAGGGAAAGCAGTCATTACTATGGCAACACAGTAACTCTTAAAAATAAATCTATCTAGTCAAATAAAACCATTTCAAACAGGATCTTCCATTTAGGAATTAATCGCATCTTTTTTATTTTACCTAACCAGTGTTATTTTGCCTTTGAAATCTACACCTAATAGTACTTTAAATAATTTCTCTCATTTAAAAGAAAACGCTGGCTTTTTAACAGCGGTCCATTGGATTTCCATGTCCGCTGTTTGTTTTGGATTAAATGTTCACTTGTCATTTTCCCATCATCCCAGCTGTAGTCTTTTTTTTTCCCCTTCCACCTTCTCCTGTTCCAGCCATTCTTTCCTCATCGATGACCTCAGCCGCTCCCCCCTTCACTCATTTAATCTTTTCCCCATTTTCATCCCGTCTCTGACTCTGTCTGCCTCCTTTCCCCCCCATCCTTTAGAATCATCGTGTTTTTGAAACGTCAGAGATTAATATGGGATTATGCCCCGGATAAGTTTTAGTGGTTACGTAAAGGCCAGCAGCAGTACGTCCAGAATCCCTTTCTGGGATTAGATGCAGTTGCGTGTTTTGCAGGGTGAGACCAGGAGCTGGTAGTAGAGGAGCATGGCTGACGAACCCATCCTGGCAAGCCAAACTGAGCGTTGTGCTCCCACCAGTTGGGAATGGAGTGGGATGGATGTACGTCAGCTGCTGGCTGGTGATACTGGACATCTGCCTTTCTAGTTCAGCTTGTGAACTTGTCTTTTTCAACCAAGGTTCATGCAGACAAAGTCTGTAGAGTGGGACTAAAAATCAAAGGGTTTTCCCATCTTCTACCGGCTGTATACCCCACTATCCTCCTTGCTGTGAAAACTGGAACCTCTGGAAGTCTAAGTGGAAGTCCTTCCTGCTTCACATCTTTAAAATTTTTCTTGCATCAATGATGTTTTTCACCTGGGATCCGGTCCAAGAGCTGCAATGATGTTCTGCACAACCTTTCTTTCTGCCCCCTCTGAGGAGCTTTATTCTGAGGGTGGGATTGTAGGAGGAGCAGCTCGGGTAGCTGCTGGTTGTGGTGGGTTGGGTCCAGGCTGTCTTTCTTCATTTCACTGCCTGGTTCTCCCTCAGGATGAACTCTATCCGACTCTTTCCGACCGCCCCGTTGGCACAGAGGGACGAGCTCAGAGCCTGGCTGGTAAAATGCTGGTAGACGTCGGAGAATGGGGCAGGGTGGGAGGGCGACGCGCTCGGGCGGCGTCACCATCGCCTAAATGTTTCCATAATAATTAAGACTGCTCTATAAAGAATATACCTTAGTTTAGATTGGAGTTATTGTCTTGGGGGGGGTATAAACAATTAAAAACTAATTGATTTTCATTTTAGCCTGTCGTCTTGATACTTACAGAATATACAATGTAAAAACCAGGCTTAATATTTGAAATGCCTTATATTTATTTGTTTAATGATTGAGGTTAACATTACCATATCCGTACAATCCGTTTCTCCAGGACCGGCGTTGCCCATGGCTACCACGGACATCAAAAACCCCGAAATCAACAATGTTCATCGCTTTCACAACAACTCTCAGGTGAACAACCTCATGCACGCCTCCTTCCCCAGGAGGATCAAAAAGGACAAAGACAAGGGGAAGAGGAAGAGGCTGACCAAGGCAGACATTGGCACACCCAGCAACTTCCAGTGAGTAACCTTTGCTGCTCCTAAAGTTGATCCAGGTCGTGGATAGATACATTCAACTCGACCCACTTCCTCATTTTGTTTTGGTTGTTTGACCTTGAGCTCATTAGATCCAACATCATACGTAACTGAAAGGATATTATAGCTGATTAATGGATGTTAAGAACGAAAAGGGATTATAATTGGAATTTAAACAGCTGATCGTCTTTATTTCCTGTCCAGCTGGTTAAATATTCTCCTTCCTCACTGCATTCTTTCTCACCTTCTGTTCCTCCCTTTAACCTTTCCTTTTTGCCCTAAACTTTTTCTTTAAACCTGGCTTCAAAAAATTTTTTTTCTTCAATTTTCCTCCATAAACAACAGTTTAGATCTTACTGGATTAACGTGTACTTTTTTGTGTTTTTCTTACAGGCATGTCAATCACGTAGGATGGAATCCAAACACCGGCTTTGATGTAAGCAGCAGTTATGTAGAGTTCATGTTTGTTTGCGTGTCTTCGCATGTCACAAGTGCATGACATTTAGACCTTCTTAAAATGTATCCGTCTGACAGTCAGGCGGTTATTTGAAATTTAATATCAGCCTCTAAACGCTAATGCGGGCTGCGTGCGGGGGAAGAGAACCAACCTGCATCTGCATAATCTGCAGCTCAGGTTCCAAAGACAACCATCGGGGGAACTGTTGGATCCAAGATGGTAGATTATAGCTCATGCAGGTTTATTAAGCCAAGGATTTAAGATTTTCCTTTTTTTCTTTTTTGGTAGCTCATTTATCAGTTGCTATTTTTGCTCCAGAATAATGGTTCCGTTTTAATGGGAGTTCTTTTCTCCTTTTAAATATTTAAAGTGCTTTTGCCAAGTCATGTTCAGTTACTTACTGACTAGATGAGAGGAGCCTTATGTAAAGGGGGATAATCATTAAAATGGCTAGATTGTAATCCAGTAATTGTGAAATGAAACCTTCTGATTTCAACTTCAGTATCTCAGTGTGTGTAAAAGGACTGTCCAACATAGGGTTTGATTTGATGAGCAAAACAATACAGTTCAAACATACACCACTAGGTGGAGCCAGAGCAGCAGGTATTGGTCTCTTATTTCAGGAAGTTTCCAAGAAGTTTAGCTCAAAACATTAAACAAATGCATCAAGTAAAATGTCTTCTGACCTTCAGCTTTGAATAAAAAAATCATGACTTCTCTAAAAATGGAAGCATGATAGAGCATCTTTTTTTTTTTACTAAAATCTTTTAAATTTACATATCTATTTATGCTAGTGTAAAGATACACCATTCAAATTTGAGTTATTTTTCAGTTATATTCAGATTATTATTATTTTTTTCTTCTAGGAGGGGGCTAGTTTGTATTCTACCACATTTTTTGCTGGCTGTAACCACAAATTTAATTGTGTATAATTTGGATTTCTTTAAAAGAGAACAGAATTTAATCCAATTGCCTTCATAAATCCAGTATGGGTAAATATTTTATCAGAAATGAATTGAAATTTAGTATAATACGGCTGATCTTAGCAGCCTCTGAGGTTATTGGACAAAACATTTTTTTATTTATTTTTTCTCTCAACTGTGTTTGTTTTTGTTTTTTTTGTCTTTTTATAGATGAATAACCTGGACCCAGAGCTGAAGAACCTGTTTGATTTGGCCGGCATCTCCGAGGCCCAGCTAAAGGACAAAGAGACCTCGAAGGCCATCTATGACTTCATTGAGAAAAATGGAGGCGTGGAGGCGGTCAAAAACGAGGTACGGAGACAAGGTAAGACGGTCCCACTGTTGCAACCACACCCTCTGCTCTCAGTTCACATACAATTTAGATTCACGGTGGGGTTTTACCGTGTAGAAAACAAAACGTAGTTCAAGATGAATTGGAAAAACTAGCTGCTAAATGGGTTCTACTGTCATATTCAATACATTTGAAAATCCAAATGTATTGTCTATGACGGTATTTTACGGAAGAGGATTAGGGCCACTGGAAAAAAAAAAGTTAACTGATTTTTACATTTTATTTCAGCTCAGTATGGGGAAAAAAGTGAGAATTCTTTTTCTCAGAATTCTGACTTTTTTCTCAGAATTCTGACTTTTTTCTCAGAATTCTGACTTTATTCTCAGAACTCTGACTTTTTTCCCATACTAAACTGAAATAAATTTTAAAAAAAAATCAGTTAACTTTTTTTCTTTTTTTTTTTTTCCAGTGGCCCTAATCCTCTTCCATAGTATTTGGATGTCTTATTTTTAAAATAATAGGAAGTTCTCTTAAATGGGTTGATTGTCTGTAACTGACAATCTAATTGCTGTGGTGGTTCTATCCCCAGGTCCGCCCAGGTGGAGCGGTAGGTTTCTGTGCATGACCTGCATTTAAAATGACGCTGCATGTGCAGTGGTGCTCAGACTCCCACCATGAAGTGTTTGTGGTCTCTGCAGACGTTCTGTGCTGTTCCAAACTTTAATGATACCTCAGCTGGCTGCTCTGTCACAAGACTTGCTGAATATATTTTCTGGTATTTTATTGAACAATATATTGAGAAGAATTTCAAACCCCTGGTTGACTTTTTTTTTTAACTCTTTGCATGTTAATTGATGCAAGAAAGAATCGAGTTTTACTTGCTGGAACTTGATAACAGTTTGTTTCTCAAGTTTTGTTTATCTAAACTATTTTGTCACTTTATGACAACAAACTTCAAAGTATTTTGAGGGGATTTTATGCAGGGGCCATGTTAACTCTAACATTTAAATTGTTCTCAGTAAAATATGCCCAGATTTAGTGGGAAGGGTCTTTCAGTCAGTCTTTAACTAGGCCACCCAGAGCACATTAACGGCTGCTTCTGTAAATAAAGCCAGTTTCTGACATTATTGTCTCCTGCAGTGCTAATCTCTAAATTCTTTAATCTGTATTTTCTTCACCATGTTTAGCTGGTTTCGCTTTTTGCTGAGCAAAGAACACAGCGTGCTAAACTGACTTTAGCAGTTAGTTTAAATTTGCTGAACTTTGACCTTAGTGCAGTGAGACACAAACTGATACCCACTGTAGCCTTACAGGCTTTAAGGATTTTGTTTGTTCTGTTGCATAAAATCCTATTAAAATGCGAACTGTTTATAATGACAAAGTCAGGGAAGTCTTACTAACACGGTTGAGATCACCTGCAGGTTAAAAGCTGATCCTGTATGGCTTAACGTTTTGCTGCATGGTTTGGTTTGGCAGAGCCGCCTGCTGATGGCGACTTCGTCACCAGAGGGATAAGCTAAATGAAACTGTGCTCACAGCAGCTGACATTCGGTCATGAAAAGTGTCAGTTTGTTCTGTTTTTTAAGGTCTGTTTTGTTTTTTTTGTTTTTAGCTCCTCCACCACCTCCGCCCAGGAGTGGCCCTCCTCCCCCTCCACCCCAACATCACAGCTCTGGCGCTCCTCCTCCACCACCTCCTCCATCCCGGGTTATACGGGGCGCCCCGCCGCCTCCTCCCCACTCCAGGCCTCCCGTCTCTGCACCCCCACCCCCGCCTCCATCCCGTCCGGGTGTGTCCGCTCCACCGCCTCCGCCACCCAGCCGAGGCGCCCTCCCACCGCCCCCCGCCCCGGCTCATGCCTCCATGCCAGTGGCCCCGCCGCCGCCACCTCCTCCGCTTTCTTCGGGGTCATCCAGCAACGGCGCTCCTCCGCCACCACCTCCACCTCCCCCACCCCCTGGACCTCCTCCCCCACCCTCTATAGAGGCTAACGGAGGGGATGGCAAGTCTGCGCTGCTGAGTCAGATCAGAGACGGAGCCCAGCTGAAGAAGGTGGAACAGAAGGAGCGACCGGTTTCCTCCGGCGGCAGAGATGCACTTCTGGACCAGATCCGACAAGGAATCCAACTGAAACCTGTTAGTGCCAGTCTCTCTCTTTTTCCAGTCAGCTGCCTGTAGCTGCACACAATCCCTGAATATGATGGACTTATTGATGATGCTTTCCCATCTTTGCAGAGGGATGATAACTCTGAGCCCGTGCCAGCTGACGCAGCCCCTACAGCGGGCATCGTAGGAGCGCTGATGGCGGCCATGCAGAAACGAAGCAAAGCTATTCACTCCTCGGGTACATAAACATTCAGCATTCTCCATCTGCCATTCTACTCTCTATATACTCAATAATATAGAGAGTACTATAGATTAATTGAATGGATAAAACTATTTTTATAGATTACATTTTTTTTATAAAAGAGAAAAATTTGGAGCCTTCCCCTATTTTTTTAATTACCTTATCGTCTTAGATTATTTTAGATTATTTTATCTAATCTCAACTCTACTGCTACTTTCCCAGCATTCCTCCTGCTTCTGAATGATGATTTTATTATTTTTACATTACTAACTAATTTCTTACACCAGTTTTAAATCTTTGAAAACATTTCCACTGTCTCCTTATAGAAAAAAACATTTCTATGTTTCTATTTCTCCTCAGATGACGATGATGACGACGACGACGATGAGGACTTTGAGGAAGATGATGAATGGGATGACGAGTGAATCTTTTCTTTTTTTTTTTCCCCTCCATGACACTAAAATTGATCCCAGTTTCTTTAAATAAAATAAAATCAATGACTTCATGATTATAATTATAAATGTTCTATTAGTTTGTTGTACATTTCTTGTTGCCTTTATGCTTTTTTTTTTTATTAATCTGTGCAATACCTCGTTTAATCTATCAATGTTTGTCGGTCTAATCTTAGAGGTTGTCCTTTATCGTTGAAAGGGTTATTTTTCCTTCTTTCCTTTGTTCCTATTTTTGTTCATCTGTTTGCCTTTTTTCCGAATCTTCCTTCACACATGATCCTTATTTCTCTCCTTAATGTGCAATTCTAAATGTCTCTTAAGCGTTTGAGCTAAATGTTTGCTTTATTTCTTCCTTCTGGATTGATGATGGTTTACGTGAAAGCGAGAGAAGTTGCCACAGATTTAGATATTTGTAACATTAATAGAAAGGGAGAAAAGAAAGTTATTTTCATATCCTGTTGCTCTGTAGTTTATTTTTTACATATTCAAATAATAAATAATTCTAGTTTATTGGTCATATTTTCTTAAGAAAAAAACTATGAAAAAAAAGGAAGATGGCACATTTTGGATTTAGCTCCATTCACTGTGGAATTTAAATTTACTCCAAACTTTGACTCTTTAGATTTTTGCACGGATGAAAAAAGTGGAGCCTTTCTGCAGGATTATAGATTTTAAGGTTTGCATCATGATTTAAAATACATACTTTAAGTAATAAGGATATGAACTGGTTATCTGTCACACTATAAACCGTTTTATCTCTGCAACACTACAGGTTAAATTGAACTTGAGCTCATTTGTTTCTTTTTTTTTTACACTAGAAAGTGGAGTATTAATAAATGTCTGTTTATTTGAATCAAGTGAATCATCCTGTGATGCTAAAATAAAGATATTTTAGTTTTGCACACTGATTCTTATAATGGGTTCATGCTAACCTTTCCTACATCTCACCATGTCGGTTTTAGCTGCTTTATAATGTAAAAATATCACAGCATTTCTCAACTGTTACTGGGATTGGTGCTCACTGGCATCTTAGAAGTAAACGTTCCCTTTGTATCTGGTTCTGATTTAGTGAAGTTCAGCAGAAGTTCAGCGGTGCAGCAGAAATACAAGCAAATGGCTGCAAAACCCCTCACTGTTTAGATCAGTGAAATCTATTATGATTATTTTTGAGGAAATGGGCATTATTCATTTTGCATCTTGAATGTAATGTTTATTATACCCAAAAAAGTTGCTCCCACAATTAATACATGTATAATTTTAACAGGAAAAACTTCTATCGGCTGCAGAAAACTCACTCTCTTTATTCCAATCTGTTTAGGAAAGTGTTTTATACCAAAGAAAAATAACACTTCTAAATGGTACAGGAGTCTTCAAAGTGGAAATTTGAGATTTGCAAAATAATCAACTGTTATAATCTGTAAAGCCCAGCCAACTAGCTAGGTTCACAGCTAAAAGCAGTCTTATTTCTGCTACTTTTAAAGCACATGTATCTGGAAATGCAAAATGTAACCTAATAAATAAAGAAGCAGAAATTCATTGTGCAAGATAAAGACCATCTTCTATTTCACATCTGTACTAATTTCGCCTTTCCTACCTAAATAAATCAATTTAAGTAAAATCAGCCTGCAGGGGAATATCTAACTACTTTGATCAGGAGTAAAAAATATGGAAAACTTAAGGTTAATCAGCCTGAATGATCCAGAAACACTGCTGATTTAAATTGGTGTGTTGTTTAAAAAGAAAAAGCATGTTAAAAGTAAATCCTAAAGAAAAATAAGCAGAAGTTAGACTTGCGTACAGCTATACAGTTTAAACATTTGGTCATAAGAAAATCAAGCTGATGGAAAAACCTTTTTTTCCTCTTATAAGTTCCATTTCTATTGGAAGCTGTTTTAGCTCAACCCCACATTCTAGGTTCAATTAGCAGCTCATTAAGCTCTAAATGTTCCTCTTAATATCCCTTTAATGACGTGTCATTGGTTAAGGTAACTTGGCAATAAGAGTGTTAACAGGTGTTTGATAATAACCTTAGTTCTTATGCTAATTGCCTGAGAAATAGCAGCTTTTACTGATAACTTGAGTAGCTGACCACCAGATCACAAACAAATATATGCTTTCGGGTCCTTTTCTGCTGGTTATAATCTTTTTTTTTTTCTTTTTGCCTTTTTACAAAAAACAAACTGTCGATCTTAAATGTTCTGACCATGAAAGACAAAGTGCCACTTGTTTGACTGGGGTAGAGACCTGTTAAAGTGTAATAATGCTCTGTGGCAAGAAACAAAGCAGCCATATTTCTCTGTTAGCTACTTTATGACAGTAAAATAAAAAATGACACCAGGTCCTTCAAGAGACTTGAGAAGTATTGAACTCTAATGTTGTAAACTCCAATAAAAGTTCGATCTTCACAAAAATTGCTGTGTATAATTTTTCTTTGCACCATGCTTCTTAAATGGGATTTCTTCAGAAAAAAACCCATTTTATTGAGGATGTTTTGCCCCATAAGGCGGGTAGGAATAGTAACTATGGAGGAAAGTAAAGCATAATAAATGTTGCCCGCTCTTTAAATTGATCGCTCTTTATTATGCATGCAATAAATGATCTAAAATAAGGAACTTTTTATTAGCAGGCTATATATTTTTAGGTAATGCCCACATCAGCTGAACCTTCATCAGCTACAGAGCTTATAAAAGAGATTAGAGAAGGAATGGCACTTTCCACTGGTGTTACGACACAGAGACTCACAGAAGCTTTTATAGAAGCAGAAGCAGCATTTGGGTTTTGACTTGATGTTATTCATCCAGCTGGGTAATTTGAATAATTTTGTTACATAACATCCTGTATCAATGTTCCTACTTTAGGTAATGGCTCTTTTGCAGGGTAATGGATGCATTCTTGATAATCTGCCTCCTTGAGGTGGAAGGCTTTTTGGAGAAATTGTAAAACACCATTTATTTATTTTATGTTATTTTTTTATTCGCCATCTTTTAACACAAGCAAGACTTGGTTGTTTTGAACTTTTTTGTTTAGCTTAAAGAAATTCTTATTGCTTTGATTTATATATTTATACTGTATTTTATTCTTTATTGTGTTTTATTATTTTTTAGCTATGTTCAGCACCTTATTTTCAACTGTTGGCTGTTTTAAAGTGAATAACAAATAAGGTTGTTGATGATGATGATGATTATGATGATAGAGAAAAATTAAAAGAAACTTTAAACATTATCTAAAATCTACTTTTTACACAGACTCATTACTTGAAAATTGCTCAAAACATTACACACAAAAAAAAAAGAAATTGCATGAAAAAAATTCCTTATACTCTTAATAACTAATGGAAAAGTTTTGATTGGTATCGCACCCCTTTTATAACTGCTGACCTGCTGTTTGTGTGCTTCTACTGATTTTTTGGACAATATATGTTGGGTAATGATTTCCAAGTGGTGGAGATTTTCAAACCTCCTTCCCCACATGTATTTTCCTTACAGATTAAGCCCCATTTAGAGGGAATATGTCATGCTTTCTAACAGAATTAAGATGAATTGCCAAATAGTAAGGTTACCACACAGATTTTCTAAATAAGTTTTATTTTTCTTAAAATAAGTGCATTTTTCTTAAGTGAGGCACTTTACTATTGGAACAAGACAACTTACATTGAAAATAAGTACAAAAAAATCCATTGTTTCATTTCAAGTGCATATTATCTAATTATTTTAATAATTAAAAGTAAAAGTACTCATGCAATCTAATTTACCCTCTTAAGAGTAAATACACTTACCGGTAATTTAAGACATTTTTAGATGTATCGTTTCTGCAGTGTTGGCTTATCATAAAGACTCATTTTTTAAATTTGTGTGAAAAAAATGTGAAAAGTGAAAAAGTAGACAGTGAATTGAAGTACTATGATGTGTCAATCAACTTTATGACAGATTGTAAAAACCAGCCCCTATGTAAAAGTTGCATGTCTGAACTCCTATGTAACCCGGTTTCCTTTCACATCATGCCAGCAAACGCTGTGTGGAATACCCAAAGAGAGTTGAATATGAGTTCAGCTGTTAGTAGAATGATAATTTGACACAATAGACTCATGCACTGCACCGACAGAGAAGTCAGGGGGCATGAGTTTATGGCTGATGATCTTAGCAGCCTCAGTGATATTGTGTGGTTTTCAGAATGGTGCTAAAATTCTTTAAAAAACAATGAGACTTCTGTAGAATCCTCAAAGTGAGTCTTTATAGTAGCGATATAATTTTGCACTGTTTTTTATGGAAGGATGCCCCGCCCCTCGGCATGACAAACCCAACTCTGGTTCTGTCAGTTAAAAGAAACGTTGCATACAGCAAGCATCCTCCTCAAAGCAAAGCAAAACAGCTGCAAAAGATCAGTTATCCACATATGCTTTATATTAAAACCTAAATATAGCCTAAAATTTAATTATGTCGGTAATGACCTACCTTTTAAGATCCTCCTCCTGAAGTCTCTGTTATACTTTGAACAGTTGTGCAGTCAAGGAGAAACAGACAAACAGGAGACCAGGGTTAGAAGGCTTATATCTCTCCATGCTTCCAAACAACCCGTCCCATCATAAGCTCTTCTTTCTGTTTGGGTCTTTTATTATGCTTTTTTTCTTTTCTTACCAAATATGAAGGGTATATGTTTCATATCATAAACTAAAAAGCAAAGATAGCATTCCCTCTAGTTACTCGATAGAGGATAAATGGTTTTGTTACCTCTAAGAAATGTATGTAACTGGATCCTTTTTACTTCACCGGGCTTTAAACAGCAACTCTTCTACATGGGGAAGAGGAAAAAACAAAAACTGAGCCATGAGATTAGTGAAATATTCACTTCTCCAAACTTTCACATGTGAGCAGCTGTTAAAAAGCATAAACACTCACGTTTATCTCACCTTTAATATAAGGTAACATTCACTTAGAGAGCAGGAACGGGTTTTGGATAAATCCAGAGATGGTGCCACAGTGGCTCACTGCATTTATTACAGAAGGTAATCATTTTAAGTGCACATCTTTTATGAAAATCTAGGGAAAAACCATCAAACTACGGAGCAGCGCTTAAAAAGGAAATTTGTCTGAGTGAAATTTACTCAAATGTAAGATTTTTTTATCCAAAAAGGGATAACATTTGCAAAATATAACAGAGTTGAAGAAAACCAGCTCTTTTGAAAGAAAGTAGATTTATCTCTGAAGAAGGCTAAAACTGTTGCCCTAAGAGTTTGTCTATAAAATGAAAACCATTAGCTGAAATATAAATACCCTTATCAGACCAATAAGCTCATATTCTTGTCTTTCTGAAGTCCTGTAGGAAACTGCACAGAGCTTCGACAGTCAGAGCACAAAAAACTTAATGTTTAAGGGCAAATCTCATAAAATGTGCATTTTAAATAAATAAACAGACTCTGGGAAAATCCTAGATATCATAGCAGCTGACGTAAACACAACACATGAATAATATTTGATCAACTTAAAGGAAATTTAATTTTTATCAAAATGAAATACAAATCGAAACCTCTTTTTGCAATTTTAGAAAATGTCCAGTTTTTATAAAATGTAATAAAACAAAGTTTCCTCTGCTGATCCTTTGATAACATTTGAAATTTACTGCTTTTATCACATCTTGTGTGCATTTTTAACTGCTTCCCTGACTGTGGTAGGATCTTAGCAGGTTTCACTGTTTACATAAGAACACAAAGAGGAAGCCTTTTAGGTGACGCTGGTGATACTGGCATCAGCACTGATGTCACCTTCAGTTTGTTTTCTCTCCACTGGCTCTGTATTGCAATTTGATCAGACAAAGTGCGCAAAAACACGGCTCAAAAACACGCTTAGATGAGTGGGTGTGTTGTCCACGTCTTTGAGAGGGACTGTGCATCAGCGGCTCCTCACCAGTACGCTGACTCACTCCGAACAAATAAAAAAAACACATAAAAAACTCTTTATAACAGCTTGTCCACTTTTCTCCCCTTGGATAAAACTCATCCAATAACCAAAGAACAAACGGAAATTCTCCCTCCATAGTGCTACAAATAAGCAAATGATATATTCAGAATTGAACACACATATTTCAACTAAGAACAAAACATATTTACAGTCTTACAAAGAATTAGACATGTAGAAAACAGTAAACATTTCAGAATAAGAAGACCATAAATGTTAAAACAATTTCCACCCCCCGACAGTTTTGTGCTGTTTTTGCTTCTTGTCACACTTTAATGTTAAAGATCATATTTCAGGCTAAGAAACCAGAGTATTTAAACCAAACACAGTTTTTTAAGGGGAAATCTATCCAAACCCACCTGGCCTGTGTTCAACTTATCACATTCAAACTAGACATTTAATATATATTCTTTAAATAGAAACTATCTGATCATACAATGTGGCTGATGGATATAAAAAAAAAAATATCCCCAAATTTTGAAGAGATTTATGAACAAATTACTTTCATCCAAAGCCAGGTTGCTTTTAATAAATTAAATAATAATTTACGAATTGCATTCTGTATTTACTCAGGTAAAAAAAAAAAAAATCATATTACTTTAAGAATAAATCGTTAAAAATGGGTTATTATATATATTTATGAAACTTAAAGATAGTTCAAATTGAGTGCAAATTCCCAGCATATATGTTTTTATCTTTTCAAGGTGGGAATTTAGGATGGTCTCATCCTCCATCATCATCATCCTCATTATCACCATTATAGTGCAGAGCTGATCACTGTTTTCTGCATCCTCATCGTAGATGATGTGGAACTTCCACCTGGAAAATGACAAATGATGTTAAAGGACAAAAATGACACAAATGATGAAGAACATTAAAAGTTTGTCACTAAACAGCAGCATCCTGACTGTTTTCAACCAGGCTAATGTCATAAAGTGTCAAGTCTGCTGTTATCGAAGCCGCCAGCGAACAGTTTCTATAAATACCTGTGCTGAGTGGATGGAATTTACCAGCTACAGCCAGAGACCCCATTATCTGAGGGCACGGATGATTTTCCAAAACAATGTAACAAGCTGTGCTCCAGCAGCAACGGGAGGCTAATACTCAAATCTCCACTTACTGGTGGAAAAAAAGCAAGCAGAGCTCTCAAAAATATGTGCTTTTAGTTTCATTATTTGCCCTGCTATCTATGTTTTCCATTCCTCTGTTATGGACGCTAGCTTATCATCCACTTCAGAGTAAAAATGCAGGCTGGATGACTTTGTCATTGTCTGTATTCGTCCTTTCCTGGCTCTAAAAGCAATGTGCTCACATCAGTGCAGGCTGGTGGTAAATCAGCCTTTTCTACCTACTGCTGTCCAGGATCGGATTATACCACATCAGCGACTAAGATGAATCAGACACCAGTGACTGTGCATCATCCTTGTTGAAATGAAACTCCTAGATTGGGATGTTTCCCCTTAGAGAGTTTGTATGCTTCTATTTTTCAAACCAGAATATCCAAATAAGGAATTTGTTTTATGATCTTGGCTTTACAATGACCCCCTCCTCACCCGTCTGAGGTTCCTGATGCTGCTGCCGCGGATGGACTCCATCAGCTGGTCGTGGGCAGACCTCATGGGCGTCGATGGCCTGCTGCCGCCCTCCTCCCCTCGTCTCTCTACCGACACAGGTCTCAGGGCGTTCTTGAGCTCCTTAAGGATGCAGCCCGTCTCCTCTTTCGCCGTCCCTTTCCCCTTCTTCCCCTTCTTCCCTTTTGGTTTGGCCGCCTTCTTGCTGCCTGCCTCGTGGGCCTTGATGACCTCTGCTATCATCCTTGTAGGTTTATTCTTCTCCTGTTGCGATGGGACCAATGGGGGCGGGGGTGGTGGAGGAGGTGGAGGAGGAGGTGGAGGAGGTGGGACAGGTGGAGTCTGCTTTTTCAACTCATTGTTTCGGGGAAGTTTGGGTGAGGACCAAGGGGAGGCCCTGGGTGAACTGTAGGGCGATGAGCTGGGTGTTCCTCTCTGTTAAAGAGAAAATAAACACATTAGAGCAGTTCAATGAAGGAAAATGAAAAGCAGTTTATGGGTAAATAAAAACGGGTTAAAAAGATATTTTTCTTTTGATTTGACACAATAGACAAAAAAAGGCAAGTGGGGAAAAAATGGCAAGTGGAAAAAAAAAGATATGGGTGTATTATAAGGCAGTTATTACATGAATATTACAGGTGCATTTTTAGGGGTTTTCAATGTTTTTATTTGATTAAATAGATTTTCTTTTTGTAGCATTTTTAAAGTTCATCTTGTGCTGGTTCTCTCTGATCTGGGTGAATAAAAGATTTAATTTTAGTGGTGATCAGATCCTGAGAGTAAAAGGCTGAACCACAGAAACAATAAGCAGACCAATTAGTAGTTTGATCCTTAAGCACAAATAACTGTAATCCTGCACTTCTCTGGGCCAGACAGCCAATCTAAAGATTTGAAGCTACTAATTACTTTATATGGATGAAATATTTATATAATTAGTAATTCAGCTAGATGAGAATCTAGAAATAAATGAAATAGAAACAAATCAAATTAACTGAGGTGAATTTAAAAAAACAGCACTGGGCTGTATAGTGGGAGTTTGAGCTGAAATCAGGTATATTGAATAGGAGTGTAATTTCATTTTATTGTTTTTTTTTTTTTTTTTTTTTTTTTTTTTTTATGAATTGACTTGAATGATCTTGGTTAAATCAGTCTTGCAGCCTGAAGTATAAATGCTCACCAGAGCAGAGGTTCTGGGGTTGACGGCTCCATCTTGCTGTTGGCCCTGTTGCTGTTGCCTTTGCTCCTGCAGTCGTTTCTGCCGCTGGCGGTCCTGGTTTCTGGTCAGTATTCCAGTCATGCTCATTCTGGGACCAGCAAGGTTAAACTGGTAACCAAGCTTGATCAGAGTGTGGTTTTCTCTCAGAATCTTCACCATCTCCATCTCTACCTGTAGCAGGCCGTTGTGTTTATTTACAACTAATAAAAACTGTAATGTTTGAGTGATTTAAACTGAATACAAACCTGTCCTCCACACATGTGCCTCTGGTTGTGAAAGCGAAGCTCGGTGAGGGTGTTGTTGCCTGGAAGTGCTTGAACCAACGCCAACACGCCCTTTCCACTTACGTAGTTGGACTCTATGTTCAGGCTGGTGATGGATGCGTTCTCTTTCAGCATCTTAGCAATGGCCAGAGCGACGTGGTCATCAGCCCGGGTATTTGCAAGACTGAAGACTCGAACATGGGTGTTGGATCTTAGTGCTTCAGCAAATCGGATAAGAGTTTCCTGATAAAAGAGATTGAAAGAAACAGAAGGATCTAAAATGAATGAATTTTATTCTAAAATGAAACTAGCATACAGCAAAGAGGGAAGCCTTGGTATAAACTGCAGGGATGAAAAGAAGACATTTAGTTTTTTTTTACCTGTTTGATGTCATCAATGTTGTTCAGATTCACTTCTGTGAGTTCGGCATCATCATCAAGGATGCGTTGCAAAGCGTCATCAACAACTGTAGGGTTACCAGTGGAGTTCAGGTCAGCTGGTGGAGGAGGAGGAGTCAGCCTGGTGGGCTCCACCCTCTGAGGTCTCAGTAGGGTTGGTTTAAATGCCTGAATCGTCTCTGGCTTTGTATATCTTGGTGGTTCAGGTTTTGGTCTATTGTCTTTAGTTTCTTCATCCTCCTCCTCTTCAGTTAGAGGATCCTCTTCCTCACTTTCATCCTCCTCTTCTTCTTC
This sequence comes from Cyprinodon diabolis, assembly GCA_030533445.1. Lineage (NCBI taxonomy): Eukaryota > Metazoa > Chordata > Actinopteri > Cyprinodontiformes > Cyprinodontidae > Cyprinodon > Cyprinodon diabolis. The sequence continues at coordinate 22,104,723 of CM060078.1, forward strand.
TTCTTCATCATCATCATCATCACTATCTTCCTCTTTGTGATTTTCCTCATTTGAAATGTCCGACTTTTTCCTTTCTTTTTCATTCTCATCATTTTTTTCCTCCTCTTCACTGTTGTCTTCTGTCAGACACTCATCTTCTTGTTCTTCCTCCTGTGTTTGGATATATTCATTAGATTAGGCTGAACAGGGGTGATGTTTAGGCTAAACAATCAGAAATGTTCAATGTTGAATTATTTAATACACATTTGTCAGATCTCAGACCAGGAAAAAATATGTGTATACCCCAGAAAGATTTGCTCTAAATCACAGTCTCACATGGGCTGCTCAGTGGAACAGTGGGTAGCACTGCTTTCTTGTAGCAAGAAGGTTCTGGGTTTGGTTCCCTGATTACTGTGCATGGAGTTTGCATATTCTCCCTAAGCATGTTTGGGTTCTCTCTGGATACTCCTGCTTTGTCCCACAGTCCAAAAACACAACTGTTTGTTTGTCTCTGTGTTGCCCTGCGATAGACTGGCGACTTGTCCAGGGTCTCTCGCCTATAGATAGGCAGCAGCACCCCCGCGACCCCACTTGGGATAAGCGTGATGAAAAATTTATGGATATGAAAACACATATGACCTTTTCTGATTACCTGACTTTTAACAATGCTAAACATTTGTTTTTGGTCTCCTGTGATTGCTCATGTTTTTTCTATTGGATAAATACCAGGACAAAGAGAGAGGGGTTTTATCATTTTGTCAGGATGTATTTTTTAACTTATTTCTTCTTTTCTTCATCTTTCAAGCTTCTTATGGAATGTTCATGCATTTACTCTTAACTGAAGTGGTGTCTCTGATTCAGGATTGAAGGCTCTCAGTGTCAGGTCTGCTAACAAATTATCTTGTCCTTTAACCACTGTGTAAGGGCTAGCTTCTGTATTTAGAAAGATCCATTTGCACCAATATTTTCCTCTTCCTGACTAACTTCTTGAAAAACTCCAAAGATTTTTTTCTTGAAATACTTTTCCTGATTGCCTTAACAAACTGTAATTGGGCTTACTTGGTAATGGCTTCTTCATCCCTGAATGGCATTTCAGCACAGGTGAAAGTCAGCCCAGAAAGTGTGACAGAATAGTAAAAATAAAACAAATCTTTCCAGGGCCAAATACCTATTCAGTGAACCATACAACCATTTCTGACAACCCCATCTAAGTGTTTTTCTCACCAGTTTGGGGCTTCCTCCTGCTATCTCGTTCTCCAAAAGCCTACGGGTCTCATTTTCCCAGTATTTCATGAGGGCCTCTCTGCTGAAGGTACCAGTTGGGGTTTTGTCTGTCTGATCTCTCTGTCTGAGTCCAATGGGTACGTTGGCATCAGGATCAATGTCCACCAACTCCTTTTCCAACTCAGCCAGCTCCTCTGGGCTGAGCGATGCCAAGAGCTCGTCCTCATCAACATCTTCATACTTACTCAGCTCTCGACGATAACCGAAACAACTCATTGCCAAAGCCTGATAAGCGCCAACCAGGAAGAATTAGTCAATAAAGGTATAACTTAGCGGAGATCCCAAAGGGAAGAAGTTTGAACAAAGAAACTCAAATTAAACATAAGGTCCACCATAAGATTTGATGAGATCTATGAAAATCTCTAGAAAATCGGATTAAAGATAAGTTGATCCATGCCAGGAGAGGTTTCCGCAAGTTGTGTCCAGTCAGAAGTATCCCTGATGAAAACGTACTCCAGTCTAAACTGGATTCGTTGTGGCCGACTGACTTTATGTAAGGGTGTGTGTGTGTGTGTGTGTGTGTCAGTGTCCTCTCCTTTCTAATCTCACCAGCTGCTGTTTAGGCTTTCAGAGGGGAGATCAGAGGGGAACGCACAAACGTGTGGGCCCTATGATGCACCGTCTTTTTTTGGGAGTCGTTGCCCTGAGAGGCAGAGCTACAAAAAGCTTGTGAGCTCAGAGTCTCCGTGGTCAGTCATTGCAGCGGTCAGTCACTGGGACTTGGAATGGCTTTGTTCATAGCCAAAAAAAGACTCAACTTAATGAGAGAGGCAGAATAAATAAGGGATATGTTTAATAAATCCAAAAAGTAAATGTGACCAACCGTTTACAGTGTTAGCTGCTGTGAGCATGATATTTAAAAAAAATTACTTCAAAAGACAAAAACTGGAGGCATTTGGTTTGCATTTTATAGGATCACACTGCTGACAGTAAATTATTATGGGAAATTATTTTACCCACTTTCAGATTTATTTAAACCTACAGTGTGTAATTTTCAGCGACATCTAACGTCCAGACTGCAGACCGCAGCAACATGAACATCTCCCCCCCACCGCTTCTCCCCCCCAACAGTACGGCGAGCGTTACGGGACAAAATGTCTTCCACAACGTCCGCATCACCTACCTTCTCAAGTGATGAGGTTTGTTTATATAGATGATTTTACAGATAGTATTTCATTAGTCTGTGTGTTCAGTACCGTCTCAGTTCATCTCTCTCAACTTGCCGTAGTTACTTTCGAGCGTAATGGGCGATCTCGCAATCGCTAGTTTGTTGGCTCTGCGCTGCCGTAGCGCAAAGATGTCTGCCTCCATGGCTGCGAGACCCGCTCCTATGTAGTTATAAATAACGAATTCTAAGGCAACGCAAATATTAAGGTTAAGAGGCTGAGCTCATAGATGATGATAAATAACATAGTTATGTATAATATATTACATTTCTGACTGTATATCCCTGTAATTATTACACACTGTAGCTTTAACTTTTTATCCTTTTTAAATGTTTCACATCAATAAAAACATGTTGGTATCAAAGATAACCAGAGAAACGTCACTTGCCTGCCTTTTTTGCCCCAGTTGTTTAGTAAATTAACTGTTATCAATGATATTTTCTGGTTGAACTATGAATATTTCAATTATGAGCCGAGGCTCTAATGAACCACTTTTACAAATGTAAAAAAAAATAACCGCATTTTGTAAGAAGATTGTTTGGATAGTTAATGTTGAAGACTTGTCTAGTCCTTTGTGTAAAATACTTACAATTATGAAGTCATTTCAAGTCATATCAAAGATATTTTTTTTCTTTTGTTCATTATTTTTTCTGTACAAATTAAAACAGATTTTTTTTTTCATTAATTGCTAACGGATGTTGTTTTTGAAACTGATTTTAAAAGTTTCATGGTTTTGATTTTGTTCCAAGTTTTATTTTGAATTTTTATTGGTCTTGTTTTCATTCTTGTGTTCTAGGTATTTTTGATTGTATTTGAGTTCTTAGATATTTCCTGTTTGCCCTCTTGTGTCAGTCTCCTTTTCCCTAGCCCACTGCCTGCCCTTTGTTCACACCTGCTCCCAATCTGCTAATTAGCCTGGTCCTTGTTTCTCTCTCCCATATAGTCTCCTCCTCTTCACTCAGTCTTTGCTGGTTCGTTGTCATTTTTTTTGCCCTCTTGTTTTGAGTATTCCTGGCCTTCAGTATTTGTGGATTTATGTTTTGGATTTTTGATTCTGTTGAACTTTTGGTTAATTAAGCTTCAAGAAAACTCCATCTTCAGTCTGTATTTGGGTCATGTCAAACCTCCAGCCCCATTGTGACAAAAAGAAATTCATATGACCAAAGAATTTAAAATCAATCTTTGCTCAGATCAAAAACAAGTTTTCATTAAACAGTGGTGTCAAAAGTACACACATTTGTTACTTAAGTACAGTAGAAGTATAGATACTGAGGTTTAAAAACACTGCTAAAAGTAGAAGTATCAACTTGACCTCTTTACTTAAGTAAAAGTGAAAAAATATGTGCTCCAAAAACTTCTTAAGCATAAAAGTATAAAGTAAACTTTAAAAAAAACAGATGCCACTAAATGAATTGAAAGCTCAATTTTTTGAGAATTTCGAAAAATTCTTTGAGATAGGGGCAAGGATGAGGGATATGCTCCCGATACGCTCTCACCTGTGTCCGACCTTTCAGACATTTCAACATCTTTTTCTGAATCCCACATTGTAGCATGGTATAGACAATTCACGTTTGCAGTTTGAAGAACACCTGCTTGCTTCTGATGATTTCCTTTAGCTAACCAATGAGTGTTTGCGTTATATGACTCATCCAATTACACTAGTTTTCACTAGATGTGGATGGAGCCAATGATCTGCATTGGATGGCGCACATAACATGAAATAAATATTTATTAACATTAAACCAAAGCTAAGACTAACGTGTAACGTTTGTTTTAAAAATGTAAGGAATAGAAAGTACAGATAGTTTTGTGAAAATGTCATGAGTAGAAGTCAGACGTAGGAAGAAAAATAAGTAATGGAGTAAAGTATAGATGCCTAAAAAGTGTACTTAAATACAGTAACGATGTATTTTTACTTAGTTACTTGACACCTCTGTTATTGAACTTTATTTGACAATTAGATTTGCTGAAAACTGCCAGTGGGAAATTTAAAAAAGACATAAAAGCTAAACATTTCATCAAAATTATGAGCTGCATTTGGGATGGTTTGGTAATGTTGCAATAATATAATGCTGCTTTATGAATCTTCCAATCCCCTATTATCAGGTGTTCCTGCAAAAAAAAAAAAAAAACTCTAAATTTTATGTAGGGATATAACAGAAGGATTCTCCATTTCCTGACTTTTCTTTACTGTGTGAAAAGCTGAAAGATACATATTGGTTGCAATATAAGCAGTTTTAACGGATTTCTTATTTCTCAAAATCTGTTTCACTTGTTTAACTACGTTCTTAGGCAAATAGCATTGCAGTTATCCAGTTAGTAAAACATGAAACCCAGATTCATCGAAAATCCACTTTTTTAATTCACCATGGAAGCATTTTTCAGCTCTCTGCCAAGCTGTACACTTAAAGAAGCAACAGTTTGGTAAAGAAGATAAATATACATGTTTAAAATGGAAAAAACTGCACAAAGTACACATATACATTTACAAAATCTTTAACAAGCATCTGCAGATTAAAATCTCATCACTGGAGTCCCCCAGACAGGTGGTCTTCTCTGTAGGTCAAGTAGCTGATCAGTCTGGGAGGGAAAGGAACAGCAGCCATGGCTTCTTGGTCGTTCAGTATCCTGGTGTCCATTCTACTTCTGACTACGAGTCGACACAAATGCTGCAGGGAACGGGGCTCGCCTGGGATAAAGGTAAAATTAATTACTCCATCTACCCAGGATATCAAATCAAATCGTCTCTGTCTCAGTCATGTGTTCAGATTTACTCAGTAAAGTAGAAATCTCTTCCCACTGTGGAGTCCTCTCCAGGATGCGTTGCAGGTTGAAACAGATGCTGATGTGGCTCACATAGTCCAGAAGGATCCTTACAACACTGCCTGCCAGATGAGCAAGCCAGGACACCGACACAAACTCACAGAACTGAAGAAAAAAAAGATCAGGAACTTTTATTTCCCCCACTGTAGCGAGAAGATAAGGATGCATGTGTGTCAATTCATACTGATGTCACATTAGGCTGACAGTAAATCTTGTAGGCCTGGTTATGGAGGTCAGTCCAGGTACTGTCCATATCTTCATTTTTGTTATGGCAGCACTCAAAGCACCTAGAGGAAGCATGGGAGGTAAAACCTTTTTTATATTTTGTATGCATTTCATAATTTAAACATTTTGATAATGGGTTAGAATACGTGCTTGTGAGCCTGATAGCCGCTGTTGAGCAGTAGTCTTAACATGGCGGGGTCTCTGAGACAGTAGTGAAGGGCGGTGGGGAAAACCGTGTTGTTGATCACTCGGAAATAACAGTTGACATCAGCTCCGTAAGACAGCAGCAGCTTCACCATCTCATACCTGGACATAGTTGCTCGTTTTAGGGAAACCAGCATTAAATGTACATCAGGAAAAACACGCTAAATACATCCTGCAGACCTCTCTGCCCGTACAGCAACCAAGATGCAATGTAGAGGGTCTAGGTCTGTTCTTGCTCCAGCCTTCAGCAAGGTTTCAGCACAGGTGATGTCGCCGTTGGAAACAGCAAAGTACAAAGCGGTCTTCCTCAGGTCGCCATAATTCTCTGTAAGATTTAAAAAGGTCAGTGGGAATGTATGGTAGCCCAAAACTGGACATCAATACAAAACACAGTAGCTGCCAAAGAGAAGTGATAGCATTGTCTCCTACTATAATGTGATCTTATAAGATGAAGATCCCTATGGTAGATTATGCAGTGAAGGTGAGGAGGAAAATAACCTGAGAGCAGTAACTTTGAGACCTAACAAACCGGCACCCTACATGAAGATTTAAAATTACCATTTGGAAAGTTCAGACTTACTAGTATTATTCACATTTATTTCAAAATCTCAAAGAACAAATAACATGTCATACTCGCAAGGAACTGCAGCTTTGGGAGGAGAAAATAGCTCTACGGTGCCCTCACTTGTGGACACCTGCACTCTCAAAGGTGCCTCTGCCCTAAAGCTATTTTTCTCCCCATGCAAACAAAAGCCCAAACCGGCCCCTAAACACTAACCCTTTGTTTGCACGTTCCTGCGGAGGGTCCGCCACATTAAGTGCCATCCCAGACCACATAGTGCATGCTCGCTAGAATTTGGCAGCAGGTTTTACAGCAAAATAGTGGCGTAAGGAACACATTCCTCCAAATGTAAGTTGGAGGAATGTTGGTTTGCTGCATCTTCATCACGCTGACACAAAATCACAAGTAAGTTATTTGAAAAAAAACATATTTAATTGCAAAATGGAAGGTCCTCTTCTGTAAGCCTCTCCCTGATTGGCCCGTGCAGACATAGTCACACAGAAAGTAGTGTCAGGAAGACTTTAATTTACAGCTTCATGTGATAGGTGAAGACAATTGCTGGAGGCAGGACAGTGGGTTAAGAGGAATTCACAGCAGTTCTTCCTGAAAAAGCCCTAATATTCCTCAATATGTGATGCTGTTCATCTTGTATAAGCATGGGCCAATCAGGAAGAGGCTGACAAAAAATGTTTGTCATGATCAAGTCTGAGCACTATGGAAGACGATTAGGGCCACTGAAAAAATAAAAAAGTTTACTGATTTTTAAATTGTATTTCAGTTTAATATGGGAAAAAAGTCAGAATTCTTACCTTTTTTTTAGTTTTTTACCCAGATTTTTAACTTTTTTTCCCAGAAATCTGACTTTAATCTAAGAATTCTGACTTTTCTCAGAATTCTAACTTTTTTCCCATATTAAACTGAAATTAAATTTAAATATCAGTTAACTTTTTTTATTTTTTCAGTGGCCCAAATCCTCTTCCGTAGAGCACCAATGTAGTGCTTTTTAAAAGTTTTCACCTCCCTTAAAAATTTTTTTCTTTTGTATGTAATCAGACCAGACTATACATGGATTTCGTTTTTTTAATGTAATAAACCAACTCAAGCTGAATGCAAAATGCAAAACTTAGTCATTTAGTTGAACTGGTCCACCTCTTAATCAAGTCTATAACCTGCTGCCAAAAAGATTTAAGCAATTTACATGAACATCTGGTGTCCTCTATTCTCAGACTATGTTTGATGAACGTGGTGATGCAAACATTCACTTATGTGGTTGCACCTACCAGAGATGTGTTTATCTAGCTGAGCATTTACATCAAAACCCTTCTGGATGAGAAGTTTGAGGCATTCAGTCTGTCCCCCGTCTGCAGCAGAGTGGACAGGGCTCTGGCCTGAGAGACGGATCGCTCTCTTTGTGGTGACCGGGATAAGAGTGCGTAGGACTCTATGGGCGAAAAAAAAAAGAGGAAGCAACAAAGTGAAAAACACTAAACAGGAATTAGTCTGTGGTTAGAGTTACAGTGTTATTCAGAAACTGAGAAATTATATTAAACAAAGGGCCCTTTGTGGAGATTATATGGATCTCTGTTCTGCAGAACTTTTAACTCTGTTTTTTGCGTGTTGTGATGCAAAAAAATTTGTAGTAATTGTATTTAATCTTGAGCAAGTCTTTATTCCTAAACCGAATCTGGTGAAATATTATGAACTGTGTATGATTTCACATCTAATGCATCAGAATGATGCATGGTGTTTCACCGCTGCATGGAGCAGAACTCACAGAATGTGCCCCTCATACGCAGCTCTGTGGATAGGGAGCTGACAGGCGTAGCTGGCAACGTTTGGGTTGGCTCCGTGCAGCAGAAGCAGCTTGACACAGTCCAGGTTCCCTGACCCAGATGCATCATAGAGGACTGTGTCCCCATTACTGGCCTGGACATTAACATCCCCACCTGGTGGAGGGCAGAAAAAATACAAATATATGGTAAAAAATAAAGAAACTATATAAAGTTGGATTATATGCACCTTAAAGAATTGAACAGTAGTATTTTGAGGTTTTACCATGCTTTATAAGAATTTCTAAGGCTTCAGTCTTGCCGTGCTCAGCTGCAATTCCCATAGCAGTCACTCCATGACTGTCTCTGACAGAAACTTTAGCCCCATAACGAAGCAGCAGAGTCAGAATGGCGGGACAACCTACCTGAAAAACAAGAGAACACACCTGTTTAAAAAGGATTTATTATAGAAAATATTGCCTTCTATGCAGCAATATATATTTTTGATTAAAAGTGTCCAATAAAAACAAGAACATGTATGTTTTATAAATTCCTTTTAGAAAAAGGAAATGTCCTAATGTAGTTTGTTCTATATGTGTAGTGAGTTTGATTGACTCTATAGAAAAGTCTGGATTATAGCTCCGCTCACCTTTGCAGCTTCATGAGTTGCTGTCCATTTTGTGAGACACACCTGTTCCACGAAGGCCCTGCCCATGATGAGGGAATAAACGCTGTCATATGAACCCTGTCTCACTGCTACAACATGAACAAAACACAAGATGTGAGATTAAAAATCAAGTTTTCCTTCTTTTTTTTCTTTTTTTTTTTTTACAAATGACCAAAACCTTGACATGAAATGATACTCTCTTAAACTTAGAAAAGCAAATGATGCCTACGTTATTGCAAAAATAAGAAATAGCTTACAGATACAGCTCAATATTATTGTTTATGTTTGTTTTTTGGCATTTAAGTAGTAATTTGTTGATTGCAGTATTCAACGAAGCAATGAGTGTATCATAAATCCTGGTCATGCGACATTTATTTCAGTGAACAACTATCGTTTTTATAAAACAGATATTCTATTAAGTTCAGTATTGGTGCTTTCTTTCTAAACTAAATTACAGAGAGTGATAACATCTCATTTTTACAAGGGTTACAAAGCATAAAAACATTCAATTGAAGAGTTCATCGTGGATTAATATATGAAAAATAATTTATTATTGTACCTGCATAATTTCTAAATAGAAATTAAGAAAAATCCTATTTTTGTTTTTGGAGATTTCTTTTTTTTATCTAGCTATGGCATTTTAACATATCCCTGAATAGAAAAAAACTAGAGACCATGGCAAAAAGAAATGTGTGAAATGAGGCTACTAGGATAGTAGTAAAGCTCAATGTTCAAGAACCGATTAAGAGAGTTTTATCTTTTTATATTAACTATTGGTCCCCATTGAAAAAAACAATCCAACCCCGTTTTGGCATTTATTTAATAATATTTAGTTACTTAACACAATTATTTTATGTCCTACCCTGCTAACATCAAACAATTGTGTTAAAGTAACTAAATAAGATTAAGTAAATGCCAAAAATGGTTGCATTATTTTTTTCAGTCTTCACTCGCCAATACACTTTTTCAACTCTTACTAAATACTTTATCACAAATATTAAGGCTATTTTTTTTTTGTTCTATTCCCTTCACTTAAATATTGGACCGTGTAAAGCTGACTACCTGTCTTGTCTGTTTTAGCAGTGTGATTTTGTGTTACCGATGAGCAGAGGAGATTCATTCCTGCTGTTCGTGTTGTGTGGAGAGGCTCCGTGCTGCAGCAGCAACTTAATGTTTTCCACCCAGCCAGCCTTTGTTGCCAGCGTCAGAGCTGTTTCCCCATCCTTCGTCTGCTCTTCCAGGGTCATGTCTATGGATAGCATCACTGCAGGAATGAAGAATAAATAAAGAGGGGGTATAGAGATCTAACATTGAGCTAAACCTCTCAGTTACCCCCTGGTTTGCTTTCTTACCCTGCAGCACCACATGCAGCATTTCTGTCTTTGGTAGTACAGCTGCTGCATGCAGAGGCAGCCAGCCCCTGCTGTCACTCTCTCTGAAGGCAGACACACAGCAGGACAGTGCCTGCAGTGCAACCACATCACCTGTAAAGATAGAGGCAGTGATGCAAAGGATGCAATATTCAAGAGTGTGAATATATTACATTTATATGCACTGGAATAAAAATCACCATTGTGGTAGCATTATAGTAATATTATGAATGTGTTCATATACCTTAAACCTTTGCAAACGTTTTCACGTTCCAACCAGGAAGCTGGATTTTTTTATTTTTTTTTTACAATTTTATATCAAACTCCAATTTAATGGAGTTCACAATTATAAAGTGAGAAGAAAATTTTAAGGATTTATTTACAAAAAAATTGTAGTGTTTTGCCTCCTTTCTTCTTATAATCATGAGATAAAAGCCACTACGACCATTTCCCTTCAAAACCAATACCAATAGATATCCAGAAAGTGATACATGGTGATGGCAGCATCATGCTGAGGCTTTTCTTCAGTCAGAATAAGGAGGCTTTTTTTAAGTTAACGGTAGAGTAAATTTAATAGAATATGATAATGGTCCAATCAAAGTCTGCACAGAACTAGAATGTGCTTTGTTAACAGAATAAAAGCATTAACATTCATGTTTGTAACGTTGCACAATCAGAAAGAGTTTAATGGATGTGTTGCTGTTTTTTCTTTTACCTTTGTTAATAGCCATCATTAGGTTCTTAAAGTTTTCACTGTTTGGTTGTTTCCTGGTGAACAAACATCATTTTACTTCAACACATATTCCTCAGAAAAACCTTCATCAGTAATAATGACTTTCATGCATAATTCGTTTTTTCCATACCGATCTGCTGACCCTGAACGTTGCAGCTTGTAGGCCTCCTGAATGCTCTCCAAGATGGCAAACTTAAACAGCTCTTCGTTAATGTCTTCCTGTTCAAGGTCGTCCATTTCTACATAGTGGTAAAATATTATAAGAAAGCTTTGAATATGACATGTTTTAATACACACATACCTATAGCTTGTTTGCCTGTGGCATGCAGTTTGTTAAAATAACTCTTGCTAGAGTGAATGTTAAAAGCATTTTAGCTCCATGCAGCCATATCTGAGAATAAAGTTGTGCTTTATATCATTAGTAATGTTTGTCTCTCACCTTGAGTTCTCTGGTGTGTTGCCTCCATGTTTTTGTTTTGCTGGGACCTAGGCGGTCTGGGTTATTATTAGACTTGGCCTACTTTAAATGACGGAGTGTGCTGTCTGTCATTTTTTCACTTCTCTAACAGCCACACTGTGGCATTCAGATCTAATCATTTCAGTGACATGTAGATGAAATCCACATGACAAGTTTGTGCTGCGATGTCACACTTTATCTGTCGAGCACAGCGGATCTAGTGTTGCAAAAAAAATCTGCACTTTAGGTGGTACTGTTTTTAGCTCGAATATGATAAAAGCCTCAAAGACAAGAATCATGTAGTAAATTTGACAAAAACAAAAAAATGCTGCTTTTAATTTAGTTTTGAGTAACTTTTTTAGATTTGATCTTATTGGATCAGATGCAGGTCATATTTCTCTGAGGGGATCGAGAAAATAAGAACCTACTCTTCTGTACCACGAGCATCAAGAATGCAGAATGAGGAATTTTTATTGTAGTTATGAAACCCTTTTGAGATTTCATAAAGGGCTGGGATTGCCCTTATTATGGGGGCTGAGGGGTGGAAAAACCCTGCAAATACATGAAAGCACAGCATATTTAAAAAGTTCTGCAAATACAAACATTTAGTTTGCAATCACAAAAAGGAGCATAGAAAACAGTTCAACTGTGACAGCAGTGTTCCTCTATTGAAAAATTTAGCTGTTGCATGCTTTTTTAAATCTATTTCTGTGTGTGCTAGTCTTAGCTTTGTTTTGCAATTATTTTTCTATTTGCTTTTGCACTCCAGGCTACTGTAATTTGACAGTAAGACAAGAAATTGTGTTTAAAGCCCCAGTCTATTTGAAGTCAGGTTAGGGAAGTTTAAACAGACCCGTACCCAGCCGCAGCATCCATATAACCAGGTACAAACTGGCATGTTTAAACCTGTGAGCCTAGATAGACCTTGTACAGGGAATGTTAAGACAACACATTTTGTTTTTCTGTTGTCAGGACACACTAATGCCTCTCTTCTTTCCCCTGAATTTTCTACTTTCCTTTTTTCTTATTCTTCCCACCTTACTAGTATAGAAGTGTCTCCAACTGGTAAAGCTGGCATGAAATATTGTGTTTATAGTCATTAGTTCACCTTCTTTTTCAGCTGTGATATTGTGGTGCACACACAGCTTAACCTTCACTGGCTAAAAAAAAAAGCAAGAGAAAATGTAAAATTAGTTATCATTGTTATTTTTGTTTGAGGTAGTAATTTAGCCAAGCTGTCATCTCGCTAAGGCAGCAACTTCTTGGAGCCTTCTTGTAACAACCATGGCTTTAAAAAACAAAAAACTAAAAGGGTCAACGATTCTCAAACAATTAATCAATTAATAAAACATGTTAACTTCTTCTGAGTCTCAGTCTGGTTCACTCCAATCAGGCTTGTGATAATTTTACTAAGGTAAGATATCAGATAAATCCTTATTACCGATGCATTTCAGGATTAAAAGTGAACCCGTCTATTCACTCAGAGGAATGATTACATGGCTAAAACAGTTGAATGTCAAAACAGCCTCAGTCATGAGGCAGTTAATTTGATTAAAGGGATTTATTACTGGAACTAAAACATATCTCTCTGACATTTTAAGAAGTTTTTTTTTTTATTTAAATAGTTTATTTTTAACCCTCTACCATAAAATAGTTCTTGACTAATTATTAACTGATTAGCTAAGGCCTTGCTATGACTACTCACCTTAAAACTCAATATTTAGATAAAATTCCAGAGAGTGAATTCCCCCAGACCAGACAAGGATTTAACCACTTGAGATCATTTTGGGTTAAGAGGGTTATTCTTTATTGTAAGCTAAACTACTTTTATCTCTTTCCATATAAAGTTGTGCAAAATTCTACTTTTTCCTCGACATGCTTTGGGAATTTGTTCAAATAGTATTTTTCATTGTGATCTTAATCAAACGAATATTAATTTGATTTGCCATAAGGTAGATTCCCCGGTATACCTAATAAAACACCGGCAGCATTGCTTAAAGCTGGCAGACTCTTTGTTGCTGTGATTAATAATCGCCATTGGGAAAGCAACATCCTTCCAATTCTCGAAATGTCCAATAGTAGGTCACTGTGCTGCAGTGAAAAAACAAGTTTGTCTGTTTTAGGAATTTTATTCATATCATTCTAACTAAATAATACTTAAGGATACATATAGTTATAATTTAGGTAACACTTTAGTTACGGGAAAAATGCTCTATTTTTGCAGGTATTTATTAAACATTTTCATAATTTTCGCTCTTTCATTTACAACGTGGGAAAAAACATCCTGAGAACCCTTAAAGCATTCTTGTGATGCTTTTTGACAGCCTGTAGCATCTAGTTATGCTTCTGTAATAAAACTGGATTTTCAGCCAAATTCTGCAACTTTATTTCTGTCACCTTTTATAATGATGTTCTCCAGCATAAAAGTCAACTTAATTAACTTATTTACTGCTTAAAAATGTTATCAGGTGTGAACAAAAAGTCATTAATGTCTAAAATGAAACAAGCTGCATTTGCCATATGCTTATAGCTCCTGCTGCCATCCAGACACTGGAAGCCATACTTAATTCAGGAGGTGCTCCTTATTGAGGGGACTGTTTATTTTCACTATTACAGTATAAGGTATATTAGAGCTGGAACTAACCATTTTTTTGCAAATCGATTAATTTGTCGATTATCTTTTCAATTTATCGATTAATAATTGAATAAGAAGACTTTTTACGTAATTAAACCAGGTGAAACTAAAACTGTTCCACTTGAGTTCTGGATAGAGCTCATTGACGGTTAAAAAAAGATTTTTATCTTAAATGCAAAATATAAAAAAAAAAAGTGCAATCTTGGTATAATTACTGCTCTAACTTTGTTGCTTTGTCAGCTTAAGGCATGTTTTACAATCTCTTGTTTAACATTAATTGATTATAAATTAGTGAAAGATTATTTCAAAAATCGATTAATCATGATTTATCCGATTCATTGTTTCAGCCCTAGTTATAATACTGTAAAGTATCAAGATAACCATATAACTTCTAAGGTTTTTTTCTAACTTGTTGCAGCATTAAGCTGTGTTTAAGTGAAACGGTACATTTTATTTCTGGCACTTTGAATTGTTTCAAACCAAAAGATGATCTTTCTGTAAACCCATTAGCAAAGACTAAGGCTGCTAATCTACTGCACAGCTTAATTAATGAATAATTAACCTGACATTAGCGTCTACTGTCCCACAGGGATAACCCCGACATGAGGGCGAGCAAACAAAGTGTACTGTGCACAGGAAATAAAAGAGTTTGGTTATCATTTGCTTTCCTCATTTCCTGAATCTCTCTCTTGTGACAGCTATTGATTTGATAATGGAAATCAATTATGGATAATGGCTTTTACGTGGGTCCACTTACTGGGGAGTATCAGGAGCAGGTTATGCTGCAAAACATTTGCAGATGCACACAAAAAATAGAACAGACAAATCCTCTAAAAAAAAATGAAATGAAAGTTTACATGATTAAATAAAGCAAGAAATAGCATGGAGGAACATCTACAGCACTCTTCATTATTCTGTTCTCACTTCTACAAACAACAGCTTGGGGAATAACCCTGACATATTCCAAGTGAAATATTCTTACAGGAGAACAAGCACCCACTTCTCCCGATGACCAAATTGATATGTGGGAGTTTATGGAAAAGTCTCAGACAGCGTCAGAGCGTGACATAATGACTCAGCTTGTAGGCGGCCTCTCCCCCACGTCAAAAGACCCCACCAGTTTGTCTGAAGTCAAAGCAGACTGCTGGCCAATCCTCGGGTTTCACTACACATTTGAACATCATCTACATGCATGCAAACATGCACAGAGATCTAAGTTCTCTTTTTAAAGACAAAAGGCTGGATTTCATGTGCTGGAGTTAAGATACCTTTAAACTTTGCTCCATATGAGGAAGAAAGTAAGTACATCCTTTACATTTTAAATGCTATTTTGCTCAGAATGTAACTGTATGCTGGGCGCTTGACATATAAGATAACAGTCTCTTCTATATTCGTACACAGCTGTTTCAACTAATAATGGTTTTGCAGAAACCGACCCTTTTTAAATAAAAACATGCAGACAAACTAATAGAAATGTGAGATATTTTAACAGCACAGCAGGAAAATGCCCTTCCTAGAGGGAAAACAAGACGTGGTCATAAATGCTCCTATCAGGAGATAATTTTCTACTCTAAGGACTTAATGGTTGCTGCATGCAGTAATTTAAATATTTTATTTGTGTTTGCAGTTATTTTTTTTCTCAAGAAAGTTACTTAAAAATTATGATCCTAAATAGGGATTCTGATAATATATATATTTAAATTAAAACACAATGTCTCTGTTCGTTTGATTTGCTTAATTAAAACTTTTACAAATATTATTTTATGTTCAATAAAAAGAAATGAACCAAATTATCAATACTGATCAGCTGTAATCAGTTCAACCTATTAACATTTTAAAACTTTTTTGCAAAAATAATAAGTTAAAGTTTATGTAAGACTTAATCTGACAGCTTTACAAAACTTGATACCCTGCTTCTTGTGTTTGTAATATTTCCCTTTTAATGATTTAATATTTGACACATTTATATTTACACTGCAGTTTTTCACCAATTCACTCACACACTTACGGTGGCAAGCTACACTGGCCACAGCTGCCCCACAGCTGACTCACTGACAGAAGCCAGGCTGCCCTGTGACCACCATTAGTAGTCCATTTGGGTGAAGTGTCTTGCCCAAGGACACAACAACAAAGAAAACCAGAGCTTGAACTGACAACCCTCTGGTTGCAGGGCAAACTCTTGTATCCAACACCACTGTCACCCCAGTTTTTCATATATATGAATATGAAATATCTTAATGATTGTTTTGAAAGCCAATGAGCTTCAGAAAAGTGTTGATTGGGTTCCGGTTTAAGCCACAGAAATATTGGAATTTCTACACTTTCAGGTGCTTTTAATGCTAATAATTCTTTGTTTAAAAAATAATTTATAAACTTTAGACTATTTTTTTGCAATAGTGAATACAGATGTCAAGATTTGAAATAATACAATGGTTTTAAAAGTACATCAAAAATAGAAAATTAAGTCTAATTCAAACTACTGACATCACGGGAGCTGTAAAGATCAAACCAATCAGCTTGCCTAAAATACGATAATAATAAAAAGAAAAAAACTAAATCTGATAGAATAACATAAAAAACTGAAGAATTTGCTGGGTGATAAAAAATCTAAACAAGTTCATTACTCTACGTAAAAAAAAAGTTTGTATAGGTGTTTGAATGATCACATACTAGACAAACTTCTGCAGACATTTTTTCTTCCTACTGAGCAAAACCCTGGAAGAACAGCACCCCTGGTAAAAAGCCCTTGCCCTCCACAAGGTATAATTTTCAGTGCAAGCGTTCTACTGTAAATACAACCCAACTATATATGTATGTTGATGTCATCTAATCTGGGGTGAGACAATAATCTTTGGTATCAATATTCTGGATTTAGATCATCAGCACAACTTGTGTCCTCTGGGGTCTATTTTCAAGTTTCCATCTCTGTTCTGGGAAATTTGGAACGCCAATCACTGATGATGTGAACAAGCTGTCCGTGTTGGTGAGAGTATTATCGTGCTGTTTCACTCTGAAAGCATACCTGTCTGAAATGGCTCTAATGCTTTTCTTTTCTTTCTTTATTTCCACTGCAGAAGCAGAATATCCCCTCTGATTATGAGATTCCTGTTAGTTATATTCCCAAAGAGGTGGTAAGTATAACAAACATATTAGAATAAGATCAATCAGGAAAGAGGAATTTTATGTTAACTAAGAAGGTTTTCTGATTGTTTACGTGCATGACAGGCCGGCACGTGCTGGGTGGTTCTAAATATCTATCCTTTGGAGCAAAGTCTTCGAAAGCTGGCCAGTATGTTTGGTTCCATGTCTTCCAACAAAGATAACATAATTGTCTTCATTGCAATGCTGAAGAGTTTACGCTTCACCTTTGAACACGAAGAGCTGGTGGGTAACAAGGAGCTTCACGCACTACATGCCCTTTAAATGCAAATGTGATGTTTTACTTATTAGGTTAAAAAGATTTCAAATGACTTTTATTCTGAGAGGCATCTCTGAAGTCAAGACAAAGCAAAGGTTTAGGGATTGCTTTGCACATTTAATTGCATTACTGAATGGTTTCAGGATGTTTTTTTTTTTTTTTTGGCTGATCCCCCCAGGAAACAGCAATGCAAGTCTTCCAGTGTCACTACCAAGAAAAGAGCTTACTGTCTGGACTTTACTTTGACTACATCCAAGACCTCTTACATGTTGCAACGCATGGAACATCAACCTTATCATGCAAGCCACCACCTTGCCTTAATCATCAACAAACACCAGGTACATCTTTCATTTGGATTTCTAAACAGTTTTATTTAAGCAAACACTTGAAAAACCCAAAGGAAAAAAAATATATACAATTATTGATTGAATGTTGTTCAATAAGCATGATGTCATGCTTACCCACTATCATTTTTCCCGTGTCTAAGCATATTTCATTACAGCTGCAATGATTCTCTTTTTGCAGAAGGTCAGGAGAAGAGTCGTAAACACAGCTGGTTAAAGAGAAGCCCCTTGCTTTTGGTGATAATACCGTTCATAGCCTGTGTTGTGCTGATAGTTTGGCAGGTAAGAAGAACTATTTAATGTTTAGGGGATTATAACTATTCCTCAAAACATATTTGTACATTTTAAAATGCAACTTGGAAATAGAAATATGGACTTTTACTGATCCTTAATGAGCTGTTTGTTTGGGGTTTTTTTTTTTTGTTCTCGGAAATTAAAACCATAACATTTTTTTTTCTTTTTTGACAATGCTTTAAAGTATCTTATTTCCTCAACAAATGTGTTGCTGTTTGCAAAGTAGTAATTATACCACTTGGTATTATTACTTGTTTATTTCGTCATATTGATCAGCAGATAGATGGTGTTTTACGAAACAGGGTTTCAGGGTTAAAATATCAGCTTTAAATCAGGTTTTCCATTATGCTAAAATGCTAAAAAAAAAATTCAACATCCAAATCAAAGATATACTTGATACTTGATACCATTCTCAATACGGCTGAGATTAAAAACGGCAAAAAAATATTAAAGGCATGAAAGAAAGTCTAACCATGGAACAAGCTTTCTTGCTAAATAATTATGCACAATAAAAACCCAGAAATCTAAAATCAACAACAGCAAAAATATGCAAAAAAAAAAAGATTTGTCTTGAGTATCGATACTATGCAATACTAACATCTTATCTAGATCCAGTGTTTGGGTATCAGGTCTTTTGTGCAGCATGAAAAAGGTAGTGGGAAATATAATAATAAGTTTGGTCATACTCATTAATGCATAACCTCTATTTGTGAACATACTTTTAAAGGTTGAACGCACAAAATAAAGAAGACATGGTTATGTTAAGTGCGATTTCATTCTCAGATTTGGCGCTCAACTTCCGAGGTAAATTGAAGGAAGATTACATGGAACAAACTGTTTAACCTCAGATCGTAGAGTAAAATCGGTTAATTGCCTTTTGGTTTTAAAAGCCTCAAAGTTTTCTTTAAAAGGAAATTCCGGATGCTGAATTTCCTCCCACATAGATTTTATGTGTTTGCATCTCCACTTCTACTAAATCACATGAGATTATCTGCCCACATTTTAAACAGCATTTTTCAGGAAGACAAGGCTTGTAAGTTTGACATCTCATTAAATATTTAGGTGGTATTTGGAGCCCTGGTAATATCGAGCCCACTTTTACGATCATCTGCCATTTGCGCTTCTTGTATCTTTTCATGTTAATTTTCTGAATGTTTTCTATAGGTGAAGTCTAGGAGAAGGCTGCTGGCATGCAGCACTTCAAACGGCCAAACCGCATCTCCTGATATGATCCCAACTGTGTCTGTCTCCATCCCACTTCAAACAGTCACCCACGCCGCTGACAGCCAGCCAACGGGGGAGGCAGTTTCTGAACATGAGAGTGGATGAAGCGTGATAAAGCGTGGAAAAATCAGTGTGGTCTGTCACTTTTTCTGCTCAAGCACCAAAGAAACTGGATGAGAGAGAGCTCATGTAAAGGAAAGGCGTGTTGGCAAAGTCCCCTCCCCTGCTTTTGGGTCCAGACAGGACTTAAGAGCAGCTCCGAAACTGGATGCTGAAGTAAAAACATGAAGGTGTCTTGACTGGTGAACAGCAGCTCTTAGCCGGTTGGTTTGGAGAAGTTAAAAGCCACTTTAATGTTTCTCAGGGTGGTGTTGGGTCTCATTTTGGAGCTTATCAGCAGGCTTCACATCAGCACAATGCCACACAGTTCAGACACTGTTATTTTAAACTGGAAGAGTCATGATTTTGAAGTGATTATGTTTTCATTTCTCTATAGTTACACATGAAGTCCAAATAGCTCATATGCCGACATCTTTGGAAAGTCTTCTGTAAAAAGGAATAACAACAAGAAAAATGGGGGCTGATACAACTTATCTTGTACTTGTTGTTGACATTGTGGAGATCTGTTATCCATCAGGAATTATGGACCTACTGGTCACAAACAACACTCTAATTGGTTCAACAAATCCCTGACTTTCTGAATCAAAGATCTGAGCAGCTGGCAGATAGCCATGGCCAGAGGCCCTTTGAATTTGGTCATTGTGCTTCGAAGCTGTTGAACAGTGAGCTATTGCCGCTCCTCAGCCGCTGCAAGTGTGTTGGGAGGTTTTTAATGCCTCAGTTAAGAAGTCAATCAGTTTCTGTCATGAGAGCATGACTCTTAGAGTGTGAGTGCTCTTGTACTATATGTGTCAGAGACCGGGAGAGAGAGACAGGACAGGCACAGCAAGGCAAAGTGAGGGAGATAGAGGCAGACAAATAGATGAACGGATGAGCTCAGTGAGGAGCATAAGGAGGGATTGTTCTCATCACAAAAGAGCAGGCCGTAGGCTGGAGGAAGTGCCAGTTAAAAACATGACCAATGTCGACAGATCTCTATGAATCAACAGGCTAAGAATCTCTGCAGACCGCAGGCTATATAGCCCAATCTCCAGGGACTGGTTGGTATTTCAATAAAAATACACAGGATTTATTTCCATAACAGTCCAGTAACATGTAGTTTGTTATATAGTGCAATGTTTTGGATAAGGTTAAAAACCTAGAAAGCCTTTACTTTCTTCAAAGATATTCAAAAATTTTGATTTTGTAACTCTATGTGTATTTGTGTGTGTGATGTTTAAGATATTTTGTTACACTTTTGAATGTCTTCAAAAAACATCTAGTGTTTCCAACAGTTTCAACGACAGACTTAATTAAAATCCAAATGTTGTAGAGTCATGGTTTTCATATTGCAGTTCATGTAACACTGGTGTGACTTTGGCTTTCTTTTGGCTACAGAAAATAATTTGTTTTTTATTATTATTATTATTATTATTATTGATTCAAGTTGAATGTGAAGTACTAGTACTTGTCCACTAGGTGGCAATGTTACATTTAATTAAATCTAAGTTGATAGGGAAAAATCCAGATCAAGGTTTGAATTTCAGGGATAAGAAGGCAAGCCCAAGTTCAGGATCAAATATGGTCGAAATGTTAAATAAAATATCACTGGCTCTTCCTTCAATGTTTTTCTCTAACCCAGAATCATGTATCACCCAGCCGATGTTAGTGGACATTTTCATAAAGTATTTGAATTCTTTAAATTGCAGCTAAACATAATTTGAATCAACAGAATGCAAATCTGATTACCTTTTCCTTCTGAGACAAATGCAATCCAAAGAAACCTTGGGATAAAAAAAAAAAAAAAATCTTCTAAAACTGATTTTAATTTTAAGGTAAATGAAAACACAGTGAAGTTAAAGCAGGACAGATTTGGAATAAATTTATTTTCAGCTAAAATCCAAACTGAGCCTGTGCCAAAGGAGCAAGATGACTGTTTCATCACTTTGATATTTTATACCTTGTATTTTTGGGTATAGAGTAGTTGTAATTTAAATGATGCATCACCCATTTTTAATTTGATCTCAATAACTTATCTATATTTATTATACTCCATGGTGACTGCAATGCAGATGACCAGAGTTCAAATCCTGGTAGCCCCACAAAGGGCATCCAGTGTAAAAACTTTGCCAAATCTAAATGACTTGCTGAGATGACACAAAAAATGTAATTGTAATCCACTTTGGTAACAACTGTGCTATGGTTTGAGTAAATTACATTTTGCAATACAGCATCAGACAGAGCTAATTTGGTTTAATTTACAGCCTATTATGTTTTATTAGTGTACTGGCAGCAAAACAACTTTTTCAGGGAATGATATTTATAGATTTAAATTTTCATGTGACATTTCATTATTTTACGACCAATTATAGCCACAATTAAATAAATACTTCACTACCACAGAATAAAATCATAGGTCAGGGTTTAGTACATGGAAAAGAGAAAGGTTTTTTTTACAGTTATGAAAGTTAAGTAGAAAGTAGCATTTTGGCAATGTGAAAATATAACATTTGACATGGGCCTAGTGCCTAGTTCAACACACTTCAAATATAAACCAAAAACTTGAAACATGTATTTTGATTGTTTTTGTCATCACCAAAAGGGAAACTAGAAAACAAATCAAACGCCATCTCAAGCTAGTAAGTTCTACCAGTTAAAAATAGGCTGTTTAAATATGAATTTATCTTTGATTGCCCCAAAAGATCGTAACTCCCAGGAGTTGGTAAAAAAAACGTTCCAACTTGAATTCTGACTTTAGAGGCCCTTTTAAGTTATACAACGTAAAACTTGAAGATATTATCATATGATTAAAAGATTATCTTCATTTTATGTTATGGGTTAATGGGTGAAAATAGATAAGAATATTCTTTCTTTTTCTAAATCCCATCTTGGCAGCATTGTTTTCTTATTGGGAAATATTTGTAAAATAACACATGGAGAAATACAACAGAACTGAGATTAACTATCAATATGTCAGGCAGTAACATATATTTGAGAATATCAAATATCCTGTATGCTGTTTGTCTATGAAGTATTTACATTATTTATTTCTGATCCATGATGAGTAAATTGATGAGTCTCTATTAAAGCAAAGTATAAAAAAGACAATGTCTCCAGGTTCAATAGCTTCAAACTATAACTTATTTTATTAAACATTCTTTGGGACATTAAATCACAAAATTTTTGATTAGTCCCTTTCAAGTTCACTTAAGTCAAGCAGATAAAGGAACCTTACAGTCAACAGTATCAGTTGCAACCAAGCAGGCTCAGTGTGCCGGCTTATTTACACAGTTACAGTATTTATCACTTTAGATAATATGTATATTATAACTCTGATCTAAACTAGACAGTGGTCCCAGACATTGACCAAGGCCTCTCACAATAGGAATTATGAAATAGCGGGATCATTTAGTAACGCAGGCAAAAAAAAAGACTATAAAGAAGGCACCCTCGAGGGTCGCTGTCCTGCAGGTTTTAGAGGTTTCTCTGCTTCAAAACAGCTGGTCCTGATTACTGCATTTCAACAAAAGCCTGTTGATCCTCTATCAATAGAAATCAGCTGTGCTGAAGCAGAAAAGCTCTAAAACCTGCAGAACAGCTGCCTTCAAGGACCAACTTTGGACATGCCTACAATAAAGAGTTCACAGACAAATTAATAATATGCTTGATTCTTTCATATTTTAATTTATTTTCAAAAATAAAACAAGTATTTGCTATAAAATTATTAAAACTCCAGACTTAAATTTACAGAAAGCAAGGATGACATTATATAAAAAAGAAAAAAGACAAGATTATAAACAGAAAATCCCAGAACTATAAACTGTACATAAAGGATGGATCATTTGTTTTAGATAGGGGATTGGGAATTAAGTGTATTTTTCATGCTATATATCATATTTCCACTTTATATAAATCCTATTATTGACCTTTAAACAAATTTTACAGTGTTGACCTTGTCAGGTGTGCTCTCTTATTGTTTGAAAGAAACATTCAAACCGAAATATAATGTAATTTCTGATTCTCCTAGTCTAGTTGATCTTGTTAGAACCGAAACGAATGCAACATATTTAAAGTCGGTGCTTTTATTTTATACAGAAACTTCCGGCGGAAGTAGCCAGGCTTTTGTTTTGGAAGGCTGGCACTCGGTGGCCGCCATTATTCTTCGTGACTTGACGCCCGAGATAAGACGGTTAAATATTTCGAACTATTATATTCAAGCATAATCTGTTGGTTTATTGGTTTGCCTTGAGTCTCGCTTAGTTAGGTGAGCCAGGCGCACATTTATAGGCCAGTATGGACAGACGGTCCAATACAACAGGTAAGTTGCTAAGCTAACTGTAGCTGCTGTCGATAATGGTATAAAAAAAGAAATTGGACGAAGCTTCATTTGCTTCGAGGAGTCTGTTTCTTCCTTATCACCAACATAAACACATACGTTTACTCCGTTTAAGGCAGATGTATAATAAGAAGGTCGGGTAATTAACAAGCTGTGAATGCTTTGTGATTTTTATCTTCTAAATGAAGCCATCCGAATGCGCGGTCCGTCTCAATATGTCACGCTATCTGAAGCGACTAATGAAACATTGGGGTAATGGAGTGATATCCGATTGTAAAGTTTGAATTTAAGTCTGACAGTAGCTTGCTTGGCGCTCAATCTCTCCATCACTGCACGGGCACGCGCAGACGTGCACTTTTCTAAAAAGTGCTGATGAAGGTTCTCAGTCATCCAGGTCATAGTCATTCCGTAAAAATTCCAAAAATATCCACTGGACTTGGTTTTCAAGATTTGAAGACGTTTCGCCACCTCTCCAGGAAGCTTTCTCAATTCAAATGTCTGGGTCCGCAGTGAGTTTTCTAAAAACGGAACTTTTCTAAAAACAACTCCGTCTGCACTCTGAAAAGCATGCGCTCCTTGCTGCAGCGCCCCCCTGCGGCAGCACTGGTTTTTGCCTCGAAATGGACCAAAACATATGACCTGTGCAATCAGGTTTTAGGTATTTCTTGCCAATAGAAACTTAAAAGGTACGCCTTGAATTAAAAATAAATCTAATCTAAAAAAAAAATTCTGGTAAATTTATTTAAACTACATTACCTGTGCAATTAGATCTGTAAGCGTTTGTTCGTGTCTCTGTAGATATTAAATCATATTGTTTCCCAATTCCTTTTCAGGTCAATAATACTTAATTAATCCCAAAGGGAAATTAAATGTTGCAATATCTCATACGTTATTTTTTTAACAGGTGTTGTAGGTGTTGATAGCTTTAGGCAGGAAGGATCTTCTGTAGCCGGTCTGTCTTGCACCGGATCTGGAGAAGCCTCTTACTGAAAAATCTTCTGTAGAGGATGCTCACAGTTTTACATAATTTTCTTCATGTTTTGCAGAGTGGCTCAAGCTCAGTGAGGCAGGAGGTGAAAGTCTGAACCTAAATTTTCAAATTCTGTCACAAATGTAGTTGATACTGCCCTTGACTTTGACTAGGCCGTATAGCCATTGTTTGTGGGTCACACTCCTTAATGTTTTTGCTTGTTGCCTGACTAAATAGGAGACTGTCCAGGGGGTTTTATTACTGAGAGCTTCAACATTTGACATCATATATTAGTAGTTATGGTTCTGCAGAAGGTTTCTTCCTGCTAAAAGGGAGGTTTTTTTTTTCTCGCTACTACCCTGCTTGGTTTGAGGGATTGCTTTCTAGTCAATGAGTCTATGCAATCTGGTTTTCCTTAGATAGATAACTCAATCAACTGAAACTGAATCAATTTGACTGCATGATCTGGTTTAATTATTAAGTGCCTTGAGATGACATGTGTTGTGAATTGGCTCTTTATAAACAAAACCTGAATTCAATTGAATTATGCTTTTGTCTGAATTTGTTGATTGTTTTGGTATTTAAGTCCATGACAGAAGCAACAGATTAATGCATACTCTAAACTCCTTCAGATCTAGACTAAAGATCTGATTTGGCAGACTTAAGATCTAAACTGTTAAGTCTGCCAAAAGACCACAAAGACAGAAAATAAATCTTCAGCAGACTCATTTTGCTTTAAGATTTGTGGATCAAACTGGGTTGAATGTTTTCTCAAATGTCAAGAATGTCAATAATTAATGTATCTTGAAATATATGTAAATTCAAAATAGATGATTTGTAGGACCCTAGATCTTTTATTGACTGAAAAAAGCAGAGGTTTTAAATCATGAATTGTGTAATGTTTTATTAATTGACATCTAACCTGCACTAACTGTTTTCATGCTTGCTTCCATCTGCAGGAGGTGCCCTTCCGCTGCCCTCCCTCCGTCTGCTGGCCTCCCCGCTGCAGCTGACCTATTCATACATATGGCAGGTCATACGGCAGAAGAACGTGAAGCATTACTGCAAAGTAGAAGAGTTTGTGACCATGGTGACACAGACTGTTCCTGAGCTTCTGAGTTTCAAGCAGACTGCACAACTTATCCTCGGCCTAAGAGCGAGGGTGATTTTTCTTTTGTTTTCTTTTTTATGCATGCAACAGGACACTCAGATTCTTTGTTTTCTTCTTTTTTTCCTGATTATATTGCATTTCTGTTTGCTCACTTAGATAATCTTGGACCTGCTTCAGAATGACGGCCCACCAGATTCCAAAACTATTCAGACCCTTATAAATAAATTAAAGATAACCTCCTCGACGGTATGCGTGCAACTTGTTCATACACCAGTTATATGCGTGTTTACCAACTAATCGCAATCTTCTAGATCAATAAGCATAGATAAAATCTGATTGAAATGTTCTTGTACCATAGAAGGATATGGAGGTGGAGAAATCCCAGACAAACTTCATGGTCCTGATCCAAAATCTCCTTAAAAATCCGACTGAGAGGAAGCGCTTCTTTCAGGTGAGGCCTGCCTGTTGATTTTAATCTTGGCTGTAAATCAAAAATAAGAAAATTAAAACGATCCACTGGACTTTGTTTCAAAGTTTGAAGACATTTCGCTTCCCATTCAGGAATCTTTTTCAATTAAATTCTCAATGGGAAGCGAAACGTCTTCAAACTTGGAAACAAAGTCCGGTGGATTTTTTTTTTAATTACTATAACCTGGATGACTGAGAATCTTCACCAGCACTTGGCTGTAAATCCACTTTACAGCTCATGATGTTCGCTTAACACATGGATCAACCTCTCTTCGCAGGAAGTTTTCCCTGTTCAGTACGGCGTCAAGTTTGACACAGCCCTGCAAGCCTTGATTGCTGGCCTGGTGTGCAAGCTAGAGCAACTTCTTCCCGTTCCTAATCTGTCCCAAGTATGCACGCCTAGCATTTTGGCAGACATTTTTATATATAATCAGATACAATATAGTTGTTTAGAAGAGACTGTTCTCATAATTTCCATTCTCTGTGCTTCTGCTTTAGCTTGGTGCCATGATCTCAACAGATGCCACCGTCCTTGATGCATGTGGGGGTTTCCTCCCTGACCGTGGAGATCTAAAGACTCTTCTGCAACATCATCAGAGCAAAGGACTCCTAGGAGTTAAAGGTAGACTACACTTCAATATTTCTAAATGCGATTTATGGGACAGACCAACACAGATCATTTTTTTTTTGTGAGGTTAAGGTGAAAAAGAAGAAACTTGTTTTATTTTGTATAAAATCCTTCTTAAAACTGCTGTTTTTTCCACAGCAACAGTCTCCACCTCTGTGGGCGACCCGGTGCTCTCTTCCCTGGCCTTCATGCCCAAACCAGTAGAAACACCGCCTCCACCACCACAGCCACAAAAGCAGCCCGAGGTCACAGCTGCTGAGAACAGCCCTGCCCCTCCCAGTGACAGTGAAGATCTTGGTGCTTTTTCCGATGATCTTGCGAGCCCGGCGGGATCTGTTGATGCGTCTCAGCAGGAAGGGTCAATTAGTTACAAAGCACCCTCTGGAAATGAAGCAAAGGAGAAGGCTGCCACAGCAACAGGGCAAAGCCAGAACCTCCAGATGGAAAAAAGTTCTGAACAGCAGCAGCAGGCTTCAGCGACTCCTCAAAGCGAGAGGAGAGATGGAACACAAGCGGGGCCTGAAAGGCCAGAGTTACAGAAGCTGCCTCTGAAATCCATCCCTTTCAGAGTTGTTCAAGTGCCAGTAAAGACTGCTTCCAGCTTAGCAAAGGACAGCCAGAAGCCACAAACCCAGCGGGTCACTTTACATCAGTGGGTGTCACAGATCGCCACCAACTCGATGTCTCTCCCAGCGTTACCGCCGCTTCCCCCAGGCAGACTAAGCGACGACGACGACCCAAGGCCAAGCATAAGACGAAAAAGGCAGCTGAGACACCAGAATGATCGATTTACCTGCACCGTGTGCGATAAGAGCTTTCCCTATCAGTCCAAGCTTATGGACCATGAGCGCATCCACACAGGAGAGAAGCCCTTTCAGTGCTCAGCGTGTAACAAGAGCTTCCGCACGCAGGCGTTCCTCAACAACCACCTGAAGACCCACAGCACGATGCGCCCCTACGCCTGTGGTCAGTGCGGCAAGTGCTTCACCAAACTGCAGAGCCTGACGAAACACATCCTGGCCCACAGCGGGCAAAAACCCTTCTACTGCAACATCTGCAATAAGGGCTTCACGCAGTCCACCTACTTCAAGCGCCACATGGAATGCCACACCAGCCAGATGACGTTCCCCTGCAAGCACTGCAGCAAAACCTTCCCGACAGCGTTTAAGCTGTCCAACCACGAGCGCTGGCACACCCGGGATCGCCCGCACATGTGCGAGCGCTGCGGGAAGAGGTTCCTCGTCCCCAGCCTGTTGAAGAGACACATGGGCTACCACATCGGCGACCGCCAGTACCTCTGCTCACAGTGTGGGAAGACCTTCGTTTACCTGTCGGATCTGAAGAGGCACCAGCAAGACCACCTACCAAAAACAAAGATCCCATGTCCCGTCTGTCAGAAGAAGTTCTCCAGTAAGTACTGCCTGAGAGTTCATCTTAGGATCCACACCAGAGAGAGACCCTACCGATGCCAACTGTGCGACAAGAGCTTCACGCAAGTCGGAAACCTGAAGGTCCACATCCGGCTACACACCAATGAGCGTCCCTTCAGCTGTGACGTCTGCGGGAAGACCTACAAGCTGGCGTCCCACCTCAACGTCCACAAAAGGACTCACTCGTGCAAGAAACCCTGGACATGCGAGACGTGCGGGAAGGGCTTCACGGTCCCTGCCCTGCTTAGGAAGCACGAGCAGATCCACGTGAAGGAGGCTAACCCCGATTTCGCCAGCAAGAGACGGATGAAGGGTAAGCACAAAAAGCAGTCCCTAAACAGAAAATACGACGAGGAAGAAGAGGGCAGCGATGAAAATTATTGAAGGAGACATGAGCTTAAAGCTGATCTCTGCTCAGACGGGTCAATGAGAACTGCTACCACAAAGGACACATCATGCCACTGTGGATTCACATGGATTCATGACTGAAAACACTGAACTAATTAACGGACAACTGAATCTTCAGATTATGGTTAGAATTTAAAGAATAGCTCCTAGATGTACATGTGCACCAATAATGGACTTTCCTCTTGATTAGTTAATTGTTTTAGTGGAAAAAAACAAACTGAAAAGAGACGATTTTGGGAGATTAATGATTACAAAAAACTATGCTCCTTTTCCTAGCAGATGCTCATGTCTTAACTTTTTTTTTTCATCAAAAACTTTAAAACATAGAACTGCACTGCAGCTTTTAGGTGCGACGTTCTTGGATCCAACAAAATTCAAGCAATAACAATGTTATCCCTCCCTGTTCATGTATTAAAAACAATATCATTAACAATTATGTTATTTTGAATAAACCAGAGTGTTGACTGATGTGTTTATAGAATGAAAGCTATCGCTATTAGTTTTGATGTATTTACTGAATAGTCTGCTTACTATTTGATGTGCTGGTAACCAATCAGAGATGAAGAGAAAATTTGCAAGACCCTTAACATTCATCTGTTTTTTTGCTAATATGAGACGATCAATTAAAAATCAGCCATTTCCAATCTCTTGCTGATTGGTCAATCTCTAGAAAAGTCCAGAATCATCCCTCCCATAAGACTTCATTTGTATGGTAATTTTTTTTATCACATAAACACCTTCTAAACAACATGCTTTTCAAAGACACTTCACCCGCATTGTCTACCGATGGTGGTCAGAGGGCCCTGTGGCACCTGTGTACGGCAGCCTCGCTTCTGTCAGTGAGCCCCAGGGCAGCTGTGGCTACAATGTAGCTTGCTACCATTGATGAGTGGGTAAATGACTGAATGTAGTTTAAAGGGCTTTGGTCAAGCTCTCTTACTTGAAAAAGTAAGTACAGGCCGTATATATACATGTATATTTTTTTTCTGTTTAATAAAATGCTGTAGCATGTTTTTACTCCACCATAAATATAAACATTTGAACTTTTTTTTTTTTGAGTACCATAAGCCTTTTTGTCTTGATTTATGCAACACCTTCCTCTTTTTTTTTCCTATTACTGTAAATGTAGAAAGCGACTCGATTTAAAGTTCTTCACAGCAAATTATGTAATTCAAATTTGCTGCTCGTGTCTTAGCCGTTATGTATATACCCTTTATATAACATAGTCATTTAGCATTTTTTTTTGTTTTTTCATGCTCTGAAAAAAATTAAATGGTTAAAGCCCCTTTTTTGCTAATGCTGTATTTTATAAATTTGTTGTAGAGGAAAGTGAATATATATAAAAAAATGTTTCTTGTTCAGCCAGACTTTGACACTTCTATTGTCATTTTGTATACACAGTGTGTAGACAAAACAAAATTTCGTTTTGTACAGCTTTCATGACATTTCCATTCCATCAAGTGTACCAGTAATTAAATGCAAACAGTGTGGGAGAAAAAAAAACATAGTGCAAATAAAAACCCCTGCATTGATATGGAAGTTCAGAGCATTAAATATATATGTGCATTTATGCTGTGTTTTGGTTTGGTGTTATCAGTGTGATGTAAAGTCTGACATGATTTACACAACAGTTCACTTTTCTGATGGCAGTGGGGAAGCACCTGTTGCAGAATCTGCTGGACAGGCATCGGATGCTGCGAAACCTCTTCCCACAAAGGCAGCAGGGATAACAGTCCATGATGGGGGTGTGAGGAGTCATTGATGATGTTATGGGCTCGGGACATGCAGCGCTGGGATGAAATGTATTTTATGGAGGGAAGAGGAGCCCCGATAATCCTCTCTGCTGTTCTAACCACCCTTCTAATTTTCCTCCAGTCTGAGGCTCTGCAGCCTCCACACCTCACAGTGAGACAGCTGATCAGATTGATCTCTATGGTGCTTCTGTAGAAGGTCGTGAGGAGTGAGAGACTAAATAAATGAGACCTATTTTGAGAGTTTGTTTCATGTAGGTGAACAAGGACTGTAAATTGTTGATTGCAGTAACATCAAACCTTAGTGGTTTCCTCTAGAAGAATAACAGTTAAACAGTGAAGCTTTGGGTGATCCTCTGCACCAAACAAGGCACTATTAGCCATTAGCTAATCTGTTATGGTTAATTATTTTACTTGTTCAATTCAATTATGTTTCCCAGTGTTAACCGTGGTATTAGATCATAGCACATTTCTTTCTCTCTAGAGTTAAGATTGATCACAGCAGTAGATATCTGATATTTTATCTGCTGTGCAAAACTGTTGAATGAAAGTGGTTTTTTATTCATTCAAACTCCCTTCAGAGACACTTAAAAATGTCTATGCAAAAAAACAAGAAAATAGCTAATCAGTATTGAGTAAAATAATATACAATAGGAGGAACATTATTATATACAATGTGAAATCTTAAACTTCAATTAATATTCTGTTAAATGCATTCATTTATTTTTCAAACATACAAAGATATCGTTTGTGACAGTCTATTTTAAAACGTTATTTGTAGGCCAAATACGTGCGCGGAGGCCTCTCCTCCCGTACCAAGATGGCGGCTTCATTAACGTATCGCTTCATTGAACTGCGACCAAGGTGACGTCAAACCACATTCCTATTGGTTTACTTCTACCAACGTCACTTAAGCGACGGGCGGAATACTGGGCACCATTTTGAAAAATAAAGAAGTGAAAACATTCCATATTAATCTTTTCTATTGTTATTATTGTTTTTTTGTTAACTTTATATTTAAGGGACAAGAAACAGAAAATGGAGCCAACGGTGAGCTGGTCTCCGGAACAGACCGAGGCGCTCCTCTCCCTGTGGTCGGAGGAAAAAATTCAACGTGAGTTGGCAACACCGATAAGCACTGAGGAGCTTTTCAGGGAATGTCAGAAAGTCTGGCTTCACAGTCAGAACAGAGTGCCTTAATTAAGCAGTGGAGGTAAACCTTAAACACTTAACTAACTTTATATGGGATCTTATTATCAACGAGGGAGCTGCTGTCGACAATGTGACAGAAACTCAATGCTAGATGCGGAAACGGATCCACTGTGAAAATATATGAGCAATCCATCATTTATCTACAAGCCCAATGCACAATCAGTAGCCTCATCCTTTATAAAAGAAGATATCTTTTTATTCGTTTATTCCTTGGGATCTTCTTTCAGAACATCAAAAATGTTCATTTCATTTCTTCTTTATATTAAATCTGTCCCCATTATTAACCCTGGTGAATTTTTAGCCCCTTAGTTTCTTAATTTGGTGATTTATTTGCATCAGCAACAAAAAAAAAGGGGGGGGGGGGGGTACAAAAATGTTGAGTTACTTGTTGAGCACTCAGTATTTGGTTGTGTCTCATCTTAAATGAGTCACCGCATCATTGTGGCGTGGGATGGAGGCAATCAGTCTGCAGAGGTTTGATGGAAGCTCAGATTTGTCTATTTGCTGCATTCAGGTCATCTGTCTTGCTGGGTTTGGTTTCTCATCCTTTCAACAACAGCCCATACATTTTCTACAGGGTTCAGGTCAGGGGAGCTTTTTGGTTAATCAGCTGCAGGAACATCATGGTCATTGAACCAGCTATTGGTACCTTCAGCAATGTAGGAAGGGGCACAGTCCTGTTTAAAAAACAAAACAGCCTCTCCAGTTTATCAGCTGAAGAAAGTGGAAAGAATTCCTTAGTATGATTTACTTTCTTCAGGAAACACTACTTATTTGCTTTTTTTCATAGCCCAGGTTAGACACTTCTGAGGTCTCTGATCAGGATTTGCTTGACCTGAGGAATGTATGACTTATAACTAGGGCTGCAACTAATGATTACTTTGCTAATCGATTAATCTGTAGATTATTTTTTCTACTAATCCATTGAAAATCGGATAGAAAAAAAAATAAAACCAGATGAAACTAAAACTTTTCCACTTGAGAAGTTCTGGATGGAGCACATTGACAGACAAAAAAAGTTTTTTTTTTTTTTATCTTAAATGCAAATTTATATATATATATATATATATATATATATATATATATATATATATATATATATATTACAATTTTGGTATAATTGCAGCTCTAAGAGGGTGCTCTGCAGCTAAAGGGATATTTTAGAGTCTCCATACTAGAGTTAAAAATCGTTTACTAAATTAGTTGAACTTTATTTCAATAATCGATTCATTACTATTAATCCGATTAATTGTTTCCGCCCTACTCATAACCCTTATCTAGTGTTCATCTGTATTTTCAGCCTTGTTAGACTCCCATTTAAATTCCTAAATGGATCTTGCTTGACTATTTTCTCACGCCCCCAATTTTTGCTGGTGCACCCTTCCCTGCCAACCTTCTTCCTTCCACACAAAATTCATTTAAAATGCATAGATTGAAAACTTTCTGAAAACTTTCTTAAGCAGCAACCTTTTGTGGCCTGCCTTTCATGATTGTGTCGCCTACTGACCCAGGGTGAGAGAGTAAAGCAATGATTTTAAACTTCAGTCCTCAACAGTTGATGTTATGCTTTTATTTCTCCAATAAGAGCTCATTAGCAGAGCTTGACTGCAGCTTGTGAGGTAGATTTTTGAGTAAGCTGTGAAGAAAAGGGACACCGAGCCTGCAGGATTTCACTCTGACATCCCTGGTCTAAAGGCTGAGGAATTGTTCAGTAATTGAGCTGATTAGGGTGTGAAGCTTTGAGTTTCAGAAAATAAACTTCTTCACCTTTTTTAACTTTATAAAACAGATTTGGGGATTCTCATGATTTGTAAGGAATACTCAACGTTTTACAGAAGGGAAAAAAAGACTTGGAATAAATCAAAATATTGGTAAAAATATTTTTGTGTGATGTAATTTCTAAATAATGTTACCTAAAGCTGTTTGACAAAAAAAAGTTTTAAAGAGAGATTGGAACATATTATTATTCCCCCCATGACATTAGCTCTTTTCCTCAACATTATTAAAAAACACAATGAATATATTCTGCTGTATCAAAACACTTAATCAGATAATTTTTTTTAATGTTTTTTAGAAAGTTAAATTACACCACTAAGGGATTGTCATAAATCACAACATTGATTGATCTATTTTCATTGTGGTGTTACGCAAAATTTCAAGGAGATAAACAGGCATCCCTGGAACCTTGAACCCTATATAGCAGGAAATTTTGAAGCAATTGCTACAGGAGAGGAATCAATAAAAGATAATAAATGGCACTTTAAAAAAAGATATTTATGTCATATGCATCATGATATCCAAAGCTAAGCAGCATTGATTTTTTTTTAATGTAATGTTATTCTTTTGGTCCCCTCGCAGATCAAGCTGCTGTGGCAAATATTTCGAATTCCTTCACCGGGAGTCTCCAAGGATCTAAAAAGAAGGAAAATACACGAGATGCTCTTTTCTACCCCATCAAAATGGAGGACTCTAATGCTCCGTGTTCAAGCAACGGGGCGGCTGAGTCTTCCTGGCAAACCTCAACCCTTTGGCAACCCATCACCGTAGAAAGGAGAAGAGGTAAAGGCAAAGAGCTCGATTGCTGTTGTGGAAATAGACACTTAGCTGTGGAGGTATAGTGGTCGGGGATCACCTAACCTCAGGAGTGTTTGGATCTTCACCTCTGATTCTATTCTCTTGTTCTTTTTTCTCAGATAAGCCCACATGTAGTTGGTCAAAGAAGGAGGTCCTAACGCTGCTGACACATTGGGCCAATCCAGCCGTTCAGCTGGAGCTCAGTCGCAACGTGAGAAACAACGCCGTCTACAGCAGCCTCAGCGCCAGGCTGGCAGCGCTGGGGTACAACAAAACAGCCCAGAAGTGCAAAGAGAAACTGAAGAAGCTGAAGCAGGATTACAAGAGAATAAAGAACAGCAACCATTTGGACGGCGGGAAGAACATCTGGTTTGACATTATTGATCAGGTCCTCGGCGCGCCGCGTACCGCAGCCAGAAATCATCCAGAAACATCCGAGCTGTCCTCCGAAGAGCTCGCTCTGCCCGCTGTGTTTGAGGAGAACAGTAAAGGTAATCAGATGTACATCCTTCACTGCATTGTGCAGAAGTGAATGTTATTAGCTTTAAATGTGGATTTATTTCAGGTAATTCCCCTTCAACAAATGATTTTGAAACCTTCCCTGAGCCTTCAGCCTCCGACATAAAGA
Organism: Cyprinodon diabolis; assembly: GCA_030533445.1. Taxonomy (NCBI): domain Eukaryota; kingdom Metazoa; phylum Chordata; class Actinopteri; order Cyprinodontiformes; family Cyprinodontidae; genus Cyprinodon; species Cyprinodon diabolis. The sequence continues at coordinate 22,139,492 of CM060078.1, forward strand.
AGGAAACGGATATCTTCGTCGTCAGAATTGAGGATGATGACACTCCATCGACAAGCACAGCGGGTTCCTCCTCTGCTCAGCAGATATCTGACATGTTTGCAATCAGCCGCGTGGGAAAAAGAAAATGTAGGTATACAAAAAGCTTAAATAGAAGCTAACACGGTAGCTGCCTTAAAGAGGAGCATATTCATGTTTTTTTTGTTTTCTAAACAGATGTCCACACATGTAGCTGGTCTAAAAAGGAGGTCCAAGCACTATTGGCATATTGGGCCAATCCGGCCGTCCAGGAGGAGCTCCGTCGCAACGTCAGAAACAACGCCGTCTACAACAGCCTCAGCTCTAAACTGGCTTCGCTGGGATTCAACAAGTCCGCACAGAAATGCAAGGAGAAAATCAAGAAGCTAAAGCAGGACTACAGGAGGGTCAAAAACAGTCAACATGTTGGTTGGGCTAGGACTGCCTGGTTCGGGATTCTGGATGAAGTCCTTGGTTCTCAGGGCACCACATCGAAACATTCAGAAGCTCCAAAGTCTTTATCAGGAGAGCCAAATGAGACGGACATGGAGCCTGAGGGTTAGTGAAGAAATACAATCAGTAAACGACAAAAGTTAATGTCAAAAAGATGTTATATTTCCACCTGCTTACAAGTTCATAGCAGGTTTACACTGGAAAAAATCTAGATAAGTAATTTTTTTCTTAAAATAAGTGTGTTTTAAGGTAAAAGAGACATTTTGCCAATAGAACAAGATAATTTACTCTTAAAGTAAGAAAAAACAATTACATACTCTTATTTCAAGTGCATAGTATCTAATTATCTTGTTTTAAGAGTAAAAATACTCATTCCATTGGCAAACTAACTCATTTACATACTCAAATTAAGGGTAAATACACCTAATTTAAGAAATGTTTACTTATCTCTTGATAATTTTTCCAGTGTAGTAACAGGGTTCATGTGCAGTCTGGGAAAGTTTGGAGTTTGGTTTTCCAGGTCTGAATAAAAGCCTGGAAAAATATTCTTAACCCCTTTTCTCTCTGTTCTGCTTCTGTATAATATCACAGATGCATGTAAGTGGTCGCCTGATGAGGTCCAGGTGCTCATCACCCTCTGGGCACAGCCAAACATTCAGAAGCAGCTTCTCGCCTCAGAGGAAAACGATGAAGTCTTCACGTACCTCAGCGACGAACTGGCTCGGGTTGGCTTCAGCAAGTCGCCCCAGCAGTGCAGTCTGAAAGTGGACAAACTCAAGCAGGAGTACACAAAACTCAAACAAAGGGGGGTAAATGTGAGTGATAAAAGTGACTGGTTTGCCATCATGGATAGTGTTCTCTTCCCCGAAGGAGAAGCGTCCACAGAGCGTAATTTATCCGCTGTGCTAACAGCCTCCAACCCCCATGAAGGTGAGGAAGAACATTTTATGACAAACATTCGTTTATATATTTGATTCTAAATTTGTGTAACTTCCAATAGATTTTTCACACACCGTTTGGGCGACAGAGGAAGTTGATGCACTTCTTACCAAATGGGCTGAGGAGCATGTCCAGGAGCAGCTAAAATCCACCCAGGATGACGAGAGGGTGTACGCTCAGCTGAGCTCAGAGCTGGCCACGCAGGGCTTCGATAAGACCACCAGCCAGTGCAGGACAAAGCTCCGACTGCTCAAACAAGAGTATGGAAGGATTAAGGAGCAGAAAGACTCCAAAGCGCAAAAGAGTAAATGGTTTTCCATCATGGAGAAGATTTTTGGCTGCCCTAAGCCAGAAATGCAGTCAAATCCTGCATCTCTGGAAACATCACAAAATAAAAGAGCTGAAAGACTGGAGGGTAAAGATGAGCACCAACATGTAGAGCTAATCATGCTGTTATTGTTTGATTACAGAAACATAAATATTTACTAGTTCATTTATGCTGCATCTCACTTTAATAGAATATAATCAAAAAGATTAATTTATTTTACACATTTTAATCAAAAGTTTAATTTGTTTTTTGTTAATGTTAGGTATTTTTAAAGTTATACAAAAAGAAAGTTTTTAATATGGGGCCTTTAATGTTGCTTTTTATTTAGGAGTGGCTTTTTTTTTTAAAGTGCCGTCTATAGCCCGTCTCTTGAATCAGTCTGTGGAAGATATTTAAGCACCACCTTAATCTGTTATACACACCTTATTAATTTCCTGATGCTTGTATGAACCTTTTTTCAACATAAGTTAACCTTATCCTGCAGTTAACTGCAGTGTCTCTACACCTTTTTAATCACTATATTTGCTTCCACCTAACTTTCTGTTAATATATTATAATTTTGCACCTTTTTGTAACTTTTTTTTCCTCTACTTTCCAGAAATATTTCTGGCACATTTTTAGTTTTTCTCCTTTACTTAACTTTCCAATTAATATACTAATTCACTTTTATCTGACACTGTTTTTATTTTCACATAATTTTCCATCATTATGCTTTATTTTATCACTCTATGGATGTTGGAGTTCTTTAGCTATTTCTGTTTGTTGGTTCTGTACCCTTTTTCGTGAGGAATGCTAGTAACACTGTGTGACAGACGGTGAAAGCAGCAGTCTTCCTAATTCCAAAAAAGAAAAATAATCCACTGGACGTTTTGCTTCCCATCCAGGAAGCTTTTTCAATTCAAAATGATTCAATTTTGGATTGGAAAAACGCTTCCTGGATGGGAAGCAAAACGTCTTCAAACTTTGAAACCAAATCCAGTGGATTGCTTTTGATTTTTTTTTTTTTTTTTGGAATGACTATGACCTGGATGACTGAGAACCTTCATCAGCAGTCTTCCTAATGAGTTTGTATGCAGTAATATGACCATGCCTCAATAATTAAAAGTTCTTTCTTAACCCTTTCAGGCTCAAATTAAGTCGTAGTTACAGGAAAAATCTGATGTTTGGAGAAAAAGATCATATGGTGTAGTAAGATACAATTCAGACTTTTTTGAGAGAGACCTTCACATGCAATGAATTATGGGATGTTGCAGATTTGCAACAGTGGCCCAGAGTGGTAAATTAACACTGAAGATTGAATCTGATATGAACGTTAACTTTATTAGAATGTTGCAAACAAAAAATTAAAACAAAATAAAAAAAAAAAAGACTTTTTCTCAAACCTTTTCTCCACCGACGTCTCAAAACCTCTTGAGAAGGCCGTTTATGTTACACTGTTGCTCAACATATAGGCAAACTAGTAGATATAGCATGTAGCATCCATTGGTACCTGCTTGGGCACACGTTGCGAATCCACAACATAGAAATCGAGATGCCTCTGGTGAAAAACCCAGAGGAGATAAAATCTACTATTTGGCATGTGCCATATCTATACGCATTCATGATTCATCTTATGTTGTATTGATTTAAAAATAATGGAAATTGGTAGTGATACTTGCATGAAATTGGTGCTTAGAAAATCTATTTCAGTGACATCCAGGACTCAGCCATGTTGAAAGTGAGTCAGCAGTGTCATCTGGTGAGCTGAAAGAGTTTGTTGCAAATGCACAACTAAGTCCTTCTGTTGTACTTCTGAGTAACAAAAGCTCTTAAATTATGGATGTGGAGTAATTAGCTAAGTAGCATTTAGCTGTTGCAGATCTGCAACATCTGCCTGGAGAGGGTTAATTGGTCATATTTAATAATATCTCAATCTAATAAATGTCACTTTTTTAGATTTAGTTGATGTTGAGGTTTTTCTAAGCTGAGATGCATCCGTGTAGTTAAAAGCTCTTCAAAAATAGATGTTTAATGCCTCACTAATAAAAAGGTGAAGTTAGAACACATCAGCCTCAGTAATTTCATGATTTAGTGCATTTATGTCCATCTGCTGATGTTGGCATGTCCTTTTGTTCTCAGGCTGTGGCTTATCCATCCCCTCTCTGTGCCTCCTGGTTCCCACCCTACGCCTGATGTGTGCCTTTGCCTGGAAGGTGATCCAGAGCAGTAATGTGGCACATTACCGGAAAGTGGAGGAGCTGGTGTTGCTGGTGACGGAGCTGGCTCCAGAGCTGCTTACGGCGAGGGAGAGAGTGCAGCTCCTGCTCAGACTGAGGGCGCGGGTAACTGAGCAAATCAACATCATGTTGAGAAACAAAATACTTAAAGATTAATGAGAAATAAAAACATATTAGGCTTTTTTATACCTCTGTTTCAGTTTGTGCTTGAGTTGTGTCAAAATAAGAGCACAGCTAACCTGCTAAACATCCAACCCCACCTGAAAATTATTAAAGATCTCAAGATGAGCGCTGACTGCAACCAAGAGGTAGGTATAATCAACCTTTTTTAAAGTTTGCCGAAAGCAGTAAAACTATTTCTTCTATCAAATTAGCATGAGTATTTTATGGCTTTTATGTTTTATAATAACATGAATGGTTTATTAGTGTCTTTATCGTGATAGAGAAACTTTTTGCATCAAATTATTGCAAACGACAGCTAACGCTTTCTTCTGTTTTGGTTTTCCCTTTACCTTAAAGGAGCTGAATGAGTTGGAGAGTTCAAAGTCAAATTTCGTAGAGGTTGTTTATGCCTTGGTTGAGAACTCAAAGGAAAGAAAGAGGTTTTTCATGGTGCGAATCTCTAAAACAGTGGCTATGATTCAAGCAGGATCTCATGGTTAATCACTTTCATTAGAAGCTTAACTTGCTGCTTGTGTTTGTTTTCTCAGGACGTCTTTCCGATCCACTACGGACAAGAGTATGAAGCCACCCTGCAAAGACTGGTTTGGAAATTCATTTCCAGATTGGACAATCTATTGCCCATTCCTGATATAAAACAGGTAAACTTCCTTGTCTTGTTAATGTCAATATATACAAATTTACATTCTACAAAGGTGAACTCTTCTTTCTATATTTTTGTTCACAAAATATGTTTTTTAAATTGCAACTCGTTCATTTACCTTTTTCCTTTTATTGCTGTTTATGCCAAAACTAACTAATTAGAGAAATAAATGGCAATTCTTTAAATAAATGTATTTTTGTTATTATTTTGATACCGGTTACAGACCGCAGAGTGGCTCAGCAGCGCCCCCTCTGTCATGGAAGAATGTGGGAAGCTAGTTTTGGATCCAGAACAGCTGAAGACGCTGCTAAACTTCCAGGAGAAACAAACAGGAAATCCAAACAAAAGTAAATGACCAAAGCCTAAAAATAAAACAAAGTCTATGGCAAGCCTTTTTAACATAAATTCGGTTTCGTCTGACCATCCATAATTACGTTCCAGATATCTTAAAATACATTTTGACTAGACAAAACCACATTTTGACTATCCGGAATGGTAATTTAAGATATCTTTATTTACATTGATTAGAAAGAATAATAATTCAAGATATCTTAAATTACATTTTGCTAAGTCAAAATTCCTTTCAAGATATCTCAAATTACGACGCCGGATTTGTCATTTAAAGCGTCACACGCTGATTTAACTTTTCCTCCTTTTTATACTGACAGTAAGGAATTTTTTAGGAATTATCCTCCTGGAAGCCCATTAAAAGATCATGACACATTTTGACTTGTCAGAATGTCAATTTAAGATATCTTTAATGGAAAAGCTTAATAATTCAAGATATATTTAATTAATTTAGAGAAATTACAATTCGAGATATCTTTAAATTTGTTTTGTCTGGTCATTATTTGCTCTTAAGATATCAATAATTGAGTTTTCACTAGTCAAAACTGCATATCTCCTATCCTAAAATACATTTAAGATATCATGAATTATGGTGGCATTTGAGATATCTTTAATTAGAATTATGACTAGTCAAAACTAAAATCGAGATATCTTGAAATTACTTTATGACTAGTCGTAATTTAATTGTGGATATCTGAAATGTGTATCCTAAATTGACGTCTCCATACAAGTTAATGGTAAATCTGACGTCATTTCGACTAGTCAGAATGTAATTAGAGATATCCCGAATAAGTATTTTGGCTAGTAAAAATATAATTAGAGATATCTTAAAATCGCTAAAACGTCTAGTCATCAAACAATTTGAGATATCTTGAATGTAAAGGCGGTACAACCGAATTTATGTTAAAACGACTTGCCATATAAAGTCAGCTTACTTGTTCTCATGTGTTTTTTTTTATATTTATCTGTTTTTCTGATACAGGCTTGCCGCAGGCTCAGAAAATGTTTTTGCCTTCGCTCTCTCTCCGTCTGAAACCGAACTTGAAGCAGCCTTCAGCAGTCCAACACAAAGGGTCAGCTGCTGTTCCTGCCCCTGCTGCTGACGACGATGTTGATTATGATGATGATGATGAGGAAGAAAGCCAAACGTATGACCATTCACATCTACAGAACCTGAAAGATAAACAGACTGATGGTCTGGTAGCTGCCAAATGTTCAAGTAGGTATCCAGAAGGGTATTCAGACTGTTTTTTACAGTTGAATGCAGAAGAAACTTTTAGCAGTTTTCTATTTGTATATTTTTTTTTTCTCTCTTCTGTTTTGGAGCAATGTTGTTTTTTGTTTTTTTAATCATTAATTTTGGTACAAGGGATAAACAAAAGAATCACACAAGTTGCCATCAAATAATGGTTTTTATTTAGGAAAATAGGCGATCTAAAAAGACCTTTACTATCAAACGTTTGTTGGTTTTTCAGAAAAAGCATTTTTCCCTGATCAACGTCAGAGCTCAGGATTAGGCAAAACCTGGCAGAATTGGCAAAATGGAGAGTTTCATGGGGGAAAACTCAGCTGAACAGAAGGAAAAATGAGGCTTATCTTCACATTTGCCAAATAATATTTTAATGAACAGAAAAGGGTAGAAGTTTTGCAAGGTGTGGGTCTGATTACATTTGGTGTAAACTTAGCTCAGCTATTCTGAAAAAGACTGTACTTACATAGAAGTGGTGGTGTGATGGGCTGGGACTACTTTAGGCTCCAGTGTCTGGACAATGTGGGTAACCTCATAGAAAAACGAAGGAAAATGTTCCAACCCTAAGCTCATGTGAAGCAGGACAACAATCCAAAGACCCTAACAAGTACAACTCTGAGTGGATGACATATTTAAAGTGGCCTAGTCAAAGCCCAGTCTTAAATCTGCCTTTATAACATCAATATTAAACATCTGTTGGCAATTATTACTGCTAATTGTGGCACAGCTACCATAGTTACTACCTTTACAAAGCAATAATGTGTTCACATAGGGCCAGGTTGGTCTGGATAGCTTTTCTACCTTAAATGAATACTTGCAAAAATATGTTTTGTTTTCTTAAAAATTAGAGTTGTCTTTGTTTATGATGACATTTATTTGTAGAACTAAAATAAATCTGTAAGGTAGAAAAAGTTTGTTCTATAAGAAGTGCAGCTGATAGTTTTTCTCTTCCAGGTGTCGTCTCTGCACCTTTAAAACTGCACCGCTGCTCCATGTGTTCTTTTACTGACACCAACGTTTCTGCACTTCTCAGTCACATCAGACAGGAGCATCTGAGTCCGTTTGAAGATGCTTTTGAAGAGAACCTCTTTCAAAACACCAGCATGGGGCTCAATTGTGAGTTTTCCAGCGAGCTCCTATCAAATGTAGCAGCCTCAAAAAGCCAAGGTCCTCCTTATCAGTGTGACAAGTGTGATAAAAGGTACCTCTCCAAATCGTCCCTGATCGTTCACTATCGGATCCACACGGGCGAGACTCCGTACCTTTGCTCCCACTGTGGCCAGGGGTTCAGGTCCTTGGCCTACCTCGACTTGCACATGCGCGTCCACACTGGAGAGCGACGCTACAAGTGTCATATCTGCGGAAAGACGTCTAACCAGCACCTGACGAGGCACATGCGCATGCATAGAGGGGAGAAGAACTACCTGTGCACCGAGTGCGGAAAGGCGTTCCTGTCCAACGGAGAGCTGAAGCTTCACATGCGGTACCACACGGGGGAAAGGCCGTACATTTGCAAACACTGCGGGAAAGGCTTCATCGCCAAATGCCTGCTGACGGTGCACACTCGTCGACACACCGGAGAGAATCCCTACAGGTGTCCCATGTGTCCGAAATCCTTTCCCACACTGAGAGCGCAAAAAAAGCACCTGAAGATTCACTCCAACAAGAAGTCCTTACAGTGTTTGGAATGTGGTCGGATCTTCAGGCTGGAGGACACTTTTAAACTCCACGTTAAAACACATGAACTGTTATAGACTCATTTTAGTAGGATTCTGGAATTTTAACATTCAGATTAGATGTTTGCCAAATATTTAAGGTTTTAAAACTTCACAGCCTCGGGTGTCTCTTGAAATATTATGTCTTTAAAGAAAGCAAGAAAAAAAAACAGTTCAAGTTTGCAGTGCAATTATTTCATTATACTGTAAAGCTAGCATTCCAAAAAAAAGAACTGAAATGACTGAAAATTTTTATTTTGTGCTGATGGTTTTATGATTACTCTGAAAATAAAAATAATCACGATTTATCCTTTTCTTTTATCTATATTTTAAGTTGTACATAATTTACCCAAAAGAAAGAACTTAAAGTGAATATAAACTAACATAAAATGGTTATAGCTTATAGGAGCCATTGAATATCCAAATGTTGGAGTCTAAACTTTGTCATAAGGCCCAAAAAATATATATTATTAAAAATAAACAAAGCTTTTTATATTTTAATTAGACAAACAGTGGGCCAATGTTTGTTTAGGAAAGCAATGTGCAAATCATCGGCATAATCAATGAAGGTTAAATTTATATATTTTGCAAACATTAAGCTGATTTTATTTTCCAATGTTCAATTGAATGTTTGCTAAATGTCCTCTTTAGCTCAACATTTAGCGGAAGATGAAGTGAGATGTTTAGTACAAATGTATGTCGCAAATTATTTGAAGATAGCTTATTTGTTAAACTTTTTAATAAAAACATTTGCATAATTTAGCTAAATGCAGCAAAGCATTTTCTACACATTAAGAAAATCTAATTCATGAAATATTTAGCTAAATACTCTAAGAAGTATAGAACACCAAAATCGGCCCTCGAGGACCGATTTTGGTGTTAATAAATGTTTCATGTGCTAATATGAGGAGTTTATCAAATTAAGCGTAATATTTTCACATTGTGTTTTTAGTTAAATACATGTGTGAAATTAGAAGATGTAAGGATTTAGGTTTTAATCCTCTTTTTGCCTCTACAGTCAGATTTTGTTGTGACATCTCATCAGTGATCCCACTGACCTTTCCCCCTCACCGTGCGACTTCCATGAAGCCCTCAGCAGAGTTGCTCACCAGTCGTCTGACCCTTTGACCTCACCGGGAAATCCCCGATCTGAACTGGGTCCAACAGAGCACACCACAGTTAATCACACAGTCGGTCCACAGTGAGTACATGGGATGTGTCTGCTGCTGTTCCCTCCTATATGAATGTATGGGCTTGTTCTGGGCGTTAGTCACGTAGATCATATGCTGGGATGACTTATAATGAGAACTGTTGGCATGAATAACAGAGAATATATAAGTTAATATAGTGAAAGAAAGCTATACAGAGGACACTGAGTGACAGCTGTGAGATAAGCAGCAAGTATTTTATACCTAAAGATGTCACGTTTCATTAAAGTTAGAGCATATACATCATTAAAAAAATAAAACTACAGCAGTGTGGGTATAATTATGAAATAAAAAACAAAATAAAATAAGCTCAAGTCTTTAGGGTATGTCTCCACTTGCTTTGCAAAGCTATAAACCAATAGATTCTGTTCTCCTTACCAAGTAGCTCAACCTGGAGAGAAAAACAGGAACTTTCAATTCTTGCCACAGATTTTCAGTTAGATAATTTAACTGCGACATTTGCATGAATATTATCGGATTTCAAACCTTATACTGCAGGTGCCAGTGTTTAACTGTATCTCATTGTAAGGTTAACATCCACCACAGTCTGCAGTCATTTAATTTAACTCCATCAATTCCAATCAAATTACCAGTTCTTCTCACCCTACTTAGTTATCCCCAAAGCTTGCTTGGTGATGCTTCATTATAGGAATGTTGACTTCAGTTTGTCTGTCATTTTTGGGATCTCAAAAAATACAGATTTTTCTTAGATTTGCCATATCTTGGTATAAGCTCTTTGTTAAACACACATTTTAGAAAATGTTGCATTAATGCTCCGTTTATTGTAAGATTACAATAAACAACCTGAAGTGCAATCTAAGCTGAGAAAATTTCCATGCAGCTTTCTTAAATAACATTGAATTCAACCAAAATATCTCTAATAAATAGCCTTTAAATTCTTCACTAATAACACCTCTAAGAGAGGCACTGCTCTACCTGCTGCTCAAAAAGGTTCACTGCATTCCAGAAAGTTCATTTTAGGGAATGAGTATTTTATCATTTAAAAACTTTTATAAACAAGCAAAATAGCAATTATTTGTATGTTTATAAATATTTCAATTAAGTAAAATACTAAAGTAACCCTGATGGGTTTTTCAAACAGTAAAAAGCAGAAAGTTTTATTTTCTGGACAGTTTTTATTGAATAATACAATATGTAAAGATGATATCTACAAAATGATGGGTAAAAAAATTAGAAATTTTGCTGTTACAATTCACTGATCAATTCTGTCTACTTTGGAGAATGTTCATGTCTTCGCCAGAGAAGCTGATGAGCAGTTGGGAGATCATCTAGAAGCTTTTCCATTCTCGTGGGCATCCATCCTGTGAAACGTACAATAAAAATGACGTTTAATCCCCTAGAACAGGACAAGGGAAGAGGTGAGATGAGGAAGGATTTGTTTTTACCCGTTCTCCTCTTTGAGGTGCTGGTAGAGCTCGAATTTGCTGTTCACTGAACTTGCTCTTCCAAAAAACTCCTGGTGCTTCCTAGAGTTGGCCACAGTGATCCGATTGGTCCACATGCTGAGGAGTGTGGCAGGCCCTGCAGAGAGAGAAAAAACGTTCTAGTTTTAGTGTTTGTAAGACGGGCTTCTGTGGTTTTTCCTCAGTTCTTAGATTAAAACATTTTAAACCACATGAAAGAGCTATTTTAGATTTTATTGAGAGAAAAGATCCCATAGTTGGGCTGGAACCTTTTGCTCTCTCTGGAGGATGAATGTCCTCCGGGATCAGGCGAGGCTTCTTGTTGAGCGGCTCTGGAGAGTCCGGGGAATCTTTGATCACTTCCGATTCTTGTTCGTCCTTCTCCAGCAAACCCTTTAGTCTGCAGAGGAGTGGGAAACAACCAGATATCAGTTGAGGTTTTGATAAAAAAAGAGCTGCACATGCTGACCGGAAAACATAAGCCTGACCTCTCAGATTCCTGCCAGCTTTTATCTTCTGTCTCTTTGCTGCCGTTTTTCTCCGTCCGGTCCTCCCTCTCTTCCCTCTTCCTCCCCCTCTTCTTCCTCTCCTCCTCCTCGGGAGGTTTGCTCCGGCAGGCGACGATGCAGTCCAGAACCCGTTGGTGTCTGTCGGTTGCGCCGGCGTGAGTCTTCACCAGAGTTTCCAGCTCGTTCCACATAATGCGGTACTGCTCGTCCCTGGTGATCACAGCAGTTCACATCTGTCACTAACCCCACTTACCTCCGGTATCTCCAACCTTTCAACAACTTCTGTTTCTTTGAAGTTTTATTTGGTAGATAAACACCAAGCAGAATGTAATCATATTTTTCTTAATCTTTTAATCAAAGACAAAATCTAAAAGGTCTGATATATACTGTATTCACTGCTCTGCATCCTGCACTAAATAAATAAAAACAAGCATTAATGAGCCAAAATTGTAATAAACTATTAGCAAAAGATGGAAAACACTAAAGGGCTTTAAATAAGTTGACTTAATATTTGCATTTAGATAGATTAGGTGATAGATTAGAGATCAAGGACCACTGGTTAAAAGATGTTTATTATTATTTAGAAATCATTGCTCAATTCCAACACACGTTAAAAAGCCTGTCATTTTAAATGTGGTGCTAATTTTAAAGGTAAACCAAAGCTCTTCTAAATCAATGTGGGAACTGATGATCACGTCTGCAGGGAAACATTCAAATTCCACTAAATCTTATTGATTTCTGCTGTTAAAAACTGACAAAATGTGTGAAAAGCAGACACTTCAGATGAATAGTACCATTTATTTAACTGGTTTGTAAGCAGATACCTTTTGGGGCCTTTGCCTCTGGATCCAACTGTAGAAATGGGGAGGGGGTCGTTTTTCCTCTCCATGTCGACCAGGTTATAGATGGTTTTCTGGCAGGTGAGAACATCCTCCTCAGTAAGAACCTCTTTCACTATTAGATTAGCCAGAGGCACCACCTGGTGGTGGGATAGGGAAAACCACACAAAACACATACAGAAGTGCCCAATGATTACTGAGATCATCTCTGATTACAGTAGATTTAATAAACCCTCAGAGATCTCTTAGTGATGCTCACTGCCTGCATGTTAAAGATGGTGGTCTGGGAGATGATCATTGGCCAGTATCTGGTGTAGCGTTCCAGCTGAGCTTTGGCCCTTTCTACAGGCAGCTTCCCTGAAGGATCATGAGAAGATTCTGCAACAGGAGTGAGGCGGTTGTCCCTCATAAATTCACCAAAATCCTGAAACGAAAGAGGAAAAAAAAAAAAAAAACAGTAATCAAGCCTCCTAAATCTCCCATATCAGCTGTGGTGCAGTGAGCTGAGCGCACAGTGATTCTGTAGTCCGTCACTCGTCCTCCGCAGCCCTCGCTGATGGAGGGCGGGTCCTCCAAAGTGGAGCGGTTGCTGTTGAGAACATGCAGGAAGATTTCCCCTCCATGGCTGCTGAGCATGTGGCTGATGACCTTGGACCCAGACTTTCTTGGCTGCTCCAGTAACACTGATCTCCCTGTTTCCCAAAAAAAAAAAAACAGAATACAATGTTAATTATGAATTATTATGTCATCAAAAGAGATAGAGCTGTTTCTTGCTGTTCACCGTTGAGGAGAAAATTTGTCAGACATGACGACGGACGACTGTTAACGTCAGTAGGGGAGATCCGGTAGGCTCCTGTGCAGTAGTGCAGTTCTGAAAAAGTGAGGAAACAGCATATTGTTAGTCTCATTAAGGCACTGGGGAAGGGCAGCAGATTCTCAACAAACTGAGATTTCAACTTAAAAAGAGACGTGCATTCTCTCAAGGCAGATAATATAAATAATGTAACTTAAGCAACAAGCGTAAACCCTTCAAATTCTTTCAGAAGTGGAGCTGATTCTGCTCACCAATGCTGTTTGTCCGTGGGGTGCACCATTTCAGCGTCATTGTCTCTTTAACGCCATTTTCACGAGTACTCGTACCTGCCATATGCAAGTCACCTGCACATACAGACACCATTGACTAGTGGTTTAAACTTGAACCCAACAGAGTAAAGAGACACAATATTTAGGAAAAAAATAGGGCAGGAAAGAGAAATATGTGGAAAGAAATGTGGATTAAAAAAAAATTGGCACAACGAAAGCTATAATTAATTATGTCACAATAACCTTAAAGAGCAACAATTTGAGTGAAAATCAGAATCTTAAATTGGGGGGGGAAATCAATTCATTTCATGCAGCTCAAAATCTAGCTAATCTGATGGTAATTTAAAAAAAAGCGATGTGGCATCCAGATTAAATGCTTTTGGGAAAATCTGGAAAAATCTTTGCTTTAAGTGTAAAACAAACCCTGTTTTATCTGTAAAGGCTAAAGTATGTATGTGAACCAACCTGCTACTAAGTACCCGTTCTGTAAATGTGTATATAAACGAAGACCTACCGCTTTTAAAGAACTCCATGTGAGCGTCTCTGTGATGCAGGAGCTCCACGTCATAATTAGCAGATGTGTTGGCGTGCTGCTCTTCCTGCCCATCATGGTAGAAAGTGACAGGTCAGTACGGAAAACTAGAGCTTAAACAGCTTAAACAACGTTAACTCTGCTTGCTGATTTCATGTTCAGAGAGGAGAACAAAGGATGGACGGATGGATCTGAAGATTGGCTGATGTTTGGGATCAACTGATTCTAAGGCTTTACAAACCCAAACGGGAAAAAACTCTTTTAAACTTGTCAACAATGTACAGAGCTTTGCAAAATTATTCAAACATCCAATTAATTTTTCTTATGTTAAAAACTGTCTTTAATAAATCATTGGGGGATTTTTATGTAATAGTCAAACAGAAATTAAATAGAAAAGGATGGTTTTATAAAAAGGATAACGTTTCTCTACTGGATTTGCACATTTACTGACTAGAATTTGTCCCATTCAACTGAAATTAGGGTGTAGGCTTTGAGTAGGCCATTTTAGCAAACCAATCTGCTTTGATCTCAGCCTTTACTGTGGTTTATAACAGGTTTTCTCTCCAGACTACAAATCACAGTCTGCTGCTGCTATAGAGAGTGTTTAAGGCCGTCTAAATACCAATGTATGTCACACTTTTCAAGAAGTTGAATATTTTTGCAATGAACCATACATCTGGATAGTAATCATTGAGATTTAACAGCTAGAGGCTAAATAAAGTTTAGATTTAAATCGGACGGCACAAGGGAGAACATGAACACTCTAAATGGAAAATAGTTTTCCATTGGAGAATAACCCAAAGGAAGGGATTTAACAACAAAGTTGGATTGGAAAACTTTTAAGGAATACACAGTAGTAACTCAGAGGAGGCAACGCTGGTCACATTCAGACACAACAGTAACATTATCAAGGATTTATAGACGCTTATCCTTTAGAAATTTGAATACATGTCAATTTAGGCTCTTTAACAGCAAACATTTCCAGACCAACGTTGCCTTTTCTCTACTTGAGCCTCAGCACCAAAATGACAGCTTTCAACAGCCGAGCTACATGCTGAGAACTCTTCCCTACGCCTTACGTTGATGTGTGTGTGAGAGTACTAACCTGTTCGCAAACATTTAATGTGGGCTAGCAAAACAGAAAATACAGCATGAAACCAGCAGCACGGTCACAGTCATATCGACATGCAGATGGGATGAACAAAAAGATAGGAGCAGAGAGGATTTATTGGATGATTCGGCCAGCGAGAGAAAAAGAAGCAGCAGAAATGTGAGCAGTTTAATTAGGAAAATAAAACAAGCAGGGTGATGTGAGAAGATAAGTGTCAGCATTTATGCTGGTGGACAAAAAGTGCACGCTAAAGGAAGGAGAGGAAGGCTTTACCTTCATGGGGATATTTGTTATAGTGGTGGAGGCCAAGTCAAAGTGCTGCTGGACCAAAATGTTGAGTTTAGAAGCCAGGTGTCTCCCAGCGCGCACGCTGTGAACCTCACTAGTGAGCAGTGGGGAGATCTGAAGGAGACAGAGGTAGAGGGTGGCGTTATAATAAGAGCTGATGGGTGAAGATATAGGTATACATGCCCCCCACCCCGGGGTTTCATCCACCTCTTTCTTGGGCCGGTCTGACACCAGAGTGTCTTCCCCCTGAGGGTAGATGTGAACTAGAACCAGCTCACACTGCTGGATGGCCATCAACCTGAAATTAACACAGGTAAAACCAATTAGGGTCACATTTGGCGAAAAGGCTGACTTATCCAGGAGTATGAACTAATTTAAAAAAGTGGAGCCACCTTAGCATGCTGGCTACTGACCTGTCAGAACCCGCTGCCAGTTTGTTTTGCTCTGAAATGGTCTCCTGGATGCAGTCCTCCAACATCCGCACATTGGTATTACTGACAGAACAGACAGATGTTAGGGATCTCATCTTTTTTTTTTTACTTCTTATCACCTTCTTTTAAAATTTCATATTTAGTAGTCATCAAATAGATAGGATTTTCATAAATTTGGCTCTTCAGTAATCTTGTTTTGCATCTCTCACATTTTTAGTCACATCAAGATCATATATTGGAGTTATTATTTTAAAACATTACACAGGGTAAGGTCCCCTTCATCACATAGCAAGGTAACCGACCCACTCGGCAGACATATTAGGACTGGGTCACCCTTTGATCCCCTGTTAAAATCCTGTTGTTTCACCAGGGAATAAAAGAGGATGCCTACTCTCACCATGTGACTGAAATAAACATGCTACTATTAATGATTACTTTTTCTTTAACGCTAAGCTGTTGTCTGATTTTTCCATTTCATTCATCTGAACAATTATTTTAATTTTTTTGCCTAAAAGGAGATAAAATATTTAAAGTTTCAGCATGCATTATCAATCAGGTCCTTATAATCTATGCATTTACAACAACCCCCCTCCTCCATGAATTATGAAAATATAAAATATGATCAGACTGAACTGCAAATTAACAACATAAATGAATGCAATTTTATTTAAAATCTAATCCTTTAATCCAAATGTTAAAACCCCAATAGCTACTTTAATATAATTTATATTTAATTACTTGATGTTTTCTTTGGGTGTATATTTGATTTAAACCTGATTTATCTGGATATTAAATGTGATTAATACAGATGAAATGTATATATTCTTTGTTTGGCTTTATCCAGAGGGTAAGCCTCGTTAACAAAAATTCAAATGTACCATTGCATAAGGAAGTAGGTTGTATAGAACCGAGGAATTCACCATTTTTTTTATCTTTTACCTTTTAGCATTGGTTAAGCAGATAATCCGACCTCTGTTGGCCACTCTCTCGGCTGTGTCCATTAAAGCAGTGCGCTTCTCGTGTTGCAACTCTGTGATCTTGCACAAAGCCTCCACGGCGGCGACCAGGCCGTGCAAGATGCTGCAACATTCTGGGTCCTCGTGTGGATTTGGTGGCCCAACAGCTGCCAGAGCTGACATCAGCTGTTTTTAGAGGGGGGGAAAGCTTTATGTAAGAAGGAAACTTTATGGAAGCGAAACTGTTTTTTTTTTTTTTTTTCAAACAGCTAAATTAATTGAGTGACAGGCAGCTGGTTACTTCATGAGTGCTCTGATCTTCTCGCCTCCAGGTGTTTAAAATGTGGAACTCTGAATCGCTCACGATATAATTCACCTGTGAATGACAGCAAGACACAAACAAGTTCAATAACTTTTGTTTACTATATTTTAAATATAAGGTTTATCATAATTAGTGTGCATTGTCAGTGCAGAAAACAGACAAATGAGCAAATCAGAATAGATCGAACCAGCTTGTCCTTTGGGTAAACATCAAACAGAATCCTGCAGTACTCCATGGAGCACTCCACAGCACAGGTCCACAGGGACTTGGACACAGGGGCCAGAGGAATAACTTGAGCTCGGCTCTTGGTCAGCACGTCACACTCAACCTGCTGCCGGCTGGACTCTGCCATGTAAGGACAGTGATCCACCACGAAGACGGTCTTATGTGCCACTGAAAACATCTTCATTTTTGCAGATCTGAAGTGAAAAACAACCCAGTGAGATACATTTCTAAAAGGCCATTTTACTTTAGTTTACAGTCACAATAATGGGGATCATTTCAGACTCAAAGCTGTGTCGTTCTGTCCACCGGCTTTACATAAAAGACAGAGGTTAGTTATCGCATTCAAATAACACCGGATAATCTAGACTATGGAGCTGGTATGCTTCATGGTGACTGATAGGCTAAATAATTATCTCACCTGATCAAAAAGGTGTCTGGTCTTGAAACGGACGCGTCTATAGATGGTAATAACTTTTGCCCTGAGTGCAACTCGGTCTCAGGACATGTTTATAACTGCTAACAGCAAGCTAATGTCAGCCGATCTGCTAAGCCAACCGCTGCGTTAGCTTGTAAGCTAACATCAGGCGTTTTGATTAATAACGTTCAGTGCAACAGGCTGTTAGTTGCCCATTGTGTCAGCTGTAAAGTGCTTAAGTGTGGGTCTTCTGATTAATCCACGGTCTCACAATCCGGTGAGATCTTGCTAAAGCTATAAAAAAAAAAAACAAAACACTTCAAATTAATTCGGTGTGGCTGCTTTGTTGTTAGCGGAAATGGCTTCGGCTAGGTCCGTCGCCTTTTTAATTCCCCCTCTCTGTTGACGTCATTGCCCACTTACATTTGTGGTTTACCAAACCTGTAATTTTAGAGTTAAAAAAATAGTTTTTAGCCAGTTTTAACTCATTTAACAGTTAAAAAAAAACAAATACACTAAATTAGCTTCCGCTATGTATTAGAAAATAAATGATTAACGTTGTAGGAAGAAATGAAGGAGAGAAAGAAGGATGGAAGATTGCAATAAATTTAAATACATTTATAACGTTTCTTTACTGCAGTAATATAACAAACAAAATATTTAACTTTAAAATTTGTCGCTTTTATTGAAACAGGGTGATATACTTCCAGATGGTTTTAATCCTTTTAACTCAATTAAATTTTAATTCACTTTATTTATATAGCGCCAATTCACAACACATGTCATCTCAAGGCACTTTACAGTTCACCAGACCATACAGTCAAATTGATTCAGAGTTTTCTATCTAAGGAAAACCAGTTGATTGCATCGACTCATTGACGCGAATGCAATCCCTCGCACTAAGCATGCTTGTAGCGACAGTGGAGAGGAAAAACTCCCTCCTAACAGGAAGAAACCTCCAGCAGAACCAGGCTCCGTGTGAGCGGCCATCTGCCGAGGCCGACTGGGGTTCAAGGAGACAGAAGCAGAGATACAAAAAACAACTGTTAAAGGCGGCACCGTCCAGGAAATACACAGCCAGGCAGATGAGCTCTGGGCCAACTCCCATGTCAGAGGATAATAGAGCACATCCAGCCAGTCAAGCACATTCCGCCAGTGCGTGTATGAATACATTTTGTGTTCCAGAATGTTAGAATAATTAACAAACACATTTAACCCAATGATTATTTTTAAAATAGAATGTTTTTTATATCATACACAACCATGGGAATACTATTGTCTTGATGATTGATCCACAGACAACCAATGGCTGACATAAAAAACAATCCAAGCATTCTTAAATAAAGGAAATAATTGCTGCTCGAAATGTATAGCGGGATAACTGCTCTCTACTTCCCTCTGTTAACCCACTCCCTAACAAGTGATATCCCGTTTTTTCTTTCTTTAAAAGTCAAGTGCTTGTTTTATTTGAAAATGAAAGTGTTGGTAAGAGTGTAGAAGCCAGAATTCAGCTGTATATTTGATTTACAGAGATGTTAATTTGATTTTCCAACAAGACAGTACTACTGACTTCACTGCCAAAGAAGCAAGTACCTGTATTGATAACAGGGTAATACTGTGCTTGATTGGCTGGGAAACTCACTTAAACTTCATAGAGAATAGTTAAAATTTTCTTGAGGAAGGTGATGGACCCAACATCACAAGTTTATAGCTACTATCAAGGGAACCTGAGATCCCTTTAATATTTGCGATATCAAACATTGATCTTCTCCACAATAAGGGGCCCTGACCACAGTACACAGTACAGGCACATGCTTTCAGTACGTTAATTCTTGTGCAATAAAATAAAGCTCTTTTAATTTGCTTTTGATGTAATCAAATCATTATTTTTTTTATTTAAATATACAAAAGTTTCTCAAATGTTTTTTGCCTCAAAATCCTATCAAGCATCCTATCAAGTTATATGATGCTTGTGAATCCTTATCTGCCACTCTTTTTCCTTCCACTTAATGTTCCCATTACCACATTTCAGTATTGGGTATTGTGCAAAATTGGATTTGGGGCTCCTTTTCTTCAAAGAGCATCAGCACCAGCATTTTCCATAAAGATTTAATGGAATCTATGAGAGACAAACAATTTTGACTGGCTGATCTTAAAACCAATCACAGATCGTTGTTTATTTGTTCAACTGTATTTGTGAACAAACTAGGCCAAGATGCCAAGAAAATATTAAACTCATTGCATAGTAACTATGTTGACAGAATAATCAGTCAATTAAGGTTTTTGTTTGTACTTTTACAAACTATAATTATGATATCCTTTAAATATAAAAATATCTACATAAATCTATGTTAAAACTATTAAATCATAAGAAGGTTACAGATAATAGATATACGTGTCTTCTAATCTTCCAAAAATAAGCCAATTTTGGGTTTTTATAGCTTTTAGGGCTGCAACTAACGATTATTCTGTAAATTGATTAATCTGTTATTTATTTTTCCAATTAATCGATTAATAATCAGCTAGCCAATGGTTGCTAAAATAATTTTTTTTTTACAGAAATTAATCAGGTGAAACTAAAATGTTTTCACTTGAAGAGTTCTGGATAGAGCATATTGACAAATGAAAAATTTTTTGTTTTTCATGTTAAATGCAAAGTTTTTAGATATTTTTTTATATGATTACTGCTCTAACTGGGCTGCTCTATCAGCTAAAGGTAGGTTTTACAGTCTCTATACTCCAGTTAACGATTAATCGATTTCTAAATTAGTTGACAATTGTTTAAATAATCGATTAATCAAGATTAATCCTATTAATTATTTCAGCCCTAATAGCTTTTAAACGTATTTTTTTTCTAGCCATATATTGTTCTATGTTTATATTATTTCACCAATTTCTTTATATTTTATTCTGATACACTTCTACAATTGTAAACAACAGTTATAAACAGTGGCGGATCTAGACCAAATGTGCGAGGGGGCCAGAGTGTTTTCATGGGGGCACAGAAAAGCATGAAATAAAAAAACAGGGAAAGGGATTCATTTATATTAATAGAGCTGCATGAAGTGAAATTTCTGTTCAATTAGGTTTAATTAAAATTCTATTTCTTATGAGGTCAACATACATTGATAATTTAGGAATTTTACATATTTTTGTAATTTTAATTTATGTGAAAATTACAGTTTTCAATTAAATCTAAATTAGAACTCAAGAAAAACAAAAATTCACCTGTTAAAATTAGAGCAATTTGTTTTTATTATTTAGCAGATGAAAACTGGGGTCCTATCTCACCACTGAAGCTATCACCCTATTGTTTTTAAATAATTAGTAAAACAGAACTTGTAAAGAAAAAAAAATGAAATAGATCCAAAGAACCTATCAGTAACAATGTCTGTTCCAGTGCATATCATCACTAGAATTTATTTGACTATTCTGTCTTCAGTTCAGGGGCCATAACAGGACATGATCTACAGGGGCACTGGCTCCCGTTGGCCCCTGTCTAGAACCGCCCATGGGTATAAACAACCTTCAATACTTTTTTTTTTAAATTATTTTCAAGTTCAAGTTTATTCCTTCGTAGTTACAGAACAGAGTCTTAATTTATGAGATCTCTAACCTCCTCCTCCTTTCTCCTCCAGCGCCTCCCCCTCTTCAGCCGCCCCACCCTTACAGTACGTATGATTTTCTTTTTCTCCAGCCTGAACTAGAAAAAAGTTTGTTTTTCTTCCGTTGTTACGCTGACAGTGCGGGAATAAAGCAGGAATGTTCAGGAGGCCGAGTTGCTCGCTACCTTTCCTTAAGTACTAACTGGATAACTGTCCAGCTGTTCCTCCTCACGCGCTCACCATGAACGGCAGCGAAATACTGGAGATGGACTCCGCGTCCGATCAGGAGGATTTTGATGATGCCAGGCTGGGAATTATAGAGGGGGAATTTGGTAAGAGCACCACTTTGCATTTCACAATGTTACTTAAATCTTCTCAAACTCATCTAATAAGCTTCATTTCAGCGTATTTTCTCTTTAAATGTTCAATAATGCTGTGAAAACTTTACATATTCAAAGTATGCTAAATGCACGCAGGGGAAACAACTGTTCAGCAGTGGGCGTGACGTGAACACATTTCAGGCCTAACATGGCCCTGTTGCATCTGCTCTTTATAAAACTTTCCCTTCAAGCAGGCAATATGTATGGAGTTCCACAAATACCAAAATCTAAAAATACTTCTATGTGGTAATACTTCTGCTCACTGCCACATCCTCCTTATGAATTAACATCCTCACTAGACATTTGGGTTTGTATCTATAATTTTTTAGGTTAGTATTTATGTTGTGGTTTGTGGTGTATGGGGTTTCAAAAATGACAATTTACAACCTTGATTGCATTGTTTTTTCTTATTTTTATCTACAAACAACATACCCTTGTAGATATGGTATTCCATTCTTTTTTTTTTCCAGCATTTTTATTGTCATTACAATGAAACAAGTATAGCGCAACGAAATTCACTCTCTGCATTTAACCCATCCCCTTTTGAGGCTTCTGGGTAGCAGTGTGGGGTTGATTAATGATCTTGGCTCAGGGAGACAGAGTGGCAGTCTGTGGGAGCGGGTTTCGAACTCACAACCGCAGGATTCCAAGCTCTTAGCTCACTAGGCCACCACTCTGTAAAACATGCCTTTAGCTGATAGAGCAACCCAGTAGAGCAGTAATCATATAAAAAATGTGAAAAAATATATAAACATTTTGCATTTAACATAAAAAACAAACATATTTTGCTCTATCCAGAACTCTTCAAGTGAAAACATTTTAGGATTAAACGCACACCTTCAAAGCTTTGAGGCTGTCGCCTACCACAGTGAGCTATACAAAGAAGTTTGTTTTCGATAAGAGGGAGACCTTCAAAATTTTTATAGGCCAATTAACACCTTATATAGGTCTAGGTATAGGAAAATATTACTTTCTAAGTTTTTATACAGATTTTAAAGGTATAGTGGAGGATTTTTGTGATTTTTGAAAAGAACTGCCCTCTCCACTTTAAAAAAAAAAGCACATGCACAACCCTGTGCCCGCTCCTGAGAGGGAAGGCCTATTAAACGTATGCGAGACCATGCGCGAGCCCATGCACGCTCTGTTTTATAGTTGTTGTTTGCATCGCTAATACAAGCTTACCTTCCAAAAGAAGATTTGTTTTTTCCACTATGTCAGACTCACCACCAGTAAGTGAAAATGGGGACCAGCACGTAGGACGGCCTTAAGCAAAAACTGCTTGCCAAACTTGACAGGTTTTTTTGCATGTTTCCAGTGGTATTCTTGACTGTAATGCTACATATTTCTGTCATGAGCTACAAGAATTCTAGGTTGGAAGGCTTTCTTTTAATCATGACAACATTTAACTACCTCTTTAGAATTTCTATCAAGTTAAAGTAGCTCAGCCTTGCCAAGCATAAAAAATTGTTATTCCAGTGATTATTGATCAATTAAGAAACCTGCTGGTAAATTTGCAGTGTTGTTTTAAATGTTAATCAGGTTCTGGTATGAGTCGTTTAACATTTCTGTCCATCTATGCTGTTTTTATGGATAGGCTTTAAATTCAGTTGCAAGAAAGATAAATTATTGCGATATTTGTGAATTCACAAGCTCAAACATCTTGTCTGGAGCCATTAGATGGATTCTCCTCGATACGGAAATGTTTTGGACCAAGAAATGCAGTGACGTGTATGATGTCAACCAGAGACAGAAGGCAGAGACAAAACAGACATGGTTGCAGTGTTTTTAGGTGGAATAGCCTCTATTTCTTTTTGAAAAATGAGCAGAAAGACGTGATTTGTGCCTTTGTGGATGGGAAGATGCTTGGCAAGAGTTTGATTTGTCAGTTAACTCTGCTTATTGTAAACAAATCAGCACAGCTGCTACTGCTGCTGCGATTGGCTAAAAGCACGACATGGGAGCCAGGTGCCACTTGATTTACACAATCAGCTCAAAGAATTGTACTGAATGTCCCTCCCTTTTGCGAACTAGCTTATGCTAGGTTAAGATTTAAAAACAGTTAAAATTGTTTATACATGTTTATATAAACCTGCACCGACCCAACATCTTCAGGCCAGAGCACTAATTTACAATTTACAACATATTTGCCCTTCCTTATAGCCTGGGTGCCATTCCGAACTTAATCCCGCCCACAACATTTGAGGTCGGGAAGTGCGGTCTGGCATTGCTCAATAGTAGCGCGAGTATGCTCGCACAACATCTGGCGGGCCAAACAAATTGTCAGGGCGGGCTTTATACGATGATGGACAGATGATCAACAGTAACGTAATCAACCACGTCACCAAAGCGCGCTAGGGTTACAACAACAATGGCTGCCGCTGGAGAATTGAGGTGAGTAGATTCTGCTATTAGGTCTGTTCTAGAAGATATCGACAGCAAATTAATTTTAAAAGAGGAACAGAGAAACGCGATCAAGGCTCATCTTCTTATTCTAGGCGTGCAACTGCACACTTTGATTTTTGTTGACAACAACTATCCGTCGCTTAACATACGTCACGCACTCCATTGCTCTTATTGGTTGTAGGTCTATCCAATTGAGTGCAGAGGCATTTTTTTTCCCTGGTTCGTTCGAAACACGCCCCATAATCACAGCTCTATGGAGCAATATCAGACTCATATTCTGACTAGAATTGAGTACGACTACGTCAGGCTACTCCTTAGCACAGCTTGTCGGAACAGCAATGCTTTGTGGGATGTCATCTACTGGATCTGGCTGCATGAGTCCAGAAAAAGGAGGAGATGCATCGCAAGAGATCCCCCCCACCTGGCCAAAGCACTGTTTCCTCTTCACTCAGGAGAAGAATTCAGGAAGATTAAATCTAAAACAAATAGACCCAGGAACAATTTCTTTCCCAAACATGTGAATGCAATCACCTACCTCCAGGCAGACACTAAATATCCCTGCTAAAAACCAAATAAAACTTCCAGCCCATTTCATAGTTTTAGCAAGCTGGACAATATAAATACTGCATGCCACAATCCATATAAGGATTAATCATGATTAATTGATCATTGAAATGATCTTTAACTGTTTTAGTACTTGATCAATTACTGATTGGAATCGGCATGCTTTGGTGGCTCAGTGGTTAGCACACACAACCCATGTAAGGAGGCCTTATTTTTTGAAGCGGGCCGACCAGGGTTCGAATCTGACCTGTGGTCCATGTCTCTCCCTCTCTCTCATATCCCCTTTCCTGTCAGCCTGCTTTCCAAAAAACAGCCCTTTAGCTCACAGAGCAACCCACTTAGAGCACTAATTATACCAAGATTGTCAAAAAATGTGTAAAACTTTTGCATTTAAGATAAAAAAAAAACTTTTTGGCTGCCATTATGTTCTATCCAGAACTCCTCAAGTGGAAAAGTTTTAGCTTCACCTGGATCAGAAAGGTGAGGGGGGGCGAGGTGGTGGGTAACCTTAAATGCATACAGTAGAATCATCAACCATATTCCTGGTTTCTTAGGGAACCAGTGGATCTGCTGGGGTGATTTGATGAAAGAGGGGGAGTTGTAGTAATAATGAAATAAGCTGAATTCAGGAAAACTTGGAGCTATTGGGTTTTTTTTTTTTTAAAGACTAAAGAGGAGAGTGATACAGTACTTAAGGCAGGGGGGAGACAAGGAACTGATGCAGTGTGCAGGAACATGGATGCTTCTTCCTTTTTGCAGATATTAACAGTTACACTGATTTTTTATTGCTATGGACTCAAATACCCCTCAACATCTTAATACTACACTGATATAGACATCAGTTGGAATGATCAATGTCCTTTTTTTATTTTCACATACCTGCAGCAGCAAAAGTAGTTATATATCTGTGTGCAGACAAATCCTATCAGGATATTTAGCTGTAACATTCAAACTTAATTGCGTTTGTTGTTCTGGCACCAAATATAAATTCCTGTTATTTTGTCTTAATTTTAAACTCTTCTACATTTTACATTTGCTTATTTCTTCTTCTATGGAGAAGCTTGAACTAATTTCATTTGTTGATTTTTTTCCCAATTTGCCATTTCCATATTTGCAAAATAGTTCGAGCTCAGTCATGTGGACTGTCTCTCAAAATAGACGTGGAAACTTGCCACAGATGTTTTAAAGGATTTAATTCTGTGATTGGACAATTCTTACGCTGAATTTGTGTTGAACTCTTTTTTCGTCTCACTTTAAAACCAGGAAGCTGTGTTCAGGGTGGTGTGCAGTCATGATGTTCTGTAACACGTTTTCACATGTGTAAAAAAAATCCACTTTTAAATGGTGCAAAAATGAACATTAAAACTAAGTTTCATTAGAGTTTGGAGTTTTCATGTGAGAATTCTTTAAGTTCTTCATCGCTCATGTTGCCCACCATAACGTGCATCCCTTGTGTGTTCTGTGTATTATTATTAGTCATCAGTAATGTGATGCAAAGCGTGTCTGCTCTGAGCATAAACTGAAAACCTTGCTTTCATTAGACCATACTCATTAAATGTTAAAGCATGTGTTGATCACATCGAGCTGAAAACGCAGACACTGTAGCTCAGCTGTATGACCCATGTACCTTAATGTAGCTGTTTCTCTCCCCCTCTCGCACCCCATTTACTGTCAGCCAACTGTACAAAAATAAAAGAGCCACTAGTGCTGTAAACACAGCACAAAAAAACAAAAAAAAAGAGCCAAGACTTCCTTCAAAGATATGCTATTTCATTATGTTTTTCTTGGAAAAATGTGTAAGATGGAAGAGAATGCTTCTTGCCAAATGCTCAACAAGATTTTTGAGCTGATTGTAGTCATGGCGATGGCGCTGCAGTCAATTACAGCCGTTACATCAATCCCTAATGTCTAATTGCTGTTTCCTGTCAGTTTCTAAAACTGACAGATGACGCCTTCGTTAGCTTTTCTATTTTTACTGTTTAAACAGTAATCCTGCGCTGGAAAAAGGTGGAATCAAAGTAAAATGCCAATTTCCTGTTAAGGTGGGTCCTCTTTGCATTGCGTGCGGATGAGCGTGGTGTTTACTCGACAGGAAGTGAAGTTTGCACAGTGGGTTTTTGCATCAAAGCAAAATGTAGCAGGTGACTGCATCTGCTTCAAGTAGAAACTGAATCTTTTCAGATGAGTCTGGGTTAATAGGTTTTTGTAATTCCCTGGAAGGATTTTCACTCCAGCTCTCTCACATGTTGAGAATGAGTGTGATATTTCAGATTCCATGTCTAAACCAACATGTCACGACATGACAACAAAGATGAAACCTGTTTTTCTTGAGGGGTTTTTGTGAAATCAATGTTTAAGCAATGTTCATTTTATCAGAGTTGAATTCTTATTTTATGACTCATAATTCCACAGTTATGTCCCCTGCTTGTTTCTACGGCTGTTGCTGTAAAAACAGCATCTGTCTTTAATTACTGTTCCACTTCACAGACCAAGAAAACATGACTCTCCATATTAGAAGCCTAGTTGTCTTTTTGTTGTCAGCAATTAATCATAGTGTGAAGCTTTTTCCTCCTTTCCCCTTAGTCTTTGTCCCCAGCAAACAGTTCAGCAAGTGGGAAAATTCATTTTATAAGATTAAAAGGTATGAATGAGGGCAAACTTGAGGACAAAGAAAAGGGAACTATTTGCAGAACAGAAACACTCCCCTGCTCAGTCCCCTGACTAAACCACAAGCAGAACATAAATGCAGAGAAAGTGACGGAGCAGCTGCATCTAAATACAGTTTGAACAGAACAGGAAGCTTAAATATCGAGCACAGCATTTAATATTTGGTCTTTTCTCTGACAAAATACTAAAAATTCTGCTTCAATGTGTAGATCAGTAACTTAATGATCTGAAAGCAAAGGGTCGATTCAACAGCAAATTTGATTTAATTGAAGTTTTTCACATTGTGTTGCTTTAGGGGACAGTGAGGATAGGAAATAGTGCTTTATAGGAGACAGTTTATGTTAAAACACACTGTAAAGCATCCCCCACTCAACTAATTAAAGCTACGATTTTCTATTATTTTTTAATTAAGTAACTTCTTCCTGTAGTCTTTTAGCTAGCTGCTTATTCTTTATGCTTTATATATGTTGAGCATTACTTGTAAATATTCTAAATAATCTGTTCTGATCATTTGATCTTTATTTTCTCTATCTGTGTCTGTATTGTTCTCTCTCTCTCACAGTTTACCCCCAGGAGCTTTTACCCACCTATCATACAATCGAAGAAGGATCGGTTGTGAACAAAGTAAATCAGGTGAGTCAATGTAATTGAATATCAGTTAAATTTAATCACTGTACTCTGATGGAAATATGTTTTCCCTTTTATAGATTTCTTGTTCTTTTGTGTTTTTTATTTTTATTTTGAACGTTTCAGGTGGTAAAGTATTGTTGTTATTAGACGGGGATAATCAATGTAAATAAACATAACATTTTAATTAATGTTTTTTAATATTCAAGGGAGAAAAAATGTAACTAATCTGGAACTCTGAAAAATAAGTAATGTTCTTGTTAAATTATGAATTGCCTCACCAAAAGCTGGAAATATGGTCAAAACTTATATCACAATACATTAATTTTAGTTGATGACGCCTGTACAGTTGTAGCCATACTTTCCCTGATGGGCCCTTGGCTGGTCCCCTACAATTCCTTTTTTAAACATCAATATTTGTACTAAAATATTCCTTCTGTCATGATTTGTGGACATTAAGATCTAAAGAGTAGCGTTATATCCTGGTCAGACCCTGCAGTTCAGTGAAAGGGTGGAGTCAGAGTTAAATAATATGCAAGAGGGGTTCACTCTTCCAGTGGCTGGAAGTTGGAGGGGATTTCGCTGGGAGTTGGAGGGAAGTAGGCGGCCATTCGGCTGGTGTTTAACTGGGAAGGGCTATTTTGAACAGCTGCTACTGTACAAACCTCTGAGCGTTATTATCCATGAAACTCCTCCAATATAACATTTCAGAAATTATTGTAAAAATCATTAAAAAGTTTATATTAAAGTTATAATATATATTAAATTAAAGTAATGTTGGAGGAGTCTGGTAGAAAGAAGTAGGCTTATTTATGTAATGACTCAGAACAGAGGCAAGACAAACAGTGGGATAACTTAAAAAGCATTTAATATAGCAATGATGGATGGTTTGTGGATCTGCAGGAGCAGCGGCTAGGGCGTCCAAGGCAGGTAACTCTGGTGAGAGGAAACACAGATTAGTGACCACAAAAACCTGACGAAGGATGATCTGAATGCGTGAGTCACTAACCTGGTTTAGATCAGAGAACTTACAAAATACTATGTTTTCAAAAAGCATAAAAAAAATTGGGTCATAACACATCAGTCATGTCAGCATTAGTTGAATGTCTATCATTAACAAGCTATGCTGCCACTTGTGTCTCTGCTGTGTGTATGTGTATGTGTATATATATTTATATGTACATAGTTTAAATATTTTATTCTATTTTATGAACCTCTGCAGTCCAGCGAACACTTATTCTTTATTCTTAAATCAGTTTTGAGGAGTTATAGCTGTTTTTATTTCTTTTTATATTTGTATTTTTCATTGTAGCATGCTTACTGTTGTGTTTTTTTTATTTAGACAATTTTAAGATCTGTCCAGGGAAAACAGATGAAAAATTGCCTTTTGGCTAATTCTGGTGCATTTGCAGGAATGCTTTTTGATGTACAATCTCCCTGTCAAATAAATAAATAAATGAAAAAAAAATTAAATAAAAAAAAGATTTCAGTCGCTCAGTTGCTCGGAGAATGAGGTTGATACCAGCCAGTCAGCTGCCAAGCACTTACCGCACTGAGAGTTTCAGAAGCTGTAGCCTTGAAGGACACAGAACTGACAGGAGATCAGATCCAAGCAGATGATGGATAATCCTGAGGGTAAAGTCAAGACGCAGATCCAGGTTCAGTCCACAGTAGAATCCGACAGAATCAGAAGACACGTAGGGCAAACAGATCAGGACTGTGGCAGGCAGGCTTAAGGATTTAAAGACAGAAACGGGTCAGCATCAGGCATCAGAACACTATTGGTCTAGTCAGAGTCTCGACCTGTTGAGATGTAATGACATGACCCTAAACATGCAACAAAAAATGAAAACTGATGCAAGAGACATAAGACTGCTGTAAAAGAAAAAATGCTGTAGTCATGAAAATTAGCTCAAGACAAAATGATCAATAGTAAAATACTAAAAACAACAGAAAGTTTCCTCGCCTTGAACACTTGTGCTTATTAAAGTCAGATATAAGTCTAGTGTGATTTTGACACAATAGCAGATGCAATAAAGAGAGCACTGTAAATGCTGTGGTGAGTGGGAAAAAGTAGTTTTAAGATTTTTTTTAAGCAAGAAAGTAACCTTTATAACATCCAGGAAGTTGGTTAATCAGGTTTATGATTAAATATTTAATTATTCTCTAGTTGTACGAAGTCAGTACCTATTTTTACTGTAAAAAATGTATCGTTTGGACTAAATTAGGGAAAAAAAGTGGGTTTTATTTAATAAAAAATACACTTTTTTCTTTCAGACTTTTATAAGTCTCATTATATTCCCTTTGCAGAAGTCAGTTATTTAAGTAGCTCTACTGTAAAACAAGTCTCATTGTGTGGACAGTGGGAAGGAGAGAGGGAGACCAAGGGCGGGTATCCTTTGGTTTGTTGACTCTTCCCCTTTTCCCGTCACGCCATCGCAGATGAAATCAGCTCATCAGGGCAGCAGCTGCCTCCAGAATCTATTGTCCATTTTAACTCGCTGTCTCTAACATGTATGATGTTATGGAGGAAGACTCATACGAGTACCATGATGTAGAGTTACCTGATGGGCCATGTTTCTGCCCTCAGGTAGAGTACAACGGTAAACCGGACTCCTTATTCTTCAACGACGGAGAGAGGAGGATTGACTTCATCCTGGTGTATGAAGATGAGGATAGGAAGGACTTTAAGAAGAAGCACACCTTCCAGAGATATAAGGTAGAGTTCTCATTTTTCACACATACATCGGGTATTATATTTGCTAGTTAAATAGCAGCTAAAAACTTCTGTTTTCATTACTTTATAAGCTGTAGATTATTATTTTTTCATATGTTATGATGACCATAGCATTTTATTATTCAGTTATATCCGTTCAGACAAAAAAAAATCTCTATAACTCTAGATTATCAAGCTGTCATTGTTGCATTTCTTAAAAAAAAAACATGAAAGACTTAGAGTAGGAGATGGATTCCATTGTTCAGATGAATTGTGAGTCCTTTGTTTGCACGTGGAGAAAAGTGTCTGCTTTAAATCCTCCCCTGACTGTATGTACATATGATTAACGAAGGCTTTAGAAGGTCAAGTTACTAACAAAACAGACGTTCTGCATTTAATCTTTGCTGATCCATCATATCAGACTCAGTTAAATGTTAAATTTTGTCATTTATTTTTAGTTAACTGTAATAAATTAGTGCATTCAGTTGTTTGGGGATTCAAACAAGCAAAGGATAAAAATAGTCCAAATTAGGCACACCCTGGCATGTTTGTAACCTTTGAGTCTTTCCCAACAGGCTTACAGTACAGCTTGTTTTGAAATACTGAACATCCTTTGAATGATTATAAAACACTGCAATAATTAGCTGATTAAAACCATGTCATTTAGGCAGAATCCCTATCGGGACTTTGATTAACTGATGTGGTGTTTTTGGCTATTTTGGGGGAATGAGTGGTAACTGAAAGCATGCCCTGAAACAGCCTGTTTAATACAGTTTGTTAAGGCACTGAGACATTGCTTAAGAGGTGGCATGAATGCTTCCTTAACAGCATATCCCCCGCGGCAATTCATCTGTCACAGTGGTTCGAAAGAAATTCCAGCGGCACTCCCTCTACTCGGTTGCTCCATTATGTTTCTGCTGTAACTCTGGTTCCTGGGGAGTCAATTAAGATGCTTTTAACTCATTTCTGGGATAAATGAAATGAATATAAAGGTTTTAATTTAAAGATTAGATTATTGAGATGATTTATTTTGCATGTAGTTTTTTGATTTGTTTTTTTTTAGAAAAACAGGAAGAAGAGGGAATTAATTGCCTTTCCGGTTTTTCTTAAAAACAAAAGTATGCCTGGTTATAAATAAGGAAGTGACAACAATGGTGCTGGAGGTGACAGCAGAAATATTATCAGGGACACCTCCCAATGGACATATACCTACAATAACTCAATTGTTTTCAATGATCCTTGAAATATATGTAAAAATAACTTTCTAAACAGAAAACTTCAATTTAGCTTTATTAACTCTATACGTAAAAAACCTAAACTCATGTTTTTGTATAAACAAAGCATGAAATACAAACTCAAGCCACACTTTTAGTGTTTTGTTTTTTTTCTCTAGCTAACAGTTAGCTGAGGAGTAAATTTGGAGTAAATTTTATACTAGGGATGTCCTGATCTGATATTACTATTGAATATCTGTCTGATATATGCGAGAAAAAAAATATTGGATTTAATTGGCCAGCATCTAAAATCTAAGACATTTTCATGGTAATACTAGTTTCTGTAACTGATCGGTTAATTTTACATACAGTAGGTAAGTTTTCATACCTTTTATTGTTGACTTTTGTTCCATATATTGGTGAAATTACTTTATCAAGCCTTTTCTATCATTCCACAGTATAAAATAATTAATAAAAGCTAGTATGATACGTGCTAATATCGTACCGGGTCAATATCAGTATCGGCCAATTCTCAATGCTGCAATATCGGTATGGTTTCGGAAAAGAAAAAGTTGTATCTGGACGCCCCCTAATCTGTGCACAGATGGTCGGCAGCCGGTGAAAAATAGGCATTGAGCTGATGCCATAATGATAACAGGAAGTCAAGGGTTATTATTTAAGGTTTGTTTAAATAACAACCTAACTGAATAGTCATTTTCTTCCCCGCAGAGACGACGAGAGTACTTTGAGGCCAGCCTGATGAAGATAGGCCTGGAACTAGAAGCCACACCTTCTGTAAGTAAACCTCAAAAGATTCTTTTTTTTACATCATGTCCCTCCTACTTGAAACTAGCTTTCATTGCATTCTGCAGGTCTACAATGACAACCTCATATTTGTGAAAGTTCACGTGCCCTGGGATGTGCAGTGCACATATGCCGAAGTCCTGCACATCAAGGTTCCCATCGAGCTCAACAAGATCTCCTCCAAACCGTCGGTTTGGACCATTTTCAACTGTGTCACCAAGTACTTGGTACCTGACGAGAATCTGATAAAAAAAGAAACGGATTACTTTACTGCACCCTTTGAGAAGGACCGTCAGGAATGCTTCCAAATTGTGAACCAGGATCAGTTCTTCACTCCATCCATGAGGAGTAGAATGGCAAGTTGTTGATTGTTAAACACCTTTGGATCTCCCTGCATTTTTAACTACTTGTATTGAGTTTTCGTGATATTTTTTTTAATTCTTAAAACCCATCAGACTATTTAGGTTTCTGCAGTTAGTTTTCTGGGTGTAGGCATACAAGATAGGAAAACAAAAAAGACTTTTACAAAAAAGACTTTTACACCATCTTACCAATGCAAAATGTAGCTTACAAGGTTTAAACAGCTGGTTATTCCAGTGCCGGCTGCACTGATGAGGAATTTAATCCTGGATGCTTAGAACCTAAAAGAGGAACTGACAGCTCATAAATGTTTCACCACTTGGAGGCAGTCTTAGAACACTGAAATGTTATTTACAGTCAATTGATCTTTAGGTTTAAAGAAAGAAAATAAAGATAAAAACAGGATGCAGACCTGGTGGCAGGAGTGACATACCTCAAACTGAAATGCTTTAGATCCCAATAGCCAGGCACTATTCTGTGTGGGACTCATCTAAAGAGACACATCCAGTTGAAACCAGATTCTACACTGGATAATAAGACATAATAATTGTTGCATTTTCTCTGTAGTATTTAAACAGTTTTCTGGTTTAGGTCAATTAGAATTAGCTAATTGCTTATATCTCCTCAAGACATAGAAGTTACACCGATGTAGCATCTCTAGACCTCCTGCGTTACATTAACACACAGCCTGCTGTGTGGTTAGTGTATAGCTATAAACTATATATTGTATATTAGTATATTGTATGTTTTATATTGTATATAGCAATAGATTCTGTATATAATTATTATATAATTATATTATATATAATTTTTCTTCACCATCATCACCAAGTCAAATTCCTTGTAAGTGCAAGCCTACCTAGCAGTAAACCTGATTCTGATTCTGATAAATGTCCCAAATAGCTTAGCTTTTTTTAATATTGCAGATAATTCCATTAATTTCGTCTTTATTTAGTAAAACAAACACACAACTTGAGGCTTTGCAGTTGAGGTGTATCTTTGCATGCCTCCAAATATTCCAGTGCTCTCCGTCAGTTAGCTGTATCTTGACGTTTGATGCTACTGTTGGAGCAACAACTTTTTCCCAATCTGAGCTGCCTTTCAAACCAGGAGATGCAAGTTTTGTTGAGTATAGGTTTACAAAGCCTAAACATAATGTAGGTTTCTCTAAATGTATATATATATATACACTTATCGAATTAAAGCAATTTCGTTGATCCAAATAGCACTTCATCCGATTTAAGGTTACGTTTTGCCCTAACCTCTAAATAGCTGATTTCAGCTTCGATTACAAGACTTAATGTTACAAAAAAAACCACAAAGTCTCCTCTGTTTCCACACATTCAGACATACTACCAAAATAGATCATCTATTAAAGGATTAGTAGTCTGACAGCAGAAACCTATTTACTTAAAAACCATTATATCTATCTTGACCTTAATTTTGATGGTATGATTTACCCAGAAAGTAAATGTTAATCCTTTTTTTTTCTATCTCAGGCATACTATATCCTGTGCAGAGCTCCCTATGAAGTCAGAGGAAACATTAAAAAGTTTGGCATCACCAAACTGCTGGATTCTGGAGTGTACAAAGCTGCCTATCCGCTACATGACGTATGTGTGTTTGTTAGTGTTCAGCTATAGAATAGTTGGTTATTGTAAAGTACATAATATGTGAAATGTTTTGTTTGCTGTTTCAGTGTAGGTTCAATGTCAGGTCCGAAGAAGAAAGCTGTCCTAATGAGAGGTTCCTGCTCTATAAGGAATGGGCTCATCCCAAGAACTTCTACAAGATACAACCTCTGGACCTCATAAGGTTGGCAAACACTTTTAGAATCAGGTTTTATATGCTGTTATACGCTTACTAACTTCTTATGACATTTACTTTCAGAAGTGTTTCTTTTCACAAACAAATTATATAGTAGGAAAAAAAGGAATTTCGAAAAAGAATACCAAAGGTCAGTTAAAGTTTCTGGAGACATACAACACTAATTTGATCCAGTTCAGTTAACAGGCCATTGAAATTCTATAATATTTTAAAATTTGATACCTTATAGACTATGAGAGATGTGGCCGCTGCTCACAAGAGAGTGTATGTTGCTTTTCTCATCGGTCATTTTAGCTAGTTTTACAGGCGGTTACATCTTTTTCAGTGTGGTGTTTCTACTGGCTTGGGACATTTCTTATGAATAGCCAAAAACCAGGAGCAGCTGAAATAATATTTCAACTAAATTTGTGCAATTATTAAGGGCTTATACATCTCTAAAGCAATACCTTCTCTTAGCAAATTAGATTAAATCTTGATCTGCTGTATGCCCCTTTTTTAGAAGCAATCTGGAGAACTTTGAGAGGAGAGGAGGCTGATAGAGCCCTCCGTGGTTTTGTTGAGGTAACCGACTGGGATGCACTGTGTCAGCCACATGGAGAGGAAATCAGTGCATTGACTAAAAGACCAAATAAACTATTGTGTAGATAAAACCCTCCCCACCGGAACAGTGAAATGCTTCCCCAGTAGTAAACCCTGGATCACCACTGATCTGAAAATGCTGCTAAACAAGAAAAGAAGAGCCTTTAGAAAGGAAACAGGGAATTATCGAGGATTATACAGAAATAAATTTAGGTTAAGTTAAGAGAAAGAAAAGGAGCATAGAGAGAGAGGCAGGAAAACAAACATAACAGATCGCAGGCTTCAAGCAGAAGGATGATCAGACAGTTTGAATGAACTGAACATATTAATCAATAGTTCCAGTTCAAGAACAAGGTCAGCATCCTTCTCTTGTGCCCAAAGTCAAGCGGATTCCTTTAACCCAAATCTTCCCTCTTACAGCTCAACTATTTCATCTTCCCCCTCTGCCACTGAACCTCCTGTTTATATGTTTTTATTCTTAACAAATCAGAAGATGGCGCTTCTCCCTCCCTATTTCTGTACCTTCATAATGAGAACCAGAATTTAACTTCTCCAATTTTTTTCCAACAATTGATAAGTAAAATGCTCGTCTAGCTGGTTATAAGGCTGAAAACGGTGTTTATCTCATTGCACTTATTCAAAGTGTATCATTTATTTTTATAGGAGGTATTATGGCGAGAAGATCGGGATTTATTTCGCCTGGTTGGGTTTCTACACTATGATGCTGGCTATTGCTGCTGTGGTCGGACTGTGCTGTTTCATTTATGGATACCAGATTCAAGAAACAAGCACATGGAGGTATTTCATATTAGTATAAGGATGCTTTCTAGATTGTATATTTCTCACAATTGTATTTTAACCAAAAAATCAGAAAAAAGGTTAAATAAAGTTTATGGCATTTAACAATAGTTATTGAAGTATAACTGGGAATAGTTATTAAAATGCATGGGCAAGGAATTTGTATTGAAGGGATGTAAGATTAAATTAGAGATAAAATATGCAGCAAAGGCCAGAGTATATCTTTAGAAGTTGATTTGTTTGGGGTTTTTTTTGTCTGATCTGAACTTATTTCTTTTTCTAATGAAATCTTCTCTGTTTGAAATAATGCAGCAAAGAGGTTTGCAACCCCAACATAGGAGGAAAGCTTGTTATGTGTCCACAGTGTGACCTCTGCAACTACTGGATGTTAAACAGCACCTGCGACACTTCCAAGGTGAACTTCTTAACAATAAATCTATTTGACCGCCCTTTAACCCATGCAGGTCTGTTTGCATTTTATTGTGGGCTTCATTACTAAAAGCTCTACATGTGATTCATGACTAGTGCTTTTACTGACCTGCCCAGGCATACAATTAAATATGTTTATAAATGTAGCAATAATTTAAAAAAAAAATATTGGTCACTCTTACGCCATTAGAGTAACAGTGTTTGAGTTTGGTTTTTGTATTTCTCTTTTCAGACACTTATTATATTTGATAACTTTGGAACCTTGGTGTTTGCTATTTTCATGTCAGTATGGGGTAAGTTTGCATCAACACTTGCTTTAATTCTGCTAAATTGTTTTGTCACCAATTTTCTGTCTATTAAAGGCAATCAACAACAAGCATCAGCTATATTTTGTAATTGTTCCATGTCTGCCCTCCTGACTGTTTTATTTTTCTCTACAGTGACTGTGTTCCTTGAGTTTTGGAAGCGGTACCAGGCAGAGCTGGAGTACGAATGGGACACGGTGGAGTTTCTGGAGCAGGAAGAACCGCCTCGCCCTGAATATGAGGCCAAGTGTATTTATGAGAGGACCAATCCTGTCACAGGGGTAGAGATAAATAAAAAAAGAAATCTGATTTTACTGTTATTAATAATAATTATGTTGTACCATACTAACGTGTGTTTATGTGATGTAGGTGCAAGAAAAGGTGCCTTATACCTTCTGTGGACGATGTTTTCGACTGTCAATAGGAATTGGGACAGTCCTATTCTGGGTAATGTGATTAAATTTATTGCCACTTTATTTTTTATACTTTAATTTTAACATAGAATATAACAGAATAGAATAGAATAAGTCTTTATTGTTCACCCATGTGGAAAACTGTCTTTGGCTGAAAAAATGAAAACAAAC
This sequence comes from Cyprinodon diabolis, assembly GCA_030533445.1. Taxonomy (NCBI): domain Eukaryota; kingdom Metazoa; phylum Chordata; class Actinopteri; order Cyprinodontiformes; family Cyprinodontidae; genus Cyprinodon; species Cyprinodon diabolis. The sequence continues at coordinate 22,176,783 of CM060078.1, forward strand.
TATAGAGAAAAAAAAGCGCCTCGCAGACCTTTAGAAGCTCAAACTGAAAGGGTGAGACATGTCTGCTACAATTTTCTTAGCCTCCCACCTTGTCCCAACATTGATGTGGCTCAGAGGCGTCTTGGGTTTCCCTTCAATCTTACCAGACATTTTCACAACTTGTCCTTTTCTCAATTTAGAAGAAAGCGAGTACGGACTCGTGTCCTTGTCAAGTATGTTCTTGACAAGAACACAGGAACGTATGGACTTGGGGAAAACGGGAGCATGTAGCATATATATGGATCAATTGGAACCGATTTCGCCTCATGTTATTAATAATCTCTAGATAATGTTGAATTATTACCCTTTTCATTTTATTGGGGGAATAATAATAAACACAAATCAAATTAACATTTTGCCAAATAAAACAGAAAAAGATTCAACGGTACTTTACACAAGGCTATGCCGTCAGAGGGTTGCTGTAGACAGGCTAATGTAAGCCCTGCTGCGGTTAGACTCGGAGGTCCGCTGGTTGCCGTGGTCCTCTCAACATTAGAACTTTTTTTTTTATTCATGCTAAATCAGTCAAAGGGCCATATAGTGTCGCTTATAGTGACCGTGCCTGCACCAGCTTATCTTGTCACCGCTCTCATTTAGCAACAGACGTAGGCAACAGCAGGCCGCTGTGACAACAAAATCCCATGATGCTTTGCGAGAAGAGCTCTCCTCGCAAAGCATTCTGGGATATATGTGCTCGTCTAGTGACCATGGATGATCACTACTGTCAACTGCTTTTCCATCTTTTGACGTTCGGACATCTAAAATGGGGGTGATCACTATATAGTGCCCTAAATAGTGATTAGGGTGGACATTCGGACACAATCTGAGTATGGGCATTTCTTAAAGATTAAATCTGTGTTAATGGAGAAGCTGAGGTGACTGTTAAGGACTCTACAACAGATATTAAAAAGACTTTAGAGTTTATATGAGCTGGGTGTCAAAATATACTGGGCCTATTGTCAGTTCATGTTTTGTTTAAGCAACAAGCTCCTTTGTTAAAGGCACAAATTGATTTCTAGCTGGCTATTAAGACCTTTCAAGAGCTTTAAGACGGGTAGAGTAGGAGGCCTCACCAGAGGAAACCGTTTTCTAAAGCATCCCAGCTAAAAACATGTCATCTGCCTATTTAATCCACATTATCTGTAGTGTTAACACAAAGAATTTAAACTAGTTTTACTTTTCTATTTAGGCACATTACAACAACAAAGATAATTTTATGCATTGAAGGCCATTTTGGACCTTTAGTTGCAAAACGTTTAAGCTCAGACAATGAAGGGCATCTGTGAGTTTCAGTTTATCTAGACCTGTGCTTGGTTTTTATTGGATCATTTTAAAACAAATAAAGAACCTATATCACAGCTTTAGATTTTACCATTAGTGAGCCTCTGCTCTTTTTGCAGTTTATAATAGAATTTCCTCCAGTTTTGCCCGTTTTTAATCCTACCTTAAATACCAGGTTAAGATTCTCAGTCATCCAGGTCACAGTCATTCCAATAAAGTTAAAAAACAATCCACTGGACTTTATTTCCAGGTTTGAAGTCGTTTCGCTTCTCATCCAGGAAGCTTTTTCAATTCAAAATGTCAGAAATACGTTGAGTTTGATGCTTTACAGTGGACAAAAACAATGCTTTGTTGGCTCAGAAAACATGCAAATTGAACCAGATGAACTGGTCCGCCCCTTTGAATTGGGGGTCGTTTATCCTTGGAATGCTAAGCAGGTTGACATCTCCTGCTGAGGAAAATCATCCCCACTGCATTAAGCTAGCATCGCTGTGTATTATTACGACAATGTTGTTTCAACTTTATGAAATACAATGTTATTATATTTAATGCTGCATAATATGGAAAACATAATTAATTATCTGTAAAATTGTTACCAGAAACAGACTATCTTTTCTATATTTGCATAAAAAGAAAGACACTTAGGTGTAAATAACCAAGATGTTTTATTCACGTTTTATTATGAGCAGAATAAAAAAAACTTACTACAGAGAAAAAGCTGCCTCCTCCTTTTTGTACCTTCTACTTTCATCTTTGTATGAATTAAACCAAAGTTGGTCCAAAGAAAATAACATTAATCTGTTTGCTTTTTGTCCTTCAGATCATGTTGATCCTGGTTTCCATCGTGGCCATCATCGTCTACCGATTGGCTGTTTTCGTCTCCCTGTCAGTCAGTCTTAAAAACGCAGGTGACCTGAAGAATTTAGAGCCAATAAAGGAGTATGTAACGCCGCAGATGGCCACCTCTGTCACAGCTGGCATCCTCAGCTTCGTTGTGATCATGGTCCTCAATATCCTCTACGAGCGGGTCGCTATCTGGATCACAGACTTTGGTGGGTTCTTGGACTTTTCTCTTTATTTTCAATTGGTGGAACACATTTTAAATGTAACGTGTAATGTAATGGCAGAGCTTCCTCGGACAAGAACGGACTACGAGAACAGCTTGACGCTGAAGATGTTCCTCTTTCAGTTCGTCAACTATTACTCCTCGTGCTTCTACATTGCTTTCATAAAAGGGAAGATAGTCGGCTACCCAGGAGAACCTGTTAAGCTCCTGGGACGATTCCGGAATGAGGAGGTAATATTCATCATTTCCACTTCTGACCTTTCCAAAGAGAGAAAAAAAAAAGCAAATATTTCAAGCAGTTCACACTGAAATTAATTTCTTCGTCATCTTAACACAGTTGGCTGGTTAGTTTGATCAATAGGTATCAGAGTAAGAGAGGCTCAATATGAACATACTCCATAACTCCTAGATTTGTATTAATAAAAAAAATAAATGTAGTAACTGTTAGTCTATTTCCTTCCCTTTTTACCATTAGGCTCTACTTTGTGTAGCTCTGTCAGAAAAAAACAGCAATTAATTCCAGAAGGTTTGTTTTAGTAAAGTGAGAAGATTTGAAACATTTAAATGTTCAACATATCAGGTTAAAGATGTTTCGATAGTTTTTTTTCCTCTCCAAGTTTGCCTCACTTTTTTTTGTCTTTTCCACCCTGCAGTGTGATCCTGGGGGTTGCCTGATTGAGCTGACCACGCAACTCGCCATCATCATGGGTGGGAAAGCAATCTGGAACAACATCCAAGAGGTCTTGCTACCGTAAGCTGCAGTTAAACCTTTTCTTAAGAATCTTAAAACAGTCAATACAATCTGTTTCCCCGTTTGTCTGTAAAACAAAAAGCAGCAACGTTTTTCCCTACTTTAACCTCCATAGGTGGGTTAAGAATCTGATCTCTCGCCATTTTACCCGTTCGACCTCGGAGAATGTGGACCCACCTCGCTGGGAGCAAGACTTTCAGCTTCAGCCCGTTTCAAAACTTGGTCTGTTTTACGAATATCTCGAAATGGGTAAGAAAAGTAAAGTGTTGGCTCGCTGTGGTGTGAACACAGAGCCCGCCCAGCCTGATCTAGGTAGTGTCTGTTGTTCTTCACAGTGATCCAGTTTGGCTTTGTCACCCTCTTCGTGGCATCTTTTCCTCTTGCTCCGGTTCTGGCTCTGTTGAACAATCTGTTTGAGATCCGCGTCGACGCTTGGAAAATGACGACTCAGTTTCGACGCAATGTGCCTGAGAAAGCCCAGGACATAGGAGCTTGGCAGCCCATTCTTCAAGGCGTCACCATATTGGCAGTAGCAACAAATGTAAGCTGGATTATGATTTCTTTTTGATGGTGTAATTTTTAAATTATTTTGCAGCATAAATACATTTATGTTTAATCAGATTAATTGCTTAAACAAAGAAGTATTTCAAATTTTACTCAGACTTCCTACTTTCATTGAACTCACCTGTTTCTCCGGTATCTCTACAGGCCATGATCATCGCTTTTACATCCGACATGATTCCCAGGCTGGTCTACTACTGGTCATTTTCACTGTATGAGGGTCATACTAACCACAGCATGCAGGGCTACATCAATAGCTCCCTTTCTTTTTTCAACACCAGCGATTTCGTTGTTACTAAAATTAACGCTCAAGTGGATCGCAATCCCAACATCACCATTTGCAGGTACAAATCTGGGGTGGGGTGTGTTTCTACAGTGCTCCCCACAATCATTGCGTCATCTGGGAAAAAAATTTAAATAACAATTTTTTTAACCCCTAACAATCTCTGGAAAATATAAATGTGTTAGCTTATTTTTTACTTTTTTTAAGTTAATCACAGTTTATTTGGTATTTCGTTGACGTGCTGTTTCGCTAGCATATACAGATGCAAACTTCAGCACCCTCCATGATGTTCTCAATCCATAATGTTTTTATATTATGTCGGCCCACCCTTAACAGTTATTCCAACTTTTGTTTTGGAAACTTTCCACAATTCTAGGAAGTGTGTTTATGGGAGTTTGAAAGTGTTGTTCCCGCAGTACATTTGTGGGATCAGACACTAATGTTGGACAGGAAGGCCTGGCTTTGCGGTTTTTGACTTCAGTATCCCAATGGATCTGGACCTTTTCCTTTGTTGTGGTGCTCAAGTTTGTTGGAAAAAGGAAACAGGCCTTTTATAAGATGTTTTTGCCCAAAATTAAATCGCTAAAAATGTCGTACCATGCACTATTAAAGGTTTTGCCTAACTCCTGAAAAACAACCCCATATGACAATCCCGTATATATCCAACATTTGTCTATTCATTGGCAACAACTGTTTGACTGACAATTAAGAAGACCGCCTATTTAGATGATACGCCTAAAAGAATGAAAAGAACATCCTCCACTATACCTTTAAGAAAATTATGAAGATTAATTACACACAAAGGAATGTTTTTTAAGTCTTCAGTTTTGTTCATGATTTTTTTACTTATAATCCATTCCTATACAAAACCTAAGGGGTGAACAGAAGAGACAAAGAAATAAGACACCAACTTGGATCCTGAAAAATCTAGCAAAATATGCAAAAAACGGGTTTTAAAACTTGAGGAAATATATTTTATATATCATTTTATGTGTTTATTAAGTGATTTTCTTTAGCCAAAAAGGGGTTAAAATAATAAATGGAATAAATTAACTACATCATGAGCAATTCTGTCTTTCTTCAGTTCTGTAAAGACAGAATCAAATTCTTAACTGATGTCCAAAACCATCTGTTTCAGTCTCAATGGTCAATTGAAATGTTTTCCCTTCTCCAGGTATCGAGACTTCCGGTTTCCTCCTGGACACCCCAGACAATATGAGCACAACATGTCCTACTGGCATGTGATCGCTGCCAAAATGGCTTTTATAATTGTCGTAGAGGTAAGAAGGAAATCCTACTCCTTTATAAAGAATATATTTAGCTCTTAAGTGGAATATCATGGGTAACAGTACTTACTCTCTATGTCCTCTTTGTAGCACATTGTTTACCTCACCAAGTTCATCCTCTCCTACGTGATTCCAGACGTCCCGTACACCATCAAAGAACGGATCAAAAGAGAGAAATACTTGACTCAAGTGATCCTTCACGAGACCAACCTAAAGCTGGTGACTAAGCGTTTGAAACCAATTTCAGAAGGGATTTCAAGTCACTTAGATATAAGTAATAAGAAAGAACTGGAACTGTCAGAATACGGACAGATGTAAGCTACAGAGAACACTTTGGTTTATACAACACATCAGTTTTTTTTGTTTTGTTTTGTTTATTTGCTCCCCCCCCCCCCCAAAGATCTTGTTAAACATTCCTGTGAAAACACTTATAATCTGAAACTCTTTCATATGGAAAAATTTTTGTTTTTAAAGGCTAAAACAAGATCAACTTTTACCTCCACCTCTAACCACTAGGTTTGGTTTCTTTTGTTTGTGTGTCACTATATAATTATAATGCTCCAAACTGCTGGTAAAGATGTGTGACAAATAAGCTTTATTAGATTTTTTTTTCTTAAAAAGATGGTTTTACACTATCCTGTGCCTTGAACTGACTGTTAGTTTGTTTGTGCTGTATCAAATAATAATGTTACATTTGGAGCTTTAAAAAAAAAAGCTTTGGCCAAACCCTGTCATAAAATATCAGTATTGCCTTGGAAAAAAAATGCAAAGGTTGTTTTGTTTCTTGTCATATTTTATACTTGATAAGTATAGGGTTGTGCGCCACAAACTTGTGAACAACCAAGTGTTAAGGTGGTATTTTTTAAGTTGTTTTACCGTAATGGATATCATAACTGATTTCTGGGGATTATATGTGTGTAAATGTACACACATTTTTTAATTGACATGTCAGTTGTTTGTAGACTATTGTATGTTTATGTGAATTTAACCCAACTCTCTGTCTGTTGACATATTTTTATATACTGCACACTTTCTACAAGCAAAAACTGTCTTGCTAACCACTAACTGCCCTTCAGATTATTCTTTGGATAATGCACTCAATTTATTTTTTTATAAATCTTTAAAAACCAAAGTTGTGTTATTACTGGTGTTAATCAATGGTACTAGAACCATCATGTATGCAAACAGTATCATTCCTCTCTTAGTTGTTATCAAATTATTTCTTTAAATAAACAAACCACATGATCAATTCTCAGGTTCTTTTTTGCTGCTCTACCTGTGTCTCTTGGATACAAGAAAAGAACCTTCTAGTGCCTTTGTCAACTGCAAGCATTTGCGTACAAAGTGAATACTGATTTTCTTTTTTGTTTCTATGTTGCTTTAATCCTATGAAAAACATTATATATAGACACAGGAATATAATATGGCACTATCAGAACGCTGCCACATCAGTAATGTTGATAATGCCATCTGGACAATATCTGTGTGTCAATTTCTTAAACAAAAAATACCTTCAGCCTATAGTCAAGTGTATATATATGTATTTATTTTTTTTATTTAAAAAAATTGAAAAATATGACAAAGGAATAATTTAAGGGCCCTTGACTGAGGGGGGGGGGGGGCAAAAGAAGAAGAAAAGATATGTCTCGCTATATAAATTATATTTTAGATATAAAAAGAAAATCCAGCAGTAAATTAAATTATCTTTGTGTTCTCCCTCATTTTTCAGCTGTAAACAGCGAAAAAAAAGCATGAATATAATATATCGATCCCCCCGAAAGCCAAAACCTATTTTCTTTTCATGTGTACATAGATCCAGCTGTGTTTTTTTTGTTTTATATAAGCTGTTATCATTTTGAAAGGTTGATTTTTAATGTGAAGTTTAAAGTTAATGTATATTTGACTTTTTCACGTTATTATAATTTATCTTTGTAGAAATATTACAATAAAAGTTACATTGAAAATGTAAATGATATTCACCAGTGCAACTTTATAGCAGGCAGGTTCCGGCCGGCTGGTTGGCTGCCAAAGCGGCGGGGCGATTGCCACACAGAGAGTCCCAGATTCTGTTGTATCGGAAGTCGGAGGACAGGCAGGAGATCAGAACCATGCAGACAGATGAAGGCAGGATGATCCAGACCGCGAACCCAAAGACGAAGTCGGTGAAGTGGTGGTTTCTCAGAGATCTGGTGAGGCAGCGAAAGAGCCTCCAAGTAGGATTCAGGTCACAGTTCCAAGTATCGTACATAGTGGGGCCAACAGGCTCCATGAGGGCGGGCAGAATCAGTGGTCAGGAAATGGTTCCTGTTGTTACACAAGCAGGCAGAGACAAGGTAGGAGTCAGAAGACAGATCAGGCAGGCTCAGAGGTCGAGAGGCAGAACAGGTCAGTAGTAATGGCACATCTCAAGCCAGGCTCCGAGGTGTGTGCCGGATTAAAAGTGGGTGCATCTAATAAAGCCCCGCTTTACATTACATTAATGTTTCCTAAAATTAATTGACCCTCTTATTGAAATGGTCTTAATTTATTAATGTATTGTTTAAACTGTCTAAATTAGCTGACGAATAAAACGCCTTAAATCACACAAAAAAATTACTAACACCCAAATACTCATCCACTAGAAATATAGAATTTAGTTGTTTGATCGACAATGACATAGTCTCACACAGGAGAAATAGAATCATTTTTTGTGGGATCTCAATTATCCCAATGATAAGACAATTTAGATTAAAGTTTTCTAGAAAATATGCAATGAATAGACAGCATACAGTCCATCTTCTTTGCAAAAATCAGTTCATGACATCAACTAAAATCATTGAGAAAGTCAACATATTAGATGTTGATTTTAGTAACTTAAAAGTTAAAAAAAACTTGTGTGTAACAAAAAAATTTATTTTGACAACATTGCACTCATTTCTGTTTTCTGATTTTGGAAATATGAGGGCTGTCATAGCGTCTGGGCTGCAGCAGATGTCACTGGTTAGCATCAAGTAAAGGTGCTAACCAGTGACATCTGTAAGTATGTCACTGGTAAGTAAATGTTTTGCTTAAAGGTTTACCTTTAAAGCATTGGGTTGAAAAGTTTCATGGTTTCATGAGGCTTCATTTGGCCATCACTACAGGTCAGGGTCAGGTAGTCAGAATACAGGTACGCTAGAAGAATTCTCACCCATGGCTGGTTTGAAGGCTGGTTAAATAGAGACAAATGCAGGTGAATTAGATGTGTGGTAACGAGAATTTGGCGGAGATAAGCAGGTGGGTGAAATGAGTAATCAGACCAGGCATCTGTGCTGAGATCATGACACATTTCCCCATTGTGTTGACTTTGACAGGTGTTAATTTTAATCTAAGAACTTCCTCTTTTCTTCACAGACACTCTCAAACTGCCGGTTGCACACTTAGTTTGCTCATTTAAATGGGCTGAACCACACCTGCTTGAATGTCTGAGCTTTCCTATTTTTGTAGATCACCTGTAACACACCTCATTGCATGTGTAATTTATTTATTCATTTGCTTCCATAATTTAGCCCTCATTATTAAAAAATCTTTGATTATCAGTCTGTAACTGATTTGGTCTCAAAAATCCACGTTTCGTACCGATATCCAGTTTCATTTTTCCGCTGAAGAGCCGTGGAGCTCTGAAAACTGGCTCTAATTTCCGCATTGCTTTTGAAAAATAAAGCTTCAGGACTAGGAGAGGAAAGTGACTAAGAAGTGACAGGTTGCCATGGCAACCATGGGTGTGGCAGGTGAGGGGGGTGGAGTTGGGGGGAGGGATTTGTGGAACAATGGGCTTATGATGTCATTACAGATTAAAGTGATGACATCACACACGGAATGTTTGTACATACCTTCTATATAAAAGACCAGCTGTCTACTTTAAACAGAGACCTTGGCAGACAGTGAACATATGAGTTGCACTGGGTAAGTACACCAAATTTTTTTCATTGTAGGAAATTATCAGTTCTTAGAAATGGCAGGATTTTATAAAGATATGTTATTGCTGTCAAAGAACAGCATTTTGTCCAGCAAAACAAGCAATTACTGCTTTAAAAAATATTTGGGCTGGGGAATGTCAGCAGTTGTTACCCAATGTATAAAGCAAGAAACTGGAGAAACTGTTGCAATAAAAATTGCACTTCGCAGCTATAATCCCTATTTGAATATAGAAAAAACAAACTTAATCACACTCAAAGAACTTGGATCAGACAACCAAAGCATAATCAAGTTTTATGAGGATTTTTACTTCAGAGGACATCGATGCCTTGTGTTTGAAATGCTGGAGCTCACCTTAGATGATTTCTTAGAGAAGGTTGTAGGTGGTGGACTTCATTTGAATGATATCCGAGTTATTACTCAACAGTTACTGGTAGCTTTAGATTTTTTACATGGTGTGGGAATGGCACATAGAGATATTAAGCCTGACAACATAATGCTTGTAGACCGCTATTCGCTAAAAGTGAAGTTTATCGATATGGGTTTCGCTGAGAAGAAAGAATATCTGAGAACTTCTCACTGCAGCCCTCTTCCATTCCGGCCTCTAGAGGAATTTTTATTGGGTCCCTTAGATGTAAGTGTGGATGTGTGGAGTCTTGCCTGCACGTTGGCCTTTCTCTACCTTGGAGACACTCTGTTCCCTGGAGAAAATGAAAACGACACATTGTCAGCCATATTTAAAATTGTGGGTTGTCCAGATGCAGATTATATCAAAACTTTAGATGAGGTGCAATGGGAAGAATCGAAGCTGTCTATGAAGGTTCAACCAAATATGAAAATAAAGTCTCTGGATGAGTTGCTGGAAATCCGAAAAGCAACACAGGACCCCATTGAAAGGGAGGATATAATATTTTTCATAGAGCTTTTAAAACAAATGCTAAATCCTACACCTTCAAGACGTATTACTGCAGCTGACGCACTTAAACACAGTTTTATCACCATGGAACATCTGTCTGACTATGACAGCAACAACCCTTACGTTTGTGATGCCAATGAGAAGATGAGAACCTATGGATCCAAAACACCAATAGATCCCAGTAGAAAGACGACCGTTAAGGAAGATACTTTAGATGTCAGTTCACCTAAACAAAGCCCCTCTTCTGGAAGCTATCACGGTGTTGGTGAAAGGAGTCAAAATACAGCCCATTTCAGCGGTCAACAAGAAAAAATACCCACCAGAACAAAAAAGACTAGTAGCCACAACAAAAAGACTGTATCGTTTAATTTAAAACCCATAATTATAAACTGTCAGCCTCTATCCTCAGTTGATTTAAGAGTCCAAGACGAGGAAATACAGACCGCTTTACCCCAAAAAAATGATAAATCACAAGAATCAGCTGATCTCTCTAAACGAAAACCAGGCTTTTTTCAATTCATGAGCAAGAACAAGAAACCAAACTCAAAAGAACCCCTCATAAACAGATCCGAAGAAATCAAAGGCCTTGTTGGAGATAACAAAACTTCAACAGGATGTGAAAATATCTCACAGTTTGTTGAGGTTAAAACCCGAAAAAAACATTTGAATAAAATAAGAAAATTCTTCTCCAACATGAACTGTTGTCGGCCAAACAGAAGAGTGAATACTGATAGCTGTACTTAAAACTAAAACTGCTGTAAAGCTACCCGCCTCTTCGAAAATAACAGTAAAGCCAGCCCGCTCTCGATTTTCACATGCGCGACAGCTCAAGACATTATGGTACCGCCATTTACGTGCTGCTTTCACAATAAAAGCGCGCATCCGGTCCATGTTTAATCTACTGGAAATAGATTTACAACGGCTTCGAGTTTTAGACTTTGTATTTATGCTGAAAGACTCCGTTGATCTAATGTGTCATTTCAAAATAAAAGCCGATTAAAAAAGCACTTTTTTACCCTAAGTTGTCGTGCTTTTTTCTGAAAAGCTCTCTGTTTCCAGTGAGTTCCAGCACATCTGGTTGACAGAGAGACACCTCTAGAACACAACCACAAACTGTCAACAACATCTGATGTGTCATTTCAAAATAAAACACAATTAAAAAAGCACTTTTTTACTTTAAGTTGCCTTGCCCATTGCTGGAGAACTCTCTGTTTCCAATGACTTCTAGCACATCTGGTTGACAGAGGGACACCTCTAGAACACAACCACAAACTGTCAACAACATCTGATGTGTCATTTCAAAATAAAACACAATTAAAGAAGCACTTTTTTACCCTAAGTTGCCATGCCGATTGCTGGAAAACTCTCTGTTTCCAGTGACTTCAATCATATCTGGTTGACAGAGAGACACCTCTAGAACACAACCACAAACTGTCAACAACATCTGATGTGTCATTTCAAAATAAAACACAATTAAAAAAGCACTTTTTTACTTTAAGTTGCCTTGCCCATTGCTGGAGAACTCTCTGTTTCCAATGACTTCTAGCGCATCTGGTTGACAGAGGGACACCTCTAGAACACAACAACAAACTGTCAACAACATCTGATGTGTCATTTCAAAATAAAACACAATTAAAAAAGCACTTTTTTACTTTTCTACCCTAAGTTGCCGTGCCCATTGCTGGAAAACTCTTTGTTTCCAGTTGTTACAACACAAAGTTATGAAGTTGTTTGATTCTCAGCCCCTTAAATGCAACTCATAGCACGGTAACTGGAAGGTGTCAACGACACCTTGGATTTGCGAAACAGAATAACAGTAAGGCATTGAGTGTTTGAAAATCAATGTAAACCACACTTTATTCAACACACTTTACATGATACTTTATATTTACAGTACAGAACATTTATGTTTAAACAACACACCCCTACATCGTTCACCCCAACAATAATCGAAACTTGACCTCTTGGAGACCCTCCACCACCTTCAGCTATCAGCCTGGACAAGAAATGAGTGTGGGATTAAACAAAGCAAATACAAAAAAAAAACTACTACAATATGTAGAAGTAGTAAAATGAGTTATTCTCATCTAAAGACAAAAAAAAACAAATACAATCAAAATAAATAATTATCTTCAGCTGCATATTTTGTATACATTTGTTCATGTCATCTGCATGTGATTTACAGAAATAGTTGTTGTTCTATGTTACACATATTTATAATAAAAAAGTAAAAAACTGAATAAACGTCTTACCACACAACTGACAATTCCATTTTTCTTCACGCATTTTCTTAAGTTCCTCTTCAGATGATCCTAGGCACTACTCATGGAACCACCTTTCACAAGTGTCACATTGAATCTAAAAAAAAAAAACACACAAAAAAAAACGTATGCAATAGGATGAAAACAACTTACCTATTCTGTCTCTTCTTTTTATTATTATATTACTAAAGCTATGTATAACCCATAGGTTTATGTGAAATAGCATCTTGAGAACTCAACACTAGACGGCTATTGAACCAACTTCAACAGAGTAAAACTGTTTTTGAAGAGTTTATTTAATTTCTAATATATGTATTTAAACATCTGTTTCACGTTTCATATATTCAATGTAACAAATTCATTTAACTTACATGTGACTGAAAGCAACTGTATTAAAGTCGTTTTGATGTTATGACAAAATCAAAACAAATACGTTGCACATGTTTCTGTAAAGTATGTTAAACTCGTCATATACTTTAAATTTTCATGTCGGACAAGTTACCACACTTTGGCACTCACACTGAGGATGGACACTACTAATAACTGACATAAATTTGGATTAAAAATGCATTTAACCCTTTATGTGTTGCATCTAGTTGTCCTCAACAGGTTTATTTTAATAAGATTATAAATTCTTACAGTACGAAAGCTATTAAGAAACCATTACAGTTTGTTAACCTAGTTATCCTTGTATGGTCCCGGTGTGGCCAGTGTCTACTTCTAGCAGTCACTGATCAAGATGTAATTAATCAATCAATTAAATTTTATTTGTTTAGCTCCTTTCATCAAAAAGGCATTTCTATGTGCCTTGTTGCTGAAATGTATGAAGATATAAAATTGAATACCGAAAAAAATTGCATTTGTCAAAAATTTAAATTTTGGAAACTATATTGTAGTTGTCTCATATCCAACTTTTAACATAAGAAATGTCCAAAAATTAAACACCTGAAATGAAGACTTGTCAACAGAAATGACATTACAACAACACACTGTCTCACCCATTTTGTAATTGGAGGCCCCGCTCCAGGTGGTTTTGCCAATGAACACAGGGAGCAGTTGTTCCCTGTCTCGAAAACTAAAATTAAAGACAGTTTATAAAAGTGTTAACTGTGAAATAATTGTAAAAACTGTGAAATTTCAAAAATCTACATATCACACACATACTACATAAAATGTGTCATCATGTCTTCTTACAGTTACTGACGTTAAGACCACACACAAGTTAAATGTAAAATTAATAACAGCAAACTCTGAATTTCAAATGGGCAATAGTTTGAAGTTGGTAATGATGTACATCTGACGTAATACAGAAAAATAGGGTGGATCATTTGATATCCACACACACCAGATGCTGAGAGAATAAGTTCAGCAAACGATCTCCTTTCCTTTGCCATGTCTCTTTTGGAAGTACTAAATGACAGGGTTGGGGGATCAGGAAAAGCCTTCATCACTTCCTTGGCAATCTAAGAAAGCATTGAATACGTTAACTTTCACAATATTCTAAATATTCTCACCATTAACAAACAATATTTAAATGTAATTGTTAACTGACAAAATTTATTTCGAGATTCACATACCATTACCACAATGACCCCACAGCTGTTACCGTCCTGCTGACAAGGATGGTCCATCACGTCCCCTTTCCATGTCATTTGTTACCAGTCAGCGTGTCCTATTGCTGAATTTCGGACTTTTAGGTATTCACTGTACAAATTTCACAATGTCATTAGTAACAAAAGGACACAATTTTTAATCATTGTCAATTTAGTAATACATACAAATAACATCTATGACATTCAAAAATACTGAAAATACTGTGTTACATCACAAATATTCAGACATGCCCTTAAAAAATATTACCTTCAAAATTTACGCATATAGATATGCTTTAACAACATGTCAAATATAGCAGCATTATGATCTAATTAAAGTAGGTATGGCTTCTTCTTTTTTTATAAAAAAAAAAATACACATTCAAGATCTATTTGAAAGGGCGATGTCGGCATGCTGCAATTCATAAACATAATATTCACTCAGTTTCACAGCAAAATACTCTTCCTAAGAAATAGGGTGATTTTTTTTTAATCTTTTTGTCATTTTTTTAAATGAATGTTTTTGTTAAAATTTAATACTTTTGTTACACATAATAAAACAGTAATATAAACATAAAAAAAACAATTAAAAAAACACTAACACAAACAATTAAGACAAAATGTATTAACCTCTGTGTTGAAGCAAGTAAGAGGGGAGGCTTGCAGCGCACACAACAATCGCGATCCTCTATCCATACATAAAGACTTACCTAAACCTTTCTGCAGCTTCGTCTGACTCTTTCTTCTCATGTTTGCTGGCAGCCGGGTCCACAAGACAGACTGTCTGTTTTATAGCATTTATGTACTAATAAGAACATGAAAGTTAATACATGACATTTTTGCTAAAACAGATGTCTTTGTAGGATAATATTTATGCATAGCTTACAAGAAACTTCCAATGGTTCCCATTGATGTTCACAAAGGACAAAATTCCTTTGTAATTCTCAAATTTTACCTGTAAAATAAAAAATAAATAATTAGACATATTTTTTAAATTTTATAATACAATTTCAAAAACATTACATTGCACACATAAAAATTTATTAAATAAATAAGTATTTATGAAACAGTATTTTATATAATACATCTAATTGTTTTTTATTAAAAGTATTTATCTTACATTTCATTAAAAAAAAATTGTAAACATAAAAACATGGACAGCTCATACAAACATATGAAATGCACATACTTATGCAGCTCATATAAAACCTATTCCACTAAATATTACCTTTAGATAATATACTGAATCAGTAGTAGAGAATAGAAATGTGTATTTAAACATACATAATTGAAGATTTTTAATATTACATACAAGATTTTTTTAATGAAGCTTATAGTTTCAATAGAAGAACCTAGAAGCAGCATTCAATGCTTAAGACTGTGTCTCTGTAGCTGTTGTATTCAACTGTCTTCGAGTTACATTGAAGATGTTCTCAAATGATTAATAATACTACATTATTAAATTAATAGTGATTACTAGTTTTTTGAAAAAAAAAGGCTTGGCTTATGCAAATTTCCTTCAACAACACTGACTGCTATATTGTACATTCAGATGCACTGCGTTGTTTTGTCAAAATGCATCTGAAAGTACAATGTAGCTAGCCACCATTACTCTGTAAATGATTGGATGTATTGTAAAGCAATAGTGGTTTATCTAGTCCTCAGGACTCCGGACTACATAAACCACTTTTGTTGTAGCCTATGAATATTTACTTTAATTTATGATTTTTTAAGTTATTACTGTTACTTGTCCAAGATTATGATAATGTTAAATTTATTTCATCATTTATTTTGCTTAGGTGGTCCTCCTCTTTATCAGTCAGCCTCATGCTCTGATGAACAAGCTAAAGCAGATGCTGTGTAGTCACAACAGCTTCACAAGTCCAGGCCTTTATTGAATTAACATAATACAATTTCAGATAGTCTGTGTAACCTGTTACAAATAATTGTGGCGGACATGTCAAAACTTACTGACAAGTGACTGATATCATATGAACTACACAATTACAAAATCCAATTACAAATACCTTTGGCAATGTTTGTCTGGAAAGTTGTGAATGGTTCCCAAAAAGTATAACTCCAGCAGTGTAGTGGTTCAGGATGTAAATGCTTCTGCAGATCTCACTCTGACTGGCAATGATATGAAAAAGCCCTTCAATTACCTAAAACCAAAAAATTGTAAATGTTATATCATTGGATTTTAAGTAATTTGATAAATAAAATCTTTTTCACACTGCAAGTCGATGGCTATGTGAGACTCTGTTGTCCATAATTTCAGAGTCCTGTCCGCACTAACAAAAACTATTGTCACAGAGTCCTCCTTGTCGTCAGTGATGTCTCTTTTTGCTTCTGTGTTCAATCTGCATATGTTTACCAAAATTTCACATCTCACAGGTGTATCTTAATGAGTTTACATATTTTGCGAGTGTGTTATGCTGTCTTTGCTGTGTGATTGTATGCCACACAGTTTTGGAACTATACTTCTTATATCTGTATATCTGTATTGAAAATCAATATGAGATTTTAAAATATATCTACTAATTTACCCTGACATACCTTTAAAAAAAAACCCAAAAAGTACTTCTACATTACAATGCATTTATATTAAAGAGTTGATGTTTAATTATGGTTGATTCTATCGATTGTCAATCTAAAAAATTTGTATGGTTGTGGAAAGGGGCATATGCTTAAGTGTGTGGACCATGGGACATAAATATTTTTTATGCATCAGTGTCAATTTAAAATAATACATTGCTCCTAGCTCTATTGTGATAATACTCATTACAAAAAAAGAACTAACTATAATAATTTATGTATTTCATTTGTATTTAAAATTTACCAATTTTATGAGATGTTTAACTATATATAACAATATAATTGTCTACTTCCATTACCTCGCCAGTCAGCCACTGGTGTGGTGGATAATGATGCAGTTTCCTTTGCTTTGTGTTGGAAGCACAGAAACAACTAGCTCTGTATCTTTCTTCTTCCACAAAGAGTCCAGCTGTTTCATGAAATGTTATGTAGGCACATGTTAACAACAGATACTGCAAAGTAGCAATGCATCCATCAAACAACACTGACTTTAAAAAAAAAGAATTATGGCTTTCATCTTTTACAGCACTTCTTACTGTGGGACATTGCCGTTAGTTTAGGCATCATTAACACCAGTTCCACATTGTTGTTTATGCCCACTATGTCTTTTGTAATTGGCACCTTTAAAAATACCTTAAAAAAGGAAAAGATTTCCCATATGCCTACCTGCATTGAACTTTGGCTTCCTACTGTCTGATTATTGTTTTCATGTCCTTTGTCGCCAATAACCAACATGTTTTCAGCTGACAGTACTGTCATGCTTCCTTTCTGCCATAACAGAGAAAATGTATGTTTATTTAAGCATAAAGCACAAACACAATTTCCATTGACTAGATTGTGTAACAACTCTGTGATTGCACTTCGTAGTAATAGAACAAAAAATTTTAGTATTATAACTTTAAATCAATAAATATCCCTAATGTAATTTTGAACACACAAACTACATCATATATAAATGCAACACAATTTTATTATTAATGTGGTCTTATGTGGATCAAGTAGTTATATTGTTGTCCATACTCATAACTAACAAATCATTCCATTACAAATGCACATATGCAAAATTTTTACCTTTGAGGTCAAGTCCTTGAGGAGTTACATATCATAATTTTTTGCATGTTTCTTGTTTTAAGTAATCATACCTTTTTTGTTACTTTTTGATAGGGGAATGACTTCCGTATAGCTGATACATATCTTCCCTTCTTCCTAAACTTTCGATCCTTCCACTTCTCTTTTCTCACTCGAAATAACTGCAGATACAGGTTCAAATACACTATTGTTTTTAAATGTATAAATCTGTCATTAAAATAAATTTTCAAAATAATGCCTTTGTAATTTAAAATCATTTAACAGTCATAAACATATCTAAGAAATACATAACAATACTTATATTTTTCTTAACATAAAAAACATATTCACAGATTCCTCCTGTGGAATTTGTAACTTCAAATGTGCAATAAAATGAAGTCATGTGTCAGGGGAGCATACAGAGTACTTTGATAAGTGCAATAACTAATTTATCCATCTTAGACTGACGTAAACATTTCATGTGAGCATTGTATGACAATTTATTATGCATGCATTACTTATGGTCTAAAACATTTATCCGTTAACATTTTTTTACTCATATATCATATTTTATATTACATGTCCTCCAAAAAAACCTACAGTACTTTTGTTATGAAAATGTTATGAAAAAACTAATAATACTATAAGGAAAGAGATCTATAATATTTCAAACACATATGTATTTGTTATTGATCTTGTAATAACTGTCAATATTTGGATAAAGAGCATGAAACAAACTATTTTAATATAGTCAATACTGTCATTTTCATTAAATGTTATCACAACATTTGTTATAATTAAAATTGAGAATATTTCACAATAAAATTAACAATACTTATGTTTTATTTGCATTATTACAAATAAAATCTAATTTTATTTCTGTGATCTGACTACGCAGATGCTTTTCAGGTATATTTATACACTAAAACCCCATTTCATTTATAACATGTAAACAACTAAATGTTTGAAGTATGACATGTTAACTGTTGAGAAATTATGTATTTCAGCACTCAATTGTTTCTACCTAGGAAGCAAAAATTAATTGACTATTGCCAATTCACATACAATTGTAGTAGAATTAGGCTGGGGAGGGGTAAAGACATATTATACACTTCAATTAAATGTAACAGTATTCATCATAGATGTTTTATGAATGCTGATTGTGCATTGCCAAAAAACTCCATATTTAAGTACATTACCTTCTCTTGGAGTTCTTTTTTTGAGTCCTCATACTCTTTCAAAAGTGCTGTGTGTGTGTGTGCTGATAGCGAACAACAAAGTCATCCAATCTGTTTGTCCTTCCGGAAGTGAAACGGATATGTTTAAGGTCCCATTGGCTTTTCTCCATAATGCCCTGTGTTCGGTTGTCCATCGTGATGTTCTGAAAGTAAATTTCAATAAACAAGTTAATATTAGTAAAACTTCAAACATGAAACAGTGCTAAATTTAGTCATAATTTCAAATATTGTAATACCTGTCTCTTAAGGCTTTTAAGAACACTGTATTTCTTTGAGTACTCCTCATATGGCTGACCATTTCCATGACGCCCAAGGTCACCTTAATTGAAGCAGTGTGTAAGGAATATTAAGCAGAAGTTGTGGCAACAGTTTTAAGCTTTAAAATTTTTAAATTGTTTCGAATTACAAACCAAGCATTATCCCTGTCCAGAGTCCAGCATATGGTAGTAGGTGTTTTGTGAGATGTTTCATCAAGCCTTCACAGAAATAGACATTTGGTTCACCCTCTTTGTCCAGGGGAGCTCTGTCAACCACGTCATTGTAATGCTTTGCAAAGTCATTTTTTCCCTTGACTTCCTAATGAAATTGCAGAAGCACATGTAGTATAATGTGAAATATCAAACAAAGTCAATCTGTGCAATGACGTCTTTATGAAGTAGGAGATTTTTTATATTTAACATCCTTTAGCAGTATATTTAAGGATGCAACTTCTTACATATTTATTATCATAATTTCTTGTGATGACTTCTAATGTTGCTCAACCTGCATCGTTTTTACATATGCAGCAAACCAAAATCATATCCTAAAAAACTTTTTTTTTCTAAATAATAAAACTAAATCACAAAACTCACAATAAATTAAAAACTGGTCTACACATTGTTTATGCGTCTGATAAATTATCCAACATTGCTTGTATTTATTTATTCAACTTTGTACTTTAACAAAAATTGTGCAGATACCTTGATGTCCTCTGCTTCAATTGTTTTCTTGTTTGTCTCATCTGGGAGTTGTCCAATTGTCAACAACTTTGACTGCAGGTTCTGACAATGTCTATGGACATTTTCCTCACTTGATGGGACTGGAAAACAACACTGCAGCACTCTGAACCATGTCATCAAGCTCATTCAGGGACTGAGCTGTTGTGAATAGACCAAAAATGTGCATTGCCAGATGGTAATGTTGACTCGCACTGCAGGATGAGAGATTTCAAAGACAGTATTAATTGAATTTATATACAGAAAAAAATAAATGTATCAGCTTTTATTTACATTTTAAATTTTCCTTCTTCAGGGACAGGTCTATCATTTTTTTATTTATCATAAATCAGTCCTTCAGCTGAGAGCCTTTTCATGGTTATTACATTTTTATACCTATTAAGCAAAAATTATGTGACTATTGCCAAATCAGAAAGAATTTTCGGCTATATATACACTAAACTTGCATTACTTATTTGAAGATTTATTATTAATGCCATATGTCCTTTTGCTAAGTAATGCATACAATTACATCTCTGTATTTTCTGATAAGTCAAAGATCTTACTATTTTCGGCACATTTCCTTGGCATTTTTCATCACATGGCTCAGGCAACGATGCAGCAGTGGCACTTTGAAATCCTCTGTTGTTGATTTTCCTGCAGCAATGCTAAAGTAGTGATTTATGGTGTTGTGCAAGTTTTTCCTTGCAAATGTAAGGCATATAGCCTGCATCAAAACTATAGAACCGTCACACATAAACATCACAGGTGGCCGTAAACCTTTGCTACCACAGTGCCGGTAAATGTCAGTCCGGAACGCTTCCAAGAAATATGTCACTGATGCTGTGGTGTGGTCGCATGTTACATAGGTAGCTACAGGTAGAGGGGAAGCATTCTTGCTTGGGTTACGTACAACTAATTCGTAAATGTAATATGGTGGAGAACCTTTTTGCTTTTTAATAATGCTGCCTGTAGCGTCAAGATATATTATGTCCTCACAGCTGCGCTCCTGGAAAATGTTTATGCTCCTTTTTGACCACAACAAAAACCCTTTGGGGTGCATCACTATTTTTTGGAGGACGTTGTCATTGGATCCTGTCCAGAAGAAATATTTTTTAAGACATCTTTAATCGGAGCCTCATCTCTAGAGCTCGTCATCATTATTTTGTTATCAATTTTGTTTAGCAGGTTCAGATGCATTGTTCGTGGAAGTGTATTTTCAAGTTTTTGGGCCATGTCTCCTCTACAATCACCACGTACTGGTCTCCGGACAATCTGTGTGGCGCGGTGCACGCTGTGGTCCCCTTTAAAGTACACAGTTGCCTTCAAGTCCTTGTCATTACCAATTTCGACATTCACTTTGACAGGGCAGTCATCAAATCTACAGTAACCTGTACAACGGAAATGTGGACCAGGTTTTGTAGAGCCCAACACCTTAAGTCGATGCCTTTTAAATGCAAAAGAGCAGTAGGGATATATGGACCTAATTCCTCTGCTAATTACGTTAGTCCAGTTCAATCCTTTGAATGTTTGTCTTTTTCTTTTCTTCTGTAGTTTGTTCCATCCATTTTGTTCGACAAAAAAAAAAGTCGATGAGCTTGGTACTTTCCTCCTTATGAATTCGGGCTCAAAGGATTCGCCAGATATCACCTAAGAGAAGAAAAAAAAAAGATGACCATTACAATCTATTAAAATTAGATAACTGTTTAGTAATCTTTCCTCAATTTCATTTATGAACTTAACATGTTTACAGTTATCAGTTCTATCAAAAGTTATTATGTTGTCGAAAAATTGTTTTGTAATTCAATGGAAAACATATTATTGGTTCATAATGCATAGAAGCACTTAAAGGTACACTATGCAACCGGTGTTGATTTTCCAGCGAGGCTCCCCCCAGAGGGCGAAAGTAAAAGTGCACTGTCGTAAATATGCACAGCTGTTCTCCTGGTTTCTCCGTCAAGCCAGGCGCGGTTGTTTTGAGCTTAGCAGACAGGCGAACGCAACGAATGACTAATGCCGCGTTCACACCGGACACAGCTGGCGCGACAGAAGCAGCGAGTTTACATGCAAAGTCATGGGTTGACGCGCGTCAAGGCGCAGCAAAAGGTCCCGCGGCGCGTTTTGAGCAGCAGGCGCAGCACGTCTGAGCAGCTGAAGCAGCACGTCGGGCGCGTTTAATCATCTGACGCAGGGAGAGAGACACAGCGCTGATGATCAGAGGCTATGATCACTCCTCTTAAACAGTTTATTGACGCCTAAATTAACTTACAATGCAGAAATCTGCCGGCAGAATATGTTGGCTTTTATTATCCTGCTGCCTGCAGTTTGGATTATTTAGATGAAAAACACCTACCAGCTGCCGCGGTGAACCGCGAGGAGGCGACCCGGCCAGAGGCTGCTGATGAAGGGATTCCTACTGTCGGCGCACCGCTGGTATGTGGGGGTCTGAGCGGCTCCGACAGAAAAAATATTGAAGGCAGGATAATAATCTGAATGAACTGACGGCACTGATTACGTTTTCAGGTGTATTTTCTCACTTAAACACATATTAAAACTACTTTATTCCCACTGATCACAGCAAATATAGCTGCAAGGCAGAGAAAGGATAGTGAAGCTCCGCCCAACGCGCGTCAGACACACTTTTGCACCGCGCAGCCAGAGCAGCAAAGCTGCTTCAGCCGTGCGTCAGAACTAACTGGTACAAGCAGCAAAAATGATTTTGCTGCGTCCGATGTGAACGTAGCATAACTGCACAAAGATCGCCACTGTGCTAGCAACGAGCATGCTTTTAACTGGGGGGTGTAGCAGTTCTTGCCGTAAAGCAAGACTGACTCTCGTGAGACTTCTGAGCCTGTGGGTGCGGGTCGGTGCTCCTGCAATTGCAAGTGCGGTATTTCCCCCACAGACCACCAGGGTGGCCGAGAATACCTTTGTTCAACCTGAAATGACTCATTTAATCATCCAAAACGTTATGGAAAACATTAATTAACTGAAAAATGTTGCATAGTGTGCCTTTAATTAAAGCAGAATGGATCTTGATATGACCTAGTCTGTATATGTACTTTAAATAGATAAAAGTTTATTTAGACAAGCACTTGAATTCATATTTTTTCAAACGTGTTCTTTATTAAAGTTAATCTCAGCAACAATGTTCTGTGTTCGATTGCCATCCTGGGCTCTTTCTTCACGGACTTTGCATGTTCTCCCTGTGCATGCTGGGTTCTCTATGAGTACTCCGGCTTCCTCCCACAGTCAAAAGACAGGACTGTTGGGTTAATTTGTCTCTCTAAATTCTCCCTAGGTGTGAGTGTGTGTGTGCATGGTTGTTTGTCCTGTATATCTCTGTGTTGCTCTGTGACAGACTTGCGACCTGTCCAGGGTGACCCCGCCTCTCACCCGGAATGTGGCTGGAGAGGCACCAGCAACCCTCTTGACCCCACTGGGGTACAAGGGTATTACAAAATGGATGGGTGGATTAATATCCCATGCATCACATCTTATTATGACCTAATTATCAAAACCAAGAAAGAAATAATAAATTTTATCTAATTACATAGATTTTATGCCAATCAAGATGAAAAATATCAAAACTGCAAGGCAGTGTACAAGTCTTGGGCAGTGCACAGATGTTTGTGCTAATGTTAAAGCAATAACCTGAGAAAAACAAATAGCTAAAATGATTACTTTATGTTGAAGGCTAATATTTTGGTACCGCCAAAGGCAGTGCAGTAACATGAGAGATATGTAGAGGGTATTATTTAAAAACTTTCACTAATGGTCGGTTTAAATAATCCCATGAGTAACAGTGGTTGGGTTAAACCAGTTATATCATACCAAAAACAGCAAATAGTTCTAAATGCCAGCAAAACCATCCTCTGTAGAAACTGAGTGTTCCGCCATGTTGCAGTTCTTACATTTATTCATTGTAGTTTTAAAGGGCAGGTGTGCGTGACACACAGAGGTGGATATAAAATTCTAACTCTGTTTTTATTCCAAAAAAGGCATAGTCATTTTTTTTTAGAGTTGAATTTTGCTCGTTTTACGTTAATTATGTTGACACAGTTACTGAAACTGTCAACTAAAGTAAGCGCTCCTCTAATGGAATCTAGCCGCACTTTTTAATATATATAAGGGTGAGGGTACACGCAACAGTATGAGCCGCATTAACAGTATTGACAAACGGCAGTTTTTTACAGGTGTATAACAATAGGTGCCTGCCATGCAACGTACGGAGGCAGTGAAATGTCTTGCTTCACATAGCAAGGTTTCACTGCTTTACCTATGCATTGCTATGGGCAGGGCCAAATAAACCTTTTGCCTGTATTAACTACAATTAACTGTTACACATGTTGTAATCAATCATTTGTACATTAATTCAAGTATTGTGAATGGTAACAGACATATCAAAGAACATTAGTGATAAAATGTAAACTAACCACATTTTCAATGGCACTTGGTTGAGCTATGTCATCATCTGCTTCACTATAACTTGTTTCCGCTGATGATTTGTCTGTGTTATGCTGTATTGGTGAGAAAAACATATCAAACCACATTAAAACTATGAAGGCTGTAGGTGATGAAATTTTTGAGTCAAGTTTTGTGCAGGACATGAGAGCAGTGAAAAAGACATTGATATGAACGTAGACCTACAATGTTTTGTAATGGCGGTCGGCATCGACTTCTCCCTCCGTTTCCTCGTGTGGAGTGGAGGAGGTCTCTGGCTGTAGGTGATGAAAGTGTTGAGTCAAGTTTTGTACATTTGTTATTTTAGGAATTGTACTGTTTATTAATAATAATGCTCCACCTTGTTGAATTTGAAAGTGTTTGTTCCATACCTGTTGTGTATTTTACCATAATTGACCAGAAATATAGTGTAAAACAACATTGAAAGACATATTTGGGAGTTCGAATGTATCTCCAGCAAATACGCTTTAAAAAAGGTTAATAGTGTAAAGACTTATTCAGAAATGTTTCTTTAATTCTTAATGCCTCAGTCTGCTATTTAAACCAACCTGTTACTAAATCAAATGAAAGTGTTATTCTAATATTATTCCACAACAGCATAAGTTATAACATTTTTAGGACATAAGATTAATGAATCAAAAGATTAGTCTAAAAAACCAAACAACATGAAATAGGTGATAAAAAAGTTACAGACTTATACATACTTGGAACGATGACTTTTCAAAAAGATTATCGACAGCATGCAACTGCTTCTGAAATATAGTAAAAACACAACATTATGATTTTGAACATTTTGTTTTATAACTACAATAATGTCATTTTTAAAAAAAGTTATACAGAACCTTGTATGAAATGTATGACTTCTGCAGTCTATATTGATTATTGGACAAGTTTGGGATTTTAAGTGCATTGCACTTACTGGACCAGAAAGTTTGGTCTGAAAAGACATTGTATGCTTCTCCTAGTTTCTGAAGTTCTTCCACCTCCGAAACAATTTCTTCGATTAATACTATTTTTTTTTTTTTTATTCTGTACATTGAACAAATAAAAAAAATAATATGTTAAATTATTTTAAAGAATAATTTATATCTATAATGGGAATCAATTATGATTGTGCTGTACTTACTCCAAACAACTTGAAATGGAAAGCTCTAATGACAAAGATAAGACAATAGAAATGTGTCAGCATATTTTCATTAAATGTATATATAGGCAACATTTCCTTAAAATCATATCATCACAAAGATGTATCGTATGGCGGTAGAAGTAAAGACTGAGACATAAACATATGATAAAGTGTCAGTGTGTGGAAATAAGTCAATATAAGAAGTGTTGAAACTCAATTTCACAAATATTGTAAAGCAACAGTAGAGGTTTCTTTTTTGTTGTTGTTGATAATAAAAGCTGAACTTAAAATATGTAAATTACAGAGACCTTATGTGGACATGGAATCTGGACTTACTTTATGGAGATCTCGACTTATTTTCTTGAGATCACAAGAAACTTTATCCTTTTGAAAGGGTCAGAAACGTAAAAGCAAATGATCTTATAACAACTGTTCATCTTCAATACATGTGACTTGGTTGTTATAGACTTTTACATTGTTGTTGCAATGAAGACTGAACTGTTACAGGCATTTTTGTATTTGTGCAAATGTAAAACCTTAGCTTCACCATATTTATTTTTAAAATATAAAATAATATGTAATGTAATTGAATTAAATAATTTTTTAAGTCACAAAATATAAAATATATCAGTAATAGGCTAAATCGAGTCAAAGTGTAGTATGATGTCAGATATAGGATAAAATGAGTCATAGTATTAAGTCAGAAATAGGCTAAATCGAGTCATAGTATAGTATGATGTCAGAAATATATATAATGCTCCACCCAATATTTTTTTCTTTTACACCCTTCTTGGTAATTTCCATATTTACAAATGTAATTCTTTCCCATTTCAAGTATTTGATAATGTGTTGTCAAATTATGATATAATGGCTTTATTGATAAAATACAAAACATTTTATAGCTAAGGCTATCAAACTTGTTTTTTCAATGAGTGTTTAATAATCAAGCAATGTTTTATGTGATTACATTTAACTTGTCTATTTGTGTGTGTACATAATATACTGTCCTTGGACATCTCTAATTTGCAGAAAAGAATTCGTCCAGCATGACTCTAATGAGGAAACTATGCACTACATTTACTGGCAGAAACTGTATAAAACATGCATTCCCCCACCCCCAAAAAAATGACATACCAATTTTTTAGAGATTTCACAGGATCAAAGAAAATAATTCAGAATATTGAGGAAATAAGTCGGCATATATTTTTTTTTATTCCATGTGTCCTTAGGGTCTCGGTAGACAAAATAAGCGCTATATTTGTTACAGATTTTTAAGAAAACCTTCGGAAATATGCTTACGTAATAAAAGCACATGTCGGTCAAAGCTAAAGCTAGCATAGCGTCATCCCAAAAAATAGTATAAGTTATACAATGTGCAATGTGCAAAAACGTGATTTTAGCACGTTTATGCTGATAAAAATATGGATGTTTAATTAACAAAACTACTTAAAGAATCACTTTATTACGAGTGTACAATGCGTACTAACCCTTGTTGTTTCTTTGACATGAACGTGTGATCCGCCTTTGAAAAACGATCCCCAAAATGGCGCAGCAGGTGTGTTTTTTCCATCCATCCATCCATTTATTTATTTGCATTTTCATGTTACATAAATTTAATATCTATCTATGTCTAAACATATATATATATATATATATTAGTGCTGTCATAATTATCGCGTTATTATCGCGTTAACGCAAGGCCATTTTAATGGCAATTATTTTTTTAACGTGAGATTAACATCCCGCTGCAGCCTGCGGGAAGGCAGGGCTATTTTCCCCCAGTCTATGCATTTTCCATAGGCTTCGAGAGCGGAGCTCCTCAAGGAAAAAAGACGCTCATACACTGGGTGGCGCTAGTGCCTTTTCTTTAAGCCCCACCACCAACAAACAAGTTGAGTGTCTGGTGCCTAGTAGCAACCTGAAATACGGTGAGAAAACAGATTACTGAGGTGAAATGGAATCTGCTACGGCACTCTTGCTGTCTGTGTACGCCACAGGTCAGTATCGTGTGTGTGTGTGTGTGTGTGTTCTCATTTTTGTTAAGAGGCTGAAAAGTAACTTTCTAGAGCATAGACTACCTCCATCTAGTGATGTCGGTCTATTGATTTTGATGTATTGATTGAAAGTTGTTCATTATTACCTTGGTTAATTAACATCTAATGTTAACTCTACTACATTTTATAGCAGTAGGGTAAAATGCTTGTCTTTGTTCAAAAGACTGTATTGACTGTAAAGACTGTCTTTTACATCAGCCTGTTTTCAGGGCCTTTTTTTGGCTACATATTTGTTATTTTTTGCTACATGCCTCCCCATCTTCTTGCCATATGTTTCTATGGCATAAATCAGTGTCTGTGACCTGTTTTCATTTAAAAAAAAGAACATTGGCACAAACCTAGCCTGTATGTATTTTTTGTATGTCATTGAGAGTATTTAAATGATTTTCAATCTAAAAAAAAATGTGTGATTAAAATGCGATTAATCGCGAGTTAACTTAGGCATTGATGCAATTAATCGCGATATAAAAAATTTAATCGATTGACAGCATTAATATATAAATATATAAATAGATATTATATATAGATATATATAGATATCTATTTATATATATATATATATATATATATATATATATATATACGAAAGAGATGTATGTAACAGAGAGAAAAATTTGTATCTACGTATATATATATATATATATATATATAAGATGCTTGACTTCTAAAAAAATAATAACAATAACTATAACAATAAATATTTTATAAGATTTTTTATTGATGTATATGTTTAGAAAACTGCGAGTGAGTCCGCTCTTCACTACATGTTCGAGCTATTTTTAATAGAAATGTAAAACCGCATTATTTTAATTATTATTTTAATAAATTGTGTTTTATTTTGAAATGACACATCAGATTTTGTTGTCAGTTTGTGGTTGTGTTCCAGAGGTGTCCCTCTGTCAACCAGATGTGCTAGAAGTCATTGGAAACAAAGAGTTTTCCAGCAATGGGCAAGGCAACTTAAAGTAAAAAAGTGCTTTTTTAATTGTGTTTTATTTTTGAAATGACACATCAGATGTTGTTGACAGTTTGTGGTTGTGTTCTAGAGGTGTCCCTCTGTCAACCAGATGTGATGGAAGTCACTGGAAACAGAGAGTTTTCCAGCAATGGGCATGGCAACTTAGGTTAAAAAAGTTAAAAAAACAGGCTGAATACGTGCACAAGTATAAACTTGAATATAGATAGACATGGGTTTGGTATCACTTGTCCTGCTACCGAAAGGTAAAATCTACCTGAGTATACAATTTTTGTTGTTATGATGGGTCATAAATTAATAGACTGTTAGCCTAAAAGGTACTGTAATGCAGCTCCAAGGTCTGGTATGGGTATATTAATCCTACATGGGTTAAATCTCATTACTTTTTTTTTTGTGTGTATAGTTCAAATAAGTTTTAAACAGTTACAAAAAATGTTGATGGTTCATGACTGTTTAACTGAAAGCCTGTTGATCAATCTTCAAGATGTTATCAAAACAAAGGTAATATATGGATACTAAACAAGAAGTAATTAAGATTCTGTCTTTAAATGTTAATGGCCTGGGAAACCCAGTCAAAAGAGCCAAAATAATGTCCAAGCTTAAAAAAGAAAAGGCGCAAATCAACTTCCTACAAGAAACTCATCTTAGTAAAGCAGAACATGAGAAATTAAAGAAATTTGGTTTCAAGAATACCTTTTACAGCTCATATTCTAATGCTCGGAAAAGAGGAGTGGCAATACTGATGTCCAACGTAATTAATTTTGTGTGCACAAAGGAAATAAAAGATAAAGAGGGAACTTACATTATTGTGAAAGGGAAAATAGACCAAATAATGATAACGTTAGTAAATATATATGCCCCTCCTGAGAGTAATAAGGTTTTTTTTAAGTCGCTATTTGATATCATTGCTGTGGAGGCTGAAGGTATATGTATATGCTGGGGAGACCTGAATGTGATAATGAACTATGACTTAGATACAACCAGCCTTAAGAAAAATAAGAAATCTATTACAAAACTGGTCAGGAATACATGGGAGGAGTTGGGGTTTTTTGATGTGTGGAGAGATCTGCATCCACTGCGGAGGGATTTTAGTCATTACTCAAGGTCACATTCTGTTTACTCTAGGATTGATTATTTTTTCATGCAGACTGAAAATAGAGATATAATACAAGATAGTTGGATTGGAGTGACAGATGTTTCCGACCATAATGCCATATATTTGAAGATACACTTGAACTGTAGACAAAAAAATACATTATGGAGGCTGAATGAGGGGATACTAAACAACAAATCAGTTGTTGAGCAAATTAGGGCAGAAATACAGACCTACTTGGAGGAAAATGACAATGAGGAAACAAATCCAGCAATACTTCGGGATGCCTTAAAAGCAGTGATAAGAGGTAAACTGATTGCAATTACAAGTAATCTCAAAAGAGAAAGAATAAAACAATATAAAATTTATATAGAGGAATTGAGACATTTAGAACAGAAACACAAGGGAAACAGAAAAGTTGACCCAAACATTAATAAACGAATGAATGAGCTGAGAAAGGAAATTAACAACTTACTACAACACGAAGTAGAAACAAAAGCAAGATATTTGAAACAAAACTATTATGAATCAGGCCCGAAAGCAATGAAACTGTTGGCGAGACGCTTACGGAAACAACGAGCAGAAACCACAGTCAACAAAATTTATGACCCAAAAACAAATCAACCCAAATATAAACAAGAAGAAATTGAAAATATTTTTAGAGAATATTACAAAGAACTCTACACTGAGTCATCGGCCTCGAATCAGAAAAACAATAAAATGTTCCTTGACTCCCTGGACCTCCCTTCAATAGGCACAAAACAAAATGAACAGGTAACGGCAAAAATAACAACCAGTGAAATTCGGGATGCAATTGGCAAATTAAAATCCAACAAGGCACCTGGTAGTGATGGATTTAGCTCCGTATGTTATAAAAAGTTCAGTGAAGAACTAACACCTCTACTCCACAGAACTTTTAATTGGGTTATGAGTGATGACAGAGTCCCCCCCTCCTGGACGGAAGCAATCATTACAGTTCTCCCCAAACCCCTAAAAGACAAGGACTACTGTCAAAATTATAGACCGATATCAGCATTAAATGTGGACTACAAAATGTACACTTCAATTATATCAAAGAGACTCCAAACATTTGTACCAGACCTGATAGATGAGGACCAATGTGGGTTTGTTAGGGATAGACAAACGCAAGATAATATTAGAAGAACATTACATATTATCCATAAAATACATAAAGACAATATACCAGCAGCTTTGATTAGCTTAGATGCTGAAAAAGCATTTGACAGTAAATTGGGAATTTTTATATTTAACTTTAGAAAAATTTGGATTTAATACTAAGTCAATTCAATGCATCAGGTCTATCTATAGCAAACCTACAGCTAGGGTAAAGGTCAATGGCTCTTTGTCAGGAAGATTCACTCTGGGAAGAGGAACCAGACAGGGCTGTTGCCTTAGCCCAGGGGTGCTCAAGTCCAGTCCTCAAGAGCTACTATCCTGTAACTTTTAGATGCATCTCTTCTCTAACACACCTGAATAGAAAGGCTCAATCCCCTCATTTAGCCCAGCAGAGGCATGGTAACGAGCCATTCATTTGATTCAGGTGTGTTAAAAATGGGGTGCATTAAAAAGTTGCAGGATAGTAGCTCTTGAGGACTGGACTTGAGCACCCCTGCCTTAGCCCAACACTGTTTGCCCTATACATTGAGCCGTTGGCCCAGATGGTGAGACAGGACCCCTTAATAAAAGGTATAGATATAAATAAACAAAAACATGTAATAGGTCTGTTTGCTGATGATATTATAATATACCTAGAAAACCCAGTTAATTCATTTAAGTATCTGACAAAAACTCTGGAAAGATTCGGTTTATACTCAGGTTACAAAGTAAATATACTTAAAACTCAAACTCTCATGTTTAATTGCTCGCCAAGTCAAGAACTCAGGGAATGGGGCATAAACTGGGCAGCTACATCAATTAAGTATTTGGGCATAAACATAACTAGAGATCTTTCCAAATTATATAAAAGTAACTATTTACACATTGACAAAAACATAAGGGAAGATATTGAGAGATGGAGTACCTACCCGATGGGATTAACTGATAGGATAAATGTGGTCAAAATGAACATCTTGCCACGTTTGCTAATGTGTTTCTATCTCTACCAGTACACATATCAAAAGAGCAGTTCTATAAGTGGGACAAATGCATATCAAGGTTTGTGTGGGGAGGTTAACGACCCAGAATCCGCTACACTACTCTACAATTACCTAAAGATAAAGGGGGATTGGCACTCCCAAATTTGAAAGAAGACTGAGAGGGGAAAATAACCCTAACCCAGTGATATCCTGCACTTTGGATATATGGTATTCCATAGTGAAATGACTAAAAATAGGTAAGGAAATTGGACTATTAAAATGGATTGCATTTGATGATAAATTTGTGCCAGGAAAATATGATGAAACATTTAAACTTTGGGCAGAAGAAGGAATTACGGCCATGTGCAAAATTATCAAAAAAGGAGAAATTAAAAGTTTTCAAGAATTAAAAAATGCACATAATCTAACTAATAAGGACTTATTCAGATACTTGCAGTTGAGGGATTACTATTCCAAAAATATTAAAACAAATGAGGATAGAATTCACCCCATCATAAAAATACTGGTTCGGGCATATAGTGACAGTATTCCAAAAGCAGTATCAGTTATATATGGCTGTTTAATGGAATCCAAAAAAAAAAAAACAGTATATGTGAAAGTCAAATGGGAAAGGGAGCTGGGTGAAGGGATTTCAGAGGGAATGTGGCAGGATTTGTGGAAAACACACCAGAATACTACACAGTCGCTGACATGGAGAGAATTTAATTGGAAGAACTTAATTAGATATTTTTAATCACACCTAGATTCAAAAGCAAATAGTCGAACACTTGCCAACCATGCTGGAGACTGTGCAGTGATATGGATTCAGATCACACACACATATTCTGGAAATGTACCAACATACAGCCCTTCTGGGAGAATGTTCACTCGGTTCTCTGCAATGTCTTGGGTTATGTGATTCCTAAATCTTGTCTTGTTTTGTACCTCGGACATTTGGAGGGATCAGTACATGCAGGAGACCAATACCTGATTAAGATTCTCCTGGTGGCTTGGAAGAAGGCCATTACTAAAAACTGGCTTAAATCTGACCCCCCTAGCAACAAACAATGGATGTCAATTATAGACGACATATTGACAATGGAACAACTGACACACAAGTTAAAAGTGAAAGAAGACCTATTTGTTAAAAGATGGGGGAAATGGCTGAAATATAAGGAGATACTGGATGTTACATAACTATATACAGGCTCTGTTATGGTGTTATGCTTTGGTTTGTTTTGTTCTGTGTTTTTTTTTATTCCATATTGCCTTGGAATGTATTGTTTACTGAGTTAACTAAAATAAATAAAGATTTAAAAAAAAAAAAGATAAATGGTCCTGTACATCCTTCTTTCCATATTTATCCAGGCCTGGAAACACTAGAATCAATTTCCAGACTTTCTAGACGCAGAGATTACATTTAAAGAACAAAACTACAGCAGTAATCTGTGATTATTCAAGGTTCACAGTAGCGAAAATCAATAATCACTTAATTATTCATCAAGTGTTCTTTAAAGAATTTGTGCATTTGGAGTTTTAACAGAAAACATGCAGACCTTTGCCAGCAAGCATTTCACCGCCGGGTACGGAGCGATCATGTCCAGGAAATTAGGCAGTAACTTTTGAAAACGCAGCAGTTATGCCAACCAGGAAAGTTCCGTGGTCGTTAAGGCAGATGTTGTCAGGGTAACCAATCATATTGTCCAGAATGACCTCCTTGTTGCCGGCCTTTAGCCAGTACCTGAGGGGCAGACGGCCCCATTTAGTAAAACGTTTTATGTCTTCACAGACTGTTATAAGGTTTTAGCTCTAAAAAATATTCAAATATAAACAAATCTAAACAGAAAATCTTTCCTAAAGTATTTATTCAGCTTCACACATTTGATCACTTTACATTCTGACGAAATGTGACCCAAGAAATAAACTAATAATGTAAATCCTCAGGGAACGTCATGCCCTAACAGTGGTCAAGTCATGCTGTGGAAAGGAAAGAGTCAAGAAAGCACTTCCAAGAGGGAAAAAAAATACTCTAAACTACACGTCTAGAAGGTCCTATAAGACTTATTTGATCCAGTTGTTGAGGTACTATACTAGGACTCCATCCATCCATTTTCTTACACGCTTATCTCAAGTGGGGTCGTGAGGGGTGCAACACAGAGACAAACAACCATTCACACACACACTCATACTGTCAGGTCTAAGCACCTAAAACATCATACATACATACAGGGAAAGAAAGAAGGCACAGAGACAATTAAGTTTTACTCGCGAGGAGAGTAGGAAGAGACTGCAGAGTTTACAATCTCCACCTCACTCTGCAGTCCTAGCGTTCTCCATCGCTATTTATTGGAATCAGTGGTCCCAGCTGAGACTACATGGCGGGGAAACACATAAGGAACTCAGACTTGCAGTCTCAGTAAATATGTCCTCTAAATCTCAGGGTTCAGTCAAAGTTTAAGCTGTTGAAGCTGTTCACCAAAGTTCAGAAGGTTGAGTGCTGCTCGTAAATCAGCCACAACCTCCCCAAAAGCAAGTTCACAAATCACAGTATACTTCAGAAAAGGTGGCTATGAAAACATGCACATAGCACACAGCTTTATGCATGATAACACTACACAGATACATTTAGATACAATTATTCTAACACACACCTTAGGGGACTTTAGAGAAGCCAATTAACCTAACAGTCATGTTTTTGGACTGTGGGAGGAAGCTAGAGTACCCGGAGAGAACCCACACATGCTCAGGGAGAAGATGCCCCTATACTATGACTCATTTGAGCCATTTTTTGAGGTCATACTATACTATGACTTGTTTTAGCCTATTTCTGATGTCATATAATTCTATGAATCCTTTTGGCCTATTTCTTACATCATACTATAGTATGACTATTTTACCCTATTTCTGATGTCATACTATACTATTACCCGTATAGCCGTTTTTTGAGGTCATACTATGACTCGTTTTAGCCTATTTTTGACATTGTACTCTTGATCCAGATGACTTGGTTAATTATAGACCTATATCCAATCTTCCTTTCTTATCTAAAATTCTTGAGAAAGTAGTTGCCAAACAAGTGTGCGATCACTTACACCATCAGGCATGGACTGGTAATCGGGCCTACCGGGCATTTGCCCGGTGGGCCGACGTGCTGTTTAAGCCGGCAGACCCGACATGTATATTAATAATATGTTATCATCCCTGACAGTCTAAAGGGCTAGGCCAATCAGAAAGTAGAAAAACACCTTCACCTTCCATTAGAACTTTGTGCAGCGGTGTTCACAGTAGTAATGGATAAGAAGCGCAAGGGAGGCGCAGAGAAACTGCGCGAAAAAAAGAAACAGGTTCTTCAAACGGACGCTGCGAAATGTGTCAAACTGACTGACATGATCACAACAGCAGGCCCTTCATCTGCTCTGGTGTCTGATGTTAAATATGATGGTGGTGGTGGTTGCAGACATCCCAAGTCTCCTGGAAGTTCCGGGAGTCTCCCTGATATAGATAGTTGTTCACGGATGCCCGCGAGTCGGATAAATTATCCCGAATTTTAGACTCTGGGAGGTGGTGTTTTTTAATGCCAGTGAGAGCGAGTGGCAGTACAATGATTCATGCATCATGTGCGGATAGACCTACTGTGATTGCTGGTGAAACCTGTGCAGCGTTTCTGTCCAAAGTGATGCTCTGTTCAACCAGCGTTCCAAGCGACTGGTTGTCAGAGAGCTGATTGGATCAGTCAGAAAAATAAGCTTATAAGTGTCAGTTTACTTTTTTACAGTCACCTGATTTTACAGCAGAATATACTAAAGTGTCTCCATGTCTAGTGAGAGTGAAGAATAATGGAGTGCATGTATGGCGCACGGTGCGGCCATGGGCGTCAGCTGACCCAGTACTATACAGGGGCACAATAGGGCACCAAATGAAATGCGAGCGCACAGAGCATGTGAGCAAAAAACATTTTGGGCAATTATTTATTTTATAAAAACATGGGCACAGATAATTAATGCAAGCACGCAAGCAAATATTTTATGGCACGTATTTATTATTATAAAGCATCATAAATAAATTGTACAATAAGATTATTTTCTGCATTATGAAATATCTACCTGAACCAAACTGAATTGAATTGGCCCTCTTGTGAACTTCACTGTATATCTCTAATCCACTACTGATGAAGGCACAATTTATCTTCATTAAAAAGGAGTTTTTTTAACTTGGGAAGTCTGCCGTTGTAGTGGAGGCGACGGCGAACCGAGCAGTGAACATGATGTCAGTGCGGCAGAGGAGATACATGGCGAGAGAGATGAGAGCAGGAGGAAATAGATTACTATGCCTGTCCTGATCCTTGTCTTTTACAAAACTGTTTGAATCACCACCCACAACAAAGCACAAAAAATCCAGTTGTGCAAAAGGTATTCACCACTAAAAATGCAACCAACTCACATATTGTGAGAAACGTCATGCTTTATTTTGTTTTGTATGTATTGCATTTGGAAAGACTTCTGACACAAGCTCATTTATTACTGGGACGTCTGATTGGAGGCCAGTGCACCAGCACACAGAAGAGCATGAGAAGAGTAGCGTAATTTGTGTGGTTGACTGTGACCTCTCTCTCTCTGTCTCTCTCTCTCTCTCTCCTCTAAGAATTGTTGCTGTGCTGTGGTGGAGTTTACATTTTACAGTGTTAATAAATAAGTTAATTTTAATTAAGTGTCCACTCTCACTAATTTCCATGATCCTGGCCTCAAGGTATTGCACAGTTGGTATACACATTCAGTACACAAAAAAATATGTAGTAGGCCAGTCTACCCATAAAGCCAGGGCCGATTTTTTTGTCTCAGTCCACCCCTGTACACCATAATGAACTTTTTGAAGAGTTTCAGTCGGTCTTTAGAGTTCATCATAGCACTGAAACAGCTCTGATTAAGATTGCTAATGATATTCTCATGGCCTCAGATAATGGACTTGTATCTGTGCTCGTCCTGTTGGATCTCAGTGCTGCATTTGATCCAGTTTAACATAATATTTTAGAAAGACCTGAATATTTTGTTGGAATTAAAGAACAGCACTAGACTGGTTTAAATCTTATCTATCTGATCGATTTCAATTTGTTCATTTTAATGACAAATCTTCCTCAACTCTCTTTGTTAGTTATTAGACAGCATGGGATCAATTTCCACTGTTATGCTGATGATACCCAGCTATATCTGTCTATAATCCAGATGAAGCTAACCCATTACATAGATTACAGGCATGTCTGAAGACATAAAAACCTGGATGACTCTTAAATTTCTGCTTCTGAATGCAGACAAAACAGAAGTTATAGTCTTTGGACCAGAGTCTTTGAAAAAGAAGCTGATTAGTCAGTCACTTCATTTGGATGGTATTAAACTGATTTCAGATAAGTAAAAATCTTGGTGTTGTTTTTGATCAGGACCTGTCATTTAAATCCCAGATCAAAGAGGTTTCTAGAATTTCCTTCTTTCATCTGAGGAATATTGCAAAAATGAGAAATATACTGTCCAGGGGTGATGCTGAGAAACTAGTTCATGCATTTGTTACTTCAAGGCTGGACTATTGTAATTCTTTACTATCAGGAAGTCCACAAACTGTAGTTAAAAGCCTTCAGCTGATCCAAAATGCTGCAGCCAGAGTTCTGATGAAAATGAAAAAGAGAGATCATATCTCTCCTATCCTGGCTTCTCTTCATTGGCTTCCTGTTCCTCGCGGACAGATGGACCCAGTATTCAGGAGAGACAGTCAGTAGTAAAGTTCAAAAGGTTTATTAAAATACCGTAAATCCTCTAATATAGGCCGGGGCTTTTATTTCACTCAGGTACATCTTGGTCCAGGCCATTATTGGAAGGAGGCCAGAATTAGAGGCAGGCCTCTATTTCTATTTGATCAAAACAGACGACCAGTGGAATGAATAAAAAACAGATTTTGTGTCTCTTTGAACCTATAAAATACTAGGTTCATTTATTGAAAAAGTACAGTTACCATAACGGTATACAGAACATTATTCAGACATCTTCCAGCAGCTGCAATTTTTCTGAACGGCAATACAAAAAAAAAAAAAAAAAGACAGAGTGGAATCTTGGGCAAACTGACTTGCGAAACAAAGTTTTAAAAAAAATTAATGGAAACTGCTCTGCCATCATAGCGAAATTTTATTTGAGGCAGGCTAAGTGGAAGATGGCTACCAGTATCGTATATTTCAACTATCATTAACGCTGCCTGGTTACCTCCAGACCTACCCGTAATCACATTTGTCTTTCAGATCAAAACGATTGTGAAAGGCCACTACGATCTCTGTGTAAGGATGGGACTTCCCATGCTAATGGCTTGGATTTGTTAGCAAACATTGCCCCCCTGTGGTACTTGTATGTTACTATCACAAGTTGTTGAGGACTGCCCAGGAACATCGTTGGTTTTAATTATAGCCCCGGCCTGTATAAGAGTCCGGCGGTGGTGGGGTGGCGGGGCGGGGCGGGGTACCGCCCAATCTCAGACACTCTAGGGGAGGAAACACAGGTAAGTGACCACGATAAACTGATATATGATTATCTGGGTTGTTCACTTACCTGGTTTAACAGTCCAGACCACGAGTGTCCCCAGTGCTGCAGTCCTAGAGGTCATGCTGGAAGCTGATCCTGGTGAGGGATCCAGAACAGACAGGAACAGACAGGATCCAGATCAGACAGGAACAGAGACAGGTGGCAGGATCCAGACTTCCAGGCATGCACAGGCTTCCAGGAGGGTTCAGAGTCAGACTGGGACCAGAAGCATGACCAGGTGGTCACGCACAGGAGCAGACAGGATCAGGTGAAGACAGGCAGGCTCAGTGGAAGAGGGTAGCCGAGACAGGACGTAGGAACCGGAACTTGAAGCTGGACTTTAAACTGGTCTCCTCCCTGGAGCCAGGCTTACTTTGATAAAAACTGAACCTCCCACCATAATGAGCCAAAAACCCAGAGGACTCCGCGGGGGAGGAACAGTGGACGATCAGGAGACGAGACAAACACCAAAACCCTCTTTCCACTGGCAGCTAGGATCCAGGACAGGAACCATGACAAAAAACCAAACAGACAGACTAACAGAAAGACAAGTAATGATCTGGCACTGAATGCTCAGGCTGAACTGAATATAAACCAGAGGAAACAGGTGAGAGGAATAAATTATAATTGAGGCTGGGGAAGGAAGAGGGCAGGTGACAGGAATTACTAATTAGGGGAGAGCAAACAGGCCAGATCGTGACATTAAAATCCTCCTTCTCACATATAAAGCCTTAAATGGCCAAGCTCTATCTGATATCAGAGATCTGATTGTTCCTTATGTTCCTAACAGAGCACTTCGCTCTCAATCTGCAGGTTTACTAGTGGTTCCTAGAATTTCTAAAAGTAGAATGGGAGGCAGATCTTTTAGTTATCAGGCTCCTCTCCTGTGGAACCAACTACCAGTTTTAGTCCATGAGGCAGACACCCTGTCTACTTTTAAGGCTAGGCTTAAAACTTTCCTTTTTGATAAAGCTTATAGTTAGAGTGGCTCAGGTTATCCTGAGCTATCTCTATAGTTCTGCTGCTATAGGCTTAGACTGCTGGAGGACATAGGGACCCCCATTTCATCATTTTGCTTCATTATATCTCTATTCTTCCACTCTGCAGAATCTGTTAGTTCAATCTCTAACGTTCTGCTCTCTCTGCTTTTTCTCATAGTAGCTTCATCTGGTCTGTTCCTGTTTGGCTGTGACTCCATCCTGGAGAGAAATATCAGCTGTGCTGCTGCCATCAACACCTTTGTTTCTAGATGTTGGAGCTTGGCCTGTTTTTCCAGTGTAGTCCTGTTTCTCTGACTGTGACTGGCTGGTTGTGCTCTCTTCATCCTCTGACGTGGGAGCTGGCTCGGAGCTCGTCTGCCTGGCTGTGTGTTTCCTGTACGGGGCCGCCTTTTAAAGTTGCTTTATGTATCTCTGCTTCTGTCTCTTTGAACCCAGGTCAGCCTCAGCAGATGGCCGCTCACACTGAGCCTGGTTCTGCTGGAGGTTTCATGTTACAAGCATGCTGAGTGTGAGGGATTCCATCTGAGTCAATGAGTCGATGCAATCAACTGGTTTTCCTTAGATAGAAAACTCTGAATCAATTTGACTGTATGATCTGGTGAGCTGTAATGTGCCTTGAGATAACTTGTGCTGTGAATTGGCACTATATGAATAAACTGAATTAATTGAAAATACTATACTGTGAGTGGTTGACTCTTTTTAGCATATTTCTGACATCATAGAAATACGCTATGATTATTTTTAGCCAATTTCTGATGTCATACTATACTATGACTCTTTATTCTATGTCTGATGTCATAATATACTGACTCATTTTAGCCAATTTCTGACATCATATTATACTATAATTATTTCTGACTTCATACTATATATACTATGACTCGTTTTAGCCTATTTCTGATGTCATACTATACTATGACATTTTTTAGCCTATTCCTGACATCATATTATAATATGACTCATTTAAGCCTATTTCTGACATAATACTATACTATGACTCATTTTAGCCTATTTCTGACGTCATACTTTAGTATGACTTTTTTTAGCCTATTTCTCACATCATACTATACTATGAAATTTTTTAGCCTATTTCTGATGTCATACTATACTATGACATTTTTTAGCCTATTCCTGACATCATATTATAATATGACTCATTTAAGCCTATTTCTGACATAATACTATACTATGACTCATTTAAGCCTATTTCTGACGTCATACTGTAGTATTACTTTTTTTAGCCTATTTCTCACATCATACTATATACTATGACATTTTTTTGCCTATTTCTGACATCTTATTATACTATAACTCATTTAAGCCTATTTCGGACATCATACTATACTATGACTCTATTAAGCCTATTCCTGACGTCATACTATACTATGACTCATTTTAGCCTATTTCTGATGTCATACTATACTATGACTCATTTTAGCCTATTTCTGACGTCATACTATACTATGACTATTTTAGCCTATTTCTGATGTCATACTATACTTTAACTCATTTAAGCCTATTTCTGACATAATACTATACTATGACTCATTCTAGCCTATTTCTGACATCATACTATACTATGACATTTTTTAGCCTATTTCTGACATCTTATTATAATATGCCTCATTTAAGCCTATTTCTGACATCATACTATACTATGACATTTTTTAGCCTATTTCTGACATCTTATTATAATATGCCTCATTTAAGCCTATTTCTGACATCATACTATACTATGACTTATTCTAGCCTATTTCTCACATCATACTATACTATGATATTTTTTAGCCTATTTCTGACATCTTATTATACTATGACTCATTTAAGCCTATTTCTTACATCATACTATACTATGACTCCTTTTAGCCTATTTCTCACATCATACTATACTATGATATTTTTTAGCCTATTTCTGACATCTTATTATACTATGACTCATTTAAGCCTATTTCTGACATCATACTATACTATGACTCCTTTTAGCCTATTTCTCACATCATACTATACTATGACTCGATTTAGCCTATTACTGATGTGATACTATACTATGACTCATTTTATCCTATTTCTGACTTCATTTTTATACTATGACTAGTTTTAGCCTATTTCTGACGTCATACTATACTATGACTATTTTTAGCCTATTATAGGTGTCATACTAAACTATGACTCATTTTAGCCTATTACTGATATCATACTATACTATGAAAGCCTTGAAATTAGTAAATTGTGGTTCACTGTATCAAAGGCCTTTTTCAAATCAAGAAAAACTGCACCAGTAATTTGTCCCTTGTCAAGTGATAGTTTAACCTTTTCAAGCAGCAAACTTACTGCGGTCTCTGTGGAATGTTGACGCCTGAAACCAAACTGAAGCGGATGCAGAAGACTGTTACTTTCTAAATGTAGTAATAGTTGTTCCAAAATAATTTTCTCCAGCACTTTTGACATGACCGGAACCAGACTTATTGGCCTGTTGTTGCTGATTTCATCTCGACTTCCTGATTTGAAAATCGGTTTCACCTAAGCTTTTTTCCACGCATCGGGAAATTGCCCTGTTCTGATGGAAATGTTAACTATATGAGTTAAGGGTTCTACTAAAATGTTTCTGTATTTTTTTAAAAACATAGCGTCTAAATTATACATATCCTGTGCGTGAGAATTACTAAGATATTAATGGCTTTTTATACATCAGAGTAATGAATTTCCTTAATCTCAAAGAGGTCAGAACACTTTTTGGTCGCTTTTATACGGTGTGTTTCCATTGGAGCTGACTGAAACTGTGATGCCAAATCTTTAACTGAAGAGAGGAAATAATCATTAAACATTGTTGCCAATGCATCGTTCATTGTGTTGACGACTCCTTAGCAGCAAAATATCCTGTTTTCACAGAGGCTTTCACACTGATTTATTTGTTAATCACTACATGTGGGGCTGAGTAAGATGTCAAATTTTTTGGTTCTCTTTGTGTCGATGTTTTTCATCTGAGACCTTTTCTAAAGGTTTGAATATCTGCCAACATAGGCTCATGAAGAAATTGAGAATTTTTAGAAAAACTGTGTGCAGTAGCTTGCCTCCACTAGAGGGAGCTGTTGCTCCATTTCTAGTTTTAAAAGTGGTTCGATTCGAGCCGCCTATTAGAAATTCCGGTTCCAGTAACTCCCCTTTTTCTCCACCAGGGGGAGACAGATCCCTTCAGATTATTGGAACTGATTTAGATGTTCTGTCCAGAAAATCAGAAACAAGCCAACAAAACGAAGGATATTAAGGCCAATTCTGAACACTAAAAAATTTTTTATGACCATTGGGACACTTTATGTAAAGTTTATATTTAAGAATATTTAGGAATTTATGAGGGACGAAGGACAACATTCATGTATACATGCATTTTGTAAAATGTGTTGATCATGAAAAGGTAAATTCTTTTTTGGGGGTGGTCCCCATATTTCTCTATTTATGTATTTATTAATGAATTTTGCCCCATTGTGTGGACTTCATTAATTTATTTCTTGTTTTATGTATTTATATATATGATTTATTTCTACTTTTTTTTCAATTTCTTCCACATTTATTTCTGTAATTCTACATAATGGGGATATTCTGGTGTTTTCAGCAGCAAAAAGATTATAGGAAAAAAAATGGTTGAACAAATGTGGATCTTAGAAAAATATCTAAGAATAACATAATAGTGAAGAGTTAAAAGATAAACAATAAAATCCTGCACTGTAAAGTGTTTTAACAATATAAAACTGTGCACCTGGAGAATAAATAACCAATATCAAGTTATGGACATTTTTACAGTAATGGATATTTAAAAATAGCAGCAACATCAGCGATGTGCAAAATGACAGCAGCAGGTTATTTAACTGACTAAGATAGAAACTGAGGAAAATCTGCATGAATGGAAGAACTGATTGAGGTTGTTGGGAACAGTGGTGGTTCTAGAGTCTTCCAGCTGCTGGGAGGAAAGATCTGTGATAACGCCACCTGGTGTATTTAGGGTGCAGCAGTCTGTCACAGAAGGAGCTCTCCAGTTCAGCACCAGCTTCATGCATTGGTGTGTGTGTGTGTGTGTGTGTGTGTGTGGGGGGGGGGGGGGGGGGGGGGGGATGTTCATTTAGTTAGGATCCATCTGTTTCCCACCTCCTGCACTGAGTCCAGAGGGCATCCAATCACAACATAACACTAGAATGATTGACAATTAGGAGGACAACTTATTCAGATGATGAACTTGGAAATAAAATATCATCTTTAATGTTCATTTCTTTCTGTGTTAATAAGGTGGGTGGTTCTGATATTTGTCTGCATGTTAACTGGGAAAATCACACAGAAATCATTCAGACACGGATGAACATCAATGGATAACTATTTTTTGGGATCCCTTGGGTCACGTGATTCCTGATGGAATCCTGTGGTTTTCTCCAGGTCTTCTCTGAGGTATATCTCTGACCCATCTATGTACGAATAGATATGAAAATGTATCAGATTATATTTACTTGATTAGTGTACTTTAATTAAGTACTTCTGTTTAGCATCTACACTTTACTTGGGTACTTATAGGGTTGCCAACTCCCTGGAAAAAAAGGGTCACCTCATGTGTGTGCCAGCTAACCTGATTGCCTTTACCCCTACCTGCGTGGTGATTTTTTTTTAGCCCGCCTTTGTGTGTGGAAGGCGGGCTGGTGTTTTTTTTAACTATTTGACTCAAATCTGCATTAAATTAGATGCATATTTGTGAGCGACATGAACACAAGGAAAACAAATTATTATCCAGCAATTCACTTTAATAAAAAATAACAAACTTTGCTGAATAAAATAAGTATCTTAAAAACAAGCCTGTCCTGCTTAACTTCAAACTGTAAAAATGAATATAAAACAATAAAAATAGTGCACATTTTTGGTGCAACAGCGAAGTTGTGCAAACTTGTAAACATGTTTGTGCCTTAAATACAATGACTGTAGACTACAGTGGTAAAACAGAAAAAAAAAATAACACTTTTTCCACTTGTATATCAACTGAGCTCTTGCAGCAGTGAGGAGTTGTTTGCCCCCAAAAGTAGCGTCAGCATTTAAATTACTCAGTTTGTCCCCCACACTGCTCAGTTGTCTCCTGCTACCTTCACCGTGAGCAACACTTGGCTCAACCAATGGGATGAGGGGATTCTGGATCATTACATATATACTGTCAGCTCATTGGTCCATCCATCCAGCATCCATCCATCATCCATCTATCCATCTTTTCATCATCCATCCATCCATCCATCCATCCATCCATCTTTTCATCATCCA
Source organism: Cyprinodon diabolis (assembly GCA_030533445.1). Classification (NCBI taxonomy): domain Eukaryota; kingdom Metazoa; phylum Chordata; class Actinopteri; order Cyprinodontiformes; family Cyprinodontidae; genus Cyprinodon; species Cyprinodon diabolis. The sequence goes on from CM060078.1 coordinate 22,221,280, forward strand.
TCCATCCATCCATCCATCCATCCATCCATCCATCCATCCATCCATCCATCCATCCATCTTTTCATCATCCATCCATCCATCCATCCATCCAATTTAGTCCTAGAAGCACTGTTCATCATCCTCACTCACCTGAGGTCCAATTAGATGAACCCAATTGGACAATTTTTCTTTTGGGGCTTTTCCAAAAATGATGGTCTCCCAAAGGCGATTCAAAAGTTGTTAATAGAGAACAAGTTAGCATTAGTCTGTGATGTTAAGTTTCACCTGTGCTTTTATTGTGAAACGTCAACAACGAGACCTATACAGGAAACATTATGGGGTTGCCAGGGGTAACGGCAGGTCCAAAGCAAAGGGTCTTGGAGGCTGGTGATTAAATAGATATGAAACAATCACTCCAGCCAATTAAATAAGGTAAGGAATGACAGCACTAATGTCTGCTGGGATGGTGACGTCATGGGATGTGATTAACAATAATTCTATCTTAAAAACGAAAGGAGCAAAAACGCACTGAAAAAGTTGGCTAGATAATTTTTATCCAATTGAGTGTTTAACAGGTAGTTGACCTCTGGGTGTTCCAAAAAAATAACCTTTAATATCTCTGAAACAACAGCAGCGTATATGATCTTGTTTTCCTTTTTTTTTTCAAATAACCTCTTTTAAATGCACAAACCTGCACCAAAGAAGCAACAACCATTCAGTCTATTTGCTGATTGTTTTTCATGACAATGGGGTTTCAGCTTCATGCCACTGAAGCTCCTCCTACTTAATGATGCAGTCCAGGGGGTAAACACTGCATTGCAGAAGGTGGCGCAGCTGGTGGACTGGTGCAAAGATAACAGCCTGATCCTGAATGAGGAGAAGCAGGTTCTGCAACAGCTTTTATCCCACTGTTCCCCAATGTTTACTTTGGTCACTGATGCACTTAAAGAAATTGAAATGTCTTGAGAGCTGTACAAAACAAAATTTCAAAGTTCAATAAAGTTTGTCTAAGTAAGTGAAATGCAGAGGTTTGGATGTGTCAATGCAACATAAAACACGTTTGTTAGTATGGTATTATTCAAATTCTATTCAAATCTCTCTACTATTCTATGGTTAGGAACATTTCTATTACTTCTATGCAGACTTCTCAGTGTTGAAGGTTTATTTATTATTCAAGCTAATGAAACTATGAAGAAAAAAAAACTGCAGCAACACTTGAGATTTTTCTGCAACAGATGCAAAAAGTGAAACTTCTAAAGTCTTTAATGTACATGTATGCAAACATCTGTTTTTAGATGCAGACTAAACATTCAGGTAGTGTTTCAACCTCAGTCTGAACTTACAGGAAGTGGAGGAAAAAGTGAGTGAAAGCCAGTCTTCAGGGCTCAGGCAGTAAGTTTCATGTTTTTTTAATTATATATATTTGGCACTGACGTAGTTGTCTGAAGGTCAGTACTGTGGGTGGGGGGAGGACAGGTTTATTTGAGAAATTGTTGCGGTTTTGTTTGTTTCCATGTTGAGAAAAGGATGAAGCGGAGGGGTGATTATGCCCTGAGTGCTTCAACACTGTTGTGTTAAACCAAAATCTGAAAATGATATTCTGATGGTTTCAACTCTGCAGAAACTGTTTCCATCTGATTTCAGACCCAGCTTGTTCTGCTGCCTTTTGGGCGATAAAAAAACAAACAAAACTTGTTTATTGCAGGTTGGTGATCAGAGAGGCTGCGTATTCTAAGAAATGTTAAAAAAAAATTTAGAAACACCAAAATTATGTTGCATTTCAAACATACAACGTAAATAGAAAGGAAAAAGTTTGCAAGTTGCAAAAAGCAACTGAAAATTAAGAAAGGCTGAAAAGTAGCAAAAGTAGTAACCAAATGGTCTCTACACAACCTAGGGCAGACAAGACTCTGCAGAATCTGTTAGTTCAATCTCTAACGTTCTGCTCTCTCTGCTTTTTCTCATAGTATCTTCATCTGGTCTGTTCCTGTTTGGCTGTGACTCCATCCTGGAGAGAAATATCAGCTGTGCTGCTGCCATCAACACCTTTGTTTCTAGATGTTGGAGCTCGGCCTGTTTTCCAGTTTAGTCCTGTTTCTCTGACTGTGACTAACTGGATGTGCTCTCTTCATCCTCTGACATGGGAGCTGGCTCGGAGCTCGTCTGCCTGGCTGTGTGTTTCCTGGACGGGGCCGCCTGTGGAGCTGGTTGACAGCTGCGTTTTGTATCTATGCTTCTTTTTCTATGTCTACTTCTGTCTCCTTGAACCCCAATCGGCCTCAGCAGATGGCCGCTCACACTGAGCCTGGTTCTGCTTGTTCATTGCATAGTTTCCCTTAAATAAACACATTTTCATAAAAATCATTTTTATATATTAGAAAGTATAAAGCTGACTAATTTTGTTTTGTTTTTATGTTTTGTGTTGTTTTTGGCATTTATATAAATATACTGGTGTGATAACTTGGTATACGTTTGATTAGTTGTTGGTATACGTATGTTTTGAATTTATAGCGCCCCCTGGAGAACACTCCAGCCACCACTTGTGTTTAGTATCTAATTATCTTATATTAAGGTCAAGAAATAATGTTTTTTATAGATAGACAATCTTGTTAACCTGCTCAGATTAAGGGCAAATACTCCAATTTTAAGAAATGTTGCATTTTTTTAATTAGTTTTTCCAGTGTATTTTTCTGATTTTGTGAATTTCCTTTGGATCAACCCCAGATGGACAATTCTTTCATTCCAGGTTTCTCCCTGATGCATTTTTAGAAAAACACTAAATATTTTCCATCATTTCTCTCCTGTGAATTCAAACAACCAGAATGGGTAAATCTTTAGTGGCAAAATATAATTCTGATTAGTGTTTTTAATAGTAATACATCAAACTTGTAGAAATTTTTAGGAATGCTCAGACTTGCCTTTAAAAGGAAAAAAAAAAAAAAAAAAAAAAAAAAAAAAAAAAAAAAAAACTTTAACCAGATGGAGAAGCAGCAATCAAATATGGAAGCCAAGCTTGACTTTGAATCTCATAATTATGACTTCAAAAGTGTCATGATTGGTTTAATATCAAACCCACATGCAGAACACAAAGGAGGCTGGGTAAAAGTTTAACAGAGTTTATTAAAGATGTTTGACATAAAAGACATGAACTGGATCTGGAACAGTTGGGTTCACTGAAGTCTGTAGAGATGATAGTTTGATTAGCTGGGCAGGCAGATGATTAAAGAGTCCTTTAGATAATTCTGATTCTACCTTGACGGGGTCCAGGCTTCTCTTGTGAGAGAGGGAACTGTTGGGTCCAGAGACTGTTGGTTCAGCAGAGTACTCAAGCAGCTGCAGCGTCTAGCTTCTGACTTTGAACGGCAGACCTTGATCAGAGTTTCCAGCTCTTCACAGAGAGCAGCAGGGGGAATCCAAAATAGGAATCTTCAGGTTTGGCTCACCAGGGCTGGAAGGCAGGTTAAGCTCACCCAGAGCTTCAGGCTTGAGACAGGTTTCCTGTGAGCGAAGACAGAGGAAGGTTAGAACCAGTTTTCTCACTTAGAGACAACTTAGATTCTTTCAGGTAACAGAGGCTCAGGTTGCTAACCAAACTAAGGTCAACACTGCGGCGTCGAAGGAAGGTCTGGCAGCTGTTTATGAAGGGAAGGTCTCCTGATGAGTAGATGCGTCTCAGGTGTGCTGGAGGGCTCCAGCCCAGGAGACCTACAGCGCACTCTGCTGGAGAAAGGTGGTACATCTCCAGATCCCAACAAAAAGTTGAAATTTTGACTTCCTGGTGTGCTTTTTTTTTTTTTATCATGGCAGAAATTGTCTTCCATAAATGTAAATAACATGTAGAAATCTTTAATGTGGAAAATATAATTAACTGATTGTTTTTTCAGTGGGACCTGTTTTGTCGCTGCAACGCCTGGTCAGAAGGCTGACCTCCATCCTGTAGTTACTTTCATCGCTCTCGTCCACAAGCTTCACTGTGTGATTGGAGCTGTGGGTTTCTGTGCAGTCATGTGTCAGCAGGGTGAAGAGCAGAGAACTGAGCGCACAGCCTTGGGGGGCTCCTGTGTTAACAGTGGTGAAGCTGCCAACACGTACTGCTTGGGGCCTCTGAGTGAGGAAGTCTAATATCTAGTTGCAGAGGGAAGTGCTGACCCCAGGTCTAGTTGAGTTGTTGTGCCATGTTGTTATTTAATGCTGAACTGAAATCATTGAACAACATTCTCACATAAGAGTCCTTTTGTTCCAGGTGGGCGGAGGGCAGAGCAGATTGTGTCTTCTGTGGATCGAACTGAAAGGGATCCAAGTTGGTTGGAAGGTTGGATTTGACATTTTAGCCCCAAAGCACTTCATGATAATGGGCCACTGGACGATAGTCATTGAAGCAGGATGGAGCAGATTGTTGTGGCACTGGTATGATGGTGGTGGTTTTAAAGAGTGATGGAACAATGGTTTGCTCCAAGGAGGTGTTAAAGACATCAGTGAAGACATCTTTTAGCTCCTCTGCACAGTCTTTCAGCACACGGCCTGGAATGCTTTCTGGTCTGGCTGCTACAAAAGTAAATTTTGCATTTCATTGAATTCTAGAATTTCAAAGAAAGTATACTTTATACATTTTAGAAAATGCAGAATCCATCTTAATAAAAAAAAAAAAACAAGAAAATTCAATTCAAATGAAAAAAAAATAAAGGTATACAACAGCGTCACAGAGGCAACACAAATAATTAGAAAATAAAAGTTTCAGCTAGGATAAAAGTGACAGTTTAAAAAAGAGAATGGCAGAAAAAATAAAATAAAATGACAGTTAGATATATAAAAGTAGATACATTTATCTCATGAAATCATAAAATGTTAAAATTAACTCATGACATTTATAAAAAAGACCTTTGAGATCATCAGCTTGTTTATATCATCTCGGGTGCTCTTAGCAGTTTGCACTGTGACCTCATTGGCTGTTATTTTTGGCGGTTGGTGTGGTTAGATTATAATAATTATATATTAATCTATATATTATAAATAATACATATTATTAATAATAATAATAAAAATAATCTTCTTTTGAGGAAATCCTACACAAAATAAGTGCAATAATCTACCATTTAAGTAAAAGAAAAAAAAACACTTAAAACAAGAATTTTCCATCTAAATCGCAAAACAAGATTAAAAGACATTTTAAGGAGAAAATAATGCAAGACTTGGTTAGATTTTGGTAATAAAACTGATGTTTGTCCATCCAGAGCTGTGGATCCCTGTTTCTCCTGTCAGTCTATACCGGAAACTCACATCTTGGTCGGTCTGTGAAGTCTATGATGGATCAATCAACAGAACCTGAATCACATAAAAAAAAATGGTTGTTGGTTGTACTTTCCAAAAAAGTAAAAATAAATAAATATATAATAAAAAAAAATCAACTGGAATTTGTTTCTAAGACATTATGGAAAAGTTTTGGAACTTTTTTGGAATTACTATGACCTGGATGGTTGAGAAACTTCACCAGCACATCAGTTGTACTTTGTTTATTAAAATGGATCTGAGTAAAGGGGCTGAATAGAAATTCAGATCTGAAACAATCCATAAGAAATGTTTTAGTTCCTCAAAATATCAAACGTTTTCATTGGTTTGAAAACGTCAGCTAACAGCTCTCTGCTGACACCGACAGGCTCAATCCTGAAAAACACCTCATACAGTCCTGGTTTCTATGCACTATTTCATGATATACACGGAATCATTTTACTGTGTTGATTTTCTCTGGTTTCAGATTTTATTCAGTAGTTTTAAAATCCAAGGACCTAATGCAACGATAAATATGTAAAAGCATAAAAATAAAACCAGTCATTCATAAAAGGTCAGCAGAGTGTTTCAGATATAGCAGGAAAATCGTGATCAATGTTTTGCAAACATGAATAAAGTTCATGACTTTAGTTCCTTACAGCTTTTCTGCATCTTCAGACTCCTGTTTTCATCTCTGTATTTGGATCCATGAAACTCATTCAGAACAATATGAGACATTAACAGGAAATCAATCTTGGTTTGATATCAGTTACAGACAAATTATCTCTCTGAAAACTATGAGTTATGTTCACTTTTAAAATTCTCAATCAAATCCCAATAGAGGGAAACTTTCTTTGGTGTTAATGAGCTTCTATAACGCAGATAAGCAGAGCTTCTTATGAGCTTCTACAACATATTGACTTGAAAATAATGCAGCTAAAATAATTTAGCTTTTCTTAAATCTCAAGATGGATGGATGGATGGATGGATGGATGGATGGATGGATGGATGGATGGATGGATGGATGAAATGAGTATTTTTCAGAGAACCAATATTTCTGTTTTTTTTTATATAGATTTAATCATAAACTTCCTGTCAGCCTACAGCCAAATGAAGCTGAAGCATTAAGAAAAGCAGAACATTCGCTCCGTCTCCTGATCAGGGCGGGAGTAGGTGTTAGTGACAGAAACAGTTGCTTCACAGCTTCTCTCTCATTTATCTCAATACAACTTCTAACAGCAATTCCAGTCCAGTGTCCTTCCCCACCACAGTACTGAAACACCTCATCAAAATCCCCAATGATCTTCTGTTGATAGGTGATCTACTCTCTTTGCTTATTCTTCCCTCTGATCTTTAAACCCATTTCTCACTTCGTCCTTTTCCACAGACAAACTTTCAGCAGGACCACTGAAACCCTGCCTGATTGGCTTCACTTTACTGGCCACAGTTCAATCAACTTAATCAGCAATCTGCAGTTTAAATTGAATAAAAAATGCAACCATCTAATAGATCATTATGGAAAAGGGAGTTGAGGATTTTAAGTGTTTTGGCTGTCATAACGTAATAAATTAACCTCTTAACATCCATCTCATTTTGGGTAACCCTCGCCTATTTTGCATACCCAAATGGAAAAGCAAATAACTAAGGAACTGTAAGCCCAAATTACATGTGCAGTACATTATTTGAAAGCTCATACCATTTAGTTTCCCAACTAAAATTGGGTGACTAGAACACAGACCGACCTGCATCAATTCAAACATGACTCAAAGTTGTTGTTTTTTTATTCTCGGAAATGATAGGACTTTTTTGAACAGCAGTAATAAAAAAAATTCTTGAGAAAAGGCAGGTTTTATTGTATTATATGTGTTCTACATCATGTCAACCACAATTGCAGAAAATTTCAGACCTCTAACAGTTCCAGAGCTGTCGGGATTGGAACCCTGGGTGTCAGCTTGGAGCTGCGCACAATGGCTCCACCTGCTGGTAAAAATTTTACCGGTGGAATTTTATGCATTCTTGAGTGAGTTATTACCCCCACTTAAGGTCCACCTTAAGTGGTGGGATTTAAGAGGTTAAAAGTGACATTTTGTCAGTGATTCAAAAAGTGGAGAGTGGGTAGTAATTGGGTAGAGGTGACCTGCTATAGAGTTATTTTTCCCCAGCGTTTTGTCATTACACTGTCACAAGTACAGCACAATGATATTCAATCTCTGCATTTAACCCAACCCCTTGGAGAGCAGTGGGCTGCCATTTGCAGCGTCCAGGGAGCAGTGTGGGGTTAAGGGTCTATCTCAGAGACCCAGAGTGGCAGTCTGTGGGAGTGGGTGTTGTACTCACAACCTCAGGATTCCAAGCTCTAACCATTAGGCTGCCCCTCCCACCAAGTTTTGGTAGAATTTGGTAGAAGTTTGAGACTACGTCTTTTGATCATTAACATGGTCAAATATTCCCTTTGTGAGGCCTGCACTAGTGATGGGTCAAGCAGCGCCAATGTGCCGGCGCATGTGCGCTGTAAAATCTAATAGTTTCCCTAAAATACGTTCATTAGTAAGTTAATTTATGAAGGAACAGTTACTTGCATGGTGAAAAACGCAAAAAAAAAAAAAAAAAAACCCTAATATTTAGATGAAGATAACTCGCAACATAAGTGGCCACAGTCCTGCTGTGGGTTCAAAAAAGAAGTGGGCATCCGCAGAGGCAACATTCAGGTTCCCACTCAGTAACCGACGCACCAGTGCAGCCGAGTCACTGAGGTTGATGATTCTTTTGAAGAGAAATAATTCAGATGATCAAGTAATTAAGTTTGTCTGTTATTGTGTTTTAACTACTGCTCCAACTGTCAGGGTTATCTAGGTTTACCTAGCATTAGAAACCATGTGTCATCAATTGGAGATCTCACAGGTGGATGGGTCCATTCCAGGTGTTGCTGACCAACCACACAGCAGTAAAGGTCGCTGAGAGAACCATCTGAGTCCACACCTCCCACTGCAAGAAGGTCACTGGCAGAGTACCAGACCAGGCTAAAGAAGCAGACGAACAGAGCTCAGCCTAGGAGCTCCACCAAGCACTTGAGCTGCCAACTATATCGGCCCACTCAATAGGAACGATCCTAGCTGAAGCAGCATTAAGAACATGCCTACAAGAAGCCTTAAAATGTAACAGTGGCTAAAAACTGCTATGATGAATTGTCCTCCTGGGGGGTGTGCTCTTCTCACTGCTCTTCTGGTATTTGCACCCGTCCTTGATTACAGCACAATCTCCTGTGAGTAACTGCACCCAACATCGAAGAAAGTGAACTGTAATGCATCCTTCCATCTCTTCTTGTGAAACTGGCTGCTCTGCAATAACAGCTATCCAAGTGTGCGTAGCATCTAACTCATCAGCAGATCTTCATTCTGAGGAGCTCCTCTGCCTTTTGCTTCATTTAGAAAACCCAACAATCCTAAACACCAAATCTGTAGCATTTTAAGGACTGATACCCAATATATAGATTGCTGTGCTATTGCTGCTTTGCTGCATTTTTACTCCTCTGGATAATGTTCTGAAGTTAAACTCTGATCTCCAAGCTTGATGCAGCAGCAAATTTAAAGCCGACTGTAGGAAAGCGATTAGTGCAGATTTGCAGGTTTCCATGCCAGAAGGTTTGAGATCTCAATAGGTACTGAAGAAGTTTCCAAGCCGGGGTCAGGATCCAGGTAACAGTCCAAAGAGAGATCAGGCTAACAGAGCAGAACAGGGGCAACCAAAACTCAGAAGTTCAGAAGCAGAAACTAGTCAGGATCAGGAAATACTTAATGAATAAGGGAAATTGGAAAATGGGAAAATTAAAAATTTTTCAAACAAATGGTAAATGAAAAATAGATAAAAGAAAAATTGGTAAATAAAAAAGGGATATAAGAGAACTTGATTAATGAAACCGGGAAATAGGAAATCGGGTTAATGGAAAAAGGAAATTGAACAGGGGTTAAATTAAAAGATAGATTAATGAAAAATGGGTAAATAGATAAAGAGATTAATGAAAAATGGGTAAATGGATAAAGGGATAAATGACAAATAGATAAATTAAAATGAGAATTTTTTTTTATTTATTTTACTCATTTTTTATTTATTTCCTCATTTATTTATTTAATTTTGGCTGAAATGGCTCTCCATACCTTAAAGCAAACTTATGAGAAAAACTAAAAACCATGGAGCAAAAACATCAGATGACAAAGCACCAGGATCCAGACACCTCCCATGATTCCAGCGACAAATGAAGTTACAAACCAGACCTAAGGTTTAAATACAGTTCTCTGCAGGCCCCACAGCTGCAGATAATCAACTCTTAATTGGTTCTGCTCTCAAGAAACTTAACTCGAGGACTCGATGGCGCGTGTTTTGAAGCTGCTTGTGGAGAAATGTCCTGGGCCGTGAGTAGTGAGGAAACAGGAAACGATTCTTGTGGGATGGAAGAGGGAAATAGTGACAATGAAGGTTGGAAGATAGCAACATCAAAAAATGAGAAAAAGCGGAAAAAACAGAGATCATTTAAAGGGGAATCTAGTTCAGAACAATCCAGTGATGATCAATCCATACATTCCACAGCAAAACAAAATGAATTCAAAGTCATATTCAAAGTCGTTAATCAGGCAGACTCTTTTACAAATTGGAATCCGGTTCACTTAACAAAAACCATCAATAAACTTGTTGGAGAAGTCAGAGGTGCCAGAATTCTGTACAATGGAGACCTGCTAATTAACTGCAGAGACAGCGCCCAGCAAGGCAAAGCAATACGAATCAACAAAATTGACGGGACAAGAGTTCAGTGCAGCCTAATGGAGAACAAAAAGATCAGCAGGGGAGTCATTGAAGGAGTTCCTCTAAAAAATTCTGAAAAAGAGATTCTGGAAAACATAAGCGGTGCAAAAGTAAAAGAAGTAAAACGGTTGAAAACAACAAGAAACGGAGAAAGATCTGACAGTTTATCTGTGCTAATTAAATTCGAGGAAGAGCAATTACCAAGCAAAGTATTCATTGGTTACATCAGTTATAATGTCAAAATCTACAATCCTCCACCATTGAGATGTTTCAAATGCCAAAAATTCGGACACATTGCAGCAGTTTGTAAAGGGAAACAGAGGTGTGGAAGGTGTGCAGGAGAACACGAGTATGGTAAATGTGGAAAAGAAGCTAAAATAAAATGCTGTAATTGTGGTGGAGAACATACTGCTGCTTATCGCGGCTGTGAAGCAAGCAAAAGGTCTGAGGAAATAAAAAAAATGAAATTTGAGCTCGAAATAACCTATGCTGAAGCTGCAAAAAGGATCCCATCTCAGTTAGAAAAACCCAAACCTACAGTTCAACACACGGCAAATTTCAAACCTCTAGAGAAATCTCCAAAAATTGATGAAGACTCACTAATTTTTGAAAAAGACAAATTTTGTTCTTTTCATGGTTGAAGTGATTAATTGTACTGCACAGACGACAAAAAAAACAGAAAAAATCAAAATAATAGTGAAGGCTGCAGAAAAATATCTGGACGTTAAAGATTTGAACTGGGAGATGGTTGGAAGCATGATGGGAGGACCGATGGGACCATCAGAAACTGGCAGAGTTACGATGACCTAGAGTAAATTAAAATTATACGGGCAAATGTGATTTAGTATTATGTGGGTTTAAGTTACACAGGTTTTTTTTTTTTTTTTTTTTTTTTTGGGGGGGGGGTGAAGTTTGCCAACCGCCATAAAATCTCATAAGAAGAAGAAGAAGAATAAACTTAACTCACTCAACGTTTGCTGAGGTCAGAAATGTATTTCCACAATTCACTGTTTTGCTTTAATCATGTTTCCTTTAACATGTTTTTCTCACTTTTCAGTTTGAGGAGCTTTGTGGCTTTAATTCTCAACACAAGGCTGCAGCTTACAAAAAAAAAAGAAGCTGTTGCTAAAAATAACTTAACAAAAGGGAAATTTCTCCTGACTCAGCCAGTCTGTTTCTTTAATGGCACTTTCAGTATTATGATAAAAAAAATTAACCTGATTAGAAGAAAAAATCCCTCTTATGATCCATAACATGAAACATGTGGATTATAGATGGTTACAGACAGAAAAGCTGTTAGTTCAAGGATGTTAGATAAATATTATATTTCAGTTATTTTTCATTCTGAAAAGTACCCCTTGATACTAAATAAACCGCAAATTATTTGATCTACTTTTATTAAAAACAAACGTCTGTTTAGAGCTCAATACAAGAAGTAATTGCTTCTTAAATAAGATATACACCATTACCAACATGAGTTTAAAGACATTAGAGGTAGTTGTGTCCATTATGTCACGGTGGACCCGTACCGAGCTCAGGCCATCTATGGCTGAACATATCTCCACAGTTTTTAAGTTCAATCAATCCACTGGACTTTGTTTCCAAGTTTGAAGATGTCTCTCTTTCATCCAGGAAGCTTTTTCAATTCAAAATGTCAGAAATAGCGTTGAGTTCCAGGCAAATAGAAACGGATGAATGGGTCCAACCCTTTGGTTCACACTGCAGGCCTTGATGGTCAATTCCGATTTTTTTGCGAAATCCGATTTTTTAATGTTGCTGTTCATATTTCAAAATATATGCGACTAGTATGTTATCTCCTGTGTGAACTGTAGTCATACAAAGCAAGGGTCCCGCATGCGCATTAGAGGACGCAATGACGTCACAGGCCAGCGTACTCTATATTTACGGAAGTAAACATGGATGGTAGTGCCGGAGCGCATCTAGCGATCTTTTCCAACCATAAAAACTCAATCTTTTCAATATGGTTAAACATAAAAACTGCTCTCCACATCATCATCTGCGTAGCAAGACGCATAATAGTGACCTTTGTCAAGTATTAATGACATTCAGTTTGGATGAATCCGACCTGGCCGTTCACACCCAGGTCGCATTTGAAAAAATCGGATCTGTGTTGTTCAGACTGCCATGAAAAGATCAGATCCAGGTCGCATATGGGCAAAAAAAAATCGGATTTGGGTCACTTCAGGGTGCAATATGAATGTAGCCTGTTAGCCTGCAATGCCCCATACCTGTCTATGTCTCTGAAAGGGGAGTTGTTAAAGGGAATTGTTGGCCTGGCTGAATAGGCAAGGTCTTCTGTTCACCTGTAAAGGGGTTGGGGTTGCGATGATAGCAGGAAGGGATCAACTCAATCGCTGCGTTGTAGGGCCATCCCTCTAACGACCCCCCTTTCAGAGACATAGACAGGTATGGGGCATTGCAGGCTAACAAAGAAGCCAAACGACCCCTATTCCAAAGGGGTGGACCCGTTCATCCGTTTCTATTTGCATGTTTTCTAAGCAAAAACAAGGCTTTGTTGGGCTGCTGGATAAAACCTGGAATGAAGAGAAACGTCTTTAAACTTTAAACTAAACAAAGTCCAGTGGATTGATTTTAACTGTTTTGGAATTCTTTAATTTACTATAGCTCATTTAATTAAAGTTTTCAGAGTTAAATAATTAAAACTAATTGAAAATAAATAAATAACTAAAATAAAATAAAAAAATGAGTGAACATGCTGTGGAAAGAGAAAAGCTGTGGACCCTGCTTGGATCTGTTGGGTTTTATGTTTCCATCATTTTTTTTATTAATTAGCTGCTTCTCTCAAATAAAGGAAAGAATCAGCTTCTAGTTAGAGTGAGACCCTAACTATAGGTCACCATATTTGTTTTTCACATAATAAATGTCTGGGTGTTTCCTTCATGTAGATAAAACAAACCAGACACCAACAGCCCAACACTTGGTTACAGAGTATTTGATGCAGTTTAGGGTCATTGTTTGATCTTAACACATATAGCTGGCTTTGGACAGTGAAACTCTGCAGGATCAGTGGGTTAACTTACGCAGAGGTAGAAATGTCTCATGGTCGATGTGGATTTCCTGTTTTACAGAGAAAAGTGGTAGAGGGCTAAGGCTAAAGTTTCTAACAGCTTTGCGTGCACAGACATTCATGACCACAATGAAGCTAAACGTTTCCTCAACAAAACACTTATGTGGCTTTTATTAAAGTCTTGGAGCTGACTGTCCAGTTCTAGAACTAGTAGTTTGTTA